>CM062222.1:5923153-7162681 GCA_031216235.1 Syzygium jambos
AACTAGTAAACTTGTGACAATCAGAGGGATAAAACCTTAAATCGGTATATCCATCAAGTGCCACGTATCATCCAACTCAATAGTTTGACAGTAAAATTTAACAGAAAACTAACGAAAAGTAAATTGGTCACATGTGTACCAGTTTGAGGTTTTTGGTAATCAAAAAATTAGTTTGGGATAAATTTGTCACAGGTACTCTAGTTTGGAGTTTTTTGTGATAGTAACCCTATAAAGTATTAGAATTGAAAAATTGCGGTAGAAGAAGTTGAGAAACACTAAGCCAGGGTTATGTTTTCCTTTATTCTTAGTTGGAGGACATCACCCATATATGTACTTAACTAAAAATATAAATGCGGGTAATGTCCATGTTTGTAAATCACCAACCAGAAGATGGGCCGGCCGGAGGAAGTTTCTTCCGATTAGAATCGGAGGCAAATATTGTTGTAAAGCCGCGATCGATCGAAATCGGACGGTGAAAGTTGTCCCGCAGGTCTATTTGGTCATCCAATTGCAATCCTTTCTCTTGGAAAAAGGAAATATGGTCATATTCTCATTGGAAAGGGCAATCATTGGTTGAAAACATCACATCATTGTGTTTTTATATGCTGGGAAACTATTTGCTCACATTTCTCTAATCAGAGCCTCTAATTTCTTGCACTAAGCCAACTGAATTAGTAGTTAGTCACAATAATTAGGGGGGATCCTCGTTGATTTTTGGTTCATTTGGTGCTGATCACATGCCCTTTTATTATAATAAAATCGCCTCTTAAATAGCTCCTATGCAGTACAGAATGTTCAAAAACTAGTGCTAGCGCTGCAAAATTCACAACCAAAAGAATTAATCGCGCTTTCAGTCCTCCTACTTGAAGAGTGTTCAATTTTAACCCCCTGCTTTGTTTTGCTATAATGTTGATCTTTATAGTTTATACTATTCTTTGGCGAACAATTAAGATGTTCCAATGCATTTGCATTGGAATGCTGGTCAACATCTGCTATCTTTGATCTGCAGAAGTTTGGTAAAATCAACTTTGACACTCTACCATCACCAATAGTATTCTCATGCAGATTAGAGACACCAATGCATCATCTCTCCTGGTTCTGTTGGGCGATAAGAAATCCACGTCTCATTGACTTGAGGACTCGTTCATGTAGCGAGGAGACATTGTCAATTTGACCATCAACCTCGACTAACTACTAGTTGGGGTCAATATAAAAGCTCTTCGAGTTAGCAACATTTTCAAAAGGTTGTTAATGTTGATCGTAGAAACTTGTGCATGTAGGAGTCCGAAATGCCGACCCGAGACTTCGGTTTAGTTTCACATGAAAAGGTATGGTGAAAGCTCTTGAAGCATCATTAAAAAAATAGTACGCGGATCAATGTTGTCACAAAGAAATATGCTATAGGGTAATCTCTATGTTTAGTGGCCGGTGCTAACTCGGTCAAGTCGACCGAACTTCGGATGGAAGCTCGACGAAAGATTTCAAGAATCGCCGAAGAATGAATAGTGCAATGATTAAGATTATCACTAAGATAATCTCTATGTACTAAATCAAACACGACTCAGTTAACCATCCTGGACCGAGGCACATCATCTGCAAGATAGCCTCTCCCCACAGTCAAACCATCCATATTCCTTTCAGATGCAATAACCAATTATGATCTCTAAAGACAGAATTAAACCCAAGTAACAAAGCTCAAAATTAGTAAAAAAAAATCTCAACCCTTTGACAGAAAACAAAGGAATGCATAAACATTATAGTAAAAAAAATGAAATTTTGATCTCAGACAAGCTAAGGCAGCATCATGGCCATTGATCTGTTCTGTGCGAATGCAAGAAGCACTATTTGGTCCCTCCATCATTCCCTCTTGACCGCCCAAAAGCAAAGATGGAGGAAAAACGTGACCCCCAAACCATCATCTGATTTTGCACAACATCAAGAGCACACAAGATTTCACAGGTGGGTCCCGCGTTTATATGTAAAGTGGGGCCCCTCTGGCCCATGCCCTTCTTCTTCTTTTTTTGGCTCATAGTTTCAATTATGTACGAAGGGCCAACACTGCAACATATCCTAAGAATGGAAATAATAGCCAAGGCACAAGCCCTAAAGGGAGAAGGCTCATCGAAAGGGTTAGGAGAAAATATCCAAGGCACGCTTCCACTCGTTCTATCACAGAACATTATGATTTCCATGAAGCGTGTAAAGATTTACTTTAAAATTTGTGTTATTTCGTGCTCCTTTTTGAATCTGGCGACAAAAATCCCGAAAGGAAGCCGACGATACGTAGTCAGAAAGAAAGTGAGTAATTTTTCTTTTTTATGTGGGAGTTTAGATGACATTTTTAGAATCTGAATCACCTGTGCTTGCTGTAGACGTCTCTCATTAGATATTTTCTAATAACATATTATGATTTTATAATGAAGTATTAACAAGGTGAAGAGAGAGGTGGTGGTGGTCCATCAAGTAGACTGCTCATTTGCCTTGCATATGAAGCAACCTTGTAATTCTCTCTCTCTCTCTCTCTCTCTCTGAAACATTCATGGCAAAAGAATCATGATCAGCACTCCAGCTCAAAACCCATGTGAGCTCCTCCTATCATCTCTTTTCCGTTTATTTTTCACTCCCACAAATATTTCTCAATTAAATAATCAATCTTTTCTTTTTCCATCCATATAAAGATCTTTATTTATTCTGCTTGAAGGTTTCAAACCCTCCCCGGGATCTTCAAACAGACCAGGCTTGAAATTTTCCTGCTGGCAAAGTACTTTTGTTGTTTTGCTTTGTTTCTGCTAAGCGTCAAAATCCTCATACCTACAGATGCTTGGTACTCCACGCAGTGCAAAAAAGTTACAGCTTGATTTTGCAGGAATGGATCAAATTTTCCCATTTTTCTGTAATTAGATTTTCTTCACTAAAAAAATATCTTACTGTATATTGTTTGAATAGTGAAATGGAAAAAAGGAAAATTCATGTGTTACTGTGCTTTTCAAGGGCTGTTTCTTTCCTTTTGCTTTAGCAGTCAATGTTAGCTTGGAACAAAGGTATGCAACAAGAAGGCCTTGGGCTTTAGAAAAAAACTTTAAAAAAAAAGAACTGTGATTTCATCTCTCTCTCTCTCTCTCTCTCTCCCCAGCCCATTCTCTCTCCATCTTTCTCTCTCTTGCACGCATAAACCGCCTCCAAGCTCAGGTTAAGTTAGCAAAGGGCTTTAAAGGTGATACGTGTAGGTTCTGAAGCATTGCTTTTCCTTTCCCCCCCCCCCTCTCTCTCTCTCTCTCTCTCTCTCTCTAACTGGCTTCGGTTAAAGTAGAGAGCGAATTCTGGTTCTCTTTCCATGTTAAAGCAGGTTTTCTAGCTCAAATAAGCTGCGACAGTTTCCTCTCTCTCTCTCTCTCTCTCTCTTCTAGAGACAATTTTTCATGCTTTGGCACATGTAATACTTGCGCCTTCTTTGATTTTGTTCATTTTCTTTGCCAGAGAAACTCGTGAGGTTTTATGCAATTACTAAGTTTATTCTTTTCTCTTCTATGATTCTTGAAAAAGACTGATCTTTTGTGTGATAATCGTCTTATTCATAGCTTTCTATTTTATGAGGTCTCTGGTCTTTATTTGGTCTATTCATCTCTAGAAGTACTGCCCTTGATCTTACTCAGTTTCTGTTCATCTTATTTCGGATAAAACAACGATTTTTCGAGCAGGGAGCTGATTATTCTTGATGGTGAGGGATTTTTCGATAGCTTGAGGGAGTGATATGGAGGTTTGAAAGCAGATATGTGGAGAGGGGAGAGAGAGAGAAAAGAGAAGATATAGTATCTGCAGTTACGTGAAAAAAGAGCAAAATAAAGGAGGAGAGGATGAATAACAGTAGTAGCGGTAACTTGGGTTCAATAAGCAGCTCTGATCTTATTGATGCAAAGCTCGAAGAGCATCAGATTTGCGGATCCAAACAGTGCCCCAGCTGCGGACACAAGCTCGACGGAAAGCCGGTAACATCTTCTTCTTCTTGTTTCTCTTATCTTTATTTCTTCTTTGGGCGCGGCAAATGCAAAATAAAGAAAACGATAACAAGAGTTTTGGCAGCGCTTATTATGAAATTACTGGTAATTGTCATTTTGGGGCCAAGATAATGAAATCACTGGTGTTTGATAGAGTGAAGTGATGAACTTCAGTGAAAAAAGTAAAGTAAAAAAAAACCCCTTGTCTCTCGATATGTTTTCGTTTCTGCTGCGTTTCCAATGCTATTTTTATTTTTTTTGATGAATTTTTTTGTGGTGATTTAACTTGAATTTGGGGGGAGAAAAAAGTTGAGGGGTGTTATCATTTTCCAGGATTGGTTAGGTCTACCAGCAGGAGTCAAATTTGACCCGACAGACCAAGAACTGATAGAACACCTCGAGGCCAAAGTGGAAGCCAAGGACATGAAATCTCACCCTCTCATCGACGAGTTCATTCCTACCATCGAAGGCGAGGATGGGATTTGTTACACCCATCCTGAGAAACTTCCAGGTCTCCTTTATTTTCTCCACCCTCTCAAGAAATCTCTCTCTCTCTCTCTCAAAAGATATTGAATTTTTACTATATATGGTATACTATTTATATAAAAAAAAAGTAATTTCACATGACTATATGTGGAGGGTATTTATCTATGTCTACATTGCCCAGCTAGCTTGTGACTTCCTCCTCTTCCTCCTTCATGTTTGTTATGACTTTGCAATTTTTTTGCACATGTACATTTAGTTGGTTATACCTAAGTCAACCTAACTTTGACTTTTTGGGGGCACACAATGGTGGTGGTGGTGGTGGTGTGTCTGTCTCTCTGTGTGTTCTTTTGTCTGAATTCTTCTCTTTCCTAGGAGTGACAAGAGATGGGTTGAGCAGGCACTTCTTCCACAGGCCGTCCAAGGCTTACACAACCGGGACACGGAAGCGGCGGAAGATCCAGACTGAGTGTGACCTCCAAGGCGGCGAGACGCGGTGGCACAAGACGGGCAAGACAAGGCCCGTCATGGTGAATGGCAAGCAGAAGGGTTGCAAGAAGATACTGGTCCTCTACACCAACTTTGGCAAGAACCGGAAACCCGAGAAGACCAATTGGGTCATGCACCAATACCATCTTGGCCAGCACGAGGAAGAGAAGGAAGGGGAGCTCGTGGTTTCCAAGATATTTTACCAGACGCAGCCGAGGCAGTGCAACTGGTCTGAGAGGAGCGTTCCTGCCACTAGCACTTCCGCTCATGCTGCCGAAGGAAGTGGCGATCCGAACACTAGTAGCAGAAGAGGTGGCGGTGGCGGTGGGAGCGGAAGCTCTTCTACTTCCAAGGAGACAATTTCTCGGACGGATGAGATCCCCGGAAGTGGAGTCATCACCGCGGTTACCGCAGCTATTTCCAGTTACGGAGCTGCCACCACCGACCTTCAACAGTTGAAATCGGAACATTACGGGTTCATCCCATTTAGAAAAGGCTTCGACGAGGTAAATTCTTTACATTTTCGTCAAACAAGTCAAAAAAAATATGAACCAATGTATATAGCTTCTGGATTCTGACAGACACTGCTTTCCTCGAACCAAGGCTAAAAAAGGAATCTATACCCTTCAACCTTACATGGAGCAAGCTGTTAAACTTTCGGAAAATTTTACTAGGAAAGATGAAATATCCTAATCTGTTACCAAATAAAACTTTTCAAATTGAGATAATATAGGTTGATCACGAAATTTCTCCTATGAAACCAACAAAAAATGACTCATTTTTTGTGCATGTATGTACAAGACCAACTTGGTCGTATGAAATTAAATTTTTGTTCAACATTCTTTTGGTAACTTTATTGGATAAACCATAATCTAGATAAATGATAATATACTACGAAATTTTTTTTGGATCTTAAGATTGAAAAAAGTTTGCTCGAATTGAACGAAAAGGGCTTCTCATCTAAATGATTTTACGGTCGCCTTTTTCTTCTGTTTTGCACATAAAATGGAACTTGGAAAATAATCACCATCAGCTAACTGAACTGTTGCTTGGACAAGCGCAAGGTTTACATCACAACAGAGAGTGAAATAAAGCAACTTAAGAAGAGAATAAAGCAACATAAAAAAGGGGGGGGGGGGGAACTGAGGGGAATAAGGAGACTGTGAAAAAGGACTAGTTAGCTAAAAAACGTGTTCACAGTTAGATGGTTTTACTTGGGTTAATTACTTTTTCATATAGGTGGGAATTGGAGAAGCTTCAACCGCAAGGGAAGCCCCAGCATCCGGCACCTGCGAGGACATGAGAGATCATCATCAGTACCAGAGGTTGCATCATCCTGTGGCTCCCCATGATCATCAGCTCCATCATCAGCACCACGTCCACCACCCAATCCCCACTACGGCATTCCACATCAGCCGGCCCTCGCACCCGATCTCTGCCATCATTGCCCCGCCTGCTCCTCTCCACCAGACAGCGGCCTCCGTCAACATTCTCGATGAGGACCCGTTCCACGTCTCGAGGATGATGCTCCAGAATGAATTCCAGGTACATATATAGTTTTCTAAAGCCCCCCACTTCCGTCTCTTGTTCCATCTATATAATTACATGCGAGAGTCGTTAAGTTGTGTCAAATGCCGGAACTTTTCAATATATATATTTAGCTGCTGAATTTTCAGTCACCCATGATCAATAGTTTCATTCTTCTTTCGAGTTGCATTAGCTTCTCTCTCTCGCTCTCTCTCTCTCTCTCTCACACACACACACACAGCACACAATTATATATTCATTTAGCTTACTGCTGTTGCATGCTCAGTCTAGTGTCGAATACTATATTGCAACTACGACTGCACTCATGTGAGTTGTGCTAGTTCAAAATGTCAGCTAAGTTGAGAGCAATTACTGTCATTTTCTCCACTCTCTCCTCCCTGTTGAAGACATTATCATGATTCGGATGCAAAATTTTTTTTTTTTTCAATTCTTGACTTCTTTCTCGTTTTTTCTGCCAAATGAAACGAAAATACACACAGCAACAGCAGCAACAGCAACAGCAACAGCAGCAGCAAGAACAACATCATAAAATGGGAGGGAGGTCAGCGTCTGGTCTGGAGGAGCTCATAATGGGATGCACTTCATCGTCGACAGATATTAAAGAAGTGAGTTATGAACACGAAGTACTTTTTTGACTCTGAATTTCATGAGCCTTGAGGTGTCACTATGCTGTGCATGCAAGTAACTAAAAGAGAGCAAAAAGAAAGAAGATAAACCCTTGTTTTTGTCATAACAACTATATAATAAGCTTAAAGAGAGAGACCCCCAGAATCCCCTTTCTTTATTTTCTTTCCTTCCTTTTTCCCTTTCCTCCCTTTTCTCAGTAAGCATATTTTGACGAGGGTATACGAGGCTTTGAACAGCATCTGCCTTAGGAAAAGAATAACATTAAGGACGTACATTAAAGTTTGGCAAGACTCTGCATTTAGTGCTTAATTCAAAGAGTTTTTGTTTTGTCCACCAAGTTGCGACGGGAACTTTAGATAAATGATGGCTATTTACAATCTAGAAAAATCAAGAAAGGCTTCGTAAATATAAATTCCAACTGCACACATATCAATATCTTTAAGTAGGATATGTAAAGCATGTTTTTTATAATGACAGCGGATAAAATGAAAATTCTCATTAAAAAGTATTGGCAGTATAATATTTTAGTCGCTAAATAAGAGAACTTGACACTAGCATTGTCTAGCGATGAAAAGCAATTCAACTGAGAAATTTTTGGAAAAGCTTTTATTTGTCATGAGTTTGTTCTCTATATTTGTCTATCATTTCTTTGAAGTTCTTCTTTGGTAAAATGTTATAAGCTTGCCTTGATGGCTAGATTAAAAAAATCATTAGGGTATGTTATGTTTAACGTTAGATACCAATATTTACTTATTTAAAAAAAAACCGAGTACTTTTCGTTATATTAAAATCAAACTTGAGAACCGTAAAATTTGAAGAAACTAATAAAGCTAAAAGAAATAATAAGCTACTCCAAAATATCTAATAGATATTCTTGGAGAAAAAATATAAATGAAGCTTTCCCGATGTGGTTGCGAGGGCAATAATTTGCAGCTGATCAGGGGGAGTGATGATAAGATTAGACAGCCTTCTTTCTCCGTAATAATTATGCTTTTATGTCCTCCGTAACAACAGACAAACCAAACTCTGCTTCTTCCTCCATTGTTTTCATGCGAAAAAGTTGGTCGTACAATCCGTAACCCCGAGCCAAAACCCCCTCCTTTTTTAATCCTTTTCTTTCCCACATGCTCCTGCAGTTTTATCTTTGCTTTTTTTTCTTTTCTTTCACAACCTTTTTGTTTTTCACACCTCTTGCAGGAGTCATCAATCACAAACCCACAAGAACCTGAGTGGTTGATGAAGTACTCTCCCTTCTGGCCCGACCCTGACAATCCGGATCATCATGGGTAGGAGTGAAGAATTACAAAGAGAGAAGGAAAAGAAAAGGAAGAAGAAGGAAAAAAAAGGGTTCCAAACAAAACGCTTAGGGACATCATCATTATCAGCAGTATCATGAGTACTGGAAGCCCCTCCTCTAACAAGTTCCTTTCAAGCTTAGAGAAAGAGAGAGGAGAGAGAGACCAAAGGACACCTACACAGTATGTACTTTGTCTTCTTTTGTTTTTTTGGTTATTAAGGTTCTCTTTCTCCCTCTCTCTAAAAAAACCAGAACTAACTGTTTAACTGTCCATGTCGGAAAGCAAGGTGTGGGGAAAACAAAGGAGAATGAAAGAGGGAAAAAGAAGGAAAAGAAAAAGAAAAGAGAGGAAAAAAAAACCCAAAGAAAATGAAAGAAGCCTCCCAAGAAAAAGCTGCTCTCTCTACTGACATTTTCGAAGGAGAAGCCAAAGACCCAATAAAGCAAAAAAAAAAAATACACCCTGCAGGAAAATCAGTGCCGGCATGATTGCCATATCATCTTGCGTGGCTATATTCTCTCATTATTTTATTTTTTTCCTTGCTCTCAAGAAGTTTGTGTAATCTCTTCCTTTGTTTTTGGTTACCCTTATTTAGAAGCAAAAGAATATACCACATAATTTGTACAAATAGGAGGACAACTTTGTCGATTATGTTGTGACTATTCACTTTCTTGATTTGATGTTGTGGATAGTAATTCAATATTCTTCGTTCCTTTCGGACGATTACAAATCTGTATAGATAGATCGTTATACTAGCGAGTGGTCTCATTTAATTTTTCAGTTGATTACTTTGCGATATCTTAGGTTTGGATGAATTGTTCTTTTCCGTCCATTATTGGCAGTTTGGAAATTATGTAGATGCAAAACAACCTAATTATTCGGTAAATTATTAAGCCAACCATGTATTTCCAATCAAGTCTTTTCGGATACCAATTTTTCATACTTAAGAGAAGACTTACTTTTCATGAAACCCTAGCTCACCATGTGTAGAACTAGAAAACTAAATGCGTTCACATATCTGTTAGTTGAGTACTTAATTAATAAAATCCTACACCACATATTATCATCATATTTTAGGGAGGATTTTTCCTTTTAACTCCATTATTCTTGCTAACATTTAGCATTACCACATCAATATAATCTTACTATAGATATATGAGAGACACTGTATGCTTGATACGTTCTTGAGCTGTCCACGCATTGCAAAAGAAAGAAAACAAATGAGAACAGGTGTCCCTTGTTGGGAATTTTGGCTTTGATGTTTAAAAACTAGCAAACGGCATGGCAATGCATCAGAAATTCATAAAGAGTACCAGCTAGAAAACCATGCAGAAGTGAGATCATGCAGCAAAGTGCAGAAGAGAGAAGTTTATACATATGCTCAAAATCTGGACTCTTCAATTCAAGTACTTCAATTTAATGCAAGCCTGACAGTAAGCAGATTAATTTCGAAATACTACTACAAAGAAATTTCAGATGAATGATTTTATGTAGGACATGCGGCTAATAATAAAGAGAAGTTTTTATCTCTGATAATCTTCATCATTTAATATGCACGATAGCCTCAGGATGGAACAGATGTCACATCTTACTTAGCTGACATGATGTTGATAGGCGGAGTCAACACAAGTACTGTTTTGTATAAAATCAAGTCAAGATGTGAAGCTCAATGATGGTGAAGCTTTTCTTTTGATCGTTTACTAAAATATTTTACCACCTTTCGTAGCTAGAATCATGCATGGCAGTAATCATCGTTCAAAGTCAATCATGCATGTATCGTAAGTGGTGTAGTTTGCCTTTGGTATAGTAATCATGATTTCAAAGAATGATTTTTGAAGCAATGCTTTGATTAACGGGTCATCAGTCAAAGTTAACTGGACCATCTTTCTAATCGTCGTCGAAATTAAATTCGTAAACATAATTCAATTAGATTCAGACCGATGGTACCAACATAATGGGGTGCTAAACTTGCAACTGAACACTCGTCTTTTAGATCAATAATCACTGGTTTGAGTTCTTAGTTCACTCGCCAAAAACTCTACACCAAATACCAATTCAGAGAAAATATTTTGCCCGTCTGAAATATAATCGGATCGGGTAGTAATGGAACCTTGGAATAGAGACAAAGCTCTCATCTCGGGCTATGCTATGTTTTTGTTTAATTGGAGATGCCGCGGAATTTGCTGCTTTGTTTTATTCCATAATCTAGCTCTTTATGCGAGCACATGAGACTAGAGATATAGCTCGTGTCTGTGTTTCTGTGTAATAGAGAGAGAGAGAGAGAGAGAGAGAGAGAGAGAGCTATATGCACAACCTTTATTTGCTTCATGGGACGTCAACGAAATAAAGATAAAAACAAACAACGGGAAAAGGAGGCAGCTTCACCGTAGTTTTATAGGGAATAAAGAAGGGAACAAGAATAAGCTTTATGTCTTAAATGAACGTTTTCTCCGGCCTCTTTGGAAAACTATACTCGGTACAGTTCTTTCTTTTTCTTATGAATTATAGCCACCGTCATTAACTTAAGCCAGTGTCGTATTGCATTAATCGAAAACTAGTATCGTGTGAAAGATTGTAGAAACATTATAAGTTACAAACTGTAGCTGTGTTTTGTATAATGGCTTTCATAGTGGGTTAAAGCATTGGATTGCTGATCCGTTATACGAGTTAGCCTCCCACCTTTGCAGTTGAAATGAGAAATGCTTAACTTACCCATGAAAAAAAGACTTCGGGTTTGAATACCAGTGAAATTTCTGATGCTACAACAAGAGGGAAAATAATAGGCAAAACTCACTCCAAAAGCTAACTCGAAGTTTCAACAAGAAATTAACTTGTCAGATGGAGGATGGATGTGTGTGTGTGTGTGTGTATGTATAGCAAACTATGATGACCTCAGTACCACCTCTCGTACGTGCGAACCAATTCAAAGAATGAAGAATCGGATGAAGAATAACTCACAAGGAAGATCGAGCATTAAATTGGGTTATGGAAATAATAGAAACTTAACTCTAGTGCCCTGTTAGAGAATTTCTACTCGAGAACTTAAATTATTGGCAAATAATACTGGGCAAACCCAGTTATTAATTTACCAATGTGGAATGACTATGAAAATTCTATTGTATATTCTGATGACTAATGTATTGAATCTAGATATTTGAACATTCCATTAAAAGTTGATGGGTACTGTTGCTTCATGCTGCAACACATGATGACTGCAAAACAAGCAACAAGGTGAAAATAACAGCATAATTTTAACTTTAGCTCCTTTCACTTGCTAGTTGGTAGAGAATCAAAACACCGATAGATATATAGATGCCCTAAAGAAAGCATTTTGCTTCTCCAAGCGATGGTTAAGAGGATGATAGAAAGAGAAAGGAGATGTGCCTCTTTAAAAAGGGTAATGACATGTCCTGTTCAACCTGAAAAGGTGATATTCAAATTCTTCCAATCCATGGAAGATTTTGTGGTCTTTTGCTTGGAGGGGTGGGGGAACTAGCAATAAATCTGTGCGTTAAACAGGCTTTTGGGCTTGCTGATTTGGTCCCATAAAGAAGTTGCAGGAGGAACTTAAGTAGTGCAATGAGGAATATCACAACATGGCCAGAACCCACCTTTTTTGGGATTCTTCCATAAGGAATTTGTTGCTTTATCAGATGGCAGCCCACCCTCTCCCTCATAAGCTCAAAGGTGTGTCGCTTGGTTTGTGCCATGGACCTAGTTAGTTCACTTAGGATTTTATACTCCGTTGCTTGCCATTTCAGGCATACTTTTTTGTTAGTGTTGTGAAGAATCCTATGACAACATGTTAAGAGAAAAAAAAAATAGGACTGGTGACCATAGGGAAGTGCGACGATTTTTGTGGGCCAAGTCTTGGGAGTATCTGGATGGTAACCTTTGGAGTGGGTCTTTATCCAAAGTATTACTTAATTTACATGCTCTTTCGAACTTCATTTGGAACTCGGAGTGTCAGAATTCTCTTTTCTAGTATTCTCGTCTTCGTTAGTGTCACAACTCACAAGGCAGGGATCTTTGGGAGATATATATATATATATATATATATATATTTGGAAAATAGTTCCTCATGGTTTAGCCCTTTTGCCCAATAGGGTTCGAGAGGTAGCTCCCATTATTTCTTATTTTGTCTTAAAAAATATTGGGATTTCCATATTTCTCCGATATCATCTATAATAATCGATCAATTCATGTTGACCAACCCTTCCAAAAGTGTACCATGTACAATGGCCTTCCAATTTTATTTGTACTTCAAATCACTCCACAAACTCTCTCTTTTCATATGGAAATTTGGAATTCTGCCGATATCGTCAATGTGCACATGAATCCAAGATTAATACATGAAATGAACTTAGGATCATACATTGCGACAGTGAACTTCGAATCGAAGGCACACTTCCAAAAATTCAAGTCCTAGCTCTTAAAATTCATCAGCACATGGCCACAGTCCATGAGTGTGAAAGATTGTACAACCTTGTTTAATTCGTTATTCAATTAAAGAGGCTGTTTCCATGACTAATCATGCTTGATCTTGATCTCTATACACATACGCGATGCAGTTCTTTTATAAGTCTATTCATCTCCAAGAATGAAATTCATGTTGTTATTGTTGGTGTTGTCGATTCAAGTTAATCTCGATGTGATGGGGACATATCAAGCTTCGCAAGCATAATCGAAAAAGGTCCTTAGTGGCTGAACATCATGAAAGGACCTTTCTTAAAAGGTCCAATACTATAAGAAGGACTCGATAGTTGACACGATAATGAGTAAACAAACATTAGGTGCGAACGCAATATACGCTGGAGAAGAATCCATGCGCATAGAAGATTATGGTACGAGTACAGAAAGATTATCGGATGAAAATGCGAGCAGACATCCGAAAAGTTTGACGTGTCTTTGCTGCAATAAACATGCGATAATGTCGTCCAACGAAGATGCAGATTGCAGAGAATGGAATTTATACTCTCTCTTTTCCTCAACGTTATCCGCTTGAGTTAGTGGCCCCAAAAAATAAACACACAAAAAGAAAGAATTGTGCCCGTGAATTGATGGAGCTGGCAGCCAAAAAAATGGGCTTGAAGCCCACAAAGCCAGAGCATGAGCTGTAATGAGAGAACATTTAACTCTGATTGAGCAAAGCATGTAAGCAGAGAAATTAAGAATGTCTACGAATTTAGCCTTATTCCCAACTCGGAATCGTGAATTGTCATTTCTTTTTCGCATCTTTGGCTTAAGGATGTTGAGTTCGAGGTCAAATCACGCGAAGCAAGCATCACGCCTAAGCATCAAGAATGCGGTAGACAAAAAGCTAACAAAGATCCAAACCAAAACATTACCTGACTGTGGCTTGTAGAAAAGGCTACATTTCTTTATTCAGAAAAAGAAATGCATCCCATTAGGCCGTCATCTGTGACTTCAATCAATGTGAAAGATATCAGATACAAGGGGACTAGACAAGATCGCTTAGTTTACAGTTTAACCCTGTACAAGCTACGCAGGACCATGCTGAGCACAGGTTGGCTATTAGCCAGCATGCGCCTCATGCACCGGTGTCTGCCCAACAACTGGTCCACAAGTACCACAAACCCCCAAAGAAGCACAAAGGCATGACAGCTTTGTAATCACAGGGCTACCGATTCTCACCTTAGGAGCATCCGCCTTCTGCCTGCCAAAATGACCATCAGAAATCCCACAATTCCCTTCCATATCGGCATCTGTAGTGGTTACTGCATCTTCAAGGGAACAGCTGACTGCAGTGACTGGCCATTGCTTGCTGTACTCTTGAACTGCCTGCTTAGTATGACGTTGCCAAGGGGACTCAGAGTCAAGCAGTGAAGTTTAAAAGCATGAACACCTCTTTAGACTACCATTACACTTTTGTACTAGGGTTCAGAAATGTGGTCAAGATAATGATATAATTGCTACAATCGTGGAGAGCAAAAGTTATGCATAAAAATCTTACTCAAGCAAGCAACTGATCTAGCCCTTGAGCCTGATGCAAGCAGCATCACACAGGAAAGAGTCGTGTAAGATAAATAGAATAAATTACCGACATAAAGATTGTGAAAATTATGAAGTCAATCATTTAACTTTTAGACTACTCTGAATTAGGTTGACCTTCCACCCGGTCACCATACTTTCGAAGTGGTTTCAGATCAGGACAACCCATACTCAGTTAAAGAAACAAAAACTTTTAGCGGTACTTTATGGGAGCCAACATGGCACTTATCAATGAATCATAGTGTAGCAGGGTATGGCACATCAGCAATCTTTTACTCATTTAAAGAATGCTTAACTAAGTGTGTTGATTGGAACCACTTAAGAGTATAGTGACCAGAGTGAAAGTAACCCTAAAATTGAAGAAACAGAAATTTAACTTGTCCAGTAATTCCTTCAATATAACGCAACTTCATTACTTAATCAAGATTGTAATGATAGGCATGAACAAGAAGAAGAATAACCAGTTCTTCTCACCTTCCACTGAGAAGAAGTTAGCAGCACTCTGGGTCTTCTAGAACGCACAAATTCCAGGGCTGTGCTAGGAGTCATGTGCTTATGCTTAACCTGCAATCCATGAAGCAGCCAATGTCACCCTCAATTATAAGCCAGTAGTGATAAGCACAGTTGATCTGTGTGCAATAAACCGACAGTATCCTTAATTTAGTCCTTGTATACCAAATAGCAGAGCACAACTGTTGTGCTCCTTCCTCTCCCAGCTTTGCAGTGAACATAAGTTTTTCGGCCACAAGATGCGTTTCCTGAATCACAGACAAGACAAGTTGTTGGGACAAAAACAAGTTTTTTTTATCTAATTGACAGCAGAACCAGATTGCCGGCCTCACAGCATTTACTGTGACCACGTTTGTGAAGGATTACTTACTATAAATAAAGGCCACCGCCTGGTCAATATCATCAAGAGAAGGAGCATAAAGATAGTCTCTTGTAGGTATCACCAAGTGATCAATTTTATAATCCTGGCAAGCACAGAACAACGAAACTATTAAAGACGCTGAACATGACTTAATCAACGGGCCGAAAATCCCAGAAAGAAAGGAAAGAGATCACTGACACGATAAAGCGATGATGGAACCAAGGTTTCGTAAGGTTCGTTGAGAGTGATGACACCATCAACACCAAGCCGCTTCAACCGCCGAACATCATTGCGGAATGGAACTGCGCCCAACAAAAGAAACTGGTCTATGCTGACCCGAATAAATAGCATATCAGAAAATAACAGCTTTTCTTCACCAGATCAACTCTGCCCAATCTATTCTTCTCCGGGCGGCCTTGAGAATGGAAAAGCCAATGAAATTCCAAGTCTCCAATCGAAATACACTCGAGACTATCATTCGCAACACGGTTTCAACAATTTAATCTCAAAAACTCCAACCTTGCAATTGAAATGAGCTTCTAGATCACCACCAGTACATACAACATGAACCCCCGATAGAAGGGTTCACAAAAGTCAACAAATTCAAGAGACCAGAGCCCAAACACATCATGAACCATGCCACCGTATCTCATCAATCAAACCCATCACCACCCGCAGCCATACAAATCAAGCAGACCAAACTTCAAACCGCAATTTCGAAATCGAAGAAGGAAACGACCAACGAAACGAGGGTCCGAGACAGATTCCGATACCTCGTCGACTTCATCCCACCATCGGAACTCGGTTTGGAGCTTGTTCCTCAGCACATTGTACAGGAGAGTGGGGTAGAACAAGATCCTCGCGCCCGCCCCCACCAAGGCGCTCTTCCCGTCGAACCTCGCGACCCGCCGCGCGTCGCGGCGGCCGTCGTCTTCGCAGCCACCTCCGGCGCCGTTCGGTTCGCCGGTCTTCACCATGCCGCTCGATCCGGCGAGGAAGAGCAAACGAAACGACTTTGCTACGGAAGAAATTTCCGACAAGGCACGACAGTTGCGAATGTTCACTTCTATCACATTTGTTCAAGTTGACAGGGAGGGAAGAAGATTACGTGTATATATGGCTTAATCCCTAAAAAATACTCAATTTTATATCCAGTTTCAATTTTAATCTTAACTTTTTTTTGTCTAAAAAAAAGGCACAACTTTAGGTCTAGTCCAAATTTGTTCCGAAATTTTTTTTTATTTTGAAAAACCTCACACTTTAGGTTCAATCTTAAATTTATCCAAACTTTTTTTTTGTCTTGAAAATAATCCCAAACTTTAGCTCTTGTCTCAAATTTGCCCCTGTTAGCTCTTCGTCCCAAAATCGCCTTTAGTTATCCCTAAATTGCCTGATTTTCATATTAAAGAACGATTTCTTTTCGGAGATAATTTTCTACGTCATCTTGCTGATATGAATTTGCTATAGGGGTAGTTTGAGACCGGACTTAAAGCTCGGCTTTTGAGACAAAAAAATATTTAAGGCAGAATTTGGACTAAACCTAAAGTTAAGAGTTTTTTAGGAAATTAAGTATATATATAAAGATCATATAAATCCGTTATTAAGGTACGTAGGATTTTTTTAAAGGAGAGAGGAACTCCAAAACTATTTTAAAAAAAAGTCTACATATTTCTATAGTGAGCAAGAAAGAGAAAAACTGAATTCTTCTGGCCAACAGTTGAAAAGTCCCTCAATTTTTTTTTCATTTTTGCTTCTAATTTCCATTCTTTTTTATTTTTTTGTTTTTTTTTTTGAGGGGTGGGATGTGTCATGTGTGCATAATTTTTTGTCCCCAATGGCCATGGAAACTAGCTGCCACCCATTACTATTCAAAGAAAGCACGCGTTTTCTTGCGCCTCTTTATGCTGGTTTGATCACATCAAGGTTCTTCTTTTGGCCCCCTCTCCTTTGCTTTTTTGCTCTTCAAGGCTCTCCTTTTGAATCCCCCAATCATGAACTCTGTTACCCGCAATTCACTCCCTCTCACTGCTAGCGTGGGGAACACTTCCATATCACCGGACGTGCCGGTGGGGTCCGTCGCATCTCGCCTTTCGTCTCGGCGGTGTAGGGCACGATAGCGCAGTACATACTGTGATCGTCCGGCCGACGTAGAGTCTGGATGAGTTTTACATTATCAACTTAGGTATGCTTATACTGTCTGACAATCTTCGGTTCATGTGTAGTTCTGAAGCGAGCCGTGCGGGGTGGGAGTTCCATACACTACGTAGTGCATGCTTGGCGATTCACGTGAGTGGCTAATAGTGATAGTTGCATCGAGTGATATTAACCCGTTTTGAGGACACTGAGTAGTACACTAAAGAATTAATGCCCGACAGAGCCCATTGATGTCGACTTCTTTGGCCGGTCACGCTTCAATGTAATTGTTTCCTCTCTGGTGAACCAATTTACTTCAGAACAAGGGCAATCTTGAATGATGCAACCTTCCCGATAGCAAATTAGATAACCTCCTGCCGCTGCTGCTGCTGCTGCTTTCTCTCTCTCTCTCTCTCTCTCCGCATGAAATTTACTTATACAGCAACTTTGCTGTTCATGGTGTGGTTAAATTCTGGACTCAACTACCAGTCCATCATTAAATGTTCAACACATCTAATAGAACTGCACAATAATGGAATCCCAAAAATAAGAGCACAAAATCAAGAAATCCTCGTAGAGACAACAACATGAGCAAATGCACGACAAGCTAAAACCCCACCACTCGTTTTTCCCTTTCCACTGAGCAAGACTTATGTGGACAACCTTGCAAGCATACTAAGGCACAGAACACACCTCGCAGGCTGCAGCCACCCACGCCTAAGGAAAAATGGAGAACTGGCTTTTGGTTTTTCTACTCCTCCTGGCAATGCCGATTGAAGCAGCATATGTCGGCGGTGGAGTCGGCATCGGGATGGGCGGCGGTGATGCTGGAGTTGGCAGTGGTCGCGGAGGCGGAGCGGGCAGTGTCTGGATTGGTGGAGGGATCAACGCCCCAGCTCCATCAGGTTCAAGGCTGAGCAATGCCTACACAGCTCTTCAGGCATGGAAATCAGCGGTCACCGATGATCCAAACAAGATTATGGAGACTTGGGTTGGTTCTGATGTGTGCTCGTACAAGGGAGTGTTCTGCTCAGATCCCCAAGATGGAATGGGTCCTTTAGTTGCAGGCATAGATCTCAACAAGGCAAATGTTCAGGGAACTCTTGTCAAAGCGCTGTCTTTGCTCACTGACATGACCCTCCTCCACCTCAACAGCAACAGATTCTCAGGCTCGGTCCCCACCACTCTCAGAGATCTCTCCTCTCTCCAAGAGCTAGACCTCAGTAACAATCAGTTCTCAGGCACTTTTCCTGCAGTTGTTCTTGAAATGCCAAATCTCATTTACTTAGACCTCAGATTTAACAGCTTCTCCGGCCCAATACCGGAAGACCTTTTCAACAGGAAACTTGATGCCATATTTGTCAACAACAACAAATTTGAAGGTGAGCTTCCTCAGAACCTAGGCAATTCTCAAGCTTCAGTGATCAATTTGGCCAATAACAAGTTCAGCGGAAGCATCCCGGCTAGCTTTGGTCTGATGGCCTCCAAACTGAAGGAGATTCTTTTTCTGAATAACCAGTTATCAGGATGCATTCCTCAGGGAATCGGGTTGTTCACAGAGATGAAAGTCTTCGATGTGAGCTACAATTCATTGATGGGTCATTTGCCCGATACGCTTTCTTGCTTGAGCCAGGTCGAAGTCCTGAACTTGGGGCACAACAAGCTATCGGGGGAATTACCCGACCTGGTCTGTTCACTCAAAAGCCTCGTGAACTTGACAGTTGCCTACAATTTCCTGTCTGGGTTGAGCCAGGAATGTACGAAGCTGTTCTTTAGGAGCGTGGGCTTCGATTTCTCGGTCAACTGTATTCCTAATAAGGACGTGCAGAGGCCTCAACCAGAGTGTTCTTCCACACCAGGAGGAGGGCCGAGTTGTCTAAGAATACCTTCGGTGAAGCCCCTCGTTTGTGGCGCGATGGCTGTTCTCTCTGGGACAGCTTCAGATCTGGCCTCCATGTCACCATGAGCTGTGAGTTGGTTGAGGCTGTCTGAAATTAATGAGTGTCATGATTCAGAGCATACTGTCTTAATTTTCTGATGCAATAGTTTTCGTGGGAGCTGTACTGGATAAGACATGTCTTGAAATTAACGGGGTTTTGTGAGCCTATAGGTTATATAGGTGTAAGTACACCACGTTAAATGTTTATTGACTGGGAAAGGCAGTTAAATAATCACAACTTGCAATTGTCAAAAGATTGTCTTGTACTGTCTTGCGGCGCATCTGCCATTTTTCTTAAATACTACCACCACATTTAGATTGTTACACTTACAGATCCATAGTAGAAACACTAACGACCAAAATTCAGCTCCATAAGTCGCATACTGCCAAAAGGGGGAACAAGAAGAAACCGCACAACCAGGAAGGCACAAAAAAGAGAGACCAACAAACAATACATAATGCAGCTTCCCAGCGAAATTTTCACGTTGCATCTTGCAGATACTCGTACAACATAGGAATAAAACAATTATGGAAGCAGAAGAGAGAGGGAGGGCATGGAAATTTGAGTTCATTAGCATGACGATGATTATCTTCAGATCTGCATGATATTCAGAAGTATATGTGAAGTTCTGAGGGTTTTGAATTCCTTGGTCAGAGAAGACACAAGTTTCACAAATTCTGCAGAAAGAAAGGCACCATAAATATTTTTTTATTAATTTGGAAGTTCACACCAAGCCTATGAATACAGGGAACACAGTTGAAAAAAACAGACAATATTTATGTGCATGCTCTTCATCAATACTAAGAAATACAGGATATAAACCTACTAAGAGATGGTCGGCGTACTGCATCATCATATTTGAAGTTTGCGGCTACCTCACCCTCAAAACACCAATGGTGTGCAGAAATAGGTGTTACACAAAGCGTGTGTGCACAAGAAACTACACAATAAAGGGTAAATCCACTGTTCATCTTATTGAAAATAAGAAAAACATGAAGTCAATGCCTGGCAATGGCAACGACGAATGACTTGTGCCGAAAAGAATCATGTTCATTCAATACGAATCAATGTGTCGCATCCATGTTCTCATGCTTCACAGTTTTGACATCATTGTTGTCAAGAAATGTAGTACATAGGGTTCGGGAGCTTGAAGGACCGTTTTGCAATAGCAAAACCTAGCAAATCACTCCACTGGTCTCCGGAGCTCCCATGAATTGTATAACCCTGGCTTTCCAATTCAGACCTCCTCTCTGATTTATAGACAATTGCAGGTTTGCCTTGATCGTCAGCATTCCTGATTTCATTATAAATTATGGAAAAAGTTCAAATCAAATGTACGAAAATACAAAGCAGCATACAATATTGCTTTCATAACCAAGAAAGGGCTGAAAGCTAGAGAACAGGAGGATCTTTATTTCACAACTTTACCTCAAGAGAAGCCTTTCCCAGTCACTGTACCCAGTATATAGAAGATTCTTTTCCGTAACGTTTCTTTGATGTTCACTGCGCCCAGTCAGCAGAAAGATTGTGAAACCCAGCTGTCGAAGCTCCTTGTACAAACTTAAGCTCGCGGGTAAAGCAGGGGCGTCCGCCAAAGCCACCCAATCATCAAAAGTGTTATCATCAAAGACCTCTGATCTACGTTTGAAATAAAACAGTCAACAACTATGAGCCAGATTTGGGACGATTACCCTATTACAAGGGAAGAAAAAGAACTCCCAAGTCCTAACCATATCAGGTAACATCCAAATCAGTCCTCACCCCTTGGCAAACATCTGTAACCAACTAGGAACTCGAAGCATGAGCCGAACATTGGAGAAGTTACTCGAGTAGTATATCATCCAAGAATAAACTAAGCATAAAAGTGGATTTGTTCATCGCATCTAGACTGACTTTATTGTTATTATCTTTTCTGGTAGGTAAGTGAACCTCTTAATACTCCACCAAAGAAAACATGGGTTGACTACTCCCATCAAAAGCCACCAAAGAAAAACATCAGGCCCTCAACAAATTAGTAACCTGTCACAACCACCAGGATTTTACTTCAACCCAATAATACAACAGATGAGAGCAACAAATAAGACAATGAATCAAAATGACTCACTCTATTCATTCTCATCTCATGTAGCTGGTCAAAGCTTCCTCCTAAATGAGAAAGAAATGCTTTTAAGAATAAATATTGAACTCATTAAGTGGATGAAAGAGGAGAATGCGTCACATATAACTTCTCCATAATCCAATTTATGCTCGGACTCTTTTTCAGATAGAGCTCATTCCACCAGCAGCCACATGACGACATTTTGAACGGTTCAAAACAGCAACATTAACACCATAATCAGGTAATGCACAAACTCGGCAAATTAAACCAATTGGTAAGGGATGGTGGCATTTTTGTCTATCCAATCACGAAAAGCAAAGAACAAAATTACTTATTTGCAACTTCGAGTAAGTGCTTGCTGAGCTCTTCGGCGGCTGAGCTTTGTTACTAATGTCATTTCAGCTTGTACTTGTTAGTAAGTGCTTCTAAATTTTCAGGTGATCTTCGCTTTGGGAAGTTCTCCAATAGTAACATCCTCTAGAGCTCAACTCTGTCTCCAAGCCTAGTGTATCAGGATTAAGAATCATTCCAGCACATCAAACAAAAACCAGGAACGGGTTACCCAGAATGTCGTGCACTCGAAAAAGCTCAAGATATAAGCATAGACTTATTCGGGTCGTGCTAATCGGAGCTAAAGACGGGTAATTTTGCTTCTGTCAAGCAACATCAGACCAAGCTTGACCATGAAATAGAAAAGGGTAACAGCAATTGTTAAACTGCTCATTCAATTCGATCTAAAGATGAATTTTGGACCCTCAAGCTTGTAATTTTGTAACGCCTTCAGGATGCCATAGAGACGACAGAGTAGACTAACAACCATATTTTTAGGCCTTCCACCAACTAAAGTGAGCCTCCACCGTCAAACGAATCTAACTCCAGGAACACGTTTCCACGTGTCGAGATCCTACTGGTTCGATCCCTAGGCAGAGCAACCAATAAGCAATCACCAACCGGGGACGGGGAAAAGGCTAAACGCATCCGGACCACACATCACCGGACCGAACGCGAGTCAAAGAAGAAATCAGCGAATCCAGCGGCGGGCGACGAGATCATCGCCACCACGGCCGAACTTACCCGAAGCCATGGGCCTCGTAGTACGGCAGGTTCGAGAGCAGGGTCTCGTCGACGTCGAACACCCAGGCGTCGCTCCCGTCCCCGGCGATCTCCACGGACTTGGCGAACTCCGACGAGTACTGCGCGACGACCGCCGAGTCCGACGCGTAGCGGTCGCCGGTCATGTAGGCCGGGACGAACTGCTCGCACCGCGACGGGATTTGCGTCCAGCTCCCGGCGTTGTTCGTCTCGACGGCGAGCCGCCAGCTCTCGCAGTAGAGGCCGTCGTCCCTGAGGAACTTCCGGCCGCCGGAGTAGAGGCGGATGAGCGGTTGCGACGGGGAAGCGGACGCGAGGTCGAGGAGGAGGAGGAGGGAGAGGGAGCAGAGAAATCGGCGAGGCGCCATCGACGGAGCCGGAAGGTCCGTGAGTTAGAGAGAAAGAGAGAGAGAGAGAGAAACCGCAGATGAGATGATCCACACAGGTGAGGAGAGAGACGGAGAGAAGGACACCGTTGAGAAAATAATTTACAGGCGAGGGGAGAGAGAGAGAGAGAGAAAGCACGCGCACCGGCGCACGTGCTTCTTGTCCGGAAGGAAATTGACTTTTGGGAAAAAATGACAAAAAAATCTCAAATTATGTAACATAAAAGAATCTCGATTTATATTCACTGTGATACATTTATCCTCAATTTTTCCCAAACTTGTACACATATTTACCTTCCATCAAGGTTTTGTTAGATGATTTTTCAGTGAAAATAATATCGTTTTTATTTTACTCAAGCCCGTGGACATTATGTTAACAACTTTCTAACGTCCACATAGCTAGATTTTTAACAGTCCTCACTGACAGAACTTTGACGGAGAGTAATATCTCACAAAATTACAAGTTTGGGATTTTTTATGTCAAAGAAAAATTTTGGGGGGAAATGTGTTATGATGGACATAGCTTAGGGTTTTTTGTGAATTTTGCCCTTAATTTTTTCTCTCTTTTTTAGTAGAAAAAAGATTTGGTAGCAAGATTGTTAGTTATGTCGTACAAACATATTTATCTTAAATTTTTGGGAAAAATCCATAAAAAAATTTCAAACTGTGCCCATTGTAACACATTTACCTTAAACAATTATTGTGACATAAAAAATCCCAAACTATATCCACTGTGACATATTTACCCTAAATTTTTTTTTATGACGTAAAAAACCTCAAAACATGTACCTATACGATACATTTATCCTATATGTCAAGGATCCGCCAGATGATTTTTTAGTCAAAACAATGTCATTTGTATGTCATGTCAACTAGGGGTGAGCATGGTTCGGTTAGACGATTCCCACCTTGGAATCAGGAACTGCCCCCTAAGGACTAGCTCTAAAAAATTGGAACCAGAACCACCTAGGTGGATCCATAAAACCGGTTCCCAATCCTTACAAAATTGCATTCATTAATCAATGCCATAGTGAACCTTGTTTCTATATGGATACTTCTTTGCAAGGGAAAATGTAAGAATAATAAAGAAATCTGCACGAGGATCTTGCTTATTAAACACGAAATGATGTTGTGATTTTAGGATGAATGCTCCCATTTGGACATTTGGTTCCATCTCTTGCTTATCATTTGACAGAAAAAGCCTAATAGGCTTTAAAGAACTATTTGTTTCGGTTTAAATTAGGCGTTAGGCTTTCTAGCATAATCAAATTTGTGAATCCAAGAATCTCTGGTTTGAAGCAATCTCCCACTCTTTTCTTAGGTTTCCGACTGACCTAGATAACAGTTTAGTGTTGACTCTTAAAAAACAATTCATTAACTATTAATCTAACAGCTAAATTGCGATTGATAGATAGGGGTTGTGAGAGTTTGTGCGCAATGCAAGTGCAATCTTGCAAAAGGCTTATTCGAGTTTCCTTCTTTGGGTCTGCCTAGCAATTCGTCAAACCTAGGATTCATTTCAAGAGGTTCGCGACAATGATAATCCTAGTGAGGGCTTTTTATTCTCCTAGAAGAAAGCCTAGAGGGGGAGAAGGAAGGATGGCACGGGGGACGGTTTCGAAAGCAGGCTATTAACTCCAGTAGGCTCTATCATGCCTTCATGAGTATTCTAAGTCCGGACATTGGTGGTTTTGATAGATCCCGTAAACACAAAGCATCAAGGAAAATAGAGATAAATATATTAGAAGTATTAAAACTTATCATGAAAGTGCAATTAAGTCATAAAATTTCCAAAAAAAGCATTCAAATCTTAAAATTTGTAAGAAAGTGCATTGAAAGTCCTACAATTTTCATGACAAGTTTTAGGATTTGATTGCACTTTTTAAAAATTTTAAGACTTGAATGCACTTTCATGAAGACTTTCAGTGCACTTATTAAAAAAAAATGGTAGTTCGGCATGATGTTCAATCGATGTGTTTGCTGGTGACAAGAGTAAGAGAATGTAATGTTGCAAGCATTGTTCCTTCATTTTTCAAGAATTTATCCTAGTATCACAACTATGTTTTTACATTTGATGAGAAAATTATCAAAAAAAATCCTAAATTTATTGCATTTGAGCCAATTCAATCTTAAATATTTTGATGATTTACCAATTTCGTCATGAATCTTTCAATTGTGCCACGATTTGCCAATTCAGTCATTCTGATCAATTTTGGTTAGAATCATTGATGAGGTGGTTTAGTTAGCATCCACTATCCTACATGATAAGGACAGCGTTGACGTGGATAATTTTTATAATTTATAATTTTTATTCTTTTCTTTTCTTCTTTTTTTTTCAATTCTAGGCCAATGAGGGTCGTAGCCCTTACCTAGATCTGGCCAATGGTCATGGGCCTAGACTTGGACAACAAAAGAAAAGAAAAGAAAATAAGGAAAGAAAAGAAAAGAATAAAAAATTTAGAAAAATTACAAAAACTGCTCATTTCAGCACCAGTTGTACCATGTAGGACAATCGGTGCTGACCAAACTGCCAGTCAACGATTTTTCCTAGAATGACTAAATTGACAAATCATCAAAAGTTTCAAGACTAAATTGGTCAAATCAAAAGGATTATGACTGAATCAACGCATGTGCAATAGATTTATGACTTTTTCAGTAAATTTCCTTACATTTGCCATTTTAGTTGCACAATAAAAGGTTTACTTACGTGCCCAAAAAAATCATTTAAATGTGACTTAAGGGTTTATTCTTGTCGCTAAAACTAATGCTAGATTTATCGAAATTGATTTATCAAATTGGTATATCAAGAGATGCAACGAACCAATGGAAATTGTCAAGCTCGACTCAATCTATCAAAGGAGCACTTATAATTTTCTATGTCACTTTATATCGGAAAGCCTATACTTTACTCCATAAGACTAAGGGTGCGTTTGGTAACAATTCAGTTCCCGGAAATGATTTCTACTCCGAAATGATTTTTTTTTATTTTGTTCTCGAAAATAATTTTTAAGCATTTGAATGCATTTTGTAATGGCCCAAAATTTCCATTCTTGGAATAGTAAAAGAATAAAAATGTGTTTGGTAACTGCGCAAAATTTATTTTTATTAATAATACTTTATTATTTCTTTCTTTCTCTTTTTTCTTTTCGTTTTTTCTTCTTCTCCTTCTTGGCCATGGCTAGCGACCGGCCACAGGCTAGGGTTGATGAGAGCGAGGGTGTCGCGGTCCTCGCCTGTGGCCAGCAAGCTAGGTAGCACGAACACGTTATTTGTGCTTCCGAATCAGTGTCCGACACGTGTCGCGTGTCCGACACGCTCGGACACGCTCCGACATGTCGCCGACACGCTCGGACACGCAGTCAACGTGTGTCGGAGATCCGACACGCGGTCAACACGCCGGACACGCCGGTGACACGCGAGTCCGAAGCAAAAGGGAGATAGAAGAGCAGCGAGTTGAGCTCGCAGCGACGAGCAGCTTGGCAAGGCTCGCGGCGGCCAGCTGCTATTGGGCGGCGACAACGACGGCGACGGCGGGGCTCGCGGTTGCGCAAGGCGGACGGCGAGGCGATCGAGCGAGCTGGGTAGGGGCGAGCTCGGCCCGGCGAGCTGCGGCTGCGAGCTGGGCTCAAGGCGGCGACGGGCGGGCGGCGGGACAGACGGCGCAGCGGGATAGACGGCGCGGCGGCTGGCGAGTTGCGGGCGACGGTCGGGCGGAGGAAGAAGCAGAAGCCAGAAGCTGTGGCGTCGGGGGAGGAGGAGGGAGAAGGAAGAAAGAAAATGGAAGAAACAAGAAAAGAAAAGAAAAGAGAGAGAGAGAAGAGTAGGCGGGGGTTGGTCAGCGGGGAGTGGGGGTGTCAGGCGGATGGGGGAACCGACGAGAGAGAGAGGGGAAAAGTCAAATCGCAATAATCGCGATCCAACGGTTACGATTCGAATTCAAAAATAATCTAACGGTCTCCGAAAAATATTAATTAAAATTTAGGAAAAGAAAAAGAAAGTGGGCTGGCTGCTTTTTTTAATTTTTTATCTTGTACTTTCCTTTTTCAAATTTAATTATTTACTTTTATTTTCTTAACTAATATATTTATTTATATATAATTATTTTTTGAAAACTTATGTGTATAATTTTTTAGGGTAAGTTCACTCTAGGCTTTTTATTTTTATTTATTTACTTATTTGAATCAAATTTAAAAATAATAATTTATCATATATATAAATATATATTTAATATACAACGTGTCCCAACGTGTCGGAATTCTCTATTTTTGAGAAATGGCGTGTCGCGTGTCGCGTGTCCGTGCTACTTAGCCAGCAAGGGCCGCGACGCCCTCGCCGGCCCCTGGCCTGTGGCCGGTCGCTGGCCGTCGGCCAGGAAAGAAGAAAAAGAAAAAGAAATCTTCTCTATTTCTGATACTTGTTTCCATAATTAAGGATCAACTTTCTTTTGATTCTTAATTCCGTTTCAAAACTGATTTTGGGAACAAATTTATGCCGAGAACAAAAAAAAATTACTAAACGGATTTCTGTTCTTTTTTTTGTTTTCGGGAACAAAAGAATAGAATCAATCGCTATTTGGCAAGTTACCAAATCCATCCTAACATACCAATTGCTCAATGAGGTGTACTAGTGGGCTCATAATGTAGGGAATATACACCCATCCTAACATACCAATTGCACAATGAGGTGGACTAGTGGGATCATAATGTAGGGAATATACCGTCGTGTTATTCATTAGAGAGTGACATGCGGGCATCCACTTTTTCTTCTATTATCTTTCTAACGTAACAATTGATGTTGTTTTTATATTTATGGGTTTGTCTTGCGTTTCCTCGTCTACCAACGATGTAAATTTTTTACTAAGGGCATAAACTCTCGTGCCGGTAACGTACCCCATTAATCTGACGCGAAACTTTAGCGAATGTGAGAATTTAAAATTTTAATCAATGGATGCAACAAACTTAACTTAGCCTCTATTTATTTAGCGAAAAATGAATGATTTACGAAATATTTTCCTAAAAACAATAGCTCGTATCGGTCGAAATGATTAGCCGACGATAAATGTTTCAATTATCGACATCAATTTACGTCTCGATATTTTATGGGGCGATGGAAAATATTTTTCGTTTATTCATTTATGTACGCGATGCAAACGATCATTTTTTAGGAAGATGCTTATCAAATCATTTATTTTTTTCGCGAAACAAACGCATCATTAATTTTGTCTCTACGTAATTATAGAAGAATACTTTTATTCAAAACAAATGGATTTTCCTTTTTGCAATCTAAACCGTTCAAATTCAACAGATTATCTTGGTCGCCCCCACCATGTGACGTGATCATTCCTGCTAATATTTCTGCCGAGGAAACTTACCACTTCACATCACCAAATCCTTGCTTGATAAGATATAGATGCATTGGCTTGACTTGCCGTGCTGACAGCACCCGAAAAAAGCCACGTGGAATATTTTCATTCTAAACTTCCAAATTTTTTTTTTTGGGTTCTACCCTGAATTTTGATTTTTAATCCTCATTTTATATTAATCTAATTGCATAAAAATCTAATGCATGCGCCGACAGGTCGACAAACAAACACCGAATAAGCTTAAACGAGAGAGGATGGGAAATCAAGAAACCGCTTATTGTGAATTTTGACGGTCGCATGTCCATAAGCACGAGACCGGGGCATCAAAACTCGCTCACGGGAATAGTCCGTTCATCTAACTTATATATTGACGATGGGTTTCGGGAACTGAAGGCGCCTAACAAATTGCTAGCGGGCAGCTCTCCATGCGCGTTTTTTCTCAAAATGGGCAACAATGGACCGGCAAAAAAAATCGCCCGGCGATAAGCAGGTTTACCCGGCTCCGGGCCATCACAAGCCCGGTGGATTCCGAATAGCGCTTGCTTCCTCTAAATTATCGGAGCCACTATAAATGTCCGATAGGGTGATATAAAATCATATTTTATGGATTTCGTTAACGAATGTTCCGACGAGCCGTTTTCTTTTTGTCTGAAAACACTATTTTTCTGGCGTCGTATATAGATATCGAATTAATTTCTTTATTAGGGGTTGATATGGGTGTTTAATACATTTTATTTTTTTTCCATAAAAGTTTCGGGGGGTGTTAATTTTAATTCCAACCTACCATTAAAAAATGACCGACCAAAGAACAAAAGCAGCCGCCAGCCTTCTCCCCTCGGCTATAAGCTGCGGCAGGAGGGGAGGAGCATTTCAAGGTCAAAGTGCGGACGGCGCGAATCGAGCGAGCGAGGAGGAGGAGGAGGAGGAGAAGATGTCGTGGCAGACGTACGTCGACGAGCACCTGATGTGCGAGATCGAGGGCAACCACCTCTCCGCCGCCGCCATCATCGGCCACGACGCCAGCGTCTGGGCCCAGAGCGCCACCTTCCCCCAGGTTTCGAGCCCCTTCCCCCGCCCTCCCCCCTCCTCCTCCGCCGGCCGCGGCGGGGGTTCTTGAGTTTCTCTCCCCGATTCGGCCGTTGCTCAGGGCTCGGGATCGTTCTGATCGGGTCGGATTCTTGCCGAGATCTGATTTGTCTGGACGTGTGTTGCTGGTATTTTTTGTGCGCGCGTGTGTTCCGTTCGCGTGCATCGATTTGTGGGGCTTCGATTCGATCTGGGCGGATGTTTGCGAGCTGGAGATGGGTGTTTCGGATCTCGTTTAGGGTTTCCGATGGATGATTGGGAGCGGTTGTCTGTGGCCGATGGTTCTTGTGGGGGTTTGATGCGGCGTGCCTGAATACTTTAGCTTTCGGCATGTGCTTTTGGGGATCGTGTTTTGGGCAGGGTGGCTTTAGATTTCACGAGAGAAAAGGAAGAGGAAACCTGGGTTGCCTGGATTCCATTCTGTCCCTCCCTTTTTTAGGTGGTTTGATGATTTGGGACGACTGTTTCTCACCCTTCTTGTTGCAAAATTTTTGCACAGCTCTGATGGGCAGCTGCACCCGTATAGGGGCTTTCGATTCCCTTTTAAAAATGACTTTTTTTGCCCATGAGAAGTGGCTGATGTTGAATTTCTCTCCGTTTTCCTCTTTCTTTTGTGCAATGCTGATTCCGTTGCTCGATTCTTTAGTTCAAGCCTGAGGAAATTGCTGCAATCATGAAAGATTTCGACGAACCCGGATCACTTGCTCCGACAGGGCTCTTCCTGGGGGGCGTGAAATATATGGTGATCCAAGGTGAGCCTGGAGCTGCTATTCGGGGGAAAAAGGTGCGGCTTCCCACCCATCCTTTATTTACCATTGCTGACTGCTTAAGCTAAAGCTTTTTGCATTCGCATGCACCGATTTTTGCTACATTTTTATGTTCAAGCGGGGACCTTTCCTCTCCTAATTGAGGTATCGTGACAAATTGATTTCGAAATTAGGATGGACTGGGCATGTTGTTCCTCCTCATATGTTGATCTGATCTAGCAACTTTTAGAGTTCAGTATTCTTGAAAATTGTGACCGTGATGCACTTTTCGATGTACCTTGAAAAACCTTATCGACTAACATAGTGCTCTTTACTTTTTAGAAGATCATCGGGAGGCTTTTACTGTGTCCAAACTATTTGGGGCCCCTAAACATTAGAAATTCCTTTTAAGAGGGTGTAAGGATTTGCAGCATTATCAAAGACTTAGGGATTAGGGTCGAGGAAATATCGCATGCTCTAGAGAATAATTGGATCAGGTTATCGAAGGATACTTCTGTTACTTTGACTAGTCGTAGTTGTTATATATATGGCATGGTGCTCTTGAAAGCAAACTTTTGAGCATTTGATGCATTTGGAAACCTCTGGCATTGCTATTCGACGATATGTGTTCTTATTCTCCATTGTCAAGTATTCTTTATAACCATTGTGGCTTTACTTTCAGGGCCCCGGTGGTGTCACTGTCAAGAAGACCAGTCAGGCCTTGATAATTGGCATATACGATGAGCCCATGAATGCAGGCCAGTGCAACATCATTGTAGAAAGGCTTGGCGATTATCTAATTGAGCAGGGTCTCTAGACAATTCGGTATGTTCTGTTTTTTGTTGGAATCCCTGTTGCTTATTGCAACCTTGCGTCTAGCAATTGCCCTACTTGGATTGTGAATTGCAATGATAACAATACTCGTGTAATTTGAAAGTTCTATGCGCACTCTAGAAGTTTGCTGCTTGAGAGTTGATTTCTATGGTGTCTTATGATTGTCTCTGTATTAATCTGAATTGATTGGATGTAATCGCGAAAGTTTACTCTGTTGATGTATCTAATAGAACTGGTCATTTCATGTACTCTCTTCCATGGGTTTGTGTCGGTTGATGGTGTAAGGACCAGGCAGCGACGTCTCTGCCTAAACTTACTCTTTCTAGGTTAAAATTTGATGGGGATCAACTTTTAATGAAGGATGTCATACAACTTCCATCGGATTGTAATAGATTCCCTGTTTTAAGACATGCATATGTTGATCGCACTTGTTTTCTCATTCACTAGGTAGAAAAAGTATGAAATCGAATTGTTCTGAGAATCTACTTGCTTGTCCAGGGTGTGGCTAATTATCCCATGGGTCATTTACTACTTTCAATAGGTAAGAAAACAAACACTTCCCGTTTCATCTGGGGTGACAACCCATGTTGTGTCTCGAACTTTTAATTAGTATGATAAAAGGATTGGGTTTTGTAAAAATCCTGAGCGACAACCAGCCACTCTCATGTTAAACATGTTCGTGTCGTGTTACACTGGATTTCTCTCAGTTGGTACTTCAGAAATTGTCTTATGTCAGAAATTATAATCAGCGTATTTCCTGCCAAAACCTCATCATCTATGGGATTTTGCATTACGATTACTGACTTACTAGTGGCTTTTGGGTTAGCATACATTTTTCAGTACGGTATCATCGGACCACGTAGATTAAGTCACTTAAACGATCTATTTCTCATAGTCGTTGCGATATCTCTATCTGTTGTGCCCTGTAAAAACATTTCCCCTTGTGATAAATCTACCATTCATGGCCAATAATTCTATTCCCTATAGCTCTTAGTCTTAGTTAAGGAACTTGTGATGCTATCCTGGCCATGAAGTTTGAAGCGTTTTGCATAGGCTCGATCTGCATCCACAAGAGACTCTTTTAAGTTGGTTGATCGATTAGAATTACCTGTAAATGGTGTCTGGATGTTCAATTACAGTGTATGCATAGGTGTAGCGTACCCAAGATTCTCGCACACAGATCAGAGGGCGAGTTAACTCAGTCCATATGGTCACTAAGGTACATTTATTTTGCGGAAAAACGAACGATTTTGGAAATTGTTTTCTTAAAAATGATCATTTGTCCAAAAAATATTTTTATTGTTAATGAAAATGTTTTGACATAAATTGTTGATCGATAATGATAGCATTTTTCATTGGTTAATTATTTCAAATGATGCAAGTGCAAATGATCATTTTTAGGAAAATACATTCCAAATCATTTATTTTTCACAAAACAAACGAAATAATATTCGTTGCAAAGCACTGATTCAAATATTGCACAAGACTAGCGGGTTCGACTAGCCTACCTGAATACGGTCCAGTTTAATTGCAACCATTTAAGAATCTAGTTCGATCTCTGGTATAGTTTTGAATACGCTAGTACACAATTGTGAGGATCCAGACTAAGTTTTCGTTTTTTCATTCTTTTCCGTTTATCTCTCTCTATTTTCTCTATCCGCTTCACTGTTTAGTCATATGGAAAAGAACACATCCTTTTTAATGCACTTAAAATTCTTGACGAAACACGATTCGACATGAAAGCATGAGAAGAGGCTTTATCCTAACAAATTATCAGCAAACTTAAAACTTTTGTCGGTCGTCTTCCCGCTAAAAGTAAACTTTTTGTAAGGAGTGGAGGGAGTGATTTATGCAACCCAAAACTCAAAATTCGAGGGACATGACTATGAAATCCTATGGACCGTGTTCGTGTCGGAGGCCTGACTCAATCAATCAAGGATTCGGTTTCGAGTTCAAATCACGTGATTTGAAATTGACCTATGTGACCTTCTCAATTAGTAATATCGCTAGAAGCTCACCGGTTACATTTACAGAATCGCAACCACAGGCTCTTCACGTTCTGTAATTTTCTCGAGCAAGTGTGCTCTTGATAGTTCGTGTGGAGGCTTTGGACTTGGTGAATTTTGTGGAAGTGTAGTTAGGCCTATCAAAACAGGTAGGTCGGGTCAAAAGTGATTTGGCCCAAATAGATTTATTTAATCCATTTTAACCCATTTCTATGTAATGAAAATCTAATGACCCATACTCGACCCAACACATAATCAGTTCATACCCGACTTGACTCATATTGCTAAAACACTTTAACATATAAAAACTGAGATAAGAGTGCGGAGTGAGCGAGTGCAAGATTGAGCGAGGGCGAGACATGAGTTGAGTTTAAATAAGCTGTAAACCCATTTATAACTTATTTACGACCCATTTATGATTTATTTAACATCCATATATATTTATACCCACTCATGACCTATTTAATGAATATAATTAACCCATTTACTGATGTACGAGTTAAGAAATGAGTTTATAATTTATTTTGACAGATCTAAGCGTAGTTTTAATACATGCTCGAAGAATTGCTCCGGAAAGCATGGTGAGAATTTTAGTTAGATAAGACTCTCGAATTGTATCAAAAAAATTAAATCTTGGGCAGTTGGGGATGAATAAAAAAAAACTTTTCCGAGACCAGAGAACTTTATGATGGAGATGAATGGTATTTGAAAACGGAGAGGTCGGGCATGTGTGTTAGGAAAAGCATACACATCTCCCATTAACCTCTAATGAGGCCCTACCCTTCAAAATGCAATTTCCGAATTAGAATATCAATAAGAAAAATCATGTAAACGATTGATTCCTTTGGGGAGGAGTTATCTACCTCCTTGTTTTACTCGACGAATCGTGAGTGATGGTCGTAAAATCATCGAAATTTTTAAATGTGAAGTAAATTTGAATTGAATTAACATGTAACTAACAAAAAATTGTTCAAAATGTCTTAAATCTGTTTAGTTCTAAACTTTTTAATCATGTCAATTTAGTTATAAATCTTTTGACAATTTGTCAATTTCATTCTTCTAGCCATAAGTGCTACGGCACGGCCAACGCTAACGTGGATAATTTTAAATTTTTTTTCTTTTTCTTTTTCCTTTTTTTTTATTTTCCTCTTTTTCCCTTTTGTCGGCCTCAAGCGAGGGTAGTCGGGCGAGGGTCCCCTTCGCCGGCCTTAGGTGTGGGCCGCCCAGGCGAGGGCAACCCTTGCCAGCCCAGGCGTGGGTGTCCCTCCCTCCCTTGAGGCTGGCGGAGGGAAAAAGCGAAAAAAGAAAAAGAAAAAGAAAAAGAAAAGGAGAAAAAAAGAAAAAAGAAGAAAAATTTAGAAAGTTGAAAAAATTGAAAAAATTGGCCACATCAACGTCAACTGTGCCACGAAGGACAGCCGTGGCCGACTAGACTGCCACTTTAGCAATTTCCGATCAAAATTGACAAATCATTAGAATGTTCAGGATTAAATTAGCATAAATGAAAAGTTTATGATCGAATCGATCGCTGTGCAATAGGTTTACGAGCATCAGAACAGTTTTTCCAAAAGAAATGCACTGTACATATTTAGATAAAGGGTCACTACACGCCTTTCTGAGTAAGACCCGTCGATCGTTCTTGTCGTGTTATTTACGATCAGCACGTGGGCGTGCATTCTTATCCTGCTCCCCCTTTTCTCTGTCAATCAGCACTCGTCATCTCTTTCGTGCTTATCGTCGTGTTCTTTTGACGATGGATTTGGCTCATGATCTACATCAACATTATCCCCGCGTGCCTCTTCGACGAGGTTATGCGTCGCTCGCTGATTTGTTCTCACAAAACACAATCATGCAAAACTTATCGCGGTTTTTTTTTTTCTATTCTATTCCATACCGGGTTGGTGGGAATAAATACACCATGAGTGTCATAATTTTCGTACGGCACCGCGACAACTCGAGTACAATAACTTCTGAAAAAACGTTCATTTGAGTACCATAAATGTGAATTGATTACTTAAGTACCGTAACTTTTCAAAAATGTTGGCATGGCACTTGCGGTGAACGTTTTTTAAAAGTTGTGGCGCTTAAGTGACCAAATAAAAAGTTATATGGCACTCAAGTGATCGGAAAAAAAAAAGTGGTTATAATACTCAAATGAGCGTTGTACGTAAGTCATAATATTCAAGTAATCGAAAAAAGTTATGGCATTCAAGTGAGCGCCGTATGAAAGTTATGATATTTGTGGTGTCCTTTTCCATAGGATGATGTGTACAACGCAGAGCTCCAATCGTTGGATTTGAGCAGAGTCAGGCCGCCCAAAACAAATTCTCAAAATTTATACTAGTCTAAATTCTCCGACTTTTGGGGATCAATTATTAGCCATAAATTATGCGGTTCAACCATTTTCTCGAGCTCCATTTGTTTCGCAGGAAACGAATTATTTGAAAAACACATTTCTTAAAAAACCACCGCTCGCGGCGCTTGCAAAAATACACAAACGAGCAACAATTTTAACTGTTCGCTAAAATATTTGGACATAAACCGTTATATGGACATAAACCGTTATCTATAGCAATAATTATTTCCCGAGGTTTTTGCGAGGGGGAAGAAGGTGTCCAGGGCTTTCTAGGTTGCGTGTAATTAATTTCCAATTCCAGTGCTGACTAGATATAGATGATGAGCCGACATTGACCCGATCGTCCCCCACCAATCACAGGGTCCTGAGAACAGTACGGATTTGGCTTCGAAGCACTAATGTCGATGTCGCAAAAGTGCAAGTGGCCACGATTCAAAAACGTCGTTAAGGCCTCGTTTTAGTTTCCCCCTCAGGGGGACATCATCGATTGCTCGATCCCGCCTAACTAGCCGCCTATAATTTGCCTTCCGGGGGTAACCCTTTTCGACAGCGACCCTCGTCCCATTTTGGTGAGGATGGAGGGAGTTAAATGAGCTCTTGATCCTGCATAATCCATATGAATCTACATTTGCTTTTTCGCTTTTGACCTCGTGCTGAATCGACCGATACCAAAATTTATAAACCTATTACACTTTCGCCGATTTAGTCCTTAATCTTTTCATGTTTTGCCAATTGAGTCCATCCGACTAATTTTGGTTAGCCGGCCGTCTTATATGGCACGACCTGCGTAGATGTGAACAATTTTTGATATATTTTATTATTTTTTAAATATTTTCTTTTTTTTTTCTCCTTTTTTACCGTCGGCCGCAGGTGTTGCGGCCCTCATCGGCCATAGGCGAGGCTATCAGGCCCTTGCCCAAATATAGGCAAGGGCCGCGATGCCCACGCTTGGATCTTTGCGAAGTCGTGGAGGCCTTAGCTCGTGGCCGGCAAGGGCTGCGATGCCCACACCCAGCCGCTTGTGGTCGGCGATGGTTGGCCGGCAACTTCGCCGGCCAAGAGGTTTATTAATAAAAACATAGAAAAGAATAGAAAAAAAAAGAAAAAAGAAATGAAAGGAAAGGAAAGGAAAGGAAAAATAAAAGAAGAAAAAGAAAATAAAAATGCACAAATTAATAAAACATTCAAACAATATTAAATATATTATTAAGATTTATTCACGTCAGCGCTGACCTCGCCACATAAGATGGCCAGCATTCACGTTAGCTATGAAGCTATGAAGCTCGGATCTTTGGACCGCGAAGGTGATCTTGATGCAGGACGGCCGGCACGCGGCTGATGAGAAATTCGAACAGGCGATGTCCAGTTCCGAGCTGGGAAATCTCTCGAAACCCCGGCTATCTAACCCATACTAGATCCATTAGTTGTCTTTTGGGATTTACTGATATGGAGCCAAGCACACAAATTTCATTGGAGGAGGGGGGGACACGGAAAAACGGAAATCATGCCGTGAACATGTCTTGTCCTTGCGGGGGCAAAGAGCAAGCAAAAGGCGCCACGGAAAGCGACCCGAGTTTCCCACCATCTCCGCCCCACGCGCACAAGAGGGAGGGAGGGAGAGGAGATTGGTGACTCGGACGCGGACGTGTTCCGAGGCTCGGGCCTTATCCTCATCCCCTTGTGGCGCGAGCGGAAAAAAGAACGCCTGATTTGGAAATAAAATTAAAACAATTCAATCCGCCAGAAGGCGATAATGACGAGCCATCAGGATAAAAGCCGCAAGTGAATAAATTTATAGTCAAGTGCTATCCGATGCGCACCCTTCTGTTTCTTGTCGTGCCTTCTTGATTTGCATTTTGCATGTGCGCTTCTGCTCACCCCCCCCAAGAAGAGGAGGACCCAGAAATCCTTTTCTTGTTTTCTCGGATTGGATCAGTCCCTCCTTCTCGTTGCTGCTGCTGCTGCTGCTGTTGTTGGTCAACAGTTCTGTGCAATCTTTGTTCTGTCGTGGTGGGTTCTTGGTGATGATCAGGACGGAGATGGGTGGAGAAAAGCAGGGCTCCGGGGACACGGAGGATCCGAAGCTTGGGGATGCGAGTGGAGGAGGCGGGGGCGAGCGTTATGAGTCTGGATCCTCCATGGGAGACTCTCTGATGTCTGATGAGTCATCGTCGTGCTCATCATCAGAATTGGCAGAGGATGCATCTTCCTCAACATTGTGTTCTTCTTCCTCCTCCTCCTCCTCATCATCGACCTCTTTGTCAAACTGCCGCGGGCCTTTGTACGAGCTATCTGAGCTCATGACCCAACTACCCATAAAGTAAGCAAAGTTTCTCTTCTCTGGAGCGAGGGTGCCCATCTCCGCAATTCGTTTCGTGGGCCAATCGCTGTTGCAATGTTAATAACCGTTTCGTTGTTGGTCATTTCACAGGAGAGGGCTTTCCGAGTTTTACCAAGGGAAGTCCCAGTCATTCACATCCCTAGCCAGAGTCCAGAGCATCGAAGACCTTGTGAAGAAAGAGAGCCCTTACAGGAAAAGGTTGAAAACGTGCGAGAGCTTTGCGGGAGCGTTGGACAAACATAGCCAGAAGTCATACAGCCCAAGGCCTACCATATCGAAGAAGAGCTCGATTTCGAAGGGTTCATTCTTATCGTCTTCTTCGCTGGGCAAGAGAGGTCCTTCAGTGGCTAGTCTTGCCATGAATCCTAGCCCTGTGGTCAAGACCTTCCATGGTTGAAAAACACTCCTGCCAGGGACAGAATCCTAGAACTTGTTAGGAAACAAATGTAAAGTTTGTTCTGTTTTTTTGTTGACAGATTCATTGACTGCTCGGTGAAGAGATTTTACCGTCTTCTGTTGCAAAAGTCTGTAGTTTTAGGGAATCTTTCAGATTTCCATGATCTCGGCGAGCTGAATGACAGTCTAACATTAATGTGCCGAAACTCGTGAATTGCGAGATCTTAACGGGCTTGTTCATCGAAAGTGATTGAGCAAATGACAGATTCCTGGGGTAATTACCGGGTTATTATACGTTATCCAAGATATAGAATCAAGAAAACCTGTCCAGCATCTAGTTTTTTTAAGTGGGTTTAAAAGTTTGTTTATGCCAGAAATGATTAATCACGAGACAGTTGGAGGCTATACAAAAAAGTAATGATTCTGAGGTGTGGTGATGCGCAAGAGGAAACTGTGTCAACATTGTTCGAGCTATCACCATAGAACAGCTCACAAGATTTCCTGATGGAAGATATCACAGGCCATAAGATCGGGACCCTCGATTAACAAGAATGAAGCTACATATACCGGCGCATGAAGAATCCAATCAGACAAAACTCGACCCTTGAATAATGAGATGAGGTCAATACCATCTCCTAAGTCATCCATCCAACGACAAAGCCTTCATTTGGTACTTACAACTCTGAATAGCTCATCACCCTCCGCATTCAAGTGTCGTACATTGAATAAGCTGGGAAATGTTTCAGACTCCCTATTTCTGGACAAATGAAAGCAGATCAAATAATCAAGCAAATTGAAACAACTAAGTTCGATATCCAGAAAGTTACCCTCGCACGCGCCACGGGTTGCTAAAAGCTGGAGACAAACCCACAAGACTCTGCCCTCGGAAACAGAAAAGGATTCTCATCAAATTACTGAGAGGTCGCCTAACTGAATGCTAAGCAAATTAAAGATTATATCAGGATGAGGTTCTATTTCCGAGCAGAAGGCATAACTAACACCGCACCTGTTAAAGATTTGAAGCACAAGAACTTAGACGATTTGCACTCACAAGGCCAGTTTCATGCACATCTTCCAGTTCCAGAAACTCTCAACCAGCGAATGCATTGAAGTCGAACCGCCAAGCACAAATCATGAGTAAAAGTAAGTGAAGATACCATCTAAAGAACTTGTGAGATCACCATCATTCAAGGCTTGAGCTTGTAAACAAAATGCTATTCATAATTCATCAGTTAATACTTCTGTTATGCTGAAACCGCTTATTTTTGCCTTGGACTAAAGTGTGGGCAACGGTTTCGAATATAAAGTCAAATTGGAAACCTAGAGATCTATACCATAGACAGCTGTCACATTGAACTTTGCAATCAATTGGTTTATGTACTTCAGCATTTTTCCTTCAGATTCAGCCTGCCTAAGGCAAAGCTGGAGGAAAAAGCACCGATGAGTGTCATCTATCTATTATCATGTGGATGAGGGCATCTTGTAGTCATCATCACAAGTGCAGAACTAGTGATCACGAACTGTTGCTGGGAAGAGTCAGATAGGCTGGGTGAAGTAGAAATGAGCAGGTGGCGAAAACAAGCAAAAAGGTCATGAACTAAAGGGCCTTTCCCTGAACAGAAACTTTAGAGGTTCAAATTCGCAGCCTAAAGAGATTTGATGGGTAATTTATCAGGGAGAATTCCCAAAAACTCATTTAAATACGGTATACATACCGAAAAAGATGCTCTTTTGGAGAGTTCTATCAAAATCCTCTATAGTTTAACAAGTGTTATCCGATTTACTCTAACTAGAAAAACTCTTGGTCGAAGAGCTAGACAAATTTTCTAGTGGGTCACCCGATCTTTCAAATAAATAGAGAATCGAGGGGGTGAAAATCACTTCAGTGTTTAATTCCAGGACAAGAAAAATTTCCTATCAAAGCAGTGAGAAATAGGCATCATATAATAAATACTATAATGGCAATTACCCTTAGAAGGATGTCATTAAAGTTGTTGCTTAAAATTGGCCTTCATATTTGATGCTACCACGGTTCTGATTCAGCAAGCGGCATCAGAGCCTTCCTTCTATACATTCCTTTTGTTTTTCCCCCTTATTGATAACAAAGGATACAAGCAAAGTACCCTATCCACATGCATTGGGTAAGGCTTCACCTACAGGGTGGTGGGCGAGACCCTGAGGTTTATATGAATGGGTGAAGCTGTGATTTTAATATAGGATCTGCTGAATTCAAACCAAGTGCTTAATCAAAGGATACAGGTGAACTAGGAACTATAGCGTGCAAGCAAAGTCGAAATGAGAGTGCTAGAGTACAACTGTGATGAGGACAGTATCAAATATGGCATAAAACGTGCAGAGAAGTGGGGGCATCGTAGAAAGATGGGGACCGTCATTGCCGTTAACATTGAAACTGTGCTACGAATGTATTATGCATGTACAGATGGATAAGCCTCAGTTGCAGTGCAAGATCGCCAGAGCCGATGCCATCGGACACAGAAAGCTTCCACATTGAAGTGGGCCTAATGCTGCGATAGCAGTCCCGGCACATGGTCCGCTGATGAATTGTCTTGTTCAGTTAGTTCCCTCCAAGAAAGGGCCACGCTTTGGGTCTTTGTTCCCTCCTGGTACAAGTGACCCAACCTGTGTTTGGACCAAATTCAACTTAGGAAAAAAATGGGGTTGTGAAATGGTACTAGCCTACGAGGCTTGCCTGCAATTCATTGTCTTCTTCTCAAGAGAAAAATCTGTAGTATTTAGCTTCATTTTCTCCTAATGAATTTGTTTAAATCTCGTTGAGTTTTGAGATACAACTACAAGACAATACGACATCTTTAGGTGCTTCTATCTTGTCTCTCCGCTGCTGTAGAACAGACGAGGTGGAATTGGAGTGTGATTGTGCAGACTCATGCTCTGCATGATAAAGCTTATTCAGTGAACTGGTATTCTTTTCACGGGATGAAGGATGTCGTATCTCGATCATGAAAGACACGAAATGCCAAGCTTATGATTTGCCCCGACAGAACAAGTCAAAGACTCTACATGATCAAATATTGATTTCAATAACAGGGTCGCCGGAAGTAGAACTCGACCAGATCCAAATGCAAAGGCGCATTTCATTGGGACAGCATTTCATGTCATGCAAATGAAGTTACAATTGTTTCTCTGCCCCTCGAACATCCAATGCTTTGCTCATATTCAATCTATAAACACCCAATTCCTAACACATGTCTCAGCATATTCTCCTCGTTCATGAGTTCCCTTGACCCATGAAACAAATCCAGAAAAGCTGGGAATAAACAAAAGTAAAGGAGAAAAGCAAGGTCTCTTTTATCTCTCTCGCTCGCCCCACAAGCCAAACGTTCACCATCTTCTCCTCTCCCAACAATCTCTCTCCGCCTCTCCAAATTCTTCCCCCGGCCTCTCCATCTTCAACTTCCCTGTGACGGCGTTCTTGAACACGACAGCCTCCTGCGCCTGCGAGCACGACCTCTGCATCCTCACCCCGGCGGCCCCGCTCAAGCTACTCCTCGACCGCTCGTACTCCATCATCACCTCCTGCAGCGACGCTCTCTTCCTCGGCGCCTCCGCCTCCGCCGCCGCCCCGACCCTCTGCTTCGGGGCGCTCAGCGACCTCAGCTTCGCCTTAGACGACTGCGTACCCGACATGTAGCTCGGGACCAGGACGAGGCCGCGGTCCCCGCTCCGCCGGAAGAGGCAGCCGCCGCCGCCGCCGACAGCGTCGCTCCTCGCGGGCGTGTACATCGACCGGGGCGTGCTCGCCGGAGTTGCGGAGGGCCAGGGGTCGTCGAGCCAGTCAGAGCACCGGGAGTGCCCAGCCGGAGCCCGGCACGGCGGCGTCTGTCCGGAGCTTGAGAAGGGCGTGACCCCATCGTCGACCTCGACGATCTTGGAGGCGTCCTTGACAGCGGGGTGGAGTGCCGTGGCGTCGACGGCGGAGGCGGAGAGCCTTCTGCCGTGAGGTGGGGCGGCGCGTGGGTGCTCGTGCTGGTTCCTCGTCTTGTCATCGTATCTTTCCTGTAATTTTAGCATAAAGTATTGAGATAATGATACAAATAATCAAATTATAATTTCTTTTTCCTTATTTTTTCCATTTTTGTTTTGATCGGTTGGCGCTAAATTAACATCACATGTCATTTTCTGTCACATGAGCAATGCTACATTATCGATTAATTTGGCATTTGATTAGAGCAATTGACTAAAGGATTCGGTTGCAAAAATTAAAAAGGTACGAAGATTGATTGCACAAAATAAAAGTTAGAGGATCGAATTGTATAAATTAAGAAAGCCAGATGATTTGACTAAATAAAATAAAAGCTAAAACTTAACACTCATGAAATTTAAACATGTAGATCTGTGCATTCGGCATCGAATGGAACATGTGCGATCGAAACAAAAATAAGAAACGTTTGTACCGATCTCGAACCCTAATTGCTAACACGGATTACGCTAACAGAGTTCGGTCTAAAATCACCTTTTTTTTAGTAGTACATAAGCTTAATAATAAAAGATATTATTCTTAAGAACAAGTATATTTCATCGAAACAGGTTGTGTCGTCTCGCGGGAACACGCGCAGTTAAAACTAATTTAACGGTTTTACTGGTCGGAAAACTAACTTAACCGTTACCGGCCAAAGGAAAGGCTTAAGTTTTTTGCCAGTCGAAAACCGTCCGTGCGCATGGTCTCTCCGAGGTGTAATTTGTCAAAGACACAGAACCAAAAGCTTCACTCACAGTCGTGTATGCATTCAACGAGACTGCGAAGGTTTCGGGTCGTACCGTGGGCTTGCGGGTTGCCTTTCGGGTCCCGAACCCGAGCCGGCGAGCGTCGTCTCCTGCTTCTCCTCTGCTGCTGCGAGCTGCTGATCTCTGCAGGCGAGCGCTGACCTGAGCTCTCATGAGAGCTTCGAAGCTATGGAGCGTCGCCGCCGCTCGCTTCCTCACCAGGTACCCTCTCACGTGCGCCTGCAACTTCACCAGCCCCTTCAGTGCTCTCAGTGCTTTTCTTGCCTGGTTTCTCGAGTTCAAGAAAGAAGAAGCGAACCCGCCATTTCAGTTCTACAGCAGTTGAAGTAGTTAAAGGGCAAAGGAAAAGAAAAAAAATCCCATCTTTATGCGATGCTAGAAACTTCGCATGATGATAAAACAGAACACTTCACACGTGAGATTGCTGTTGTATTTCATTTCCTGTTTCTTCTGATTCTGCGAATCAAACTTACTGTCGAATGCGAGAAAGGAGTCTGTTTTCGCATTTCGCTCTACTGCATTGTTGCAACTCAGTGAATTTTGCGACGCATTTAACTACTTAAGCTAATGGAGCAAATGAAATTGAAGTTATTCGGATTACCCACCAAATGTACTTTTTAGGATGCTCAAAAGGCTCAATTGGGTTTTTATCATAGTTCACGTTCTCTAGCTCCAAGACATTTCTTATGTGTAAGCCGAAAACTCACCAGATATCCCCTGAAAACTGTCTGGATCTTCACAGCGGCGTGCCCCTCGGGCCCGCTGCCAAACATGGCGCCCCTCCCGTGGCTCGTCAGCCTGATGACCGCCACAGCTGCCTGCGCGGCCGCCACCGCTGCGTCCGCAGCAGCGGCTGTGGCGGCCGCCACCGCGATGGCACACTTATTCTGCTCCTTGTCTGCCTCATCAGTGCAACCGCAAGACCTCAACCAGGCAGCCTCGGCCGCAGATATGTTGGGTGGGATGGTTGCAGGGTTGTTGCACAACCCACTTGAATTGCTGGACTGTCTCTTGTTGTTGATGTCCAACTCTTCTCTGTCCTTCTTGATGCCAAACAGGCCCTTAATCCACCTTGTTGCTCTGCCCATGTTATGTGGGAGTGAAGCTTGTGTATGAGCCCAAGAAAGAGGTTGCAACACTGCAAAAATGAGGGCTTTTGAGTGAACCAGTCAAAAAAATGGGTTTGGCGTGAAAATTTGGAATACTTACTGGAATACAAGTTGCTGTCAATAGAAAGGGGTCAAAATAGGGTTCTTCAAATTCTCAATCTCGGTTCTACCAAAAAAAAAAAATCTCAATCTCGGGTGTCTTTCCATGTCGCGGAAAGTGGGAATGAAGATCCACAAAAAAAGCATCTTTATTTTTGAGAAATGGGAAAAATAGAAGGAGGAAACGAGTGTCAGAGAATTTCTCCCCTTTTCATTTCTTTCAGAAAAGGGAAAAAAGAACAGAAAAGTGAGAAGAAAAAGAAATCTTCCTCACGTGACCAGCTGCACAAAGTGACAAACTGTATGGAGTAAAAGAAGTACTTGCACTTGGGCAAAATTATTGAAGCGAAAGGTGCCAATGAAGCCTTGATGGGAAGTAATTTGGTAAAAATGTAAAGAGGACTTTGATAGAATTCTTAGGAGGGGAACACTGCACAATTACAGTACCGCGAGGAATCAGATTCTCGGGAAAAAGTTTCCTGGGAAAGAAACTAATGATTCCTAGGAAAAGTTACACTAGGAAAAGTGAAAGAGGCTGTTTGCAAGAAAAAGTACAAAGGCTGTGTGAGTTTCAATTCAACCGCTGAGGAATTCAGGAAAAAGGAAAAACCAATCAAGGAGGGCGATTTGATTGAAATGACAACCTCGGTTTTGCATAACCTGAACACTTGGAAAGTTTCACGACCGTTTTCTTATTACGATAGAAATAATAGCTTTTGGATTTGAGCAAGTCGTTAAAAGGCTTAAGAGGAGATAGGAAAAGAACTTTCCAGTACGGTGGAGGAATTTTTTCATAAGTTCCTTTTGTATTTCCTCTCTCCTAGGAAGATAAATATTGGAAGAGAACTTAGAAGCTAGAAAAGGTAGACTCCACGTTAGCATTCTGCTGGCTACCTTCGGGTAGAGCTGGTATAGTAACTTCCCGTGCCTGGAGTGACAAGAGGGGAAGTCTAGGCTTCTTGCAGGTTGGCTTGTGCTTCGCACAGTGTCTAATAACTGACATGCCAACTTGTATCCCTAGTTACGAGACACTGTGCTACTCTGTGAATAATATTCAAACGCCCAAAAGATGGGTAAATCAAATGCTAGGATTCTTGTGGCTCATAGCTAATCAAATAATCCGCTGCTTGCTGCATCAAAACTTTTACACTCCCTCTCTGTCGTCCTTCATTCCCATCTGGCTTTCTGGAGCGACGTGTCCTTAAAGAGGGAAAGATACCTCAGCATCCTTCCTCTCTGACGCTCTCGTGAATCATGCACATTCTCATGACCAAAACCGAAAAAACTAAATGAATGAATTCATTATCCTCCGCAAATGTTTCTAACCCTCTCGTTTCTCTGTCACAGTGTACACGTCCCATCCCTTTGAATCAGCATCCACCATGTCAAGCACTCAAATGCCGAAGCCTAGCTAACTGGAGACTCCCAATTCTAGTTGCTTGTAAAGAGAAATGAATCATATGCTCTCGCTGCACAAAGGCAGAGCCAATGGGAGTGGAATTCTAGTCTGAAATATCGACTGGTTCCTCTTTGTACCTTTCGAAAAAAAAGCAAAGAAATTTACTGTGCACCACAAAGTGGTCAATAGCTCATAGGCCTGCAAAATGAGGCTCTTCTTCTGCTTTCTTTCTTTTTTTTTTTTTTCTGGTTTGGGTTCCGAAAAGATCTGTGCGTGGGCGGGCTATTGCAGAATCTAACTGTAATTGCAGAGTCACGTAACCTGTTTCACTGTTCATATTTTCCTTGTTTGCCTCAGTTATTTGTGCTCCTAACGAAACTCTCCTGTCAATTCTTGTTGCACCACCCTTTTGACTCGTAAGGCTCTGATACTGATACACAGCATCCAGATGGCACGAAAAAGTTGAAAATTCTAGTACAGGCACGTACTTTAACCTGGTAAAGGCACTGCCATCCCACCGCCCCCGCCCCGCCCCCCAAGCCGCACCACCACTACAAAAAAACTGTTTTTTTCCGACAAAATTTCCAACGAAAAATTTGGAAAAATTCGTTGGAAAATGAATTTTCAACGAATTTTCCAACGAAAAAAAATTCGTTGGTAATAGGTCGTTGGAAATTTTTCCAACGAAAAATTTCAATTTTCGTTGGAAATTTGCAACAAATTTTATTTCGTTGGAAAATTCGTTGGAAAACTCGTGGCTAAATTCGTTGGAAAAATTAGAAAAAAAAATTTTTTGGTCGAAAAATCGTGGAAATTTTTTTTCCAACGAAATTTTTTTTGTTGGAAAAATTACAATTTTTTTTTGGTCGAAAAATCGTGGAAAATTTTTTTCCAACGAAAAATTTTTCGTTGGAAAACTTACAAAATTTTTTTTGTTCGAAATTTCGTGGAAATTTTTTTCCAACGAAATTTTTTTTTCGAATTTTTTTTTGAATTTTTTTTTTGAATTTTTTTTGAATTTTTTTTTCGAATTTTCTTTTGAATTTTTTTTTCGAATTTTCTTTTGAATTTTTTTTTTCGAATTTTCATTTGAATTTTTTTTTCGAATTTTTTTTGAATTTTTTTTTTCGAATTTTCTTTTGAATTTTTTTTTCCGAAATTTTATTTCGGAAAATTGCCCTCGCCGTCGGCGAGGGCCAGCCTCGTCGCCGGCGAGGGCCAGCATCGTCGCCGGCGAGCGCCGAGCTCGCCCAGATCTGGGCGAGCTCGAGCTCGCCGGCCATGGCGAGCTCGGCCTTCGCCATGGCCGGCGAGGGCCAGCCTCGTCGCCGGCGATGGCCGAGCTCACCCAGATCTGGGCGAGCTCGCCCAGATCTGGGCGAGCTCGACCCTCGCCGGCGACGAGGCTTGGTGGCGTCGGGGGCGTCGGGGGCGTCGGAGGCGTCGGGGGCGTCGGGGGCGGCCCTGCATGGCCGCGGCGGCGCCTTTGGGGAGGGAGCCGACGTCGCGGAGGGAGCCGCCTAGGGTTTTCCCGGCTCCCGATTCTCGCTCCCCATCCCTCCTCGGCTGCTGCTCCGCGGCAATGCCGCCCTCCTCCTCCTCCTCAGCCGGCGGCGGCGGCGGCTCCTCCCTCCGGCGAGGCCTCGATCGGATCTCGGCGCTCCCGGTGCCGTGCTGCTCGGCGGTGCCCCTTCTCTGATTCGGAGCTCACGGCGGCGCCTTTGGCGAGGGAGCCGGAGCCGGAGCCGGAGGAGGAGGGGGGGCAGCGGGGGAGGAGGCGGAGGGGGAGACAGAGGGAGAAGAGGAGGAGGGGGGCAGCGGGGGAGGAGATGAAGGCGACGCAGAGAGACAGAGAGAGAGAGAGAGAGGAGAGAGGAGAGAGAGAGAGTGAATGAATGTGAAAATTTAGGGGAGCGCGAAAATTTTGAACATGAAAATAGTAGGGTTTTCGTTGGAAAATTCGTTGGAAATTTCCAACGAATTTTCCAACGAAAACGGTACACACTAAAATAATTGCGGGAAATTGAAATTCGTGGGAAAATTCGTTGGAAATTTCCAACGAATTTTCCAACGAATATAAAAAATGCCGAAAAAATCAATTTTTTTTAAGTCGTTGGAAAATTCGTTGGAAATTTCCAACGAATTTTCCAACGAAAATTGTACACTATGAAAAAAATCCCGAAAAATTGAAATTCGTTGGAAATTTCGTTGGAAATTTCCAACGAATTTTCCAACGAATATAAAAAATGCCGAAAAAATCAATTTTTTTTAAGTCGTTGGAAAATTCGTTGGAAATTTCCAACGAAAAAAATTCGTTGGAAATTTCCAACGAATTTTCCAACGAAAATTGTACACTATGAAAAAAATCCCGGAAAATTGAAATTCGTTGGAAAATTCGTTGGAAATTTCCAACGAATTTTCCAACGAATATAAAAAATGTCGAAAAAATCAATTTTTTTTAAAACGTTGGAAAATTCGTTGGAAATTTCCAACGAATTTTCCAACGAAAATTGTACACACGGAAAAAATTCCCTAGAAATTAAAATTCGTTGGAAAATTCGTTGGAAATTTCCAACGAATTTTCCAACGAATATAAAAAATGTCAAATAAAATCAATTTTTTTAAATCGTTGGAAAATTCGTTGGAAATTTCCAACGAAAAATTTTTCGTTGGAAATTTCCAACGAATTTTCCAACGAAAATTGTACACTATGAAAAAAATTCCCGGAAAATATAAATTCGTTGAAAATTTCGTTGGAAATTTCCAACGAATTTTCCAACGAATATAAAAAATGCAGAGTAAAATCAATTTTTTGTAAATCGTTGGAAAATTCGTTGGAAATTTCCAACAAATTTTTTTTCGTTGGAAATTTCCAACAAATTTTCCAACGAAAATTGTATACTATGAAAAAATTCCCGGAAAATTGAAATTCGTTGGAAATTTCGTTGGAAATTTCCAACGAATTTTGCGACGAATATAAAAAATGCCGACCAAGATCGATTTTTTTTAATTCGTCGCAAAATTCGTTGGAAATTTCCAACGAATTTTGCGACGAAAAATTTTTCGTTGGAAATTTCCAACGAATTTTGCGACGAAAAATTTTTCCACTGTAAGAATCTTTTTGCTGAATGGAATCGCTATGTTACGTATCTACCGTAATGAAAACGGCGAACTAACTTAACTTGCTTCTGGTGCTGTGATTGCATCATACGGTGCTGGAGGCAATGACCGTGTATGTAATAAGGCGTTGTCCGAACTCCAAAATCAAGCTTCTCTCTCTTTCTTGCAACCCCTTTAAAGTTTGCACGCAATTTGTGAAACTCGTCGACCCATCACGGAAGAATTTCTTCCGTGGACCCGGATCCGCTAGACCAAGAGCATCGTGGCCATCGGTCCTTTGGGTCTCACGTTTGGACCCGGGTCAGGACCGAGAAAATCTCCTACTACTACAGACTGCCGCTTCCAAAGGCCATTGAGTAAACAGCAGGACTTGTGAATTAGGAGAGACCTGCAAGGCCCAAAAGAATCACAATTCGAATCGCCATATAAAATCTCCTAAAACTTCAACAGCTTGTGAAAGAACCCCTCGCAAGCCCATCTACGCCTGTCCCGTGGACTCGGATCTCGTGCCCGGAAATGTTTCGACCCAAAAGAAAAGGGCTCCTGTCGTATTCATCATTTTCCCTTTATCGTACAAAACATATAAGATAAACTACTTCCCAAAAGGGGGCATACTGCAGGTACCAGCTGAATCAGACGTCACCGAAGAATGAAATATCTTAATGCAATTGAAGATTGTCAAAACTAGCAACCCTAGCACACTCATAATTGAATAAACAAAACGTACAGCTCGTAGCACGACATCTGATATCCCCACATAAACCAATGCATGCATGCGTTGCACATGCATGTGAGGTGTTCTTCCCGCCCTCACGTACCTTCGACACGGTTTCGCTAACTTGTGATGTCAGACCCATGTGTCGACATCGGAGGGGGTACGAGAATGATGAGGGTTCGATGGATGGCATATGGTGCATACGAAGCATGTGATGGAGCGAAGGAGACATGCCGCGCCAATCTCAGAAATAAAAGAATACAGAGCAGCGAGTTGAGCAAATCATGGAACCAACCTTAAAAGAGTTGTGAGTGACGATTTTCAAACCCTTTCCCTTTCAACCACTTGCTGGTTATAAGGAGGACAAGGGCTCAAAAGCCTATACATGCCTCCATTATGTTGTAGCCTCCCTTTTTCTCTGTCTCCTTCCCAATGAGAGTTCGTCATTGAAGGAAATCTAAGTAAAATCCAAACGAAATCTTAGGAAAGCGGTGGTGGTGGTGTGGGTGGATGAGGGTTTGATATATAAAATGACACCAAAAGCATGCTAGTTTTGGAAGTTCGGGAATTGATTGCCTCTTCTGTGAAAGTTTAAACCGTTAAATAAATGATGATGTGCGTGCTTACTTTGAGATTTGGAAAACAACAAAACGAGATCATGTCCACTTTTCTAAAAAAATGTACTTGTTAGGTTTTGACATGATGATCGTTGAGAAAAACAAGGATATGACATGATGTATATACTATGTCTTGAACACTCCCTTGGTTTGCAGACTGTTAGGATAATAAGTAGGTAACATGGGATTGAATCAGATAATGACCGGTATGCGTGACAAGAGATGGGCTAAGATCTAGGGTATGAGCGGGAACTTGATTGATCAATCCAATTCCAAGCCAGTTTTAGGGAGAACCGGCTGGTTCGGCTCTCAGCTAGTTCAAAGATAGAATAACCATTGATATTTTTTTAAGACATTGTTTACTAAGAAAAGTTTACTAACTTGATTTTCTAAAACTCATCAGTTCCAATGAAAAATTATGTCAATTAGTCAATTGACTCCGCACTGGGTTGATCAACTAAAAATTTTGAACAAAAATCTAAAGAAAAATGATGATTCCTAAGTATAGTATCACGAACATCCCTTCAACGGGCTGGCCTGGTTCTCAAATCTACATTCTTAGAACATGCTAAGGGTTGGGTAGTCTTTCGATTCCACTCTTAAACTTATACTGTCTTGTCATGTATGCACCTATAAACATCACACATACAGAAGTGTTGTAAGAAAAATGTGGAAAATTGAACTCCATCGTATAATTGGGTGTGCAACCGATATACCGTGAAGTTTGAGTTGTTAGTATATCTAATTTTAATAGAAATTCAAGATATGGTTGGTTAGCTATACTTTTGTCTACATCTGAGTATTCAATTGGTCATATCAATAAGTTCTTAGAACAAAGGATAAAGAGAACCACTGAGGGGGTTCTAGACCTATTTTCCAGGCAGGCATAATGCAATGGTATGGGTGATGATGAATGGTTGGTTGGAAGTGAGAGGAGAACTTGAGAAAGCAAAGATAAGGGGACAAGTGAGTGACTGGAGAGACCAATATAGTTTGTATTGCAGTGAAAAGAGCAGCCATGTGAGAACCATCATGGGTCTCGAATGATTCTGTCTTTCTTTCATTCATTCATTCATATGTTGTCTTTTAAATTATTTCCTTCCTCGTCATCCGTCCACCAACATTCCATGACCACTTTGCGCTTCAGAGAGAGAGAGAGAGAGAGACAACTGTATCTGTTGGGGGCGACTTGTTTGTCCAGATCCAATCCAGGCTCTATTTAGCTGCTCTTGTTCACTTCCATTTATGACAGATTCGACGGGCCAACATGCCATAGAAAAGCTTTGTGAAGGAGAATGAGGCGGGTTCTTCTTACGAGGATAACATAAAATAGCCCTCGATATTTGCCTAGGAAAATGCATTCCTCAGTTGGTCTACCTGCGAATGCTAATCATGGAGGAACTTCACTTCACATGTTAACTTCACTAATGGGATAATATTCGCAGCATTCTAAGAAGTCATTCGGAAACAAACCAGACACCTTTTTAGAAAGACGTACAAGGAGATGATAAAGAAACTCCTAATGAATTGGTTTAGTGGCTAAGCGCTTAGTTTTAATTGAGCAGCTTCTATGTTCAAATCACAAGGTTTTTCACTAAAAGTAATCCTTTGAGGCTGGGCCAACGGAGTTGTAGGTGGAGTCTTGACCAATGTACGTGAATGGAGCAATATGTGCGCATCCATGGAGATTCGTCGAGTCGAGTGCAAATACCTCGTGTGATAAAGAAAACATCGAAAGACGTAGAGCATTTCTCGACTTACTAATCCAATCTCTGGGAGAGTAAACTTAACTTCAGCTCATCGTCTTCCTTGTCCTCTTGTGCTCCTCTCATCATATTGATAACTAACACCATGTGCCCGTCTTTTCTAATCTTCCCTGCATTTGCATGCATGCATGAGAGCATCTGATGATATAATATTGAACTGAATAGATTTATTTATACATAAGAGACACTCACGCTAAGACTCCAGCCGACTGACTGCTAATTGGTGACTACTTTGCGCGGACGAAGGAAATGGCCGAAATGTGTAATGGGGTCGGCACCTTTTGTCTCGAAACGGAGCCAATGGTCAATGCAATCCTGCTGAGTGAAGCAAAACAAAGTAGTCTTTTCTATAGCCAAGGAAAGAACAAGAACACTAAAAAAGAAACGAGAGAGAGAGAGAGAGAGAGAGAGAGAGAGAGAAGGCGCAGCTTTTTGCGCCAAGAGATAGGAATCCAGAATTATTCAAACAATATATCGCCCGCCCAAATGATGACAGGCCAACCCCCCCCTACCCCCCCGGGCCCTCTCTCGTTTGTCCTCTCCACTCTGAATAGGCACATATTTCCAGATTGTCTCTACAGTGGTTTTATTCTCTGTTGTTTTCAATCTACAGTGCCTCTTTTGGCTGTTTTTGCATGCTTAAGCCAGTCTCTGTCGCTCCTCCTCATAAAAATATATGGAGTGGATACGTATAATTTCATAATTTGTAGGGGGTTTTGTCTAAGTCAAGGTTTCCATGCATGTGACGGATAATGTTCCTATACAAGAGACGAACCCTAAAGACAAATCAGGTTGTATGTGTCAGAAAATAGTACGCAAGTGCCTAATCAACTAAGGAAATATTCCAGATCAGTTATCTAGAAGAGCATTTATATGGCACGCAGAAGCGTAAATAACATAAATTCCGCAAGCAAGAAGCATCAAACTAACTCGCACATTTTGGCTATATGACAACTGTTTCTCGTGAGAATTGTGGACGAATCCATTCCACTCTGCACAAGCAATGCATGCAATATAGTTTTGTTTTCCTAAAAGCAATCCATGCACGTCTAATCTTTTCTTGAGTATTCCTAGCCTTCAAGAGATGGTCCCTAAGCTATTCACGTCAAGACATAGCGGAAAACTTTGACGCTGCGATGTGGGGGGCCTCCTGTTGCTCAACATACTCCCATTTTGACAGGTGGATCCTGTTACTTTGGGATAAGTTTGTATAAGCGATACCATAGCTATAGGGAAAAGATATATGCACATGCCATACGGTTGGGTCAGGCCAAGGGTTTTGGGGGCTTTATTAATCGGCTCGCAATGCCCACAACAGAAAGCACGATACATAATGGTTACAAGAATATGCGGGGTGGAGTCCTGTGCCCACTCACAACAGGGAAATAAACAAAAGAACGAGATTGGGGACCTTTGGTTCGAAAGAACCAATCTCCTAGGACATGTCAATCTTAAAGTCAACATAAAAATAGTTAAAGAAAGGAGGATACGCTTCTAGGATAACGAAGGACACGATGAAAGATAGAGAAAGAGACGGAAAAAAAGGATGGCCCCTTGAGTTTTAATTTATTGTTATCTAGCTACTAGATAAGGTATGGACATACAATAAAATACTATGATTGTTCTACGCATGAATGAGATTTCTATCAAGCTCGGTAAACTATCCATACAGACCAGGCATGTTAGAATTATGTGATTGGCTGGCTTCTTTTAACTTTCACCTTCCTCAGTTGGAGACGTATTGCCTCTCCTCGAATTGAGAAGTACTAAACAACTTGTTTGTTCATAATGTGTCTGAAAAACCATTTTAACTGCTACTTGAAAAGGATTGAGATCTTCTAAACATAGGAAGTAGAACTGCATAACGAGAGATCGGCATATCAGCACAGTACCTTTTAGATGGCCCTAATTAATTGTCTCCTCTCTCTCTCTCTCTCTCTCTCTCTCTCTCTCTCTCTCTCTCTCTCTCTCTCTCTCTCTCTCTCTCTCTCTCTCTCTCTCTCTCTCTCTCTCTCTCTCTCTCTCTCTCTCTCTCTCTCTCTCTCTCTCTCTCTCTCTCTCTCCTTTTTCCCTTTTCTTCTTTTTGACTCTACATTGCCTAGCAAAGCCTGTCCTCAACATCTCGCTTCTACCCTTGTTGCTCCACCGTCGATGTCGATGCCCATCTCAGGAGCGCAACCAACTGCACAAGTCACCAGCACCACTTGGAGGTAGAAATGCAACGGCCACGGGGGGCGAGCAACGATGGAAGTGCGGTACAGGGGCAACACCATTGGGACAATGACAAAGGTCGAGGGTAGGGGAAGAGAAAGGAAAGGTGATCCATAGGTGTTTGGTTAGGAAAATCGTCCAAAAAACCTGTGGCCGGTGGCCCTCACCGGGCTTGGAAGAAGAAAAAGAAAAGAAAAGAAAGAAAAAATAATTAAAAATTTAGAAAAAATGAAGTTATTATTAAAAATTATCCACGCCGGTGCCGACCATACCATGTAAGATGACTAACATCCACATAAGTGATTTCATGCTAAAATTGGCTAAATAGACTTAACTGGCAAAACATGAAAATGTTTAGAATTCAATTGACAAAATTGAAAAGTTTATGACTGAATTGATAAAAGTGCAATAAGTTTAGGACTTTTTGGACAATTTTCCCTTGTCTAGGGTTTTTGTGTAGCTTCCTCCCAAAAGAGGGGTTCTTGGGTCATCTTAGGGTAATTGCCCTGTTGCTATTGCTTTATGGATGGCGTGATAATCCTAGGATTGACATAGTTGATTGAGCCGTTGAGGGATTACCAACACAGGAATTAGAGCTCACAAATTAAAGTCTCACCAATTGCGTACATAACGCTTTAGGTTAGGGTCACGAGGATAGGGTCCTAGGCCTAAACTTAACGATTTGTGAAATTTGCATGTGTCCCATGAGCCAACACAATAAGGTTCATATACATAAGGCCTTGTCAGGACCTCATCATGATCAGAGACGTTTGAATATTTTATGTATACTATAGATATGCCATAGATTTTATGAAATTACCAAAACATGTAATCAGCCCCTAACTTTTCAGTTTTAGCAGAGTAGTCCCCTAACTTTTTGTGAAATTATAATTTGCCCCAAAATTTTTTAAAATAGCTGTTTTAACTGCTTTGATTTCTTTGAATGACCTAACTTTTTTGTTTGTTCACCTAATGACCTATTTTAATAACCCACTAATGAACAGTTTAAACCATAAAATAACACTGCTAAAAATGCCCTTTCACTTACCCAAATTTTACGAGGTTGCTTCTAGACATGTCAAAAATTACTAATACGCCACTCCTAGGTTTATTTTTACCATTATTTCACATTTTTGCTATCCAAGTTGCAACAAACCCGTTTTGGTAATCATTCAAATACATTCTAGGCATGTAGAAATTTTTTTAAGTTAAGGCAAGCGATCAATAGCTTAATATAACGAGAAGTAGACATTTTTGAAGTCTAAAAAGACTTAACCTAAATGAGCATGCATCAAACATCGAAGTTCAAGGTGCAAGGTAGATCGATCTAACTTAATCCCAAGAGTTTTCACTTACCTTGCATGGAAAGACTTGAACTAATCAAAGCCTTAATCACCTTGAAATCAAATCAAAAAAAAAATAAGAATTAACACATATTTATCTTTCAAAACAAAACCTAGTTTGATAAAGAAACCAAAATGAAAAACACGAAATTTTTACCTTGTAAGACACTTGATAGGTGGGATTAAAAGCTTAGACGACTCAAATTGGAGAGAACTTTGGAACTTGGTTGTAAAGAGATTTGAGTAGGAAACGTTTCTGTTATTATTATTTGATGCAACATGCAAGAGCTCTTGAAGATAAAATTCCTTTTTAGGTAAGAATGAAATAGAGTTGGGAAGCTCACGCCCTGAATGAGCGAATTATTTGCCAGAAACTTAGGAATAAGAAAGATTTGGAAACAAAATCACATAGATATCCAGTCTGACTTTATATTTGGCATTGATAAAAGCAATCAATCTATTCATCCTGTCAAATGAAGGTAAGTCAACTTTACTTGTCTCCTGGACCATGCCAAGACATTAGAAAGAAATAGGCGATAAAGACGGTAATTACCACAAATTTTTCGACTTTTGGATCATGCTTACCACGACACCGTCAATAAAATCCCTAAATTGAGAAGATATTGTAAATCCTATTGAACATAAGAAGCCGAAGTAACCTAGGATAAGGAGAGTAGAATTGGTGGTCACTTATGTTCTACTTCTATTTAGTCCTTTCATACGGTCCAGAAGTGGCTGCCAAATTCAACGAAAAGAGCCAAAACTCTGTCTATGTAAAAGAAAATTTTAAGTTTCGAATTTTTTAATCAGCTAGATTCCAAAGGAGAATTGCAGAAGTATGTCCACCCCTCATTCTTGGATGCATTCATGGGCAAGCGAAAGTCGAGGGTGCTAAATTTTCATCCAGAGGCAGGAGATCATATCTCTTTACGCAAATGCACAAGAAAACGTTTGTCATGCTCTTTGATTTGATAGGACGTGCCGACACACTAATGACGACTAATTAGATCAATTTGAACGCTACATGTTATGTACTCGTCGATCATATGACGAATAGGTCACGTTACCCAATTCCTGTACACCCTCATTTGTTTTAATGGATACAAAATTATCCTAACAGATTAGCTAAGTGACTGCACTTTTCAGTTGGGCATAAAGAGATTTCGTGTTCAAATCACACACCCTTTGAGAGAGTAATCTCGATCGCAATGTCCAGGTGGAGCCTTATACGACGCGCGGAGGCATAATGATTTACATACGAGTGAGAGAGAGAAGCTATCCAAACCCTCGTGCGCCTCCTGCAACAAAGAGGCAGTGCCACACAGATACCAGACAAGACCCTTGTTTTTGTTTGCTTGCCACAGAAATTGCTCTGCCTTTCTGCCCCATGACAAGGGCCACTATTTGCACATCATTTCATCTTTGTTGGTTTGCTACGTTTGTTCTTTCTTCCTACATATCCAAACCCTGGGTATTGCAAAAAGCATCAGTATGCACATGTAGACTTTTCGTTTGAGTTTAAGTCGTTAGTAGGAACCACTCTTTCTCGTGCACTAGTAGACTTTGATAGTCTCACCAGTTCCCTCTTGCTTCACCTGTGCAAGACAGTAGGAAAATCGAGGAGCCTTTGCTTTGTCCATTTTTCATGTCGATATGGATCGGATTGTAAGACCTTAATCATATTTTTCTTCAAGAGCCAGGCTTTCCATCATCTTTTGCTCCAACCGGTTTTTTGATTGGTGGATTACGGGAATGAATATTGCGTGCATCTACTTTTAATTAAGTTTGCATGTGGATGATCAACGTGTTTATTACCACCATTCAGAGGTATAATGAAGACAGTTTCCTCCAATCATGGATGGACAAAAAACACTATTTCTCCTTTAATGATGGGGAAGTTCCTGCTCTGGCACTGTGAAACATTCAATTAACATCATGGAATTGGTACAATGAATTTGTATCCTTGTGGCATAATGTATGAAGTTGCCGGTATTAAGGAATTGAACATGTGTAATAAGTCTTAACTTCCATGCATATGCACGTTCGCTAAACCATTAAGGCAACTCTAAGGCTCACATATGAGGGTTGATAAATCAAAGTTTCTAATTGGGCAATCAAGATGAAGAAGCATTTAATCTATTTAATAAACTCATAGCTAGATCAAACGTGAAATTGGTCCAACAAAATATGTTAATGAGTTAATAGTTATCGAATTTAATCCTTGGCTTTATTTATTAACTTGTAGATAGAATTCTTCATGTCGCTTTCTCAAATATTTTTTATACGCTAGAAGCAAGACCGTTTCATTTTAGTTCTAAGTTCCACAAAAATTTGTTCTCAGACTAAGATAAGCGAATCCATAATTAAAAAAATAACTGGTATTGAGATCCACTAAATTAGAAGGGTAAAAGTTAGATCTTGCTTACTTCCTTTAAATAAATGACATGTTAGCTATCAAAATTAAGGGCTTAATCTAACCCACATCACATTAAATCATCAGATTGTGAAAATTCCTACACACACCCACAATGAAACCCTAACCCTATTTTTTCTTTTTCTCTTCCCACTCTCCCTCTTTGTTAAGAAAGATCCACCACACTGCGATCAACTTGACTCCGCCTTTGTTGCTTGGCTCGGCCACCCGCCGTCGAGATGAACCCCAACCACCACACTGAGATGACCACATGTTCTCTCCAACTGAACCACTTACATAATTCTCTCTATCCCTCTCTCACAGCCATAGATCTATGGTCACGTGATGTGTGGAGTTCCGATTGAAAAGAGAAAAAGATGTCGGAGAGATGAGAAGGAAGATGGCATAAGGGAAAAGAGAGAGAGAGAGGGAGAGGAATATTTGGTGATCTTAGGCCTCTTTCATTCTAAAAGATAGCACAATGATTGAGATTTTCCCTCACACTTATAAAGTGACCATTAACCCCTTTCTGATAGCTCCAACAATCTCGCCTCACACATCAGGCCTTGAGTAGGAGCAACAATGATAACGCGTCTCTTCCGTGTGACTATTGGATCCACACTGGTTGGTATAATTGGCCTCGTTGGGTGATTTTGGGTCTTTCTCACCTTAATAGTTAGCTCCATCCAAGGTGAGGCTTTCATTCACACTCATAAACTAATCATTAGCCCCTTTTGTGATCGATATGGGATAATCCCAATAGAGAATGCTCAACGTACCAATCCACGATATTCGATCCAACTAATTTAGATAGTCGATTTCTTGAGAAATCTGGGGACTCCTCTCGTTGACCACAAGCTGTGCTACACTATCCATTCCAATGGCAATTAAAGTATTGGTTCCCCCCAGAAAGAAATTAGGTACAACCCCCACTGGAGCACCCCCCCACGCAGGTCGTCGTTGGCACGAATGATGGTGTCTCTGCATGGAGTGACATGGCAACGTGGTGAAATGTGGGGGGTAAAACGGAAAAAGGCAATGTGGTAGACCCGGTGAGCGGGCTGCGCTCTTCGGCAATGTTTTTGGACCAAACCCTAGGAAGCGGGATCGCCGCCACGTGTAAAGCGCCGGCAGTCAGTCGACATGACAGGAGAGGCGTAAACGCCGGCAGTCGACATGACAGGAGAGGCTTGCGCCTTCGGTCTTGTCTGAACTTCTGAGACAGCGAGGCTGCACCAGATGGCCAACGTTGTGGGATCGGAATTTGTCCACGATGGATCATACCGAAAGGCACAGATCATCCTTAGAGATTTAACAAGTTCACGACCGCGATCGTGTCTACTTGCTCGTGTGGTCCGAGGCGGGACGAGCTCGGTCGAGCAGAGCCTCTGTCCATCCGTCGAGTCTTTCTCGTTCTACTTCTCGTTCGGACGATGGTCGAGTATCCAAGTAATTCTGCCCTGATTCAGACTTATACGCTCCGATAATAATCGTTGGAGCGCTATGATTTCGGACCTTGCTTGAGATTTTCTCTTGGTGATTTTAAATGAGGCCGACGTGTACACTTTGAATGCACACACATGAGGCAATGCAATGATTGACAGAAATAAATTCTCCACCCCCCTTGCTCGCGTTACCTGGGAGGGGTCCTCATTTGCACTTCGCAGGGCAATCTCACTCGTGCAAAGATCCTCTTTAGAATTATGCCCTACGGACATCTCTATATGATGAGTAATGCAAGGACTGATCGAAACCTGATTTTACAAAGTTAGTTTTACTGAAATGACGCATCGGAATCACGAATAGACCATTTAAACAAGCGGGTCATACTCAATAATGAATAACCGATCGACACACGAGTCGGTCTCAATACGCCCGACATTTTCCTTGGATAAATCGGTTCGGGCTTTGAATGCGTCATCTGAAACTCGAGACTTCTTCATGTTTTCTGCACCGGTTTCGGTCATGAATAGGGGACAGATAATATGGCTTTAGGTCATATCAACCATCCAAAAATGAAAGCGAAAAAAGTTGCAAAATGAAAATTTGGAGAAGTTTTAGTTATGTGCTGGAGCAACACCTTAAAAAGTTCATCTTTTCCAAGATTTCGGTGGACGTGAAATGGAATATTTCTGAGTTAGGCCATTGCTTTATTTGGATTTCAAAGAGAGAGTACGTACATGTGAAATTCCATAAAATGCCTCCTTTTTTTCCCCCTTGAAAAAAGTGCAGAAAATAAAGTCGCCTTTTTCTATATGCAACTCCACAACACCACTTGGTATTTTTATTTTTTTCCCGAACGTAAGCAAGTGATGCTTCCCATGTATTTCCGTTGCGCAATTCAGACAACATGCCGAAGTTGTAAGGATGGGCACTGACCAGAAAATTGAAAACCCTTTTTTCACGAAAATGTCGTGAAAATCCCGAAGAAGAAAAATCGACGAAAAGGGTCAAGAAAAAGAATGGGAAACGAGAGAGCCTTTGAGAAGATAGAGATAAATACATAAATACACAGGTGAACATCAAATTGATGATGGCCAAAAAAAAGTTGATTTTCTTTTTTTTTCTGGGTAGAGCAAGAAAGGCTGACCATGAACCAAAAATTTCTGCTCTTTTGGATTACCCACCTCTCCTCTTTTAATCCCCCCCAGAAAAGAAAAAAAAAATTCAATACCCCACCAAAAAAAAAATCAAAGAGAATCTAAAATGTAGACAAAAGAAAATACAAAAGAAAAAAAATGAAGAGAGAGAGAAAAAGAAGAAGAAGCTACATGAAACAAGAAAAGAAAAAAAAGAGGGAGTTACCAACTTTCTTCACATCCTACGGTGATCATCATCACGACGGGGTCACCACGACGCAAATCAACGGCTGCTTTTCGTCTGCTTCTTCGTCGTCGAGGCTACGCTCGTCACACGTCAGCATCTGGGCCCGCTTCGCCTGGAAATCCCAGTCGGTGGTCCCCACCACATACAACATAAGCCCCGCGCAGCAAACCTGGGCAGAGAGGAGCCCCACCCAGAGCCCGCAGAACCCGACTCCGAGCCCGAACCCGAGCCCGACCGCCACCGGCATACCCACCAGGTAGAAGGCGCCCAGGTTCACGTTCGCCGCCGTGGCGGGCCGCGCGCTCCCCCGCAGCACCCCGCACCCGACGGTCTGCGGGCAGTTGCCGAGCTCGCACAGCCCGAGGATAGGCAGCGCCACCGACACCAGCCGCAGGATCGCCTCGTCCCGCGTGAACATGCGCCCCCACGCGTCCCGCATGGACCACGAGAAGGCCGCCGCGCACAAGCCCATCCCCGCCGCGAGGGCCCCCGCCACCGCAGCGGAGAGCCGCGCCCCGCCCGGCCGGGCCGCGCCGAGCCCGTTCCCGACTCGGGTGGACACGGCGAAGCCGAGCGAGGAGGGGAACACGTAGAGCAGCGAGGTGGTCTGGATCAGGATCCCCATGGCGGCCACGGCCGACTTCGGGTCCGCCAGCAGCCCGCACAGCACGATCATGATCTCGTACCACCACCATTCGAGGCAGACCGAGACGCAGCTCGGCCCGGCGAGGCGGAGCAGCGGCCGCCACCCGGCGAAGCAGTCCCAGCCGGGGCTCCTCCACGTCGGTTCGTGCAGCCGGGCCGCCCACACGTAAACCACGAGCGCGACGAGGGCGACCGCGTTCGAGGCGGCCGACCCGGCGGCGACGCCGGCCACGCCGAGGCGGAGGTGGCGGACGAGGAGGAGATTGACGGGGACGTGGAAGATGGTGCCGAGCAGGGAGGCTAACGTGAGGGGGTGGGTGATGCCCTGAGCGCGGAGGTAAATGCGGATTGGGTGGAGGAAGGAGTTGGTGAGGAGGTCGGGGAGAGAGAAGAGGAGATACGTGTGGGCAATGCGGGTGATGTCTGGGTCCTGGCGCAAGTAGAGGAGGACCCTCTGCATGTTGAGCCAGAGGAGGGAGATGGGGAGGGAGCAGGCGAGGAGGAAGACCACGGAGCGGTGGAGGGTGACGGCGAGCAGCTTCGGGCGGCGGGCCCCGAACGCCTGCGAGCAGAGCGGCTCCATGCCGAGGGCCAGGCCGGAGAGCACCGAGTAGCCCGTGATGTTGGCGAAGGCGATGGCGAGCGACCCGGCGGCGAGCTCCGTGTCCCCTACCAGGCCGAGGAACACCATGGACAGCACGGAGCGGGAGTAGAGGATGAGCGCCGTCAGGGCGATGGGGAGGGCGAGCGCGAACAGGGACCTGGCCTCCGCCTCGAAGTCCGAAGCGGAGGCGGCGGCGGCCTGGTCGGGCCCTGGGGTCTCCTGCTTCGCCGCGGTGGCGGCTGCGGGGACGGATAGGAGGTCGAGGAAGAGATGGGCCCGCGGCGGTTGCGCGGGCTTCTTGGTCGCAGGCATGGTGGCGCTCGGGTTGCACATTTCGATTCACGACGGTGAATCAAGAGGGCGGAATCCAATCCGGAGAAGAGCTCTTCAGCGCTCGCGTCTTGCCGTTCGGATTCCCAATTCTCTGCTCACAAGTACACACACAAGTTGAGAGAGAGAGAGAGAGAGAGAGAGAGAGATACTCTCATGGGAGAGCACTCTGTTTCTGCGTTGCTTTCTCTGCAGTTTTGCTGCTTGGTTATGTGGCTAAGCGTTCGGGGTGTGCGTCTGTATGGATGCGTGAAGAGTTGGGGGGGTCGGGGAGGGAGATTGGTCTTTCCGTGGAGACGAGGGAGATGTTATTAAATAGACGAGTTGAAGGTGGGGTTCCTTAAATTTTTAAATATATTGTTCCTTCCCATTTTCTTATTATATTATATTTAATTTTTGCTCATTTTTGAATATCTTTTTTTGGACTCCCTTTTAGGCTTTTAGGTTCCTCCTCCGCGAAATGAATATTTTATTTGAGAGATTTTCGCGAAAAGATTTTTACCCCATTTGTTTATATATTTGCGTTTTTTTATTTTATTTTATTTTTCCTTTCCTAAATGGCTGAGTGTAGTGTGTTTGTTTTGAGACTTTTTCTTATGCGGTAACATGTCAGATTCTGAATAAGGTCCAATTTCCGACTGGCTAAAAATAAAAGTGGCTTCGTCCTTCTATATTCATTGAGAAGTCTTATTATTCTGTATTTTGGAGTCATTTCGAAACTTTTGTTAAATGAATATTTCATTTTACATAATTCGATTTTCAGAGCACCGAATATTGCAAGAGGCGAGAACGATTGGCGAGCAGAACGATTGGCGAGCAGAAGATTGTGAAAATTTGACCTATGAGTTTATATAGAAGGGGTGGGGGTCGAAACCCTAACACTCGATCGTATTTCCTTTTCTGAATGGATATGATCCAGGCTTTTAAAGATCTGGGGTTGGCTAGAAAAGGGCTGATTAGAGCGTGATCATCAATTAATTTTGACCCGAAATAGGCCGTTTTGCAGTTAGGAAAGATGTTGGGTTACCAACGGGCATTGATTAACTTGCTCGAATTCGATGTTAACTGTAATTACCACAACTTGAATTTGGAAAAGAACTAGCAAATTTTGTGCGCTATGTAAATGCATCGTACGATACCTGAAAATAATCAGTTGCTAGTCAGCCTAGCATTAATCACTTACTTGAAGCATTTGCTACGTATAAATGCTTACGTGACTGTCCTTACTATATAGTTTTAATGAGTTCACTCCGATGTGGCGTGGCGGACAACTTATATTTTGATCTAGTCAACAATTTGCTTTGCTTTAATCAATGTTTCCTTCTTCTTCTTTTTTTCAATCAGAAGGAATATTTTTCATCACTTCATAAATAATGAGGAGCGCCTCTCTAGACAGCTAGAGTAAAAATGGCCACTCGATTTTCATATATTTGATGGTTTAGTGATGCTTTGTTTTTGTCTATTTTTTTAAAGTTTCAACCAATATCTAATGCGATATTGTCTTTAACATAATTTAAAGCGAGTTGTGTGGTTCGATTTGACTGGTTTCATGTGCTTGTTCATTAGAAATAATTTGAATATATCATAACATGTACCTTACACCATATAATCTCGAGAAAGTCACAATTGACACGAAAAACACAAGGGGCAAACTCGCTTGTGATATCATTTATAAAGCGATATAATAATTCATGTCATGTTCGATAGGCTTCGCGACACCATCACATTATTCATCAGAATTAAAAGCCGTCGAAATTATCGAACATATCCATTAATGCGAAATGTCGGACTTAAATTACAAATTTATATTTTTCGTAGACAAAAGAAAAAAAAGAATCCCACTGTCCCTGTCGGATTAGCTTACACGTCAGCAAAAAATATCCGCAAACTAAACAAAAAAATAATGTTGGCAAAACCGGGACGCGGCTGGGTGTTTTGTTGCCCTCCAGGATATTAACATTAGAAATCGCCGTTCCTCCTCACGTCTAGTGGCAAATCGTGAAAAAAAAGAATCATCATGCTGGAGAATTTTCCAAAAAACAATTTTGCTATTTCCAAAAACATAACAAGACTAAAAAAAAAAACCCATTTTCATTTAATGCAACCATAGAAAGTAATTTGTTTGTGAAATTTAATTTTTCTTCCACCCTATTGTAATTTCCAAATTTTCGCTGAAAAAAATCAAGGGTAAATAAGTTTTCTTCTCGCCAAAGTTAAATATCTGCTTTGCGGTATATAAACAATTTAGATCGGGTAACAAATTTTATTCTTTTCGCTTTCAACAGAATTGCATTAGGGTAGCTTGTGATGAATAAAAAACATTTTCCCAAAATGATATAAATGATGAAAGTTAATATATATATATATATTTACTAAATTACCGATTTTTTCCGAGTCTTTATTATCGCTGTCTTAGGTTTTGCATGGCGAGGTAGCAGTTGTAAACATGGATGTCACATGCAGTCGAAACTTACGTGGGAGAGACAGGAAGCCGACTGGCAACAGGCTACAAGGACAAGAAACCCGAGCAGAGAGCACAGTGAGATTCACTGGTCTGCAACATGAACACGAGTACTTTTGATCGACGGGAATAATCAGAGAGAGAGAGAGAGAGAGAGAGAGAGAGAGAGAGAGAGAGAGAGAGAGAGAGGAAGGGAACACAGAAGACGACGGTCAAGTCTCGTTGGTATTTTCGCGAACAGATGGAAGGAAGGAGACACATCCCCCACCGTGCCCCATTCAATTATCATCTTCCCCCTCCCTCTCTCTGTCTCTCTCTGACCGTCCCTGTCGTGTTGAGTTGTGAGCAAATTGACTGTTGTTGTCGCCTTCCTCCTCCCCCGTCTCCCTCGAACCCACTGTTCACTTTTCTTCCGCAACGTGAAACGAACAGTGTTGACACTGTAATGGGTAGGCGTGATTTTTGTTTTCTGGTGCAGGTTCAAGCAGAAGAAACAGATGGGGAGAGAGAGAGAGAGAGAGAGAGAGAGAGAGAGAGAGAGAGAGAGAGAGAGCTTGCTTTGGTTTTAGCGAAGAAGAATTTATGACCCACACACGGAGAAGCCGCCATCTGACACACCAGAGAGAGAGAGACTCGGCTCTGGTGTGTCCACCGCCACAGCCACTTAACCATTTCTGGGACAGAGGGTGTGTTTCTATAACGGGAGCGCCTGCGATGTGTGTTCCACCGTTCCGTGGACGCATTGGGATTCAATGACCATCGCGGGTCCCTCAAACAGTTTTCCCCTCTTCTTTTTCCCCCTTCCTTTTGCTTTGATACCGCTCTGAAAATGTTCGACAGAGAACCATCTCTCTTTCTCTCTCTGTGTAGTAATCTCGGCCCTCAAACAGCTAGCAGATGTGATATGAACTTGAGGGGGACCTGTTGTTAGCAATGACGACGTTGTTTGGCTCGTCCAAAACCCTAATCAGCACACACGTCGGGTGAAAGTGCTCTTCTACCCAAATAGTCCTCGTTCACACTCCCTTTCATTCAAGGAATAGTGAAAGAAAAGGAGTTCGGATTTTCGTTGTGATGCGACCGGGCCTCGGTGGGGCGGCGCACAGGCCTTGATTGGAAGGAAAACTACTTTCCTAGTGCCGTCCACTTTACGCTTCGACCCTAAGTTGACTCGATATGAATAGTCTACCTTGCTCATGATTAGATTTAACTTATACACAGTCATGTACCTTTAACTGTGATTGGTCGTAATGAAATTAAATTTATAATTACGTACATATTCACGAGAGAGAATTAAATTGTGAGTCGTATACATTGTTGAATCGTATCCCTAATAGTTTAAACTTTAATTTGGAAAGAAAAAGAAACATTCTTCCCAAGACTGTATGAATCATAGCTAATTCAGAAAAGTCCTTTTCAGAAGGTTGTAGACGTGTTTGGTTGTACAGAAGTTTTTAGTGAACATTTTCACGGGAAAATCCAAGGATACTGTTTAATGTTTTTATATTTTCACTTTTTTGGAAATGCTTTCTTATATTTTATTTGTCAATCCGCACTCGCATCTCCCTTCATTTGGAGAACATGGAATGTAGCTATTTGTAGTGCTCCAAGTGTTTTCATGGAATTCAAATAACATATATATACTATTTTCATTCTCTAATAACAAGTGAATATTCTCCCTCACCGAATGCACCTTGTGGTTGACTTTGCTCAATCTTTCTCAAATCTAACGCAAGTTTTTGGCGTTGCACCTCAGCTCTTCCGTTGCTACCCCCACATCTCCGGCGCCGCCTCCCTCCTCCGTCGCCAACCCCCATCTCCCTCTCTCTCTCCACACTCACAATGAGGTCATCAGAGGTAGGCAACCAGTCCAGAGAGAGAGAGAGAGAGAGGCGGAGGTGCACAGTGAAGAGCAATAGAGGGCGGCGAGTGTTTAGATATGGGCCGGCAGCAAAGGAGAGCTCACAGCAAAGGCCAGCGGCAAAGAGAAGAAGGTGAGAGAGAAAGGGAGGCATTAGGATTTCTAGGTTTTTGTGGTATATTCGCCTAAACTCTTAGGCCACTATAGTAAATTTGAGACAATTAGGCAGGGGTACAGTCGTTCCCTTAAAGGGAGAGAATCCTAATGCAATCCAACTTTTACATGTCTTCGGGTGACCGCACCAAGCTTTATGCATAAAAATGGTGATGAACGACGTAGAGAACAGCGAGAGTGAAGCTAAGATTGAAGAGTCTCTAGCAAAACCACTGTAGTTCTGACCTACTAAAGAATTTGCAATGTACTCCAATGACACCGTGACCCCTCAAATTTTGCTAACTATAATCCCACTAGTTAATCTTTTTGTTTCTTTATTGGCCTTGCGAAATCAGTCTCGATCTGCAGCCTTTGTCTTAGGCTAGTGGAGCAAATATAATATACATGGTACCAGGTTTGGAGGAAAGGTCTCCATGACCCTCTTACCATTTTTGGTAATGGCACTAAGAGAGAAGAACATCAACAGGTGTTAATTGATCTTTTGAGACCTCTCTCTTTCTCTCTCTCTCTCTCCCTGTGAGGGAATATCTTCGCTTTCATTGGTACTTGGTGCGTAGGGTCACCTTTTTTGGGTTCTCGTGTAGAGAGAGAGTGTGTTGATTTTCTTCATTGTTCTCTTCTTTGGTGCACGCATTTAATAAAGTTTGGCATGGCCCTTTTGACGCACATGATAAGACACAATCGCTTGCTATCATGAGTTGGTAATGGCCTGTAATTCTTGCCTACGTGGGCGTGTGCTGGCTTGTCTTTCTAGTTGAGCACCCCGCGCCCCGTCGAACTATCTCAATAACAACCTTACGTACATAGTCTTAGCCCAGAAGATACTACATGGCTTAGCGATCTACATGGCTTTTCCGCTTAGGGTATGCGTTTCTATTTTCCGTAATATTGTCCCATGTTCACGTGTCAAAAGTTTAGCTATTCTTAGGCATGTGGGTGTAGCTTAAAAGCTCTTTCGAGTTAGAAAGGCCCACCTATTTTCTTTTATTGCTGAATGCACTGACATCATCATGTCAATTCAAGTGAAAATGATCCGAGTTTATCGATGCTGGATTTGTGTGGTATGTACAGTCTTGAAGCCAAGTGAAGTTCATGCGCGTTTGAAATGTCCCAATCGTAAGGTTCTTTATCGAAATAATTCGCGGGCATCTCCATCAGAATTGTCATTTTCAAGAAATATCAGCTTGAAGGAACCAAGAATATAAAGCTTTCGTTCAAGTTCTCACTATAAATCTGCTAAAAAGAAGAAAAGAAGATAACGATTCGTGTGGATATATCAACACTATGGTCCGAAATGTTCATGCCCTTTTCCTCAACAAGGTTTGATTCCGAGTTATTTTACAATTGCGCCTTGGAAGCAATGAAATTTGATGGTCTGATGATGTATTTTTGGGTAGCAACCTATGTAGCAACTAAGATGAGTGTACCTTAAGCTTTGGAGCTTGACCTAAGAAAAGAAACCTAAACTAGCTGCTCATAAATAAAGGATGAACATATTTGCCAACATACAAGATAAAAAGACACTAGGGTTTCCAGGATTCATTTAACCCACAACGGTCCTCAAAGATAAAATTAATTTCAACCTATTACATGTGCATGTCCATCTTGTTTTGTTTCGCCGAATCAATGGGAAAAATTCGGCAAGGGATGGTGTTGGACTTTGCCTTGTCTCCCTTGGACAAGTAATACACCTGCCACGTTAACATATTTTCTTCTGTTCAATTAATTCCAAAGCCTAATTTTGCTAATAAGACTTTAGTGAAATTTCTATGTCATTCAACCAAACCACTAGTATCGGTCCAAACCTTCAAGGGTCAAATCAGTTTGGCTATATAGAGTTTCGGATTGTGGAATTCAACCAACTTCAAATAGCTAGTTGCCGCCCATTAATGTCTTTTGACCTTTCTTTCCTTTGATCTATCATATTATATACAAAAAGAAGGAGAAACATGAATTAATGTTCGAGAAACTTTATTTTTTTTTCTTTTCCCACAACTGTTGTACATGGGGTCCATCGTGCATTATTCACAAGATAACATTTTTAAAAGACTACAGCAAAACCCGGAAAATGTTATAAATTCGAGATAACATTTTTCGCTTTAGTTTTTTTCTTTTGCTTTCAAGTCGTTCAATTATAGAATCACAGAACTTCTTGATCTTCCTAGAAACATTCATCAGCGGGCATGGATTAAAATTATTTGCTTTCTATATGCTGGGAGTATTAATAAGGGACACGCGGCAGCACCCCATCTACGGCGCGGTAGATTAACAAAGTTATGTGGTTCACATCCCCTCCCGCTTTCTGAATGAGCTTATTACTTTTTGGGGTACCCTTTTCAACAAAGGGCCAAAAAAGTCTTCAAGACAAACTGAGAAAGCACACAGGATTATAAATCCTGCTCTTTGCTCAATTTTTTTTCTTCATATACTTTCGGTCACTTTACTTCCTTGAGGTACAACTGTTCATGGTACTTCACTAGTTAGGTGAATGAAAAGCCTTCTGCAGTCCACCCCAAACCCACGAGGAGATGATTTTAATAGTCTGTGTGCTCATTAGGCTTGCTTTTCTGACCAAGATCGCGTGGCACATGCATTGATCTTGTCGAAATTTTGCTGGGGTGGTCTTTAAATCTTTACGTTTTGCATGTTTTGGATCTGGTAAAGCTAACCTTGATGTTGAAAAGTTTCGAAGGTGAAACGACCTTAGATAAACCGTGTTAAATTTATTCATGTACTCCCCTTGTTATCACTCAGACCCGAGTTTACGGGGGCTTAACTCTCTAGAGAAGTGGCTGCTGTGGAAATGTTGGGTCTTTACTTTAGTATCACTTCACAAGTTCCATTGCCATCCAACGAGGGATTATCCGAGACATATAAAAGTACATAATGAGGAATAATATTGTATAGTATTAGTTGCAGCACATAATGAGTTAAGCAATACCGGAACTACATTGCTCAAGGACCAAGACATATAAAGAAATGCTCTTGTTTCAAAACAGACTCGTTTTGGGCAATGATGTTTTTCCGTCCCTTGTCAGTATCAGAAAACAATCTTAACATCAGATATATGTCAAGATATCTACGCGATAATTCTAGGTTTTCTAGATTTGAGATCCAAGCATGTCCACATCTCGGTCTTGCACAGGAACAGTGTGTGTTTCTTTCGGACTTGATTAAGAGATCAATAATCTTGGATGATAGCGACATTTACAGTGTGTAAATTATCAAAAGATAAAAAGGATGAAAAGGGCTAATGAGTGCCCTAAAACTGTCCAAGTATAATTCAAAAAAGGGGGATAGAAAAATTCATAGGAACGTGATGTGCGTGTAGGAGGGGGAATGATGCGAATGCATGGGTCGTTGCAGCTGCAGACTGGCCAGCTACTTGCCTCGCGCGCACAGCTCACGATCCACCTTCAACACCAATTTGCGCAAAAGCCAACAAAAGAGAAAGAACATCACAGTCATCTACAAATTATCAAAGAGAGGCAAAGTACAACCGCCAATGCATTCAATGCAAGAGGTACATGTTATGTTAGTCCATCAAATCTTTGAAAATTTAGTCCTTTTTATTATTGAGCGTCCTTTGCGTGTGTGTGTGTGTGTGTGTGTGTGTGTGTGTGTGTGGGAATGATCATCTCGATTCTTGTCGATGCTCGTAGCCATTCGTGACCTATTGCTAAAAGAGTGTCGTACCTTGGCAAAACAAAGAGGTGGGAAAGAAGACCAGAAAAACAATTGATTTATCAATCAAGAACAGGAGCTTCGAGTATGGTAGGGCAGAGACCCACACGCATGCCACATCCCACGTGGGACGCATATAAGCACATGGTCATGTGACGTTCTTGTCCGAAATTCCACATCCCATAAGCTGAGATTTAAAGTTCCTCTTGATATTCTCATTAAAGGGTTAGCTAGAGATGATCTGTTTTAAGCCCTTCTAGAGCTCTTTTTGGATTATCGTGTGCTTTATTTGAGTCTTCACGAGAAATTTCTCCTCCTTCACCGCAATGCTTGACCCGTTAAATCTCCCAATTAGGTCCACGGGGATCTTAACCCTCATCACACGATCATGATGGTGGTATTCAATCTTGGACCGTGACATGTGGAGTTCGTATCTTATGGAAGTCAAATCAAAGATGCTTTCCTTTCGCAAAGTTGAACGCTTTCTTAGATTTGGATTCCTTAATTAATGCAACAATGAAAGGGATGACCATCTATTGTTCATGCCCCACCTCCCATTGGGTTCACTCCTTGTCATGACTTGATTTATTGACCACAAATAGTCTTGCCCATTAGCACGTCAGAATTGAAATGAACTGTTCTATGTATTGGACTCTGATTGATACGGAGCAACATTTCACTCACGAAAATCGATCTTGTCAGCAGTGACAAGAACCATAAAAATCTGTCCAAATTTCAATGCTATCTAATTCTCATAATTTAAGACCCTTGTATACACTAAAGTTTGGACTTTTTTTCACTTTTAAAGGGTCAAATATAAAGAAGAGAAATCACCATCTCTCCATTACCTCCTTTAAGAAAACAAAAGATTATCATGTGTTGACAATAAGGAAGCAAGGATCCCAGTAATGATTTTAAAGCTTGGTGTCCATCATCAATAGCTCCAAAATTTAAAGAAAAGTGAATAGAATGATGGTATTTTGGATACGGTTGGATTTGGGGGGTCAGTCTTTTGTTACACCAGCATTGTTGGAAGGTGAAGAACCAAGAAAAGGACCTTATTATATGTATATAATCTAGGGTTTTATGCGTGCATATCTTATCAAGAATGCATTGCCATCATGAGAGTTGAAACAAATGGTGCCACATCTTGTTTTGTTCATCCCTAGATTCGACCACGTAAATTTGGCTGTCTTTTATTGGTCCATTAGATAGATTTGGACCAAGCTATGATTGGTCAAAATCAAATCTCTCATGGGCCTAGAAATTATCAAATTTTGAGGGTCTATACTTTGGTTCTTAGAAGGAGTTTGAGATTTACAATTTAGGCTCCGTTTGTTTCATGAAACATGGATAATTTGAAAAATATTTTCTTAAAAAAGATCGTTTATTTTGCTTATAAAAATGAATCAATGATAATGATTTTCGACATCCACAAAATGTCTAGATATAAATTGTCATTAATAATAAAATATTTTTCGTAAACTAATTATTTCAAGCTATATAAGAGATTATTTTTAGAAAAATATTTTCTAAATAATTCGTTTTCACGAAACTAACGGACTCTTAGCTAGAAACTAATAAGTAAGCTAAAGTATGCATTATAAAGTAAGCAGTAGTGGAGACTGCTAAAGCAATTGAATTGATTATAAAATAATTTGATGCGGTTGGTACATTGCTTCAAAATAAAAAATATTGCTTTTATATGTCTTGGGTGATAGCGCACTTAAACTAAAAGTGTGCCTAAATCTACTTAATAGTCTCGTAGTAGTGCCTAAGTTAATCATGCTAGTGTAACTCGATGCGGTTAATTAGTGAAGAATGCACTCTTCTTTTTAATAAGTATACTCATGAAACTAAATTTAGAGAAACTATCTTACATTCATCTCACCAGAGCAAGCTCATGTTTCATGCAATAGATAACCTATAAACGGGCCAAGTATATCGAGATTTATTCAATGAAATTAAACTATGCAACTTACACTTATTGAGCTTTCGCAAATATGACATGCAATGGTTTTAGCATGTTTATTTCCCGTCCTAATCGGCAGAGCTAAAATGAATTTAATTGTATTATTTTCGATTGAGTTACTCTCATAATATCATGTCGTCTATATGTGTTTATTGTTTTTGGGGTTAACAACACCAAAAACCCTAAACCGATACATTTGTGATATATTTACCAAAAACTAATTTTTTGGCTATAAAAAACCTTAAACTGATATATCCATAATAAATTTATCCCAAACTAATTTTTTGACTACCAAAAATCCAAAACTAGTATCTTCGCGATAAATTTATTATCCGTTAAATTTGATTAATACCACGAAAAACTACAAACCGGTACACCTGTGATAAAAGGAGGGTAAAATCCCAAACTAGTATACCTATTTACTGCCACATGCTATCGAACTAAAAAATTTGACTGTAAAATTTAATAGAAACTAACGAAGGGTAAAATTATTACAAGTGTATCGGTTAGGGATTTTTTGTGGCTAAAAAATTAATTTGGGATAAATTTATCATAAATATACTAGTTTAGAATTTTTCATGACATTAATTATTGTTTTTGTTATGTTCATGTCGTGTCGAGGTGCTTTTAAGGTGGAAATGGTTAGTGCTCCTTGCCTTGACATCCGTATCCAAAATGATACCCAGCTCATGAATTTTCAAGCCTTCCCAATCATGAAACGTGAATTGGTCGGCTTGACCAGTCGATCGACTCACGTCTAATCAGAAGAAATTGATTACGAGAAGTAATATCAGTGGTGGGAGAGTGTCCAAACACGACGGAAATTACATTAAACCACCCAAAAAACAAACGATCTAAGCCCGTGGGTTCTTAGAATATTCCGTGTTGAAAAGATAGAACAGCTCTCGTGCGTAGGGTTTTTATACACGTGAACGCTGGATTAGCAGTTTAATCGCGGAGAATCTCATGATGTTAGCTGAAGCACAAAAGTCTCTTAACTAACCCAATTATGCCTCCCTCGCTCTCAGCCAAGATGTCGATTTGTCAATGACCATGATAGTGAATTTAGAGGGTTTTGCCGATGTTTGGTGTGCACTTTTCTACGTTCCAACCACTGGTTTTGCTTTTAGAGGCGAGTCTGGATCTGTCTGCTTACCAGGATTTACCCAGGAAATTAAGGGATTAACGTTGATTAGTCCTTGTCCTGTCATGAACCATCATGTCTCTCCCCTTTTGGCCGAAAGGAAAACGTTCTCTCTTTCGGTTGTTCGCCGACCATTCAAGAGGTGGTTGGTTGTATGAACATCCCCCTTCTTTGAATAGAAAAGGCATTGAGAGCTTGAATTCACTTCAAAATCCACGTACAAGTAAAACAGGTGGTTTTTACGTCACTTTTGTTGGAGTTGATGAATACTTCGGGGACCTTTATTTCTCCTATCAGGTACGCCCACGTGAGCTTAGGAAAATCGAAGTATGAACCGACGACATATGACCCATACACACTAAATATCGAGGGTCCCACCGTCCGAACAGTGAGTGGGGGTTCCGCTCCTGGATGAGCGGACGGGGGCTCGAGGGCAGCGCCTCCAAAACAACATCGGTTTGGTATGTTTAGACTTATGTTTTAAGCTGACCTGTTTGTTGTGAGATTAAAGGGATTCGAATAGGCTCGGGATTTGGGCCCATTTTAAATCCTATATATTGTACTCATATGAGAGATTATTGTGACGAGTGTTTATGGTTGTAAACCTAAATATCATAGTGTTAATCCCATTGCAGGACGTAGGCCTATTCTGGAATAAATATGGGTAAACTCGTGTGTTAATTTTTTTTATTATCAGTGTGATTGTTTTGATTCTTTTTATGATATAACCTATCAACTCGAATATTGTGTTTTTGGTGTATAAGGTGCTTTTAGACCAGAGAAATTAAAAGGGGTTGGGATTTGATCAAATTACTTCCTGCTATACATCCTTAAAATCATTGATAACTTGCACTCGGAATGATTCGAAAGTTGAAACTGTTTATACTGATTTGCATCTTCTTTCTAGGTGATGTGCCGTATATTCAACGGCTGAATAGATTTCCATAATCTCAAGTAAACGAAGCGATGATGGTTTCACATTGTTGCTTCAAGGAGATCAAGAGGCAAGCGGACAATCGAGAATCTAGAGTATGAAGTCCCGTGTTCGATTCTCGGCCTCCCGTGATCTGCTTCAGGCGAGGCCATCTAGGAGAATGCTCCTGGCAAAATCTCTCAGCCCCTTTACATGTTGTGACGCTTTTAATTAGGACGAGTCTAGTGTGTAAACAAGGGACAATGAAGCTTAAAATGTTTGCCCGTCATTGGGATTTCACTTGTACAGTGGTAGTGGGTTTGATAGGCCCAACCAGTTCTACGAAGCAAAATCCTAAAGGCCCGACCCGTCCTATTGAGTCCTCTGCAATCATTTGTAATCTACTTCAAGCGAGGCCGCTAAGGTGTGTTCGTAATAGAAATGGTTAATCAGTTTTCCAGCCTTCACATCATGAGAGGTGTTGTAAATTGGTCGCCTTGATCTGATGATGGACTTGCGTCTCATCAGGAGAAATTGAAAAGAAGAAAGTCTGGATCTATCTTCTTACCAGGATTTACATACGAAATCAAGAAATTGACGTTGATTTGTCTTTGTCCTGTCGTCATGAACCTTCGTATCTCTCCCCTTTTGGCCAAAACAAAAAACTTTTTTTTTTCTCTTTCAGGTATTCACTGACCATTCGAGCGGTGGTTGTATCGACATCTCCTTTCTTTGAAAGGAAACAGATCAAGAGCTTGAATATTTGGACAACTTACACATGGAAGGATTCGATGGTTGAAACTGTTTATATTGATTTGTGTTTTTCTTTCGAGGTGATACGCCATGTATTTGACGGGTGAATAGCACATGATCCCCTTCTTAGTTGAAGGCATCAATATCATCCTAGTTTCATATTGTCAAGCGAACTACCCGATGCTGATTTCATTACATCGCTTTGAGGAGATCAATGAGTAAGCCTAGATCTGCCTTCTTACCAGGGTTTACCTAGAAAATCAAGAAATTGACGTTGATTAGTCTTTGTCCTGTCATGAACCATCATATCTCTCCCCTTTTGGCCGAAACAAAAAACGTTTTTATCTGTTTTAAGTATTCACTGACCGCTCAAGAGGTGGTTGTATCAACATCTCCATTCTTTAAAAGGGAAGGGATTGAGAGCTTGAATATTAGGACAACTTATACCTGGAAGGATTCAACGGTTGAAACTGTTTATACTTATTTGCGTTTTCTTTCGAGGTGATATGCCATGTATTCGACGGGTGAGTAGCGTATGAACCCCCTCTTAGTTGAGTACATCGATGTCATCCTAGTTACATATAGTCAAGCAAACTACGTGATGGCGATTTCATTACATCGCTTCAAGGTGATCAACGGGCAAGCCTGGATCTGTCTTCTTACTAGGATTTACCTAGGAAATCAAGAAGTTGACGTTTATTAGTCCTTGTCCTGTCATGAACCATCATATCTCTCCCCTTTTGGCCGAAAGAAAAAAAATATATATTTTTATCTCTTTCAGGTATTCACCAACCGTTCAAGCGGTGGTTGTATCGACATCTCCATTCTTTGAAAGGAAAGGGATTGAGAGCTTGAAAATTAGGAAAACTTACAATTGGAAGGATTCGATGGTTGAAATTGTTTATACCGATTTGCGTTTTTCTTTCGAGGTGATACGTCATGTATTTGACTGGTGAATAGCACATGAACCCCCTCTTAGTTGAATGCATCAATATCATCCTAGCTTCATATAGTCAAGCAAACGAATGAGATGGCGATTTCATTATATCTCTTCGAGGCCATCAACGAGCAAGCCAATGGTCGAGAATGTACGTCTCGAGAAGTCCGAATTCTCAAGTTCGATATTTCGGCCTCTCGTAGTCTACTTCAGGCGAGGGCACCAAGGAAAATGTTCCTGGAAAAGTCTCTTAGCCCCTTTAGATGTTATGCTTTTAGTTAGAACAACAAAGTTGATTTTAGTCTGGCGTTTGACACAGGGAGGATGATGCCTAAAATGTTTCACCGTCATGTAAGTGGTAGTGGGGCAGATAGGGCCAACCATTTAACGAAGGGTAATCACAAAGACTACGGGCCAATGTATGCTGAGGGCCCGGCCCGGCAACTTCGAAGGGGGAGAAATCGGGCACGGCAGGTACATGTGCATCCGGTGCACCCGAACCTCATGCTTTATGCGGATCTCAAGTGAGGGTCTCATAATTTCTCTTCATGAAAATCGGAAGTCAAAAGGGGAACCCTCGTTCGCCTTCGCGGAACTACTCAAGTCAAAGTTTAGAAAATCAGACAATCTCAAATATAAAGAGTTCATCATGTCGACCCCAAAATACCATAGCACTAGTTAGTACCGATATGGGCTTTCTTTAAGCCCGCAGAGAGAAGTGGCACGCGGACTGATGAGAAGAGACCGTTCTGTTCTGCTGGAAAATTTGACAGGACACCGATTCATTCCTTCCTTGAACGGTGGACAAAGCAGCCTTTTTGCACTGCACACGATCGTTTCGATTAGATAGAATAGAACCTGGAAATTTTTCCGGTGTCGGGACAGAAAGTGGACTCAGGACAGTTCAAATCCTAACAAGGCTAGGAACAGCTTAACAAATGGCAAGGTAGGAAAAATTTTGTCAGTTTGCTCTGTTTAATGCAAACCCTGTGGATTCTCCAACTCGCTGAGAGACAAAAGAAAGTTTTACAAAATCAAACAAATTGCCCTGGTGTTTCTAGTGTCTCGAATCTGCGACATAATCATAAAAGAATAGATCTCGGTTGTTCATTAAGATTCTTTTAAGAATCTATGAGCAACAGCATTTTTACATTGGAACTATGATTGAACATCTACCTTTAATGCTGCGCTCCTCAAGGGACCAGCTTGAAAAAAAAAACAGGTGTCATGTCGTGAAGGGTTAATACCACGAAAAACTCCAAACTGTTATATCTGTAATAAATTTATCCAAAATTATTTTTTTGATCACAAAAAATTCCAAACTGGTACCCTTGTGATAATTTTACCTCGAACTAGTTTTTTAACAACCAAAAACCCCACACTGGTATACCTATGATAATTTTACTCCCGAAAAATTTTTTTTGATCACAAAAAATCCAAAACTGGTACACCTGTGACAAATTTACCTTTCGTTAGTTTCCGTTAAATTTTACTGTCAAATTCTAAGTTTAATGACACATGGTAATTGATAGGTGTGTCGATTTTGGCTTTTACCCTCTGTTTGTCACAAGTTTACTAATTTGTGATTTTTTGTGATATTAATCTAATTTAATGGACACTAACGGAGGGTAAATTTGTTATAAATGTATCAGTTTGGGGTTTTTAGTGGTTGAAAAACTAGTTTGGGATAAAATTATCACAGGTGTACTAGTTTGAGATTTTTGGTGGTCAAAAAATTAGTTAAAGGTAAATTTGTAACAAGTGTACCAATTTGGGGTTTTTGGTGGTAAAAAAAATAGTTCGGGATAAATTTGTCACAGGCGTACCAGTTGGGGTTTTTTGTGATCAAAAGAATAGTTTGGGATAAAGTTGCCACATGTGTACTAGTTTGAGATTTTTCGTGATATTAATCTTTTCGTGAAATAATTTTTTTTATTGAATTTTAAACGAGCCAGATATCTGCCTCTAAAAGCACTTATTTAGGCACGTGTATCATTGCAAAAGATTTTAGACTATAGATTGGCCTATGGCCCGCCTGTACTCAAAAGAAAATGGAAAATCGTTAAGCACTCCACCTTATGTTAACCTACCTCACGTGATAAATGACTCACGTGGAGTGAGTCAACCGTAAGTCGATAGTACTAAAACATTTGAAGAAAACAACTTGTTCCGGTCTGCCCAGTTTGTACTTTAGGGACCAAAGGATCTAAGTCACGGTCAACTTTATTGTCTGCTTAACACACAATTATTATTATTTATGATAAACAAATTCATACATACCTCTAAATAATAATATTATTTATATTAGTCTTACACTATTCTCACACTTTCAATGGTTATGACACATCTCGGTTTATTGAGTTGATGGAAATAACCTTAAGAGAACTAATTAATCTGAACCACAGGAGGAAAGAGTGAAAGTTGCCATTCATGAATATACAAGATTGTCCGTATCAATCAAAACAATAATGTGTTATTCCACCACCTTCTGTTATTTTCTATCGGTCTTTGAACAAACATCATTTCCTCTTTAAGCTGAATTTTATGAGGGATTATTCACAATAAGTTCGAACCTTGTTAGTAATATTTGTTAATTAACATATCTCAAATGTATATTATAATCATGTAGAGTTCACAACTTTAACCGAAGAACTCCAATCAAAAAAGAACTTGAACCGAAGAATTGTATATGACAGACAGGTATTGCCTATTGGAGATTGAACTGTAGAGAAAAAATTGTAAGTAAATATTCTACTCATCACCTCTTTATAATATTTTTTTCAAATAAAGTTCCGGGGTTGAGTTTATTTAAATACTCGAATCTTAGAGAATTCTTGTAAAAAAGCAACGAATCAAATAACATTAGCCCCTTCATTCACACCACATTCAAGATAACATCCAATACCCGAAACCCCAAATGGGTAATTTGTGATTGTAAAAGCACCCACAAGCATCTGCTGCATCAGAACATGGATTTTTCAGAAGTTGGGAGCCCAAATCCCTTCACAAAGCTTCTGCAACTGCTTTTAGTGCCGAGTCAGTAAGTGTTGCACCTGAGAAGACGATAAGCGCTCCGCGGCATTTCCTCATGCCTAGGATTTCTGAGGAGGGGGGCAACGTCTAAGTTATGTCGGGATGTCTGCTCGACATCATAAAGCGGATCGCTACATTTGAGCAGCACTTCCACTACCTTCTTCATCGGAGGCCTCTTGGAAGGACGCTTCGCAGTGCAAGAGATCCCGAGCTTAAAGACATTGCTTATTTCACCTAGGAATGAGTCGTTGTTGATCTCCTCGTCTATCGCATCAGATATTGCCTTGCCATCTAGGATGTGACGCCATGCCCAATCAACGAGGCACATGTCTTCGTCGCCGCCTTGAGCATCCCTCCCGGTGGTCAGTTCCAAGAGAACGACCCCGAAGCTATAAACATCGATCTTCTCATTAACTTTCGTCGTATGAGCATACTCTGTCATTCAACAAAAAACAGGCAATACGAAACTAAATATACTTGCTGGTACGATATGACGAAGGTGAGCTTGCATAGCTGAGATGGACTCATGTCAAGTGGAGAGACAAACCTGGTGCAAGATAGCCAGCAGATCCGGCAATACCGGACAACGTGACAGCTTCTCCATGCTTGGCCAACATTCTTGCAAGGCCGAAGTCAGCAAGTTTTGCTGTGAACTCGGAGTCTAAGAGAATGTTGCTCGATTTCACATCTCGGTGGATGATGGGTGGTGAACAATCATTGTGCATATAGCAAAGTCCTTTAGCTGCTCCTCGTGCAATCTGCAACCTCTTGGGCCAATCCAAGATCATATTGTTGGCTACACCCGAGATGGGCAACCATCTTCTAGTCTTGCGAAGCCAATGGTCCAAGCTGTGATTTTCCATGTACTCGTACACTAGGAGTTCTGAGTTCTCGCAAGAAATACAGCACAGCAATTTGATAATGTTTATATGCCTTACGTTCTCAAGTATCTCCACTTCTGCTGAGAATTGCTTCTCCAGATTCTTGTCTAACTTTTGGTTATTTGAAATCCTTTTCACAGCGACGGCGTCACCAGAAGGATTCACCATAATCCTGTATACTTTTCCCGATGCACCACTTCCAATCACATTTTCATCCTTCAATTCCGACAGAATATTCAGTCCTGTAAAATTCAACCTTTGGAATGCAGTCAGTTTCCAAGATGAATCGAACCCATCCCTCTTCTTTATGGAAGCTCTGATTGTGAATAGTGCTGCCAACGAAACAAACATCGCCCCAGAGATGGTAAAGATCAAGATCAAGGTGAGATTTCTATGGGATTGGGAATTGCAGACATTAAGCCTCATGAATGAATAGGATGTACAGAGGCCGGGGTTGTTCAGGAAACTGGCCTCAAATGAGGCGTTCTCTAACTCGAGTGGGACTTGTCCGCTGAGATGGTTGGAGGACAAATTCAGATGGACCAGCTTCAGCAGGCCGATTTCAGGAGGAATCGAGCCGGACAGTTGGTTTTCAGACAGGTCCAACTCCATGAGTGCCGGTAGAAAACCGAAGTCGCCAGGAATCAGTCCCATGAATTGATTGTGACAAAGATTCAGAGTTTTCAAGGATTTCCATGAAACGATAGCTGTGGGAAGATTCCCAGAGAGCTCGTTCTGACCTAGCAAAAGTGTCCTCAGAGAAGGAAGCTCGGTCATTTCAGTCGGAACTGTGCTATTGAGGAGGTTATTACTGGCATCAAATATCACCAAGTTCCTCCAGGAAGACACTGTGCTAGGAATCTTACCGGAAAATCTGTTGTTGCTCATCTCGATCCGATTGAGGTTTGTGGACAGCTCCTTGGGAAGTTCGCCAGTTAATCTGTTACGACTCAAGATCAAAGACGTCAAGTACGGTGACATCCAGAGTCCTCCCGGCACGGTGCCGGTAAATCCATTGTTGTTCAACATAACGACCAACAAAGTACTGCAATTTCCAAGTGACTCCGGCAACTCCCCGCTGAGATTGTTGTCCATAACCGCCAACCCGGTCAGTGTGCCGCCATGGCACAGTTGTTCCGGCAATGTGCCAGTCAAGTAGTTGAAGGCCACTTCGAATCTTCTGAGTGCAGAAAACTTGCCGAAGTCCAGGGGGATCGTGCCTGACAAATAGTTGTTGGACAGCCTGACATCGCTCAAAGCAGGAAGATGGCCGATACCTTCTGGGATTCCGCCAGACAATTGATTGAGCTCTAAATTCAAGCTGGATAGGTTCTGGAGCTTCCCAAAATCTTCAGGTATGGTCCCCGCCAAATTATTGGCTGACAGATCGATCACGCTCAGGTTCATGGCGCTCACTGCCTGAGGGATCGACCCAGACACATGGGTCATGTACATGTACAACTCACTTAAGTTCCTCAGAGCAAAAATGCTGCCCGGTATCTCTCCGGTTAACATATTCATCCCCAAATCCAATAGCTCGAGAGACTCCATATCGCCGACCGTCTCCGGGATTCCTCCGAACAGGTTCGCCTGTGGCATCGAGAAGATTCGCAGCTTCTTCAGGGCGGTGAAGTTCTGTGGTAGCTCCGACAGCACAAACTGGTCGTTGTACCCGAGCCTCAGTTCTTCGAGATTGGAGAGGCCAAAAATCTCTTTAGGGTAAGTGCCGTTGTACTCGGACATGTAAAGGTGAAGGATCCTCAGCTTCCGTAGCCTCGCAATCGACGCTGGGATGTCGAACGAGAAGCTGGTGGCGGCGAGGATCAGGACCTGAAGATCAGCCATCCGGTCGATGTCGGATGGAATAGGACCTTCGAAGTAATTCTGGGACAGGTCGAGGAACACGAGCTTGGAACAGTTGTAGAGAACTGTGGGAAACTCTCCCGGAATGTTGTTGTAGGAGATGTCGAGCTTGGTCAGATTCTTGAGGTCGCAGATGAATGGGGGGATCGAATAATTTATGTTCTGGTTGACAAGTTTGAGCTCGGTGATCGAGCCGTTTTGGCATGTGATCTCGGGCCATGTGCAGCGAGAGGATGAATTGGAGGCGACCCAGTGGGCGAGGGAAGATGGGTCTTGCCAGGACTGCCTCAGCTTCAACAGGACTTGCTGTTCTTGATCTTGGATTTGAGACCCTGCAAGATGGAAGAGGTAGCAGAGGAAGACGAGACAAGGAATGTAGAAGAGGAAGAAGATGGGAATATGAGGTGGCGATGAGGTTAGTCTCGGCATAATTGAAGCTCGTTTCAGAGTGTGTTTCTGGTTTGAGAGACTCTCCGGCGTTAAAGGTTGAGATCTATCAGCTCAACATGAAGCAAAACGTGTTCGCTTTTGGTCCACTAAGGTGTCATCTCAGTCAACAACATGTGAACGAGGGAAGAGTCAAAGAGCCAGTGATATTCCATTTATCTTAATATTGCTATAGAATACTTGGGGGCAAAAATCTCACTAGTTTTATATGTTACTCCTTTTAAGAGCGCGCTCGTAATTAGGAGGAATTATGCCGTAAATTCACTATATATGCTAAATTGAATCTAACCAATAAAATTGTTAAGCAGAGCAAGTGGGGGACTAGAAAACGCATACTATGAGTTAGGATAAAGATGAAAATTTGACCAACCTTATTAGGTGGCCAATCTTGGCTATGCTAATGTATACTCCGAGCAACAGATAACTTCCACGTATCGAATTTAACTGTCCTCAAACCCTTGATGAGGGTACCTTTAGACTTACATGTATCGCATATTTGAGTGCTCACATTGATAAATTGAGACTTATATCAGCCTACTCTTTTTCATTTCAAAATAATAAAAAAAGAAAAGAAAAGAAAGGAAAGAATAGTTACGGAACAATAACCATTACAACATATGTTGTCAGATCAACAAGAGTTATTTAGGCTCAATTTATTTCGCGAAAAGCATTTTCTAGGAAAACATTTTCTTCATTTTCCTCGTTTGGTTCACTTATGAAAATGAGTTAACGAAAAATGTTTTCTTAGTCAACGAAAAATCTATATTTAAATTTAGAAAAATAATTTCCTCTATAAAAATCGGAAATCATTTTCTCAAATATGATTAGATATTGACGCTTGGACTAGAGACTCTACGTTTAGGCATGAGAACCCTAACGCTTATTCCTGAGCCCTTGGCAATAGACTTGTGTTTAGAGGCCGAGGTCAGGTCACCATGGTCTATCGAGGCCAAGCCCGGGTCTAAAGAGGCCAAGCCCGCAACCCCGGTGCCTAGGCTTGGATCCACAGTGTTGGGCTAGGGACACCAACGACCATGGTCGGGCCTTGGACTCCGGTACCCTTTCCCAACTCCTTGGAGCCTCAGCTCGACTCTATAGAGGCCATGCCCAAGGGCCAAGACCCCAGTGCTTGTGCCCCAATCCCTACCTAGGCTCAAGTCCACAGCACCCAAGCTCGAGACTAGGTCCATCGAGGCTAGGCCCAGGTGCCCATGCTCGGTCCCCGGCACCTGGGTCAGGTTCCATTAAGGTCGGACTTGGGACCCTAGTGCCCATACTCGATTCCCTAGCCGCCCATGTATAAGTTACTAGCGTCTTTACCGGAGGACGGAAAATATTTTTCAGTTCATTTCTAGGTTTTAACTAAACACCGAAATTTTTTTTTTGTTTTCCTAGAAAATAACTTATCGAAAAATATTTTCTAAAAATGTCAAATTTTTCATGAAACAAAGAAACCTTAGAGTCATAAATAAATTGAAAAGTTCGGCGTTTACCGTTCAGTTGAATTTACATAGCGTCGTCCGATATCTAGATCTCTTAAAAATAACGTAGTAGAAATCCTGAGAGTCTCATTAAAAAAAACACGAACACACACACGCTTCTATGCGATGATTGCATTGTGATTGAATTTGATCGTCGCAATCACTTATGAATTAAGTCCGATTTCACGACAAATGCGGGCCATCATAGTCCTAAGTGTTTGGAAGCCGACTCCCGCGATGGTATAGCTTTTCTAAAAAATGGAGCACGTGATTCCGGCACTCCAATGTTGAACCTTGACCAGAGACTTTTATTTATTTTTTATTTTTGAGTAGATTTTGTCGGCTTTTGCCTTATCCCTTTCATTGGTTGGAAAATACGAAATTTGGAAAATGTAAGTATGCAACCATGGTTGATTCGTGCGTTGTGTTGTCCAGATTATTAACCAATCAGCAGTATTCATCGCTACTCTCATTGACTTCCTTTTATAATTTTTTTTAATTTAACATTTAAGATTTATGAGTTGGAATTTTAAAATTTGGAATGAAATATATTAAGCTGCTCATATTTACAATAATGAAATAAAATAGAGAATTTTGCAAATCAATCTATTATTGAGTAGTAATATTGGTGAAAATCCAAAATTATTCTTTAGACTCCTTGAAGAGAGTTATAAACATAACAGGTAAAATCACATCCATCCATAGAGTTACAATAAGGTATTTGACACTTATATTATATTTTTTTGGGGGAGATAAAAAAATACAACAACAAGATGTAATCTAAACAAACGTAGCTAATTTTCGACAAAAAAAAAAAACAAACGTAGCTAATTTATCTGCTATCCCGTTACATGATGTAGGAGGTGCTTTAATCACCCGGACACTCTATAATAAGGGGTAAGACTAAATAATGTCTAACAAAAGACCCGTTGTAGCCAAGTTTAGCCGTCTCCTTAAATTATCAAGTACAATTTATCTAAATGGCAAGATTTCGTGTAAACATAATAGTTTTTTTTTGTCAAAAGAAATATCCATTCATTACCAGAATGATACATGAAAGGATAAATAGAAAATCCCATAAATCACCACAATAAAGCAAGCTCATAGAGCTACAAAACAAACAAAAATCCAGAAATCAAGATCTATCATCCGAGCACGGTCCGCAAAGTTATGCACATGCTTGTCCTTTAAAAAAAGATATATAACTGCATCCAAGCAAAAAGGAACGGCAACTAATCACGAAATCACACATCATCATCATCATCAGTGATTAGCACATGCTAGGATCTCCATCTATAGCTATGGTTTTGCCTTTTCATAATGTAAGCTTGTTCGGCGTCCCCAATACCATTGCTGTGCGAAGATAATAAAAACATGAACAATCTCAAATCTGACACCTATGAGATGAGTCCTTTAGTAAGTGTGAGACGCCATAACTTCGAATTAAACTATGTTGAACGGGTATAGATCTGACATTGATGCTACTGTGAACATAAAATTGGAGGTGGAGTACTTACTCATTAAAACTCCTAGATCTTGAACTAGATTGGAAGAAAAAAGCTCCCAGATCTAAGAATGGAAGAGTAGAACAAGAAACAAGACAAAATAGAAGGAAAAAAAATTCAAAAAGGGAGTGAAGGGAGAGATCTAATTCAAAATACATAAATATGATCTGAACCACACCTGCTTGTTGGCCGCCTAAAAAGAGATGATGCCTACAACTGGGCTCTCTTAAAGGAAGGCTCTCTTAAAGGAAGGCGAATGATATTGAACTTTGACTTACTAAAAAGAAGGTAAGATGCATGGATAAGGACACTGTTATGATTAGGTCTTGCATTAAAATTGATTGGGATTAGAGATTCTTAAGGATCGCTTTCTTATGATTAAGTCTTGCTCTGAAATCTATCCTGGGACGTTAATGCTTTCGAAGGCGCAAAGTTTTAATTCCGTCACCAGCTGAAGTAGCTCACTTTCGGAATCGAAGCGGAGCAAGACTGTCTCATAACATCCTATGTATAAAGGAAATTGTAAGAGCCAAAAGGAATGTTGAGCCCCAAAATAAGAAGAAGAAGAAGATAAATACACGAAAAATTACAAAATTTATGGAGGAGATGTGATTGAGTTCCAAAATCTTTTTCGTATCATTTAATGAAGCTCTAAAACTTGTGAAATTTATGTAGTCAAGGGTGTATATTATTATGTCCGTTTGTTTCGAGTGATCGCATAACATTTTTTTACTCATTTATGTTTTGACTATTATATATAGACAAGCGAAAAAGAAGAAGAAGAAGTAGAAGTAGAAGAGGAGAAAACAAGTCTTCATTGTTTAATCACATCATCAAGGAATGCTCGTCCAAACCCTAATGGAGCTTTCGAAACATTTTCAAGGATAGGCGAGACGGTAATTATGCCGAAATCTGAAAAGTCTTGGCATAAATGTCGGTAGGTGGTAAATGGCAACGATACGATCTCGGCCACCTATTCAAGAGTCGATCAACGTATGTAATTTGAGGCCTTCTACTATATAAAGGGGTGTACTCCTTCTCATTTGAATCATCCAAATCAATAGAAACATTTCCATTCTCTCCTAGAGTTTCTCTTTCTAGATTCTCTCTCTACGATCCGGGTGAGCGAGTGAGCGATCGAGAAAAGGCTTGGTTAACTTTTCTCCCTCGAATAAGCAATACTCCTTTTCTACTCAATTTATTTTAAAAAAAAAGTGAAATTCCTATTTCATGCAACCAAACTATTAGTATTGGTCCAAACCTTCAAAGGTCAGGTCAGTTTGGGAACGTGGAATTCAACAAATGTCTTTGACCTTTCTTTCACTTAACCTACCATAAATATACATACAAGATTTTTGTTGATTCTCATAAGAGGGTTAGCTAAAGATAATCTGTTCCATATCTTTCTAGAGTTCTTTTCGGATTATCGTGAGCCTAATCGAATCTTCAGAAGAAACTTCTCCTTTTCCAACGCAATACTTGACCACTAAATCTTCCAATTTGGTCCACGAGATTTTAACCCTTATGGCTTGATCATGACCGCCTTAAATTCGGCTCCATGATATGTGGAGGTTGTAGTTCAGATCTCTACTTTGATTGGATTTCATGAAATCTTGTAGTTTGATTGCACCAAACTATGATCGGTTAGAAATAGAAGCTCTCTTATGCCTAGAGAATATCAATTAGAGGGTCTAAACTTTGGTTCTTGCGAGGAACATTTGACTCACCTAGGCTAGAAAAGCTATTTTTTCCTAGAAAGAGTTTGGGGTTTGCAAATTTTTAGTTAGAAACTAATTAGCACGCATAAGCGCATATATTATGAAGTTTGCAGGACGGGAGACCGCTAAAGCAATTGAATAGATTGTAATAAATTGATACGGTTGGTACATTGTTTCAAAATGAAAATATGGCTTTTATATGTTAAAGGGGCTAAGTGACACTTAAAGTAAATAAGTGCCTAAATCTGCTTAATTGTCTCGCAATAGTGCCTTAACACAAGATCCGATTAGCCGCCTGAGTTCATCGCTCAATAGAAATTGTTTTGCACTAGCCATAATAAGTACATTTTTAGCAAGAATGTAACATGACGTGCCCTATTCACGAAGAATGCGCTCTTCCCCTTTCTTCTTCTTCTTTTTGGAAAGTATACTTCTCATGTGACTAAATTCAAAAAAATCGGCTCCATTTGTTTTGCGAAAAATGTGATATTTCTAAAAATTATTTTTTCAGGAAGTCATTTTCCTTGAAAATGATAATATTTTTCGATGTTTTGCCGATACCTAAAAACGGATTAGAAAATATTTTTCGCTGTTTGGTATGAAAAATATGATTTGATTTTTCTTGGGAAAATTACCAAAATATTCGAATTTTTTAATTTTATTTTTTTCCTTCTTCCTTGGCCGGTCACCGGCCACAGTGTCGACTGGCAACCAGCCACAAGCAAGGGACAAGCTCGTCCAAGGTTGGCGAGGCTCCACCCCGCCAGATCAATGAGCTTCAAGCTCAGCAGAGGATGGCGAGGCTTGAGCCTCGCCAAATCGGCAGGTGTCGAGCTTGCCAGAGTTTGATGAGGCCTCAGGCCTCGCTAGAGGATCTGCACTATAATAAGGCTCGACCTTGTCGTCGTTGGTCGAGCCTCACCAAAGGTGAGAGTGAGCTTTGCTTGCCCCTAGCTAGCTAGAGGAAGAAGGGAAGAAAAAGAAAAGAAAGACAAAACAAAAAACGGAAAAAGAAAATAAAAATAATTCAAAAAAATATTATTAAAAATTGTTTATAGGATGGTTGGTATCCATATCAGCGATTTTCGATCGAAATTAGCAAAACGAACTGAATTGATACAAATACTAAAGTTGAAGATTCAATTGGTATAATTGCAATAATTTTGTGATTTGTTTTTTTGGGTAATTTTTCCGAATCTCGTCAAACGCCTATAAACATTAGATTAGCAATTAATTCCGAAGAACGTCGTGATGTAATCGGCTAATGCAATTATGACGCTCTGTCGTTGAGATGTCACGTTGTCAATGAAGTGATGGAGAGTCTCGTCGTGTTTTACACCTCGTCTTCAAATTAAAAACCATATTGCACTGGTAGTGGGGAGTCGGGATCTCTCTTCTTGCCGGGATTTACCTTGGAAAATTAACAACTTAACGTTGAATGGTCTTTTTGTCCTGTCATGAGCCACCGCCAAACGATCAAAACGGTGGTTGTGTCAACATCTCCACTTTTTGAAAGAAAAAGGATCAAGATCTTTGAATATTTGGACATAATCACATGGGGGGAAATGGGCGACAAAGTGCAACCTTCCATGGTGCAATCGACCCTGGCAAGACTTTATCCGATGGGCAATGAAGATATGCGGTGGAGATTCCTTTGCGCACCGCCTCTCCCGGTTTTCCCTTGGCGCGCTAGTCCATATCATCTGGACAAAGAGGAACCATGCATTATTCAGGAACAAGAGCGTACACATCCCCGACATGCGCAAGCATATCCTCAAAGTCGTTAAAGACAAAGCCATTTCCTTTGGGAAAGTTCAAGATACTTCTAGGAATCGTGCTCTTCAGAGGAAATGGGAGCTTCCGGCCTCAATCTTTGAAGCAATCCGGATGCCTAGGCTTTAGCTGTTATGATCTTTTGATCTTTCTCTCTTGTATCTATCTCCTTGTATAGTTCTTGCGTCTCCACCTTTGACCTCATCTGGACATCCCATGTCCTAATTGGGTCAGAGGCTGGTTTTGGCTATAGGTTGTATTGGTTCTATGAAAAGTAATACATATTTACCTTTACCAAAAAAAAAAAAATCACATGGGGGGAAATATAGAAAGATATCATTCCGGCTTCCAATGCACATTCAGGGCAGATGGGTGCTTCCTACATGACTCGAATGTGTAATTTTTTCTTTTTTGTATATAAGGTCCTTTCACGCTGAAGAAATCAAAAGGGTTTTGGGATTTAATCAAATTACGTCTCGATTTACATCCTTAAAATCATTGACAACTTACACTTGGAAGGATTCAATAGTTGAAACTGTTTTTTACCGATTTGCATTTTCCTTAGTCAAGTATACATCCGTACGATGCTAATGTCATAAATTCAAGTAGATCTACGCAAGGATGATTTCAGCGTATTGCTTCAAGACAGTTATAAGCCAGTCAATGGTCAAAAAGTAAGAATTCTCAAGTCGGATTCTCGACCTTGCCTAATTTACTCCAGGCGAGGCTACCAAGGAAGATGCTCCTGAAAAAATCTCTTAGCCCCTCTAAATGTGATGCTTTTAATTAGAACGAGAAAGTAGATTAAGTCTGGTGTTTGAAAATGGGACGATGATGCTTGAAACATTCCGCCGTCATTATCAATGACGGGGCATTCACTTGAAAAGTGGTAGCGCATTTGATAGGCCCAACCATTTCTACCAAGCCAGATCCTAAAACTTATGGGCTGATGTATGCCGAAGCCCCGACCCGGCCCATTAATCCTCTTCTTGCAGTCATTTGAAAGCCATATCGATGTGGAGTTGTACCATTTTCTTCTATTTGAGTGGATTGATCACCCGTGGCGACTCGTTCTTGTCGAATTCAATCTTCACGTGTCGGCCCGGTGTTTTTGCTATGTAGGCCTCCTCCTCGGCGACTTTAAAGGGGGAGAAATCGGGCACGACGGGTACATGTGCATCTCGTGCGCCCCGACCCTTGTGCTTTATATGGTTCTCATGTGAGTCGCACCGGTGCGAATCTCATAATTTCTCTTTATGGAAACCAGAGGTCAAAAGGGAAACCGTCCTTCGCTCGCCTCCGCGCAGTACTCTGAAATCGAAGTTGGGCAAGCGAACAATCTCAAATATGGAAAGGGTTCATCGTGTCAAACCCCAAAAACGGCTAAGCAAAACAGTGGAACTGATATGGGCTTTTCCTAAGCCCGCAGTGAGAAGTGGCGCCCCGGCAGACGAGAAGACATAAAGCCTTTTCAGCTGGAAATTCGACCGGACATTGATCGATTCCTTGAACAGTGCACCAAACCAACCTCTTTGCACTGCCCACAATCATTCTGATTGAATAGAACCTGGAAAATTTTCCAGTGTTCAGGACAGAAAGTTTTTCTCAGGACAGAATCCTAAATAGGCAAATGCGAATTCTGGGGACTATCCATACTCGCTGGGAGACAATGAAAGTTCACAAAAAACCAAACAAATCACCCGGGTGCTTCTGCTGTCTCGGGTTGACAGATTATTTGTGAGCAACAACTCTTTGAATTGGAATTTCACTGATGCCAATTTCTAACCAAGCAATGGTTCCTCGTAAAGCTGCGATAGCGCAAGATAATCTTCTTTTTACTGTATTTGAAATGAGCCCAATATCTACCTCCAAAAACACTTGTTTAGGCACGGGTGTTATTGAATTTAATGAGCTTTCATCAACGTATGATTGGTCCTCGGCAAACCATGCGGGTGTCGAGGTCGGACGGCGTGCATAGAGGACCTTGTCACAGCAAGCATACTATTTAGAAAACGTCAAATTATTTCTATAAAAAATTTTGGACTAAATCGGCCTAATTGTGCTAACCCGAGTCGGAAGAAAATTGAAAATCATTAGATACCCCCGATCTGTGTTAGCCCACATTGTTAGAGTTGGTAAATATTTCGGGGATCCTTATTTCTCATATCAGGCACGCCCACATGAGTTTAGGGAAATCGAAGTATGATCCAACGACATGTGACCCCTGTGCACGGAATGCAGGGGTTCGGGGGTCCCGCTGACAGGACAGCGGGCGGGGGTTCCGCTCCTCGGTAAGCGGATGGCGGCCCTAGTCAACGGTGAGCGGGCGGGGGTTCGGGAGCAGCGCCCCTGAAATAACATCGGGTTTTCTAGCCCGTTTGTTATGGGATTAAATAAATTCGGATAAACTTGGGCTTTGGGCCCATTTTAAGTCATATATATATTTTACTAATATGAGAGGTCATTGTAATGAGTGGCTGTAGTTATAAATCTAAATCATAATGGAAACCTTTTGCAGGACGTAACCTTATTCTGGAGTGAACCTGGATAAACTCGTTCATCATTTAATTTTTTTCTTTTCTCTGCGTGATCGTTTTGATTCGATTTGTGATACACTCTCCATCACACACTCCACAGGAATAGTTACATAATGTAAAATTTACGTGAGATTGACATGATCTGACATATCATTGGACATGAATGATTGTAGGTTGGAAGTACCCAAAAATATTACAAAGCGAAAATTTGTCCAAGTCTTCCTGGTTTGTACTTTCTGAGACCTAAAGATCCAGGTCACGATTATTAAGAACAATTAGATTGTTTTTCAAACGTCTAACTGAGTTTGATATCGAACATTATAACATTGGACTTCAATCGAGCTATCAACTTTTTGATTGTTGATTGTCTAGTAAAAACAAAATCGTAAGCACGGTAGTTAATGTTCCGGTACCCACTTCACTGATGGTTCGAAATGTCGATTTCAAGTTTCTGTCGAAAATTGATTTTACGGTATAGATGCTTATGACCATTCATTGAAACGAATTTGATCGATTCAATTGAGTTCAAATCCTACCATCATAATTAAAAAATGAATCGATCTCTAATAAGAACGACGGAGTTGCGGTAAGCCAACGTCGGGCATATTTCAACATGAATTAGCAAAACTATATTGACTAGAGCCGTTCGCATCACATCTTATTCATATAATTAAAATCACGAAATCAAAAAGGCGAAGGAAAGAAAAGAAAATTAAAGTCCAATAAACCCACGAGTTAGAGCTAGCACCGAGAATTACATCTTCGGGAGGCCGCCGATGACAAGTCATCGTCGGAATCCTGAAAAGAACCGAAACCACAGTACAAAATGCCAAGTCTTCACCAACCTTAGCCCCTTCATTCACAATTCATTCAAATAATCACATTCATCATGATAAAAGCCCAAAACCAAGAACCAAGATTACATCTGGTGGTTTGAATTTAAGTCCGCTTATCCTATCTGCCTATTCAGTATTTGGCAACGTCCTTTGGACCAGATAAACCTGAATACACTTGGATAAATTATCAGATAAAATATCCGAGAGAGGGAGTGGAATAAACCCGAATTGGATTTTCTTTTTTTAATTTTTATAAATAACTTAACAAACCCTCTTTTCCAACGATGAAGTGATGAAGCAACCATCCCGATATTGCTTCGCTAGTCATAATGCGAGGATCACCACCACGAGATCGTTGTCGCTTTTGACCACCGTGCGATCCTCATCAACTCCGACAACCATTGATCGTCATCAGGTTAGCCGATTGCATTCCAGCTACCGAGGGTAAAAAGGACCACCTGTCACCACCTCCAACAAGAGCATCTTGGCCACCGTTTGAGGACCACCACTGTAACAGCCGACCGCACCTCGCCTCTGCCCTCAACCACCGTTGTCGCCTCCACAACAGCCCGTCACCATTGATTCTCACTGAGCAGGCCGTGGTCGTCCTCGTCATCATCTAGCCCAAGCTCGACCGATGAGGTCGATCCTTGGACCTCGAATCTGAGGTCGGCCAAGCCCTAGATCTCATCTGTCCAATGCTCTGCTAACGTGGCTCACTTCGACGATAGATCCTTGACATGGTTTCGACTGCGATGGTGTAGATCCTTGGTGGTTACTTTATTAGTTTGATTCTCAAGAAAATAATCGATGTCTAATCGAACTGCAGGTTTCGATCAGCGGTCGGTGTTCTAGGCACTTGATTCGACCAATAAGTTTCTCTGTGCTATGGTTATGCATTGATCGAGAAGAAATTTGGGAGTAACTGTTTTCTCTAACGTTTGTGTTATTTTTCTTCCATCTTTAGTTTCTTCTTTCCTTTTGAACTATTTGTTAACAGAGCGAAAGTTTCTTCTTTTTGGTGAAGTTTAACGGACCATTACAAATTCCAATCGGAATTGCGACATGATGCATTGCGTTATGACATCAGAGAACATGTAATGGGGAAAAAAGTTGAAAGCAAAAAAAAAATGAATATCCTCGATCATATGAACGCGAGGAAGGTAACAGGAAAAGAAAGTGCTCATTGCAATCCTGCAGAAAGAAAGTAGACTCGGAGTTCCATCTCGGAATTTAGTGTCCTTGTCGAGTCGCCGTCCTTCAACGAGCACGGCCACCGTGATTAGGAGTGCGACCGCCTCAATGATGGTCACCGCTCTAGATTTAGGGAGATGCCACCAGGTTATGTCGTAGCTTGGCGTGGTGGTCCCGGTTGTCATCACGGTTGTCCTGAGGAGGTCACTGGCGTGGTGGGTAGCACGTCCCGATATTCATGTTATATTGGGATATTTATCAAACATATGACGTGATTTTTCACAATCCGAAAAACAATCCGAAAGATTTCTAATCTCACTTTATCCTATCATATCCCAATCCGCATCTAGACAACTAAATGCAACTTAAATAAATAATTTGCGATTATAAAATCATCTATTTGCATCTACCGAATTAGAAAGTAGAACTATCTAGGCACGCCCACAGAGAGCGAGATTAACTTGAATTCAAGCTCTTTCCTTCTGTTTTGTTCCTCTCGGCAAATTTCAGGGGTGTTGAGGTGTGGGAGAATATAGTAAAGGACTAAACATGCGTGAGCAAACGAACCGTGACTCGCTCGGGGTCCGTGTGCTGTGGGGTCCGTGGTGGGAGGCACGAGATGGGTAAGAGGGCGGTGATAGTGGCGTGCGCCACCGTGGCGGCGGCTGCTGCGGCTGGGGCGGCGGCTGCTGCGGTGGTGGTGAGGAGGAGGAGAGGAGTGGAGGAGGGGTGGTCGGAGTCGGTGGTGCTTAAATCTCTTTGGCCCCATTGAATGTTCTGCTTTTCATTGGAACGAAAAAAGGAGATTGAATGATGCTTAAAATGTTGGGCCGTCATCATCAACCGGGGGCCTTTCACTTGTAAAGTGGCAGTGGGGTTGATTGGCCCGACCATTTCCACGAAGAAGCAAAGATCCTAAAACTTATGGGCCAACGCATCCCGACAGCCCGATCCGATCCGACCCGACCCGTCAAGTCCCTCTTCTCTTAATCAGTTGAAGGCCCTATTGATGAGTTGTTGAACCATTCTCCTTTTTTCTATTATGAGCGGATTCTTTTGACCCGTTCGACTAAATTTTAATCGAATTCAATTTCGCGTCTCGGCCCAATGTTTCCCTACGTGGGCCCTCCTCGGCATCCGGTCGCCCAGCCCCGCTTGCTTGTGCGCATCTCACACGAGTTGCGTCGGCGCGAACCTCTCGTAATTCCTTTTCAAGAAACCGCGGGTCGAAAGGTCGTACGATTCGTCCATCGACGCGAGGAGGTAATTCGATTTTCATCATGCAGAGACCCCAGATGACCAGATCAATATTGAGAACTGATACGGGCTTTTTCCAAGCCCACAGGGAGGAGTGGCACACGGACCGGTGAGAAGAGATAAGCCCCCTCTGTTCAGCTGCAAGTTTGACAGGGGACATGGATTGTGATTCCTGGAACGGCGGTCCAAAAGCAACCTTTTCGGACTGCACCCAATCCATCCTGACTGAACAGAACCTGGTAAAAATTTTCCAGTGTTCGGGACAGAATCCTATACAGGGCTCTGGAACAGCTCGCAAGTTGTAATGCAATCCTAAACAGTTCTCCGTATCTACCGCTACAAACACCTGTTCAGGCACGTGCATTACTTGAAAATAAGGAGGTTTTGTCAAAGTATGGTCGGTCCACGACAAACCAAGCGCGGGGTCGAGGTCGGACAGCGTGCCTTGAGAACCTTGTCGTAGAAGCATAATATTTAGAAAATATCGAATTATTTATATAAAAATTTATCCGGCTCGGGTGGAATGGAGTCGGAAGAAAATGGAAAATCATGGGAGACTCCCGATCCACGTTAGTCCACACTCCACATGAGCAATTAGATCACGTGAGACCGACATGATCTGACGGCTCATTGAAAATGAGTTATTGTAGATTGAAAGTATCCAAATTTTTTCGGAATGAATGCAATTTGTCCAAGTATGCTCGATCCGTACTTTTTTGGGATATGAAGATCTAAGTCACAATTAACTCTATTATTAATATCATTATTAAGGACGAACAAGTTGATACACGCCACCTCTAGATGATGATAATATTGATGACAAGGAATGTCTATCAAAGTGGGCTAATCAATTGGTCCCACCAGACAGCGGGGGTAATCACACGTAACGAAAGCGCAACAACGCTATTAACCCTTCAGATTTTCTATTTCTGCGGGCTCATCCGGCGACCGGATTTCCATTGCCTCCGTAGGCTATCCAGCCTATCCTCGATTTCGTATCGAACATGTTGTTTGACTCATCATTGTCTCCTCCGAGCGAGCGAGCCCCGATTGAGCTGTCAACTTTTTAATTCGTGATTGATGATTATCTGGTATAAAAAAAAATGTAGATAATTCTACACATGTTTCCTTGAACTATGATTCGATGTCCATTACCGTCCTTAGATTTTTAATTCGTTCAATATGATTTCTAGACTTTTGGTTACATGTCCAATCTAGTCCCTGTACTATGTGAAAATATTCGGCGTGTTCCTAAATTTGAATCAATAGAAGGGTAATATTGGACATTTTCATATATTTTTATGGAATAATTTGAATATGTACCAAAATCTCAATAACCGTATTGAACACATTAAAAACCTAAAGACGACATCACGAATTAGATTGGCCCATGGTTCAGTGATCGTTTTCCCTGAAAAAAAATTGCAAGCAGCGTAGCCATGCTCTGTTATCCCCGTCGCCGATAATTCGAAACTTCGATTGAGTTCAGATCTTACCAGCATAATTCAAAAATGAATTGATCTCGAGTAAGAATGACGGAGTCGCGGTAAGCCGACATCGGATCGTATTATAATAAGCCGAGTTTTCGAGCTTGACACGAACTAACAAAACTATATATCTCATCTTATTTCGGATAGTCAAAATCTCGAAATCAAAAAAAGGCGAAAAAAAGAGGGAAAGACAATCAAAGACCCATAAAGCCGCGAGTTAGAGCTGGCCTGGCGCCTTATATAACGATCAACTTGCACCTGCTGAATCAGAAAGCAGCGTCATCTAGGAACGCCCACGGACAGCGAGATCAACCTTTCGTCGTCGCTCGCTCGAATCCAAGCTCTCTCCTCCTGTTTCGTTCTCTCGGCACACTTCAGGGTTGTCGAGGCGTGGGAGAATATAGTGAAGGACAGAAACTTACGTGAGTAAGCGACCCGTAACTCGCTCGGGGTCTGTGCTGCTGTGGGGTTGGCGGCCGTGGGGGCGGTGGGATATGGGTAAGAAGGCGGCGGCGATTGCCGTGTGCGCCACCGTGGCGGCGGCTGCCGCGGCGGTGCTGGCGGCGAGGAGGAGCGGGAGAGGGGTGGAGGAGGGGTGGTCGGAGCCGGATGGGAAGTGGGAGAGGGCGGCGGAGATTGTGAAGGAGCTGGAGGAGAAGTGCGGGACCCCGGTCTGGAAGCTGAGGCAGGTGGCGGACGCGATGGTCGGCGAGATGCGCGCCGGCCTCGCGTCCGACGGTGGCAGCAAACTCAAGATGCTCATCAGCTACGTCGACAGCCTCCCCACGGGGTAACCACGTTCCCTCTTCTTTCTTTTTCATTTCTGCACATCATTGGTTTTAGCGGCAGAACTGACGATTTACCTCAAGAGCGACAGCAAATTTTTCCCGGGTCTTGTTGTGTAACGAACATTAGATTTGAAAAACTAATCCTGCGTGTCGCCAGTATATTTAAAGTATTGGAAATTATGATATTTACCTTGTGCCCAAAAATTGTAAATGAGCTAGTAAGATAGTTTTAGTGAGTTTCGCAAGTATCTTTGCTTCTAAATGTTTTCATTGAGTGTGACCGTTTTGTAGAACGTCCCATTGTAGTTGTGTTCTTGATTGACTTGTTGGAATTTGATTGATCAAAGGTGTTTGATTGGCAAGGAGATTATAAGTGGTGGAGAGGCCTTGCTTTCGCGATCATTTAGACAGAAAAGTCCAAAAGGGACGACAAACTTGAATTATGTTTCACTGTCTTTGTAGTCTCTTGTTCCATTTGAATTTCGGGTGGTGCGGGCCGAGCGCGAGCCGGTCAGTTTGATCTTCTTTCTTTTGGTTCAAATGATTATTAGTCCTTCCATGGGACGATCGACGAAAGAAGCTGATATCTGCCTCAAGCGTTTGATGCTTCCCCTGTAAAACTATGTATAACGTTTCTGGTATTTGAAACAACATTCAGGGTCGAGGGCTTTTCATTATATTTTGGAATAAAGTTTGGGTCTTCAAGTGTGATCGCCAAGAACCTAGAGGCTGTCCATACTTTTTAGCTCGCTGTTTTATTTTTTCCACGAATGATGAATCCAACACCAATTCTTGTCTTTCTTAGGGATGAGAAAGGGTTATATTATGCCTTGGATCTTGGTGGCACAAATTTCCGTGTCCTCCGTGTACATCTAGGCGGAAAGGAGAAAGGCATCATCAAACGAGAATTTGAAGAAGTTTCGATACCACCTCATTTGATGACCGGAAGTTCGAATGTGAGTCTCTGTCCATCTGTATAATTGCTAATTAATGTTCCTGTACTAATATTAGTTCTATGCCCTAAGGCTTTTCTTTTATTTCCAATTGTTTATAGGAATTGTTCGATTTCATCGCCACGGCATTAGCAAAATTTGTTGCCACAGAAGGTGAAGATTCACATCCTTTCCCTGGTAGACAAAGGGAGCTTGGTTTTACCTTCTCGTTTCCGGTTAGGCAGTCATCGATCGCATCCGGGACTCTAATTAAATGGACAAAAGGATTCTCAATAGAAGATGCGGTGATAATAACTGTCTTACTTGTCTTTTACAGCCTGTTTCATTCATCCCATGACTCTTGTGATTAACTGCTGTTATGCCTGTCTCTTACATCCTGATTGCAGATCCATCCACCTCCACCCACTTATGCATGTGGATCCACTTTTGAACGGAACTCATTTTATGCTTGTTTGTAAATTTTTCTCTTTCAAGAGATGACAGTTCAACCTCGTTTATACTAGAGACTGTTCACCAGGACAGAAAAAGGAAGTTACGCGAGCTAATAGCAAAAACATGCCATTCTTATCTCAGTTGAATGAGTTTGAGGACACGAGAATATGCCACTTGAAGTTCATTTGTGAATTGTCCAGTTGCTTACAATAAGAATTCAAGTCTTCAATCTGCATTACAGTGAGATACGAGAATCTCTCTTTGTATGGGTTATTTATATGTCTCCTTTGGATCTTGCTTATATTGCCAAATGGGTGGGCTAACTGGAGATTGTCGAGAAATGACTTGTAGTGCACTGTACGATTGTGGGTATTGTGGAGTTCAACTCTAAACTTGCCTTTGGCTATGACAAGAAAAATTTAGAAAAGCAAGCATAACAAGGATTTGTGCAAGTTCACTTGTAGAAGTGATCTATTATCCTGGAAGCATGAATGGAAGAATAAGTCTGTCGTATCATCTGATTTTCCGACATTCTCTTGTGTGTACCTATACAAACTCTGATGTCTATCATCTGACCCATGGTATTCTCTTTCCCTTATGGATATTTGAGTAGGTTGGAGAAGATGTCGTCAGTGAATTGAGTAAAGCTATGGAGAGAGTGGGCCTTGACATGCGCGTGGCTGCTTTGGTAAGTGTGGTTTATTCTTTACTGTTTAGCTTAAACCAAGAGATCTTTTAAGATTTTTATGTGTTCCACTTAGTGAATTTCTTCTGCATCAATTATATGGAAAAAAGGAAGAAGAATTAGGTGTTACTAATGTGTGCTTAGTTTTTTCTGTCGACTGGTTTTGAGTTTCATAGTCAGGATTCCTTGACTTGCTTAGTTGATGTAGGTTAATGATACAATTGGAACATTGGCTGGAGGTAGATATTACAACCCAGATGTTGTTGCTGCTGTCATATTGGGTACTGGAACAAATGCTGCTTATGTCGAGCGGATACATGCCATTCCCAAGTGGCACGGTCCTCTGCCTAAATCAGGAGAAATGGTAAGTTCTTTTCCTCCTTAATTCTTTCATCCATTGTCGCGAGGATCACTTTAACATTTTGTGAGATGAGGCTTATTAAAAACAGTAACTAGTAAACTAATAGATTCAGTTTAGTCAAAATTTCACTTGGCATATCAAGTTAGGAATAAGTTCAATGAAAAAAAAATTATTGATAAATGTCAAAATCTTCCCCATTATGTTGCTATTGCCTCGAAATTGTTCACCTTCCATGTTTGTTAATAAACTAACAGTGTTCAGTGCTCACCTGTCAGGCATTGTTAAATTCCTTTTCAATCTTCAGCGCTCAAAAGTCACCAGTACTTAAATTTTGAGCCCTTTTTTTTCTCTGTCACCAAACAAAGCCTACTTCATCTCATTATGTTGCGTAGACTGTTCTATCCCCTTATTGCAAATCGAAGTTAAAATGATCCAGTCCTGTTACTGTGGTCTTCTGTAATCAACTTATCAAACTTGATTTCATCTCATTTCCGGATTTTCATGTTATACTGCTGGATTTATTTATTCACTACTTTTTCAAAATTAAATGCTTTGCTTGAAAGAAAGTGGACTGAACTTACCGAATATGGCAAGTGTATGGTGGGTGATCAAATATCTTTGTCCTTGTAGGTTATCAACACAGAATGGGGCAATTTCAAGTCGTCACACCTTCCACTGACAGAATATGATCAAACCCTGGATGATGAGAGTTTGAATCCGGGAGAGCAGGTGGCTTCACTTCTTTTTTCTATTTCAACGTGCCTCATGAATGTATAGTTGAAGAAAGATGTATAACTTCATTTTGTTGTTACCAGTAGACTTATGAGAAGCTGATTTCTGGCATGTATCTTGGAGAAATTGTCCGGATAGTTTTGTTGAGAATGGCTGAGGAATCAGCACTTTTTGGTGATATCGTTCCACCGAAGCTAAAAATTCCTTTTATATTAAGGTACAATTATAAATTTAATCCTTGCTGCTTCCTCATGTGAACACAAGATGGTTCAGTTTCCTTAAACTTCTGTACCAAATTTGCAGGACTCCTGACATGTCTGCCATGCATCATGACATGTCTTCTGATCTTACAGTGGTGGGGAAAAAACTGAGCGATATCTTGGAGGTATCAGCCTATCTGCAGCTTAATATCATACCTGTGGTGTCTCTAATGGCACCGCTTTTTCACTTCCGTTCTGTCTAGTACTAATGTAAGGGTAATCTCTAATTATATCAATCGTGAAGTAAATACTACTTTCACAGCGTGGATTGATTGTGACTTTTGGATATTCAGGGAGTTAAAATCCAAATCTAATGGTCCACGTTTCTGGAACAATGAAGGATAGTTTTCTCTTGTGTGCAATTATCTACGGCTGAATCCGCAATTCCCCTTTTAATGCTTCACTTTCCTAAATTCAGTTCCCCACTTTCGGAATTGCTGAGGCCCCCTCTAGTTAACGCTGATTTGTCCATCCTCAGATATCCGACACCTCCTTGAGAATGAGGAGAGTTGTAGTTGATCTATGCAACATAGTCGCCACACGAGGTGCTCGTCTTGCTGCTGTCGGGATATTCAGCATCCTGAAGAAGCTGGGAAGAGATACCCTTAGGGATGGGGAGAAGCAGAGATCAGTTATAGCATTGGATGGAGGTCTGTTTGAGCACTACACCAAATTCCGGAACTGCGTGGAGGCCACTCTCAGGGAGTTGCTGGGACCTGAAGTAGCTGAGAACACAGTGATTGTGCTTTCGAATGATGGCTCAGGCATTGGAGCTGCCCTTCTCGCAGCCTCTCATTCATAATACCTCGAGACGGAGTGAACCTGAAGTATCTCGGTTTGACATGAGAATCTCAGTTTTCCAAATTTTGTATGCTTCCCCACCCTTTTCTCAGGATATCATTTGGGCCTCTTTGAGGTCTTGTTGTATTGTACTTCGAGGTGGAGTGCCAGTAATAGTCTAGTGAGCAAAGAATCGAGTAACTTTAGTCTAGATAGCTCAAGTATCCGATGAAGAAGAGATGCAAATTTAATATAAGTTCTGAATAAATGAAGGATCAGGCTCCCATTAGGACACTCCTTAGAAAGCTCCTTTTTAGCCCTTTATTACTCCCAATAAAGCAGGAACTATCTTAGCTGAAACTCTCGAGGATTTCTTTTTTGTGGATGTTTCATTAGAATTGATCAATAATAGATTGTTCAAGGAGATATTGTCTTGTATCTCAGAGGCCATGATGGTGAGTCGGCAAGACATTGTTACAAAGTGCCTGCGTTTCAGTTTACTGAGGGAAATTCTAAAAAATTCCGATAGCTGCTAAATCATTTCGAAGTTACCGATCGCCTTAGTACCGATCCGTTATTTTGCATTATTCATGTCACAAGTTGGACAGAAGTTGCTGTATAACAGTTTTGTGCATTCGTGAGATGTTGTACTGTTCTTAAAACTCAATCGTATCAAGTAAACGGGTCTCATTTCTTGGTTCCTTTCGTGTCAGCATCATAAAATAGGCTTAATAGCAAATGCGGCAAAAGATCAGACATTCCACAGTGATATTTACGGTACAGCAACGTCTTTCGTTGTTGATGTGACTATCTTCTTTGAAGTCTTAAGTAGCAGGAGTGCTCTTCATCTTCGATCTTTTACTGCCTCGAAAAATATAGGTTTGCTCACAAAGCGCACAACCTTGTTCTCTATCTATCTAGCTCAAATTTACATGTCCATCGCTCTTGTATTCTGTATATTCTATCGTATACATTCAGAAACTAATACACAGTTAGACAAAACGTTTGATGCTTATCTTTATTTAGAATAAGTTGAGGAAGTTTCACAGAAATTGGCAGTCCAAATCCCTTCACCCGGCTTCGGCAACTGTTCTGGTGCTAAAAGTCAGTAAGTGTTGCACTCGAGAACATGATAATCGCTGCGCGGCATTTCCTTGTACTTGGAATTTCCGAGGAGGGGAATGACATCGAACTCGTGTCGGGATTTCTTCTCGACATTGTAAAGCTGATCGCTGCATTTGAGTAGCAATTGCAGTACCTCCTTCATTGTGGGCCTTGTGGAAGGCAGAGTAGCAGTGCAAAAGATCCCGAGCTTAAAGACATTGCTAATTTCATCTAGGTACGAGTCGTCCTTGATCTCCTCATCTATCACATCAGATATCAGCTTGTCATCTTGGACGTGACGCCGTGCCCAATCAGCGAGGCACATGTCTTTGGTCCCATCGTTAGCCTCCCTCCCGGTGGTCAGTTCCAAGAGAACGACTCCAAAACTATAAACATCGATCTTCTCATTAACTCTTGTTGTATGAGCATACTCTGTTATTCAACAAAGAAAAGGCAAGACATAACTAAATATTCTTGCTGGTAAGATATGAGGAAGGTGAACTTGCATAGCTGAAATGAACTTGTGTTAAGTGAATAGACAAACCTGGTGCAAGATAGCCGAAGGAACCGGCAACAGTAGTCATCGTAACGGCTTCTCCGTGCTTGGCCAACATCCTTGCAAGGCCAAAGTCAGCAATTTTTGCATTGAACTTCGAGTCTAAGAGAATGTTGCTTGATTTCACGTCTCGGTGGATGATGGGTGGTGAACAATCATTGTGCATATAGCAAAGTCCTTGAGCCGTTCCTAGCGCAATCTGTAACCTTTTGGGCCAATCCAAGAACATATTGTTGGCTACACCTGAGACGGGTGACGATCTTTTGGTCTTGTGAAGCCAATGGTCCAAGCTGTGATTTTCCATGTACTCGTACACTATGAGTTTCGAGTTCTCACAAGAAATACAGCACAGCAATTTGATAACGTTCAGATGCCTTATGTTCCCAAGTATCTCCACTTCTGCTAAGAATTGCTTCTCCAGCTTCTCGTCCAATTTTCGGTTATTTGAAATCCTTTTTACTGCGACGGTCTCACCTGAACGATTCACGATAATTCTGTATACTTTCCCTGATCCGCCACTTCCGATCACATTATTCTCCTTCAATCCCGACAGAACATTCGATTCTGTAAAATTCAAACTTTGGAATGGGGTCAATTTCGGAGTTGAATCAGATCTGTCTCTCTTCTTTCCGGAACCTCTGATTGTGAATACCACCGCCAACAAAATGAACATCGCCGCTGTGATGGCCAAGATCACAATCAAGGCGAGATTGGTTGGCGAGCCTTTGCTCGATCTAGGGGATTGGGAATTGCAGACATTGAGCCTCATGAACGAATTGGATGCACAGAGGCCCGGGTTGCCCAGGAAACTGGCGTCATACGCGGGCTTCTCTAACTCGTCTGGGATTTGTCCACTGAGGCGATTGGAGGACAAATTGAGAAGGTTTAGCTTCAGCTGGCCAATTTCAGGAGGAATCAAGCCGGACAGTTGGTTTTCAGACAGGTCCAACTGCGTGAGTACTTGTAGCAGACCGATTTTGCTAGGAATTGGTCCCGACAATCGATTGTGACTTAGATTCAGAGTGTTCAAGGAGTTCCACGAAACAATAGCTGTGGGAAGATTCCCGGAGAGCTCGTTCTGACCTAGCAAAAGCGACGTCAGAGAAGGAAGCTCGGTTAATTCAGTCGGAACGGTGCCACTGAGGAGGTTATGACTGGCGTCAAACATAACCAAGTTCCTCCACGAAGACACTGTGCTTGAAATCTTGCCGGAGAATCTGTTGTTGCTCATCTCGATCCGACCGAGCTTTGGGGACAGCTTCTCAGGAAGCTCACCAGTTAATCCATTATTGCTCAAGATCAAAGTCGTCAAGTTCAGCGACGTCCAGAGTCCACCAGGCACATTGCCGGTGAATCCGTTGTTGTTCAATCTCACGATGGACAAAGTACTGCAATTTCCAAGTGACTCTGGCAACTCCCCGCTGAGATTGTTGTTCAATGTCGCCAACCCGTACAGCATGCCGCCATGGCACAGTTGTTCCGGCAACGTCCCAGTCAAGTTGTTGAAGGCCACTTCGAATCTTCTGAGTGCGGAAAACTTGCCAAAGTCTGGGGGGATCGTGCCCGATAAATTGTTGTTGGACAGCCTGACGTCAGACAAGGAGGGAAGATGACTGATACCTTCCGGGATTTCACCGGACAATTGATTGAACTCTAAATTCAAGCTGGATAGATTCTTGAGCTTCCCAAAATCTTCAGGTATGTTCCCCGTCAAATTATTAGCAGACAGATCGATCACGCTCAGGTTTGTGGCACTCACTACCTGAGGGATCGACCCGGACACATTAGTGTCGGACACGTACAACTCGCTCAAGTTCCTCAGAGCGAAAATGCTGCCCGGGATCTCTCCTGTAAGTAGATTCATCCCCAAATCCAAGTACTCGAGAGCCTCCATATTCCCAAACGTCTCAGGGATTCCACCAAGCAGGTTTGTCTGCGCCATCGAGAAGAACCGCAGCTTCTTCAGGGTGGTGAAGTTCTGCGGTAGCTGCGATGGCACAAACTTGTCATTGTACTCAAGCCTCAGTTCTTCGAGATCAGAGAGGCCAAAAATCTCTTTAGGGTAAGTGCCATTGTACTCGGACTGGTAAAGGTGAAGGATCCTCAGCCTCCGCAGGCTCGCAATCGACGCTGGGATGTCGAATGAGAAGCTGTTGGCGGCGAGAATCAGGACCTGAAGATTAGCCATGCGGTCGATATCGGATGGAATAGGACCTTCGAAGTAATTCTGGGACAGGTCGAGGTACACGAGCTTGGAACAGTTGTAGAGAGCCGTGGGAAACTCTCCAGGAATGTTGTTGAAGGAGACGTCAAGCTTGGTCAGGTTCTCGAGGTCGCAGATGAATGGGGGGATCGCATAACTTATGTTCAGGTTGAATAGGTTGAGCTCGGTGATCGAGCCATCTTGGCAGGTGATCTCGGGCCATGCGCAGTGGGAGGATGAATTGGAGGCGACCCAGTGGGCGAGGGAAGATGGGTCTTGCCAGGATTGCCTGAGCTTCAACAGGACCTGCTGCTCTTGGTCTTGGATTTGAGACTCGGCAACATGGAAGAGGGAGCAGAGGAAGACGAGACAGGGGATGCAGAAGAAGAAGTGAATAGGAGGAGGTGATGAGGTTAGTCTCGGCATAATTGAAGGTCGTTCAGAGTCTTTTTCTGGTTAGACACTCTCCGGTGTTCGAGCTAGAGATTTATCAGCTCAACATGAAGCAAAACGTGATAGTTTGCTTTGTTTATTGCTCGGCAGAGCCCCGAGGTTTTTAACCTCGTTTCAAAGTTCTGGAATTTGGCGGGTCCTAAGATGATGGGTGTGGAATGAATTTGTTCCTTCTTGTTCCTTTCCATTTCGCTCCCCTAATGTCTCATCTCTGTCAACGGATGAAAGAGGGAAGAGTCAAAGAGACGACGTTTATGAATTATGGCAAAGATCGAAATTTGACGGACTTTATTGGGTGGCCAGTCTTGGCTTATGCCGATATATATTCCGAGCAACACAGCTTCCACATATCAATTTCTACTCTCCTCAGACCCTTGATAAGGTAAGGTTAGCATTATAGTTACCTCTATCGAATATATATATGTTCACATTTATGGATGGTGACCTATCTCGGTTCACTCCTTTTCGTTTCAAGAAGGAAAAAGAAAGTGCAGTTACGGAACAGTGATTATTACAACGTATGCTATCGGATCAATAAGAATTATTTAGAGTCATAGATAAACTGAAAAGTTCGATGTACTTCATTCCGCTGAATTTCCATGTTCGTTGGACATTTAGATTTCTCAAGACATTTTAAGGGAAATTATAAGAACCCTCTACTGAATCTCATCGAAAAAGTCATGCTTTCGTGCAATTATTATGCTGCAATTGATTTTACCCGTCGCATCAATTGTAAGTAAAGTCTATACAATATTTTTATGATAAATACCAGTCTCTTGTCTTGCCCTAAGCACAAGCGTATAACATCGATCACCTGTAGAGATAGGTATGCCACCACGTTATCTGTTGACCCTGCCAAAACCTTCAAAAACCGGGGGGGGGGGGGGGGGGGTGGGGGGTGGCGCGGTAACGTGGTTACCTGACCTACACACGGCTTAGGAAATTCAAGGGAACAAGTAGAAGCCCTCCAAAGTTGAACGTTGAACGTTGAACGTTGACCGGAGACTTTTTTTTTTTTGGGGGGGGGGGGGGGGGAGAGTAGGTTTGAATAAAGAGATTGGAACATGTGAAGCAAGCAGGATGCAGGACGATTTCGGTTGGATTTCGCTACCTCGCACTTTGAATTAGATTTAGCTTACCATGACTTGTAGGATGTGGGCTTTCCAGAGAATCAATCAATTAGGATTGATTTAAGTATAACTATTCATCTCTTACCAATATATATATAAAATTATTCATCGCCTACTCTTAAAGTTTTAATTTAAGATAAACGAATCGGTATGTTTGCACAAAAAGGTAATTAAGTCGTCGACATGGATGAATACGTGACTTGAGCGTGGAGGATAATTGACCATGTGATGTCGTTGATGACCACATGGATTGTCATCGATATTAGTGTACATTGGTGACCATTACTGAGTATTTGTCGATATACACGGTGGCGAATGGTTAACGATAGTTGATTGCCCTCACTATCGTGGAGCAGTTATAAATTTGAAGTCATCGAAGAGTCAAGGAATGGAGGTGGAGGTCGTGGAGCACGCAGCGTACGATTTTAAAGGAACAACTGCTTGGGAATAAGATCATGGCATCATGAGAGCGTATACAACATTTTTTGAAATAAAAGAACATTGGCTACAGCTGCTGAAGAATTGCTCAGAGACGATTATAGCACGACCGCTATAAAAATCGCCGTTCATCTACTGAATACCCCTTCTCCCATACATCATTAAAATATGTCTCGAGTTTAAGCCCGTAGGCGAAATCCGATTCGAGATTAATTATTAATTGTGGAGGCTTGAATATTCGGAATTGTATATTTCGTGGACGTTCAAAATCGAGCGAAGCGAAAATAAGAATTTCCTGCACATTGACTGTAATTGTTCCGTCCTTGTTGATATCTCTTGTTAGACTTCGCGTTGGAAAGGGAAAGTAGAAAGAATAAAAATGTTCTTTCCTATTTTCTATTAAGTCACGGTCAAATTTGGAAAGTTTATCATTGACTTGGAGTGGAGCATTCTATGGTCAACTTGAATATATAAATATATATTTGGTTGCTGAGTTTTTTAGCCGCATGTTGATCAACGCATGCATTGAATACTTGAAGCGCCGCTCGTTTGCGAGTGCTTGGTGTGCGTAAGGGAACTCGCGAATTGTATTCGTAAGTCAGTATTCGAGCTATAAAATCTTGTGTTAAGATTTATGTGTAATTTTTTCGTGAGATTGAGATATTATTTCGCGAGAAATTATGGGGTTAAACACTATTTGATTTATTGGGTGGAATTGGGGCTTGCGAAATACTTAAAGTATTGGAGTGACGAGTGTATTTATAATATCCTCTGTATCGCTTGATATATAGTGGAATTCGTTGCTGCTCTTTCTGTGGACGTAGATCACTATGGCCGAATTATGTAGATCTAGTATCTGATTTATTTTCTTATTTGTTTATTTTATTGTTCGATGGCTTGCTTCCGCAACACATGCAAACAAAACAAATATGTAATATTTCAATTATCTTTACTTTCTTGTATTGTATTTTTAGTTTTAAGACTCGCGTTGTTTATTAAATTCCGGCATGTTTCTTAGCTCTAGTCCCTAGATTCGTGTCGTCAATTAAATTTTATCGTAGCATCTTCATGTTATCAAGCTTTGTCGACAATTTAATTCCAGCATAATTTGTTTGCGCTTTGTTCTATTGAAGTGACTGTATTTTCAAACCTTATCGCCGATTGCATTACGGCACGGATTATGTTTGTATAGTGTCATTCAAAGTGAAGTTATCGATGTCCTTATCTACTTTTACAAGGCATAGCTTTATTTTAGTCGCCACCAATTATTTTACAAAACGGGTCGAAGTGATCTCTTATAAACATTACTCAAAAACTGTAAAACAGTTCATAGAAATACATACTATACATCAATTCGTCATATCTGAAACTATAACTGCCGATCAAGGAACTGTTTTTACTGTTCGAGAGGTGCTGGACTTCACAAAATCAAGAGGTATTAAAATGATACACTCAACACCCTATTATGCTTAGCAGAACCCAAGATTTCTAACCCTGTTTTAAAGTCTAAAGTTTGGTGGGTCGTGCGCTCATCTCAGTCAACGGATGAAAGGGGGAAGAGTCAAACAGCCATTGATATTCCATTTATCTTGATATTGCTCCGGAATACGCTTACATAACACCAAGATACCTTTGATTCCTGTGGTCTATAACCAATGCAAGCAGGCAAAGTCGGAATTTTCAGGATCAGTTTAACAGCCCATCATTTGTTAAGCCAGAAAACTACAAGTTTTTTTTTTTTTTTAACCCAGGGAACCCCCGCACAGCCGATAGCCGGGGAGTAAACCCTGGAGGCGACACGTGCTAGCCACCACACACGTGCCACCGGTTAAGTCACCCTGCGGCGCCTGGGATTCGAACACTCAACCTTTTGCGAGAGGAAAAGTGCGCGCTCCAGCAGCGCCACCCAGGCGGGTGGTCAGAAAACTACAAGTTTGTTCCTCGCAGAAGGCAAAAATCTTACTAGTGTAACATGTTACTCCTTTTAGAAGCGTTCTCGTAAAAATGAAAAATGATAACGTAAATTTAATACATATGCTGAATTGAATATGGACCGACAAATTTTATTAGATGACCAATCGTAGCTATGCCGATGTCTAATCCAAGCAACAAATAGTTTCCATGTATCAATTTCGACTCTCTTCAAAGCCTGTGATGATGCTAGCTTTAGAATTACATGTATCGCATATTTGTGTATTTTAAATGATGGATGGTGACCTATATTGGTGTAGAAAAAAAAATTTGTATAGTTGCGTATCAATAACCATCGGAACCTGTGCTATTAGATCAATACGAGTTTTTTAGAGTCATAGACGAATTTAAGAGTTCGATATATATTATTCAATTGAATATACACAACATTCAGATTTCTTAAAACACAACAAAAAATCGTGAGAACTCCACACCATGTCCTATTGGAAAAACACAATTTTTCTCAGAATTATTGTTGTTGTGATTGGTTTTGTCGGTCGCAATTACTTACAACTTACAAGTTAAATCTATCCAAAATTAATTTCCAGACACATGCCGGTCATTCACACGACTTCGTGGGAATATAGGAAAACAGCTAGAAGCCCTCCAATGTTTGAACGTAGACTAGTCTCTTTTGTTCCTTCTTTTCAATAGGTTTGGTCGGGTCTTGCCTCATCCCTTTCATGGAAGACCTTGGCTTGCTTTTCCTCCCCTCGCGCTATGAAGTAGGTTAGCTAACAACAGCTTTGCCTTCCATGAAGTAGATTTGCACGTCGTGTGCTTTCCATATAATCAACCAATGAAGATTAATCTAAATATGAGTATTCATTGCCTACTCCCATTATCTTCTTCTGAAATTTTAATTTAAAATTTAAGATAAGCAACTTGCAATTTTAAAACTGAAAATAAAATACATTGAGCTGCTTGCGGTTACATTATAGTTAAATGAAATAGCTATAGAAATCAATCCATTATTAGGTAGTAGTATGGGTGAAGATTGAAAACTATTCGTCGGCGCAGGCATAACCCCCTCCATCCATAAAGTTACAATTACGTACTTGATATATTTATTATTTATTTTTCTGGAGGAAAATTGGAAAATAATACAACAAGATGTACGTAAGTCTACACAAATATAGCTTATCTATCTGCAATCCTGTTACATGACGTAGCAGGATCTTTAATCACCCATGCACTCAACAATCAGTAGAGACTTAATGATGTTCAACAAAATTATCTTGTCTACTCAAACTATCAGTATACTTTATCTGAAAAGTAACAAGATTTCGCATGAACATGATGGTCTAAATTATCGGCAATTACGTGCTTCAATAAATTTGGGCAATACATAAATCTGATCCAAACCACACACATGTGAAGCAAATAGTCTCTGTAGAGAGCCATAGTCCCTGGTCCTACAAATGGACACTTTTAAGAGTTGGGTGGATGATATGAAATTTGACTTGCTTAAAAGAAGGCAAGAGATAGAGGAGTCATTTATCAAAGCAAACAACGGTTTTTGTTGACTTCAAACATAAGAGGCAAGACATGACCTACCGCGCATTTGGGAAAAGTTTTTGCGTAAATGCAAAAGACTTTTAGAGTAGATGATTTTCACAAATGCATATTGTGATATCCCTGAATTAATTCACTGAGGTATTATCTGCTTTGACCCGTCCTATACCCATACCGAGCCTCGTGATTTTGTTCTTTTACATATAGGTGAACACCTTCACTGGAGGTTACGTATAGGCGAGCCCCGGCGAGGGCTCCCCTCGCTAGATCCGGCGAGGCCGGCCATCGCCCAAGCCACGGCGGCCCTGCCGGACGTCGCTCGGGGCCCGGCCGATCCTCGCTGGGGCTCGCCCTCACCCATGCGAGGTGAGGCCGACCTCACCGGGGCTTGCCAGCCGTCGCCCAGGCGAGGGTCAGTTGGGCCTCGCCCGTGGCGGGCGGCGGCGGCCTCGTTCGGGTGAGGCCAGGCGGCCGGTGGCCAGCCTCCGGCCACCGGCGATGACCAAAGGAAGAAGAAAGAAAAGAAAAAAAGAAAAGAAGAAAAAAAAAGAAAAAAATTCAGAAAAGTACTTAAAAAATCGAAATATATACGTGGAAATGCCACGTAAACTAATTTTTGTAAAAAAAAATCCAACTAAGATTAAAAATTTAATTGTGAATGTCACGTATTAATTTGGCCGGAATATCTCGCCATTGGCACCAAAGTGATCATTTTTCCTCCGATTTGACATTTAAGTGATCCAAATGGAACTTTTGGCACCAAAGTGAGCTCCGTACATAACTTTTGGCACTTCTGCTGTTCTTCACCTGAGGGCGCGTGGTAGTGGTTCCGGCGACGGCATTTGCTGGGTTGGACTCGTTGAAGGATGAGGAATCTATTTCTGGTGTTTGTGGTAGAAAATCGCCAACTAATGACTATGGAAAGGCACTTACAGGCGACGACATCAGTGGACCTTGGCGGCGCGTGGTGGCATGTGCGGTGGCTTCCGGAATTTCTTGGTGATCAATTTTTTAGGGTCTTGTTTGTCTGAGGATAATGAGTTTGATGATGTTGTTTGTTTTTCGAATTTAGCAACGAGATCATCTGAACAACAATCAAGGGCAGTGGTCTGGTGACGCACGGATACTCACGCGGGTGTGGCAACATTGCTATAATACCATATGACTCAATAGCAGCTTCCTTGGACAAAAGTAGCTCAGTTAAGAATAATGTGAAAAAGTGAATCGGAGAATTTTCTATATATTTTGATGTGTTATAGGCTGTTCTGCATGACTATCTAAAGTAAAAAAAATATATTATAACATAAAATACAATCAATTAAAATTAATTAAGGAAGATAATTATATCTCTAATGGACACAATAATTTTCCTCGTTTTAGGAATTTCCGAGGAGGGTCGACGTTGAACTTGTGTCCGGATTTCTTCTCGACATGTTGCTACATTTGAGCAGCACTTGCTGTACCTTCTTCATTGTGGGCCTCATGGAAGGCAGCGTCGCAGTGCAAAAGATACCAAGCTCAAGGACGTTGCTTATTTCACCTAGGTACGAGTCGTCCTTGATCTCCTCATCTATATTGCATCGGATATCGGCTTGCCATCTTGGATGTGATGCAATGCCCAATCAGCGAGGCACACGTCTTCGTCCCTGTCGATAGCTTCCCTCCCGGTGGTCAGTTCCAATAGAACGACACCAAAGCTATAAACGTCAATCTTCTCATTAACTCTTGTCGTATGAGCGTACTCTGTTATTCAACAAAGAAAAGACAAAACTAAATATTCTTGCTGGTAGGGTGTGAGGAAGTTGAGCTTTTTGTAGCTGAAATGAACTCGTGTTAAGTGAATAGACAAACCTGGTGGAAGATAGCCGAAAGAACCGGCAACACCTGTCGTCGTTACAGCTTCTCCGTACTTGGTCAACATCCTTGCAAGGCCGAAGTCAGCAATTTTTGCATTGAACTCGGAGTCTAAGAGAATGTTGCTAGATTTCACGTCTCGGTGGATGATGGGCGGTGAACAATCACTGTGCATATAGCGAAGTCCTTTAGCTGCTCCTATCGCAATCCGCAACCTTTTGGGCCAATCCAAGATCATATTGTTTGCTACACCTGAGACGGGCGACGATCTTTTCGTCTTGTGAAGCCAATGGCCCAGGCTGTGATTTTCCATGTACTCGTACACTAGGAGTTTCGAGTTCTCGCAAGAAATACAACATAACAATTTGATAATGTTCATATGCCTTATGTTCCCAAGTATCCCCACTTCTGCTAAGAATTGCTTCTCCAACATCTCGTCTAACTTTCGGTTATTCGAAATCCTTTTCACGGCGACAGCCTCACCAGAATGATTCACGGTAATGCGATATACTTTCCCTGATCCGCCACTTCCAATTACATTATGCTCCTTCAATCCCGGCATAATATTCCGTTCTGTAAAATTCAACCTTTGGTATGGGATCAGTTTTGGAGTTGAATTGAACCCGTCCCTCTTCTTTCTGGAAGCTCTGATAGTGAATAGCACTGCGAACAAAACGAACATCGCTGCGGCAATGGCCAAGATCACGATCATGGCGAAATTGGTACGGGATCGAGAATTGCACATATTGAGCTTCATGAACGAATAGGATGAACAGAGGCCGGGGTTGTTTAGGAAACTGGCCTCAAATGCGGGGTTCTCTAACTCTTCGTTCTCTAATTTGAACGGGACTCGTCCGGTGAGACGGTTGCAGGATAAATTCAAAAGGGTCAGCTTCAGCGAGCTGATTTCAGGAGGAATGGAGCCAGACAGTTGGTTTACAGACAGGTCCAGCTGCCCAAGTACCAGTAGGGAACCGAATTCGCTAGGAATGGGTCCCACCAATCGATTGTGGCTAAGATTCAGAGTTCTCAAGGATTTCCATGAAACAATAGCTGTGGGAAGATTCCCGGAGAGCTCGTTCTGACCTAGCAAAAGTATCGTCAGAGAAGGAAGCTCGGTCAATTCAGTTGGAACCGTGCCACTGAGGAGGTTATTACTGGCATCAAACACCCCCAAGTTCCTCCACGAAGACACTGTACTAGGAATCTCGCCAAAGAATCTGTTGTTGCTCATCTCGATCCAAGTGAGGTTTGTGGACAGCTCCTTGGGAAGTTCGCCAGTTAATCTATTACGACTCAAGATCAAAGACGTCAAGTACGGTGACATCCAGAGTCCTCCAGGCACGGTGCCAGTGAATCCATTGTTGTTCAACATAACGACCAACAAAGTACTGCAATTTCCAAGTGACTCCGGCGACTCCCCGCTGAGATTGTTGTCCATAACTGCCAACCTGATCAGTGTGCTGCCATGGCACATTTGTTCCGGCAATGTGCCGGTCAAGTTGTTGTAGGCCACTTCGAACCTTTTGAGTGCAGAAAACTTGCCGAAGTCTGGGGGGATCGTGCCTGATAAATTGCTGTTGGACAGCCTGACATCGCTCAAAGCAGGAAGATGCCCAATACCTTCTGGGATTCTACCGGACAATCGATTGAACTCTAAATTCAAGTTGGATAGGTCCTGAAGCTTCCCAAAATCTTCAGGTATGGTCCCGGCCAAATTATTGTCTGACAGATCGATCACGCTCAGGCTCGCTGCGCTCATGGCCTGAGGGATCGACCCGACCACATTAGTCATGTACACGTATAGCTCCCTCAAATTTCTCAGAGCAAAAATGCTGCTCGGGATCTCTCCTGTCAGTAGATTCATGCCTAAATCCAAATGCTTAAGAGCCTCCATATCACCGACCGTCTCTGGGATTCCACCATACAGGTTCGTCTGCGCCATCGAGAAGAACCGCAGCTTCTTCAGGGCGGTGAAGTTCTGCGGTAGCTGCGATGGCACGAACTTGTTGTTGTACTCGAGCCTCAGTTCTTCGAGATTGGAGAGGCCAAAAATCTCTTCAGGGTAAGTGCCGTTGTACTCAGACATGTAAAGGTGAAGGATCCTCAGCCTCCGTAGCCTTGCGATCGACGCTGGGACGTCGAATGAGAAGCTGGTGGCAGCGAGAATCAGGACCTGAAGATTAGCCATCTGGTCGATGTCGGATGGAATAGGACCTTCGAAGTAATTCTGGGACAGGTCGAGATACACGAGCTCGGAACAGTTGTAGAGAACTGTTGGAAACTCTCCAGGAATATTGTTGTTGGAGACATTGAGCTTGGTCAGATTCTTGAGGTCACAGATGATTGGGGGGATCGAAAAATTTATGTTCAGGAATACAAGATTGAGCTCGGTGATCGAGCCATTTTGGCATGTGATCTCGGGCCATGTGCAGTGGGAGGATGAATTGGAGGCGATCCAGTGGGCGAGGGAAGATGGGTCTTGCCAGGATTGCCTCAGTTTCAACAGGACTTGCTGAAATAACCTCATTTACACACCTTCGAGGAAATTCAGGGGAACAACGGAAAGCCCTCCAATGTTTGAGCGTAGACCAGTCTCTATTTTTCCTTGCTTGTTGACCAGGTTTTGTTGGCCTTTGCGTTATCCCCTTCTTTGGTTTGGAAACAAAGAATTGGAAAATGCAGCTAAGCAAAGCAAGATGGTGCAAGACCTTGACCTGCTTTACGTCCCCTCACGATGTGAAGTAGATTAGCCACAACAATCACGATTTGTACGTGTTGTGTACTTTCCACATAATGAACAAATGAAGATTAATACTCTTCTTGTATCCGTCAGCATTGAAAAGCAATACATTATTACTGTACCAAAAAAAAAAAACAAATGAAGATTAATCGAAATAAGAGTATTCATCGCCAAGCCCTCGGTACCTCCATTAAAATCTCAATTTAAAATTTCAAAATAAGCTGGTTGCAATTTTAAGATTGAAAATAAAATATATCAAGCTATTCATGGTTATAATAGCTTTGGAATCTTGCAAATTAGTCTGTAATTATTTAGCAATACGGGCGAAGATTAAGAACAACTCGTCGGTACAGGTAAAAATCCCATCCATCCATAAAGTTACGATCGGGTATTTGACACTTCCATTATTTTATTTTTCTGGAAAAATTAGAAAATAATACAACAAGATGTACGTAAGTCTAAAATGAATATAGCTTATCGATTTGCAATCTTGTTACATGATGTAGCGGGATCTTTTAGTCACTCATCATACGCTCGATAAGTAGTAAAAACTTAATAATGTATAACAAAAAACACTTGTCCACTCAAACTATCATCATATTTTATCTGAAAAATGACAAGATTTCGTATGAGCATTAATAGTCTAATTTATCGACAATTACATGCTTCAACAAATTTGGGCAATGCATAAATCTGATCCAAACCACACAAACGTGAAGCAAATAGACTGTGTAGAAAGAGATAATCCCTTGCCCTACAAATGGTCACTTTTAAGAGTAAGGTAGATGATATGAAACTCAACTTACTAATAAGAAGTCAAGAGAAAAAAGAGTCATTTATCGAAGCAAAGAACGATTTTTGGTGACTTCAAACCTCAGAGGCAAGACATGACTTCAGTGCATTTGAGAGAGCGTTTGGGAAAAAGCCTTCGCATAAATACAAAAGATTTTACAGTCGATGGTTTTTACAAAATGCAAATAGTGTTTAGTACACACTTATTCTACAAACTTTGATATCCAATCTGAAAAAAAAAAAAAACATAATCTGGATGAGCTCGTTTAAGGGCCGACCCGGCTCAATCGAGGGCCACTGCAAGCCTAGGCAAGGGCTTCAAGGTTGCGCAACTCTAGGCATAGTAACGCTGGGGTCACTCAACCTCAACAAGCCTTGCGACGAGCAGATCCGGAGCCTTGGTGAGCCTCGCGACCCTTGACAAACAAATCTGGAGCCTCGATAAGCCTCACGACTGACGACAGACCAACAGATCTGAAGTGGAAAACAGTACCTGTTTTTTTGCTAAAACAAGCGGAAAACAATACCTGTTGGAAGAGGGAGAGAGACTGTAACTGAGGGCATTACATGAATGCGAGATATTAATGAAGGCAAGATTGGAAATAAAAAGTTCACTAAACCCTAAAAGCAACATTTTTCGAAATGCTGAAAGCCAATACTAGTCCCAAAGTTGCATTGGGCTTTCAGCATTTACAAAGCTGAACTTTTGCCTAAAGGCTTTTGTGATTGTATTACTTAATGCCTCAACTTTGGTACAAGAGCCTTTAGAGAGCTAAAGAACTTTGGGAATGCTCTCCCAAATGCGCCATTAGATGTTTTAGTTGAGTTTGTCTCCCTTTATCCCTTTTTCTTGGGCGCATCATGATTGATGCCATCCTAGCTATACAGTTTCATAGGGACGTCTCCCAGATGATTGTGTATTACTTTCTCATGATTAGGTCTTGCATTAAAACTTATTGATATTAGAGATTCTTAAGAATGGCTTTCTTATGATCAAGTCTTACTGTGAAATTTATGCTGGGATGTTGATTTTTTCCGATGCGTTGAGTTCTGATTCTGTCCACCCACTCAGGTCTTTTGGAATTGGAGCTGAGCAATGCCATCCAATAGGGCTAAAACCAGGTCACGAGTTGCAACGTAGGAAAACGAGTTTGTTTTGGTTAATGAAATATGTGGATTATCAAACCCACTGAGAGACAAAGAAAGTTTACAAAACCAGACAACTTCACCGGAGAGCTTCTACTGTCTCGTTTTGGCGGCCGTAATTATGAAAGATTAGATCTCAACCGTTCATTATGATTATTTTAAGAATCAATGAGCAGAAACTTTTTAGACCATGCTGCTAGAGCGTGCACTCTTCCTCTCGCAAAAGATTGAGTGTTCGAATCCCGGACGCCGCAGGGTGACTTAACCGGTGGCACGTGTGTGGTAGTTAGCATGTGTCGCCCCCAGGGTTTACCCCCCGGCTGTCGGCCGTGCGGGGGTTCCCTGGGTTATAAAAAAAAAAAACTTTTTAGACCATAATTCTGGTCAAATATATCTCATTAATGCTCCATTCTAATCAAAGAATGATTCCTTCAGGGTTTTTTATTGGAAATCTTAAAGAAATAAAACGACACTTGTTTAATTGGATGAGCAAGATATCTACGTCTAAAAGCACTTGTTTAGGCAAGTATAAGATCGAGTATAATGACTTTTCTTTAAAAAATGATCGGCCCTCCGCAAACCAAGCTAGGGGTCGAGGTCGGAAAATCGTGCCTAAATATCCTTTATCATATCAAGCATATTATTTAGGATATGTTTAATTTTCTTCATAAAAAAATTTAGACTAGATAAGCTTGGTTGGGCGGGCTGGGACTCAAAAGAAAATGGAAAAATTATTAGGTACCTTTGGCATATGCTAGCCCATTTTGCAAGAACCATTAGGTCATGTGAGACCCATGTAGGACCCACATGATCTGACGACTCGTGTAGAGTGGGCTAATGTATGTCGAGAGTACCAAAAGGATAATGAAGAAAATAGTTTGTCCAAGTTTGCCCGATCTGTACGTTAGGGATGTAATAGATCTAGGTCATGATTAACTTTATTTTTTGCTTAATACATCGCATTGTGTTATGCATTATTATTAAGGTGAAACGGCTTGATACATACCTCTAGAATGCAAATGATAATGGAATTAAGGGTTAAGTGCACTAGAAGTCCTATAAACTTGTCAAGTTTGTGCAATTAAGTCTCTTGGTTAGCTTTTTTCAATTTGACTTACGGAAAAATGTTGACGTGACATTTTTTTTTATTAATTTCTCTCTTCTGCATGGCATTTTGTTACGAAGGTCATGAGAGAAGTGCAAGTGTTGATAATATTTCCTGTTATCACATATACCATCCTTACAATTTTTAGTGATGTGAATGTAGGCAGTTTTAGGAATCCACAGTTCCCTGTTTTGATGTGAATCTATGCAGTCCTGTTTGAATAAAATCAATGAAGCTTTGAGAGGAATTCACTTTCGAGACGAGATTTAACGGGGAAGAGGTGTGCATTTGGTTTGATTATTCAGGGGTGAACTACTGGCGGATTTCGGAACAATCTGCATAGATATTATATCACATATTAGCATGAACTGCATAAATTTTTCGCAGGTTATCAGCAGGTGAAAATCATTCGTATAAAAGTCGATCCTGCACATTGGGGCCCATGGATCACAAAAGACTAGCTGATTTGAAGGTATGGAGAACTGAAACTTTACTCCTAGAATCATCTTTCACATTCAACAGATTCCTGAATTCAATGTGCATAGTGCAAACCAGCACCACGAGTCATAGCTTGAAGCCTTGCTCGGGCCAAGAGCAAACCGCTCAACTCATAGCACCGAGCTTCACTTCCCAAAATCATCTTTTTTTCTCGGTGGGTTTCAACTGATGAGCAGAGCTGATGGCCAAAACATTAAAATACAAATGAATGCAGACACGGGCGATTATTAAGAAAAGATAAATCTACTTAACAGGTACTAATCATACCATCTCACAGTTATCTCCGAAAGTTCTAATCACCAAAAACAAAAACAAAAACAAAAGAAAGAGAGAAATGAACGAACTGACAAATTTCCTATTTAAGTTGCAGAAAAATTTGACAGTGAAAAGAACTCACTGACTAACAATCCAGAGTTCCAGCAGCTACAGATCCATGGCTCCACCGAGTACATTTTGTTAACTTCATAATAAGAAAAAAAGAATATAAGAGCACTAAAGATGTGTTTGTTTGAGTGAAAGAATTTTCCACGAATTAGTTTTTTGGACTTTAATGCGTTTGGTTTGCTGAAAATGATCAGTTACTGGAAAACCATTTGTGGTAGACAAAATGCATTCTTAAACTTAGGAAAATAAATTCCCTAACTTGAAATGGGGAAAACATTTTTCTGTAAAAGGATTTCCCGGAAAACAATTTTCTTTGTCACGAAATTTTCCTCGAAACCAAACACTTCCTAAAATATTATTATAGAGAGGCAAACTGAATGCCCGCAGCTTGAAATACTTCACTAGTCTCAACAACACATGAGAATAACGAATGCACACAGCAAACTGGAATCACATTCATCAGGTGTAGTGTTGCTAAAACCTACCATGTTCACCTTCATGCTTGGTAATAAAACTAGCAGTGATCCGTCTCAGTTGTCAGGCATTGTCAAATTTCTTTTCCATCTTCAGCAATCAAAGTCACCAGTACTTAGATTTTGAGCACTTAATCTTCAGTGTTAACAAACAGAGCCTACTTCAAGTCTGTCGTTACCATGACTTTGCGCAGCCTGTTCTATTCCCTTATTGCAAATCACAGAGAAAATGATCCAGTGTTCTTACTGTGGTCTTCTGGAATCTACTTATCAAACTTTATTTTGTCTCATTTCTTGGATTGTTCGGTTATACTGCTGGATTAATTTATTAAATTTTCGAGATTTAAAATACTTTTCTTGAAAGAAGCTGTATTGAACTTACTGAGTATGGCAAATGGATGGTGGGTGATCAGACATCTTTGTCCTCGTAGGTCATCGACACAGACTGGGGCAATTTCTAGTCGTCACACCTTCCACTGACAGTTTATGATCAAACCCTGGATGACGAGAGTTTGAATCCGGGAGAGAAGGTCGCTTCACTTCTTTTTTCTATCTCATGTGCCTCATGAGTATGAGTAACATCATTTTGTTGTTATCGGTAGACTTACGAGAAGCTGATTTCTGGCATGTACCTTGGAGAAATAGTCTGGATAGCTTTGTTGAAAATGGCTGAGGAGTCGGCATTTTTTGGTGATATCGTTCCAATGAAGCTGAAAATTCCTTTCATACTAAGGTACAGTTATAAATTGGCAAAAGTACACAAGAAGTGCCATAACTTGTGTACGGCGATTACTTTGGTGTCAAGTCGGAGGAAAAGAGATCACTTTAGTGCCAATTTGACCGAAAATCCTACGTGGCATTTTTTATTAATTTTTGACGTCGATGTGGCTCGCTGGAGGCTGAGTCAGCGCATACAGTCAGCATTTTTTATTTTAAATAATTTTTTTCATTGTGTACGGTCAACAATTTTAATTTTTTAAAAAAAATTTCCTTTTTCTTTTCTTTTCTTTTTTTTTTCTCCCCTCGCCGGCCTGTTGCCGATGGCCGGCCGGCCACCGGCGAAGCTCGAGAAGGGCTGGGCCAGGGCGGCCTTGCCCATGACCGGCGACAGGCGAGGTCGGCCCTCACCAGCCCAGGCGAGGTCGGCCCTCACCGGCCCAGGCGAGGCCACCCCTTGCCGGCCCAGGTGAGGGCTGCCCTCGCCGAATCTGGTGAGGGCGACCCTCACCGGCGTCGGGCGAGGGAAGCCCTCGCCTGAGTCGGGTGTGGGCGACCCTCGCCTCGCCCAACGCCGGCGAGGGTCGCCCTCTCTAGCATCGGGTGAGGAAAGCCCTCACCTGGGCCGGCGAGGGTCGCCCTCGCCGGATCTAGCGAGGGCGACCCTCGCCGGTGTCTGGCGAGGGTCGCCCACGCCGGACTTAGGCGAGGGCAGCCCTCGCCGGCCCAAGCGAGGGCTTCCCTCGCCCGACGTCAGTGAGGGTAGCCCTTGCCTAGGCCGGCGAGGGGCAACCTCGCCCAAATCTGGCGAGGCCGCCCCTCGCCGGCCATGGGCAAGGCCGCCCTCGCCCAACCCTTCTCGAGCTTCGCCGGTGGCCGGCCGGCCACCAGCAACTGGCCGGCGAGGGGAGAAAAGAAAAGAAAAAGGAAAAAAAAATATTTTAAATTAAAAATACCGACTGTACACGCTGGAAAAAATTATTTAAAATAAAAAATGCTGACTGTACACGCTGACTCAGCCTCCGGCGAGCCACGTCGGCGTCAAAAATTAATAAAAAATGCCAAGTAGGATTTCCGGCCAAATTGGCACTAAAGTGATCTCTTTTCCTCCGACTTGATACCAAAGTGATCCAAAAAAAAGTTATGGCACCAAAGTGATCGACATACACAAATTATGGCACTTATGTTGTACTTTTGCCGTTATAAATTTAATCCTCGCTGCTTCTACATACGAACACGAGATGGTACGATTTCCATAAACTCCTGTCCCAAATTTGCAGGACTCCTGACATGTCTGCCATGCAAGGCGTCTTCTAATCTTACAGTCGCAGGGAAACAATTATGGGATATCTTGGAGTTATCAGCCCATCTGCAGCTTAATATTATACCTGTGGTGTCTCTAATGGCATGGCTTTTTCACTTCCGTTCTGTCTAGTACTAATGAAAAAGTAATCTCTTATTGAATCAGTCGTGAAGTAAATTCTACTTTTACAGCGCGGATTGATTGTGACGACTGGATATTCAGGGAGTTAAAATGCAAATCTAATGGCCCATGTTGCTGGAACAATGACAGAGTTCTTTTTTCTCTTTTCCACAATTATCTGGGTTGATTCCATGAATGCGTATTTTACACTTCATTTTCCTAAATTCAGTTCCCCACTTTAGGACTCCTTGAGAATGAGGAAAGTTGTAGTTAATCTATGCGACATAGTCACCACACGAGGTGTTCGTCTTGCTACTGCCGGGATATTCTACATGCTGAAGAAGCTGGGAAGAGATACCCTTAGGGGGGCAGGGAGAAGTAATGATGCAAAATCTATTAGTGAAGCGTTTCTGGACTGGTTGGACATGCAGAAGTTTAAAGGAAGGGCAAAACGGTGATGCGACTAGAACTGACGGACTTGGTTGACGACATCGGATCGGGCTCAAATTCAGTCGTTTGAAGCGAAACGGTATTCTGAACAAAACTCACGGCCTTCGGCCGTGACTAATGATGGATTTTAGTGATTCGGGATTATTTACATGGGTTTTAATTTTAAGGGCAGTTTTGTAATTTTGATATTTTATATTTTATAATCCTAGTAGGGTTTGGTTTAGGGATATATAAGCTTATTTTAGGGTTCTTTTTGAAGAACATAACATTATCATCAATATTGAATTTCGAGATTTTTCTCTCTAAGCAAGGTTTTGCTTGAATTATTCACTGAACGCTACATCAGGTGGTATCAGAGCCTATGGCGACTGGCGATGGTCTTCGTGACGATGCTTAGGAGACTGGAGCCCCAACCCTTGGGGACGACGCACTGCAACGTTTGGAGCAGCATTTAATGGAATGCTTGGATCATTGATTTGATCAAAGTCTTCATTGTTTCGAAGAACAATTTTACGAGTTAACAGAACGATTCAAAGGTCTCGGCGTTGATGTAAACCGGAATCGGCAAAACGGTAGAAGGCCGGGTGTAGATCTTGCTTGCGGTGATCCTGTTGATATGCCTATTCCTGTCCGCAGGTTGAATAACCCTCTATTTCAAAGAGTTCAGAAGAAGAAGAAAACGATTATTTTGATGCGAAACATGTTGATTATGGCGGTAGACATCGTCATGGAAGATTTCAAAGAGGATATGATAGGATATATGGAAGACGACGTTACGACGATCGTGAAGGTAACGACTTTAAATTGAAAGTCAATATTTCTTATTTTAATGAAAGTCTGGGTATAAAAGAATTTCTGGATTGGTTTGCTGATATAGATAAATTTTTCGATTATATGGAGACCCTTGGTGAGAAAAGGGTGTGATTAGTAGCCCGTAGATTAAAGGGAGGTGCGTTTGCATGGTGGAAGAGATTGCAGAATAAGAGGGAGCGAGAAGGAAAAGATAAAGTTCGAACTTGGACTAGGATGAGGAGGTTGTTGAAGCAGGAATTCCTTCCACCCGACTTTGAATAGATTATGTTCCAGCAGTACCAACATTGCCAGTAGGGCAATCGGACTGTGCATGAGTATACGACTGAGTTTATGAGATTGACGAAGCGGAATAATTTATTAGAGACGGAGGGACAGTAGATTGCCAAATATCTTAATGGTTTGAAATCCTTCATTCGAGATAAAATTGGGGTGCGGTTTTTTCGAAATTTAACTGAAGTGAAGAATATGTCAATGAAGGCAGAATTGATGCAACAAGACAGGGGAAGAAGAGGCTACGAAAATTATCGAGGTAGCAATTCAAGTAGTTCGGTAGAGAAGAGCAGTTTCAATAATCGCTTTAATGCAAGGTGAAATCAGGAAGATAAAGCTGTAGAAAAGAGTCCTATGAACGAGCCGAGGGATAAGGGAACGCAAGCACAGAAAACTACGAACCCTAACCCTTATGCTAATCCAGCCTCGATAAAGTGTTATAGGTGTAATCAGCCTGGACATCGATCTAATGAATGCCCTTAGAGAAAGATCGTAAACGTAGCAGCGAGAAAAGAGGAGGAAGATGGATATTGATGTGCGCCGGATGGTGAGGACGATAATTTTGAAGGTGAAGAAGAGGAGTAAGCAAACTGTGTGATGCACAGGATGATGTTGGCCCCAAAACAAGAAGATGATTTGCAGCGCCATCAATTATTCCGAACCAGATGCACCATTTTAGAAAAGATCTTTGCTGTGGTTATTGATAGTGGACGCATGGAGAATATCATTGGGAAGGAGGCAGTGAAGAAGCTGGGCATACCCGTGAAGAAGTATTCTAATCCCTATACGTTAGGATGGATTAAATCTGGAGCGGAAAGCATTCAGGTGACTGAACGATGCAAAATTTCATTTTCCATCAGTAAGTATTGTGATGAGCTGTATTGTGATGTAGTAGACATGAATGTATATCATGTGTTATTTGGGAGGTCGTGGTAATTTAATGTAGATGCTTAACATTCAAGAAGAAGCAATTAGTATAATCTTGTGAAGGATGGAGTGAAGTATACGTTGCTGCCACTGAAGAATAAAGGAAAACAAGCTACTGAAAATAATTTCCTTACCCTTACGAGGAAATTTGAAGTTGAGGCTAAGGAAACCTGACAGATTCACGTGTTGGTCGTGAAACAAGCAGTTGAGACTGAAGTTGAATTACAAGTGGAAGAGTAGCCTGAAATAGTCAGATCTTTATTAAAGAAATTTAGCGAACTGATTCCTGAAGAGATTCCAAATGGGTTCCGCCTATGCGCGATATTCAGCACCATATAAACTTAATTCCTAGTGCTAGTCTGCCTAATTTACCACATTACAAGATGAGTCCTAAAGAGAGCGAGATTCTAAAAGAGAACGTGGAGGAGTTGTTGCGAAAGGGGCACATTTAGAATAGCATGAGTCTATGTGCTGTTCCGGCCTTGTTGACTCCTAAGAAAAATGGGAGTTGACGAATGTGTATAGATAGCAGGGCTGTTAATAAAATAACCATGTGTTACAAGTTTCTAATTCCGAAATTGGATGATATGCAAGATAAGTTCCACAGTGCTAAGTGATTTTCGAAACTGGATTTGAAGAATGGATACCATCAGATTCGGAGTCGGCCTGGAGATGAGTGGAAGACAGCTTTCAAAATAAAGGAGGGGTTGTACGAATGGTTGGTGATAAGTTTCGGACTTTTCAATGTTCCAAGCACTTTCATGAGGCTTATAAATCAGGTTTTGAAATCTTTTATTGGCCAACTTGTTGTAGTTTATTTTGATGATATCCTTATTTATAATAAAACTGAAAAGGATCATCTGATACACTTAAGTGAGGTGTTGACAGCTTTGTAGATTAATAAGTTGTATATTAATCTTAAGAAGTGTAATTTTTTAACTAATAAGCTATTATTCTTGGAGTTTATTATTACTGCTGAAGGAATAGAGGTAGATAAGGGGAAGGTAAGATCAATCAGAGAGTGGCCAACTCCTAAAACAGTTTCTGATGTTAGGAGTTTTCATGGGTTGACTACTTTTTATGAGCGATTTATTAAGAAATTAGTATTATCACAGCTCCAATTACTGAATGCATGAAGAAAGGTAAATTTCTATGGGGAGAGGAAGCTAAAAATAGTTTTGCTATTTTGAAGGAGAAGTTATGTACTGCACCTGTTCTTGCTTTACCTAATTTTGATAAACTATTTGAAGTGGACTGTGATGCTAGTGGAGTGGGTATATGAGCTGTTTTATCTTAAGAGCGCAGACCAATTTACTATTTTAGTGAGAAGTTCAGTAACGCAAGGCAGAAATGGAGCACTTATGATAAAGAATTCTATTCTGTCGTAAGGGTTTTTGAAGACTTGGGAGCATTATCTGATTGGGAAAGAATTTGTCCTTTATTATGATCATGAAGCTTTGAAGTATCTAAATATTCAGAAGAGCGTTAACAAAGATATGCATGCCCGATGGTGTCAATTTTTGCAAAAATTTCCTTTCAGATTACAGCATAATTCAGGTGTACATAATGTCGTAGCAAATGCATTGAGTATGAGAGCTGGATTATTAATTACATTAAGCCAAGGCATCTTAGGGTTCAAGTAACTGAGAGATTGTTATGCAGATGATGATGACTTTGGGCAAATTTGGAAGTCATGTGCTACTGGTAAACCTGTACAAGAATTTTATGTGTAGGATGGCTATTTGATGCGTAGGAACCGGTTTTGCCTTCCTCGAATATCATTACGAGAGAAGGTAATTCGTGATTTACATGATGGTAGATTAGCTGCACACCTGGGTCGTGATAAAACTATTACTGCAGTTCGGGAGTGATTTTACTCGGCCCAGTTATGTAGAGATGTCAGTAGGTACGTACAAAAGTGTTATGTATGGCAGATTGCTAAGGGTCAATCTAAGAATACACGTCTGTATATGCCTTTACCTATTCCTGACAATATATGGAAAGATCTGTCTATGGATTTTGTGCTTGGTTTACCACGAACACAAAAAGGCGTGGATTCTGTTTTCGTTGTGGTTGACAGATTTTCCAAGATGACGCACTTCATTCTTTGTATGAAGACTTCTAATACAATAAGTGTGGCCAGATTATTCTTTAAGGAAGTTGTTCGTTTGCATGTTGTACCCAAATCTATTACCTCAGATAGGGATAGTAAATTTCTAGGGCATTTTTGGCGGACTTTGTGGAAACTATTTGATTCATATTTGAATTTCAGTAGCATTGCTCACCTACAGATTAATGGGCAAATAGAGGTGGTTAATAGAACTCTAAGAAACTTGATTCGAAGCATTTGTGGAGATAAACCAAAGTAATGGGATGTTGCTTTATCACAGTCAGAGTTTTCTTATTATAATGCAGTTCATAGTTTTATTGGCAGATCACTTTTTTCTGTTGTTTATACAAAGGTGCCTCAGCATACTCTAGATTTAGTATGGTTGCCTAAGCAAGCAGATAAGAGTGTAGTAGCCGACCATATGGCTCAACAGATTGTGGAAGTGCACCATGAAGTTAAACAGAAGCTGGAGAAGCTAATCAGAAATATAAAGCTACAGTAGATAAGCACAGGCGAAAGCAGGTGTTTGCGGTAGGTGATTAAGTCATGATTTTTTTTTCGTAAAGAGCACTTACCAATTAGATCTTATAGCAAATTGCAGCAAAAGAAGTATAGACCTTACACTGTCAGTAAGAAGATCAACGATAATACTTATGTTATAGACCTTCCACATAGTATGGGCATATCTGACACTTTCAATATTGCTGATTTATCACCGTTTCATGAGTCCACAGAGTCGTTATATCCAGATCTAGATTTTAACTCGAGGACAAGTTCTTTTCAAGTGGAGGAGAATGATGCAAAATCTATTAGTGAAGCGTTTCTAGACCGGTTGGACATGCAGAAGTTTAAAGGAAGGGCAAAACGGTGATGCGACTAGAACCGGCGGATCCGGTTGATGATATCAGATTGGGCTCAAATTCGATCGTTTGAAGCGAAATGGCGTTCTGAACAAAACTCACCGCCTTCGGCCGTGACTAACGATAGATTTTAGCGATTCGAGATTGTTTATATAGGTTTTAATTTTAAGGGCAGTTTTGTAATTTTGATATTTTATGTTTTATAATCCTAGTAGGGTTTGGTTTAGGGATATATATAAGCTTATTTTAAGGTTCTTTTTTAAGAACATAACATTATCATCAATATTAAATTTCGAGATTTTTCTTTCTAAGCAAGGTTTTGCTTGAATTATTTGTTGAACGCTGCATCAAGTAGAGATCAGTTACAGCATTAAATGGAGGTTTGATCGAGCACTACTCCAAATTCCAGAACTGCCTGGAGGCCACTATCAGAGAGTTGTTGGGACCTGAAGTTGATGAGGACACGGTGATTCTCAAGCAATGGAGCTGCCCTTCTCACGGCCTCTCATTCACAATACCTCGAGGCAGAGTGACCCCGGAGCATCTCAGTTTGACATGACAATCTCAGTTTTCCAAATTTTGTATGCTTCCCCACCCTTTTCTCAGGATATCATTTGGGTCTCTTTGAGGTCTCGTCGTATCATACTTCGAGGTGAGAGGCCAGTAATAGTCTTTTTTTTGGGTTGAAGGGGGCCAGTAATAGTCTAGCGAGCAAAAAATCGAGTAGCCTTTAGCCAAGATAACTCAAGTATCCGAGGAAGAAGAGATGCAAATTTTATTGAGTCATGAATAAATGAAGGATCAGGTTCACATTAGGACTCTTTAGAAGAAAGCTCCTTTAAAGCCATTTATTACTCCCAGTAAAGTAGGAACTATTTTAGCTAGAACCTATGTAGTACCGACACGCGATACGATACGCCGATACGTCATTCCTCAAAAAGTAAAGAATTCCGACATATTGGGACACACTGTATATTAAATATATATTTTTATATATACATGATAAATTATTATTTTTATAATTATTTTAATCAAATTAATTTGATTCAAGTCTATAAATAAATAAATAATTTAATTTGATAAATTATTCATGACATATTTTATTATGCCATATGATATAGTAAAGTTCCTTTGGTCATGTATATTTTGCTCTTGACCATTTTCGTTTTTTTCCCACAAAATATTGCAAATATAAAGCCTAAACGCAGTCGTCTCATTACCCAACCCCCCCTCTCTCTCTCTCTCTCTCTCTCTCTCTCTCTCTCTCTCTCTAACAGACTCAGACGAAACCCTACCCCTCCCCCGAAATCGCAAATTCCTCCCCCGATCCCGACCGAGCTCCCTCTCCTCTCTTCCATGGCCGCTCCTCTCCCTCACTTCGCGACCTGCCCTTCCTCCTCTCTCTCTCCTCATAGGCTCTTTTCCCCCTACCGCCGCCGCCGCCTCCTCCTCCAATGTCGCGGGGAGCTTCGCTTACTCTCTCGGGACTGCTCTCCTCGTCGGCGCTCCACCGTCTGCGTCGCTTCCGTCGGGGAGTCCAGGTTCGTCGCGCCCCGATTCTCTTCGGTCCCTTTTCTTTCTTCTTTCTCCCTATGGCTTTTTCCGGACTCGCGTGTCGCCGGCGTGTCCGGCGCGTTGACCGCGGGTCACAAGTTGGACAAAGGTTGCTGTATACAGTGTGGCGCATGCGTGAGATGAAGTTGTACTATTCTTAAAACTCGATTGTATCAAGAAAACGGGTCTCATTCCTTGGTTCCGCTTGTGTCAGCGTCATATAACAGCAATTCTAAAAGCTGTATTGAGTTAAGGAGTTGCCAACTTTACTGAGACGCGAATGTGGCAGAAGATCAGACATTCAACGGTGATATTCATCGTACAGCAACACCTTTCGTTGCTGACATGACTATATCTTCTTTGAAGTCTAAGTAGCATAAGTGCTCGTCGATCTTTTATTGCCTCGATATATTGAGGTTTGCTCGACACCCTCTGCACAAAGTGCCCATCCTTGTTCTCTATCTATCTAGCACAAATTGGGATATCCATCTCTCTTCTATTCTGTATATTCTATAGTATACATTCAGAAACTAGTCTTAGGTATGGATCACTAATACGCAGTCAGACAAATCGTTTGACGCTTGTCTTTCCGTAGGATAAGATGAGGAAGTTTCACAGAAGTTGGGAGTCCACAGCCCTTCACTCTTCGACTGTTTTAGTGCTAACAGTCAGTAAGTGTTGCAGTCAAGAACATGAAAATCGCTGCGCGGCATTTCCTTGTATTCAGAATTTCCAAGGAGTGGGACAACGTCAAACTTGTGACGGGATTTCTTCTCGACATTGTAAAGCGGATCGCAACATTTGAGCAGCACTTGCAGTACCTCCTTCATTGTAGGCCTCGTGGAAGGCAGAGTAGCAGTGCAGAAGATCCCGAGCTTAAAGACATTGCTTATTTCATCTACGTACGAGTCATCCTTGATCTCCTCATCTATCGCATCAGATATTGGCTTGCCATCTTGGATGTGACGCCATGCCCAATCAGCGAGGCACATGTCTTCGTCACCATCGTTAGCCTCCCTCCCGGTGGTCAGTTCCAAGAGAACAACCCCGAAGCTATAAACGTCGATCTTCTCATTAACTCTTGTCGTATGAGCATACTCTGTTGTTCAACAAAATAAATGGCAAGACAAATCTAAGTATTCCTGCTGGTAGGATATGTAGGATATGAGGAAGGCGAACTGGCATAGCTGAAATGAACTAATGTTAAGTGAATAAACAAACCTGGTGCCAAATAGCCGAAAGAACCAGCAACACCTGTCATCGTAGCAGCTTCTCCATGCTTGGCCAGCATCCTTGCCAGGCCAAAGTCAGCGATTTTTGCGTTGAACTCTGAGTCCAAGAGAATGTTGCTCGATTTCACGTCTCGGTGGATGATGGGCGGTGAACAATCATTATGCATATAGCAAAGTCCTTTAGCTGCTCCTAGCGCAATCTGCAACCTTTTGGGCCAATCCAAGATCATATTGTCGGCGACACCCGAGACAGGCGACAATCTGTTCTTCTTGTGAAGCCAATGGTCCAAGCTGCAATTTTCCATGTACTCGTACACTAGGAGTTTCGAGTTCTCGCAAGAAATACAGCACAATAATTTGATAATGTGCAGATGCCTAATGTTCCCAAGTATCTCCACTTCTGCTACGAATTGCTTCTCCAGCTTTTCATCTAATTTTCGGTTATTCGAAATCCTTTTCACAGCGACGGCGTCACCAGAAGGATTCACGATAATGCGATATACTTTTCCTGATCCACCACTTCCAATCACATTATGCTCCTTCAATCCCGACAGAATATTCGATTCCGTAAAATTCAACCTTTGGAATGAAGTCAGTTTCGGAGATGAATCGAGCCCGTCCCTATTCTTTCTGAAAGCTCTGATCGTGAATAGCACCGCCAACAAAACGAACGTTGCCGCTGCAATGGCCAAGATCACGATCAAGGTGAGATTGGTCTTGCTCAATCTACCGGATTGGGAATTGCAGACATTGAGCCTCATGAACGATTTGGATGCACAGAGGCCGGGGTTGCTCAGGAAACTGGCGCCGTATGCGGCATTCTCTAACTGGTCTGGGATTTGTCCGGTGAGGCGATTGGAGGATAAATTCAGAAAGTTGAGCTTCAGCTGGCCGATTTCAGGAGGAATCAAGCCGGACAGTTGGTTTTCTGACAGGTCCAACTGCGTGAGTCTTAGAAAACCAATTTCGCTAGGAATCGGGCCCGAGATCTTATTGTGACTAAGATTCAGAGCGGTCAAGGAGTTCCACGAAATGATATGTTTGGGAAGATTTCCAGAGAGCTCGTTCTGACCTAGCCAAAGCGTCGTCAGAGAAGGTAGCTCAGTCAATTCAGTCGGAACCGTGCCACGGAGGAGGTTATTACTGGCATCAAACACCTGCAAGTTCCTCCACGAAGACACTGTACTCGGAATCTCGCCAGAGAATCTGTTGTTGTTCATCTCGATCCGAGTGAGGTTTGGGGACAGCTCCTTGGGAAGTTCGCCAGTTAATCCATTACGACTCAAGATCAAAGCCATTAAGTACGGCGACATCCAGAGTCCACCAGGCACAGTGCCAGTGAATCCATTGTTGTTCAACATAACGACCAACAAAGTACTGCAATTTCCAAGTGACTCCGGCAACTCCCCGTTGAGATTGTTGTCCATAACCGCCAACCCGGTCATTGTGCCGCCATGGCACAGTTGTTCCGGCAATGTGCCGGTCAAGTTGTTGTAGGCCACTTCGAACCTTCTGAGTGCAGAAAACTTGCCGAAGTCCGGGGGGATCGTGCCTGATAAATTGTTGTTGGACAGCCTGACATCAGACAGAGCAGGAAGACGCCCAATACCTTCCGGGATTCTACCGGACAATTGATTGAACTCTAAATTCAAGCTGGACAGATTGTTGAGCTTCCCGAAATCTTCAGGTATGTTCCCCGTCAAATTATTAACGGACAGATCGATCACGCTCAGGTTCATGGCGCTCACTGCCTGAGGGATCGACCCGGACACATTGGTCATGTACACGTACAACTCCCTTAAGTTCCTCAGAGCGAAAATGCTCCCCGGGATCTCTCCGGTCAACAGATTTCTTCCCAAATCCAAATGCTCGAGAGCCTCCATATCACCGACCGTCTCTGGGATTCCGCCAAACAGATTCGTCTGTGCCATCGAGAAGAACCGCAGCTTCTTCAGGGCGGTGAAGTTCCGCAGTAGCTGCGACGGCACGAATTTGGTGTTGTACTCGAGCCTCAGTTCTTCGAGATCGGAGAGGCCAAAAATCTCTTCAGGGTAAGTGCCGTTGTACTCGGACTGGTAAAGGTGAAGGATCCTCAGCCTCCGTAGCCTTGCGATCGACGCTGGGATGTCGAATGAGAAGCTGGTGGCGGCAAGGATCAGGACCTGAAGATTAGCCATCCGGTCGATGTCGGATGGAATAGGACCTTCGAAGTAATTCTGGGACAGGTCGAGATACACGAGCTTGGAACAGTTGTAGAGAACTGTTGGAAACTCTCCAGGAATATTGTTGTTGGAGACATTGAGCTTGGTCAGATTCTTGAGGTCGCAGATGATTGGGGGGATCGAATAATTTATGTTCAGGAATACAAGATTGAGCTCGGTGATCGAGCCATCTTGGCATGTGATCTCGGGCCATGTGCAGTGGGAGGATGAATTTGAGGCGACCCAGTGGGCGAGGGAAGATGGGTCTTTCCAGGATTGCCTCAGTTTCAACAAGACTTGCTGCTCTTGATCTTGGATTTGAGACTCTGCAACATGGGAGAGAAAGCAGAGGAAGACGAGACAGGGGATGTAGAAGAAGAAGAGGAAGAAGAAGTGAATACGAGGAGGTGATGAGGTTAGTCTCGGCATTATTGGAGGTGTTTCAGAGTCTTTTTCTGGTACTCTCCGGTGTGGAGCTAGAGATCTATCAGCTCAACATGAAGCAAAACGTGATAGTTTGCTTTTGTTTATTGCTCGGCAGAACACCAAGGTATTTAACCTCGTTAAAGTGCTAGAATTTGGTGCGTCCTAAGATGAGGACGTTTGTGGATGAATTTGTTCCCTTTTGTTCTTTTCCATTTCGCTCCACGAGTGTCCCATCTCAGTCAACACGTGAAAGAGTGAAGGGTCAATGAGCCAATGATTTTCGCCTAATCTTAACATTGCTCTGGAGTACACTTCAGAGAGCACCCAGACACCTTTGATTCCTGTGCTTTATTAGAACCAGTAAAAGCCGGCAAAAACTAGATTTGCCAAATCAGTTAAACGGCTAGGGCTGAAAACAGACAAGTTGTTCCTCTGCGGAAGGAAAAAAATGTTGTTGATTTTACGTGTTCCCCATCAGCATAAGCAGAGCAAGCAGGGGAGAAGGAAATGCATGTTATGAACTAGGGCAAAGGTGGAAATTTGACAGACTTTTTTTTTGGTCGGAGAAATTTGACAGACTTTAGTAGCTGACCAATCTTGGCTATGCAATTTCAACTCTCCACGAACCTTTGATTGGGTTAGCATTATGGTTACAAGAATCGAATATCCGTGCGTTCACATTCTTGGATCGTGACTTATCTCGGCTCATTCTTTTTCATTTCAAGAAGGGAAAATAAAGTATTGTTACGTAACAGTAACCATAACAACATATACTATCAGATCAACAACAATTATTTAAGGCACGAATAATAACTATTCTATTTTTTGATTCCTAGGAACAGGTCGAGAACAGAAATTCGTTTGACAATGTAATTTCATTTTTTTATTTCCGGGACAAATTTTTTGTCCAGAAATGGGTTTGGAACATAAATAAGAAGTAGATTTTTTTTACTTTTCTATCAAAAATAACAACTCTCTTTATTACTAGCCCTTATCGCCCGCTGCTACCCCCCATTGCGACACTTGCCGCCGCCTGCCGTTCGCTTGAACAGAAATTTAAGAATAACTTATCAAACGAATTTATATTTTCAGAACAAAAATTTTGCGTCGTTATCAAACACAACTTTTTACTCAGAAACTCGTTCAAGGAATAGAAATAAATCTAGCCAGAAACAGGGCTATGGAAGAAAATGGTTATCATTCGCGCCTCTGGAGTCAGAGACAAATTGAAAAGTATAATGGATGAATTTTCATAGTGTCGTCAGACATTCTAATTTCTTAGAACATTTAAGAGAGATTGTGAAAATCCTACACCGAATTCCGCTGAAAGCCCAAATTTCCATATGATCGTTATGCCGTGGTTATGAGTTGGGTCTATACAATATTTCCACCATAAATATCGGTCTCCCGTCCTGCCGTAATCGTGATCTATGTGCTTGTCGCGTCAACCACAATAGAGATAGGTGTAAATGCCTCCACGGGGAGCTGGTGGACACGTGATTACAAGCACATCACCTTCCAGGAAATTCCCGAAAGCAGCTAGAAGCTCTCCAACTTTGAACGTTGACCGGAGACTTTTTGTGTTTTTTAAAGTGAGGTCGCTGTCGTCTTTTGCCTTATCCCTTTCTTTGGTGGGGAAGCAAAGACTTGGAAAGTTGCGGCAACAGCAAGCAAGTTCGTGGAAGACTTTGACTTTTTTGGCCCCTCCCGTCGCGCCAGGATCTAGATTGGCGTCTAACCACCATGATTTGTATTTTGTGCTCTTTCCGGACAATCAACTCATCAGGACGAAATTCTAATTTTGAATTTAAGATAAGCGAGTCGACAACGGAATAAATCAAGCTGCTCGATATGACATCATCATCAATTATTTGGATGACAGTATGGGCGAAAATTGAGAACCGTCCATTTAACCCGTTGAAGAAAGTTACGTGTAACACGCGAGATCTCATTCATCGGTGGGGTTTCGGTTAGGTACTTGGCACTTTTACCATTTGTTTTTGGCGGAGGAAATTAGAAAATTAAGACAACAACATGTAAGCCGGTCTAACCAAATATAGTTAATCTACTTGCGATCCCATTATATGATGTAGCAAGATTTTTGATCCACGTGCACTCAATAAGAAGTAATGACTTAGTAATGTCTAACAAAAGACTCTTTTCAGCCAATTTTTAACCATCTTCTTACATCACCATCACCGACTAAATGATGAGATTCCAAGTTAACACGATAATCTAAATTATTGGAATTTTCACGCCTCAAAAAAAAAAAAAAATTGGGGCGAACGCATATATCCAATCCGAAACACACGCGCTTCTAGAGAGTGTAGAAAGAGATGATCCCTGGCCCTACAAATGGACACTTTTTAAAAAATAAGGTGGATGATATGAAACTTGACCTACTAAAAAGAAACTACTAAGAGAAAAAAGAGTTGATCATCAAAGCAGAGAGCCGTTTTAATGGAGTTAAACCTAACATCCACTACAGGAGTTCCTATGTTTTGGTTATGTGTTTCTCCCTCCCGCCCTTTTCCTTGGGTGCGTCATGGTCAGTGGCTTTGCTAAGGATGACATTAGCTAAGGATGACAGTGAGATACTTACAAATATCTAGAAACTGCTTTCTTCTGATTAGGTTCTGCATTGAAATTAATTGACATTAAAGATTCTTAAAAATTGCTTCCTTATGATTATGTCTTGCTGTGAGATTTATATTGAGATGCTGATGTTTTCCGAGGGGTGAACTTCCAATTCCTTCACGGGTTAATACCATTGAAAATCTCAAACCGGTACTTCCATGACGCGTTGACCCCAAACTAATTTTCGTCCCAGAAAAATCCTTAAATAAAACCTCCATGACACATTTATTCAAACTAACTTTCACCTCATGAAAAATTCTAAATCGGTACCCTTGACCCAAATCTACGTTCTGTTAAAATACATACATGTCAACATACGTGGATTTTCCACGTCGGTTCTGTCATTTTCCACGTCGGATCTGTCTTGTATTCGTCCGCCACATGGGATCCATCTTACAATCATCTGTGATGTGTATTGACATGTATTTATTGTAACGGGATATTGAATAGAATATTCACCGATGGTAGATTTGGGTCAGAGAACCAGTTTAGATTTTTTTTTTGTGTGAAGAAAAATTAGTTTAAGGTAAATGTGCCACGAGTTCCAATTTACGAGTTTTTGTGAAATGGAATTTAGTTTAAAGTAAATGTGTCGTAAGGTATCAGCTTGGAATTTTTAATGGTATTAACCCTTCCTTCACCAACTCAAGTTAGCTCACTTGCGGAATTAATGCCGAGCAAGACTTTCTAATAAAATCCTATATACAAGGACCTTCTCAGAGCCAAAAGGAACGTTTAGCAAAAAAGAAAAGAAAAGATAAAATACACCAAAAATCATAAAAATTTATTAAATGAGATGTAGTTGGGCTGCAGAAATTGTTGCATAATGCAATGAAGCTCTAAAATTTCTGAAATTTATGTAGTCAAGAGTGTCCATTAAGTCCGTTTGTGATTTGACTATTATTTTCACTCAAGGAGAAAACACAAGTCTTTATTTCTTAGTCTTCATGAAAAAGAAGTCTTTGTTGCAACCCACCAACGTTTGTGCTTGTAGTTGTTGCAACCCACTAAAGTTTCTCGCGTTCTCTGAATTGGCAAGACAACAGCCTGAATGATTCCGATTGATCCTGTTGGCAAACCTTTGAATCTTCGCCATGCCCTCCTATTCTCCAATGTCACAGCTTTCAATTTGTTTCCTGAAGTTCGCCTTCTGGATGATGAGCAAATTGGTCTTTGGTGGAGCCGAGTGCAAGCGCAAATTTTCCACAGCGTGATCCGGCAATGACGGGTCGAGCATTCTAGATAAGTAAGGAAGATAAAACTTGGTTCCATTGAGCCCCACACGATTGAACTGAACCAATCCTCATTGCTAGGAATCTTGCCAGCGCATATTACGCGAGTTACCATCATCCACACGCTTAGACATGCTTAGTTAAACATGTAAATGTGTTACCCGTGTCAACATGACACGCTTCAATGCATTTCGAGACGGTAATATATGACAGATATTGAGCATCTAGTGTAAACTAAAGCAGAAAAGCCCGGCAAAGATCAAAGGGCGGTTCTACTCGCTTACATGCAGTATCAATTAATGTGCTCGTCATCCAAGCATGCGTAATGGAGCCTCAATAATCACGCTCTTGTATTAGTCAAGATAGTTGGAATTCTACTGTCCAATCGCAGTAAAGTCACAGAGAACACGAGTGTTGAACTACCCATTTCAAACACGGCAGCAACAAATTCATTGCTAAACCTGGGTGATCATACTATTGTTCGTCTAAGATTACCATTAATCTGACATGGTTCCCATAAATAATCCATCTCTGGCTAAAGTTACCAGTGGCATCTGAACTAATTCCAGATTCTAGACAGGATACTGTGTCTCAACTAACGGCAGTTACGTGTCCAACCATCGGTATTCAGCAATTTACTTTAGTTCAGTCGCTAGTGGAGGTTGAAACGATAAGTAATTCCACTAAGAGAGTGCTTTCTGCACATTAGAATATAAACTCCTATGAGAGTTTGCACTAAAGAACGAGTCTGAAAAAATAGATTTGAGTATTGAAGATTGCATATAGCACGGTCAAATAGAGTCGAAACAAATCAATAACTAGAAAAGATAAGGTTCCACTAACTCATTGATGTGTGTGTGTGTGTGTGTGTGTGTGTGTGTGTGTGTGTGTGAGAGAGAGAGAGAGAGTATCATCATAGACTATGGAGAAGATTATCATAGATCTCAACAGCAGACAAAAACAAAGCCTATGGCGTGCTTCAAGCACCTGTGGACACATGAGATAGAGGGACTTTTGTTTACTACTGTTGAGGAAAATCCCTAATTAGTTTTGAAGAAAGACAAAATAATTATTTTTTAACCATAATTACACTTAAGTTATTTGATGCAGGTAAATACTGAGTCATCAGACTTAGTCGATGAAAAGACTTTGTTATCAGACTCAAAATTCCTCGTCAGATTCAATATGTGTTATTTTTGGCAAGTTTATGTAGGATAATCAAATTGATTTTATAATCAATATCTCAAGATATCCTAATTGGCAATCACAAGATCATTCCTTAAACACGAAGAACTACACTTATGGAAACCTTGATTTGATTGTATGGAAAATCAAATCACCTGGAGATAATAATTCTTCTTCTAACGGCTATGCATCTTCTTTTGGGAAGATTTTCCAATGGGTTGATTTGGAGATCAATCCTCTGAAGACTGTCCAACGGATATATTGAAAATAGAGAAGTATAAAAGGAGTACAAACGTCGCACAAAAAAAAAGAACAAGAATCGAGAATTCCAAAGTTTGAATAGAGCTTTGATCTTACACACTTGTGACTATTGTATTTCATGTTGTTACTTTAGAAAGAAAATTACTTGAGTGAAGAGTATACATGATAGTGTAATCTATCATCTGAGAAGCACTGTTCTTGTAATTTCTTGATGATCCAATAGTGAAACACAGCCAACAGGCTGTCAGCGTGGAGAGTAGATATAGGCTTGATAAAGCCGAACCACTATAAAGATCTGTGTGCAGTATTCTCTATTCCTAAACTTTCATTTATTATTATTGACATTATACTGCCTACATATATGTCAAACAAGTTCATTAAAACATCATCATAGTCATCAGACGCAATCATCTGACGACAACTTATATACAAGTTTGTCATACGCATCCATCTGATATTGATTATACGAGTTGTTGACCTCGACTATATTCATTCTACACGTTTAAATCATCCAATTTGGTAAAATCACCTATTCACCCCCTCTAGGTGATACCACTAGCTATAACAATTGGTATCAGAACCTAGTGCTCATTTTTCTTTGAAGTGTTATTTCACTTCTGAGCTAACGATTCTTGATGACTAGTAATGCTGAGTCAAGTCACAACAACAGACCATCTTATTTCAATAGAACTGAGTACATTGTTTGGAAAAAATAAGATGAAAACATTCATCTTGGGAATAGATCAGGATATATGGGACATCGTTGAACATGGAATCATTCCAAACGTTTCAACCAAAACAAAACCTCTAGAAACTTCAAATGGGACATCTTCTGACGAAGGAATTAGAGAGCAAATCCAACCTCAAGCTCCACCTCTCTCGGCTAAGGAAATTTCCAAAAGGATCTATCTGGATGCAAAGATCAGAACGGCCATATACAATGGTCTAGCACGTGTTGAATATAAACGAATTGCAAATCTCAAAACTGCAAAAGAAATATGGGATCGTCTTAAGATTGTTCATGAAGGAACAAAGAGAGTCAAGGAGACAAATCTCAACATTCTTCTTGGGCAGTACGAGTCCTTCACTCAGAAACCAAATGAAACAATTTCTGAGATGCAGAGCAGATTCACTGAGATAGTAAATAGGCTTGAATTCCAAAACAATCCCATCTCAGAACTTATGAAGGCGAACAAGTTGCTAAGAGCTCTCTCAAAAGAGTGAAACAACATCAAAGTTTCCATTCGAGAAACTCAGGGGATCAGACCATTTATAGTGGACGAACTTATCGGAACTCTTCAATCCTATGAAATTGAAAAGTTCTTAGAAAGTGAAGAACCCAAAGGTAAAAAATCCATAGCTTTAAAAACTCACATTGATTCTGAAGACACATATTTGGATGGAGATGAGGATGAAGATGAAGAGTTGGCTCTAATGGTCAAGAAACTGAGAAAATGGCAAAGAAGGTGAAGACGAATAAGTCAAAGAAGCAATTCAAGAATTCTGAGCCATTAAAAGCCAAGAAGCTAAACCTTCAAAAGAAAGCGAGTGTCGAAGATGAAGAAAACAAGGACGTGATGTGTTTCCATCGCAAAAAGAACGGACACATAAAGCCCAAATGTCCTCTTCTCAAAAAGAACAAAGAAAAGTATGAACGATATAAGAAGGCTTTCAAAGCTAAAACGTGGAGTGACTCAAATGATGATGAATGCGAACAAGAGTATGCCAATATCTGCTTGATGGTAAATTCAAACTCAGAATCAAGTTCTAATGAAGAAGATGAAGTAAGTAATTCCAAAATTCCTATAGCTGTTGCAAATTATATTGATGAGTTAGTCTCTGTTAATAAAACTGCTTTCAAAAAATTTCTGTATTGAAGGAGATTTTGACTTTAAAAAGTGCGACTCAAAACAAGGAAATTGAAGAGTCAATTGCGTATGAAAATGAATGTTTAACAAGGGAAAACAATCTTTTAAAACAACAAGATATTTCGCAAAAGGATAAGATTGATTTTTTGCAAAAAAAAATTTAATCTTATCAAGGAGAATAAAGAATTCCTTGAAAAGAAAAATGATTTATTGAAAAAGGAAAGTTTTGATCTCAAAAATATTTCTAAGGAAAGTTCTGATCGTATCTCTAAAGAAAAAGAACTTTTGAAAAATGAAATTTCGAATATAACTAGAAAATTCTCAATGGATTCGAAAAATCTTCAACATATTTTGTGAATTCAAGTTCCCTATTATAATAAATCATGTTTGGCTTTTAAGAAAAATACTGAACTAAAAATGCTTTTCCCAATGTCAAAGAAAGACTAAAGAAAAGACCTCTAGATTTGTGTATCAAAATCACTTTCAAAAGCAGTTTGTGAAATTCAATGGTCAAACTTCCCTCAAGTGCTCAAATTGCAGTGATACAAATCACTTTAAGGATGACTGTCCTAAGGTCTGGAGATCTGTTCAGAGAGACATTCTGATAATAATTTATTCTAACCAAAATGGACCCAAGAAAATATGGGCACAAAAAAAAGTGAGTTACTTATTTTTTGCAAGTACCAAAGAAAAAAAAGAACAAGTGATACCTTGACAATGGTTGCTCAAGACACATGACCGAGGATCCTCTGAAATTCATCTAGTTGGAAAGAATTAAAGGAGAAAGCAATCTGATTAGTGACACAGGAAGCTCGGACACATAAGTGTCAAGTTGATTTTCAGAGTAGCTTCAAAGAAACTCGTTAAAAGACTACCAGAACGAAAATTCAAAAGCACTGAATTATGTTCAGCTTGCTCTAAAGGTAAACAGGTAAGAAGTTTATTTAAATCAATAAATTATATCGGCACTAATCGGGCTTTGTAGTTACTTCATATGGATATTTTCTAACCTACTCAAACTTTAAGTCTTGGAGGTAAGAAATACTGTTTAATTATTGTAGATGATTATTCAAGATTTACTTAGGTATTTTTTTTTGCTCATAAAAGTGAAACATTTAAATATTTTTCAAAATTTGCCAAAAAGGTACAAAATGAAAGGGTATACTATTTCGAGCATTAAATCTGATCATGGTAGAGAATTTGAAAATCAAATTTTTTCTAATTTCTGTGATGAAAATGGTATTCAATATACTTTTTCCTCTCCATATACTCCCGAACAAAATAGAGTAGTTGAAAGAAAGAATATAACTCTTTTATTTGAAAACAAAACTCCAGCATATTACAGCTTGTTATATTTCAAATCGAATTTTTCCAAGACAAATTCTTGAAAGGATCCCTTATGAATTGTTCAAAGGTAAAATTCATAATATCTCTTACCTTTGAATATTTGAATGTAAATGTTTTATTCTGAAAAATCCTAATAATCGTATTGGTAAGTTTGATGAAAAGTCAAATAAAGGAATTTTTCTTGGATACTTAACTACAAGCAAAGCTTAGAGAGTATACAACAAAAATACTCAAAAAGTGGAAGAATCATTGAATGTCAAGTTTGAAGATTCAATTCAGACTCAATAAGATGACTCTGACACTGAAAATCCAGTATTTAAAGAATCTAACAAAGCATCTGATGAATTGACGGTAAGTAGAAGTGATCAAAATCCAAGATCTGATGAAGCTTCGGAATCATCAAACCAATAAAATAATGAAGAATCATGAAATTCTGATGATGAAAACGATGAAAGACTCAACAAAAATTGGAAGCATAAATCCAGTCATCCCAAAGACCTCATCATTGGAAATTTAGATGAAGAAATCAAAATTAGAGCAAAGGCAAAAGAAGTTATAAATACGTTGGCTCTCATCTCTAAAGTCGAACCAAAGAATGTTGAAGAAGCCTTGAAAGACGAAAGTTGAATTGAAGCCATGCAAGATGAACTATTATAATTAAGATCAATCAAGTATGGGAACTCGTTTCTAGACCCAAGAATCACTTAGTTATTGGAACAAAATGGGTATTTCGAAATAAACTGGATGATCAAGGAAAAGTCCTCAGGAATAAAGCGAGACTTGTTGCCAAAGGATATTCACAAGAAGAAGAAATATTTTACGATGAAACGTTTGCTCAAGTGGCTAGGTTAGAAGTAATAAGAATTTTACTAGTTTATGCTTTTTCCTGTGATTTTAAATTGTTTCAGATGGACGTCAAAAGCGCATTCTTGAATGGCTACATTAAAGAGGAAGTATATGTAAAACAGCCTCTAGGTTTTGAAGATCCTTACAAGCCTGATCAAGTATATATTCTCAAGAAAGCATTATACGGTCTCAAACAAGCACCATGTGCTTGATACGAAAGACTGAGTAGCTTTCTGGACCAAAATGAATTCACAAAAAAGGAAAACCAATAGACAAAAAATTATATAGAAGCATGATTGGCTCACTTTTATATTTAACTACTTCAACACCAGATATTCTGTTCAGTGTTTGTTTGTGTGCAAGATTTCAGTTAGAACTAAAGGAATCTCATCTTACTACAGTCAAACGAATTATCAAATATGTTGACACCAATCCTACACTTGGGTTATGGTATCCAAAGGGATCAAATTTTACTCTCATTGGATATTCTAATGCCGATTACGCTGGTTGCAAGATAAATGGGAAGAGTACTTCCGAAACGTGTCAACTGTTATGACACATGCCTATTTCATGGTATTCAAAGAAGTAACAAACTATAGCTCTTTCTACGGCAGAAACAGGATATGTCTCACTTAGAAGTTGCTGTGCTCAAATCCTTTGGATGAAACAACAATTGAGAGACTTCAATATCAAAGACTCAACTGTGGAGATCAAGTGTGACAATACCAGCGCCGTTAATCTGACCAAGAATCCTATTCTGCATTCAAGAGCTAAGCATATCGATATTAAGCATCATTTTATCCGCGATCATGTTCTAAAAGGAGATATTAATGTTCAATTCATAGACACTAAACACCAATTAGCTGACATTTTTACAAAACCTCTAAAAAAGAAAAGTTTCGAGCTTATCAGAGATAAACTAAACATTATTAACCCATTTTATTAAGCTGTGTAGTATAAACTTACATTGCATCTGATGACTTATTTGATCAAGCACATATTTAAAGCGTCTGGTTTTGACGCGTAACTCATCTTATAAAAGGTATGTATCTCTCATATATTTGAATGATATGATTGTTTGAAATAAGTTGTCTTGAATGATACCGTTTAGGAATTAAAATCCCAAAATTTTCGGAATACAATTTTTGAAATTTCCATTAACTGTCAATTGACAGTTTCCAAAAAGGGTTTTATAAGAATCGAAATGGTGCATTTCTTGGTTTAAACCCTTCTTTTTCTTTCTCATTTTCACTCTCTCATGAACACACGATTTCCTCACTGAAACCCTAAAAATCCCATCTTTCTCTTCCAAAACCTAAAATTTCTTTAATGGCGCCTAAGTCGACCTCTGAATCGAAGAAAGGAACAAAGGGCTTTAGAAGATCAAATCGTCTCACTGGAATGATCACTAGGATAAAACACGATGGAGAACCAGAGAAGATCACTATCTCCGACACGGGTTCTAACAAGGAGTCGTATGAAGGTAAGAAATCTCCGAGAATCCCTGTCCATGAGCATGATCGTTTTGGTAGAGTAAGGCAACTGATAAAGGCCATCAAAATACTTCAAGAAAATCGAAATGATCATAGCACTGTCAATGCTATATGTAAGACACTAGGTTTTCTGTATGAACGAGAGGTTGTAGAAGAATATTAAAGAGGTATGAGGATTGAAAAAACACCTGTTGCTAAAAATGGTATTGTACTTAAAGAGACATCTATTGTGAAAGAAACTCCCACGACAGAAAAGAAAGGGATCTCTAGAAAAGGAAAAGAGAAAATAAGGGAACAATTGAATGTTGGTGCAAATGAATTTGTTAGTGAGGAGGAACTCCAGACTGGAGAGAAAAGCAAGAACATTGACTCCAGCAAGGAGGATAATGATAAGAAATTATACATTGAATTTGTACCTATTTCTAGTATTTCCCCTGATGATAAAAAAAAAATACAATTTGTTCAGAAACAAAACCCATCAGATTCAGAGGAGTTATGAATAACAGGGTAGTAGACTTCAATTTCTTCGAAAACTTTAATATCAAGATTCAGAAACTGATTGAGAATATTGATTTTCAAAGAATTTGTTCTCTCTCACACAAGGTTTACCCTGAACTTACTGCCTACTTATATTCCAATTTATCTTTCAATTCTCTTGCTGAGACCAAATTCTCTGTTTTTCAAAATGATTATAAGTTGACAGCCTTTGATCTTTCTACCGTCCTAGGAGTAACACATACTGAATTTTCTTTCATTCCTACTACTTCTGATTCGGCATACCGATCTTTGTCTAGTAACTCATCTTTTATTAGAGGTTCAATATCTCACGTATCTCATATTCTTTTTTCCTCTAAACTCCATTGTGTTGCACAAAATAATCAGTAACTGTCTCAAACCCAAAGGATCCTCTAAAACTGATGTCTCTATATATGAAGCAAAGCTGATCTAGGCAATTCAAAACACCTTTCCTATATCTTTGTCCCATTTGATCATTCTACAAATGTATAGATCTGTAAAGAAGAGTAAATCTTAACTTCCTTATAGAGCTCTGATCATTGCTTTTTTTAAGTACTTAAAAATTCCCATTCTTGCGAAATTCAAAGGCAAACCTTTTCAAACCATCCACCATTTTAACCCTAGTGCCAAAGACTCCAAATGCATCCGCCATGTCGGACTTTCGCCCTATTGCATGTTGTAACACTCTTTATAAATGCATTTCAAAAATTTTAGCCAGGCGGATTGCACACGTCCTACCATCACTGATTAGTCTGTTCCAAACGGCTTTCGTTAAAGGACGTAGAATTAGTGATAACATTATGATTGCACAGGAGCTTTTTGTGGACTTTCACCATGAGGCTTACCTCCCTAAATGCGCCATTAAAGTGAATTTCCAAAAGGCCTTTGATACAGTTGATTGGAGATTCATCGAAGCGACACTCAAGGCCTTTAACTTTCCTGACCAGTTCATCAAGATGATAATGGCGTGTATCACTACTGCTAAATTCTCCATTTCAATCAACGGGGAATTACATGGTTTCTTTACTAGCAGCCGTGGTATTCGACAGGGCGATCCGCTTTCGCCATATCTCTTTATCCTGACTATGGAAGTCTTATCTGGAATTCTTGAGAGGAATACGAATACTCCGGACTTTCACTGGTTCTGGCGCTGCAAAAAGCCACGCATTTCTCACCTCTTTTTTGCAGATGATGTTCTCTTATTCTCTGAAGCTCATCTCAGGTCGGTCCAAATAATCAAGGAATCCCTTGACTTGTTTGCCAGTTGGTCGGGCCTTAGCCCGAACAGTAATAAAAGCAACTTGTTCCTCTCGGGAGGATCTTCGGCACTGCAAGCCCAACTACTGCATTGCCTTGGCTTTCAGCAAGGCACACTCTCCTTTCGATATTTAGGGGTGCCTATCATCTCGTCTAGAATGCGGAAAGAAGACTGCAAGATTCTAGTTGATTCTATAACGGCACGGGCCCGTTCATGGACACAACGTTTCCTATCCTTTGCGGGAAGGTTGCAGCTCATCAAATCTGTACTACACTCCATCCAGGTGTATTGGGCTACCATTTTCTCCCTCCCAAAAGCTGTCTTACATGAAATTGAGACCATCTTGAGGCAATTCCTATGGAAAGGCCCTGACCTTAGCACCGGGGGAGCCAAGGTAGCATGGTCTAATGTCTGCTTACCCAAAGACGAAGGAGGCCTCGGGATTCGGCGATTGGTTGACTACAATCGAGCGATGACACACAAACACATATGGCTTTTTTTCTCAGACAAGGAATCAATGTGGAGCAAATGGATACACTCTGTTTTCTTAAAAAAGTCTAACTTTTGGGTAGTATCCAAGCCGACATTTTGTTCCTGGACATGGAAGAAAATCCTTGATTTGAGGCATTCCGCTCGAACCCTATTTCGATGGGAGATAGGAAATGGCCACTCCGTCTCCTTCTGGTTTGATTGGTGGCACACCAAGGGCCCCATCTATCTTATATTCAGCAACCTTGACATTTATCAATCGCGGATCCCCCGTGATACAACGGTTCGGAAATTCTACGATTGTACATGGCAGGACTCCATTACACTTGGCACTATATTGAGTTGGCCTGATCCCCCGCCCGTCCTTGATGATGATGCCCCGGATAGGCTGGTATGGACTCCACATCCCTCGGGCTCCTTCTCGGTAATGTCTGCTTGGAACCATATCAGGAGAAAAGGAAATCCGGTTACTTGGCACTCATTTATCTGGGACTACCATATTGCTCCCAGACATGCCTTTCTCTTATGGATTATTTCACTCAACCGGCTGCCTACCCAGGTATTCCTTCTACAAAATCTAAGAATTGACACTGCTCTATGTGTCTTCTGTGGTTCTAGGCCGGACTCGGTCAACCACCTCTTTTTTTAGTGCCCTTTTACAGGTAGACTAGCATCCTTCTGGGCGACAAAGTGCAACCTCCCATGGTGCAATCGCCCTTGGCATGACCTTATTCTATGGGCAATGAAGATCTGCGGTGGAGATTCCTTCGCGCACCGCCTCTCCCGGTTTTCCCTTGGCGCACTTGTCCATATTATCTGGACAGAGAGAAACAATGCATTATTTAGAAACAAGAGCGTATACATCCCGGGTATGCGCAAGCATCTTCTCAAAGTCGTCAGAGACAATGCCATATCCATTGGGAAAGTTCAGGATACTCCTAGGAATCGTACTCTACAGAGGAAATGGGAGCTTCCGACCTCAATCTTTGAAGCGAACCGATTGCCTGGGCTTTAGCTGTTACGATCTTTTGATCTGTTTACTTTAGCTTCTGTCTACTTGTATAGTCCTCGCGAAACCACCTTTGACCTCATCTGGACATCTCCATGTCCTAATTGGGTCAGAGGCTAGTTTTGGCTTTAGGTTGTATTGGTTTAATGAAAAGTAATATATATATTTACCTTTACCAAAAAAAACCTTTTCAAACCATGATTGTAGAGGAACTTATGATGACCAAAATGGGATATATGTTTGATGGAGAAAGTTGGAAGAATAAGAAGGGTGAAATTGTTCTAGTAGAGCTAATGAGTAAATAGAACAAGGGCTCAGTTAATATATTGCTTGAACCTGATGAGGAGGAGTCGATCAAACCTCTAGTGAGAAAGAGGAAAGTGAAGAAGACTGCCTCAAAATCAGACAGACCAGCAAAAAGAAGACAAGTTGTGGCTAGTGATTCTGATGAAATGGAGATATCAGATGAAAAATTTGATAAGCAATCTTAAGCTGATGACAGAAGCCCTGAGGAAATAAGGTTTACGCAATGGCTACTTAATAAAGAAGCCAAGCATAAAGCTCATGTAGACAGGCATGTTGCTACTCAGCTAGAAATTCAAAGGCTAAGAGATGAGGATGAAAGCTTAATGCAATCACTTAGTGACCTCATCAACAAAATTGTGATGGAGAATCAGCAAGAGCAAATAGTCACTGCACAAAAAGAAACTGAAGATATTTAATTCTTTGAAGGACTCTCCAGGAGATAGGGGGAGCTTGAGCATGAAAATGCTATAGAGGCTAAAAGGCAAGAGGAGTATGGGCAAGATAATGCTCAAAATGTCGTGGAAACTAGTTTTGAACCAGCTGACATTCAGAGGAGCAAATTCAGAGTGCACAAGAGGCAAACCCTTCAGAAGCAACATATGTAGATTTCCCTCTTGGAGGAGATGAACATGAAAACATTCCATCCGAAGCTCAACAGAAAGGAAAGCAGAAGCAAGTAGAATTTGCTGACATTCAGACTACCAACACTCCCTCTGCAAATAATATCTCATCATCTATGTCAGATCATGCAGCTATTACAAAAGGTGGAGGCAAGCCGTTGTTCAGAATGAAGTTAAGAATGTCACACCCCGAACCCCCGTCGAGCCCGCAACATCCCGCCTCCGGTCGAACAGAGTGCGACGTCCCAGGAATAACGTCGCCGACCCAACGATCCATCAGAGTTAAATCGCGGCGGAAGCAATCAAAAATCCCGGACATTAAAATTGGAGAACACCAGGAAGGAACAAATCGACAAACCACCAAGCATATATTACACTTCCAAATATTTACATCATCCGCCAATACAAACCATAAAATAATTTATAAGCACACCGAACTATACACTCCAAACCACCAAAATATCAAGATCAGCTCTCTAGGTCAGCACTATCCAAAAATGGGGTGCATCCTCCTCCCAGAACTATCCCCTACGCCCTCTCGAAGGCGTCCACTCTGACTCACTGTCCTCAGCATCACCACCTGAATCCTCCGTAGCTGTTTGCTCACCAGACGACTCCGAGTCGACCTCAATCACGACATTCAAACGGGGGCTCTGAAATGGTTTGGTTGAAACAACCATGAGATCACATCTCAATAAGTCACAACCTAAGCCCCACCTAGGCTATTACGTAATTCCAGACACATCCAAACACGCAACCAAACAGCCACACAACCAGCAATCAAACATTCACACATACCTGCACTCTTTGCATACGCACCATGCACGTTAGCCCACAATCCCAACATACAATTCTTGCACACATGCCATCACACACTTTCCACGTATCAATACACACGCCAATTATACCACAGCAATACATCACAGCCGCGCGCGTGCCTCGATTATAAAGCAAAACCCACTTGGGCACGTCCCATACCATGCCTAGCAGATTTTACCCCATAATCGCGCACTGCATCACGCGATACAAACACACTCGCACACTGACTCACACCATGCATCACTTTCACAATCCTCACATGTCAAGCCAAATCCCGCTCGTTCTCAACCTTTCCACCACTATCGCGCCAGCGTAAAACGCATCAGCCCAACGGTCTTCTGACCTCGTCAGGCATCGACACCCCGTCGGGCCGGGCATCGTCACCTCGTTAGGGATGGCATCGTCCTGCGTAAACGAACACGCCTCAGGACGGAATCCTACACACACTTTCCTTCTACCGCGCCCGCGTAAAACGCATCAGGCCAACGGTCTTCTGACCACGTCAGGCATCGTCACCCCATCGGGCCGGGCATCGTCACCTCGTCAGGGATGGCATCGTCCCGCATAAACGAACACGCCTCAGGACGGACCTTACCCCGCGTAAACGAACACGCCTCAGGGTATTACTTTTTCCATCAATCCTACATTTCCGTACCTTTGTTCCACACTCTCCACACGTATCACACGGCCATACATACACACGGTCACACACAAATTCACATCTCGCACATACTTTTCACAATTACCCACCTTCATCACGCGAACACCACACAAACGCCCAAGCTTGGCACGCGAACTCAATGCGCAATCACGCCACCACACCTCATAGCCACACAATCACACATACGAGCTCATTCAAGCATCAAACTACCCATCAAAATGCCACGATAACACCGAATAATTCTCGAGAGAGAGAAAAATCGAGAATATGTTAAATCGGGTCTAAACTGGGCAGTTGCGCAGTGATAGAAATTCATTTGAAATAAATAGTAAACCAACTCAAAAAATTCTAAATTTTGGATATGTCATAAAAAACATCTTGATCAACATTTCTTATGAAGAACACGAAATCCGGTTCAATCTACAACCATGCCTTTTTGTCCCTCGAAGTCAGACCAAAATCTATTCGCTCTAACAGACTGTTTTGTCCTTAAAATACATTTCTTTCAACATTCAAATCACGTTGAAAAGCTTTGAAATTTTTATATGTTATAGCCACAAATGTCCCCAACAATTTTGTGAAGGAAGTATTTTGAAAATAGGCTTGAAAAAATTTATAAAAATTCGAACAGACCCGAAGGTCGGGTGAACAGTAAATCGGGCAGACCCATTTCGGTCCAAAGATGGACTTCCGAATGGCCTCAAATGATTTCTAAAAATTCCCAAATTAAATTATGTTATACCTCAAGATGTTGGGAACAACTTTCATGAAGAAAAATTTCTCAAATTCGGCCCACAAAATTCTCTACAAAAATAGCAATTCGGGCGGGTACAGTAATCGCGAATCCGCGATTCACCCCGAACCTCACGGATTCAAACCCGAACCGATTTCTACCGAATTCCAACCGCCAAAACTCATTTTCCGACGTCTAATCCAACCCGCAACAACCACTAACAGTCATACTCAACCATCAATAGCCATAATCAACCACCAATAACTATGATCAACACCTTAATCAACCTCTAATCACCCTAAACCGCACCCAAACGAGTCCGAAAAATACCCGACGTCCTAGGCGAGGTTTAGGGAGCGACTTACCTAGTTCTAGACTAAAGCGGTTAGAACGTAGCGCGGCGGCGAACGGCGGGGACGGCGGTGGACGGCTTGCTCCGACGATGATCGGCGATCCAAGGCCGAGAAAGAGAGGAGAGGATTTTTGGTGAGGGAGAGAGGGAGAGAGTTCACGGTTTGGGGGGGGGTGTGCTGCCGTGGGGGAGGGGAATGAGTGAGGAGAGAGAGAAATTTTGACTTAAATAGTCAAATTTGACCAAACTTTCCAAATTCCAATTTTACCCCTCCTTACTTGGCCAATATTCTCCTAAGCCAAAATATCCAAGGGCATTTTGGTCCAATATTTTGGGGCTGATATTTATCCACAATTAATCCCCAAATTTAATTTCCAAAATCCCCAAAATTCGGAATACCAAAAAATAAGCTTAGGGGCAAAATCGTAATTTTCCAGTCCCGGGCCGAATTTCCATTTTTCGACCATACCAACCCCAAATATCATTGGCCGCACTAAAATGACGTCATCCTTATAAAAATAGTCGCGCACGATCCCGAAAATCGACATCCAAGTCCGGATCCAATTTCACGATCAAAATCGCCCAATCTCAATTTTAGGGTCTCTCACTAACGGGTGGCTGTTTAGGGATTACGCGTATCGACCTAGGGTTATTCGAGTCATGGCGACCTCGATCGTCACTGAAGGTCGACTCATGATCAAATTCTTAGGTCCACGTACATTTCCCTAGGTAGCCATTCCCTAAAGGTTAGTATCCCGAGAATGATCAGTTCCGGGCGAGACTTACTAAAATGAAATGAGAAATAACATCTATTTCATTGATTCCGAAAATAGGTCGAAATTCAGGATGTTACAAAGAAAGTCAAAAATGAACTTAAAAAAGGAATCTAGAAGCTGAAGGACTTGATGGAAGCAAGAATGAACAATCTGAAGATACAAGTCAGAATTGACAAATAAATTGCAGCAATCCACACCGCAAACATTGAAGGAAAGATTAATCAGCTCTCATCAAGTATTGACCAACGATCGAACCAACTATCCTGCTTCAGTCTAGTGCAAGTGCCTTTTCCACCGGCACCTTTTGGACCTTCATCATCTGAACCCTCTAGACTATCGGCCCATCCAACAAATCAGCCAAATTGACCAAATATCTTCCAATCGACTAGTCTTTTTGAGGTATTTATTTCCGTGTTTAATATTTTTTTTTGATATGTTGTAATTTGGTGTGTATTTTGACATTTGGATGTTCAACTGTGATTCGAAACTAGTTATTGCACTCTTATATTGAACTCTTATTGATTATGTTATTATTTGAGACTAATCCTTTATGTTGATATCAAAATGGGGGAGAAGTATTATACAGATTATGAATACAAATGTTGGCGTGAGCGGCAGAATGAACTGTTATGTTATGCTGAAATATTATGCTGATATCAGAAATTAACATTGCTTTCTGTCCTTTGAACGTCATATCCTCTTAATAGAGTATTTAGTTCATATAAATATCTTTTAAAGCATATGGATAGTTTTGTCATTATCAAAAATGGAGAGAATGTTAAGGAAAATCCCCAATTAGTTTTGAAGAAAGACAAACCAATCTTTTTCTGACCACAATTACACTTAAGTTATTTGATGCAGGTAAATACTGAGTCATCAGACTTAGTCGATGAAATGACTTTGTTATCAGACTCAAAATTCCTCGTCAGACTCAATAAGTGTTATTTTTAGTAAGTTTATTCATAACAATCAAATTGATTTTATAATCAATATCTCAAGATATCCTAATTGGCAATAACAAGATCGTTCCTTATACACGAAGAACTATACTTATGGAAACCTTGATTTGATTGTGTGGGATATCAAATCACCTAGAGATAATGGTTCTTCTTCTAACGGCTATGCATCTTCTTTTGGGAAGATTCTCCAACGAGTTGATTTGGAGATCAATCCTCTGAACACTGTCCAACGGATAGATTGGAAATACAGAAGTATAAAAGAAGTGCAAACGTCACACAAGAAAAAAGAACAAGTATCGAGAATTCCAAAGTCTGAATAGAGCTTCGATCGTACACACTTGTGATTGCTGTATTTCACGTTGTTACTTTAGAAAGAAAATTACTTGAGCGAAGAGTGTACATGATAGTACAATCTATCATCTGAGAAGCATTGCTCTTGTAATCTCTTGGTGATTTAATAGTGAAACATAGCCAATAGGCTGACAACGTGAAGAGTGGACATAGGCTTGATAAAGCCGAACCACTATAAAGATCTGTGTGCATTATTCTCTATCCCTAAACTTTTATTTATTATTGTTGACATTATACTGCATACATATCTGTCAAACAAGTTTGTTAAAACATCATCATAGTCATTGATGCAATCATCTGATAACAATTTATATACAAGTTTGTCATACTCATCCATCTGATATTGATTATATAAGTTGTTAACCTCGACTATATTCATTCCTTACGTTTAAATCATCCAATTTGCTAAAATCACATATTCACCTCCCTCTAGGTGATAGCACTAGCCGTAACAACTACTCCTAATGTTTATGTGGCAAACTTATTTTAACAAACCAAAGAATTATATCAAAAGACATATCAAATACTTGACCTACATGAATTAAAACATCTGCTTTGGAAGTCCACAGATGCTCAATACTTTGATTCAAGTGACTCTAATTGGAGCTTTGTCGCGAGTGACGAAGAACTAGATATAGAAGAAGCTGTTAAAAGGAAAAGCACACGTGCAGTATGATGAAACCGAGAGTGTCGTGATCAATTTTGGACAAATCCTGCAATATGCAGAGCAGCTCGAAGAATTGGATAAGATGGGCAAGACATGAATGGTTGACTTGACGAGAATTGCTCCGAAATATTGGTGCAAGGCTTACTTTAAAATTACATGCAAGTCAAATATTGTGGACAATAACTTGTCATAAGCATATAATGGATCGATAATGGAAGCTTGACACATGTCTATCCTATCTATGTTTGAGGATATCAAGGAGAAGATATTGACATGAGGGGGTGAAAAAAGGAGATGGATGTCAAAGATGAAAAAGCTACATTGCGCCAATGATATTAAGGAAGATAGAAGGTAATAAAACGGGAAGGTGCCTTTTGTCATGTGCTTTGGAATGGAGAAGATGGATTTGAAATGCTGCACCACAGGAACGATTAACTAGTAGTTGACACAAGAAACAACTCATGCCCTTGCAGGCCATGGGATTTAAGTGGGATTCCATGCCCTCATGTAATCTGTGTCATTTTATTCAAAGGGAAGGAGATAAAAACTTTTGTTGGCCATTGGTACAAGATGGATATCTATTTAAAGACACACAGTCACTACTTGGAAGCAATGAATGGCGTACAGATGGACACTTTCTCAAGAGTCACCCATCTTGGTAGTGTTCCCACCTGAGTATGCTTAACTTTGGAGTTCCGAAACTAAGTATTGCCGTTTCGTTAAACAGCGCCTCCGTGAATTAATTTCAGTTTTCATATATATATCCCAAGCAGACTCTCTCCTTATTTGGCATGCAATTCAGTTCATTCTTGCTTTCTATTTTCATTCTTAGAAGCCCGCTAGAATCGCTCCATGTTCGAGCCCTTAGGCCCTAACGACCACTCCCCGCCCTCGTCAGACTAGGTAATTATAGGCCCATCAACTTCCACTTTGTCCTTGAACCACACACCTATTGAAGGGAATTTTGCTCTGATATCATATTATGACGCCTTGGATTTAACTCATCTGACGTATTATTTGTTTTGGCCCGTCCCATATTGAGCCTCATGGTTTTGTTCTTTGACATATAGGTAGACACTTTCCTAAGAGGTTACCCATCCTGATATTGCTCCCACATGAGCACACTTAACTTTGGAGTTCCAAAACTAAGTATTGCTGTTACATCAAAAGGCACCTTCGTGAGTTAATTCTTTTGACATATATATCACAAGCGCGCTCTCTCCCTATTCAGCGTATAATTCAGTTTATTCCTACCCCCTTCATCATCCTAGAGGCTTGCCAGGAGCTACTCCTTATCTGAGCCTTTTGGCCCCAACAACCACTTGCCACCATCGTTGACCGGGTCGTTACGAATAACCTTTGCCCTTCTAGTGATAAAAAACCTTTGGTGGCACCAGCGCCTCGGATTATGCCTGGTAAGTCTAAAGAGAAAATGATAAGAGAGGAAGAAGAATCTAAAAAATGTATTCAAAGTGTCAAGACAAGGCACAAAAATCACACGCCGTTTGTGCTTCAAGCAAGGCCACAACTCAAGAAATTGTCCATTGAAACAAAAGAAAAAGGTAAGGTTTATTCATTATGTGTCTCTAGTCTTTGTTTGTATCCATAGTTTATTACTCCATTTGTAATGAACAGGATAAAGAGAGTTGAATAGAGAGAGCCAACCAACTTATCATGAAGATAAATCGTAACAATGCCACAACTCAAAAGGTACTCTCGACCTCACTTTTGAGTAAGTAACTATGTACTTAAATAATAAGTGCCATTTTAACTAGAATGTTGTTTTGTTCTCAATAGCCTGGACTGGAAGGTAGCTGAGCCATTTCTCTCCAAGAAATACCAACCATGTTGTGGTTAATGCTAAGAAGGTAGAGAGAGCATCTTGCAAATTTTATCACCACAATGGGATTAGAGGTACAGGTTTATGGTAGTAAACTAGTTGTTATGTTATTTTGAATTAGTCCATTCTTATCTAGGAAAATTCCAAATAAGAGCCCAAAGTGAACTTTGTGTCAAATAAGGACTTGAAATGGCATATCAATCTCAAATAAAGGTCTGAAGTGGTCATGAGAGTTTTAAATAAGGACCTGACTTCACCAAATGGCGAAATATTCCGACTGGCTACTGGTGAGGTCAAGGGCATTTTCGTCCAAAAATTAATTTTAATTTTTTTTCTATTTTCCTTTCCTTTCTTTTTTTTTTTCCTTTTCTAATTTGCTTTTTGTTTTGCCGGTGGCCGGGCCGACCATTGGCGAAGCTCAGGAAGGGCTGGGCAAGGGTCGCCCTCGCTCGATCTGACAATGCCGCCCTAACCAGATTTGGGCGATACTGGCCTTGCCAAATCTAGGCAAGGCCACCCTCGAAAGCCAAAGGCGAGTGCCGGCTTTGCCTAGGCGATAAGTGGCGAGGTTGGCCCTCGCTTGTGGCTTTCGAGGGTGGCCTCGCACAGAGCGAGGGTCGCCTCGTAGAGGCAAGGCTGCCCTCGCCAACCATGGGCAAGCCGACCCTCGCCAAATTTGGGTGAGGGCCACCCTCGCCTAGCCCTTCCTAGGCTTCATCGGTGGCCGGCTAGAAAAAGAAAAAAGAAGAAAGGAAAAAAAGAAAAGAAAGGGAAATAATTCAAAAAAAGTTAAAAGACATAAATGCCCCCACCATTTAGAAAGTTAGGCCTTTCTTCAAAACATAAATAGTCACTTTAGGCTCTTATTTGATACAAAATCCACTTTTGATTTTTATTTGAGAAAATGATGGCACTTCAGGTCCTTATTTCACACAAAGTTTACTTTAGATCCTTATTTGAGAAAACGATGATTCTTCAGGCCTTTATTTGGAATTTTCCCTTCTTATCTCATGTAATTACCGTAACAGCTAGTAGATAAACTCTATAAATACTGTTAAAAATATGTCTCAAGTTTGAGCCCATGAACGAAACTTAACTTGAGATTAATTGTTATTTGTGGAGGTTGAATATTCTGAGCTGGAAATTACAGACATCCGAAGTTGAGCAATATATAATGAGGAAATTGCATCGGTAACGAATTCACGATCAAGAACGTTTTTCTTTCCTTCTAAAAGTTGGACTCGGTGAAGAAAGAAGACAAAATAGGAAATTCAAAAGGTGGATTTTGTTGACCGAAATATGCACTTTCTTGGGGGTGGCTATTTGTACATAATTAATGGTTTATTTCTTTTTTTGTTGTAGCCACATACATATCTTCTGTTCGCGAGAGTAAAAAGATATGGTCTTGAAGAGCCACTTTTTGTGTGAGTGCTTGGTGCAGCTGTTGAATCTCAAAGGACTTCATCGTGGCTGTGAAGGTGTCCTGGAATCGCCGCTTTTCGACGCGAGTGCTTGTCATTCGTTTTCATTCGTGCAATTACATCCAAGAAGAATTAGTATTCAAGCGAAAATCTTGTGTTAAGATTTGTGTGTAATTCCTTTGTGAAATTGAGAGATTATTTCGTGAGAAATTATGGGGCTAAACACTGCTGAATTATTGGGTGTAATTGGGATTTGTGAAATACTTAAAGTATTTGTGTGACTCGAGTGTGGTTGTATCACTTGATCTATAGTGGAATTCCATACTACTTTCTCCGTGAACGTAAGTCACTACGACTGAACCATGGAAATCTAGTGTCCGATTTATTTTCTTGTTCTGTCATATTATTGTTCGATCACTTGGCTTCTGCAACAAATACAAACACTATTCTAGAGTTAAAGAATAAGCAAAACTCAAGCTCAAACTTAGAATCTAATTCTTACACTCCCATAAGTGAGTGCGAGAGTGTGCTTAGCACACAAGTGTTTGTGTAAGAGTTTTTCCAACCAACATTGTAAGAAAGCGCCTCCACTATAAAGAGTGTTTTCTTGAAGCGAGCCTTGCATGTCTTCCTCAATAATTTGATATTTGAGTCACGCTTCCACAACTCAACATTTGATATTAGAGTTACACCTCTGAAGTTCAACAAGATAGCATTGGTGACTTTAGCTCATATCTTTCCTTCTAAATGTTTTTATTCAGGATGACTATTTTGTAGAACATCAATTGCAGTTTGTTCTTGATTGACTTGTTGGAAACCATGTTCTTCATTGATCTGCTGAAATTTAATTGACTATAGGTGTTTGATTAACAAAGAGCTTATAAATGATAGAGAGACCTTGCTTTCTCCATCATTCATAGAGGAAAGTTAAAATGGGACGAGCTTGGACTATGGTTCACTGTCTTTGTAGCCTATGGCTCCATTTGAATTTCGGGTGGTCGTGGTGCTGAAAGGGAAGACGAGCATTGCCGTATAGTCAGTTTGAATTTATTTCTTTATAGTTCAAATGATTCCTAGTCCTTTCATGGCGTGAGAAAATTAATTGTTAAGGCAGTTTTGTGCATTTGTCGACTGAAACCCAATTTGTGCTTGAGTCTGAGAAGTGACATGGCATTCTGGACTGTTTACACTCATTCTGGTGCACTGATGATAATCGACGAAAGAAGCTGATATCAGCCTCAAGTGTTTGATGCTTCCCCTGCAAAACTATGTGTGACATCTCTGGTGTTTGAAACAACACTCAGGGTCGAGGGCCTTACTGAATTTTGGAATAAAAGTTTGGTCTTCGAGGGCGGTCCTCAAGAACCTAGTGACTGATGAGTATCAAATGGAAACTCACTTACAATAAACACTCGGAGATCACTCAACACCACTCAATACGGGAAAATGTCAAATAAGGACCCAAAGTGGATCTCTTTTATTAAATAAGGATCCCAAGTGTATAATATTTCAATTAAGGACACAAAGTGTCCAAACTAGTCTCAAATAAGGACCCAGCTCGCCGGCCGGCCAAATGTTCACCGGTTGGCAACCGTTAGACATTTTCCAGCATCGGAATAGGGGCATTTTGTCTTTTTTTTTTTTTCTATTTCCTTTTTTCTTTTCTCTCTTCCCTCTTGTGGCCATCGCCAGCGACGTCTGCCGGCCTCGGCGAGCGCGGCCTTCGCCAGCGTAGGGTGACGGCCGCCCTCGCCTAGGCGGGCGAGACCCATCCTCACCCTCGCCAGATCCAGTGAGGGCCCTCGCCAGATCCAGCGAGGGCCGCCTTTGCCCTCGTCGGATCTGGTGAGGGCGAGGACAGGTCTCGCCCACCCAGGCGAGGGCCACCCTCGCTCACCCAGGCAAGGGCGGGTGAGACCTGCCCTCACACTTGCCCTCGCTAGATCTAGCGAGGGCGGGTCTTGCCCACCCAGGCGAGGGCCACCCTCGCCCACCCAGATGAGGGCGGCTGTTGCCTGACGCCGGCGAAGACGGCCTTCGCCTGAGGCCGGCGGACGTCGCCAGCGATGGCCACAAGAGAGAAGAGAGAAAGAAAAAGGAAAAAGAAAAAAAAAGAAAAAGACAAAATTACCTCTATTCTGGAGCTAGAAAATGTCTGACGGTCACCGGCCGGTGAACATTTGACGGGCTAGCGAGCTGGGTCCTTATTTAAGACTAATTTGAGAACTTTGAGTCCTTATTTGAAGCATTATCTACTTATGGTCCTTATTTGAGAAAAGAGACTTTGGGTTCTTATTTGACATTTTTCCGCTCAATATTTTGTTTGGGAACTTCACAAGATACTCTCTCACAATGCTCGCACAAGAGTGTTTGCCTCACTCTTTCCTTTCCTCTCTGCTCACGCACGCTCTCTCTACTTACACCACTCACTAGACAGCACCACGCTCTCTACAAAAGTCTACACTCACGCCCAAGCAGCAAGTGCTCCTATTTATAGGCTTTAAAGTCGGTGCATTAACTGACTTTGCCAACATTCTACACACTTCTATTATAATTTTATATAGCAACTTGCCAACTTGCATAAAAGTCTGCTCAAAGAAAAAGACTGGAGCATTCTGGAGAGAGGAGAGAAGCTGGAGTTCTCTAGAAAGATGAGGACAAATCTAGAGAGAGAGAGGCGGTGTTCTTCTCAACAGTGACCGTCCTAGTTTTTAGCTTGCTGTCTTTCTTTCCATGAATGATGAATTTAATACCAATTCTTGTCTTTCTTAAGGATGAGAAAGGGTTGTATTATGCCTTGGATCTTGGTTGCACAAATTTCCGCGTCCTCTGTGTACATCTAGGTGGAAAGGAGAAAGGCGCCACCAGCGAGAATTTGAAGAAGTTTCGGTACCACCCCATTTGATGACTAGAAGTTCAAACGTGAGTCTATGTCCATCTGGATAATTCCTAATTCGTGTTCCTGTACTATTGTTATGTTCTATGCCCTAGGGCTATTCTTTTATTTCCGATTGTTTATAGGGATTGTTTAATTTCATCGCCATGGCATTAGCAAAATTTGTTGCTACAGAAGGTGAAGATTCAGATCCTTTCCCTGGTAGACAAAGGGAGCTTGGTTTTACCTTCATTTTCGGTTAGGCGCAATCATTGATCGCATCCGGGACTCTAATTAAATGGATGAAACGATACTCAATAGAAGATGCGGTGATAATAACTATCTTAACTTGTCTTCTACAGCCTGTCACATTCACCCCATCCCTTTGTTTAGTGATTAACTGCTGTTATGGCTATTTCTTACATCCTGGTATCCACAATGGATGCATGCTAGCAGATCCATCCACCTCCACCCGCTTATGCATGTGGATCCACTATCAAACGAAACTCATGTCAAGCTTGTTTGTAAAACTTCACCTTCTATTGCATTCACCCCATCATTTGGGTAACTTTGAGCTCTCTTTGTATCATACTTCAAGGTGGTATGCCGGTCTTAGTCCAGCGGAGCAAAGAATTTGGTAACTTTAGTTTAGATGGCTCAAGTTTCTGAGGAACAAGAGATGCAAACGTATTAAGTTCATTTCTCTAGCAGTATGAATAACTAAGGGATCAGGCTCACATAAGGACTCTTTAGAAAGCCCCTTTAAGCCCTTTATTACGCCAATAAAACGGGTTACCATCTTAGATGGAACTATTCAAGGATAACTGTTTTGTGCATGTTTCCATCAGAGATAAACAATGGATAGTGCAAGGAAAAATGGGTTGTGCTTTTTTCACTCCCACAATAGCTAAAACACTCCCTCTTATAATGGGTCTCATCTTTTTTAAGCATTCTTCATTTGCTTTTCTGCTTTCTCTTTTCTCGCAGGTTCACTTTTCTTTTTCTCATTTATATCTCTTTCTTCTCTCTCTTTCTAAAACATCCATTTCATGTCAATCATCTGTATTGAAGCTGAAATTTGCAAAAACCTTGTCCTCACCCAACTAGTCATCTTTCATCTCCATTTCTTTAACTCAAAGCTCAACCGTAAGTAAAAAAAACCCATCTCCTATCTCTTCACTCTCATTCCATCCCTTTCGCTTTGTGTTACTTGTTATCCCATTTCACATCAAACTCTTCGATTGATTGATCATGAAAACAAGAAAAAAAACCCCATTAAAGATTCAAATCCAAGAGTTGAAGCTCTACCCAAAACCTCATCAAGCTCATCAGAAATATCTGCTTCTTCGTCTTTGTCTTTTTGGTCCTAATTGTCACATTCATTGCCGATTCACCATCACTTACCAGCCTCCAGATATATGGCTCGAATCTTCCCCCCCTCACTAAGTTGTTTACACAAACCAAAAAATGCGACCGGCGAGGATTTGCCCATTCTTGCCCTCATGGTCTCTCCTACTTCTGCACCCATCTCAATTACCGAGCCGCCGCCACCAGTGATTGAGAGGACTGAATAGGTGATTGTGAACTCAACTCTCAAGTCCGAGCCCTTATGCGATGAGCCACCATCAATTGTTCAAATCCTCGTGTTCCGATAGGCGTTGAGTTCAATACAAGAGCTTTTAGGTCTATTTTGTTCATGAGTATCAAATTCTGGTTAATGATTGAAAAACCGATGAGTGCGATGTGGCCTAGACAATAAGTGATAGAGACAAACCACAAAAGAGTGTTCTTTTTTTTTTTTTTGAAAAATACCACCAAGGCTGAACATGATCTAAATTAAGAGGGAATGCGGAGAAGTAAAGAAGAATGAGGAAAATGGACCCACGAGAAAAAATAAAGAAGAAAATAAATGAGACATCACAGCCAAGCAAAACAGATGCTTAAAAAAGATGGAATTACAAAGGTTAAAATTGTCAAAATATTATGATATGAAGTGTTTTAGCCATGGTAGTAATGGAAAAAGAGCGATCCGAAAAAATTTCCTTACATCTCATAGGCATTATTGGTGCACGGGCAAAAGTCACTGTTGTGAATTGTCTGCGTTTCGGTTTACGGAGGAATATCCTTAAAATCCCTTTCTCTGCTAAATCATTTCAAAGTTTCCGATTGCATAGTATCAATTCACGATTTTGCCTTATCTGTGTCACTATTTGGACATAAGTTGCTATAAACAATGTTGCGGACGCGTGAGATGATGTGGTGCTGTTCTTAAAAATCAATGCTATCCAGAAAATGGGTCTCATTTCTTGGGGTCTTTGTTTTTAGCATCAAATAATAGCAATTCCAGAAAATGTCTTGAGTTAAAATTTACTTACTTCCAAGCAATCAATGGATTTGCAAACTTCACTGAGATGTGAATGTGGCAAAAGATCAGACACTCAATGGTGATATTCACAGACATTCCACGGCGACATCTTTCATTACTGACGTGACTATTTTCTTTGAAGTCTAAATAGCAGGAATGCGTGATCTTCATCTTTGATCTTATTACTTCAATGGATAAAGGTTGTTCAACACCTTCTCCACCAAGTGCACAACCTTGTTCTCCATCTATCTAGCTCAAATTTACATGTCCATCTCTCATATATTCTGTATATTCTATAGTATATTGAAAACTAGTCTTAGGTATGGGCCACTAATACACAGTTCGACAAACATATGATGCGCCTCTCTGTAGGATAAGTGGAGGAAATTTTACAGAAGTTAGGAGTCCAAATCTCTTCCCAAAGCTTCTGCAACTGTTTTTACTGCTCAGAATCAGTACGCATTACTCTCAAGAACACAGTAATCGCTGCGCGGCATTACCTCGTACTTAGAATTTCCAAGCAGTGGGGCAACACCGAACTTGTGTCGGGATTTCTTCTCAACATCATAAAGCGGATTGCTACATTTGAGCAGCACTTGCTGTACCTCCTTCATTGTAGGCCTCATGGAAGGCAGCGTCGCAGTGCAAAAGATGCCAAGCTTAAAGACATTGATTATTTCACCTAGGTTCAAGTCGTTGTTGATCCCCTCGTCTATGGCATCGGACATCGGCTTGCCATCTTGGATGTGATGCCATGCCCAATCAGCGAGGCACATGTCTTCGGTCCCATCGTTAGCCTCCCTCCCGGTCGTCAGTTCCAAGAGAACGACTCCAAAGCTATAAACATCGATCTTCTCATTAACTCTTGTTGTATGAGCATACTCTGTTATTCAACAACAAAAAGGCAAGACATGCTAAATATTCTCGCTCGTAGGATACGAGGAAGGTGAACTTGCATAGCTGAAATGAACTCGTGTTAAGTGAGTAGACAAACCTGGTGCAAGATAGCCGAAAGACCCGGCAACACCTGTCATCGTAACAGCTTCTCCGGGCTTGAGCAACATCCTTGCAAGGCCAAAATCAGCAATTTTTGCATTGAACTCGGAGTCTAAGAGAATGTTGCTCGATTTCACGTCTCGGTGGATGATCGGCGGAGAACAATCATTGTGCATATAGCAAAGTCCTTTAGCGGCTCCTAGCGCAATCTGTAACCTTTTGGGCCAATCCAAGAACATATTGTTGGCTACACCTGAGACTGGTGACAGTCTTTTCGTCCTGTGAAGCCAATGGTCCAAGCTGTGATTTTCCATGTACTCGTACACTATGAGTTTCGAGTTCTCGCAAGAAATACAGCACAGCAATTTGATAATGTTCAGATGCCTTATGTTCCCAAGTATCTCCACTTCTGCTAAGAATTGCTTCTCTAGCATCTCGTCCAATTTTCGGTTATTTAAAATCCGTTTTACCGCGACGGCATCACCAGAACGATTCACAATAATTCTGTATACTTTTCCTGATCCACCACTTCCAATCACATTATGCTCCTTCAATCCTGACAGAACATCCGATTCTGTAAAATTCAAACTTTGGAATGGGGTCAGTTTCAGAGTTGAATCAAATCCGTCTCTCTTCTTTCTGGAAGCTCTGATAGTGAATACCGCCACCAACAAAATGAACATCGCCGCAGTGATGGCCAAGATCACAATCAAGGTGAGATTGGTCGGCGAGCTTTTGCTCGATCTACGGGATTGGGAATTGCAGACATTGAGCCTCATGAACGAATTGGATGCACAGAGGCCCGGGTTGTTCAGGAAACTGGAGTCATACGCGGTGTTCTCTAACTCATCTGGGATTCGTCCACTGAGGCGATTGGAGGATAAATTCAGAAGGTTCAGCTTCAGCTGGCCGATTTCAGGAGGAATCGAGCCGGACAGTTGGTTTTCAGACAAGTCCAACTGCGTGAGTACCGGTAGAAGACCGATTTTGCTGGGAATCGGTCCCACCAATCGATTATGACTAACATTCAGAGTGCTCAAGGAGTTCCACGAAACAATAGCTGTGGGAAGATTCCCAGAGAGATCGTTCTGACCTAGCAAAAGAGTTGTCAAAGAAGGAAGCTCGGTTAATTCAGTCGGAACGATGCCACTGAGGAGGTTATTACTGGCATCAAACACCACCAGGTTCCTCCATGATGACACTATGCTAGGAATCTTGCCGGAGAATTTGTTGTTGCTCATCTCAATCCGAGTGAGGTTCGGGGACAGCTCCTTGGGAAGCATGCCAATTAATCCGTTACCACTCAAAATCAAAGTCCTCAAGTTTGGTGACGTCCAGAGTCCTCCAGGCACATTGCCAGTGAATCCATTGTTGTTCAATCTAACGGCGGACAAAGAACTGCAATTTCCAAGTGACTCCGGCAACTCCCCACTGAGATTGTTGTCCATAGCTGCCAACCCGAACAGCGCGCTGCTGTGGCACAGTTGTTCTGGCAACGTACCAGTCAAGTTGTTGAAGGCCACTTCGAACCTTGTGAGTGCAGAAAACTTGCCGAAGTCCGGGGGGATCATTCCTGATAAACTGTTATTGGACAGCCTGACATCGCTCAAAGCAGGAAGACGCCCGATTCCTTCCGGGATTCCACCAGACAATTGATTGAACTGTAAATTCAAGCCGGATAGATTCTTGAGCTTCCCGAAATCTTCAGGTATGTTACCCGTCAAATTATTATCTGACAGATCGATCACCCTCAGGTTGTCTGCGCTGACTGCCTGAGGGATCGACCCAGACACATTGGTCGTGTACAGGTACAACTCCCTTAAGTTCCTCAGAGTGAAAATACTGCCCGGGATCTCTCCGGTCAAGCGATTCATCCCCAAATCCAAGTGCTCAAGAGCCTCCATATCGCCGACCGTCTCCAGGATTCCACCAAACAGGTTCGTCTGCGCCATCGAGAAGAACCGCAGCTTCTTCAAGGCAGTGAAGTTCTGCGGTAGCTGCGACGGCGCGAACTTGTCGTTGTATTCAAGCCTCAGTTCTTCAAGATCGGTGAGGCTAAAAATCTCTTTAGGGTAAGTGCCGTTGTACTCAGACTGGTAAAGGTGAAGGATCCTCAGCCTCCGCAGCCTCGCGATCGACGCTGGGACGTCAAACGAGAAGCTGTTGGCGGCAAGAATCAGGACCTGAAGATTGGCCATGCGGTCAATATCGGATGGAATAGGACCTTCGAAGTAATTCTGGGACAGGTCGAGGTACACGAGCTTGGAACAGTTGTAGAGAACTGTTGGAAACTCTCCAGGAATATTGTTGTTGAAGACATTGAGCTTGGTCAGATTCTTGAGGTCGCAGATGAATGGGGGGATCGAATAATTTATGTTCAGGAATACAAGATTGAGCTCAGTGATCGAGCCATTTTGGCATGTGATCTCGGGCCATGTGCAGTGGGAGGATGAATTGGAGGCGACCCAGTGGGCAAGGGAAGATGGGTCTTGCCAGGATTGCCTCAGCTTCAACAGGACTTGCTGTTCTTGATCTTGGATTTGAGACTCTGCAACATGGAAGAGGGAGCAGAGGAAGACGAGACAAGGAATGCATAAGAGGAAGAAGATGGGAATATGAAGCAGCGATGAGGTTAGTCTCGGCATAATTGAAGGTCATTCAGTCTTTTTCCGGTTAGAGAGACTCTCCGGTGTTGGAAATAGAGATCTATCAGCTCAACATGAAGCAGACCGTTATAGTTTGCTTTTGTTTATTGCTCGTAAGGACCCCCCAGGTTTTTAACCTTGTTTCAAAGTGCTAGAATTTGGTGGATCCTCAGATGATGGGTGTGAACGAATTTGTTCCCTTTCGTTCTTTTCGATTTTGCTGTGCTCATGTGCATCTCAGTCAACGGATGAAAGAGGGAAGAATCAAAGAGCCAATGATATTTTCCTTATCTCAACATTCCTCTGGAATACACTTCAGAGAGCGCCCAGATACCTCTGATTACTGTGGTTTTATAACCAATAAAAGCCGGCAAAACTAGATTTTCCAGATCAGTTTAACGGTAAACCAGAGCACGACAAGTTTGTTCCTCTGCAGAAGGCAAAAATGTTGCTAGGTTTACATGTTCCTCCTTTCAACATCAGCCTAAGCAGAGCAAGTAAGGGAGAAGAAAATGCATGTTATGAATTAGGGCAAAGATCGAAATTTGACGGACTTTATTAGGTGGCCACTTTTCTGATGTATATTCCAAGCAACGCACAGCTTTCACATATCAATTTCAACTCCCCTCGAACCCTTGGTAGGATTAGTATTATAATTATATGTACCGAGTATCTGTGTGTTCACATCCATGGATCGTGACCTATCTTAACTCACTCTTTTTCATTCCAAGAAGGGACAAGCAATTATAGTTATTTAAGAGTAACCACTACAACATATGCTATCAGATCAACATCAGTTATTTAGATTCACAAAATAAATTGAAAAGTATAATGTATATCATTCGGGTGAATTAGAGAAACATTGAGAACCCTCTACCGAATCCCACCGAAAACACAAGTTTCCGTATAACCATTATATCATTGCTGGTTTTGACCGTCGCATCACTTGTAAGTTAAGTCTGTATGATATTTTCACGATATATACCAGTCTCTCGTCTCGCGGGAATCATAATCCATGTGCTTGTAACCTCAATCACCAGTCGAGATAGGTATACCTCCACGTGAGCTCTTGACCCTACCAAAATCATTAAAAACGGGGAGTACGTGATTCCCTGCCCTACACGCACCTTTGAGGATATTAACGGGAACAACTAGAAGCCCTCCAACTTAGAGCGTTGACCGGAAAATTCTTTGGTTTGGAAACAAAGAATCGGAAAATGCTGCTAAAGCCAGCATGACGGTGGAGGACTTTGACTTTGCTTGCCCATCCCTTCATGCTAAGATGTAGATTAGCTAACAACAATGATTTCTACTTTGTGCTCTTCCCAGACAATCAACCAATCAGGAGTAAATCTAATTTAAAATTAAGATAAGCAAGGCAGAATTATAAAATTTTGGCATGAAATATATCAAGCTGCTCGATATGATCGTAGTTTTTATCGAGAATTTTGCAAATTGATCCATCGTTAGATAGTAGTGTGTGTGAAAATTGAGAACTCTTCTCGAGACCCGTTGAAGATAGTTATACGTAACACACAATATCCCATTTGTCCATGGAGTTATGATTAGATGTTTGACACTTTTACTATTTGTTTTTGGTGGAGGAAATTAGAAATTAAGACAACAACATGTGAGTAGGTCTAACCAAATGTAGCTAATCTATCGTCTATCCCTTCATATGACATAGCGAGAACTTCAATCACGCGTACACTCAACATGTAGCAATGACTTAATAATGTCTAGCGAAGGTCTCTTTTCGGGTTTTTTGTAATATTAACCCTAATATGAAACTTGACTTGCTAAAAAGAAGGTAAGAGAAAAAAGAGTCAATCATCAAAGGAGGGAACCGTTTTAATTGAGTTAAACCTAACACATACGACAGGACTTAGTATATTTTGGTTATGTTTTTCTCCCTCCCATCCTTTTTCTTAGGTGCGTCATGCTCAATGTCATCCTTGGACCTTAGCTAATAGGGTATGCTAAGGATGACATTAGCTAAGGATGACAGAGAGATATTTACAAATATCTTGAAATTGCTTTCTTATGATTAGGTTTTGCATTGAAATTAATTGAGATTAAAGATTCTTTAAAATTGTTGTCCTATGATCAAGTCTTGCTAAGAAAGTGATAATGAGATGCTGATGTTTTTCGAGGCGTGAAGTTCTAATTCCTTCACGGGCTAATACCATTGAAAATCTCAGACTGATACTCCATGACGCATTCATCTCAAACTAGTTTTCATACCATAAAAAACTCTTGAGCAGGACCTCTATGATACATTTACCCCAAAATTAATTTTTACCTCGTGAAAAATCCCAAATCGGTACCCTTGACCCAAATCTACCTTCTGTTAAAAAACATACATGTCAACACACATGGATTTCCCACGTCGGATCTACTTACAATCGTCTACCACGCATGATCCGTCTTACAGTCGTCTAACGTGTGTCGACATGTATGCAATTTAATGGGATTATTGAACAAAATATCAATCGATGGTACATTTGGGTCAGGATACCAATTTGAGATTTTTAATGATAACTCAAGGTAGCTCACTTTTGGAATTGCAACTGAGGAAGACTGTCTAATAAAATCCTGTATACGAGGACATTCTCGGAGCCAGAAGGAATGTTAAGCAAAAATTGATATAATTTATAAAAAAGAGTTGTAATTGGGTTGCAGAAATTGTTGCATAACATAATGAAGCTCTATAACTTCTGAAAAATATGTAGTCAAGGGGTGTCTATGAAGTCCGTTTGTTCTGAGCGATCGCATGAACAATTTGTACTCATTTCTGATTTGACTATTATTTTTACTCGAGCAGAAAAAAACAAGTCTTTGTTCGTTAGTCTTTAATGAAAAACAAGTCTTTGTTGTTTAGATTATCGTATGGTGCTTGGAGTTGTTGCAACCCACTAACGTTTCTTGCGTTCCCTAGATCGGCAAGACAACGACCTGAATGATTCTGATTGATTCCTGTTGGTCCTAATGATACTTTGTAATGTCCGAGTCAAATGGCCAACTGATGCACATAAGGGGACCCGTTATGCAACTAGACGAACTTGCGGGCTTGAAGTCAACGATGTCGGATTAAGCTCAAATTTGGTGGGCTGAAGCGAAACGGCGTGCTGATCAATACTCACTGCCTTCGGCCGTGATTAACGATGGATTTTCGCGATTCGAGATTGTTTAGATGGATTTTTCTATTTTTTTAGTATTTTTTTTATTGATTAATTTAATAATGGCAGTTTCGTAATTTTACGTTTTGATGATTACGTTTCCTAATAGGGTTAGGTTTGGGTCTTTATAAGCTTGTTTTAGGGTTTCTTTTGAGGAGACTTGAATATTGTTGATTTGATAATCATATTTGGAGAACGAATTTGTTCTTCTTTCGAACTTTCTTGTTCAGTCAAATTTTCTATCGCGTTTCGGCATCACCAACCTTCGAATCTTAGGCATGCCCTCCTATTCTCCAATGTCACAGCTTTTGATTAGTTTCCTGATGTTCGCCTTCTGGATGATGAGCAAATTGGCCTTTGGTGGAGCTGAGTGCAAGCGCAAATTTTCCACAGCGTGATCTGGCGACGATGGATCGAGCCTTCTAGATGAGCGAAGGAAGATAAAACTTGGTTAGGTCGAGCCCACATGATGGAACTGAACCAATCCTCATTGCTAGTTCCAGCACATCCTGAGGTCCGTGATTGATGGTCCTAATGAGCCCGACGCAAGGAAGGAATTCATCTATGACCATATCAGACGCTTGGCTTCTATGTTCTGGAAACTTACTAACTCGATAGTAGGGAGTTATCGGCGCAAAGTTGCCGACACTTCTAGGAATCTGCCAGCATGTATTACATATGTAAATATCATCGACACACTTGGACATGCTTAGTTAAACATGTAAATGTATTACCCGTGTCAACACAGCACGCTTAAATGTATTTCGAGACATTAATATATGACAGATACTGAGCATCTAGTGTAAACTAAAGTGAAAAAACTCAGCAAAGATCAAAGAACGTAACTACTCTCTTACATGCAGTATCCATTAATGCGCTCGTCATCCAAGAATGCGTTTTGGAGCCCCAGCAATCATGCTTTCGTACTAGTCAAGATAGTTGGGATTCCAATGTCCAACCGCAGTAGAGTCGCAGAGAACAGGAGTGTTGGATTACGCATTTCAGATACGGCAGCAAGAAATTCATTGCTAAAGCTGGGTGATCATAATATCGTTCGTCTAAGATTACCATTAATCTGACATGATTCATATAACGAATCCATCTCTGGCTAAAGTTACCAGTGGTATCTGAACTAATTTCAGATTCGAGAGTAGATATTCTGTCTCAACTAACAGCAGTTATGTATCCAACTATCGGTATTCGGCAATTTACTTTAATTCAGTCCCAAGTGGAGGTTGAAACGATAAGTAATTCCACTAAGAGAGTTCTTTCTGGACATTAGAATATAAATTCCTACGAGAGGTTGCACTAGAGAACGAGTCTGAAAAAATTGATTTGAGTATCGAAGATTGTATATAGCACGGTCAAATACAGTCAAAACAAATCATTAACCAGAAAAGATAAGATTCCACTAGCTCATTGATGTGAGAGGGAGAGAGAGGATATCATCATAGACTATGGAGAAGATTATCACAGACATCAACAACAGACAGAAACAAAGCCTATGGCGTGCTTCAAGCACCTGTGGACACACGTAGCAGAGGGACTCTTGTTTACTACTCCTAATGCTTCTGTGGCAAACTTATTTTGACAAACCAAAAAGTTATATCAAAAGACATATCAAATACTTCATCTACATGACTAAAAGCATTTGCCTTAGAGTTCCACAGATGTTGAATACTTCGATTCAAGCAACTCTAATTGGAGCTTTGTCACGAGCAACAAAGAAGAATTAGATATAGAAGAGGCTGTTAGTAGGGAAAGCACTGTGCAGTATGATGAAACCACAGAGATACATCATTTTGCATTAAATATGGTAGTAGATGGCCCTAAACAATTTAAGGAAGCTATCAACAAATATGCAACCACCAGAAGAGTTAATATTGATTTTATTAAGAATGACAAGGTGAGACTAAAGACAAAACGTAAGGCTATATATGCAGCTAGAGATGACAAGACAGGCTAGTTTCCAGAAAAAACTTTCAAGAATGAGCACATATATGCACTTGGTCTTTCCAAGTGAGGAGCTTTACATCTAAGTACAGCCAAAACATTATCTAAGCTTGTGGAGGACAGTTCCTTCAATGAAGTCATTGAAGGAATTCCAGAAAATTGTGCGAGAGCAGATGAGCTTAGATGTAGCCAATGCAGAAGGACTAAGCTGATGGTAATCAAAAAACTAAATGGGATGTACTTTGATGAGTTCAACATGTTGTGGAATTATTGTGAAGAAATTATCTACAAGAACCGATCAATATTTATAGAAATCCTTGAAATACCATGAAGGTAAATTTTATGAGAGAATAACCAAATTCAAGATGCATCTTCCAACGGTTTTATGTTTGCTTTGATGTTGTGAGAAAAGAAATTCCTTGAAGGTTGGAATCCTATGATAGGATTGGATAGATGTTTTAAAAGGAATGATGAAGGATTAGCTATTGACTATTGTTGGGAGGAATGCAAATAACCAAATATATCCTATCGCATGGCCGTTGTTGAGGTTGAAAATAAGGATTCATGGGGCTAGTTTGTAGAGGCTTTGAAGTATGATCTTGGGACAAAGGACGGTGCATGATCCACAATGTTCTCATATCAGCAAAAGGTAATGCGACTACTCTTCCTTCACTATGTATTTTTCCATGTGTGCCATTTTGTTACCTCACTATGTATGCTGAGATCATGTATTTGTTGTGGGGGCTTGTGCAAGTACTGGAGGAGGAGATGTCAGCTGAGCACCAATAATGTGCCAGGCATATTTATGGAAATTGGTGCAAGAAGAATGGGGAAAGAGTGTCCCAATTAATTTTGGATATGTACAAAGTCAACTCTAATCTCACACTTCGAAAAGCAGCTTCAGGAATCGGATAAGATGAGCAAGACCAGAAAGGCTGGCTTGATGAGGATTGCTTCGAAATATTGGTGCAAGGCTTACTCTAAAACTATATGCAAGTCAGAGATATTGTGGGCAATAACTTGTCAGAAGTATTTAATGGATCAATAATGGAAGCTAGACACATGTCTATCCTATCTTTGCTTGAGGATATTAGGGAGAAGATATTGACAAGAATGCGTGAAAAAGAGAGATGCATGTCAAAGATGAAAAAGCGACATTGCGGCAAAGGATATTAGAGAAGATAGAAGGCAATAAAAAAAGAAAGTGCCTTCGGCAGGTGCTTTGAAATGGAGAAGATGGATTGAAGTTCGCCACAGAAACGATTAACTTGTAGTTGACATAAGAAACAACCCATGACCTTGCTGGCCGTGGGACTCCAGTGGGATATCATGCCCTCATGCAATTTGTGTCATTCTATTCAAAGGGGAGGAGATAGAAACTTTTGTCGCTCATTGGTACAAGAACGATATCTATTTAATGACACGGTCACTACTCATGCAATTTGTGCAGATGGGCACTTTACTAGGAGATCGCCCATCTTGGCAGTACTCTCACCTCAGTATACTTAACTTTGGAGTTCCAAAGCGAGGTATTGTCTATTTTGGCCCGTCCTATACTGAGCTCCGCGGCTTTGTCCTTTGTTGTACAGATGGCCACTTTCCCAAGAGGTCATCCGTCTTGGTAGTGCTCGTACCTGAATATGTTGAACTTTGAGTTTCAAAGAATCAATAGGCACATCTATGAATTAATTCTAGTTTTAACACACACACATATTTCCTAGGCACGCTTTCTCTCCGTTCAGTGTGCAATTCAGCTCATTTTTACCCCCTTTGCCATCCTATAAGCCTACTAGAAGTCGCTACTTATCCGAGCCCTTTAGCCTAGGCGACCCGCCCTCCTAAGATCGGGTCATTACGGACCCGCTAGCTTTCACGTGCTTCGTCCTCAAACCACACACCTACTAGAGGGGATCCCACTTTGATACTATATTATGACACTTTAAATTTAACTCACTCGAAGTATTGTCCGTTTTGACCCGTTTCATACTGAGCCTTACGGCTTTGTTCTTTGGCTACAGGTGAGCACTTTCCCAGGAGGTTACCCATCCTAATGGTGCTCCTACCTGAACACACTTAACTTGTGCATGTCTACGTCGTAGATAAACAATGGTTCAAGGAAAAATTACCTTACATCTCAAAGGCATTAATGGTGCATCAGCGAGTCATTGTTGCGAACTGTCTTCCTTCGGTTTGCTGAGGAATATCCTTAAAATCCCTTTACCGATCACATAGTACCAGTTCATGATTTTGCCTTATCCATGTCACAATTTGGACGGAAATTGCTGTAAACAATGTTGTGGATGTTTGAGATGATATTGTGCTGTTCTTAAAAATCAATGCTGTAAAGAAAATGGGTCTCATTTCTTGGGGTCTTTTGGGTCAGCATCAAATAATAGCAAATCCAGAAAGTGTCTTCGTTAAAATTTACTTACTTCCAAGCAATCAATGGATCTGCCAACTTGACTGAGATGTAAATGCGGCAAAAGATCAGACACTCAACGGTGACATTCACAGACATTCCAGGGCGACATCTTTCGTTGCTGACGTGACTATTTTCTTTGAAGTCTAAGTGGCAGGAGTGCGTGCTCTTCATCTTTGATTTTTTATTGCTTCAATAGATAAAGGTTGTTCAGCACCTACTCCACCAAGTGCACAACCTTGTTCTCTATCTATCAAGCTCAAATATACATATCCATCTCTCAAAATTCTGTATATTCTATAGTATACATTTGGAAACTAGTCTTACGTATGGGCCACTAATACACAGTTCGACAAACATATGATGCTTGTCTGTCTGTAGGATAAGTAGAGGAAGTTTTACAGAAGTTGGGAGTCCAAATACCTCCCCAAAGCTTCTGCAACTGTTTTTATTGCTAAGGATCAGTAAGTATTACACTCAAGAACACAGTAATCGCTGCGCAGCATTTCCTCGTACTTGGAATTTCCAAGGAGGGGGGCAACATCAAACTTGTGTCGGGATTTCTTCTCCAAATCATAAAGCGGATCGCTACATTTGAGCAGCACTTGCAGTACCTCCTTCATTGTGGGCCTCATGGAAGGCAGAGTAGCAGTGCAAAAGATCCTGAGCTTAAAGACATTGCTAATTTCATCTTGGTACAAGTCGTCCTTGATCTCCTCGTCTATCGCATCAGACGTCGGCTTGCCATCTTGGAAATGACGCCATGCCCAATCAGCGAGGCACATGTCTTTGGTCCCATCGTTAGCCTCCCTCCCGGTCGTCAGTTCCAAAAGAACGACTCCAAAGCTATAAACATCGATCTTCTCATTAACTCTTGTTGTATGAGCATATTCTGTTATTCAACAAAGAAAAGGCAAGACGTAACTAAATATTCTTGCTGGTAGGATATGAGGAAGGTGAACTTGCATAGCTGAAATTAACTCATGTTAAGTGAATAGGCAAACCTGGTGCAAGATAGCCGAAAGAACCGGCAACACCTGTCATCGCTACAGCTTCTCCGTGGTTGGCCAACATCCTTGCAAGGCCAAAGTCAGCAATTTTTGCATTGCACCCAGAGTCTAAGAGAATGTTGCTTGATTTCACATCTCAGTGGATGATCGGCGGAGAACAATCATTGTGCATATAGCAAAGTCCTTTAGCGGCTCCTAGCGCAATCTGTAACCTTTTGGGCCAATCCAAGAACATATTGTTGGCTACACCTGAGACCGGTGACGGTCTTTTCGTCCTGTGAAGCCAATGGTCCAAGCTGTGATTTTCCATGTACTAGTACACTATGAGTTTCGAGTTCTCGCAAGAAATACAGTACAGCAATTTGATAATGTTCGGATGCCTTATGTTCCCAAGTATCTCCACTTCTGCTAAGAATTGCTTCTCCAACTTCTCGTCCATTTTTCGGTTATTTGAAATCCTTTTTGCCACGACAGCGTCACTAGAAGGATTCACAATAATTATGTATACATTTTCCTGATCCTCCACTTCCGATCACATTATGCTCCTTCAATCCCGACAGAACATTCGATTCTGTAAAATTCAAACTTTGGAATGGGGTCAGTTTCAGAGTTGAATCAAACCCATTTGTCTTCTTTCTGGAAGCTCTAATTGTGAATACCGCCGCCAACAACACGAACATTGCCACAGCGACGGCCAAGACCACAATCAAGGCAACATTGGTCGGTGAGCTTTTGCTCGATCTACGGGATTGGGAATTGCAGACACTGAGCCTCATGAACGAATTGGATGCACAGAGGCCCCTGGTTGTTTAGGAAACTGGCATCATATGCGGCATTCTCTAACCCGTCTGGGATTCTTCCACTGAGGTGATTGGAGGATTAATTAAGAAGGTTCAGCCTCAGCTGGCCGATTTCAGGAGGAATCAAGCCGGACAGTTGGTTTTCCGACAGGTCCAGCTGCGTGAGTACCGGTAGAAGACCGATTTTGCTAGGAATTGGTCCTGACAATCGATTGTGACTAAGATTCAGTGAGGTCAAGGAGTTCCACGAAACAATAGCTGTGGGAAGATTCCCGGAGAGCTCATTCTGACCTAGCAAAAGCGTCGTCAGAGAAGGAAGCTCGGTTAATTCGGTCGGAACGGTGCCACTGAGGAGGTTATTACTGGCGTCAAACACCACCAAGTTCATCCACGAAGACACTGTGCTCAAAATCTTGCCGGAGAATCTGTTGTTGCTCATCTGGATCCGAGTGAGGTTTGGGGACAGCTCATCGGGAAGCTTGCCAGTTAATCCATTGCCGCTCAAGATCAAAGACATCAAGTTCCGCGACATCCAGATTCCTCCCAGCACATTGCCAGTGAATCTATTATTGTTGAACATCACGACGGACAAAATACTGCAATTTCAAAGTAATTCCAGCAACTCCCCGCCAAGATTTTTGTCCATAGCCTCCAACCCAAACAGCGTGCCGCTATGACACAGTTGTTCCGGCAATGCACCAGTTAAGTTGTTGAAGGCCACTTCAAATCTTCTGAGTGCAGAAAACTTCCCAAAGTCTGGGGGGAATCGTGCCCGACAAATTGTTATTGGACAGCCTGATGTCACTCAAAGCGGGAAGACGCCCGATACCTTCCGGTATTCCACCAGACAATTGATTGAACTCTAAATTCAAGCTGGATAGATTCTTGAGCTTCCCGAAATCTTCAGGTATGTTCCCCGTCAAATTATTTGCAGACAGGTCGATGACGCTCATGTTCGCAGTGCTCACTGCCTGAGGGATCGACCCGGACACATTGGTCTTGTACACGTACAACTCACTCAAGTTCCTTAGAGCAAAAATGCTGCCTGGGATCTCTCCTGTCAGTGGATTCATCCCCAAATCCAAGTGCTCAAGAGCCTCCATATTGCCGACGGTCTCTGGGATTCCACCAAACGGGTTTGTCTACAGCATCGAGAAGAATCACAGCTTCTTCAGGGCTGTGAAGTTCTACGGTAGCTGCGACGGCACAAGATTGTCGTTGTACCCGAGACTTGGCTCTTTGAGATCGGGGAGGCCAAAAATCTCTTTAGGGTAAGTGCCGTTGTACTCGGACTGGTAAAGGTGAAGGATCCTCAGCGTCTGCAGCCTTGCAATCGACACTAGGACGTCGAACGAGAAGCTGTTGGCGGCAAGAATCAGGACCTGAAGATCGGCCATGTGGTCGATATCAGATGGAATAGGACCTTCAAAGTAATTCTGGGACAGGTCGAGGTGCGCGAGCTTGGAACAGTTGTAGAGAACTGTGCGAAACTTTCTAGGAATATTATTGGAGGAGACGTTGAGCTTGGTCAGATTCTTGAGGTCGCAGATGAATGGGGGAATCGAATAATTTATGTTCAGGTTGACAAGATTGAGCTCCGTGATCGAGCCAACTTGGCATGTGATCTCGGGCCATGTGCAGTGGGAGGATGAATTGGAGGCGACCCAGTGGGCAAGGGAAGATGGGTCTTGCCAGGATTGCGTCAGCTTCAACAGGACTTGCTGTTCTTGATCTTGGATTTGAGACTCTGCAACATGGGAGAGGGAGCAGAGGAAGACGAGACAGGGGATGTAGAAGAAGAAGAAGTGAATATGAGCAAATGTTGACATCTAAAGAGAGCGGGCTGATTGCAAGTCACAAAGGACAAAAAAAACGGCCCACATAGCATGAATCCGAAGGAAGGCTGTGAGTCAGGCCCAGAAGATTTGGAGCAGTTATCGACAGGATACGTCATAAAAGTGTCGACAGGTTGAAAAGTCCAAAATCACGAGCCTTGCACATGACATTGACAAGTCCAAGATCACGAACCTTGCACGTGATGTCGACAAGTTCAAGATCACGAGCTTTTCATGTGATATCAATGAATTAAGCACGCGGTGTTACATGGTAAAGAAATTCATTTTCATGTGTCGAAAGGTAAAGACATCACCGTGGGTGTGAAGATCAAGGAAGCTAAATAGTGAAACGTGGGAAACAGCAAGAAATAAGGAGACACGTGGAAGAAAATCAGTTATTACGTGATGCCCAATGGGCGTAAGCAATATCGACAAGTCAGGAAGTGGTTAAAGTGCAAAATGTAAGGAAGTGGAAAACAACTTTCGAGGAGAAGTAGCCGATCGACAGTTATCAGGCTGCTCTATAAATGCTCAAAGATTTCCGACGTAGAGGAGATCTCTGCACAACACAACACATCTTTTATTTATCTTTACATTTAGCACATTAGGAGTAGTCATAGTTACAGCTTTCAGATTCCACGTTGTAAATTCAATTCCGGTGAGAGTCTTTCTCAGGGCCAACATTGTTGATTAAATTCAAGTGTTGTGTCATCAGTTCAGCGTCATCGATTAAATTCTGGCATTGTACTTAGAATATACCTGTTGATTAGATTCCAGCCATATTCTCTCAAGTCACGTCATTGATTAGATTCTGGCATACCTTAAATTGCAATGTCATATATTAATTGTGTCGTTGATCAGATTTCGACATAGCTTGGTCTCAGCATTTGCAAGTTGTCATCTCATTGTTAGTATTATCAAGTTTGGTGTATTACCAAACTAAATTGTAAGGCATAAGTTGGGCTTGATAAATATATTTGACATTCTCTGTCCGAGCTTGATTCAAGACCCTAGTCTCCTTTAATAAAATCTGAAATGCAGCGTTCGGTGAAAGATTTTCGACGGGATAAAACCGATGAAACATCTTTTTGGTACGCCTGGTGAGACGACTATTGAGTTAAGTGGAGAGAGTGCTATGCCACGTACCAGAAGTTGCACCAACTCGGATAATACTACTGGCGAGCCAGCTGCATCGATGGCGGAAGATAATACCCATACCGAGACATCATCCGCTCAACTTTTTCATAACAAGGTTGCTAATCAATCTCGAGAGGAGGTCATAGATATGTCGAGGCAGCGCGTTGAAGATAGAAGGCAAGCTAAGCTCACACCAGTTGTACTTTCTACTATGAGGCGAACTATTGAGAAAACTCAGAATGAGTTCGTTGATTATGTGGTGAGGCGTATGACTGAGGTGGTTAGGCCTTTGATCATCAACACTTATGATGAATGTACTCAAGGTCAATATGAAGGGTCCATCATGTCGACCCAACAGAGAATAGGATCTCCATCAACATTGGGAGGTTCTACAATACAGTTTGGGATGATGACCCAAGGTACATCGACGATCTCGCCCATTCGAATATTACCAAGGGGAGAAACCTTGTCAGTAGCACCTGGTGAGAGGTTTCCTTAAGCTAATGTAGGCCCAAATGGAGGGGTTGCTCGACAGACGATGATCGATGAGAACTTCCAAGGAAGACATCAAGTTACTCAAGTGGAAGGTCCTCCTATGATCCAGGTAAATCCTTCACTTATAGTCTTGGATATTTAGAATCCTGTAACGCTTTTGCCCAGGGGGCAAGAACAGTTCCAACAAATAAACAATCAACCACAACGTCAGGCACCTCAGCCTGTAGTGCCTAACGTAAATCAGTATTTTCCACCCCTATGGGTCCGAATGTTCAAGTCCAGCTACCATTACCATCACAGTTAAACCCACCAGTTAATTCCCCTATGATTGCTCATAACGTACCACAGATCATGCAGCCACAACCTCAACAATAGCCACAGTTACCACAGCAGCCATTTTACCAATTACCTAACCAAAATCTAAATCAGCCATTACCACCTAATTATGTTGTAGCTCCTTCGCCCGTCATGGGTCAAGTAAGAAATCAGTTGGTAATGGATCCTGTAATGAGGGGATATGGTCAAGATATGGGATACTTCCCAAACGTCTATAGAAAATCATATACTGATTGGATAGATACTATACCATATTCAAAGGATTTTAAAATGCCAGAGTTTACATTGTTCACTAGAGAGGAAGATCAGTCAACTTTTGAGCATGTTAATCGTTTTCTGGTGTGATGTGGCGATGCGGCCCATGCTGATTATTGGAAATTGAGGTTATTTCCCTTATCTTTGTCGAAAATCGCGTTTACCTGGTATACTGCTTTACCTGCAAATTCAGTTACATCATGGAAACAAATGGAAAGATTATTTCATTGTCAATTTCAAAAAGTTGTGCCGAATTTGTCGATAGCTAATCTCTCGATTATGAAACAGTTAGCCAATGAATTTGTCGATCAATTCATTTCCAAATTTAAAAGGGCAAGGAATAAATGTCTAGTCCCTTTACTTGAGAAGACTTTTGCGAACCTCGCTTTTAACGAACTAAAGTTTGAAATCTGAGAAAGGATGGTTGGACAACCTTATTCAGATCTGTTTCAGTTGTCAACTATAGCTACTAAGCACGAAAGTCTCCTTTAGGAAAAAGACAAAAGATATGATCGACGAAGTGAAGTTCGTTGGGTTGATGCTATCAAGAGCGAAGATGAAACTGAATCAGCAGATATAGCAGATATGGCTCTTGCTAAAATGGTGATTGATAAGCCATATATTTGCTAAGCATTAAAGCTGGCAAGAGTTAAAGAGAAATCCAATCTCATGACCAAGGCTAAAGAACCCATTTTTTATTCTTTCGATATTAATAAGACGGAAGAAATATTTGACTTGTTGTTAGCTGATGGACATACCAGACTCACGGAGGGTCAAGTTTTACCCACCAAAGAGGAATTGGCAGTAAAAAAGTATTGTAAATGGCATCATTCATGGAGCCATGCCACCAACGACGGCCTGGTATTTAAAAGAAATGTCCACGAAGCTATTAAGCAAGGAAAGATAAAATTCTCGGAGGACAAAGGTAAGTCCCCGATGAAAGTTGATGTCGATCATTTTCCTGTAATGAGAGGAATGATGTCATTAAAGACAAAGACCAAGGGGCATCGGTCGTATTGTTTTTGCGAAAAGTGTAAATGATCGTTGGAACGAGAGAAACATTATTCCAACAGTCGAAGACGTCTGCCCAGTGAAGTTGTTGACGAATTCCGCGACTTCTCCCTCACTGATTCATATGATGAACAGACTCCCTCTAGGGGTGTTAATCATCATAAGGGCCATCAAGGCCATAATAAAGCCACTAAATCATTCAAGCAAAGGTACGAAGAAGGTGATCCGACCATTGGTACTTTGGGGGAGCCTAGTGGTAAATTTGATTATTATGTTAGTTATGCTCCACCACCTTCATACAATGGGAAGATTGAGCCAAGTGGATGGGGTTCTAACTTCTATGATCAAGAAGATCTCCACACTAACCCTCATCCATCACGTCGACAAACTCTCAAAGTACCGGGAGACCCACTTGTGGTGAATGGTATGAGGCCCGCAGAACTTAGAATCGTAGCTCAAATCTAACGCGGACTCCAAAAAGGAGAATGCAAAGGAAAAGAAAAGAGTATCAACTCCAACAACAAGTGAGTCAAGTTCACACCAACCAGATTAAACCAACCCTGATCGCAAAACAAGAGGTCAAGCCAAAGTACCCTAAGCGTAGGAACTTAGTCTGGAAAAGAAAACCAGGAATTCAAGCCTCGACATATGGTCGACCTCAACAACTTTCACTAAAGCAAGACGTTAAGCCTGCGCGGTGTGAACCACAGCAATTGTCAAGATCAATCTTGTCATTGAGTTCTTGCATGGTTCGAGTATGCATTCCATCAAACCTCCGGGTTATGATGGTGGAGCCAGATCATCTTGTAGAAGTCACAATGGACGAGGAAGAAAGAGCAGAATTTCGCTTTGATATCGAGGAAGTGGTTGAATTTGAGAAACCTCCACCTAAGGGTTCCAACCACTTAAGGGCTCTGAATATTAATGCAAAGATTAATGGCCGACCTATGTCTCAAGTGCTAGTGGATGGCGGATCTACACTTAATCTCATCCCATATCGTTTCTATAAGAAACTGGGAAGGCGTGACGAGAAGATTATCCCATCGAATATCCAATTGTCTGATTTTACTGGAGAAGTCTCAAAGGTTAAAGGAATTTTTGTTGTTGACCTAATAGTTGGTACTAAAACTTTCAGGACGTCATTTTGTGTGGTTGATGCAAATGGGTCTTACAATTTACTGTTAGCCCGAGATTGGATCCATGATAATCAGTACGTATCATCAACTCTCCATCAGATGCTAGCATCTTAGAATGGGGATAAGATACAATACGTCAAAACAAACACCAAGTCACAGCAACCTACGCACATGCGTCTCTAACTTACCAATTGGTACTAAAAGATAATATATCCATCAGTAAGCCATCTCTCGTTGACCCCAATAGTATTACATTCTGCCGTTTCGACAAAAGTATCGTTAAGTGGGTCCCGAAAATTCAACTGGCGACGCAATTAAATAAGGTTGTCCATGGAGAACCTTACATTGTCAAAAGACCTCATTAAGAGGTACTCGGCCTATCGGGCCGAGCTCGCAGAACAATCCACAGAAGCTGTCGATAGAATCCTTGAATTCGAAGACTCACCCATAAAAGAGATTAAAAAGTCAATTAAAGCTCAAGACCCATTACAAGAGGTCAACCTTGGGCTAGGTAATGAAAATCGACCTATTTACGTAAGTTCGTTGATCGATGATGACTTCAAAGCCCAGTTGGTAAGACTCTTGAGGAAGTATAGGGATTGTTTTACCTGGGACTATAGAGAAATGCCAGGATTAAGCAGAGACGCCGTCGAACATCGACTGCCCATAAAAAAAGGGGTTCAGGCCTCATAAACAGCCGCCCAGACGATTTGCCCCGGAAGTTATCCTTAAAGTAAAAGAAGAAATGGAACGATTGCTAGCAACGGGATTTATCAGGACGGCGTGGTACATCGAGTGATTATCTAACATAGTCCCAGTAAAGAAAAAGAGTGGGAGGTTACGTGTCTACATTGATTTTCGAGACTTAAACGCAGCCACATCCAAAGATGAGTACTAGATACCAATGGTGAATATGTTAGTTGATTCGGCTTCTGGGAATGAAATTATGTCATTCAAGCTACAACCAAATATTCATCGCTAAAGAAGATATCCATAAAACTGCATTCAGGTGCCCTGGGGCTATTGGCACCTTTGAATGGCTCGTCATGTCATTTGGATTAAAAAATGCGGAAGTAACTTACCAAAAAGCCATGAACTTCATCTTTCATGACATGATTGGAGACTTTATGGAAGTCTACATTGATGACATTATTGTCAAATCAGACCAGTTGAAGAGTCAAGAAGAGTTCGTATGGGAAGACAAACACCAAAATGCTTTTGACCAGATCAAGCAGTACTTAGTTAATCCACTAGTATTGATGTCGCCGAGAGCGGGTTAACCATTGAAATTATACCTAGCCGCTACCGATACTACCATCGGATATATGCTAGCGCAGGAGAATACTAAAGGAAAAGAGCAAGTAGTATATTATTTGAGTCAGATGTTGAATGATCCTGAAACAAGATACACTGCGATTGAGAAGCTATACTTGTCATTATTTTATGCATGTACAAAATTACATCATTATATGCTACCGACTACGGTACATGTGATATGTAAAACAGACGTGATTAAATACATATTGACGCAGCCTATTGTTAAAGGCCGAATTGCCAAGTGGGCATTTACTTTAACCGAAATAAATTTGGTCTATGTCCCGCTTAAAGCAATAAAAGGACAAGCCATAGCTGACTTCATTACGGAATATGCTAGAGCACGAGATGAAAATAGTGAGGGATATGTTCACGTCGTCTCATGGCAGCTTTACTTCAATGGATCCAGTACCCCTGGGTCTGCTGAGGTGGGATCATGATAATATCCCCTCATGGACAGAAAACGAAACTTATATTCAAGATGAATTTCGAGTGCTCTAATAATCAGGCCAAATATGAGATCTTAATTGTTGGCCTAAATATCATAGCCAATATGAAAATACGTTTCGTCAAAGTCATAGGAGATTCTCAATTGGTGATAAAACAATTATCTGGGGAGTATCAGTGTCTTAATGAGAATATTATATCTTATTATTCACTAGCAAAAGAGCTCCTAGATCACTTTGACAACTTTAAGTTGGTCCATATTAAAAGAGAGCATAACCCGAAGGCCAATGACTTAGCATAAATGGCTTCCGGTTACAAAATATCAAAAGAACTTGCTGACCATATTATTACCTAGACCAAGGTTCTACCATCGATGAACAATAGAATTATGTTTACACAATCGACAGAAACTCTTGTTGACAACACGACTATCGACAAAATAGCAACCCAAGATTGGAGAACTCCATTGATAGAGTATCTCAACAACCCAGTCTCTATTGATAAAAATATCAAAAGAAAAGCCTTTAACTATTTGATGATTGGAGACGAGTTATATCGCAAGACTATGGATGGGCTATTGCTCAAATGTTTGGGATAGCAAGAGTCTATGATAGCAATGGCCGAGGTTTATGAAGACATATGCGGAGCTCATCAATCAGGGATAAAAATGAAGTGTTTGCTTTGTCGACACGGTTATTTATGGCCAACTATCACTCGAGACTGCATAAGTTATGCTAAGGGATGCAAAGCTTGTCAAAGGCATGGGCCCATTCAGCATGTTCCTGCGATAGTAATGAAACCTATCATCAAACCTTAGCCATTTAGAGGCTGAGCGATGGATATAATAGGAAAAATTTATCCCCCTTCGTCGAGGAAACATAGCTTCATTTTGGTTGCCACCGACTATTTTACTAAGTGGATTGAAGCAACCTCGTACAAGAATATAACACAAAAGACAATAAAGGAGTTCATCGAGGAGCGTATTATCCATCGATTTGGCAGCCTAGAATCTATGACTACAGATCAAGGTACGGCCTTTACTAGACAAGAGGTGATTGGTTTCGCCAAGGCTAGAGGCATTAAGATGATTCATTTAACTCCTTATTATGCCCAAGCCAATGGTCAAGCTGAAGCCTTCAATAAAGCCATCATCGCGCTAATTAAACGACACTTGGAGGATAATCCCAGAAAATGGGATGCATTGTTGTCGATTGTATTATGGGCTTATAGAACATCTAAAAAGATTGCTATAGGTACTAGCCCATATATGCTCACTTATGGACAAGAGACAGTTCTCCCTGTTAAAGTACGGTTCAATCCCTACGAGTCAGACTCCAGAACAATTTGACCAAGGAGGAATATGACGAGTTAATGTTGTTGACACCTAAATTTTGGCACATCATTTAGTGTTAATTGCATAGAAAATTAGGGATTAAATTTTTAACCCCTGAACAAAAATATTAAAATTGCATAGCATATAGTTAAATTGCATATAGATATTAGGAGCATTCTATTAATAGTTAATTAGGCCCATATAATTTGCACAATTATCGGACCGACGGCGGATGGATTCGAGCGAATGATTTTGAGCTTAATTGAATCAAGCCCATAACCGAAATTGATATGTTTTTCCCATGAAAAAATCTCCTGCATATTTTCGGCTAAATAGAAGATCAAGAAGGAAGGGGAATTTATTATAATTGGCCATATTCTCTGAAGATATGAGGGAGTAATATCATATTTGCACATATCTTTAATCCATGGAAAGTAATCGGCAATATATCTTTTGGAAATTAAAAAATCTCGGGTGTCACGATATATCAAAGAGGAAAGATATCAGCCGATTGGGTTTTTATTGGAATCTTTTGTGCAAGAGGAAAATATACACGAAAGATATTCCCCGTCACTTTGGAAAAAAAAATCGTGCGAGGCTAGAGATTGTAAAAGACGGCCACAGTATAGGAGGGGGAGAAGAGACGAAAAGCACAGGAGAGCGACCATTGAAAAAAAAAAGAGAAAATCGTGAGAGAAGGGGCCATACAGTGGGAGGTTTCGGTCAACAAGGAGGACTTTTCTTTGGGTCTGACAATAAAAGACAAGAGAGATAAAACGTGAGAGAAAAAGAGAGAGGGGGAAGTCTTCTTCTTCCTTCCACCCCCACTACACGACGCCATTGCTGTTGCATCGAAGTCACTGCTGCTTGCTGCTCCGCAAAGACTGACCCTGTTGCCTCGCAAGCCGTACAAAGAAACACACGGCAAATCGCTCCAGCCTGCTGATCCCGTTGGCCCTGAGTATCTCGCGCCCTACCATCCAAGAAGACCCAACTGTGAGTCCTCTTCATGCTCGGCTTTTGCGGCATCGGTCACGCTAGCCGCGACAACCAGTTTTTCCCGTGACGACACCAACCCATGCCCGCGACCTCGCTCCTCGCTATCAAGCCCGACCAGCCAGGATCACGGTTTCTCCGTGCATCAACTGCCCGAGCAACTCCCGCGCCTCTGACGATCCACGATCTGCTGTTGTTGCTGCTTGCTGTTCTGCTGCTGTTGTTGCAGCACCGTTGCTTCTGTTCACTACAGTTTGTTGCCAATCATTGCTGTTCACTGTTGCAGCATACCTCCGTCCAATCCCGACGCTACCTTCAACGTTGTCCGGCAACTTCTGCGGTGATCGATTGCAATTACAAGCGAATTTTCTTAGGCGATTACATGGTGACGAGCTATTGGTCTACCCGTCGCCACTCCCGACGCACCGCCGGTCACTATCCTGATCCGTAATCCCAATCCGCTGCAAAATTCAAATTTGGAAAGAAATCTGCAAATCAGGTAATTATCTTATCCCGATTTAGTTTGAATATTTTGTTGCCTAATTCGTGCTTATTGATATCTAATCTTGTACATTTAGATAATAGGCAATATTTCAATTAGAATTTATTTCCTTTTTTTGAAATCTTGGATATCTGATCTTATCAAATTTGGTTAGAATTTAGAATTTTCAAAAACCTTTGAATATATCCAAGATATTTGAGATATCTAAATTTTTTCAAGATGTGATCGATTAGGAAAATTTCCTGATCCGCAACCGTACACGTGGAAATAAATCTATCTATCAGGCTTTAGATAGAGTTATTTCCATAGCGGGTATTTCGAATTTTAGGATCAATCTGTCAGGCTTCAGATCGAAACTTAATTCGAAAGATTTAGCGGTTATTTTTTTTATTTTAATTTCGAATTTAAAAAAAATACCAAAAGATTACTCTAGAATAGGTTAATTTAGTTTAATATTACATGTTTAGATAATTGGCATTTTTAATTCCGAATTTCATTAAAAAAATACAAAAAAATAATATGCCCGTCATTAGAAATAGGTCACGTCATTGCATGACATATAGTTTGCACGTTAGGTTGCATAAATCTCATGTCAATTTTTGCACATCATTACATATAGGTTAGTTTTTCATTTAAATAAGTAAAAATCAAAAAGAAATTTCTGCACCTTTGAACTCTAAGTCAGGATTTATCAAAATTGTCAAATTGAGTATTTTTCTCGAAATTGGTACCGAAAGGGTGTTAGGGAATCTAGTGTAACCAAGTCCCCGAATTTATGATTTCTGGTTCGTAGAAATAAAATAATACTCCCGTTATTTTATTTAGGTTTCTAATCAACCTACCCTAAATGATTAGTGGCGACTCCCGTTGAAAATATTTGCATGCTCACAATTGGACCTAAGTTGCGATTTGGTAGAGTTTGGGAGAACTCGAGCTAGGTTAGTTAATTTAATTGATCTAGTAATCTATTAGCCTAAGATCGGACAAACCTGTTTTTTTTAGGTCGCGACAAATGTATACCAACGTTGATGAATTATGAGAAAACAAAGTGATTGCTTTGGAAAAGTTGATCCTCCAAAAAGAAAGAGTTGCCAAAGTATATAATAAACGTGTAAAGCATAAGCAGTTTGAAATTGACGACCTGGTCTGGAAGACCATTTTGTCGACGAGTTTGGACAGTGAAAAGTTTGGTAAATGGTCACCAACATGGGAGGACCATTTATGGTAACCGAGGCATTCATCGGGAATGCTTATTGATTAATGGATATCGAGGGAAAGGAATTTTCCTATGCTATCAATGGCAAATATTTAAAGAGGTACTATCCTACTATGTGGGAGATGCGAGAAATGAAGGAAGAAGAGACTGAAGATTCCGAATAAGTCCAATTTCATTTACAAACAAAAGACAGGTTACTAAAAAAATAAAAATAAAAATATTTTTGATTTTCTCTTCCTTCTTTCCTCTCTCTCTCTCTCTCTCTCTCTCTCTCTCTCTCTCTCTCTCTCTCTCTCTCTCTCTCCTTGTTCGTCTTCGCCCTTCCTTCCTTCCTTCCTTCCGAGCCCAGACTCGCCAACCGCCTTCACCCCCCAGGCCAAGACCAGTATGTTCCATAAAGATGGCTATAAAGTGCTGCATTCGGTCCTCCAGGCGCTAGTTCTTCGTCTCAGCCTATTCCTTGGCTTCTTCGAGGTCGGAGACTGTCTCTTCCAGGTTCGATATCCACTTCTCGAGCCGTTGGATGAGCTCGAGGTGGGATCACACCAGTTCATCCGACTACTTGGCCATGGTGCCTAAGGATTAGAAAGCAGAGTTGACAAAAATTTCATAATGGAAGTCCATCGAGAGTCCAATCTCGACTTCATCCCGTTCGAGGCAGGAAACTCCTTGCCTCAGTCTTTTCTCTGCCCTCCGGATCCTTTCAGTAATCGGCTCCCGATACCTATTGAGATGCTCTTGGGAGGAGTGGAGTCGGCCCTGCACGTCAGAAAGTGTGTTGTACACTATATTTGCATGCTTAATCTCTTCCTTAAAGCTCTCAAGCGTGCATTCTGCAACAAAGTGTGCAACGATGGTTCTTTCATTGGCTCGGAACTGGGACACCCGATGTTTGAAAACGGTCGTGAATTCCTCGTAGTCAACAAAGAAAGGGTGATCAGAAGATAGGTCCTTAGGCTTCCCTTCGCGAATCAGCTTCTCGACCTTAGCCACTGCCTGAGGCTTGGTGACCAGGACGGCGTAGGTCAGGCTCAAGTAGGAGATAATCTCCTTCCACAGGACATTAAATTGGCGAGCGCTCGGAGCCGGGGACGAGGCACTAGATTCCATTGTTGTTGGGTAGGGTAAATGAAGGAAATTTCTATGCAAGATACGATTTAAAAATCAAAGTCAAGTGGTGAAATCTTGATCGCAATGGGCCCATTATTTATAACCCGTGACTGGAGTCCTAACTCTTCACAAATCGATACAAGAAGATCAGCTGATGTCACGAATATCTCGAACAGCACGATCGTATCCATTTGATTAGTCCAAGATACAAGGATTGGAACGTTGCGAGTAAATGGCCATTTATTCCTTGAAGGTCACAAAATAAGATTCGAGGAAAAACGTGCCGATAGTTACTCCCAGCCGTTCAATGAGCTACACGTGTACTGATGAGATTCAATTACTACTTAGGCGTATATCCATGCGATGGCAAAGTTGAATTGCACCGGTACAAATTGATTAGGTTTCGTACTGATTCACTGAATGCAAGTGCAGGAGATTGTACACAGACGTCTTTTCGAGAGCATAAAGAAAGGGTAGTTTGGTCAGTAACACTGAACAAGTCATCAAAGCATACGCGAACTATGATTATTCGGATAATACTCAAGGAAAAGGAAAAGCCGAGTAACAAAAATATTTACGGCAGTACCATTCTCGGCATTAATGACATGGAAAAAGAGAGAAGAGATGATGTTAGATGTAAATTAAATAAAATGTTGTTCAAGGCCTAAGATGAAGCTGTGAAGCTAGATTTCTCGATTACAATTTCATTCCAGAATTTTGTCCTTTTCGACCTAGCTATCCCCCACCTCAGTGCTCAGTTGCTTTGCAATTGCTTCAAGGTCTAATATGACTTTGCTTTGATCAAAGAACGTCAACAAAGAAACGCTTTTGTTGACGCGAAATGCCTCAAAGACCTTACAGGCCTCACCAAGCTCTTCTTCTTTGAGGCTTAGGATCCTCTCTTTGTCCTCAATGGCATTGACATATTCAAGCCCTGCCTTAAAAGCCTTCACAGTTACATCGAATGAATAAGAGAATTCATGAAGAGTAAAGTCTAAAGCTCGACAAGGCAAGGGGCAAGATAAACTGGTCAGATAGTTTAGCAAGAACCTGACTTTGCTTTTGAACTTTGGAACGTCACAAATAACGTTGTACTCTTCTTTTAAGAGCTTACAAAGTTGAGTTCCTTTGGTACGAATTTCATCGTGATTAATAGAAGGAAAAAAGCTGCCTATCGAAGGACGTTTACCTCCAAAGGCTTGAATGATGTTAACCTGAGGAGTTTTAAGGGGGGGATAATCCATGATAGAGCTCACTTCGTCCATTGATTCGTCCGTACCGAACAACAATAATTATGGTGTACTTGGAGATAAGGGTACATCAGACATAGGAAATCTTCTAAAAGGATGTAATAATCCCATTGGGAGCAGAATTATCCTTGACAAGGTTGAATCCAGGTCTTCGGGAAAAATCAAGACTTTATAGTCGTCCCACCATTGATTAAATAACATTGAACCATACGGGGTGCTGAAATTGTTAACAAGCTTGAACCGTCCCAGGATATATTTAGCAACCTCATTACAACACAATAGAGCATCATTCCTTAGAGACAAAGAAGGAGGGAAGTTCACTGAGTAGAAGATTGGTATGAAAATATCTTGGACCAACCCAAATTGACGGGCATAGTAATGAGGATTGTATGCCTTGAAACCAATAGAAAACCTTCCTCCAAAAGTAAATTCTAGTGGAAGATCGATGGGGATGAGGACGCTTCCCCAAAATATTGAGGTGTCATACTAAGCAGTCGATGGGTCACACACGAAGTTTACACCAAACTTATGAAAAACGAAGTCCTTCAGGGTAAGAAGAACACCTAGGAAGTACTCCAAGACAGGAAGTCCTCAGATTGGCTAGAGGAAAATGCTATAAAATTTCCAGGGGCCAAAAGCAGTCTCCATAGGCTGCTTATGTGCATCATACTAGTCGACAGGTGTAGAACCATAAGACGTGAACAAATGAGAGAAGTATGACTGAACCTAACCATGCAATATCCACAGCGAGCCAATGAAAGGGTCAGGATGTACACTAAACAATGAAAATTGTGCATCGACAAGGCCTTTATATAAAGCAGACAAGGCCATTCGACCTAACCCTACATCAACACCCTGAGTAAGCGCATATGTGAGCGCATATGTGATGTCCACAAGCCCACATGATATGGAAGTAGTATAAAAGATATATCGACAAAGCCAGAAAAGCAGGAATGCAGCATGTTCTTAAGGAGTTATTGGTCCATTTGATTTGCTAAACTCTTTGATGAAGTCATAGAATGAGAGATCAACGAAAAAAGTACCATAAAAATCTGGACATAACTACGACTTCTGATTATAGAATTCCACAAAAGGCGATAGACCAGTCAGTGATCACATGTCAAGTAAGATAATGGTTATCAAACCAGGGGGCAGAAAAAAGCAATTCGCTGATGGTGACAAGAGATAGCAAAGAGCTCTGATGAGCCCATATTCAACAGGATCTATAGAAAGATAGCTTAGTGATAAAGCCTCCTCTATTTTCGCCGCCTTCCATATGACCGACATCTCTTGCTTCATCCTTTGGTACCACCGAGAGAATTGTTCATCATAGCATAGATACGAGTTGAAACGAGAGTTCAGTGACACCCAAGTCGAGATGCTAAGTCGGGTTTGACTTATGGGAAGAATCTCCTTATAATAATGTGGAAAGTGCTCGGTAAAAATTGATGGCGGAGGGATTAATTTGAGATGCGGGCCTAAGGTCACATGACGAGCTTCCGCATCATAATCCATAAAGGATAGGGAGAGGCGCCCTTGTCATTCAAAATTCCAAAGGTTCTCAAAATAATTCAGGCAAAGAAGAGCTTCAGTATTGATTGGGAAAAAAGAAAGGTTAGCCATTATGATGGGCCAAATGAAGAAGCTCGACTATGGCTACTAGGTATTTATACTAGTCTATTTAGTCGATTAGTTAGGCCCACTAACTGGCAACGTGCACATAAACGAAGACGCAAGGCTCAGGATCCATTATCAAAGTTGGTTCTGAGTAATCGCGGCATACATGGACATCCAAAGAAAATAAAAATATTTTATTAAGGAGAAGGAGGTATGCCAAACAAAAAATCGTGAACCCCTCGTTGCAGCAAGAGTAGTTGAGAATCTATTCTACTCATTTCAGAAATACATGCATTTCTGTTCTGACGCTATTCCACTGCAAGGTTCAACACTCTCATATGCTCTTTTTGTTTCAAGCCCTTCAAAACGTTGACATAATGACGCAATTGTTGTTCGACCTCTGCCTGTTGACGGAGCTTCATCTCCTGCCGTCGACGAGTCTCTTCAAGGGTTGCAGCAAAACGTTTCTCTTTTTCGACAAGGACACCTATTTTGCCTGTAATAACCCGAAGAGACTCACGACGGGTATTTACCTCCTCACTAGCCTCCTTCACAGTGTTAGCTAGCTCCTCATGTATTTCTGTAGGAATGGTCGTCTCTTGTACTTGGCCCAAGAGTTGTTGGTATTTATTAAACATAGGTTGGAATTCTTAGGAGAAAGTCTTGAGTTGCTCCTTGAGTGCTGGAGGAAGAATAGACCCAAATTTATCATTATCATTTCCAAGGCGATTGATGAAGAGTTTGAATTGCTCCAAGGCTGTAGCATCATACGACATCCTCGCAAGTCTTCCTATAGAGAAGTCTAAAAAGCACGTCAGCTCCATTTTCTTCTTGATTATAGTTAGTTTTGATTGGCCAGAGTGAGGCGACAAGTCATATGGATTAAACACCAAAATAAATTCAGCTTCGTCTATGGCATGCATTGCCTTGCCCAGATATGCGACAGATGAAGTGGCCGACTGATGGTCAAGCAAATGAGTTGATAAGATAGGTGTCGATGATAAGGCCTTGACAGGATTAGTTGTGGAAGTCGAGACTATGAGCATTGGAGTGGACGTTGACGATGAAGCTATGGAAGGATTGACCACAGTGACTAGAGTAGTGGTTTGTTGGACCATGACACTTGTCGATGGACCACATGCTATAAAACCGGAATGATATCTCAATATCAGGGTTAAATAAGAATTGAAGACAAAGTAATATTTGAAAGACATATACCTATCTCAGGCATAGTTGTCTCACATCCAGACGGATTAAGAGCAACGATGGTTTCTATAGTGGAATCAAGGATTAGAACAATTCGAACAAGTGGAGGAATAGGAACAATTGCTTGTTCAACTGAAAAGAAAATGAGAATAAATAAACCAAATAAACTAGACCAGCAGTAAGCGCCGGTCAAAACAAAAGCTTACCAGGGGTTACAATAGTGGATGAACTAGGCCGGATGGTAATTTGTGCTGAAGATGCCATTGATTTGGCAACATAGGGGCCGGAAGACACCAAATTGGCTGGGGCTGGTATTGTACTGGAAATGTCAGTCGATGAAATTGAAATGTTGCTGACCTGCTTGACAGAGTGAAGACCAATTGATGCCAAGACAGTGACGGGATTCCGAATTGTGTAAACAGAGATGCTATCTCCTTGACTTTTATCAAAAGAAGTAAGGAGTTCTGAAGAGGCCATATTGTGTGTAGCCGGCTCAGTAGATGGCTCGACAAACAAAGTTCTGCACTTCTTTCTCAGAGAAGGAGGAGAAGACTTCTTCCTTTTCTTTTTCAACAATGATACAATTTCTTCCAACGTATCTTCTTCATTCAATCCAAAGATGATGCGAAGGGGAGCAAGACCTTATAAGTAACAAATCAATATAAAAGGAAAGGATAAAGTGGGCTGACACAGAGAAAGAAAGATAGAGGCTTACCATTAGTAGGATTTTCGGCAGCATCGACACCATCTGTGTCAGAATCCTCTTCTGTTTCTGAGTCAAAGAATGAGAAAGTTAGGAAATGCACTAGACTGAAATAGAAAAGGAACGTAAAGTGACGGTACCCATACCTTGGGTAATCGGCTTCTTAGAGCCATTCCGCTTCACACAATCAATCGCAGACTGAAGGGCCTCTTCGTATGTACTTTCAAATGCAAAAGAATATCACCAAGTTTGCCATTCATCGAGGTGTCTTAGATGGGCTTTGAAACCATTAGGAAGGTCTGCACTGTAACGAGTGTGCATTGTGTTGGCAATTTCAATACAATAGAGCAGCGAACTTTGATTCTTGAGGGAATATTCTTTCTTCTTGGCTCCTTCCAAGAAGCCCTTTGAATAAGAAATTGGCATGGGAATTGCTTGCTAGGGTCCAAATTGCCTAGCACAATATTGTGGAGAATATACCTCAAATCCAAGATAGAATCGACCCTTTAATAAATCCATATGAGAAGATCTACTGCAGACAAGGCACAAATCCAGAAAGGCCTAAAGAAATTGAATCGAGCCGGATCGAATAAATAATCAAATTCTCCATAGCCATATTTAAAGAAAATGACTTGGTCATGGTTCAGTCTAAGAACAGCTCGAAGATAGAAGATAAAAGGAGGCGCTTGAGAAGCAATATGTCAAGGGGCATGGCTCAGCAATTGTCAGCCAGAGGTAAAGGTAAAGGTCTTCTATACCCTTGCAGAGACAAATGGGGAAGATGACGATCACCTCTACTAAAAAGGGAAGGGAAATACAAAGCCATCCACACCTGAAGTATCTAAAAAGTGCCCGAGATGATTCCAGAATCCCCAAACTTCATTGCTCAAGAGGCGTGGGTAAAGCCCCTATACAAAACTGCAAGAACAAGAGGGGCCAATGCAAGGCGTTTTTCTGTGGCTAAGGCTGCGACAATTTGCAGATAATCTTTGCAAACTTTAAGGGCGGGACTAAAGAATGCATATTTTGATAGCCAAAAAATCAGGAAAAGAAGACGCTCGTCCTGGGTAACAGGACCCGAAGTTCGGTAAAATCGAGATAAAAAATTATTGTATGCCAGAACATCCTCATAAATGAAAGAAGTGGGCAGTACAAGCAAATCCTCGACAGCATGACCGACCAGTTCAAAACCCGCTATAGCAAATACATCGAGCATAGTGATTGACATGTGTCCCCAAGAGAAAAAGAAACAATTGCTGGAAGATGACCAGAAAGTGATGGCGGAGCCTAATAGACAGCATTCCAGGTCATAAGATGACATATTGACCTCGAGAGCGATGTCAATCCCAGCAGCTGTCCATAAAAGTTGAGTTTCTTGATCGCCCTTCAAGCGAATAAACCATCTGTGAAAATCCTCTTCGTAAAAAGGGAAACCTCGAAATCGAGAAGACCCGGTAGACCATACACCCATGATGGAAGAATGTTGCAGTGCCAAAGTCTCATTGTGCTTATGCAGGAAATAGAATTAGAGATTCACGGGAATATTAAGATGGTCCATGAAACTAGGGCGCAAAGAGAAACAGTTGGCTTCATCCTCGACAACTTTCAATAAAAGGAAATAGCAATTATCAACGTGCGGATCTTCTTTGAACTTGTCAAAAGCCGCGATGTAGTCACTAGCAAAATATTCAGACTTTTTGGACGCCATGAAAAATGATGGATCGAGATCGGAAAAGGTTCAAGAAAGGATTTTTAGGGTTTTAAGAAGAAGACACAATGGTAAAACAAAGCTCTTGCGAAAATACAAGATGAAGAAGACGATTTGAAAAGCCGTGACTGTTTGGAGAAAATACAAGGTGACGTGTCCAAAGAATATTGGATGAAAAATTCATATTGGCTGCTCGAAAGGACGTCAGGGAACAGAAAGGCATAATCATCGCCTAGGGATTCGTACACGAACAAGGTATATCTTTAAAAGAAATAAATTCAAATTTATTCCTTTTCAAAGGGGGCATTTGTTGACATCCAAAATTAACCCTAGTGAAAGCGGGCTGATTGCAAGACACAAAGGACAAAAAAAAGGCCCACATAGCATGAATTCGAAGAAAGGCCGTGAGTCGGGCCCAAAAGATTTGGAGCAGTTATCGATAGGACATGTCATAAAAGTGTTGACAAGTCCAAAATCACGAGCCTTGCACATGACGTCGACAAGTCCAAGATTACGAGCCTTGCACGTGACGTCGACAAGTTCAAGATCACGAGCTTTCCAAGTGATGTCGATGAATTAAGCACGTGGTGTTACATGGTAAAGAAATTCATTTCCCCGTGTTGAAAGGTAAAGACATCACCGTGGGCGTGAAGATCAAGAAGCTAAATAGTGAAACGTGGGAAACGGCAGGAAATAAGGAGACACATGGAAGATAATTAACTATTACGTGATGCTCAAGGAGCATAAGCAACATTGACAAGTCAGGAAGCAGTTAAAGTGCGAAATGTAAGGAATTGAAAAACAACTTTCAAGGAGAAGTAGCAAATCGACATTTATCAGGCTGCTCTATAAATACTCAAGGATTTTCGACATAGAGGAGATCTCCGCACAACACAACACATCTTTTATTTATCTTTACTTTTAGCACATTAGGAGTAGTCGTAGTTACAACTTTCAGATTCCACGTCGTAAATTCAATTCCGACGAGAGTCTTTCTCAGGTCCAACATTGTTGATTAAATTCCAGTGTTGTGTCATCAGTTCAGCGTCGTCGATTAAATTCCGGCATTCTACTTGGAATATAGCTATTGATTAGATTCCAGCTATATTCTCTCAAGTCACATCATTGATTAGATTCTAGCGTACCTTGAATTGTAATGTCATATATTAATTGTGTCGTTGATCAGATTTCGACATAACTTGGTCTCGGCATTTGCAAGTTGTCATCTCATTGTTAGTATTGTCGAGTTTGGTGTATTACCGAACTAAATTGTATGGCATAAGTTGGGCTTAATAAACGCATTTGACATTCTCTATCCGAGCTTGATTCAAGACCCTAGTCTCCTTTAATAAAATCCGAAACGCAGCGTTTGGTGAAAGATTTTCGACGGGATAAAACCGGTGAAACAAGAGGTGATGAGGTTAGTCTTGGCATAATTGGAGCCGGAGGCGGTTCAGAGTCCTTTTCTATTTAGAGACTCTCCAGTGATGGAGATAGAGATCTATCAGCTCAACATGAAGCAAACCGTGCTAGTTTGCTTTTGTTTATTGCTCGGCAGTACCCCCAAGGTTTTTAACCTCGTTTCAGAATGCTAAAATTTGGTGGGTCCTAAGATGATAGGTGTAAACGAATTTGTTCCCTTTTGTTCTTTTCGATTTCACTCCGCTGATGTCCCATCTCAGTCAACGGATGAAAGAGGGAAGAGTCAAAGAGCCAGTGATATTCCCCTTATCTTAACATTTCCTCTAGGGTACACTTCGGAGAGCACCCAGATACCTTTGACGAAAGAACTCTCGAAGAAAGAACTCAGAGTGGAAAGAAGAGAAAGACAATTAAAGAAAATCAGAAGATGTCCCCAGTCATAGTGGAAATCAGAGCACAAGCTGAGTTCTACCGCAGGGATGAGATATGTTGAGAAAAACGTGTGAGTTATGTTAAAAAAAGTTCCACATTGGATAATTAATATGGTGTTGAACAGTTAATATATCCTAATTGGCTTATAACCCATTAGCTTAAGATTTTAAGTGAAAGTGGATCCAACTGGATATATTGACAAGCTCGAACTTTAGCTCCCTCTTGACGATCTCCCCAGGTGAAGGCATCAAGCTTCTGCTATGCATTACCATGATCAACGCTTGTTTCGAGTGAAAATTGCCATCACAGTTGGTCTAACGAGAAGTAACCATGGATAGTTGGTCTGGTGACCTAAATTAAGAGGGAGCAAATTTAACACTGAGATCACACGTGAGGGGAAAATTATTAAAATATACGTATGAGTTGTGATAAAAAAAAAATCTCACATCCGATAATTGATGTGGTGTTAAACAGTTAATATATCTTAGTTGGCCCATAATTCATTGGTTTAAGCTTTTGAGTGAAAGTGGGTCCAACTAGATATGTTGACAAGTTCGAACTTGAGCTCTCTCTTGATGATCTCCCCTAGATGAAGGTATTGGGCTTCTGATGCGCATTCCCAACAAGATGTGCCAAGAGAATTCCAAGTTCTTGCTCAAGGAGATGGGGTTGCACAATGGGTTGCTCTCATTGAAGGACATGGAGGAATGTGGGTATGTGAAGGACACTGGGTCTGTGTGGCTCAGGCTGAAGAAGAAGACCACCACAAGTTTGAGAAGATTGGGAAGCTAGCGTCTTATGCACCCGAGATCACAGCCTACGTTGAGCAGGGCAAGATCAAGAAGCACGACTCGTGTGAAGGCCAAGGGGCTCTGGGTGTGGGTGACCCTGAGCGACATCTATGTGGATGATCCACCCACTGGGAAGATCACCTTCAAGACTCCTGCTGAGCTGTTCAGGACCTTCCCTGTCTCTGCCTTTGAGACTGAAGAGTAGGTCAAGGATGTGAATAAGAAGAAAGAAGTGAAGATAGTGCCAGCTATGGAGAGTAAGGCGGTTTAGAAATTTCCTTAGAGAGAAGGAAAGTGTTAAGTGATATTAGGATTATTACTTGATTCTGCGTATCTCTTCATATTGTGTTAGCCTCCTTTCTTGAGGCAACCTAGTGCACCGGGTTCAGTTCGCACTAGATGCACCCATGCATCCCATGCAATGCATGCACTTGTAAAATAAATCCATCTCCACCACTCGACAGTGTTCATCTGAGTGCCTCATTCCCGTCTGAGTTAGCGCCACGGTGATCATGTTACAAGGTCGGCGGCACGTTGCCAAGTCAAGCTTTTCTTTCTCACGGGGGTGTTTTTCAATGCTGCGAAGATGTGTCTTTGCACAATAACTTTTGCTTATCAAAGCTTGACTTATTCCGCTTGCTATGGCCACGCCAGCCATATCGGTCGCATTTGTTAAGTTACTGTCCCGATAGCAAAGTCGACCACAAAGGATGCATTCTATTTGGCTCCAATGCCTCCGATTCTTGACTTTTCACTTCTCATTTCAAGAAGTCGACACCGCCACCACACTCGTCACCATCAAACGATCAACATATTGAAATCTCGTTGTCAATGGAAGCCTAGAGCCACCACACGTGCCACGCATCCTCCATGCCAACTGTGAAGCACTATTTTCACTATCTAATTTCACCTTGATCAAAGATTTTGGGACACTATTCGGATTATTTTTCAAACTCAAGTTGATTTGTTCCAACTCACTTTGCGTTTGAGGGGATGTTAGTGATATTATGATATTTACTTGATTATGCATATCTCTCAGGATGGTGCATAATCCTTGATTGATTATATTTGATATTGTGTTTATGTTATTACTTTAGATAGTCATCTAATAAAGTCTATAAATCAGTTGTCCATGTACTCTTTTTTACACATCGAAATATACAGAAAGTTATTCAATCCTCTTTCCTGCTTTATTCTTAACTGAAGCCAAAAAAACGGCTCATTGAAGTTTTCATCTTTCTCAGTTTTCACATTTGGGTTTTTACTAGTGTTAGTAAATGCTTCTGTTGGTGAGCATGTCTACTGTGGGACACTGATTATGAAAGAGGGAATTCGAACACGGAATAATTTTTAATGCTCGCTGAATCTCATCTTGAAAATGGTCTTGGCTTCAGTATGTGTTTTCGCTTTGGCCTATTAGAACACCCTTGAAGACGAAGTAGTTAGCCCACTTTGCGTAAATCCATGGTTTCTGAACACTCATGTTGAAAAACAAACTGTAGGAATTAACACCGTTAAAAGTCCTTGCTGGAAACAAATGCTGCTTAAATCAATAAAAGCCGGCAAAACCAGATTTTCCAGATCAGTTTAACCGTAAGCCAGAAAACCACAAGTTTGTTCTTCCACAGAAGGCAAAAATGTTACTAGGTTTACATGTTCCTCCTTTCAACATCAGCATAAGAGCAAGTAGGTGAGGAGAAACTGCATGTTATGAATTAGGGCTAAGATGGAAATTTGATGGACTTTATTAGGTGGCCGTCTCTCCTCCGACCCTTGATAGTGTTAGAGTTATACTTACCCATATCGAATATCTATATGTTCACATTTATAGATCGTGACCTATATCAGCTCTCTTCTTTCATTTCAAGAAGGATAACAGTAACCATTACAACGAATGCTATCGGATCAACGACAATTATTTAAAGTCACAGACAAATTGAAAAGTATAATGTATATCCTCCGAGTGAATTTCCACAACATCACGTCAAATATTTAGATTTCTCAAGACATTTAAGAGAAATTGTGAGAACCCAATACCGAATCCCACTGAAAAACACAAGTCTCCGTACGATCATTATGTCGTGATTGATTTTGATCGTCGCATCACCTGCAAGTTCAGTATGTGCAATATTCCCACGATAAATACCGATCTCTCGTCTCACCCTAATCGTAATCCATGTGCTGTTGGGGGATGGTGCATACTCTCCACCAATAGAAAGGCACCACGAAATCCGGCTCCTAAGCCACTAGAGAGCTCTTATAGTTTGATTCTATATTTTATTGGTAGTTTGGGTTTGGGCTCATAAATAGCTATTTAGTATATAAAAGATTTAAGAGAGTGGCACGATATGTTAATAATAGTATAATTCTCTACTGGACCTGACCCTAGTTTAAGGGTGACTCGGGATGAAAACATTGTGTTCTCAATTTTTTTTTCTCGCTTTTACACTCTACTCTTTATGATTGTACGTCGAATTATAACATGTGCCGAAACCGCTAGAAACGGGGAGGAGGTAATTACCCGACCTACACGCACCTTCGAGGGAATTCACGAAAACAACTAGCCCTCCAACGTTGAACGTTGACAGGAGACTTTTTGGTTTTTAAAGTAGGTTTTTTTGTCGGCTTTTGCCTTGTCCCTTCTTTCTTTGGTTGGGACCAAAGAAATGGAGAATGCAAGCAAGCAAGATGGCGGAAGACTCTGACTTTGCTTGCCGTCCCTTCACGCTACGATTTAGACTAGCTAACAATCATGATTTGTACTTCGTGCTCTTCCCAGACAAATGAACCGATCAGGATATAATCTAGTCTTAATTTAAGATAATCGAGTCGGAATTATAAAATTTCGGAATCACATATAGCTAGATGCACAATATGACATCACGATCAGATGAAGTAGTTTTTATCGAGAATTTTGTAGGCCAGTCCATTATTGGATAGTAGTATGGGCGAAAATTGAGAACTCCTTGTTAGACTCGTTGAAGAGAATTATATGTAAGACACAAAATCATGTTCATCCGTGGAGTTACAATTAGGTATTTGACTTTCTTTCCATTTGTTGTTGGTGGAGGAAATTAGAACATTGAGACAACAACCAACATGTAAGTCGGTCTAACCAAATGTAGCTAATCTATCAGCGATCCCGTTATGTGATTTAACGAGAACTTTAATCACCATACTTTCAACAAGTAGTAAAGACTTAATAATAGCTAACAACGTGTCACGTAAGATGGCCGATGTTCACTTCAGCGATTTCATATCAAAGTTGGCCGAATGGACTCAATTGGCAAAACGTAAAAAGATTTATGACTCAATTGGTACAATTAAAAGGTTATGATTGAATTAGCAAAAGTACAATAGGTTTAGGACTTTTCGGACAATTTTTCCCTAAAAATTATGTAGTCAAGGGTGTCTATATATAAAGTCCGTTTGTTTCGAGTGATCCGATAAGAATTTTGTATTCATCTCTGATTTGACTATTATTTTTCACTCAAGCAGAAAAAACAAGTCTTTGATTTCTTTAGTCTTTATGAAAAAGAAGTCTTTGTTGTTTAGATTAACGTATAGTGCTTTTATTTGTTGCAACTTGCAACCCACTAACGTTTGTGGTTGTAGACTTGTAGTTGTTGCAACCCATTAACGTTTCTTGCGATCCCTAGATCAGCAGGACAACGACCTGCATGATTCTGATTGATCCCCGTTGGCCCTGGTGATAGTCAACTGGCCAAGCTTTGAATCATCGCTATGCCCTCCTATTCTCCAAGGTCAAAGATTTTGATTAGTTTCCTGATGTTCGCCTTCCGGATGATGAGCAAGTTGGTCTTTCGTGGAGCTGAGTGCACGTGCAAATTTCCACAGCGTGATTCGGTAACGACGGGTCGAGCCTTCTAGATGAGTAAGGAAGATAAAACTTAGTTACATCGAGCGCACGTCATTGAACTGAACCAATACTCATTACTAGTTCCAGCACATCCTGAGGTCCGTGATTGATGGTCCTAATGAACCCGACGCACGGAAGGAATTCATCTCAGACCATATCAGACGCTTGGCCTCTATGTTTTTGGAAACTTACTAATTTGATAGGAGTCATTGGCACAAAGTTGCCGACACTTGTAGGAATCTGCCAACGTGTATTACACGGGTTACTATCATCGACACGCTTAGACATGCTTAGTTAAACATGTAAATGTGTTACCCCTATCAACACGACACATTTAAATACATTTCGAGACGTTAATGATATATGACAGATAATGAGCATCTAGTGTATACTCAAGCAGATAAACCCAGCGAAAATCAAAGAAAGTATCTAGTCACTTACACACAGTATCAACTAATGCGCTCACTATCCAAGCATGCATAACGGAGCCTCAACAATCATGCTCTTGTACTGTTCAAGTAGTTGGAATTCTACCATCCAATCGCAGTACAACAGAGAACAGGAGTGTTGGACTACCCATTTCAAACACGGCAGCAAAATATGCATATCTAAAGCTGGGTGACCATACTATTGTTGGTCTGAGATTACCATTAATCTAACATGATTCCTATAAAGAATCCATCTCTGGCTATAGTTACCAGCGGTATCTGGCCTAATTCCGGTTTCTCTCAACTAACAGCAGTTACGTATCCAACTATTGGTATTCAGCTATTAACAGAGTTTATTCGCAAGTGGAGGTTGAAACCATAAGTAATTCCACTAAGAGAGTACTTTCCAGACATTAAGATATGTATTCCTATGAGAGGTTGCACTGTAGATAGTCTCTGCAAGAGTTGATTGAGTATTGCAGATTGCATATAGGGCGGTCAAATACAGTAAAACAAATCATTAAATCGAAAAGATAAGATTCCACTAACTCGTTGAGAGAGAGTTTGACCAAAAAAAGAACTGAAAGAGAGGATGTCGGGTGCATTTGGAAATACTTTGGAGGGATAGTCTTTGGGAAAAACTACATTTGCCAGCGGAACTCAGCTGCCGATGAGCCAAATCGGCCGCCAGCAAGCCTCACCTGAGGTCATGTAAGGTTGCGCAACGGTTGCCTAGGTTTGTGCAACCCAAGTGACGCCGCTTGAGGTTACACAACCTTAAGTGAGGCTGGTCGACGCCAAACTGGCTTGACGTCAACCAGATCTGTCCTTACCGATGACAGCGTGTGAGATGAGGACATTTTCGAAATTATGAAAGTTGAGCGAGGGTAAAGTCGGAAGAAAAAAAATTATTTGCATTGCGGAATGCTCAAAGCTCAAAGCACTTCCAAACATGCCTTGTACCAAAGGCCTTTAAGGTGCGTTTGGTTCAGCACTCCCAAGAAGTTTTGGAGAAATGCAAATATCTTTAACTTAAAAGTCTACTGGGGAAATGCAAATTGCTTTTGATAAAAAAATTATTTGTGAAACTACTTTGGCCTAAGTAGTGTTTGGCAAATCTTATTTTGCAAAGGGCTTTGGGATTTTTTTTTATTAAAGAAAAAAAAGCTTACTCTTTACCGGAGCTGGCGACGGGCTACGGCCATTGGCGACCAGCGGTCGTCACCTGAGATCAAACGAGACCCAAGCAGCCGCCGCCTGGGGTCGCGCCGAAGGCCTGAGGTCACGCAACCCCAAGCGGCCGTTGTCGAGGTTGGGTGACCTCGCCAGCCTCTCACCAGCGCTTCGTTGTTCCAATCTGGCCTCGAGCCGCTCTGGCCAGCCGCCCTTGGCCCAAAGAAGATGGACCATCATGAGGGGCAAAATTGGAATATTGAAGAATTAGTGAGGGTAGTTTAGGAAGAACAAAATTTGATTTCAGCATTAGGCAAATCTGAAAGCTCAAAGCTAGTCCAAACCAGCCTTGGACTTTCAGATTTCCTAATATTGGCTTTCGGCCGAAAGCTCATTGAAAATGCTCGCCAAACGCCTCGGCATTTCCTCAAGAGGTTTTCGTGGGAATGCTGAACCAAATAAACCCTTAGGCCCCATTTGATTTAGCATTCCCAATGGGCTTTCGGCCGATAGCCAACATTGGGAATGCTTAAAGCTCAAAGCTGATCCGGATCAACTTTGAGCTTTCAGCATTTGGCAAATGCTAAACTTAATTTTTTTCTCCCAAACTACCATCACTTATTTTTTAATATTCTGATTTTGCCCCGTGTTGTTACTGTTCATCTTATTCACGAAAGGGCGGCCGGCGACGGCGGCTAACAATACCGAATCTGGACGGCGAAGGGCCAACAAGGTTGCCCAACCCAAGCGATGGCCACCTGGGGCGCGCGACCACCCAAGCAATAGCGCCTGGGTGGTCGCGCGACCCCAGGCAACGGTCGCCTACGGTCATGCGACCTAGGCGTGCGCGACCTCAGGCCTCATCACACGAGGTCGGGCAACCCCCAACGAGGGCCGCCTGGGTTGCGTGACCCTCACCGAGGGTCGCCCAACCTCTGGCGACAACTGCCGACGCTAGATCTAACTTGCCAGCGGTCGTAGCCCTTCGCCGACTCCAGCGAAGGGTAACTTTTTTTTTAATAAAAAGAGAGTACCAAAGCCCTTTGCAAAAAAATAGCCAAACACTACTTGGGCCAAAATAGCTTCACAAAAAATTTTTTACCAATTGTCATTTATATTTCCGTAAGGGGTTTTAACCTAAAGGTATTTGTATTCCTTCAAGGCTCATTTGCAAAGTTGAATTAAACAGGCCCTTAGAGGCCTTTGAAAATGCAATTGCATCTTCCCAAGAACTCCAAAAAATTTGCAAAACGATATTTGCATTTGCCCAAAGGGCTTTGAGCAGTTCCCAAACGAAGTCATCATAAACTCTGGAGATGATGTCACGGTTCTCAACAACAGACATAAACAATGCCTATGGCGTGCTTCAAGCACCTGTGGACACACGAAACAGAGGGACTCTTGTTTACTACTCGTAATGCTTCCGTGGCAAACTTATTCTCACGAACCAAAGAGTTATATCAAAAAAAACATATCAAATACTTCAGGTACATGAATAAAATCCTTTGCTTTGGAAGTCCACAGATGCTACTCACTTTCTGATTATTACTTAAGGGTGCGCATGAGAACCATTCTGTGCCCGGGAACAATTTCTAAATAGAAATGATTTTTTTTTATTCTGTGCCCGGAAACAATTTCTGAGTATTTTAAGGCGTTTGATAAACTGTCCAAAAATTTCTATTCCTAGAGTAGAAAAGAATAGAAATGCGTTTGGAAACTACATAAAATTTCTGTTCCCAAATAATATTTTAATAATATTTTGAATTTTTTAATTTTTTTTCTTTTTTGTGTTGTTCTTCTTTGGCCATGGCCGGTCGCCGGCGACTGGCGGCCGGCCACAGCCCAGGGCCGGCGAGGGCGTCACGACCCTCGCCGGCGGAGGTGAGGGTCGCCCTAGCTGCTTGGGCGAGGTCGACCTCGCCCAGGCGGCGAGGGCGACCCTCGCCTCCACCGGCGGCCGGCGAGGGTCGTGACGCCCTCACCGACCGCCGACACTGGTCGCCGGCCCTGGGCTGTGGCCGGTCGCCGGCCGCCGGCCGCCGGCGCCGGCAACCGGCCATGGCCAAGGAAAAAAACCAAATCAGAAATAAGAAAACAAAAAAAAGAAAGAAAAGAAAAAAAACTTATTCTCAAAATTGTGCCGAGAAACAAGAAGCAACTTTTTTTACTTCTTGTTTCTCTTCCAAAACTATTTCTGGGCACAAATTTTTGTAAAAATGTGCCCGGGAACAAAAAATTTACCAAACGCATTTCTGTTCCCAAACTATTTTTGGGAACAAAAGAACATAAATTTTTACTGTTTGGCACGTTGCCAAACGTACCCTAAGCTTTTCATCAAAGAGTTTAGGCACAGCAACTTTTGCTTAAAAATATGAGCAGCTCAGGACTCTCTCTCTCTCAACTAAATCTGTAGAGGGACTTGGACAAGCCCAAACGAAAGACAACATTCTTAAAGAAATTTCCTAAAGTATCTCTGATAATGCACAAAAAAAGAGAGAGTGCTATAGACAAGAGTACAATATTTGGAACATTAGAGAGCGAGAATTAAAACAGAATCATAATCTTTTTGCAAGCATACATGCTCTTCGCCACACAATCGTGGCTACAATTGTGAGATCAGATCAGTACCTGCTTATCCTGTAGCAGATAACATGTTATTCTAATTCGAGTCACCACTAAGCCCTAATGCACCATGATTTGCTCACCTTCAAATCCCATTCCTTGAGAATCATCGAGACAAATTTGCACTGGCTGCTGTGGACAGAGATAACACGGGGAAGCTATTGAAGAAAGGAACTAAGCTAATCAACCATGATCACCTGACGTTGCTATTCTCATGGTTTTGCTACAGTATCGAAAAGAAATTGTGTTGAAGATGATTCTGGATGCCACCGATGGTAAAAAAGTTGGCAGCTAGAAGGTAGGTAGTATCATCAAACACATAATAAAACTCTTGCACGCAAAGGTATCCACGATTAGATCCAATTGGGTTAGAAGGAACTAAATTCCTGATTTATTGGCCCAATGCGTAGCCACAAATTAAGTGCTAAATTGGAGATATCAGTCTTGAAAATTCTGGCCACTTTGATGCTGTAAGTTGCTTTTAGTCAATGAATGAACTAACAATTTTTCTAGGAATAAGAAGAAATATATACCTTGGGTGCGCGACTAGAATGGAAAAGTTTCTCACAGAAAATGCTCTCATCTCAAATTCTGAATGTGAATACCACAATCTATTTCCCTTCCTATCCAAACAAATCAGTACCTACTTTGGTCCGTAGACAGTAAAACAAGTCTAGCTACAGCAACCAAATGTGAAAACCAAGAGCTCATCAGCAGGCCCATAATAGTTATACTATTATCCTTTCCATGTATTGCTACACAACTCATAAACTGTTATGAATCCAGAGAGTTACCATGGTGAACATCAAATTGCAATAAAAAGTGAGGAAAATGTCCAAGCTGACAAATCATTTGATGAACACTCCGTTTCACCTCACAAATCCTGATTAACATAGTAATCCCAACCTTTGTGTAGTCAGTCTATCACACATTCCAAAGATAGAAGCACATAATTATACATTCAATAGCCAATCATAGATATCCACTCCTCTTAACACACCAATACAACAGCGGGCAAATATTACTGTCGGTACATAGCAAATGACGATCTGTCCATGTATACCAATATAAGTACACAATAAGAACACTGAGCAGAGGTCATACTCATACATCGGAGGAGCCCGCATTCTTGAGCGAAACATTGTTAAGCCGCTCGAGAGCAAGAATGAGTGCCTGAGTGCCCAAATTCCCCTCCCCGTGAGCCTTGAGCGACAAGTAAAGCTGCTGGGCGAGCGCCAAGCCGGGCAATGCGAGCCCCATCCTCTCACATTCCTTCAAGCATATCCCCAAATCCTTCACAAAGTGGTTCACATAGAACCCGGCCTCGAAATCCCTCTGCAGTATCCTGTTCCCATACAAATCCAGCGACTTGGAGCCCGCGGCCCCGGTCGATATCGCGCTTATGAACAACCCGACATCGAGCCCTGCCTTATGGGCATAAACCATGCCCTCCACCAGCCCCACCATTGTCGAAGCGATGGTGATTTGATTCGCCAATTTCGCGAACTGCCCCTTCCCGGGGCCTCCCATGTAATTGACCTTCCCCATCAAGGCGAACAGGGGCTCCAGCCTGTGGACCGTCGCGGGGTCGCCGCCCGCGAAGATCGCGAGGGCGGCGTTGCGGGCGCCGCGGTCGCCGCCCGAGACGGGGGCGTCGACGGCGTGGCAGCCCTTGGCGGAGGCGCCTGCGGAGATCTCCTCGGCGAGGGAGGGGTCGGAGGTGGTCAAGTCCACGAGGACGCCGCCGGGGCGGAGGGAGGCGAGGGCGCCGGAGGAGGGATCGAGGAGGACGGAGCGGACGTCGGAGGGGTAGCCGACGATGGAGAAGACGACGTCGGAGAGGGCAGCGAGGGAGCCCGGGGAGTCGGCGAGGCGGGCGCCCATGTCGACGAGGGGCTGGGCCTTGGCGGCGGTGCGGTTGAAGACGGTGAGGGCGTAGCCGGCGCGGATGAGGTGGCCGCACATGGAGCGGCCCATGACGCCGGTGCCGATCCAGCCCACGCGGGTGCTGGAGGTAGTGATGGGGTCGGCTGCGGCGGTGGCCGACATGGCGCGGCGGCGGAGGAGGGAGGGGGCGGCGGAGGAGGGAGGACAGGGTGAGCGGAGGAGCTTAGGGAGTGGCGGTGACGAAGAAGCCATTGGCTTGGCATCTATCGTTTCGAGGGTTAGACGAGGAGAATTTAGCCGAAAAGGAAAAGTTACAAAATGAAATTTCCTTTTTCTTTAAATTCACCTAAAAATATATGACTAAATCCACCAACTTTTCACCAAAAAGATAAAAAAAAATCATCCTCAATTATTCAATTGCAATTTAAAGTGGTGGTCTCGAATTACTTTCATTGTTTTTTAGTTTTTCTATATCTAGTTTTTGTTTCTTGTAAATTTCCCACGTGTATTAAAGGCATTATGTTTTTCTTTTCTATTGCTAAATATTACTTCCATTACAATTCGTTTCTTCCTATAGATAAATTTTAAATTTATGGTCCCAAATTCATTTACTTTGCTTATTTTTTTTGGCTTTTCTTTAAATATGCAGGATTTACTTAACATACTAAAAAATATCACACGATTTGACTTTTGTTTCCGGTAGATTTCCCATGCATAGTAAAGGCACTATAATTTTTCTCTATTGTTAGATATTACTTCCATCAAATTTAGTTTCTTCAAAAAGATAATTTTCCAAGAAACCTAGTTTTTCGCAAATTTATGACATTTGTGGAGTTCATATTCTACAGAATACACGAGACAAGAAATGCTGACCAAACTTCCACAAGCATCTCAGGCTCGACTCGATGAACACGAAAACTTGATTCCACTTATTTTTATTCGAGTTAGTCAATTGGCGACGAAGACATTTAATATTGGTGATATTAGATCAAACTTGAATACAAGAACACGTGAATTGAGTCAACCGAAATTTGAAACTTGGCAATCTAACTCGTTTCGGTTTGAACTCGGCCACATATAACCTCCGGTTCTATCTGTATTTGGATAAAAGAATGAAATTTGACCTGAAATTGCCATGAGAGATTGGCTCAAGTACAACAGTCTGACCTTGACACCGAAATTAAACACGACAACAATACACTGACCATAGCTTAGTTTCTTATTTCTTTTCACTTCTGATACATGGATTTTCGCGATACATGACTCTGATTTTTCGCTCGACTCCTCACTTGTTTTGGTTGCAATGTTTTTTTATGTTCTTGTTTGATTTCTTTCGAGCCATCCGGAGGACATAGATTGTTCCACTTCGAACGCTAATAGAAAGCACGAAATATTACAACCAAAATAATCGAGAGCCGAGTACATTGAGCAAGAGCAATGCAATTCGAATGATCTCAAACTACCGAAATTTTTTACCTGCGAAAACAACTACTATTGAGCTGAGGCGCCGTTCAAAATGGTAATCAGATGGATTTCTAGTCGCTTTTGACAAAAACACGTTTTTTTCAGGCCATGACCAACGATTGAGTATATAAGATATGTAAGAGAGTGGTGCGATATGTTAATAATAGTGAAATTCTCTACTGGACCTGACCCTAGTTTAAGGGTGGCTCGGGACGAAAACATTGTGTCCTCAATTTTTTTTCTCGCTTTTACACTCTACTCTTTATGATTGTACGTCGAATTATAACATGTGCCGAAACCGCTAGAAACGGGGAGGAGGTAATTACCCGACCTACACGCACCTTCGAGGGAATTCACGAAAACAACTAGCCCTCCAACGTTGAACGTTGACAGTAGTCATGGCCACGGTTCAGGAACCGGCGGTTTCGGTTCGTGGCCACGTATGAACCGGAACCGGAACCGCCCCTTGCGGTTCCAGTTCCGGTTCGAAACCGGAGGTTCCGGGCCGATTCCGGTTCCGGCCGGTTCCTTATTTAAAAATTAATAAAATAATTATAAAATAAAAATTGCAGGCCTGGTTCTCCGTTGGTCGTCGCTCGGGCTTCGCGGCCTTGGGCACGGTGGTGGAGGCAGGGTTCAAGATGGCGAGGAGATGAAGTGGGAGACGGGGGCAGCGGCGAGGGGGAGAAGGAGGGGGCCGGGAGGGGGACGGGGACGGGGACGGGGACGGGGAGGAGGAGCGGGGGGTCCTCCTCTTCCGGGGTCGAGAGGAGGGGAGGAGAAGGGGGCGTCGGCGTCGGCAGTTGCGGCCATGGGGGGCGGCGGCGGCGGCGGCGAGGGTCAGATCTGGGGAGACGGGGGGCGGGCGGAGGAGAAAAGGGGAGGAGGAGCAGGGCAGCGAGAGGGAAGGAGGAGTGGGCGTCGGCGTCGGCGGCTGCGGCCATGGGCGGGGGTGACGGCGGCGAAGGCGGCGGGGGTTAGATCTGGGAAGACGGGCTAGGGGGTGGGCGGAGGAGAAGGAGGAGGAAAAGGAGAAGGAGAAGGAGAAGATGCAGAGCACGAGAGAGAGAGAGAGAGAGAGAGAGAGAGAGGGAGAGAGAGGGAGGGGGGCCCGGCCTGCAGACAGCAGACATGCAGCAGCATTGCAGCAGAGAGAGAGAGAAAGAGAGAGGGAGGGGGGCCCGGCGTGCAGCAGCTTTTTTTTTCTTTTTTTTTTTGGTGGAACCGGGCCCGTAGGGCACGGGCCGGTTCCGGTTCCGTACCGTGGGCCCAGTCAACGGGCCGGGCCCGGGTTTGACCGGGCCGGTTCCGGGCCAAAACCGGCCCGTGGCCATCTCTAGTTGACGGGAGACTTTTTGGTTTTTAAAGTAGGTTTTTTTGTCGGCTTTTGCCTTGTCCCTTCTTTCTTTGGTTGGGACCAAAGAAATGGAGAATGCAAGCAAGCAAGATGGCTGAAGACTCTGACTTTGCTTGACCGTCCCTTCACGCTATGATTTAGACTTAGCTAACAACCATGATTTGTACTCTGTGCTCTTCCCAGACAAATGAACCGATCAGGATATATTCTAGTCTTAATTCAAGATAAGTGAGTCAGAATTATAAAATTTCGGAATGAAATATAGCAAGATGCACAATATGACATCAAGATCGGATGAAGTAGTTTTTATCGAGAATTTTGCAGACCGGTCCATTATTGGATAGTAGTATGGGCAAAAATATAGAACTCTTCATTAGACTCGTTGAAGAGAGTTATATGTAACACGCGAAATCCCGTTCGTCCATGAAATTACAATTAGGTATTTGACAATCTTTCCATTTGTTGTTGGTGGAGGAAATTAGAACATTGAGACAACAACCAACGTGTAAGTCGGTCTAACCAAATGTAGCTAATCTATCAGCGATCCCGTTATATGATGTAGCGAGAACTTTAATTAGGCATACACTCAACAAGTAGTAAAGACTTGATAATAGCTAACGACGTGTCACGTAGGATAGCCAGCATCCACGTCAACGATTTCCGGTCAAAGTTGGCCGGATGAGCTCAATTGATAAAACGTGAAAAGGTTTATGACTCAATTGATACAATTAAAATATCATGATTGAATTAGTAAGAGTGCAATAGATTTATGACTTTTTAGACAATTTTCTCCTGAAAATTATGCAGTCAAGGGTGTCTAAAGTCCCTTGGGCAAATACAAATATCGTTTGGTGAATTTTTTGAAGAGCTTGGGAAGTTGCAATTGCATTTAGGCCTTTGGCCCAAGGTAGGTTTGAAAGTGTTTTGAGCTTTCAGCATTTCCGAAATGCAAATACAATTCTTTTCTCCCAACTTTTCCCTCGCTTAACTTTCATAATTTCGGAAATGTCCCCATCACATGTGACGTCACCGGCGAGGATAGAACTAGCTGTCGGCAAGCTAGTCTGGTGCCTGCCAGCCTCGCTTGAGGTCACGCAACCTCAACCGGCGTTGCCTGGGTCGCGCGACCTTAGGCGACCTTAGGTAAAGCTGGCCGACAACTGATTTGGCTTGCCTACGACTGAGTTCCGCTGGCGCCGGCAAATGGTTTGAGTTTTTTTTTTTAAAGTAAAAATCCATTACAAAATATAATTTTTTCCAAAGTCTTTCCCTCCAAAGTATTTCCAAACGCACCCGATATCCTCTCTCTCAATTTTTCTCTCTCTCTCTCTCTCTCTCTCTCTCTCTCTCTCTCTCTCTCTCTCTCTCTCTCTCTCTCTCTCTCTCTCTCTCTCTCTCTCTCTCTCTCTCTCTCTCTCTCTCTCTCTCTCTCTCTCTCTCTCTCTCTCTCTCTCTCTCTCAATGAGTTAGTGGAATCTTATCTTTTCTGGTTAATGATTTGTCTTTACTGTATTTGACCGTGCTATATGCAATCTTCAATGCGCAGTCAATTCTTACACGGACTCTATCTTCAGTGCAACCTCTCATAGGACATATTCAAATGTCAGGAAAGCACTCTCTTAGGGGAATTATTTATGGTTTCAACCTCCACTTGCGTCTAAACTGTTTGTTAATTGCTGAATACCGATAGTTGGATACGTAACTGCTGTTAGTTGAGACAGAGTATCCCGTCTCAGAATCCGGAAATAGGCCAGATGCCGCTGGTAACTATAGCCAGAGATGGATTCTTTATAGGAATTATGTCAGATTAACCAACAATAGTATGGTCAGCCAGCTTTAGACATGAATTTTTTGCTGCCGCGTTTGAAGTGGGTAGTCCAACACTCCTGTTCTCTGTTTTACTGCGACTGGACAGTAGAATTCCCACAATCTTGACTAGTACAAGAGCATGATTGTTGAGGCTCCATTATGCATGCTTGGATGGTGAGCGCATTAGTTGATACTGTGTGCAAGTGACTAGGTACTTTCTTTGATTTTCGCTGGGTTACTCTAGATGCTCATTATCTGTCATATATCATTAATGGCTTGAAATGTATTTAAATGTGGCATGTTGACAGGGGTAACACATTTACATATTTAACTAAGCATGTCTAAGTGTGTTGATGATAGTAACCTGTGTAATACGCGCTAGCAGATTTCTAAAAGTGTTGGCAACTTTGCGCCGATCTCCTACTATCGAGTTAGTTAAGTTTTCATAAACATAGAGGCTGAAAGCGCGAATGACAATCATTTTGTTCCAGAAAGAATTCTTGAAACAGAAATAGATATTTCTATTTCTATTTTCAAGATGAGTTTCTGAGAAAAAAAACTGTTTTATAACGACAAAAAATTTCTATTTTTAGAATAGAAACACGTTTGATAACAGCATAAAAAACTATTTCCTGAAACAGAAACCCGTTTGATAACAACACAAATTTCTATTTCCCGGAACAAAAATCCATTTTTTTAGAAATGAAATAAAAAATTAGAAAATCCGGAAAATTCCTAAAAAACTCAAAAAAAATCAGAAAATCCATAAAAATTGAAATTTTCCATAAAAATTCATAAAAATTTCCAGAAAATAAAAACAGTCAGATTTCGAGAAAATAGGAAATTTTTTGAATTTTTTTAAATGAAAAAATAAAAAAATAAAAAAATTTAAAATTTCACAGAATGGCTTAGAATACATGTGGCACCCACTTTGAATGAAATTTAATTTTTTTGAGGTACCCAAAAAAATCAAAAATAAAAAATTTCAAAATTTCACAAAATGGCTTAGAATACCTCTAGCCACCCACTTTGAATAAAGTTTTGAAATTTTTTATTTTTTGATTTTTTGGGCACCTCAAAAAATTCAAATTTCACACAAAGTAGATGGCCACAGGTATTCTAAGCCATTCTGTAAAGTTTTAAAATTTTTATTGTTTTATTTTTTCATTTTTTTGGCACCTAAAAAAATTAAAATTTCACTCAAAGTGGATGGCCACATGTATTCTAAGCTATTTTGTGAAGTTTTTTATTTTTTTATTTTTTTGGGTACCTCAAAAAATTTAAATTTCATTCAAAGTGGATGGCCACAGGTATTCTAAGTCATTCTGTGAAGTTGTAAATTTTTTTATTTTTTGGGCACCTAAAAAAATTAACATTTCACTCAAAATTGGTGGCCACATGTATTCTAAGTCATTCTGTGAAGTTTTGAAATTTTTTTTATTTTTTGATATTTTCTACGTACCTCAAAAAATTTTCATTTCACTCAAAGTGGGTGGCCACAAGTATTCTAAGCCATTCTCTGAAATTTTTTATTTTTTATTTTTTTATTTTTTTGGCAACTCAAAAAATTTAAATTTCTCTTAAAGTGGGTGGCCATAGGTATTATAAGCCATTCTGTGAAGTTTTGAAATTTTTTATTTTTTGGTTTTTTTTGAAAATATTCACCAAATTTCCTATTTTCCTGAAATCTAACTTTTTTTAATTTTCTGGAAATTTTTACGAATTTTTCTGGAATTTTTCAATTTTATGGATTTTTTGAAAAAAAATTGAGATTTTTAGAAATTTTCCGGATTTTCTAATTTTTTTATGAATTTTCTGAATTTTTTTATTTTTTCTGATTTTTCTATTTTTTTATAATTTTTTTATTTTCCCGTCGGGAATGAACCGGACCGAACCGGTTCGAATCGGTTTGACTAGGTCAGATCGCGGACAAATTTAGGAAGAGATGTGTTTTGAAGAGAGAAAACATGTTCTTTTAGAAATGATTTTCATTTCTTGTCCAGAAACAGAAAACCTATTTTTTTTTTGTTCTGATTTTTGGTCCAAAATCAGTTCTAGAACAAAAAGTTGTTCTAGAAATAGAAAAATGGAATTGCATTACCAAACGGGTTTCTGTTCCAAATCTGTTTCCGGGAACAGAAAACTAGTTCTGGACAAAACCAGAATGGTTATCATTCGCGCCCTAAGCGTCTGATATGGTCCAAGATGAATTCCTTCCATGCATTGGGCTCATTAGGACCATCAATCACAGACTTTAGGATGTGCTGGAACTAGCAATGAGTATTGGTTCAATTCAATCATTTGGGCTCGATGTAATCAAGCTTTATCTTCCTTACCCATCTAGAAGGCTCGACCGGTCATCGCCAGATCACGCTATGGAAAATTTGCATGTGCACTCAGCTCCACCGAAGACAAACTTGCTCATCATCCAAAAGGCGAACATCAGGAAACTAAATCAAAAGCTTTGGCAATGGAGAATAGGAGGGCATAGCAAAGATTCAATGCTTGGCCATTTGACTCGTACATTACAAAGAATCGCCAGGACCAACGGGGATCAATCAGAACCGTTCAGGTCGTTGTCTTGCCGATCTAGGAGGGATCGCGAGCAAGAAACGTGAGTGGGTTGCAACAACCCCAAACATCAATGGGTTGCAACAACCCCAAACATCAGTGGGTTGCAAGTTGCAACAAGTACAAGCACTACGAATACGTTTGGTTTAGCATTTCCAAGGGGTTTTGGGGAAATGCAAAGTAATTTATCTTAAAGGACTTTGGGGAAATGTAAAGACTCTTTGGTAAATTCTACTTTGAGAAGCAACATTGAGAGAAAAACTATTTGATGGAAACACATTTGAAAAGTACCTTTGGATGATTTACTTAAGCTTTTTAATTTTTAATTGGCTTAAATTTGGAAAAAGAAGTCTGCAAATTTAAATATTGACAACAATTCGTGTTAAAAAAATTTATTAAACAATAAAATTTCATTTTCTTGCTAGACAAATTCAAATAAAAAAATTCACCTCAAAGTGGTCTCTTTCTCAAAAAAAAAAAAGAACACTTTCATTTCAATAAACGTGGTAAAATATGCTCTGACAAAAGAAATTCATTATCCTTAAAAATTATGAATAGCCTTGTATATTTCTTAAACTTATAGTTATTTGATCATGTAAATGTACCATGTAAGAAGTAGAGTCATCATTTGAAGTACTACCCTCGTCATTTACATCATCGATATATAAATTGGGATCCAAATAAGAATACTTTCATTGCAATAAACGTGGTAACATATGTCCCGACGAAAGAAATTCATTATCCTTAAAAATTATAAACATCCCTAAATATTTTATAAACTTATAGTTATTTGATCACGTAAACATGTCATGTCAGAAGCAGAGTTATCATTTGAAACACTACCCTCCTCATTTACATCATCGATATATAAATTGGGATCTAAATCTACTTTTGCAAAGTATGATTCATTCATGACATTTCTTCATATATAATTGTGCAAAGTTATTATCGCTATCACAATTTTCACTTGTTTTTTGTATAGATAACTTGGCATATTCTTTAGAATCTTCCACTTCTTCTTCAATATGCCAAAGGCAAGCTCAATTTCTGATCGTAATAAGGAGTGGGCATGGTTGAACACTTCTTTATAACCTGTAGGTGCCGGACCTCATTGAAACTCAGGCAAATGATACCTAATTTCTTTGTATGGACCCAAGTAACCCATGGGATTTAGATATCCAGAATCTACTAAATAGTATTTACCTACACAAAAATATTGTAAATTTAATTAACATATACCACATAGATATATTAATGTATAAAAACCACTAATTAACGAATCTTTCGGAGGATAAGGAAATTATAAATCACGTCTCCTAATGGCTTCATAAAAGATACGAGTATCATGAGTTGTTCCCTCTCAACTAGCCCAAACATAAGTACATTCCATGTTGAAATTGTATATGGCCAATACATTTTGCGTCGGTGTTCTTTTTCGATGGATAAAACGAAGTTGGTCACTCGTAGGTACCACAGCTGAGATATGTGTACCATCTATAATTCCAATGCAATCCTAAAACAAGTACAAAAATATTATTTAATTTATTTTTAGTTTATCTTTTCTATTGTAAAATCGTAACTTACCTTAAAATGTAGATAAAATATTTTATTGTTCGTTATCTTTCTTGGAACTTCCCCAAATTGTCGATCATATGGTTGGATCAAATCTGCTCCCATTTCAAATATTTTATCCAAAACTAAGCTAAATAGCCTACACATGGTTTCCCCATAGTGCTAAAAGCGCTCTTGTACTAACATGTTACTTATATCATGTCCTAAAATATGAAAAAACATTCCTAGCATTTCTATAACATCAATATTCCTAGAACCTTGAAGACCATATTGTGTCACTAAATCATGGGCAAAAGGACACTATAAGTGTCATAAGTTGTATACGGCGCTCACTTTAGTACTAAAAGTTTTCACCGGCTCACTTACGTGCCAAATCGAAGGAAAAACAATCACTTAAGTGCCAAAAGTTTTTTTTGAATCACTTTAGTACTAAAATTTTTAAAAAATGATCATTTAAGTGCTAAAATTTTTTAAAAACAATCACTTAAGTGCCAACCTCCAGCAAGCCACGTCAACTTCAGAAATTAATAAAAAAAATGCTACGTCGGATTTCCGACAAAAAATTATGTACAGCATCGAAGTTGGCACTTAAGTAATTGTTTTTCAAAAATTTTAGCACTTAAGTGAACGTTTTTCAAAAATTTTAGCACTAAAGTTATCCAAAAAAAACTTATGGCACCAAAGTGAGCGCCGTACGCAACTTATGGCACTTGTAGTGTTCTTTTGCCATAAATCATGCCTTAAATTATTAAATACAGTCATATTCTTTCTAAACATTTGAAAACACCTTATGCATTAGCATCAACGCTTATCAACTCTCTTAACCATGCATTTCCTATGTATGATGAGGTCATGCTTGGTGTTTTGTGATGGTATGTTGCTTGATAAACACCTCTTGTATGTGCAGCCGCATAGAGTAGCCAATATTCCTCTTTATCTTTTTCATGATTTTCCCTTTCAGAAGAATCATCCATAACCGGTTAAAGTAACAAAATAGAATTACAATAAGAATGTAACTAATGATTTAGATCATCCATCGATAGAACATTTATCAACCATCATATATATGAAAACTTCACTTGATAAAGGGAATACCAATTAGAAACATGTCTCACAATATAACATAAACATGTCTCACCAACTAGTACAAATAAGTAGTGCAAATAAATCTCACGTTACAACAATGTAGCATATGAAAGAATTCAAATAAGTAGCTACCATCCTAGTAATGACTACATTATGCGAACTTATATTTGATCCACTTGACTTTTTCTTGATTGCCATCTATGTTTATGAAGATTTGCCTATTGTCTTTCTTTTCTGCAAAATGATCTAGTGCAAAAAAGTATAACTCTTTATCTTGCCTAATCTCGTGTATGGCTTTCAACGTCTCTATGATTTCCTGTAAAGATCAAACTCCCTCGCATGGCTCCTATTTTCAATAGCTAAACAAATTCTTTCCATTTGCGTTACTAGCTTAGTAGCTATGGTCATTTTCTTTTGTTTCTTTCCTTGAGATTGCCTCACCAAACTCGGCAACGCTCTTTTATGGCTTTGAGCATGTTCAACAATCTTTTCACCTACCTTAGACTCGTTATTATTATCAATAGATCATGCACAATCATCAATATCAAGTTGTGTGGCGACAATATCCTCATCAATACAAAAACCTTGTGTAGGATTTCACGTGACATTTCCAGTAGCAACTATATCTCCAAACACTATATCCAACAAAACTTAAAGATCCGGATGTATGCCTTTTGTTCTAAAAACTCTAACCTTAAGATTTTCCTGTTATGATAAACATGTTCGTGAGTTGTATCATAAAAGATTAACTTTAAAAAAAGTAACAAAAGAATGGGAAAAAACCTGAATTTCTCTCACTCACTAAGCATCACTTGCTTCAATGGTATTCTTTTTTGGATTCCCATCCTAATCCTGTTTTCTTCAAAACTAATATCCTCCATCTTTTCCATTCTTCTTTGAGATTATCTCACTTACTCTTCATTTGACTTTTATCATACTTTTTATTCCTTAGGTCCTCAAACCTCTAAATTATGACTGTCCATCCGTCTCTTTTATTGTTTGTAGGACGATTTCCATTATTAATTTGTTCAACGCACAACTTACAAAAGGTTTCTACATCTTTTGGGCTCCAAAATGCATTTTTCTTTTGATGAACTTGCCATCTACTAATAACATAAACTAAAATCAATATCTATACGAGTGCATTTGACGTTATTAAAAGTTTTTATGAGTACACATGCCATCAATCATTATATGTGAAATTTCACAAGTAGAATCAATATCAATACGAGTGCATTTTACATTCATAACTAGAATCAATAAGCATGGTAATATGTTACAAGTCTTATAATTATTAAAGTTGAAGATTATTGTAAAGATACTAAGATATGAAGTAGACGCTAAATTTTCTTTGGTCCAAGAGATTTGTGGCATGAAAGAACAAATTAAGTTTCAGAGATGAACAAAGAAAATCAAGAATTTGACAAGAAAAGAAAACCTATTTTTTAGAATGAGCAAGGGCAAAGCAAGAACTTGAATCAAGTGTAGCCTTAAGTCTTATCGTACATTTTTCTGGTTTAAAGGTACAGTGTGCTATTTTTTTAATGTTTATGATGATTCACAATATGTGAATCATTTTTCTAGTCTAAAGGTACAGGGGAAGAAGACGTTGAAGCTGCACACTCCGAGCTCTAACAGCTTCTATGGTGGTAAATATCGTCGAACATTATGTTCGTAATCGTCGAAGTTACCTTTAAATATGTTCAATTCTACTGTTAAAACTGTGGAAAAGGGGCGACACTAAGTTCACAAAAACTTTTTAGTTCAATCGGACTTAGTTAGGATAGAAGTATCATATAAATTGTGAATATACAATTAGAGGGAAAATTACAAAAAAAGTCCTAAACTTTTTGTAATTGTGCAAATTCAGTCATAAACTTTTTTTTGTCATTTCAGTTCTAAACCTTTTGCAATTGTGTCAATTCAGTCCATCCAGCGCTGACATGAACGCCGGGCAATTGAGGTGGCAGTATTTTAATATTTTTTTCCTTTCTCTTTTTTTTTTTCCTTTCCTTCTTCCCCCTGGCCGAACCAGCCAGAGGAAGGCTCGCCGGCGAGGTGACCTCACCGGCCATGGCAAGGCCTCGCCGTCGCCGGGCAAGCTCAACCTCACCCGACCATGGCGAGGTTGACCTCGCCGGCCATGAGCGAGGTCGAGCTCGCCCAGCAACGGCGAGGCCTCGCTGGTGAGCCTCCCCCTGGCCAGTCCGACCAAGGGAAAGAAGGAAACGAAAAAAAAAAAGCGAAAGGAAAAAAATATTAAAAATAATGCCACGTCAGCTGCCCAGCGTACACGTCAGTGCCGGCCGGCCAAAAGTGGTTGGATGGACTGAATTGGCACAATTGCAAAATGTTTAGAACTGAAATGGCAAAAAAAAAAAGGTTTATGACTAAATTTGCATAATCACAAAAAGTTTAGAACTTTTTTGGTAGTTTTCCCTACAATTGGATGGTCTAGTCCAAACATAAGTACTTGCTTGCTATAGGAGAGGCCATCTAGTTAAGCATCCGCCGTCGCGTTTCTTCCTTTTCCTTTTCCATTTTTGAACACACACAATCTTCCTAGAAATAAGATAAAATCTGAAAGCCTCCCTTGCCATTGTGTTTTCGACAAAATTGCTCAGGTTGGGAGGCCGCAATTTTCTAACATGCCGATAATTCTCCGTTTTCTAATTCAAGCAATTGACTAGGGAATTTCATTTCTTTTAATTAAGCTTGCTTTTGACTGTTGATATGGTTGTGCTCCCACTTTACAGCAGCTCATAGATATTTTTTTCTAAAAGACATCCTAATTTTTTTTTTTTTAGATAAAAGACATCCTGATTGGTAAGCCTGTGTACGTATATATTTGGGCAATCGATTTATTTTATAGAGCATTCATTGTCTAAAGAGTTTCAGAGTGTTCTTCAAGCTCTTATAGAGCAACCAAACTAAGTTTCCAACTAATTCACCATTGTATGGTGTCATCTCAGAGGTAAAATGTCAAACAGGTGGTGAGCATGATGGGTGAGGTGTAATACAAACAGGAATTCCTATCGATCGGTGAGGAATAAAACATGAGAAACCCAACTAAAAATTGCTAGAGTGGAATCGACGAATCTGAGACCACATAATAGACAACAATTGAGTTAATAATTTGAAGCTTTAGCAAAAGGCAACACAGAACAATCGTATGATTGAGTCTCAATGAATCGACGTATCCTACCTTGGGGAGATCCAAATGGTTGCCTACTAATAATTGAAGACACTGAAAGACTTGGAGAATCTCATGAAGACGAAATTGCTCGACGAAGATATTCAGCTGCAACTGGCTTCGACCGGAGGCACAGACACTAGATTTGGTCCAGAGCGTGTGTTCTTGCTTCGCTTGGTTCTTCCGGCTCTCACGCGTGCACTTTCAGCGCAAGAGTGAAGTGCAGGAGCAGGGTGAAAGAGCCAAAGAGCAAAGCGAAAGAACGAACTAGATCTGGGGTTTTACTTTTTAAAAGGGGTAAAATTGGATTTTTATTAAGGTTTTGAGAGCATAATAGGCAACTGACTAATTTTCATTAATTGAGGCCTTTAGCATTCCGAAAATACTGAAATCTCAAAGCTACGCCTTACTAGCCTTGAGCTTTCAGCCTTTCAATGCCAACTTTCACGTCAAAGCCCCTTGGGAATGGTTGCCAAACACCCCAAATTTTCCTCAAGGGGCTTTCAAAATGCCGAACCAAATGCACTCTTTGTGCAATTCCCAAACCAAGTCATCATAGACTAAGGAGAAGATTATCATAGATCTCAACAACAGACATAAACAATGCCTATGGCATGCTTCAAGCACCTGTGTACACACGAAACAGAGGGACTCTCGTTTACTACTTCTAATGCTTCTGTGGCACAATTATTTTGACAAACCAAAGAATTATATCAAAAGACATCAAATAATTCATGTACATGAATCAAAGCACTTGCTTTGGAAGTCCACAAAAACTACTCACTTTCTGATTATTACTTAATAGGAATACATTATCTGTTCTGCATAGTCAACAAACTTTCTAGACCAGATTTACATAATCATTCAGCTTTTCATAAAAGAGATTAGGCACAGCAACATTTGCTTAAAAATATGAGCAGTTCAGGACTCTCTCTCTCTCTCTCTCTCTCTCTCTCTCTCTCTCTCTCTCTCTCTCTCTCTTCCTGAACTACATCTGTGGAGGGTTTGGACAAGCCCAAAAGAAAGACAACGTTCTTAAAGAAAATTCCCTTAAGTATCTCTGAGAATGCACAAAAAAAGGGACTGTTGACGAGAGTATAATATTCGGAACATTAGACAGTGAGAATTATTTCGGTGTCAATGGGCCTTATTAGATGCTCTCTCTCTCTCTCTCTCTCTCTCTCTCTCTCTCTCTCTCTCTCTCTCTCTCTCTCTCTCTCTTCCTGAACTAAATCTGTAGAGGGTTTGGACAAGCCCAAAAGAAAGACAACGTTCTTAAAGAAAATTCCCTAAAGTATCTCTGAGAATGCACAAAAAAAGGGACTGTTGACGAGAGTACAATATTCGGAACATTAGACAGTGAGAATTATTTCGGTGTCAATGGGCCTTATTAGATGCTCATATGTGCCCTTTGCCACACGATTGTGGTCACAATTGTGAGATCACATTAGTACCTGCTTATCCTGTAGCAGATTACATGTTATTCTAATTGGAGTCACCACTGAGCACTAATGCGATATGATTTTCTCACTTTCAAATCCTGTTCCTTGAGAACCGTTGACACAAACTTGCACTGGCTTTTGCGGACAGAGATGATACAGGGAAGCTGTTGAAGAAAGGAACTAAGCTAATTCAACCATGATCACCTGACGTTGCTATTCTCATGGTTTTGCTACAGTATCAGAGAGAAATTGTGTTGGAGATGATCATAGATGCCATCAATGATACAAAAGTTGGCAGCTAGAACGAAGGTAGTATCATCAAACACATAATAAAACTCTTGCACGCAAAGGTATCCACGATTAGATCCATTTGGGTTAGAAGGAACTAAATTCCTGATTTATTGGCCCAATGCGGCAGCCGCAAATTAAGTGATAAATTGGAGATATCAGTCCTGAAAATCATGGCCACTTTGATACTGTAAGCTGCTTTTAGTCAGTGAATGAACCAACAATTTTTCTAGGAATAAGAAGAAATATATATACCTTGGGTGCATTACTAGAATGGAAGAGTTTCTCACAGAAAATGCTCTCATCTCAAATTCTGAATGTGAATACCACAATCTATTTCCCTTCCTACCCAAACAAATCAGTACCTACTTTGGTCTGTAGACAGTAAACAAGTCTAGCTACCGCAACCAAAAGTGAAAACCAAGAGCTCATCAGCAGGCCCATAATAGTTATACTATTCTCCTGTCCATGTATTGCTACACAACTCATAAACTGTTATGAATCCAGAGAGTTACCATGGTGACCATCAAATTGCAATAAAAAGTGAGGACAATGTCCAAGCTGACAAATCATTTGATGAACACTCCGTTTCGTCTCACAAATCCTGATTAACATATTAATCCCAACCTTTGTGTAGTCAGTCTATCATACATTCCAAAGATAGAAGCACATAATTATACATTCAATAGCCAACCATAGTAATCCACTCCTCTTAACACACCAATACAACAGCGGGCAAATATTACTGTCGGTACATAGCAAATGACGATCTGTCCATGTATACCAATATAACTACACAATAAGAACACTAAGCAGAGGTCATACTCATACATCGGAGGAGCCCGCATTCATGAGCGAAACATTGTTAAGCCGCTCTAGAGCAAGAATGAGTGCCTGAGTGCCCAAATTCCCCTCCCCGTGAGCCTTGAGCGACAAGTAAAGCTGCTGGGCGAGCGCCAAGCCGGGCAATGCGAGCCCCATCCTCTCACATTCCTTCAAGCATATCCCCAAATCCTTCACGAAGTGGTTCACATAGAACCCGGCCTCGAAATCCCTCTGCAGTATCCTGTTCCCATACAAATCCAGCGACTTGGAGCCCGCGGCCCCGGTCGATATCGCGCTTATGAACAACCCGACATCAAGCCCTGCCTTATGGGCATAAACCATGCCCTCCACCAGCCCCACCATTGTCGAAGCGATGGTGATTTGATTCGCCAATTTCGCGGACTGCCCCTTCCCGGGGCCTCCCATGTAATTGACCTTCCCCATCACGGCGAACAGGGGCTCCAGCCTGTGGACCGTCGCGGCGTCGCCACCCGCGAAGATCGCGAGGGCGGCGTTGCGGGCGCCGCGGTCGCCGCCCGAGACGGGGGCGTCGACGGCGTGGCAGCCCTTGGCCGAGGCGGCTGCGGAGATCTCCTCGGCGAGGGAGGGGTCGGAGGTGGTCATGTCCACGAGGACGCCGCCGGGGCCGAGGGAGGCGAGGGCGCCGGAGGAGGGATCGAGGAGGACGGAGCGGACGTCGGAGGGGTAGCCGACGATGGAGAAGACGACGTCGGAGAGGGCGGCGAGGGAGCGCGGGGAGTCGGCGAGGCGGGCGCCCATGTCGACGAGGGGCTGGGCCTTGGCAACGGTGCGGTTGAAGACGGTGAGGGCGTAGCCGGCGCGGATGAGGTGGCCGCACATGGAGCGACCCATGACGCCGGTGCCGATCCAGCCCACGCGGGTGCTGGAGGTAGTGATGGGGTCGGCTGCGGCGGCGGACGACATGGCGCGGCGGCGGAGGAGGGAGAGGGCGGCGGAGGAGGGAGGACAGGGTGAGCGGAGGAGCTTACTGAGTAGCAGTGACGAAGGCGGCATTGGCATCCATCGTTTCGAGGGTTAGTGGAGGAGAATTTAGCCAAAATGAAATTTCCTTTTTCTTTAACTTCACATAAAAATATATGACTAAATCCACCAACTTTTCACCAAAAAGATCAAAAAAAAAATCATCTTCAATTATTCAATTGCAATTTAAAGTGATGGTCTCAAATTACTTTCATTGTTTTTCAGTTTTTCTATATCTAGTTTTTGTTTCTTGTAATTTCCCACGTGTATTAAAGGCATTATGTTTTTTTTTTCTATTGTTAAATATTACTTCCATTAAAGTTCGTTTCTTCCGAGAGATAAATTTTAATTTTATGGTCCCAAATTCATTTACTTTACTTATTTTTTTCTGGCTTTTCTTTAAATATGCAGGATTTACTTACCGTACTGAAAAATATCACACGATTTGATTTTTGTTGCCGGTAGATTTTCCATGCATAGTAAAGGCATTATAATTTTTTTTTATTGTTAGATATTACTTCCAGAAAATTTAGTTTCTTTGAAAAGATAGTTTTCCAAAAAACCTAGTTTTTCGCAAGTTTATGGCATTTTGTGGCGTTCATATTCTGCAGAATACACGAGACAAGAAATGCTGACCAAACTTCCGCAAGCATCTCAGGCTCGACTCGATGAACACGAAAACTTGATTCCACTTATTTTTATTCGAGTTAGTCAATTGGCGACGAAGACATTTAATATTGGTGATATTAGATCAAACTTGAATACAAGAACATGTGAATTGAGTCAACCGAAACTTGAAACTTGGCAATCTAACTCGTTTCGGTTTGAACTCGGCCACATATAACCTCCTGTTCTATCTGTATTTGGATAAAAGAATGAAATTTGACCTGAAATTGCCATGAGAGATTGGCTCAAGTACGACAGTCTAACCGTGACACCGAAATTAAACACGACAACAATACGTCAGTGAGCTCTCTCTCTTTCTCTCTAGTGTTGTACCTTTCTTTCTAGCTGACTTGATCTGTCGTGAAATTAATTTGTGCGGTGGGGGGCTCTTGATGATTTATGCATAGTTTGGTCATCTCTTTTAATGCGTTCAAGAGTCTGAACCACCTGTGATTTTCAGGGAAATTCTTTCTGGATGAGTTTGTTCAAGTAGGCTAACAAAATATCAAGCTTCTTAGATTGTTTGTCAATCACAAAGCGAGGAACAAATCTTGTATATTTCACGAGATTCATCATTACCTCACTTGACCCTCAATCTCAAACGAACAGCCCTTTCCACTGCACCATCTAATGGTGTGCAGTGCACTACCATTAGATGGTGCAGGGGAGGCTTGATAAATTAATGGCATTTCTGATGCAGGGAAGCCATTATCTATCTTGGACGGGATTTTCATGGCAATTAAGGATGACATAGGTTGTAGGTTGCCACCCACAGGTAAAGTTTGTTCCGGAAACTATACTTTGCCGCGGCACTTCAACTATGGCCAGATTGAGTGTTGAACTTCAACACTTAAATAAATGTAATTTTTTACTTCCAATGGATAGTATTGAACAATGGCAGAAGTATGTATTGAACTTTTGTTGATATGGGGTTCTACTCTTTTTTTTTTTTGCCTCTCTAATAACACGTGTTTAAATTAGGGGATGTATATTTTTGGAAGCCCACATGGGACATATATTTTTTTTTTACAAGTATTTGATTCATTTGAACCGGACCGGACCGGTCGGTCCGGTCCGGTCCGGTCCCCGGTTCCAAGACTAGTCCGTCCGGTCCACGGTCCCAAAAATTGGGAACCGGTCCTCTCGGTCCGGTTCCCGGTTCTTGGATGGGACCGGACCGGACCGGGAACCGATCACCCCTAAACCCAAGCATTAACAAGGACGAACAAAACTGTCCCAGATCAGTACAATTCACTGTAAGTAAACCCAGTGACAGAGGAAAATAATACTCCACTTAAGCAGCCAGACATGAAATGACTAGGACAAGCCAAAGACAAACTTCATGAATTTAAACTCAAGGTATGGGAATATTAAATTTCTCCCGCAATAAGAGAAGCGACATCTAGATTACTCAAGACATGATGAAGCAAGACCAGCAGAACCTTAGAAGAGAATCATACAGCACATGGCTTCAACTCGTTCTATCTTGACAGTGGACATCATTAAACCAGTAAGAACACACTCAGATGTGTGCCAATCAGTAGCATCACCATATCCAGACAGCAAGAAAAGTAAAGTAAACTGAAAAAGTAAAGTAAACTGAAAAGGGGGGGGAGGAGGGGTGGTGGTGAAGAAGGGGAATGGGAGCACAAAGAACCTCAACATCCCTTGATCGCCCTCCTCAGCAACTAGGACCTACTTAAACATAGTATGACGATATAAAGACGAAGAACGTGCAACACAACACATCCCACTTCAAAAAGAAAGTCCAGAGGGAATACTGCTATAAATGATGCAACCTCAAGGCCTAGTCCCGTTGTTCCCAAGATAGCTTAATATGATGTGCTATAAGAATCCGTAACAATTCAACCCTCTCGTTTCTACAACTTTGGACACATGAGGGAGACAACATCATAGGTGAACAAACAAGAAGAACACGGCAAATGAAAAATTTTAACTTACCAAATACGAAAATACCATTGAGCCTGAAACCACATAACAGTGCCGACTGCTAAATTCATCCATAATATAGGTGATTAGCCTGCTGGACTTATGTTTGCATTAACTCCTTCCGAAATCAATATTTTCCCCCAATCAAGTGGAGGCACCATCATAGGTGAACATCAAAAAGAAGAACACGGCAAAAGAAAAATATTGACTTACCAAATATGAAAATCCCATCAAGCCTGAGACCAGATAACTGAGTGAAGTTCTAAATTCGTCCTTTTAGCCTGCTTGACTCACACAACACAAGTGACTAAGTGCATTAACTCCTTAAATCAACCTTTCCCCTGATCAAAAGTGATGCGGGAGCATCCGAGACTACTGATCAATCCTTAAGTCCTGAGCAGATTCCTTCGGCAAAACAAACACTATCGGTACTTATTCATGCCAAGACTAACTTCGGTTACAATTTGCTTCGATGGGTTAAGGAATGATGATACCAATATTAAAATTCGTTGCTGATCGATGCTATATCAAAAGGGAGTTATTCAGGATAAGTTCCGTAGTGATTTAATGTTCTTTGGAAGTGGATATTTGCTGGTTATTATTGGTGGACGAATTTTGAAGGCTGAAGAGATAAGACTCCTAGTCCCCATGTTGTTTATTGCATTCCCTAGTTCCTAGACCTTTAATGTTGTTTATTGCATTCCCTAGTTCCTAGACCTTTAATGCTATTTCAGTCTTGTTTAGTCTTTAATGTTTGGGTAGTTCTCATGTTGTTTTCAATTCTGAGTCTAATATCTATATAATGAGACATATTCTCATTTGTAAGGGGCGATTGAATGAATGAAAATTCCTCTTTGTGAGTTGAATTATTATCTCGATTCTTTATCCAACGTCGTTGGTGGTGAATCAAACAGTTCTTTATCCTTGGTTGGTGGAATTTCCTTTAAGCCTTGGTGGTGAACTGCAATTATCTCGGTCCTTTATCCTTGACTGGTGGTTTGTACCTATAGACTTAGGTGATAGACCTTCCATATCCTCGAGTTACAAACATCCCCACAAACACAGTGCCTCGTCCACTTCCTCCCAGAATCGCTCACTCCACAGAGCTTATTTGTGGAAACTCAAAACACGAAAGTTGTAGATCTACGAGTCCTTGATCTGTGGCTTTTGGAATCGGGTCAATCCGACCTGTATTGAGGAAGTTACGCCCATTTTTCCGAAATCGTGCAGTCCTGAAATTTTCTGTTCGGAGTCACTCGTCCACGCACGCATCAAGTTGGTATCAGAGCTCAAGGTTGAACTTATCTTGAGTGATTCCTTTGTGTTGTTGTTTTCTACTTATCATGGATGACGAACAAGTTCCACGAGGCTTGACTTTGGAGCAAGCGCACAACCTAAGGCGAGATCGTGCTATAGAGAATCTCCAAAGGCAAATGGAGCAAATTCTCAATCTCCTAGAGAACCCGGCGAGACAAGAGCAACCAGCAAGGCGTCCCGATGTTCAGCGACACCATGACGATTCAGATTCGCATCACAATTCTAATGATGATTCTGATTTCACTGGAGGCAACTCTAGTGCCTCTGAGCACCGAGTTCGAAGAAGAAGAAGACACCATGAGAACCGTGAGATTAAAACAGATGTACCTGAATTCGAGGGTAGTCTCAATCCTGACAACTTTGTTGATTGGCTCCATGCCATTGAACGAGTTTTTGACTTCAAGTCCTACTCGGATGAGAAGAGGTGCAAAGTCGCTGTTCTGAAACTTACTAAATATGCTTCTCTATGGTGGGAGAATTTAAGGCATCAGCGAGCTAGAGAAGGGAAAAGCCGAATCAAGTCTTGGGATAAACTCAAGAAACTCATGAAGAAGAGGTTCTTGCCCGATACCTATAAGCAAGATCTATTTCTCAAGTTGAATTCCCTAAAACAACAAGGGATGAGTATTGAAGAATATATTCGTGAGTTCGAACAACTCATGATGAGATGCGAAGTTCCAGAAGTTCCTGAGCAAACCATCGCTCGATTCCTTGGTGGCATGAATCGGGAAATTGCTTATTTGGTTGAACTTCAGCCTTATTGGTCCTTCGAAGATGTTTGCAAGCTAGCAATGAAGGTTGAAAAACAACTAAAGAGTAGCAAGAGGTTTTCTTCCAAAACCTCCTCGAAGGGGACATCCTACTTTAGGGATGCTTCCTCAAGCAAATATGAAGGTGTTTCGTTGAAAGCTAAGGGTAAAGAGAAGTTGGTGGAACCCGTCAAAGAAACCAGCAAGAAAGTTGATGGTGACACAAGGAAGTGTTTCAAGTGCCATGGCTATGGGCATTTGCAAGCTAATTGTCCAAATCGGAGAGTTATGACTCTTCAAGAAATTGAGAAGATCGATTTGGAACTTCAAGAGGCCAGCGATGAACATGACCAGAATGATTCTGAAGCTGAAGAATCCAAGAATATCGTTGAAAAGGCTGATGATGGCGAGTTGTTGGTTATACGGAGAGCCTTGCATGCTGAGATATCTCCCTAAGAGAAAGAGCAAAGGGAGAACATCTTCCACACCCGTTGTACTATTAACGGGAAGGTGTGTACGATGATTATCGATGGAGGAAGCTGCACCAATGTCGCCTCGACAACCATGATTGAAAAATTGAAGCTACCAACATCGAAACATCATCAACCTTACAAGCTTCAGTGGCTTAGCAAAGGAAGTGATGTGAAGGTAACCAAACAAGCCCTTATATCATTTTCCATTGGGAAGAATTATCGAGATGAAGTTTTGTGCGATGTTATTCCCATGAATGCTTGTCACTTGTTGTTAGGTAGACCTTGGCAATATGATAGAAAGGCTGTACATGATGGGCATAAAAACACATACTCTTTTCACAAGGAACGAAAATGCATTACTCTTGAATCTTTGAGGCCGAGCATGATACATCGAAATCAACCTGGGGAGGGAAACACTAGTAAGGAAAATCTTTTCTTGAGTGAAACATAGGTTGAGAGAGCCATTACCAAACAGAAAAATGTATTTGCTTTGCTTATGGTTGAAAAAAAGAGTGAGAAAGAGATACATACACATCCGAAAATGCATTCCTTGTTAAAAGACTTTGCAGATGTGTTCCCCGAAGAATTGCCATCTGGATTACCTCCAATAAGAGGTATTGAGCACCAAATTGACTTGCTGCCCGGTGCCCCTCTACCGAACAAAGCAGCATATAGATGCAACCCGGAGGAAACAAAGGAGTTGCAAAGACAAGTCAATGAACTTATCGACAAGGGATATGTTCGAGAAAGTATGAGCCCATGTTCTGTTCCGGCTCTACTCGTTCCAAAGAAGGATGGAACATTCAGAATGTGTGTCGATAGCCGAGCCATCAACAACATCACTATTAAGTATAGGTATCCTATACCTAGACTTGATGATATGCTTGATGAATTATATGGTTCTACTGTGTTTTCGAAGATAGATTTGCGAAGTGGCTATCACCAGATCCGAATGCGGGAAGGAGATGAGTGGAAAACAGCTTTCAAGACTAAGGGAGGTTTATATGAATGGTTGGTTATGCCATTCGGACTTTCTAATGCTCCAAGTACGTTCATGAGGCTTATGAACGAGGTTCTTCGTTCCTTTATTGGTCGATTTGTTGTAATATACTTTGACGATATCCTTGTTTATAGTCGAAGCGAGGAGGAACATATTTCTCATTTGAAACAGGTCTTTAAAGCCTTAAGAGAACAGAAGCTTTATGCCAAAATGGAGAAGTGTGAGTTCTTCTCTTCCAGCATTATATTCCTTGGATATGTGGTTTTGAAAGATGGAATTTCCGTTGATCAATTGAAGGTGGATGCAATGAAAACCTGGCCGGTTCCGAAATCCATCACAGATGTAAGGAGTTTTCATGGCCTTGCTTCTTTCTATCGTCGTTTTGTGAAGAACTTCAGTACAATCATGGCCCCTATCACTGAATGCATGAAGAAGGGTTCTTTTGAATGGACAAGAGCTGCTCATGACGCTTTTGAACTCATCAAACAGAAGCTATGTGAGTCCCCCGTTCTTGCCCTTCCCAATTTTGATAAAGTATTTGAAGTTGAATGTGATGCAAGTGGAGTTGGCATTGGAGCTGTTCTTGTTCAAGAACAAAGGCCATTGGCATATTTCAGTGAAAAGTTAACTAATTCGAAGAAGAACTACTCAACTTATGATAAGGAGTTCTACGCCATTGTGAGAGCTCTTGATCATTGGAGTCACTATTTGAGGCCTAAACAGTTTGTACTTCATTCTGATCATGAGGCTTTGAAGTTTATTAGTGGCCAACGCAAGCTCAACTCAAGGCATGCCAAATGGGTAGAATTTCTTCAATCCTTTTCTTTCGTTTCGAAGTATAAACCTGGCCATACTAATGTTGTTGCGGATGCTTTATCACGAAGATACTCTATGCTTGCTGTTCTTGATTCTAGAATTCTTGGTTTTCAATCCATGAAAGAACTATATTCTGAAGACCCGGAGTTCTCTACTATTATCGATAGTTGCAAACATGGAATTCAAGGTACATATTCTGTCCAAAATGGTTTTCTTTTCAAGGGAAATCGATTATGTGTGCCGAAGAGTTCATTTAGAGAATTGTTGATCCGAGAAGCACATGGTGGAGGTTTGGCTGGTCACTTCGGCGTGAACAAAACTCTTGAAATCCTTCAAGAGCACTTTTATTGGCCAAAGATGAGTGGAGACGTACGTGCTATCATCTTGAGGTGTGCAACTTGTCAAAGAGCAAAGAGTCATTTCCATCAAGGTCTGTATACTCCCCTTCCAGTACCATTACAGCCTTGGGAAGCTGTGAGCATAGATTTTATTGTGGCTCTTCCAAGAACTCAGAGGGGAAAAGATGCCATTATGGTGATCGTTGATCGGTTTTCTAAAATGGCTCATTTTATTCCATGTCACAAGACGAATGATGCATCTCATGTGGTTGATCTTTATTTCAAGGAGATCATTCGCCTTCATGGAGTACCGAAGACCATTGTATCTGATCGTGATTCTAAGTTTTTAAGTTATTTCTGGAAGACCTTATGGAGAATGCTTGGGACCAGACTTCTATTCAGTATCACTTGTCATCCTCAAACCGATGGCCAAACGGAGGTAACCAATCGCACTCTCACTACGTTACTTCGAGGAATGGTTAGTAAATCTCTAAAAGATTGGGATTTGAAGCTTGCACATGCTGAGTTCGCTTATAATCGATCACCAAGTTATACTACTGGTCGATCACCCTTCGAAGTTGTGTATGGAATCAATCCGCTCGCACCGATTGATTTAATTCCTATTCCATCTAATTCACAAGTGAACTTTGATGGCAAAGAGCGAGCTGAATCAATGAAAAAACTCCATGAGCAGATTCGAAGCAAGATCGAGAAGGCTAACGAGTTTTATAAGAAGAAAGCTAGTAAACATCGGAGGAAGGCTCATTTCCAACCAGGTGATCTTGTGTGGTTACACTTAAGGAAGGAAAGATTTCCTTCTCAGCGGAAGAATAAGCTTATGCCTAGAGCTGACGGTCCATTTGAAGTTCTCGAGAGAATTGGCGAAAATGCTTACAAGATTGATCTTCCTGGAGAATATGGAGTTTCGGCAACTTTTAATGTAGGTGATCTTTCTCCTTACTTGGAGGATGATGACTTGCCAGATTTGAGGACAAATCTCAAACAACCCGGGGAGAATGATGCGGGAGCATCCGAGACTACTGATCAATCCTTAAGTCCTGAGCAGATTCCTTCGGCAAAACAAACACTATCGGTACTTATTCATGCCAAGACTAACTTCGGTTACAATTTGCTTCGATGGGTTAAGGAATGATGATACCAATATTAAAATTCGTTGCTGATCGATGCTATATCAAAAGGGAGTTATTCAGGATAAGTTCCGTAGTGATTTAATGTTCTTTGGAAGTGGATATTTGCTGGTTATTATTGGTGGACGAATTTTGAAGGCTGAAGAGATAAGACTCCTAGTCCCCATGTTGTTTATTGCATTCCCTAGTTCCTAGACCTTTAATGTTGTTTATTGCATTCCCTAGTTCCTAGACCTTTAATGCTATTTCAGTCTTGTTTAGTCTTTAATGTTTGGGTAGTTCCCATGTTGTTTTCAATTCTGAGTCTAATATCTATATAATGAGACATATTCTCATTTGTAAGGGGCGATTGAATGAATGAAAATTCCTCTTTGTGAGTTGAATTATTATCTCGATTCTTTATCCAACGTCGTTGGTGGTGAATCAAACAGTTCTTTATCCTTGGTTGGTGGAATTTCCTTTAAGCCTTGGTGGTGAACTGCAATTATCTCGGTCCTTTATCCTTGACTGGTGGTTTGTACCTATAGACTTAGGTGATAGACCTTCCATATCCTCGAGTTACAAACATCCCCACAAACACAGTGCCTCGTCCACTTCCTCCCAGAATCGCTCACTCCACAGAGCTTATTTGTGGAAACTCAAAACACGAAAGTTGTAGATCTACGAGTCCTTGATCTGTGGCTTTTGGAATCGGGTCAATCCGACCTGTATTGAGGAAGTTACGCCCATTTTTCCGAAATCGTGCAGTCCTGAAATTTTCTGTTCGGAGTCACTCGTCCACGCACGCATCAAAAAGGCAGATCACGGGAATGAGTGAGCACAATCGAATTAATAAGCTATTGGGTCCCAATCACTAAAAGGACAAGCTGCAATGGCCGCATCTCGAGCAAATTCAAAAAATTAAAATCTGAAGTGTATTTTGCACCACTTGGTGATGAATATAATATATATACTAGAAGCAACAACAAAACAGGAACTCCGTAGCTTCGTATCAGTGGCATGTTCCGTGATTAAATAAAGGAAAAGGATGAAATGTGCATATCAGTTGACCATTTTGCTATGCCGCCAAGATCTAGAACAGATTTAACCCAGGGCTCATGTTAGCATACTACAACAAGCAAGCAACTCCTTGCACACATGTGCCTATAAGGACAGCAGGAGCGCCATACTTCATACATCTCATTCTTATGGGTGCCAATAGAACTTGCCACTGCCTGCCTTGGCCGAAGAAGCGGTCAGATGCCAGAAGCCAGAGGCAAAGTGATCTAGCGCAGCAAAGAAACTTTCTTCGATAAGTACATCACAAGCATGGGATGCCAATCAAGTCATATAGACAGACTCAAGCCAAAGAGCTAGATGTACGTTCGCCCATCATGATATATATACAATAACTTTTACCATAAGAAGACCATTAGGAATAATCACCAACCCGTGGGCTCATGTAAAGTCGAGTTCACAAACAAATAAGCTCATATCATATAATCTACTTGTCAGCGTCCACCCAGGAACAACTCATGAACATAGATACGAATCATTCAGACCAATTAATGTTTATTAGCCCTAAACTAATTTAGCCTGTCTTGCAAGCAAAATCCAGACAAAATTGCCGATGCCCACGACATCGAAATTTCATTATGAAATGGAAATAAGAACCACGCATATCACCTTCAATACATCGTTCAAACCAGAGCCCTCGGAAGCCCCATCTTAGGATCATCCCTCCTGACAACATCTAATTAAAAACTTCAGCTTCAATTTTTATGGAACATAAAATGTTTACTTGTACTCAAATGATAAACTGCACAAGGAAACTTTCATCCACTTTCATTCCCATGAAACTTAATCTTGTTGCTATATTTTCCATTTCAGTGACATGCTCGTGCATGGTACGAGAACCATCGAACTTTAGAGTGGTTAACGTACCCATTAATGTCCAAGCAAATGACTTATTAGTAGAATCAAACTTGAGGGAATGTTAGTGATATTATGATAATTACTAGACTCTGCATATTGATAGTGCATATACTTGATTGATTATATTTGATATTGTGTTTATCTTATCATCTTAAATAGTTATCTAATAAAGCCTATAAACGGGCTCATGTACTCTTTTCTGCACGTCAAAATATACAAAAAAAATTCCTCAATCCTCTTTTCCACTTTATTCTTAAATGAAGCCGAAAAAAAAAAGTTCATTGAAGTTTTCATCTTTCTCAGTTTTCATCTTTGGGTTTTTACTAGTGCTAGTAAATGCTTTTGTTGCAGAGCATGTCTACTGTGGGACACTGATGATGAAAGAGGGAATTCGAACATGGAATAATTTTTAATGCTCGCTGAATCTCATCTTGAAAATGGTCTTTGCTTCAGTATGTGTTTGCCCTTTGTTCTATTAGAACACCCTTGAAGATGAAGTAATTAGCCCACTTTGCGTAAATCCATGGTTTCTGAACACTCACGTTGAAGACCAAACTGTAGGAATTAACTCTGTTAAAAGTCCTTGCTGGAAACAAATGCTGCTTAAATCAATAAAAGCCGGCTAAACCAGATTTTCCAGATCAGTTTAACCGTCAGCCAGAAAACGACAAGTTTGTTCTTCCGCAGAAGGCAAAAATGTTACTAGGTTTACATGTTCCTCCTTTCAACATCAGCATAAGCAGAGCAAGTAGGTGAGGAGAAAATAAATGCTATGAATTAGGGCAAAGATGGAAATTTGATGGACTTTATTTGGTGGCAAACTCTCCTCCAACCCTTGATAGGGTTCAAGTTATACTTACCCGTATCGAATATGTGTGTTCACATTTGTAGCTAATGAACTATATCAGCTCTCTTCTTTCATTTCAAGAAGAAAAAAGAAAGTATAGTTCCATAACAGTAACCATTACAACGAATGCTATCAGATCAACGACAATTATTTAGAGTCGCAAACAAATTGAAAAATATAATATATATGATCCCGGTGAATTTCCACAGTATCACATCAAATATTTAAATTTAACACCTAAGAGAAACTCTAAGAACCCAATACCGAATCCCACCGAAAAACACAAGTCTCCATACCGATCATTATGTCATGATTGATTTTGACCGTCGCGTCATCTATAAGTTATGTATGTGCAATATTCTCACGATAAATACCGATCTCTCATCTCACCCTAATCGTAATCCATGTATTGTTGGGATATGGTTCATACTCCCTACCGATAGAAAGGCACGGGGGTTCCGTTCCCGAACCACTTGAGCTTTTATAGTTTGAGTCCATATTTTATTGATAGTTTGGATTTGGGCTCATAAATAACTATTAAGTATAAAAGAGATGTAAGAGAGTGGTGCGATATGTTAATAATAATAAAATTCTCTACTAGACCTGATTCTAGCTTATGGGTGATTCGGGATGAAAATATTGTGTCCTCAATTTTTTTTCTCGCTTTTACACTGTACTCTTTATGATTGTAAGTCGAAATTATAACATGTGCCGAAACCGTTAGAAACGAGGAGTAGGCAGAGATGGCCACGGGCCGGTTTTGGCCCGGAACCGGCCCGGTCAAACCCGGGCCCAGCCCGTTGACCGGGCCCGCGGTTCGGAACCGGAACCAGCCCGTACCCTACGGGCCCGGTTCCGGTTCTCGAAATTTTTGAACCGGCCCGGAACCGCCGGTTCCGAGCTCGGTTCCAAAAAAAAAAAAAAACTGCTGAGACAGCAGACCGGCGAGCCGGCGAGGGCTCGACCTCGCCGGCGTCGGGCGAGGCCTCGACCTCGCCGGCGTCGGGCGAGGCCTCGACCTCGCCTGCAACTGGCGAGGCCGGCCTCGCCCGACGCAGGCGAGGTCGAAGTTCGAACCCTCGCCAGATCTGGCGAGGCTCGGCCTCGCCCGATGCCGGCGAGGTCGAGCCTCGCCAGTCGCCAGATCTGGCGAGGCTCGACCTCGCCGGCGTCGGGCGAGGCCGGCCTCGCCCGACGCCGGCGAGGTCGAGGCCTCGCCCGACGCCGGCGAGGTCGAGGCCTCGCCCGACGCCGGCGAGGCCGGCCTCGCCAGTTGCAGGCGAGGTCGAGCCTCGCCGGCGTCGGGCGAGGCCGGCCTCGCCGGCGTCGGGCGAGGCCGAGCCTCGCCAGATCTGGCGAGGGTTCGACCTCGCCGGCGTCGGGCGAGGCCGGCCTCGCCAGTTGCAGGCGAGGTCGGCCTCGCCTGATGCCGGCGAGGTCGAGGCCGGCCTCGCCCAGCCCAGGCGAGGGCGGCCCTCGCCCGACGCCGGCGAGGGCCGCGGCCGGGCACCTGCAAACTTCAACGGAAAAAAAAAAAAAGTTTCGGGGAGGCCCCCCACAGCAGGGCCTACACGTCTGCAGTGCAGGCCCTGCTGCGGGCAGCGCTGCAGCTGCAGGCGCAACGGGCTTGCGGCCCGTTGCAATTTTGCCCGTTTGGAACCAAACGAGCAAAATTGCAACGGAAGCCCCCAACCAACGGGCAAAAAATTTTAAAAAAAAAAGATATTGCAACGGTTATCTTCTTTGTTTTTTTAATTCTAAATTTTCTTCTCAATTTTTTCTTATAAATTCTCTCAAATTCTCTCAATACTCACACAATTCTCTCAAATTCTCTTCTCTCAAGTCTCAAATTTTCTCAATACTCGAAATTCTCTCCAATTGCCAATTCTCTCAATTTTCTCAATCCACGCAATTCTTTCTTAATTCTCCCAATTAATCCACTCAATTCTCTCAATCCACTCGAAAAATGGCAAGTGGAAGTCGAGTGCCAACTGGCAAAGGTAAGAATATCGCGATGGAATCCCATCATTCTTTTGATCCTCGTGAATATGCAGATTTTCACGATGATGAAATCAACATTTTTCCCGATGTGGAGCGCGTCCCGACTCAAGAAAGTTTTCATCCTCCTGGCAAAATATCTACAACAAAGGAAGCGGAACGGGAATTTACATCTGATATTTGGAATCACTTCACGAAAATTGAGAGGTTTGATATTGGTCAAAAAAGGTATGATATAATTTGTAAATATTGTGGGAAAATATATAATATACAGGTGGACAAGGATATGGAACATTTAAACGACATCTTAGGAGCAAACATCCAACCGAAACGGGAATCGATATCGGGCAACAACAAATTTCCGGGTACGTCAATCCTAATACTTCCCCTTTATTTCGTTTTAATGATAAAACTTATAAGGAAGAATTAGGCAAATTTATTACCGTTGAGCATTTAGCATTTAATTTTGGAAAAAGATTTGGTTTTAATGAATTTGTACAAAAAGCATGTGCTCCACAAGCAAAACGTGTTCCTAGAAATTCAACTAAACGAGTAATTAAAGATCTTTACAAAAATGGAAAAAAAGATTTACAAAACTTTTTTATGCAATTTAATGGATACGTGCATATAGGTAGTGATATTTGGAGTGATCATTGGCAAAATCATTCTTACATGGGCATAACATGTCATTGGATAGATGACGAGTGGAGTATTCAAAAAAGAGTTATTGCACTTAGAGTTTTCGATGATAATCATACGGCAAATAATATTTATAGAATAATTAGACAAATTTTAGAAGAATATTATTTGCTTAACAAAATTTTTTCAATTGGTTTTGATAATGCCGCAGCAAATACCGCTTCAATTTCCGATTTAGAAAATATTTGTAAACCCGCTTTTGGCGGAAAATTTTTTCACGTTAGATGTGCTTGTCATGTTTTAAATTTATGTGTATAAGATGGTTTGAAAACTCTTGATATTTTTCTTCAACCAATAAAAACGGCGATTCAATTTTTATGGAAACATCCCCAAAAAATGAAAGAATGGGGTAGATTTTGTAGAGAAAATGGCAAAAAGCCAAAAAGATTTCCAAGAGATGTTCCAACTCGTTGGAATTCTACTTTCCACTTGCTTAATGAATCTTTAGCATATAAAGATTTATTATGTGCATTCGTTTCTAATTATATACCTCAGATTAATTTATACCCACAAGAGTGGAATATTTGCCAAAAAATTTTAGATGTTTTAAAGGTTTTTAATGATGCAACTTATACTTTGTCCGGTGTTTATTATCCTACTACACATTTATTTTTAGTAGAGTGTACTAATATTGTCGGAATTTTTTATGAATGTGAAAATGATGTTGAATTATAACATACTATAGTTGCAATGAAAATGAAGTTGCTACATTATTATAGAGAAATTCCCATTATTTATTTAGTTGCTTGTGTTTTTTATCCGCATTGCAAATTGGATGGCTTAAATGAATTTTTGCGTACGTATTATCAATGTTTACATTATGATGAGATAAATGTTACAGCCATAGTACGTGATGTTAAAAACGTAGTAATACAATTATATAATGAATTTTATACTAAATATAATTTAGGTGATATTATTGGATCTTCCCAATCTACGGAGATACAAAATGACAGTACAGGTAAAATTAGTAGAGCGTACCAACTTTTATTACATAGACAAAAAAAAACAAAAGGGAGCAATAGGAAATATTTCTGAATTAGAGACTTATCTAACCGTTTCATTTGAGTTTACTGAATCCGAAGGTGGTACGGATTTTTTAATTTTGGATTGGTGGAAGAGGCACGCAAGCCAATACCCAATTCTTTCTCTTATTGCAAAACAGATTTTTTCAACCCCTTATTCCACAGTTGCGGTCGAACAAGCATTCAGTGCAGGAGGTAATATTTTGGACGAACATCGTTCAAGATTATCTCCAGAATCAGTGAAGATGCAAGCTTGTGTTGCTGATTGGACGAAGGCTCAATACCGGCAACAAGAGATAGATCGGAATAATGAATCCGAATTCTTTAACGACGGAGATACTACCGCTACCGGTACTGGAACGGGTAGTGACGATTGAGGGTAAAAGTACTATTGGAGTTGGCAAATATTTTGGGAACCCTTGTTTCTCATACCGGATACGCCCACGTGAGCTTAAGGAAACCGAAGTATAATCCGACGACATGTGACCTTTGATCCCCTGCGCACGGAATACTTATGTTTTGGGATCATTTTAGGGCATATATATTGTACTCTTTTTTTTATAGATCGTTGTAACGAATTGTAACGTGCTTAATGATAATTTATTAAGTTCAAGCCCTCTCTTTCTCTCTTGTCTTTTTGTCCTCAAATTTAATTACAATTTACATTTTAATTACAATTTATATTGAATAATGTTCCGTCACCGGAATAGTAATTTCTTAATTTTTTTATTATTTTCTTTTCTATTTTTCCTTTTCTGTTTTTTTTTATTTTTCCTTTTATTTTTTTTTTCTTCCTACTTTCCTCCGCCGGCCATAGCCGGCCGGCCTCACCGGCGTCGGGCGAGGGCCACCCTTGCTTGGGCTGGGTGAGGCCGGCCTCGCCGGCGTCGGGCGAGGGCCACCCTCGCTTGGGCTGGGCGAGGCCGGCCTCGCCGGCGTCGGGCGAGGCCGACCTCGCCTGCAACTGGCGAGGCCGGCCTCGCCCGATGCCAGCGAGGCTCGACCTCGCCTGCAACTGGCGAGGCCGGCCTCGCCCGACGCCGGCGAGGCCGAGGCCTCGCCCGACGCCGGCGAGGTCGAGGCCTCGCCCGACGCCGGCGAGGGCGGCCCTCGCCCGACGCCGGCGAGGCCGGCCACCTCCGCCGGCCCTAGCCGAGGCCGGCGGAGGAAGAAAAGAAACAAAAAATAAAAGGAAAAAGAAAAAAAAACAGAAAATGAAATTTCGGAACCGGCCCGGAACCGGTTCCGAACTGACCAGAACCGGAACCGGCCCGGAACCAGTTCCGAACCGATCGGAACGGGAACCGGAACCGGAACCGGTCGGTTCCGAACCGTGGCCACCACTAGGAGTAGGTGATTACCTGACCTACACGCACCTTCGAGGAAATTCACGAAAACAAGTAGCCCTCCAACGTTGAACGTTGACAGGAGACTTTGGTTTTTAAGGTAGGTTTTTTGTCGCTTTTGCCTTGTCCCTTCTTTCTTTGGTTGGGACCAGAGAAATCGAGAATGCAAGCAAGCAAGGTGACCGAAAACTCTGACTTTGCTTGCACGTCCCCTCACGCTATGATTTAGACTAGCTAACAACCATGATTTGTACTCTGTGCTCTTCCCAGACAAATGAACCGATCAGGATATATTCTAGTCTTAATTCAAGATAAGTGAGTCGGAATTATAAAATTTCAGAATGAAATATAGCAAGATGCACAATATGACATCAAGATCGGATGAAGTAGTTTTTATCGAGAATTTTGCAAACCGGTCCTTTATTGGATAGTAGTATGGGCAAAAATATAGAACTCTTCATTAGACTCGTTGAAGAGAGTCATATGTAACACGCGAAATCCCGTTCGTCCATGGAATTACAATTAGGTATTTGACAATCTTTCCATTTGTTGTTGGTGGAGGACATTAGAACATTGAGACAACAACCAACATGGAAGTCGGTCTAACCAAATGTAGCTAATCCATCAACGATCCCATTATATGATGTAGCGAGAACTTTAATTAGGCATACACTCAACAAGTAGTAAAGACTTGATAATAGCTAACGACGTGCCATGTAGGATGGCTGGCATCCACGTCAACGATTTCCGGCCAGATGGACTCAATTGATAAAACGTGAAAAGGTTTATGACTCAATCGACACAATTAAAAGGTCATGATTGAATTAGCAAAAGTGCAATAGATTTAGAACTTTTTGGACAATTTTCTTCTGAAAATTATGTAGTCAAGGGTGTCTAAAGTCCCCTGGGTAAATACAAATATCGTTTGATAAATTTTTTGAAGAGCTTGGGAAGTTGCAATTGCATTTAGGCCTTTGGCCCAAGGTAAGTTTGAAAGTGTTTTGAGTTTTGAGCATTTCTGGAATGCAAATACAATTCTTTTCTCCCAACTTTGCCCTCGCTCAACTTTCATAATTTCGGAAAATGTCCCCATCTCATGTGACGTCACTGGCGAGGATAGATTTGACTATCGACAAGCTAGTCTAGTGCCAACCAGCCTCGCTTGAGATCACGCAACCTCAAGCTGCGTTGCCTAGGTCGCGCGACCTTAGGTGACCTCAAGTAAAGCTGGCCGACGGCTGATTTGGTTCGTTGTCAGCTGAGTTATATCGGTGCCGGCAATTGGTTTAAGCTTTTTTTAAAAAAACAGTAAAAATACTTTACAAAATATAATTTTTTCCAAAGTCTTTCCCTCCAAAGTATTTCCAGACACACCCGACATCCTCTCTCTCAAATTTTTTTTAGGTCAAACTCTCTCTCTCTCTCTCTCTCTCTCTCTCTCTCTCTCTCTCTCTCTCTCTCTCTCTCTCTCTCTCTCTCTCTCTCTCTCTCTCTCTCTCTCTCTCTCTCTCTCTCTCTCTCTCTGAGTTAGTGGAATCTTATCTTTTCTGGTTAATGATTTGTTTTTACTCGGTCAATTCTTGCACGGACTCTATCTTCAGTGCAACCTTTCATAGGAGTTCATATTCAAATGTCAGGAAAGCACTCTCTTAGGCTGCGTTTGGTCGACCGGATAAAAGCCAGGATAGAATATGTTTTATCCTATCCTGTGTTTGGTGGTAATCCAGGATAGGATAAGGTTGGATATAAACCGGATATAGCCCGGATAAAAAAATCCGAAGGGGCAGGTGGGATAGACCCGGATAGGATTTCTAATGCCTATGTTTCCAGAAACCCTGCGCTCCACTCGCCGTCATCTTCATCCTCACACCTTGTGCACTTTCACCAAAAAAATTTTTCTGCTTTTTTTCCTTTACCAACTCCTTCAGACCCTTGAATAGTAAAAAAATAAAATAAAAATTATCATGTCCGACTTTAAATCTGTAGTCCACTAAACAGTGGACGGGATATGAAGAAATCTAAAGATGTTTTATTCTATCCTATCCAGTCCTATCCTATTCAGAAATCCGGACAAATAGCGAATTATATATGGTTTCAACATTCACTTGCGACTAAACTGTTTGTTAATTGCTGAATACCAATAGTTGGATACGTAACTGCTGTTAATTGAGACAGAGTATCCCGCCTCAGAATCCGGAATTAGGCCAGATACCGCTGGTAACTATAGCCAGAGATGGATTCTTTATAGGAATCGTGTCAGATTAACCAACAATAGTATGGTCAGCCAGCTTTAGACATGAATTTTTTCTGCCGTGTTTGAAATGGGTAGTCCAACACTCCTGTTCTCTGTTTTACTGTGATTGGATAGTAGAACTCCAACAATCGTGACTAGTACAAGAGCATGATTGTTGAGGCTCCATTATGCATGCTTGGATGGTGAGCGCATTGGTTGATACCGTGTGTAAGTGACTAGGTACTTTCTTTGATTTTCGCTGGGTTACTCTAGATGCTCATTATTTGTTATATATTATTAACGGCTTGAAATGTATTTAAATGTGCTGTGTTGATGGGTAACACATTTACATATTTAACTAAGCATGTCTAAGCGTGTTGATGATAGTAACCTATGTAATACGCGCTGGCAGATTCCTAGAAGTGTTGGCAACTTTGCGCCAATCTCCTACTATCGAGTTAGTTAAGTTTTTAGAAACATAGAGGCTAAGCGTCTGATATGGTCCGAGATGAATTCCTTCCATGCGTTGGGCTCATTAGGACCATCAATCACAGACTTTAGGATGTGCTGGAACTAGCAACGAGTATTGGTTCAGTTCAATCACGCAGGCTCGATTTAACCAAGTTTTATCTTCCTTACTCATCTAGAAGACTCGACCAGTCATCGCCGGATCACGCTGTGGAAAATTTGCACGTGCACTCAGCTCCACCGAAGACCAACTTGCTCATCATCCAGAAGGCGAACATCAGGAAACTAATCAAAAGCTTTGACATTGGAGAATAGGAGGGCATAGCGAAGATTCAAAACTTGGCCATTTGACTCGTACATTACAAAGAATCGCCAGGACCAACGGGGATCATCAGAACCATCCAGGTCGTTGTCTTGCCGATCTAGGAGGGATCGCAAGCAAGAAACGTTAGTGGGTTGCAACTACAACCACAAACATTAGTGGGTTGGAAGTTGCAACAAGTACAAGCACTTTGGATGCGTTTGGTTCAGCATTTTCAAAGGGCTCTGGGAAAATGCAAGGCAATTTAGCCTAAAAGATTTCAGGAAAATGCAAAAGACTGTTTGGTAAATTCTGTTTTGAGAAGCAACTTTGAGAGAAAAAACTATTTGGTGGAAACACATTTGAAAAGTCCCTTTGGATGATTAACTTAACCTTTTTAATTTTAAATTGGTTTAAAATTGGAAAAAAAAAGTCTGCAAATTTAAATATTGACAACAATTCGTGTTAAAAAATTATTAAAAAATAAAATATCATTTTCTTGCTAGACAAATTCAAATAGAAAAAAATTCACCTCAAAGTGGTCTCTTTCTCAAATTAAAAAAAAAAAGAATACTTTCATTCCAATAAACGTGGTAAAATATGCTCCAACGAAATAAATTCATTATCCTTAAAAATTATGAACAATCTTGTATATTTCTTAAACTTATAGTTATTTGATCATGAAACTGTACCATATAAGAAGTAGAGTCATCATTTGAAGCACTACCCTCCTCATTTACAGCGTTGATATATAAATTGGGATCCAAATAAGAATACTTTCATTGTAATAAACGTGGTAACATATGCCCAGACGAAAGAAATTCATTATCCTTAAAAATTACAAACATTCCTAAATATTTAATAAACTTATAACTATTTGATCATGTAAACGTGTCATGTCAGAAACAGAGTCATCATTTGAAATACTACCCTCCTCATTTACATCATCAGTATATAAATTGGGATCTAAATCTACTTTTGCAAAGTGTGATTCATTCACGGCATTTCTTCATATATAATTGTGCAAAGTCATTACCGCTATCACAATTTTCACTTGCTTTTTGTATAGATAATTTGGCATACTCTTTAGAATCTTTCACTTCTTCTTCAATACACCAATGGCAAGCTCAATTTCTGATCGTAGTGAGAAGAGGACACGGTTGAACACTTCTTTATAGCCTGTAGGTGCCGAATCTCGTTAAAACTCAGGCAAATGATACCTAACTTTTTTGGATGGACCCAAGTAACTCGTGGGATTTGGATATCCAGAATCTACTAAATAGTATTTACCTACACAAAAATATTATAAATTTAATCAACATATACCACATGGATATATTAATGTATAAAAACCACTAATTAACGAACCTTTCAGAGAATGAGGAAATTGTATATCACGTCTCCTAATGGCTTGATAAAAGATACAAGTATCATAAGTTGTTCCCTCCCAATCGGCCCAAACATAAGTAAATTCCATGTTGAAATTGCATACGGCCAATACATTTTGCGTTGGTGTTCCTTTTCGACGAATAAAACGAAGTTGGTCGCTCGTAGGTACCACAGCTGAGATATGTGTACCATCTATAATTCCAATGTAATCCTAAAACAAGTACTCAAATATTACTTGATTTATTTTTAGTTTATCTTTTCTATTATATAATCGTAACCTTAAAATGTACATAAAATATTTTATTGTTCGTTATCTTCCTTGGAACTTTCCTAAATTGTCGATTGGATGGTTGGATCAAATCTGCCCCCATTTCAAATATTTTATCCAAAACTAAGCTAAATAGCCTGCACATGGTTTTCCCAAACTACTAAAAGTGCTCTTGTGCTAATCTATTACTTATACCATGTCTTAAAATATGGAAAAACATTCCTAGCATTTCTACAACATCAATATTCCTAGATACTTGGAGACCATATCGTGTCACTAAATCATGCCTTAAATTATTAAATATAGTCATATCAATTCTAAACATTTGAAAACACCTTATTGGATTAGCATCAATGTCCATCAACTCTCTTAACCATGCATTTCCTATGTATGATGAGGTCATGCTTGGTGTTTTGTGATGGTATGTTGCCTGATAAACACCTCTTGTATGTGCGGCTACATAAAGTAGCCAATATTCCTCTTTATTTTTTTCATAGTTTTCCCTTTCCGGAGAATCATCGATAATCGGTTAAAGTAACAAAATAGAATTAAAATAATAATGTAACAAATTATCTAGATTATTCATCGATAGAACACTTATCAACCATCATATATATGAAAATTACACTTGATAAAGGGAATACCAATTAGAAACAAGTCTCACAATAGAATATAAACGTATCTCACCAACTAGTACAAATAAGTAGTGCAAATAGATCTCACATTACAATAACGTAGCATATGAAAGAATTCAAATAAGTAGCTACCATTCCTCTAATGACTACGTTGTACAAACTTATACTTGATCTACTTGACTTTTTCTTGATCGCCATTCATGTTTACGAAGATTTGCCTATAGTCTTTATTTTCTACAAAATGATCTAGCGCAAAAAAGAATAACTCTTTGTCTTGCTTAATCTCAGATATGGCTTTCAACATCTCTATGATTTCCTTATAAGGATCAAACTCCCTCGCATGGCTTCTACTTTCAATAGCTGAACAAATTCTTTCCATTTGCGTTGCTATCTTAGTAGTTGTGGTCATTTTCTTTTGTTTCTTTCTTTGAGATTGTCTCACCGAACTCCGCAACGTTCTTTTATGGCTTTGAGCCTGTTCAACAATCTTTTCACTTACATTAGACTCTGTATCATTATCAATAGATCCTGTATAATCATCAATATCAAGTTGTGTGGCGATAATATCCTCATCAATACAGAAATCTTGTGTAGGATTCCACGTAACATTTCCAGTAGAAACTGTATCTCTAAACATTCTATCTAACAAAACTTGAAGATCCGGATGTATGCCTTTCGTTTTAAAAACTCTAACCTTAGGATTTTCCTATTATGATAAATTTGTTCATAAGTTGTATCATAAAAGATTGACTTTAAAAAAAGTAACAAAAGAATGGGAAAAAACCTGAATTTTTCTCTCTCACTAATCATCACTTGCTTCACTGGTATTCTTTTTTGGACTCCCATCCTAATCATGTTTCCTTTGGAACCAATATCCTCCATCTTTTCCATTCTTCTTTAAGAGTATCCCACTTACTCTTCATTTGGCTTTTATCATACTTTTTGCTCCTTAGATCCTTAAACCTCTTAATTATGACTGTTCATCCATCCATTTTATTGTTTGCAAGACGATTTCCATTATCAATTTGTTTAACGCACAACTTACAAAAGGTTTCTACGTCTTTTTGGCTCTAAAATGCCTTTTCTTTTGATGAACTTGCCATCTGCTAGTAACAAGAACTAAAATCAATATCGATACGAGTGCATTTGACATTATTAAAAGTGTTTATGAGTACACATGCCATCAACCATTATATGTGAAATTTCACAAGTAGAATCAATATCAATACAAGTGCATTTTACATTCACAACTAGAATCAATAAACATTGTAGTATATTACTAGTCTTATAATTATTAAAGTTGAAGATTATTGTAAAAATACTAAGATGTGAAGCAGACTCTAAATTTTCTTTGGTCTAAGAGATTTGTGGGATGAAAGAACAAATTAAGTTTCAGAGATGAACTAAGAAAATCAAGAATTTGACAAGAAAAAAAAAACCTATATTTTTAGATTGAGCAAGGGCGAAGCAAGAACTTGAATCAAGTATAGCCTTAAGTCTTATCGTACATTTTTCTGGTCTAAAGGTACAGTGTGCTATTTTTTTAATGTTTATGATGATTCACAATATGTGAATCATTTTTCTGGTCTAAAGGTACAGGGGAAGACGACGTTGAAGCTACACACTCCGAGCTCTAACGGCTTCTGTGGTGGTAAAAATCGTCAAACATTATGTTCATAATTGTTGAAGTTACCTTTAAATATGTTCGATTCTACCGTTAGAAGTGTGGCAAAGGGGCGACACTAAGTTCACAAAAACTTTTTAGTTCAATCGGACTAGTTAGGATAGAAGTATCATATAAATTGTGAATATACAATTAGGTGGTCCAGTCCAAAAATAAGTACTTGCTATAGGAGAGGCCATCTAGTTAAGCTTCCGCGGTCGTGTTTCTTCCTTTTACTTTTCCATTTTTGAAAACTCACAATCTTCCTAAAAAAAAAAAGATAAAATCTGAAAGCCTCCCTGGCCATTGTGTTTTCAACAAAATTGCTCAGGTTGGGAGGCCACAATTTTCTAACATGTCGATTCTCTATTTTCTAATTCAAGCAATTGACTAGGGAATTTCATTTCTTTTAATTAAGCTTGCTTTTGACTGTTGATATGGTTGTGCTCCCATTTTACAGCAGCTCATAGATACCAGACAACAAAATTATTTCTAAAAGACATCCTAATTTATTTATTTTTTTCAGATAAAAGACATCCTGATTGGTAAGCCTGTGCACGTATATATTTGGGCAATTGATTTATTTTATAGAGCCTTCATTGTCTAAAGAGTTTCAGAGTGTTCTTCAAGCTCTTATAGAGCAACCAAACTAAGTTTCCGACTAATTCACCATTGTATGGTGTCATCTCTGAGGTAAAATGTCAAACAGGTGGTGAGCGTGATGGGTGAGGTGTAATACAAACAGGAATTCCTATCGATCGGTGAGGAATAAAACATGAGAAACCCAACTAAAAATTGCTAGAGTGGAATCGACGAATCTGAGACCAAATAATAGACAACAATTGAGTTAATAATTTGAAGCTTTAGCAAAAGGCAACACAGAACAATCGCATGATTGAGTCTCAATGAATCGACGTATCCTACCTTGGGGAGATCCAAATGGTTACCTGCTAATAAATGAAGACACTGAAAGACTTGGAGAATCTCATGAAGACGAAATTGCTCGACGAAGATATTCAGCTGCGACTGGCTTCGACCGGAGGAACAGACACTAGATTTGGTCCAGAGCGTGTGTTCTTGCTTCGCTTGGTTCCTCCTGCTCTCACGCGTGCACTTTCAGCGCAAGAGCGAAGTGCAGGAGCAGGGTGAAAGAGCCAAAGAGCAAAGCGAAAGAACGAACTAGATCTGGGGTTTTACTTTTTAAAAGCGGTAAAATTGGATTTTTATTAAGGTTTTGAGAGCATAATAGGCAACTGACTAATTTTCATTAATTGAGGCCTTTAGCATTCCGAAAATACTGAAATCTCAAAGCTACTCCTTACTAGCCTTGAGCTTTCAGCCTTTCAATGCCAGCTTTCACCTCAAAGCCTCTTGGGAATGGTTGCCAAACACCCCAAATTTTCCTCAAGGGGCTTTCAAAATGCCGAACCAAATGCACCATTTGTGCAATTCCCAAACCAAGTCATCATAGACTAAGGAGAAGATTATCATAGATCTCAACAACAGACATAAACAATGCCTATGGCACGCTTCAAGCACCTGTGTACACACGAAACAGAGGGACTCTCGTTTACTACTCCTACTCATAATGCTTCTGTGGCAAAATTATTTTGACAAACCAAAGAATTATATCAAAAGACATCAAATAATTCATGTACATGAATCAAAGCACTTGCTTTGGAAGTCCACAAAAACTACTCACTTTCTGATTATTACTTAATAGGAATACATTATCTGTTCTGCATAGTCAACAAACTTTCTAGACCAGATTTACATAATCATTAAGCTTTTCATCAAAGAGATTAGGCACAGCAACATTTGCATAAAAATATGAGCAGTTCAGAACTCTCTCTCTCTCTCTCTCTCTCTCTCTGAACTAAATCTGTAGAGGGTTTGGACAAGCCCAAAAGAAAGACAACGTTCTTAAAGAAAATTCCCCAAAGTACCTCTGAGAATGCACAAAAAAAGGGACTGTTGACGAGAGTACAATATACAGCAACATTGCTTAAAAATATGAGCAGTTCAGAACTCTCTCTCTCTCTCTGTGAACTAAATCTGTAGAGGGTTTGGACAAGCCCAAAAGAAAGACAACGTTCTTAAAGAAAATTCCCTAAAGTATCTCTGTGAATGCACAAAAAAAGGGACTGTTGACGAGAGTACAATATTCGGAACATTAGACAGTGAGAATTATTTCGGTGTCAATGGGCCTTATTAGATGCTCATATGTGCCCTTTGCCACACGATCGTGGTCATAAATGTGAGATCACATTAGTACCTGCTTATCCTGTAGCAGATTACATGTTATTCTAATTGGAGTCACCACTGAGCCCTAATGCAACATGATTTGCTCACTTTCAAATCCTGTTCCTTGAGAACCATTGACACAAACTTGTACTGGCTTTTGTGGACAGAGATGATACAGGGAAGCTGTTGAAGAAAGGAACTAAGCTAATTCAACCATGATCACCTGACGTTGCTATTCTCATGGTTTTGTTACGGTATCAGAGAGAAATTGTGTTGGAGATGATCATAGATGCCATCAATGATACAAAAGTTGGCAGCTAGAAGGAATTTAGTATCATCAAACACATAAAACTCTTGCACACAAAGGTATCCACGATTAGATCCAATTGGGTTAGAAGGAACTAAATTCCTGATTTATTGGCCCAATGCGGCAGCCCCAAATTAAGTCATAAATTGGAGATATAAGTCCTGAAAATCATGGCCACTTTGATACTGTAAGTTGCTTTTAGTCAGTGAATGAACTAACAATTTTTCTAGGAATAAGAAGAAATATATATTACTAGAATGGAAGAGTTTCTCACAGAAAATGCTCTCATCACAAATTCCGAATGTGAATACCACAATCTATTTCCCTTCCTACCCAAACAAATCAGTACCTACTTTGGTCCGTAGACAGTAAACAAGTCTAGTTACCGCAACCAATTGTGAAAACCAAGAGCTCATCAGCAGGCCCATAATAGTTATACTATTCTCCTTTCCATGTATTGCTACACAACTCATAAACTGTTATGAATCCAGAGAGTTACCATGGTGACCATCAAATTGCAAAAAAAAGTGAGGAAAATGTCCAAGCTGACAAATCGTTTGATGAACACTCCGTTTCGTCTCACGAATCCTGATTAACATATTAATCCCAACCTTTACGTAGTCAGTCTATCATACATTCCAAAGATAGAAGCACATAATTGTACATTCAATAGCCAACCATAGTAATCCACTCCTCTTAAAACACGAATACAACAGAGGGCAAATGTTACTGTTGGTATATAGCAAATGATGATCCATCCATGTATACCGATATAACTACACAATAAGAACACTAAGCAGAGGTCATACTCATAGATGGGAGGAGCCCGCACTCTTGAGCAAAACATTGTTAAGCCGCTCGAGAGCCAGAATGAGTGCCTGAGTACCCAAATTCCCCTCCCCGTGAGCCTTGAGCGACAAGTAAAGCTGCTGAGCGAGCGCCAAGCCGGGCAATGCGAGCCCCATCCTCTCACATTCCTTCAAGCATATCCCCAAATCCTTCACAAAGTGGTTCACATAGAACCCGGCCTCGAAATCCCTCTGCAGTATCCTGTTCCCATGAACATCCAGCAACTTGGAGCCCGCGGCCCCGGTCGATATCGCGCTTATGAACAACCCGACATCGAGCCCTGCCTTATGGGCATAAACCATGCCCTCCACCAGCCCCACCATTGTCGAAGCGATGGTGATTTGATTCGCCAATTTCGCGAACTGCCCCTTCCCGGGGCCTCCCATGTAACTGACCTTCCCCATCACGGCGAACAGGGGCTCCAGCCTGTGGACCGTCGCGGGGTCGCCGCCCGCGAAGATCGCGAGGGCGGCGTTGCGGGCGCCGCGGTCGCCGCCCGAGACGGGGGCGTCGACGGCGTGGCAGCCCTTGGCCGAGGCGGCTGCGGAGATCTCCTCGGCGAGGGAGGGGTCGGAGGTGGTCATGTCCACGAGGACGCCGCCGGGGCCGAGGGAGGCGAGGGCGCCGGAGGAGGGATCGAGGAGGACGGAGCGGACGTCGGAGGGGTAGCCGACGATGGAGAAGACGACGTCGGAGAGGGCGGCGAGGGAGCGCGGGGAGTCGGCGAGGCGGGCGCCCATGTCGACGAGGGGCTGGGCCTTGGCAACGGTGCGGTTGAAGACGGTGAGGGCGTAGCCGGCGCGGATGAGGTGGCCGCACATGGAGCGACCCATGACGCCGGTGCCGATCCAGCCCACGCGGGTGCTGGAGGTAGTGATGGGGTCGGCTGCGGCGGCGGACGACATGGCGCGGCGGCGGAGGAGGGAGAGGGCGGCGGAGGAGGGAGGACAGGGTGAGCGGAGGAGCTTACTGAGTGGCAGTGACGAAGGCGGCATTGGCATCCATCGTTTCGAGGGTTAGTGGAGGAGAATTTAGCCAAAATGAAATTTCCTTTTTCTTTAAATTCACAAAAAAATATATGACTAAATCCACCAACTTTTCACCAAAAAGATAAAAAAAATCATCCTCAATTATTCAATTACAATTTAAAGTGATGGTCTCGAATTATTCAATTTAAAAAATTGAATAACCTATTTCGACGAGTAGGTTCTAGGTTATAGGTAGGTGGAACTTAGAACCTGAAACATAAATAAGTTTTTTGTATTTTAACTTAGATGACGAGTATATAATTTGGAACCACTAGTCCAAGCTTTTATTTTATAATTTGTTAATATTTTATATTCTTCGTGTATTTAATATAAGTTATGATTAGTATATCATAGTAGCAAGTAATAGTCATTAAAAGTGACGATTCATTACAATTGTTTCAATTGGTCATGCAAGTGGAACCTGGGTAGATTTGGAACCAACTCTCGAACTTGTGATAGAATAGGTTCTAAGTTCCAAAAATGAGGAACTTATTATCATGATGGAACTTATACGGAACATGGAACAGCTTGCCCATAGTATCAATTCACACAATTACTCCTCATTTTAATTATATTTATTTGAATCGTAATACTAGAAAAACTAATCTTTTATATTCTCTTTGGCAAATGACAAGCTTTTTCAATATTGTTGTGTTCATTTTCGAAATGAAATAAATAAATAAATAAAAAAGAATTTGTTAGACCCTGAACCTCTAACAGGATAGATTTCAGGTTCCAAATTCCGATGGGTAGGTTTCAGATTCCAAAAAATAAGGAACCTGTACCCGATGGTAGGTTCCAGGTTCCATATGAAACCTGTAAAAAACTTGGAACCACTCACCCCTAAACCTCATTATTAAAAAAATGACTAAATCTACCAAGTTTTCGTCAAAAAGATTAAATCATCCCAATTATTCAATTGCAATTCAAAGTGATGGTCTCGAATTACTTTCATTATTTTTTAGTTTTTCTATATCTAGTTTTTGTTTCTTGTAGATTTAACATGTATATAAAAGGCAATAGGTTTTTTTTGTTTGATATTACTTCCATATAAGTTCGTTTCTTCCAAAAGATAAATTTCAAATTTATGGTCCCTCCCAAATTTATTTACTTTACTTATTTTTTTGGCCTTTTCTTTTAATTATGTAGGATTTACTTGCCATAATTAAGAATTTCACATGATTTGGTTTATGTTTTTGATAGAATTCCCATGTATAGTAAAGGCACTATAGTTTTTGTCTATTGTTAGATATTACTTCCATAAAACTTAGTCTCTTCGAAAAGATAAATTTCCAAGAGACCTAATTTCTCGCAAATTTATGGCACTTGTGATTTTCTTATTCCGTGGAATACTCGAGAAAAGAAAATGCCGACCAAACTTCCACCATGCATCTTAGGCTCGACTTGATGAACACGCGAAATTGATTCCACTTAATTTTATTCTGAGTTAGTCATTTGGACGTAGAGTCGAGTTTTAGATAACTTATGGTCGTTATTGATAGATTTAAGAGCTTTATCAAGTAATCGACAAAGGCTTTTAATACCTGTGATATTAGATCGAACTTGGGTACAAGAATATGTGAATTAAGTTAACCTAACTCGTTTCAGTTTGAACTTGGCCATGTATATAATCTCCGGTTCCATCTGCATTGGAATAAAAGCAAGAAATTTGACCTGAAATTGCCATGAGATATTAGCTCAAGTACGACAGTCGCAAAATATGACCGACACAAAAATTGAACACGACAACAAAATTGAACACGACAACGATACACAGACCATAGTTTTAGTTTCTCATTTTTTTCACTTCTGACGTAAGGTCATAATTTGCACAAATGAGACTTCCTGATGTTGGATTTTTGCCAGACATAACTCTGATTTTTCGCAATCCTCCTCAGTTGTTTTTCCCCGTTCTTGGTTGATTTTTTCCAGTCATCCAGAGGACATAGATTGTTCCACTTCGAAAACTAATAGAAAGCACGAAATAATACAACCAGAACTTTATACACCTGATAAAACACTCAAATACAGAGCTGGAATGACCTGGCTTGCTAAAGATCCAAAATAATTGCGAGCTGAGTACATTGAGCAAGAGCAGTGCAAATTGAATGATCTCAAACTACTGAAAATTTCTACCTGCAAAAAACAACTACTATTGAGCTGAGGCACCATTCAAAATGGTGATCAGATTTCTAGTAGCTTTTGGCACGTAGTTTCCAGGCTATGGTCGACCATTGCGGACAAGTGTAGCAATTGTTAAGACAACCCAAGCATTAACAAAGATGAAAAAAACTATGTTCCAGATCAGTACAATTCACTGTAAGTGAACCCAGTAACAGAGAAAAATAATACTCCAAGACTCAACCAGCCAGACATGAAATGACTAGAACAAACCACAGACAAGCTTCATGAATTAAAACTCAAGGTATGAGAATATTAAATTTCTCCTGCAATAAGAGAAGCAACAGCTAGATTACTCAAGACATGCTGAAGCAAGACCAGTAGAACCTTAGAAGATAATCATATAGCACATGGCTTCAACTCGTTCTATCGGGACATCATTAAACCAGTAAGAACGCACCCAGATGTGTGCCAATCAGTAGCATCACCAAATCCAGACAGCAAGAAAAGAAAAGTAAAGTAGAGGGGGATTCATCCATAATATAGGTGATTAGCCTGCTGGACTTATGTTTGTATTAACTACTTCCTAAATCAATATTTTCCCCCAATCAAGGAGAGGCACCATCATAGGTGAACATCGAAAAGAAGAACACGGCAAAAGAAAAATATTAACTTACCAAATATGAAAATCCCATTAAGCCTGAAACCAGATAACTGTGTGAAGTTCTAAATTCATCCTTTTAGCCTTGCTTGACTCACACAACACAAGTGACTTAGTGCATTAACTCCTTAAATCAACCTTTCCCCCAATCAAAAGGCAGATCAAAGGAATGAGAGAGCACAATTGAATTAATAAGCTATTGGGCCCCAATCACTAAAAGTACTAGCCGCAGTGGCTGCATCTCGAGCAATTTCAAAAAATTAAAATCTGAAATGTATTTTGCACCACACTTGGTAAGGAATATAATATAGTTACTAGAAGCAACAACAAAACAGGAACTCCATAGCTTTATATCAGCAGCATGTTCCATGATTAAATAAAGGAAAAGGATGACATGTGCATGTCAGTTGACCATTTTGCTATGCCGCCAAGATCTAGAACAGATTTAACCCAGTGCTCATGTTAGCATACTACAACAAGCAAGTAACTCCTTGCACACAGGTGTCTAGAAGGACAGGAGGAACGCCATACTTCATACATCACATTCTTATGGGTGCCAATAGAACTTACCACTGCTTGCCTTGGCCGAAGAAGCGGTCAAATGCCAGAAGTCAGAGGCAATGTCATTTAGTGCAGCAAAGAAACTTTCTTCCATAAGTACAGAGTGAAAACAAAAACCATCACAAGCACGGAATGCCAATCGAGTCATATAGACAAATTCAAGCCAAAGAGCTAGATGTACTTTCGCCCATCATGATATATATACACAATAGCTTTTACCATAAGAAGACCATTATGAATAATCGCCAACGCGTGGGCTCAGGTAAAATCGAGTTCACAAACAAATAAGCTGATATCACATAATCTACTTGTCAGTTTCCACTCATGGACAGCTCTCGAACATAGAAACAAATCATTCTGACCAATTAATGTTTATTAGCCCTAAACTAATTTAGCCTGTCTTGCAAGCAAAATCCAGACAAAATTGCCATCGCATTATATTACAGTGATGCCCACGACATCGAAATTTCATTGCGAAATGGAAATAAGAACCACACATATCACCTTCAATACATCGTTCAAACCAGAGCCCTCGGAAGCCCCATCTTAGGATCATCCCTCCTGACAACGTCTAATTAAAAACTTCAGCTTCAATTTTTATGGAACCTTAAATGTTTACTTGTACTCAAATGAAGGCATCGGGGTATCGTAACTCTCCAAAATCTCCGTCTTCGCTCCGCCGCCGCCACTGCTCGCTGCAGTCTCATGCTTGTTCCCTCCGAACCACCCTCCGAGCCAAGAGCCCGAATCCGATCCTGAGGTAGACGCTCCATCACCAGTGGACGCCATCTGCGCGGGGATCTGCCCGGGCAGCTGCCCCGGCATCCCGACCATGCCCGGGACGGGCTCGTCGATGATGATGGGGGGGCCGGGGGGCGCGCTGAGGAGCTTGTTGATCATGATCCCGGCGCCCTCGATGAGGGCCAGGAGGACACCGCCGAAGACGGCGGAGCGGGCGGAGGCGGCGGCACCCTGGCGCATCTGGAGGAAGCCGCCGGTGGCGGCGCCGGCGATGATGGAGTTCCAGGGGTCCTCCTTCTGGCGGGCGTAGACCATGGTGCAGTCGAAGGCGGAGAAGAGGCCGCCCCAGACGGCGAAGCTGCCGCCGACGCGGGGGGCGTTCATGCGGACGGCCTGGGTGCCGCCGAGGACGCGGGCGCCGGCGGGGGAGTTGTAAAGGCCCTTGATGAAGTGGAAGGCGGAGCCCCCCACGGCGCCCATGCCGAAGGCGCCGCCGATGTCGTCGAGGATGCGGTCGGGGCAGGGCTCCCGCGAGGTCTCCGGCGTCCCCATGGGCGGCGGCGGCGACGACGACGCAGCACCACCTGGTTCTAGAGAGAGAAAGAGGAGAGAGAGAGAGAGCGAGAGAGAGAGAAAGAGGGGCCTCTAGGGTTTGCTCAGTTTGTGGCGAGAGGAAGGGAGGGTTGGCTGCTCGCCAGCCGAGCTTATCGAAGAGAGAGAGAGGAGCGAGGAAGGGTTCAAATTTTCTTCTTAAGTTTTGCGTGTACAGTACACCACCGGTCCTCGCCCCCCCACCCTTTTTTTTCTGGACGGACGGAAAAGCCCTTCGCCACTCGAGGAAACTACGGATCTGAGCCTCCGCTCCACGACATCAGGAAATTAGTTTTCGGAACGTGTGAAACCTGTCTATCCGAATTTCGAAAGCCCCACGGAAATTAAACATGCGAATCCAAGTGCGATATCGGTACGTTGTAAAGGTTTTCGGATGTTTTCCAAGTTAAGGGAAAATCGCCGAAGTACGACCGCTGAAAGTTCTAAAACTTGTCGTTATGATTTAATAGAATTCTAAATCTTTCAAAAAGTGTAATCAAATTCTGAAACTTATCTAGCTGGTGCAATCAAGTTTTAAAAAACATCAAGGTAATGCTATCGAGTTCTGAAACTAATCAAAGTTTATGCAATCAAAGTCTTTCCATTTACGGTATATTTATTCATGTACTATCTATATGTTCCCAAGATACCTTCGGCAATTAACCTTCACTCTGAAGGGTGTTTTCGGCAACATGGGTCCGTGTCGGTCCCCTTCCACGCGCCTTTCCCCCCATTCGCACGTGCGCGTGCAACGCCGTAACTCCATCAGGATTTTTCCGACCTCGCGGCGTCGTTTCGGCAGACCTCGCTCCTGCAAATCAAATCTCGCGCATCGCAGCAGCTTATAGCTCGCGCTCGCTGTGGAACGGCACGACACGATAGAACCCAGGACACGGCTCGCTGATCGCTCGAACCTCGTCGCCGCGCCTGGTGATGACATTGGAGACGGCGAGCAATCGCTGAACAAAACGATTCCCAGGTTCCGTTCCTCCTGCTCGCCGTGCAAATTTTGAGGTTCGTGTTCTTGGTGCTCCTGGGCATACGATGAACACTGGTTTTGCCAAGTGCCCGGCATTTTCTTTCACCGTCAGAGTTTGCCTGAGACCGACGTGCTTCAATCAGTATCGCCCGTCGAGTCCCCGAAACTTTTGGGGTTCTGGGTCCCTCCCAAAACCTCGCCAGAACCCCATTTCCACGTGCATCGGTGGTGTCTCTGTTGGGTTTTGTCGGGGATCCCATGAGAAATCTTGCTTTTCGAAGAGGAACGGTGGATCTGCAGCTGGGTTTGCCGGACCAAAGAGTGTGTTGAGTGGGTCGAGAGTGGAGAGTTCCATTCGATGTTGTTCTTTGGGAGAAGGCAGAAACTTTTCGAGTGTGGACTCTCCAAGGGTCGGGGATGGGAGTGGTGCGATAGGAGCGGTGCGATAGGAGCTGGGAAAGTGCTTCCCTGGTTGGCAACAAAGGAGACCATGGAAGTGGAAAGGTCTGTGAAAGCGTATAACAGACGGGCTGGTCGTTCTTCGGGAGAATCCACGAGAAAGTTGCATAAGAGACCAGCTATTTTGAACTCTCGGAGGGTCGGTGACGCCAGTCGTGCAACAAGAGCTGGGAAAGCCATGCCCTGGTTAGCATCAAAGAAAACCAAGGAAGTGGTTAGGGAACAGACTAGTCATTCTTCTTGGGAAGAATCGGCAAGAAAGTTGCAGAAGGGAGCAGAGAGTAGTGGTTCGTCTTGGGTACAATCAACCAAACAGTTTGATGGGGAGAAACGTTCATTCAGGATGAATGGGGCGGATAAGATAGCGGGGACTGATTTATTGGTCGATAAACATACTGATCACACGTGGAGGCATGATGATTTTGGTAAGTTAGAGGATGGAGAAGATGTAGAAGATGAAGTTGAAGAGGCAGAGACAATTGAAGATCCCAGGTGGGATGCAATTAAGATGCGGGTGAGAGGAGTAGTGGATGTGAAACCGCGGACAGAGAATCCGACACTCACAAGGTGGAATAAGCAGGAAGATTGGGGAAGAAAGACGTGGAATGAAGCAAGTGAATCGAGTCTGCCAAAGCTAGTAAGTGAAGGCGTTTATGGCGTCGGTCCAGTGTTGGCAGCACTGTCAGCAGGAAGGCGAGAATTTTACACACTGTATGTCCAAGAAGGGCTGGATTTGAGTAGTAACAACAGAAAGAAGAAGGATAAGAAGGGATTCGAGAAAGTCTTGAGAATGGTGGGCAAGATTGGGCTAAGCATTAAGGAAGCATCAAAGCATGATCTCAACATGGTTGTTGACAACCGTCCTCACCAGGGTCTCGTTTTAGATGCTTCTCCATTGGAAATGGTTAAGGTAATGGAACTTGATCCTGTATCCCTTGAGGATGAGGGTTCTCTGTGGGTAGCTTTGGATGAGGTCACAGATCCTCAGAACTTGGGGGCAATCATTAGGTCTGCCTATTTCTTTGGAGCTTCAGGGGTGGTCTTGTGTGCCAAAAATTCAGCTCCATTAAGTGGTGTGGTTAGCAAAGCAAGTGCTGGTTCTCTGGAGTTGATGGAGCTCAGATATTGCAAGAACATGATGCAATTCCTCACATCCTCAGCAGAAAATGGTTGGAGAGTCCTTGGAGGATCGGTATCTTCTAAATCTGTCCCTCTGAATGACATTTCACCTGGTGTACCCACCATTCTTGTTCTTGGGAGTGAGGGCACTGGACTGAGGCCTTTGGTGGAGAGATCGTGTACTCAGTTGATCAGGATCCCAGGAAACATCTCTTCAGACGTAACTGCCGGAGAAGCCGATAATGCGGAAGAGGGCATGGAAACAAATAACTCGGCCAAGGACTTCCGGTCCTTTTTGGCTGTTGAGAGCTTAAACGTCAGTGTTGCAGCTGGTGTGCTTCTCCATCATCTGATAGGCGGCAATTACAGTAAGGAACCTTGCATAGCCAATGACTTGACTGATTGATAAAATTGCAGGGCCAGCGAGTTCAAGTTTGTTTTTCAAGTGTAAAATTGCTTATATGTGTATAAGCTAGAGAATCCATGTTAGCAGGTCACCCTTCCTCTCCTGCATTGGCTCTATGGGCCTCCTTTCCCGTTAGGCATTTTCTTGGGATTTTCTTTTCTTTTGAGAAGGCATGTCTTCTGGAATTGTGGTTTTGGTTTTCATTTGGATGGAGGTAATGGCAAGGAAGACTACATAGAAGCATCTTGCATTCTTAAATGAAGTTGCCAGATTTTGGCCATATGTTGGAGAGTGAGGGTAATGCAGTCGATTTACAATAGGTTTTACTTTTTGCTCCTTTTTCAAATGTGAGATTTCTGTAGACATACTGTTGCATCTACAAACTCAGCAGAAAAGTGATACGGGTGAACTATAGATGCAGATTTGCTTATGTTTAGCAGTGGAAGAATGTGAGATCTTGTTTGTGTATTTTCAATACATAACCTTGATACATAACCTTACTTAATTTTACTTAGTTGCTTGATTCTTATGGAATTCGAGGTTGAGCCAAATTCTTAAGTTTTAACCCCTCCTGTTTGGTAAGTTATGCAATCAGCAGATGTCAAAGCTTGACGGAAATGCAGTTTTTTTCCCTGATGAAGATGAAGAAAGTATGTGAAGCTTTTCTTCCCTCCTGCCTGGGCTTCCTCATGCAACCTCTCTCGAGCAGTTAGTTGTTTTTGGCTGTTGATATGTTGTCTTTTTATCGGGGAAATGAATTCCAGATTCGTTCTGTTCTTTTCCTAAAGAGAACATGCACATTTTGTCAAGCAGGTTACAATTTTGTCCCGGTTGCTGGATTCCATGTCGCTATTGCTGCAGTAAACTAGCAATCGGAATTAATTTGGGATTATTGCTATATTTTTGGGCACTATAATGCAAATTCAGTGATGGGGACTACGCCTTGTTACGCTAATTACTTGAAAAGAGAGGACTAATCCATGAACAGAACACAGAATGGCCTTTGCAGTTTTCGCGGTCATGTTCACAGATGATAACATTTGGCACTCCTTGTACCCTTAACTTTCCCTCTATCTCTGTCTTTCCCAAAAGAGAAAATATCCTCTGAAAGTTTTATATCTCGGTGATCTCGAGATCCGGATGAGAATTGAAATGAAGCCTTTTAAAGACTTGCTTAAGTTTGTTGAGGCATACATAGACGCTTGGGTTTTTTTTTTTTCTCTCAAAGAGTATTTGTCTTAGGATCAATCAACTCGAACGGGTATAGATCTTGAGCTTTGGGACTGTTTCAATATCCCAGATAAGATGAAATTGTCCGAGTCGTCGACAGATTTATGCGTACTCCATCCCGTGAATCAAATTTGAGGGTGGTGTGATCTAGGCTTAGGGCCTTCTCATCGCGGTCATCAGCTACGGTAGATTCCACCAGGTGGATAAACCACGTGAAGATGTCGCCTAAGCGGGCGCTCGCAACTGCCCGGAAGAGAAAATCACACGGAGGAGCTTTTGTTCAAAAATTCAAAAGGGTGGACAAGAGTGTGTCATGTGCAGACGATCGAACAAGGATGGCATCTCTTTTCATGCTAAGCGTGGAAAGTTCAAGCCCCGAAAAAGCTGGTGTCTTCCTTGTCCTTCGCAAAATTTAAGCTGGAAAGCAGATTTCTGTTTCCCACTGCCTCTGTAAATGTGTCCTCTTTCTCAAATTCGCGAAATGCTACCATTGCCAACAATATCTTAACACACGGAGAAATTACACGAACCTCAACATTAACGTGCAATATTTTTCTCGTCGAATTTGGTTTCATTCATCTCAGTTATGATTAACTTTATTCGTCACGTCAACCATGAAAGGTGAAGTGAATTTTTGCATAATTTTTTGGTTTCCAATAGACCAAACCGATTTGTCATGCTCTTATTTATTTACTTCCACCGAAAGGCAGGTCATGTCATCTTTTCAACTTAAAAATCGTCCAACAGGGACGGAATAAAGCTAACTAAAGCTGCGGAATCGATCACAGCACAACTTCCTCTGTACACCATTCCCTTTCAACTTCATTTCCCATCTCCATCTTCTTTCATGTCCCCGAACAATACCTATATTCTTATCCTTCCTTCCTCTTCAAAACAAAGCAACCAAGAAAACACCAGAGATGGGCTGCTTCAGGTGTGGAACCTCCAAAGCTTCCATGAGAACATCTTCATCGTCTGAACCTGCTCTTTCGTCGAACCAAGAGCACCCATATCCACAGCCACAAGCCAGAGCCCCGAGGCAAGAAGCCCTCCTCACAATCCCATCATGCACAGTCCACTTGATGGAAGAAGGGGAGGCCCTGGAGCTCCTTCCGAGCGGCGAGTTCACGCTCCTCCGGATCTCGGACGAGAACGTCCCGCTCGCCATGATAGTGAAAGTCGGGGATGATCTTCAGTGGCCTCTCACCAAGGACGAGCCCGTGGTGAAGCTGGACCCTCTGCACTACTTGTTCACTTTGCCTGTGAAAGATGGTGACCCTCTGAGCTATGGAGTGACTTTCGCGGAGACTTACGGTGGCGGTTTGAGCTCACTCGACGCGTTTCTTCAGGAGCATTCTTGCTTCTCTGCTTCCACGACTTCCTCTCGGAACAAGAACATTAATTGGAAGGAGTTCGCTCCTAAGGTTGGGGATTATAACAATGTGTTGGCCAGGGCAATTGCAGGAGGCACCGGTCAGATTGTTAAAGGGATATTCAAATGCAGTAATGCTTACACTAACCAGGTTGGACTAAACCCGCTCTTCTTTTAGATTGGTTGAAGCTAAGTTCCTCTGCAATCACTGGGGATAGTTTAGTACTACTGATTTACATACTATGAGGATTTTGGTTTTGTCATAGTTTAAACCAATGATCAAGAACATAAATATTAGCTTCTGCAAAACTTTAGGTTCAGCAAGACTGGCATGAGCAGGACTGAAGTATCTAGCAACACATACATTGTATTCTGCAAGGTTGAAACCAAAAATCATTGTCAGTTGTCACCTCAATGTATGGAAACAATACCATTTGGTCATGCATCAGGACTGCTATCAAATGAGGTTCTTGCCCTCGAACTTTGATAATGAGTTTGACCACTTCGTTCTCAACAACTTCATTATAATTGGGTCAAATTCTTGTAATCTTTTGGCTATCTATCTTTGGTTAACACAGTGCTTTCTTTTGTTCCATTTGGCTTCAAATCATTACCTTCATTGCCAAAGCATGATTTGTTTAACTGCTATTTAGGGTGATCTAAGAGATTATGGTGAAAAACCAGGTTCATCAGGGAGGCGAGATGATTATCACCCGTGCAGCGGAGAATAGTAACATCACCTATCCAGAGTACACTACCAACGGAAGTTCAACCACCAAAAAGAAAAGCGCAATCAACAGAAACTTGAAACGGTATGTTTAACCCGAAAGCTATGATCATCAGTACAATCATTCATAAGAAGTCCATTTCTATATAACGAGCAAGAGACATATTCCTTCCGTCATAAGCTTCTCATCTTTCTTTTCGCTCCCCACCCTTTTTCCTTGGAAGCGTGAGAAAGGTGTCCAAGATGACGGAGAAGATGAGCAAAACGATGCTCGACGGGGTTCAATTTGCCACTGGCTCAGTGATGGCGCCGGTGGTTAAGTCCCAAGCCGGGAAGGCATTTCTGGCAATGGTTCCTGGAGAGGTCCTTTTGGCTTCACTCGATGCCGTCAGTGAGTATCATTATCAGCAGTACCCAGTAAAAATCGAAGTGCATGTTCTAGGAAAAATCAATGGTGTATGGCCATGATAACTAATTACATTCTCCATTTTGCCAATCAATTACAGACAAAGTTCTAGATGCAGCTGAAGCTGCTGAGAAGCAAGCGTTCTCAGCTACCTCCAAAGCAGCGACAAGGATGGTCAGCCGGAGGTAAAAACATTTTCATGAAGCTTCATACTATTCTCAGCCCTTTGCCCATTCATCTGTATTGCCTTTAATTGTTCATCCATATCGTCCCCGAAAGCTTTATAACAGATACGAGCCGGGGTTGTACCTCAGATCCTTTGTTTTTTTGGTTTTTTTTGGGTTTTACTTGGTTTTTTCCATCGAGCTTGTTAAGGTTCTATAATCATCACGAGAGGGCCTATTGCGAGACGCCCATTTTGGCTCATAACCATACACAATGTTATTTTGAAGATTGGCCATCAACAATTTTCAGAATTTGACAGACTGTCTTTTCCTGATGACATCAGATTTGGAGAGAACGCGGGAGAGGCGACAGAAGACGCGCTGGCGACTGCAGGCCACTGCGCTAGTACCGCTTGGAACATCTTCAAGATCAGAAAGACCATCAACCCGGCATCGTCGGTCTCATCCGGAGTGCTGAGAAATGTGGATAAGGTCAGGAGTGCAAAGTCTTCCTAGCTTTACGAAGTGTAATTAGTCGCTGAACATGTTGACTGGTCCCAGGATTTGTTGAAGAAGTTGTTTTTATGTACAAGTCGTGATATTATATCCCCTAATCGGTGCTAACAATTAACGGCTGATTGTTGAGCCTGGCAAGGTTACCATTAGGGGTGATCAATTACAGTATGGATAGGTTTCAAAACTAAAACTTGAAACTTACCTTGATAGAACCGGTTCCTGGCTTTTGGAACTTGGTATCTACCATGTTTTCCCTGTAATCAATTATGAAACCTACTTTGTTTTTTTCTGGTCTGTTTCCAAGGTCTACTTGAGAACTTATTTTTCTTTTGTTCCTTTTTTGTATCGTTTTTTACAGTAAAATAATATAAGCAACAAAACAATTCAAAGTAAAAGATCAACAACAAGAATCCTTTATTCGTCAAAAGCAACAATTCATAAGATGAATACTTAGTCACATACAATTATAAATGATAAAATGTTCAAAACCCTCAAGAACGAGCGAAGGTTGCGAGGTTCAAACAAACAACAAGAAGTTGTAAGTGAGCGAGGAGGAGGGTGAGTTGCGAGAAAGAGAGAGTCGTGAAGCGTCTAAGTGAGGTAGGAGTCTTGGAAAGAACCGGAGAAAAAGATATCAAGAGAAAAATTATGATTGTTAGGCTTTATGAAATCGATTCCAAAATCGGCTCGGTTTCTAGATTGTTCTTCACCTGAAATAGGGAAACAGACCAGTTCCCACCGATTCCAAAAATTTGGAATAAGGAACTACACCGATTCCAACGAGAACTTGGAACCGGATTGAATTTCAGAGCAGTTCAATCCGATTGCACAGCCCTAATTATCACAATCCAGTCCAAGAAGGGCTATAATCGGCTCAGACTTATTTTTTGATACTAGGCTATGTTTGGCTGACGTTATTATATCTGGCGTATGATAACCATTACCCAATTGGACAAACGTAAATACAAAACATATATCGGCCAGACATGAAATAAAATTTTCCTCATAAATCCTGTAGACTTCTAGCCTTCAAAAGTTATCTTCACCCTCAAAGTCCCACCTAAAGTGTTTCCTTTGCTACAATCAAAAGATATGAGCAACAATGTTGATTCATATTCCATATGTCCTTACCACAAGGCTAGGCTACAACCAAAGGAAGAAAAAACATCAACTTTGATTCCGGTTCTCATTCCATTTCCTTTAGCTCTGGCATTCCACTGAGAGCATTATTTATCCAGCTGTCAAGCCCATTTGCATGTCAGCAACTTCGGACTTCTTTCTACATATAAATTATATCTTCCAAATCTCAAAAAAAAGATACATAATATCTAATTTTTGAAAAACTATGAAAAAATTACATAAGATCGCACCCGTCGATATTTTTTATATTAAAAATTGGTTCAAATATTTCGCGTTAAATAGAAGTTAAAGGTTGAGTTCCTAAATTTTGTGAAAAAAAAAAACAATCGGAAAATCTCCTATACATTATAAGTTTTTCTCTATAATTTTCGCCTTCACGCTCCTCTCACAAATTATCACCCTCTGATAAGCTCTCAAAAGTCCGACTTTCTAACAAATATACGATTCCCTAGCTATTTCGATGGTGCAATGCACCTCAACCGCTATCCAACCTGCTTTCCAAGACGGTGAGTCCATACCTTTGGACTAGTAGTGGCATTTCGATTCCTTCACTATCGTATTTTATTAGTAATCATATGTACTTTATATATCGTGAATTCCCAATTTGTTTTTCATATTTGAAAATCTTATAGTGTGTTGATTTTGTGCAAGTCTCGTTGCGAAAATTAAATAAATTAGGTGTAAATCAGATTGGAATTCCCATTATTTTGCTTAATTGTTTGGATTAAAAAAAAATTGGATTTTATAAGTTAAGAAAATAATATAAAATTAAAATAAAAAAAACCTGTTCGGGCCTGGCACGCACGTGGGCCGGCACGGCCTTCATAAGGCGTGGGCAGCTCAGCCTGATAAGCAATCGCCGCCCGTCTCCCTGTCGGAAAAACCTCGCGCAATCCTACGCCGCCGCCGCCGGAGATGGAGGACGACGGCGACGCCGCGAGGCAGCTGAGGAAGCTGAGCATATACAGCGCGGCAAGGATCATCAAGCGGAGGGACAACAGCCTCTACAACGCCCTGAGGTCCATCTACGAGGACTCCATCTTCGTCGCCGAGATCGCCCAGCTCTGGCCGGCCCTCCCCCTGGTGGCCAACCTCCGGTGCGGCCTCTGGTACTCCACCGCCTTCCACGCCGCCTGCTACTTCAAGTCCACCGACGGCCACACCAACAACCTGTCCTTCAACACTTCGCGGCTCAACCTCCACGTCGCCCTCCTCGCCGGTGATACTCTCTCTCTGGGAGAATTTGACCGTGGTTTTAATTATATTTGAGACGGTAGTTTTTACAGTTGTTGGTTGGTAGAGGTTGATCGAGCCCATCGCTTTTTGTTCTCCTGGGTTGATCAAGGGGCTCGAAAGTTCAAGTCTTGCCGAGTGAAAAAGAAGAAGTCATGTAGCTTGAGTATCAAGTTTGGTTTTACCATTCTTGTACTTGGGTGGCCCATGGGTTTTCTTTGATCTTCATCGTACGAGTTTTGTTTATGCTTCCTTGTCGGCGATACCGTTTTGATTCTGGTTTTCTGTCTGTCTGTTGTGTGATGGGTAGGACAGAAAGGAGGGTGTATCATCGTTGATTCGACTCGGAAAGGGAAGAGGTTTCCCGACAGCATGTCGAAGACGATACCCATTTGGACGTGCGTCATGAATAGAGCTATCGTCAATTACAGGAGGAAAATGGGCAGTGATGGCCTAATTTCAAAAGGGGTAAGTGAGTATGAGTGCTAGTCTTGGTAGTTTTGAGCTTCAGATCAATCTGTAGCATTGTTTCTGCCTCTTGCTACAAATTTTTCCTATTGGTATTGTTTGTGTTCTGCCAGTGCATTTCATGACATGGTCAGTTGGAGGAAACTATGATTAGTTTATTATGGAACTTCTTCTCTGTTAGTGCTTACTTGGGCAACCTTAGGTTCAGCAAGAACTGCAAAGTTTGTTTTCACTACTAGCTTTGTAGTGTATGCTTTCCCTTGTATTACTATCTTATAAAAATGTGCTTTTGCTTTAATCTATTGGAAATGCTGATGAGCATATTTCCTATAAGTAAACCATCTAAAATTTGCACCCATGCAGGGTGGAGATAAAACTAATCAACATGAAAGTAGCGAAGGACAGGCTCCACTGGATTGGGATTGTTCCTTGCATCTTCCATTGTGGGTTTCTGAGACAGAACGGGCAACTATAGAGAATCACTTGGAAAGTTGGACTCATCAGTTGGAAGCCAGTGGGGCTGATATTTGTTCAATTGCCTCATGCTTGAAGAAGCCGCTGCGTCCATTATGGATTTCACAGAGAACTGTCATTTGGTTGAATGAAGTGCCTGATCACAATTCTTGGGACTTTACACCAATCATACTTGTTTCTGCTTCTTGCTCAAGTGGAACTGTTCAACATAAGACTACTTCAGAGTTCAGCTGGAACTACATAGCAGGGGCTGGAGATGATGAGGAAAGCTGGGCAAGGGGTTTATCACCATCTCTTTTCTGGAAAAATGTATATGATATCATAGAAAGTGGTCCTGATTTATGCAATCGGAAGGTAGCTGATATAGTAGAGAAGCATAGAGTTTACCTAGCTCATAGGGGACATACTGTCCCTCAGGTCAAAGTCAAGGGTCCAAAATTGCCTGGGAGTGCATGCAATCTTTCTTGTGACGAATTACCCCTAGCTTCAGAGATGGCTAATGCTGAAGTTGATCCTATGTCTTCCCATGAAAATTGCCCCATAACTTGGCTGGGTTTGACAAATCTTGCTGTGGGCTCAACACAATACTGTATGTATTTTTGTGTTTCTCCATTAATCGATTAACTTTGTTTGTTTGGTCAAGTGATAGACATGCAGCCCTTTCAGTAGTCTTCACATGCCAAAATTGAGTTGAGACTCTTCCTCTTTTTCCATGTCTTGGATCTAGAAATACTCACTTACTCCAAATTGGGCTATTAACTGTTTTGTCATCGCCCATTACACACAGGATTTCTGATTCTTTTTGCTTGATCCTGGAAGTGGGAACTTTGAAGTTTGAGGGTGGGGAGTTCTTCCAATCGTAGCACTGTACTTTATCATTGCCTTGACACAGCACTATACTTTATCATTGCCTTGACACATAGGAACAGCATGGTGTCTTTTCATACCTCTCTTCAAGTAAAGTAGGTTACTGCCTTAAATTTTTAAAAATTGAAAAGGGGTCATTCTCTATATAGATGGTCATAATAGTGCTTTTTCTATTAACATTACCAGCACCACTTTTTGTCCTGCTTTTTTCTTCTGGCTCACTGTTCTGCCTCGATTTTTCTTTTGGTGCAGCTGCAGAAGGATCTGGTGTTGATTGTGTGTTGAATTGTTCTCAGGAGTTTATTTCTGTCTCTTTACAAAGTACTGAGGCATATCTCCATCTTCCAATGCTGGTGCGTACAAATGAAAGCTGAAAAACACTTATGAGGTGTAATTAATGCGAAGAAACATCTTGCTCATCTACTGTAGCAATAGATTAAAAGAGATTTAACTTTTAGTGTCATGGATTTAGTAGTCCACCAGTCCACCAATGCTTCTCTAAAACCTTACTTTTGGTGTCCAGAACTCAAAACATGATCGGTTCTCTGTATTAAGCAATCTTTGGACTGCTGTAAACTTCGCAAGGTCGAATCTTAGCAAAGGGAAGACTCTTCTCATTTGTTGTCAGAATGGTAAGAATGTTTTTGAAGGATAAATAACTACTTTCAATTTCTTATAGATATTAATTCATTCAATATCATATGTTGTATGCATGAAAGATCATTACTCGAATGTGTTTTTGAGGATTGATGTAGTCAGCATTCGTCAGTCGTTTTACTGATTGAGAGAGAATGCTTGTGTATTACTTCACAGGGGAGGACATCAGTATATGCACTTGTCTTGCAATTCTAATGTCATTATTTGATGACCAAGGTATATGCCCTTTTATTTTGGTCTGGATTCTAGGTTTTTTTATTCCCCTTTTCTTTATTTTCCTTATAATTTGGGCTGTTAATTAGGAACCTATGATGATGGAAAGTGCTTTAGTGAGACAACCGTTACTAAATGGGACATGCGGCGGCGACTCGTTTATATCTGCAAGTTTGCAACAAATGCACGGCCTTCCAGAGGAAATCTAAAGCAGGTGTTCAATTTTCTTACTGGCGGAGGAAGAGTGAGTTCGGATTCTTAAGATTATGTACATTGCTGCTTCCGTGAATGCTAATCGGGTAGGGACAGATTCTGTCTTCCTTTTTATTCAACGAGGTTTCTACAAAGATCTGGGCAAATCTAGAGGTTAGATTCAACGACTTGCAAGTCTTCTACTGGTAGTTTGATAGATGATTTATTTAGATTAGCATTGATAACGAAGTTTTGTAAAGTCGTGTGGGAGACTACATTATATTGTTGAGTTGCTTTAAAAGGAGGATATCTGTTTGTCCAGCTATATTGTACTCGTCATCAATTTTCAGTATCATCATCATCGCAATCACTCACCATGTGGTTCCTTTTATATGTGGGCAATTTGTGGGAAGCACAAATTATACAGGATGGTCCCCCGAACTCTGTTTCTCGATTTACTTCTTAAGGGTTTTCAAGCGCATCGCTCTCGGTGCATCTAAGTCCTTGGATCAGAATGATTTAATAGGGCTTATACATCCAATGACTGAGATATAGGGGTAGTAGTACGGTCGGAGGATCTAAAAGTTCTTTGTTATTCACTTCAGATCACACGAATCCTTGACACAAGATACAGACAGAATTTGAATGGGTTTGTATGAGCTATCTGATATATCTGGGCTTCACAATGGGTTGGTTCCACATGGAATGCGACTGCATGTCTTGAATGGCTGAAATGGCTTACAAGACCACCTTTAGCGACCACTGGGAGCCTGAACACACATTTGTGAGCATGCAAAAGCATTGTCGTGCACGTATTGGGATGCCGTTCCACACCCTCGAAATCAGTCTGTCACCATTCGATTAATGGGGTCTGGACGGATAAAATGAATTGGACATTGACCACGGCCCGGTAGTGCTGCGGGGTACCTAGAACCAGATCCGAGCAATTTTTTGACCTCATGTGTTGAACATTGATGCACCCCTCAGGTTAATTTCGGGCTGCTTCATTGAGGTAACGACCTAAATCTCAGTTCAAAGTCGAACGGCTCTTTAGCATACTTGACTTCTTAAATTAAGTCAAACGTATTTACATAGTTTCACAAAAAACTACTTAGTTTTATGTCGAAGGTGCTTTTTTTACATCGAGATTGTTCGAATTTCATCACGGAGTTTGTGAATCGTGAAATAAAGGAAGCCTCTTAAGCAAGACTCGATGAATCGACTTATTTTGTCGAGGGCTAAAGTCATTGCCTTGCTTCAGTTTGTTAACCAAACTCGAGCCTTTTACAATGAGATCTTTCGGATTTATTCCTTGATATCATGACAACATCTTCATAGCTGGATGCATTTTTTTTCAGATTCTGCGTGAAGATCACCAGGGATAGAATCAAGTCAAGTAAACGCAAAAGAGACCAATCAGGAGTAAAAGTTGAATGTTGGAAGATAAACTTTGCAATTTGCTTTATAGTAGAGAGATACTACAGGCGTGCCTCGAAACCCATTGCTCATACCCAGGACGCATGTTTCGAAAACGAAGGAGATAAGGGTCTTGAAAATGCATCTTTTATGTTCACGTAACAATTTATCAACAATTGAGTAATGCCAGACTTGCTAAGATTGATTTATCAAATCGATTTATAAAGTGATGTGTCAGACTATTATTGATTCTTGAAAATGGCCCACTTATTCAAAAGGCGATTCACAGCCCGACACATCACTTCGTAAACCGATTCTGCAAATCAGTCTTCATAAGTCTAGCAATCCTCGAGTTCCCTGGTCCGGGTATGAATCACAAAGTAGATACTTTGGCAAATTGGCATCATGTCCTAGCAAATTAGCTTTATAGTGTGCTCGTGCTTTTTTAATGGCCCCATAACATGCACGACCATACAAGATTTTCGGCTTTTTTCTCTTTGTGTGAAGCGACCCTCCACTTTCGTTAGCACATCGTTCGCGATAATTGCGAAACGGTCACAAGCAACTAAAAATAGTGGCTGGGGACAAAAGCAGCCATGGATTCATATCTGATCAAGTCCTAGTTTAGCTTGAACTAGAGTAGTGATCATGACCATCGCCATCGAAGCAAATCTAGATCTTAGATTCGCTCCAAGAACGAAAAGACAGTTAAATTAACAGTCTTAGTGAGCAGAATGCATGCAGAGTTCTAAAAGGCGAAGAAAAGCTTTGGCCTGTCCGATATCGTGACTACAGTTGTGAGCTATGGTTTCAGCGATTCTTTAGATTTTACAATGAGGTTGAATTTTCTCATAATAGAAAGAAAAAAAAAACTCCTCTATATATGAGTGTGTTTTATAATAATGTGTCAATTTAAAGCAAGAATGGATCATAGGGTGAAGTATTTTTAACTCATTCATGACATTGGCTCATTGGTCACTCAAGGGACATATGTATTTTGAAAAAAATTACATAATCCATCGTAAACCTATTATACAAATACCGATTGAGTTCTAAACTGTTCAATTTTGCCAATTCAATCCTAAAATTTGTGTGAAATTTCAAAGTATTTTTGCTTAATGTGGCAATATGCCATGTAGGATGGCTGTTAATATCTAGACTATCATGTCTTTTTTTTTTTTTTTGATAACCCAGGGAACCCCCGCACGGCCGACAGCCAGGGAGTAAACCCTGGAGGCGACACGTGCTAGCATCTCTTCCTAGACTATCATGTCAGCGATGTTTTATGAAAATTGGCCGGAAGGATTACACTGAAATTTCATACAAAGTTTTGCTATTAATTTGACAAAATTGAAAAGTTTAGGATTGAATTGGCCATCATACAATATATTTAAAACTTTTTGGACAATTTTTTTGGATTTTGAAAATCAACCATACAATGCAGTTTCGACACCACCAAATACAAAGATGTCAATCTTTTGATAACCCACTTGAGTTTTGACTCGTGCGTTATCTTTTCTACAAGGTCAATACTTTATAAGCTCGAGATATGTTTCTCACTCAAAGCGGCTTTTTCTCATCAAAGAAAATGATTCATATTTGATTAGATTCTAAAGAGAGATAGAGACACCCTAGTTCAAAAGCTCAATTGCATAGATCCTTGTACCAAAGCCTTTGCTAACTTTAGGTTCCATTTAACGAGATAACACCATCATTTTGCAAACCACCCACTAATCTGTAATTAACCAAACTGGCCCCCCCAAAAACTAAAGTAAACCTCATCATTATTGTGCTCTCACAAGCGCTCAAGATCGAGTTTCTCTAAAGTTCCCACCCATTTCTTTTACATTTGATTTCTAATCTCGCTATTTGTTGAAACACTATAAAAACGTGATTTCACGTCTCCAAATCACCTCAAAAATATTCTTTTGTATCGCTTTATATATTCTAATCGAAACCCCACAATGTTTTTTTTTTCATTTTTCAAACTCTTTTTCAAAAATGTCCCTACATCCAATCACTTAATTACTCGAAGACAACACTTGGTTCTTCCAATCCCTCATCAAATGAATTTTCTCATCATTGCTCATCATTGCCTTTCGTGCAACATTTGCTTTTACGAAACTTACACATCAGTTCGGTTTGATTTAGTCGATTTAACCGTAGCTTTTCATTGTGAATTGTACCTCTATAATAATCACAGTTGCGCACGTAAAATCCCACGTTATCATCCTGCGTATGTCGTATGTTTATGTTTCCGTGTTCACCGAGGGGAACAGAAATTATTCCTTGATTCCAACAATAATGTATGCAACCACTAATAATTAAATGAAACCAACATATGCTTTGAATCTAACATGAATTCAACCAAGAAAAAGAATGTTGGTTCCATTCCCTATGCTTTATGGAGCAAGACAGAAATTTCTCAAACAGATAAACGCTTTTGATTACGGGAAGCGATCGATGGGATTCTCTCGAAAAGCATCAGAACACGTGCGGAAGAGGGACGAGAGATGGCGAATGGCTAAGCCAGTTAGTCGGACTATGCACGAAGAATGTCATAGCAAATGGAACTCCAAGCTAACTAGTTGTTACAACTTTAGGCAGAATGAAGTAAGCCAACTTGGCCTTTGATCCACCGACCATGCTTCCAAATTAACATCACCCAATTGTCCTAAATTAATACAAAAGCAACCCACAATCAAGAGGAAAGAAATTTGGAAATGGGATTTATGGAACCTTCGCAGTCGTTGAATCGAGCCTCTTTAACCAATCCCACTTCGTACCAAAGTTCCACTAGAGCAACACTGGCTATGGCCGATGGTCGGAGCTTTGTCCACTTATGCGACATTTTCTCGTGGTCCTTCCATTTTCTACCTTTGTTTTTGTCCTTTTTTTTCTAAATATTGGGCGAATTTCGATACTAGTACTAGGTTAGGTTTGTTGCCATCAATTGCTGAAATTTGGCACATGTTGCTTAAGAATACGAGAAGCCACACACCATTCAAACATATTCATATAAAACATATTAGTTATTAAACATATTCATATTCATATACTCTGACAGAAAAAAAAACATATTCATATATTTCGACCACAAAAATTATATTCATATAATACGCCAACATTAAAAATGTTAAACACAGCATGATGGGGTTTTTAGTTATATGGGTTAATCATGAAAAAATATTTTATGCATTTGAAATGCACAACGGATATGGCACAATAAACCACCGCGATGTTCGTAAAATAGGTGTCTTGACTGATTTTGCCTTCAAATCATCGTTTGCTTACTTCTCCATGTATCCGTCTTGGCGCAATGAAATCATCAATGTGCCAAAATATTCTCTTTTTTTTTCTTTTTAAACACATGACTACTAAGTGCTTAGTAGATCAAGTAGAAATAGTCCAAGTTGTCTCTGGCTCTGGCGCTCTTGCTAGGGTTTACCTTTGATTCTTGTGAGGTGATAATGTTTACCTATATGTCTAGGCTGCATCGAAGGCTGCATTATTCGAATCTTCCTGGCTTTGGGGCGTGAAAATCGGAGGTCAAGCAATTACACGACATTAGAAAAACAAACAATGACGTGCCCTGATTTTTAAGTTCAACTTGCTGGTTGCATTTTGTCAATATCTTGATCTTCTTTGCTCCAAAAAGAAAACGAAAACGAAAAGAAACAGCTAGTGCTCGCACATTAAATCCTGAGATTGCCTAGCATCATGAAGGGGAAGAATTCTCAAATCTTTTACATAAATAAAAGTTTTACACCTCGAGAATTCAAATGATTGCATGAACTCTAATCCCGTTAAATCAACTTCTTCTCGAAAAAAATCTTTTACATTTCAAGAGCATGTGGCATGCAAAGATTGATTATACAAACCTAGCGATTTATGACATGCGTGTAGGAAAAGGACACCAAAAACATCATTATTTTTGTGTGGCTCTCGCTAGAGTGTTGTAACTTTTCAATCGATCACTTAATTGTAATAACTTGTAAAACATATTCACCACAAGTGTCGAAAATTTGATGTAGCATGGCACTTGTTATGAACGTGTTTTTACAAGTTATGACACTTGGTTAATCGATCGAAAAATTATGGTATTTAAGGGAATGTTTTTTGAAAGCCACAGTGCTCAACTAATCGATTGAAAAGTTACGGCACTCAAGTAAATATTGTACGAAAGTAATGGTATTTACTGTTAGTGGTCTGTCCTAGGAATCAATCTAGGTTGATACTCTAATATTAGTTGTGGATTAGGTTGCGTCGGAAAATCGATCTTCACTATACTTAGGTAGTCATAATGTCTTTCTAGAGACCGCTTATGACTTGTGGGCCAAAAAGAGTTTTGAGCACACTGCTAATGTTTAGTGAACCTACAAGGTCGCACACAAAAGCAAACCGAGTTAATATTTTCTGTGCGCCGGGATATACTTAAAATAAGAAGTAGATTTTAATTTATTCTCCTATTTAACTTATCTACACGGTCTTGCGCGACTTGAGATAACGATTAAATGTACGATTGAAGGTGGACGGTTTAGCAGGCCCAAATTGCCCCATTCTTTTAATTCCGCTGGATAATGAGGCTATATAAATAGATAGAGAATCGTTCTCTGTCTAGGGTTTTTCGACAGAGTATCGAAAATCAAAAGGCATTGAAGAAAAGGAACTTCAAAATTTTTAGTTAGCACTTGGATCGTTGGAGACTTATGTTCACATGTGTGGATACCGGTAGAGGCGCAACACTTGGGGTGCTAATCCAGACACAATCAATTATCAATTTACGTTCGATTTGCAAAAGGTACGTATCGAACTTCTGTCTCAATTTCAATATACACATGGATCATGTCTAGGGTTCTAGGGTTTCGGTTTACAAATATATTCCGTTACGTTTTAACAACTGTGGAATCTTACGTCAAACCCTACATTTACTGCGTCTTTTTTTCATACGTGTGATGTGCAGCAGTTATCAATAGTAAAACATGCCCATTGCGAATGAATTCCTTTTTACTAAGCCCAATTCCAATGCAGTATTTTGAGCTACTCAAAGCAAAACACAGGTCTCTTATCTTATTCCAGCCGCCCATGAGGAGGAACTTTAGATAGATTTTGACGCTTCCAAAGGACCACAAAAAAAGTGATGGAAAATGTTAGCTATGGGCATTAATTGTGCACTAAAGTAGAGTCTCATTATCATGTTCTCGAAGTTGAAGCCATCTTCCTTGTTCCTCTAACCAAAACTCTAAACGACGGGTTATGCCATACATAGTCGTTGCTCGAGTTTTTTTTTTTTTGGTTATAACGTCGCTCCAGTTTATTTGCAATGTTTGCATGTGAGTAATTTCCATAATCAACCGATCAAGAGACTGATCATAGCCGGAAGTTTGCTCCAACCGGGGCTTTTCCTAGTTCTCTAATTTGTAATTTCCTTGTAACCCTCAACAAGGCCCTCCGATTTAAAAAAAAAATCACGATTTTTCAGTACTCCGTGGTATGAAAAGATGCAAATAATTATTGATTTTTGGTTAGAGAGAGGTTCAAACCATTTGGTGCTGCTAATATAATATAATAAACGGCAACGACTATAGTCGTTTAGGAAATGCGGATGTACTATACCATCTGATGGCGCAATAGATAAGAGGATTGAGGAAAAACGTGACCAAAATATTATTAATTAATTAATTGATTAATCAAGACCTTCATAATTGCCATAATCATTAGGGTTTCTTCCTGCAAATCCATGGGTGCCGAGTTGCTAGTCAAACTAAGCGTGTTGATCATCATCCGCACATTCTTGCAATTAATGGATGCATTGGATGTACTAAGTCATTCGTCACTTATGTGAAAAAAAAAACATTAAAGTATAATCTCAGGGATCCTCTTGTCTTTGGAGATAAAAGATGGGAGTTGTTGGAAATGTTGTGGAATGATTGCCAATAATTACACCCTTTGTCGATGTCAACGCATCCATTGGCTATCCTCGATGTACAATTCAATCCCAAATTATTATTTCTTATTACCTGTCCAGTAGGTTTTGAATTCTGTTTCAAGTTTTCGACCCAAATTGAATTTTTGATATTCAGATAAAAATTTGTGGCGATCCGATTTACAAAATACAAATGGAAGTTTTGTGTTGGTAGCGGAGGTCCATGCCCGTAGCCCAAAACTAATCCCCGGTGGAGATGCGGGGATACAACCCCTCAGTATGGAGCAGTATTAAAAAAAATTTTATCAAGTTATTTGATTTTAAGTTGAATTTCTTGCACATACGCAACACATGTACATTTGCTAATTTAACATTATATTCTCTTAGAACTTACTTTATGTGTATTGACAATTCTCTTCCATTCTCTTTTATGATTTTTTATGGATGTTATATATACGCTTTTGTACGTATGGTAATCTATCTTGTTTAGATAGATTCTTAAACAATGACATATGTATTGTATATATATCTTCACATTTTTCAGTGTTTTGGATTAAGATTAATTTTCTTCAGTAAATCAATTTTGGATGATTGACATTTAAATTCCAATTTGGAATTTGAGAGACTTAAGATATTGGCGTAAATACTTGGTAATATGTTGAGCATGCTACACAGCCCCTACACAAAAGTCTCCATATGCTCTAATACATGGGCAAGACCTGAAAAATAGCACTTAAATGTTATGTTCTCCCTCATATCCTATGTGGTATATCCTAACAAATGACAAATTGGTGCGTAAAGTTGATATGGTGTTTGGCCAATAAGACTATATATTCGTCTTGACTCCCTTTACTTGAATTACCTTAGCGAAAAAGAGACAAAGGGAAAATTCTTTTGACAACTATATGTGACCTCGAGTTTCTTTCAAAGAAAAACTTAATTCAGAAATGAAAGCATACAAGTAGTGGAATGTACAAGGTTATGATCTCAGTCAATAAGGACTTGAAAATGGACTTAAGTAAGCCAAGCACGACCCCATACAAATTTGCAGACTTGGAGAAAAAAGAGGTTTAAAACTGGGAAACAATATCTCAGTAGCGTTAATACCATGAAAAATCTCAAATCGGTATAATTGTAACAAATTCATTCCAAATTAATTTTCTGACTACTAAAAACTCTAAATTGGTCATTTGACAAATTTATCCCAAGCTAATTTTTTGAGCACAAAAAATCCCCAAACTGGTACGTTTATGATAAATTTACCGTCCGTTAGTTTCTATTAAATTGGATTAATAGTAGGAAAAATCACAAACCGGTACACCTGTAATAAACATAGGTGAAAACCCCAAACTAATATATCCATGGCTGTCATGTGTCATACAACTCAGTAATTTAATAGTAAAATTTAACATAAATTAACAAATGATAAATTTATCACAGGTATACCAGTTTGAGGTTTTTTGTAGTCAAAATATTAGTTTGTGGTAAATTTATTACATGTGTATTAGTTTGTGATTTTTTTATATTAACCCATACAAGTACTTTCTATGTTAATTTAGGGTTTTTCCTTGTGAATATAAATATCGCATAAGAGTAAATTTGATAAAAGGGTCATCATCTTTTTGGGTGTCTAGTTGTGTGGTTGGGGAGCTTCCACACATGGTCCAACTGAGATTCTAATGAAAAGAGGTGATTAAGAAAAAAGTAGTAACCTTTTGCATTGCCATAAATCCGTAACTAGGAAAAGCCACGAGACACCGAACGAGTTAGCAGGTTTGAACCGGACCTCATGATGGTTCTAGCAAACTCAATCCGAGTATTGCTGTTCTCTTGTTGCTTTGGGACAGGAAGTTGCCTGAACTATTCATGGAAAAAGAAGACAAGAGGGGTCGTAAATGCAAAAGAGACCAATCAGGTGTAAAAGTTTAATGTTGAAAGATAAACTTTACAATTTGCTTTGTAGTTGAGAGATAAAACAGGCGGGCCTCGAAACCCATTACTCATACCCAGTAGGCAGTTCCGAAAACGACGGAGAAAAGGGCCTTGAAAATGTATCTTTATATTCGGGTAATTATATATCAAAGGTTGAGTAATGCCATTAGTGCTAAAACCGGTTAAGAAAATCGATTTACAAGTAATATGTTAGATTGTAATTGATTTTTGAAGATGACGCACTTGTTCAAAAAGTCATTTACAATCCGACACATCACTTTATAAATCGATTATATAAATAAATCTCGATACGTCTAGCAATCCTCGAATTTCGTGGTCCTGGTCTGAATCACAAAGTAAGTACTTTGGCAACTCGGGCATCTCCTAGCAATCAGCTTTATTGTGTCGTGCTTTTAATGGCCCCATAACATGCACGACCATACAAGATTTTCGGCTTTTTCTCTTTGTCTGAAGCGACCCTTCACTTTCGTAGCACATCACTCACGATAATTGCGAAACGGTCACAAGCAACTAAAAATAGTGGCTGGGGACAAAAGCAGCCACGGATTCATATCTGATCGCGCCCTAGTTTAGCTTGAACTATAGAAGTGATGATGACCATCATCATCAAAGTAAATCTTTATCCAAGATTCGGTCCTTGGACAATAGATAGTTAAAAGTTAAATTAACAGTGTAGTGAGCAGAGGGTATGCTAGTTCACTAAAGTCGAAAGGAAAAGGTTTTGGCTTTTACGATACAGATAAATTGTCGAATCAGTCTTAAACCTAAAATGCAGATATCAATTCGATCCTAAACTTTTCAACTTTATCAATTTAGTCCTAAAACTTTGCGCGAAATTCCAATATAACCCTTATGATCAATTTTCAGTTGAAATTGCTAATCTGGCGATAGGCCATGTAGTGATAATGACCACCATCATCAAAGCAAATCTTGACCCGGGATTCAGTTTTTGGACAAAAGATAGTTAAAAGTTAAATAAATAGTGTAGTGAGCAGAATGTATGCATAGTTCACTAAAGGCAAAAGGAAAAGGCTTTGGCCTCTACGATACGGATGGATTGTTCAATCAGTCCTAAATCTATTGTGTGGATGCCAATTCGGTCATAAACATTTTAATTTGGCTAGTTTAGCTCTAAAACTTTGTGTGAAGTTCCAATGTAACCCTTCTGGTCAATTTTCGATTGAAATTGCTGACCTGGCAATGGGCCACGTAGTGATGATGACCATCATTATCAAAGTAAATCTTGATCCGAGATTCGCTCCTTGGACAAAAGATAGTTACAAGTTAAAATAACAGTCTTAGTGAGCAGAATGTATGCAGTGTTCACTAAAGGTGAAAGGAAAAGGCTTTGGTCTTTGCGATATGGAGAAATTGTCCAACCAGTCATAAACTTATTATGCGGATGCTAATTTAGTCATAAATTTTTCGGCTTTTTCAATTTAATCGTAAATCTTTGTGCGAAATTCCAATGTAGCCTTTTCGATCAATATTTGTTGGAAATCACTAGTTTGGCGATGCGACACATAGGACGACTAGCGATGATTGGACCGCCACTACAACAATTTCGATCAAAGATTGACCGGAAGGATTACATTGAAATTTCATGCAACGTTTTACAACTAAACTGAAAAAAATAAAAAAATTTAGAAGTGAATTAGCATATGTAAAATAGGTTTAGGATCGATTGGGTAATTTTTCCATGCGATACTATGGAGAGCTATAGTTTCACTAATTCTTTAGATTTTGTAATGAGGTTAATTTTTCTAAGGGAAAAGGCCACAAAATCCCTAAACTATGCCCACTTTAAGACATTTACCATAAAAAAAAATTGTGACACAAAAAACTCCAAACTATACCCACTATGACACATTTAACCTAAATTTTTTCATGTGACGCAAAAAATCCCCGAACTTGTACCTATGTGGCACATTTACTCTTCGTCAAGGTTTTATTAGATGATTTTTTAGCCAAAACAACGTCGTTTTTATTTTGCTTAAGTCACATGAATGCTATGTCAACACTGTATGCTTTCTGATGTTCATATAGACAAATTTTTAACAGTTTTTATCGAGAAAATTTTGACTGATGGTCAATGTGCCACACAGATACAAGTTTGAGATGTTTTGTATCATAGAAAAAAGTTTAAGGTAAATAAGTTACGGCGAATATAGTTTAGGGTTTTTGGTAATTTTTGCCATTTTCCTAATAACAAAGGGAGAAAAAGCTCCTTTATATTTGTGTCACGATAATCACTTTATTTAATGCACGAATAGATCATAGGGTGAACTATTTTCAATTCATCCATGAGATTGGCTGATTAATCAATTAACGTTAATGTGGATTATGTATGAGAAGCAGCCATATGACGTAGTTTCGATACCTCATACCACCAATTGCTAAGATGTCAATCTTTTGACATCCCACTCAAGTTTTGGCTCGTGTGTTATCTTTTCTACAAGGTCCTTTCCATCATTATAATCTATCCTTGAATCCTAGAGGCAAGGATTTAGAGCATTTTAGGGCGCGCATGGTAACATTTCTATTCCAGAAATTAATTTCTGGCTAGAAATAGATTTTTCTATTTTTATTCCGTGAACGAGTTTCTAAGCAAAAATGTGTATTTGATAACAATATAAAATTTCTATTTCCGAAATAGAAATTCGTTTGATAACGACATAAAATTTCTCCTTTTTGGGCGGCTGGCGGAGGACTGCGGGTGGCGGTGGGGGGCGAAGGACGATGGCCGACGGTGGGAGGAGGTTGGCTGGTGGCAACGGATGACGGCGACTGGCGACGGGAGGCTGCCGGCGATGGGAGACGATCGGCGGCGGGTGGTGGTCGGCATCGGGTGGTGGAGCACGGCGGCTAGTGGCGACTAGCAGCGGCAGTTGCCGGGGGCGGAGGGCGGTCAACGTTGGGCGGTGGAGCACGGCGGCTGGTGGTGGAGGATGGCAGTCGATGGTGGGCGGCTAGCGGCAAGAGGCGGCTAGTGAGGGAGGGTGGCCAGCGTCGGTCGGTGGAGGACGGCGGCCGGCTGTGGAGGACGGCGGCAGGTGGCGGGTGACGGCCGACGTCGGGCAGCGAAGGACGATGGTTGGCGGCAAGAGGCAGTCGTCGGGCAGGAGGCAGCCGTCGGGCGGGAGGCGGCCGGCATCGGGTGACGAAGGATGGTGGTCGGTGGCAAGAGCGGCCGACGGGCGGGAGGCAGCCGATGGCGGCGAAGGATGGCTGGAGGCGGCGATGGGCGGGTTGCGACCGACATTAAACGGTGGCGAACGACGGAGGATGACGATGGGAGGAGGCGGTCAGCGAAGGACGCTGGCTGTGGACGGCCGATGGCAGGAGGCAGCTGGCGGTGGCGAGAGGCAGGAGGCGACCGGCAGTAATAGCGAGTGGTAAGGGGGTAACCGGTTAGTAGCGAGGGCAAGCAATAAGAAGAGTTTTTATTTTTTATTTCTTTTTCAGAAATAGAAAAGTAATTTTTTTTTACTTCTGAGTTCTGTTCCACACATATTTCTGGAATAGAAATTTGTTCTAGAAATAGAAAAATAAAATTATGTTATTAAACGAATTTCTGTTCCAAACCTATTTTCGAGAATAAAAAAATAGAAAAATAGAGAAATAAAAATATTATCATGGGCACCCTTAGCTTTCGAGAGTCAAACTTCCAGATATTTATAACCAAGCAAACAAGCCTCAAGAGTCCTTTTACTTTGTTTTCTTCTACTGGGGAAAGATTGAACCAGTTATATCAGCAAAACGATATAAAAATTTCGACATTTCTCTTTATCAGGCAACACCGAAATTTGAACTAGGGAAAAATGGATTTACAGGCCCCGCGTTACTACTCAGCCTCGCCGCCAAAATGTATGACACCATACAAAATAGATGAAAAAAGTCTCCCTTTGTTTGTGTTGGATGGGCGATTACTAAACTTCTTTTTTTTGGACTTGCATCTGGAATTTTGTTTTCTTAAATTTGACCCTTGCCCGCCTGCCCATAAGGAAAAAAAAAACTTTATGAGCTCGATATATGTTCTAACTCGAAGCAGCTTTTCTCATCAAAGAAAATGTTGAATTTTAGACAATCACAAAAGAAATAACACACAAGAATTAACGAGGTTCAGCAATAAGCTTACGTCTTCGGACAAATCTCTCACGGTGTTTCTCTCCTTTTTGTCGTGAGTTTTGCTTTGCCATTATTCTTTCTTTTTATACAGAATTAGGTTGCTACAACAAAGGTAACAAGCAACCTGAAATAGGAAAACACTCCTAAATAGGTAGTAAGATAAAAAATACAATATTGACAATATCTCTTTTCCTAGAATAAGAGATCCAATCCCGCAACACTCCCCCTCAAGTTGGAGCGAAGACATTGTCAAAGGTCAACTTGTTCACCATATCTTAGAATACTCCTTTGGGAAGAGCTTTGGTGAAAATATCCGCAAGCTGATCTTCACTACGAATGTAAGGAGTCTCAATTGTCTTATCTTGAACCTTCTCCCTCACGAAGTGACAATCCACCTCTATGTGTTTAGTCCTCTCATGAAAAACAGGATTAGAGGCAATGTGTGTTGCTGCTTGGTTGTCACAAAACAACTTTGTAGTTTTAGTCGTAGTCTCACATCCCAATTCCTGAAGCAATAATCGCAGCCATACAATTTCGGATGTTGTGGTAGCCATGGCCCTGTACTCGGCCTCTGCACTAGAACGAGCAACAACATTTTGCTTTTTGCTTTTCCAAGTAACAATATTTCCACCCACAAATGTGCAAAAACCTGTAGTAGATTTCCTATCCACAGGATTTCCAGCCCAATCTGCATCAGTATACCCAACAATCTCTGTGTGACCATTATTCTTCATCAATATTCCTCTTCCTGGTGAAGCTTTTAAGTATCGAAGCAGGTGGTTTATCAATTCCATATGCCCCTGTGTTGGATTCTGCATAAACTGACTCACATAACTGACAGAATAAGCAATATCAGGCCTAGTAATGGTTAAGTAAATTAGCCGTCCTACTAGTCGCTGAAATTGCCCAATATCCTGTAATGGTGTATTATTAGAAACAAACTTACTACTATAATCCATAGGTATATTGGCCGGTTTGACTTCAAGCTTGCCAGTTTCCTTTAGCAAGTCAAGAACATATTTTCGTTGCGATAAGAATATTCCTCTGTGAGAACTTGCCACTTCAATACCCAAGAAATACTTCAATTTGCCAAGATCTTTAATATCAAATTCCTTGCTCAAATGAAGTTTGAGCATTTCAATTCCAGATGAGTTACTACCAGTAATAACAATGTCGTCGACATAAACCAGAATGACAACAATACCTTGATTGTCGGCTTTAGTAAACATCGACGAGTCTGCAGCACTTCTTTTGAAGCCGAACTTGATGAGTGCCGAACTAAGCTTACCGTACCAGGCTCTAGGCGACTGTTTAAGTCCATATAATGCTTTCTTTAATCTACACACAACTCCATCCTTATTTTGCAAGGGATGTCCTGGAGGAAGATCCATATACACTTCTTCTTCTAAATCTCCATGAAGGAAGGCATTTTTTACATCCATCCGAAACAAAGACCATCCACAATTAACAGCTGCAGACAACAATACTCTTACCGTGTTCATTTTTACCACTGGTGCGAAGGTCTCTTTGTAGTCTATCCCATATGTCTGAGTGTATCCTTTGGCAACAAGGCGAGCTTTATATCTCTCAATAGAACCATCACTATTATACTTGATTCTATAAATCCATCGACATCCAATAGTGTTTTTCTCCTTTGGCAATTGTACCAACTCCCAAGTGTGATTACGATCCAAGGCTTGAAGTTCATCTTTCATGGCATCAATCCATACACCTTTATCCTTTGCTTCCAAGTAGCTAGTAGGTTCCTGTTGCTCCTCAATAGCAGATAAAAAACTGAAGTGGTTATGAGAAATTTTGTCATACGCAATAAATTTCTGGATAGGATGATGAACAGTGTAATAAGTGGAGAAATCCCGAAGACGTGTTGAAGGTCCAGTAACACGTGATGACCTTCGAAGTGAAATAGCTGTTGGCACCTCCTTTGCTGCATTTTCATTCATTATACCCTCAGGAACAACTTCTGGATTAGTAGCTGGGAAGGCATCACTATTAGCGGTGATATCAGAATCACGTGAGTGGTCATGAACCACTTCTGGGCATGAGCTTGCAGAACCTGCAGGACTCCTGACATATGGCATCTCCTCGGGCGGTATTGGGACAGGAACAAAATCAAGAGAGAATTCTCTATAGTCATCAGTGTACTCCCCCTGAGTTTGGTTCTTATCAGAGAAGAACATGTGAGCTTCATTAAAAAACACATCACGAGAGATATATACCCGGTGGGTACTCGGGTCGTAACACCGATAGCCTTTCTTGACGGAGGAATACCCAACAAACGCACATTTCCTAGCACGAGGATCAAGTTTACCACCGGTTTGAGAATGAACATAGCAGATGCACCCAAATATCCTCAAATGAGAAAGGTTGAATTTCCGACCATGTAACACTGCCATAGGGGTCGTGTAGCCCAAAACCCGACTAGGGAGTCGGTTAATTAAGTAACAAGCCGTGAGAACAGCATCAGCCCAATAGGTTTTTGGCAAGTGACCGGAGAACAATAAAGCCTAAGTTACTTCAAGAATATGGCGATTTTTTCGTTCAGCAATGCCATTCTGTTGAGGAGTACCAACACAGGAGGTCTGATGAAGGATGCCCAAATTGTGTAAAAAATTTTGAAACTGTTGATTAGTATATTCAGTGCCATTGTCTGTACGGAGAACTTTCACAGCAGTATTAAATTGATTTTTTACCATGCTGCAAAATTCTTGAAAGACACGAAGAATTTCAGTCTTTGACTTAAGAATATAAAGCCAAGTAGCTCGAGATTTATCATCAATAAAAGTGACAAAATAGTGAAAACCTTCCTTAGAAATAATAGGAGAACTCCAAACATCAGAATGTACTAAACCAAATAATTCAGTACATTTATTTGTGCTAAGAGAAAAAGGCAGTCTATGCTGCTTAGCAAAGTGACAGGGATCACAAGTGCTATAATCATGACTGAGGGACAAGTCAAGAATACGGAGTACGCGATCGGAGGGATGACCCATGCGCCAATGCCATAAGCGAGACGTGTCGGCAACAGCCTTACTTGCCATCGAAACTACAGGGTGAGACTCCAACATGTACAACCCATTCTTCAGTGTGCCTTCACCAATCATCCTCTTGGTAGTGCGATCCTGGAAGAGCACCTTTTGCGGAGTAAAAATAACATTGCAATTCCACTGTTTAGCACACTTACTGACTGACATCAAATTAGATGATAATGTAGGGACCAATAAAGCCTCAGACTGTTTTGAAAAAAATTGGAGTTGTCCACTCCCCGTAGTAGGAACTTGCCCACCATTAGCAATAGTAATAGTAGGATGTAAGCTACTTGAAGTAATATTAGATAATACATAGGGAGAATGACACATGTGGTATGTGGCCCCAGAATCAACTATAAACTGAGTGTGAGAAAGAGCAGAATTAGCATACACATTACCCGAAGCCTTAGCAAGATTTGTAGTGTTCGAGGTGGTAAAAGAAGCTTCTCCCTGACCATGGGTCTGAAGTAATTGCTGGACTTGAAGTGCAAGAGATTCCAACCGGGTCTGAAATTCTATCCCATTATTATGCATTGCAATCTGAACATTCGGACCTCTGTCTTTGGTGGGACGAAGGTGTGGATAAAGAACCCAACAACGGTCTTTAGAGTGCCCATCACGATTACAGTAATCGCAATGAAAGCGAACTGATTTCTTGGATTTTCCCTTGGTAAAACGCACACTGGACACCAAAGCACTAGACTCACCTTGCTGATTTTTTGGTGTTGCACTAGTGGTGATTGTAGCATTGTGGGCCAAGTTTTCCCCCATGGCCGTGAGTGGAGGTGGAGCCAAATTCATGACCCGCTTGCGGGTCTCCTCATTTTGTACAGTAGAGCACACCGAATTGAAGGAGGGAAGCACAGGACTTGATAAAATTTGTTTCCTGGTATCTTCAAACTCAGGCTTAAGACTTGCCAATAACTGAAAAATTTTGTCTTGCTCTTCTCTTTTGATATAATCAGCAATTGTTTGGGTGCCAGGTCGATATTGGCGGAGTTCATCCCATTGTTTTTTCATGTGACCCAGATGTTCAGTAAAGGATTGATTCGTACCTTGCTTGGAATAAGCCAAACCTTGCTGCAATTCAAAAATTCGAGAAGAATTATTAGCTTGGCCATACATTTCATCGAGAGATTCCCACAGAGCTTGAGCAGTATCAGAATAGGCAAAGATCTCATATATTTGAGATTCCATAGAATTGAAAAGCCATGTCATGACTTTGTGATCATTGGCTTGCCATTCCTCATAAAAGGGATCAGACTCTCGAGGAATTTTTGTTCGACCAGTGATGTGACCCAATCGAGATCGTCCACCAAGGGCAATCATGACGGCTCGGGATCACGGTAGAAAGTTCCTCCCATTCAGCAACAAGGACGTGAGTCGCTGACTATGTACCTCCTGCACAACGGTCTTTGATGACTCTGCAATAGCTTGCTCTTTATCACCCATGACTCAAAGCAAATAAAAAAAAAACAACAGCCAACGGGAAATTGCAACAATCCGTGTTGAAGCAGTGTGCAACAATAACACGGGCAAGCCACTAGAAAATCAGTAGGATGTAACTCGCTCTGATACCATGTTGAATTTTAGACAATCACAAAAGAAATAACACACAATAATTAACGAGGTTCAGCAATAAGCTTACGTCCTCGGCCAAATCTCTCACGGTGTTTCTCTCCTTTTTGTCGTGAGTTTTGCTTTGCCATTATTCTTTCTTTTTATACAGAATTACGTTGCTACAACAAAGGTAACAAGCAACCTGAAATAGGAAAATACTCCTAAATAGGTAGTAAGATAAAAAAATACAATATTGACAATATCTCTTTTCCTAGAATAAGAGATCCAATCCTGCAACAGAAAATGATTCAACTAGATTAGATTCCAAAGAGAGATAAGAGACATCATGGTTCTAAGCTTCTAAGCTCAATTGCATTGATCCTTTTCCCAAAGCTTTTGCTAACTTTAGGTTCTATTTAATGATATAACACCATCCTTTCATGACCACCCACTAATTCATTATCAACCAACTTGCCCCCAAAAGTAAAGTAACGTAAACCTCATCATTATCGTGCTCCGACCAATGTTTGAAATTCCTAACTATGATCTAAGATCTCGAGATCATGTTTCCCTAAAGTTCCATCTCACCCGTTTATTCTATATTAGATTCCTAATCTCAACACTAAACATAATTAATCAGATTATGTCGAAAGAATGTCATAGCAAAAGGAACTCTAGCTAACTTAGCTGTCAAGCACACTTTAAGCAAAAATAAATTAGCCAACTCGGCATTAGATCCACCGACCATGGTACCACAATGAATCACGTTTTTTGTTAACATAAGAACACCTATCGTGCTAGATTTATATGATAGCAACTTACAATTAATAGAAATAATTCGAAGATAGGATTCATGGAACCTTCGCAGTCGTCGAATTGTACCTTTTTAACCAATCCCACTTCGTATAGAAGTTCCACTTGGTCGGAGCTTTGTCCGTTTCTGCGACATCTTCTCGTGGCCCCTTCCATATTCTCATTTTGCGTTTTTCGTTTTTCCCAAAACGTGGGTGAATTTCGATACTGGTACTAGGCTAGGCTTGTTGCCATCGGCTGCTGAAATTTGGCACGTTGCCTAAGAAAACGAGAAGCCACCCGACACCATTCGAAAATGTTCATACAATACGCCAACTTTAAATATAATTGTACTCTCAAACACAGCATGTTGGGGGGTTTAGCTTCATGGGTTAATCCAAATGCATTATTGGGCAATAATAGAAAAATTACATTATGTGTCGAATTATACGATTGACATGACATGATGAACCTTCACGATGTTCGCACAACATGTATCTCGACTAATTTCGCCTTTGAATTTTGAGAAATTCTAATTTTGATTTGCTTGCTTGTTCGTTTGTCTGTCTTGATGTGATAAAAAAAAACCATTAATGTGCCAATTTATTCTTTCTTGAACATATGACTATGGCTAGTAGAATAAAGGAAAAATTCTCAGTTCTCTCTCTTGCGCTATTGCTAGGGTTTACCTTGATTCTTGTGAGGGGGTAGTTACCTATATATCTAGCCTACACCTACAGGTTTCTTTATAGATGCTAATATAATTAAAGTCGGGCGCAATTCAAGGTTTTAGTTGGCACAAAGGTCACGATACTCCAAATATGTCAATGGGACACATTTATTATGAAATTTTTCCATGTCACAAAAAATCACAAATTTGTATAACACATTTATCATCTTTCAAAATTCTATCAATAAAAATCGTTAAAAATCTACTTACATAGATGCTAGAAAGCAAATATTATTAACAAGGCATCCACTTAGTTTAAGTGAAATAAAAATGACGTTATCTTGACTGAAAAATCATTCAATGGAACCTTAATGAAAGATAAATGTGTCGAATCAAGAAAAAGTTTAGAGTAAATGTGTCATAATTTGAGGTTTTTGATATTAAAAAAAGATTGACTAAATGTATCAAAGTGGACATAATTTGAAATTTTTCGTGACTTTTTCCCTTTTAGTTATGTGTAAAGGCTGCATTATTCGAATCGTGATAACTTTGAGCGGAGAGAATTGGAGTTCAAACAATTGCATGAGATAAGCAAATAAAGGACCCGAATGATAAGGTTTACTTGCTGGTTGCATTCTATCAATATCTGAATTTTCTCTGCTCCAAGGGGCGCCAAAATTAAGGGATTTATTTAGTGATTTAAGATCAACCATTGCTCTTAGCCAAAATAAATAAATAAATAAATAAAGAGACAGATAGTGTTGGCACATTAAATCCTCATATTCCCTACCATCATGAAGGTGACAAGGTCTCTCAAATCTTTCATATAACAATAATTTTGCATGTCGAAAATTTCAAATGGTTGCATGAATTCTAATCCTGTTAAATGAACTTCTCGAAAAACTTTTTTCGCATTTCAAGAGCATATAGCATGCAAAAGTCAATTACACAAACCTAGCGATTTATGACATTTGTTTGGGGATAAGGACACAAAAAGTGTCATAACTTTCTTACAACATTTTTTAGATTGCTGTGACTTTTCAATCGATCAATTAAGTGTTATAATTTTTGTATTGATTTCACTTGAGTGTCGTAACTTTTCAATTAATCACTTAACTGCCATAACTTATAAAAACACGTTCATCACAAGTGTCGAAAATCTGAACATGTTTTACAAATGATGACACTCAATTAATCAATTGAAAAATTATAATCCTTAAGTAAAAGTTTTTAAAAGTCATGACATTTAAGTCATTAATTGAAAAGTCATGGCACTCAAATAAACGTCATACGAAAATTATAACATCCTTTTTCTATGCATGTGATCCGCAACAATTATCAATTGTAAAACATGCCCATGCCCATTGTGAAAGAACTCTTTTACTAAGCCAAATTCCAATGCAAATGTTTTGAGCCACTCAAAGCAAAACACAGGTCTGTCGTCTTATTCCAGCTGCCCATGAGGAGGGACTTTCGATAGATTTTGACGCCTCCAAAGGACCACTAAAAAAGTTTATGGAAAATAAGTACGAAGAATCATGTTGGCTTTGTGCATTTAATCATGTAATAAAGTAGAATCTGATTATCATGTTCTCGAAGTTGAAGCCATCTTTCTTGTTCCTCCAACCAAATGTCTGAACGATGAGTTAGACCATACACCAACGTTGCTCGAGTTTATTTGTAATGTTTGCATGTGAGTAATTTTCATAATCAACTGATCAATAGATTGATCGGAGCCGGAAGTTTGCCCCAACCGGGGCTTTTCCGAATTCTCTAATCTTTAATTTCCTTGCGACCTCGACAAGCACCTCTGGTTTTAAAAAGAAAAGAATCGAGATTTTTCAGCACTCGTGGTATGAAAAGATGCAAATATTTATTAATTTTTAGTTAGAGAGAGGTACAAACCATTTGGTGCTGCTACTATAGTATAATAAAGGGCGACGACTACAGTCGTTTAGCTGATGCAGATGTACTATACCATATGATGGTGAGATAGATAAAAGGATTAAGGAGCAACGTGACCAAAAGATTATTAATGAACGAATGAATGAATGAATTATTTAATCAAGACCTTCATAATTGCCAAAATCATTTGGGATTCTTCCTGCAAACCCATGAATGCCGAGTTGCTGGTCAAACTAAGCGTCTTGATCGTCATCCGCACATGCTTCCGATTAATGTATGCATTGGATGCACTAAGTCATTCGTGCTTCCATCACTTATTTAAAGTAACATAAAAATATGATCCGAAGGAGTCCTTGTCCTTGGAGATAAAATGATGGGGAGTTTATGGTAACATTGTGGACTGATTGCCCGGATTGGCCGTGAATTATTTGTCCTTTTAACATATCCAAGAAGATGAGCTAGTCGAGATGAAGTTGGGTCGGATAGCAGCCAATAGCTACTTGCTCATGGATGTCAACTCATCTACTGGTTCTTTTCAATGTGTAATACCCAACCGCAAAATATTATTTTTACTATTAAAGAAAAATCTAAACCTTCTCTCTCTCTTTCTCATATCACCGCCATAAGGTCAAGAAAAAGGTTATAAACATGACCATGGACGGTAGAGAGAGAGAGAAGGCATTGGTGACGATAGATGGCGGTCATGACCATGGACGATAGTGCCATGTGCATACAATAGAGAAGCTTTTGAGAAAGAAGTGATTGGTATAAAGAAGCGGCTGAGTGAGAGGGAAGTGAGAGTATTTGTAAGGATATCTTACTTAAGTTTTCTTTGGTGCCAATAATTAAATAATCACTTGTACTTTAGGTAAAAAAATTTAGCGCCTAATACCCTAAAAAACTCCCAACTTTAGTTCCAGTCCCATTTCTATCCTCAACTTTTTTTTTGTTTCATAAAAATCCCCCAACTTTTGATCAAATTCAAATTCTACTCCAATTTTTTTTTGTTTCATAAAAAACCACCAGCTTTAGGTTCAATCCCAATTTTACCTTGAACTTTTTTTTTGTTTCATAAAAATCACAAAACTTTTACTTGAGTCTCATATCTATCTCCAACCATCCATCCAAAATCACCCTTAGTGATTTGGCATTTCCACATCATTGCTCTAGTTTTTTTTTCCAAATTTCATGTTTAAGAAGATGTCTTTTGGAGATGAATTTCCATATAAGTGCAAACGACGTCTTATTGGATTTGAAATTTGAGTAAAAACTAAACCAATTAGGGTTGTCTTTCTTCAATTGCTCTCTCTTAAGAGAGTCATCTTTCCATCTCGCTCGGGGATCTTTGATTTTGCGCTTAGTCTTCGATCTCTCATGCTCGGGAATCTTCCATTTCTCATGGTCGGAGAGCTTGTGCTTTAGACACACAACTTGGGACGCTCAAATAGCTCTCGCTCAGGAGTTTTATATCTCTTAGTTGTCAAGAGAAATTTTGGATGGAAATTTAATGGGGGGTAGATATGAGACTCAAGTAAAAGTTGGTAGTTATTTATGAGACAAAAAAAAAGTTTTAAGGTAGAATTGGGACTAAACTTAAAGTTTGCGCTTTTTTATGGGACAAAAAAAAGTTTAGAGTAGAATTGAAAATGAACCTAAACTTGGGGGTTCTTTAGGATATTAGGCCAAAAATTTGGTCTTATCGAATCAATCAACAAGAGAATGTTTCAAAAAATTATCCAGTCAGTCCTAAACCTATTATACAAAAGCTAATTCAGTCCTAAACTTTTCAATTTTGCTAATTTAGTCTTAACCAATTGCGTGAAATTCCAACATAGTCATTTCGGTCAATTTTCACCGGAAATCACTGACGTGTCGATCTAGTCATCGTCGGCTGTCTTATGTGGTATGCCGCCATGTTAGGAATTTCCGGCGAAATTAGCCGGAAGACTACGTTGGAATTTTGCGCTAAAATTTAGGAATAGATTAGTAAAATTGAAAAATTTAGGATTGAATTAACATCTCTATAATATGTTTAGGACTGATCGAACAATTCCCGACTGTTACCCTATCACTAGTCACACTCAGTCCATTTGTAAAATGTTTTTGTACATTTATCATTACTCTTGAAGGCTACTGATACATTGAATTTTACTCTTGAAGGCCACTGATACCTTGAATTTTACTAAAAGAATATGTCAAAATCGGCAAAATAATAGATCGACTTGTTCTATTGATGATGTGGTTAATAAAGTCAATTAAATCCCCGAGAAAAAATTTATGCCTTTTAGTGAGGTCTAATGTGACTTTCATTATTTCTTAATATGTGATTGGGTTAATCCAATAGATTAAGCTGCAAAAATCTATTCACATTAAATTCATATTGAGAGTTAAACTAGTCAACCATTAAATTCATGGGTCCATTTGTTTAAACACTTAACAAAGATAAACCCTTCTTGGTTTTTTTTTTTGGAAATACAGATTGCTAAAAGTTCTTTGCACCTCTACTATTATTCCAAGACTATAGACGTGAACGATCCAACTTCTGGCAAAAGAGGCCAAAAAGAAAAAAGATAAAGCCAAGGATTCAACTTGAGCGATGTCTAGCAATGCATCATGCAATCTATATCAGCATTACGTCGAAGCAGAAATGAAAAACAACAAACAAGTTGGAATATTTTAAAGTGGTCGGTTGCTTCTGAAGTTAGTTCAAAACTATACTCTCTCGCGTAAAAGGTCTTTTATATAATATTTTTTCTATATTGCATTTGGCCATGACATGTATTTTTAAATTTAATAAAATAAGGTTACATGCCTTTCACGTCCAACCGAAATAAATATTTAAAGAAAGGTAGTACATACGACAATCAAATTAAAGGAGAAAGAGTAGATAGTACACGGTTTTAGAGCATTTCAAGCATATTTTCCACTAAATAGATGCACAGGTTCTTTTATTTCATTATTGAACAATTATTATTATGTTAAACTTATATAGGAATTTATCAGCAACGACAAAACATTTTTGTTTTAATTTAAAAGATCAAAATCAAATAATAAATTCTAATTGTAATCATTTGTACTATCTATATAAAACAAAGAGAATTTCCTATTTTTGAGAGACGTCAACTTTTTTTTTTCTTCCCTAAATACTATTAGTTACTTATTTTGCAAAAAAACACGTCCATGGGCGAATGCGTAAATTCATTATTTTATATTATCTCTCATGTTCTTCAATATTATAATTGGGATGTCTTTTGCCCTGCAAAAACCTTCTTAAAATGATTAATCTCGAAATTTTTTCTCTTTCCATGAGTACAATATTCTTTGAATAGTGTATTTTCATCAATAGTTTATTTCATTATTTAACGATTCAAATGTATCCTAACAAACTTAGAATTTTAAATATCAATTTCTTTCACACACGCAACACATGTACATTTGCTAATTTAACATTATCAATTTCTTTGTATGAATTTATATAAATGGCAATCTATCTTGTTTAGGTAGATTCTCAAACAATGACATGTGTATGCATGTATATATGTCTTCACATTTTCGGTGTTTTGGATTAAGATTAATTTTCTTTAGTAAATCAATTTAGGATGATTGACATTTAAATTCGAATTTGGAATTTGAGAGACTTAAGATATTGGCGTAAATGCTTGGCAATACGTGGAGCATGCTACATAGCCTCTGCACAAAAATCTCCATATGCTCTAATACACGGGCAAGACCCTAAAAAATAGCAAGTGTTATATTTCATGTACATCAGTTTCTCCTTCATGTCCTATGTGTATATATATATATACACACGCGTCTTGAGTACCTTTACTTGTATTGTGTAAGCGAAAAAGAGACAAAGAGAAAATTCTTCTGACAACTATATGTGACCTCAATTTTCTTTCAAAGAAGAACTTGAGAATTGAAAACAATCGAGTAGTGGAATATACAATGATATGTCACTCATTAAGGACTTGAGAATGGAATTAAGTTAGCCAAACATGATCCCATAGGAATTTGCAAACTTGGAGAAGAAACGGGTTATAACTTGAAAACAATACACAAGTGCTTTATATTCTAATTGAGGGCTATCCCATGTGAACAGGTAAGGGTCATCATCTTTTGGGTGTCTACATGCGTGGTTGGGGAGCTTCCACACATGGTCAAACTTAGATTCTAGCAGAAAAGAGGTGATCAAGAAAAAAACAAGAGAAAATTAGTTTACAAAGAAAAAGAGCAGAGAAAGAGACAAAGCCTGAGTAAGAGGTCCAGAGAGGTTGAGGGTCCAAATCGAACAGCTAAGGGTCTAGTGGGATGTAGCAATAGCACCAGGAGATGCAGGTGACCCAACCAAGATTTGAAGGAATATGCCCCAAAAGAGAAAAGGGTCCCCATCTTTCATCACCTTTTTTTCTTTGATTAGTTTTCGTTCTTCATTTCTCCTTTACATGCGCTGTCCTTCCATTTCTTTCTCGGGGTTGATTAATATGCAGCTGTGCTTTGGGAAAAATCACCCCAAAAACTCAAAATTATATCCACTGCGATATATTTATCCTAAAACTTTTTCTGTAACACAAAAAATCCTAAACTTGTATCTCTAACACATATACCCTCTATCAAAACTCCATCAATAAGGACCGCTAAAAATCTACCTATATTGTGACGCTGGAAAGTAAATGTTGCCAACATGGCACTCATGTGACTTGAGTTCATTAAAAATAACGTTGTTTTGATTGAAAAATCATCTGACGGAATATTGATGGAGAGCAAATGTCACATAGGTATGAGTTTGGGATTTTTCATATCGCAGGAAAAAGTTTAGGGTAAATGTGTTACAGTGGGCATAGTTTAAGGTTTATTGTGGCCTTTTCCCTTGTGCTTTTCTAGGAATCTTCAAGTTCTGTATATATAGTCAGCCTGTTCATATGTTAAATCATTGGAATATTATGAGCCAACACGTAACACGTGACAGTCATTCATGAGTATCCTTTGTCTTAAAATGTGACTTTACCTAAAACATGCATTATACAAAAATTGGTGGGTCTAAGGCTAGCAAATGATTGGGCTCAGCTACGAGATAGAGTGATAAGGATCTCCTCATAGTGAGCTAAAATAATCTAAACATGCAATCATGGTGGGAGGGAGTTGCCCCCTCTGACCTGGTTTGAAGAAAACATGGCCCCTTACAAGTTTTATACCTATTTAGCTGGCCGGTATTGGATTCACTTGGAGTGAATTTTCTTGACACTTTAAAAGAAAAGGCAACATCAGTTCTAGAAAAGGTTAATTCCTTGATTCACTCAAAAACCTTCTTGGGGCCCGATGATAATTACATCATTATCTTTGTTGTCGATCGTTTCTGGGAAAATGGATGCAAACATTTGACCCTTAGTCCATCTTCCTCATACTATCATGAAAGATCCAACGTTTCACAAAACTTGTAATTTCCTCATTTTCTCGGGGCTTGCGTGAGACGATGCATATGTGTGCAGCCACGGCCAATCAGACCAGAGCACCAGGACATATTATAATGCGAAACCAATCCTCCTTTCCATATAATAACAAAAGGCAAAGAGGGAGACTTTAAGCAACATGCTCTTAAAGCAAACCCTCATCGTATCAACTAAACTCGCCCAAAAAGCAAAAGGAAATGGAACAAGGACAAGAAGGAAAACATTGTATTTGCCCAATACCACACACGGTGGTCTCAGTCATCTTTCTTTGACACTCTTCCAAAATGAGGGTGGCCAAGTCCTTCCTATGTGGCAACCAAAAAAAAAAAGGGTCCTTCCTTTGACAGACCAAAAAAAAAGTCCTTCCTCTGATGCTGCCTGAAAGTAACAACCACCAAACACACGTGATTGTGCATTATTATTCCTTTTTTTTCCTTATAAACTCATTCATCAATGAGATTATGGTGAGGCTGCTTCATGGAAAAATCCACCTAATAATCATTCTGATGCCTCACGACTCCCTCTCTATATAGAGGTGAGCAGCTCAGGTGTTTACTTTTATGCGTACCCTTCTTTCTTCTCTCTCTCTCTCTCTCTCTCTCTCTCTCTCTCTCTCTCTCTCTCTAATTTCTTAAAGGGTCACATCAAACGGTCTTCAGTTGCTGAAGGCCAAATGGGTTCTCCGGGAGAGGATGAGATAGAGAAAGGAGATCAAATGAGAAACAGAAATAAGGGCACAAAAAAGTCAGTGGCAATAATCTTCAGATATGCTGATTGGATTGATGCTGTGCTCATGCTGTTGGGAACATTTGGAGCTGTTGGAGATGGCATGTCCACCAACTGCTTGCTGCTTTTTGCAAGCCGTCTCATGAATAGCTTAGGGTTTGGTCAGACCCAACAAAACAGTGGCCACTTCATGGATGAAGTAGAACAGGTAAATACAGTCACCATATATAGAGACACACACCAGTCTCTCTCTCTCTCTCTCTCTCTCTCTCTCTCTCTCTCTCTCTCTCTCCCCGAGTCACTCACAGATTTCTATTTTTGGGTTTTGTGTTCACAGTGCAGCTTAAACTTTGTGTACTTGGGATTAGCAGTCATGCTCGTGGCTTTTTTGGGTAAATTTTCTAACCTTTCCTTTTACTTTGCTTTCCAAGGACACGAGGAGTTTTGATTCAAAGTGTGCCTGGAGAATTATTCTCCTAAGACTACACAATCTAGAAGTTCATCAAAGTTTTGCACTCAAATTGGGAGACACCATGGTCACCAGAGTGGACACGCAAGTATAAGTTAAAGAAAAGAAAGAGACTACTTTGGAGGCAGTCTTTGGTGGGTTTTCTTGGGAAACCCTAGAAGGCCTAAAAATTTTCTAGAACTCAAGTTACACATTCAGTAAAATTTACACATGCTTCGAAGAATCTTGAAAAAAGAATCAATCTAACTGATGAGAAGTTGCAGAAGGTTATTGTTGGAGTAAAACGAGCGAGCGACAGGTACTAAAGATCCGGTACAAGTATTTGGAGGCCATTCTCAGACAAGAGGTTGGCTTCTTTGATTCACAAGAGGCCACTACATCGGAAATCATCAATAGCATTTCAAAGGATACTTGTCTGATTGGTGAAGTCCTTAGTGAAAAGGTACTATATCGATTGACCTAACATAAGGAAAAGAGGGGTGCGTTTGCTTTTATAAAAGTTTTCCTCTTTTGATCACTACAATACCTCATGACTATTTTCTGATTCTACATTTCACCCTTTCTAGAAAACGTCTTGGTAGATAGATAATTTCAGTCTTATAGTTCGTATTTCTTTGCATCAAGTTTCAATTCTCTTTTGTTGTAGTCATAAAATGATTACATTTCTATGAAATTTCACTCTTCTTGAAGTATATCTAGTTAGGAATCAAGGGAACGTTTTCTCGGTTAAGGAGAATCGCCTTTCGTGTTGTGTGAAGAATCTGAACAACAAAAATAGACCAAAAACTGAAAATAATTCATGAAAGCTTAAACTTCTGATTCTTTAGTTACAAGGAAATATTTTACAAAAAATTACATCATCAATAGAAGCAGCTCATTCCTTACCAAAAAAAAAAAAATAGAAGCAGCTCATTTATTTTATTTCTTTTACCATTTTTCTTCAGATGATAATCTGTCAAATCTTATTGTGCTTTTGTACCAAGAACATACCAACCTTCTTGGCGTGTTTCATGTTGATCCTTTGTTTCAATTTTCTTCAGGTTCCGATATTTCTGATGCATGCGTCGGTTTTCTTCTCGGGCCTCGCATTTTCCACTTACTTCTCTTGGAGGCTGTCCCTGGTGGCCTTCCCGCTGTTGCTTCTATTGATAATTCCGGGAATGATATACGGCAAGTACCTTCTCTTTCTGTCGAAGAAGTGTCAAAAGGAATACGGTCAAGCCAACAATATCATAGAGCAGGCCTTGAGCTCCATCAAAACAGTCTATTCCTTCACTGCCGAGAGACGTTTTCTTGAGAGGTACTCTTCCATTTTGGAGAGAACAACAAAGCTAGGAATCAAACAAGGCATAGCCAAAGGTCTGGCTGTGGGAAGTACCGGCCTTTCTTTTGCCATTTGGGCTTTCTTGGCTTGGTACGGAAGCCGCCTGGTCATGTACAAAGGCGAGAGTGGTGGCAGGATTTACGCAGCAGGCATTTCCTTCGTACTTAGTGGATTGTAAGTTAATTTCCTCAATTACTCACCCAAAATACACTTGCCCAATATATGCATACACTCACAAGTAAAAAGTAAAGTAAGTGCGTGTGTGCCTATATCTGTCAGTATGTCTATAATTGATAGTTGTTACACAATCTAGAATCTAGTAGAAAATGGTATCTTTAATTTGTACAGATTGTACCCCAAATAGAATAGAATAGCAAACACATGAATACCTAGATTGTGATAATAAATGAGTTAGAGAATATTCTCTCCATTTTCTCACCTGTGACTTTACTGAAATATCATCTCCACAAAACTGATAATTACATAAAAAAAACCACTTTTCTATTTGATCAATGCTTCCAGCAATTGTTTTTTACTTCACTATGCCGCTTGCTTCTTTATCTCAGCATACGCCCGACCACCTTTTAAATTTCACTGAATTGTGAATGCATGAGCCAGTTTAAGTGAAATTTGATCTTGACAAAGCAAAGGATATACATGTACCACTTATCAGATTATAATCTTTTTGTTCTGACCAAAAAAAAAAGATTATAATTTTTTTGTGCATTTTTTACAGTATCTCCGAATGTTCTCCACTTTAGCCTGCTTTTATCGCACTTAAAAGGTTTTTCTTTATGAGGTTAGCTAAAGATGAGCATAGAATAATCGTTTGCAAGAGCTTTGTAAATATAGACTAATACAGAATCATGAATAATATGTACTTTTCAACCAAAAAAGAAAGAATAATATGTATTTTAATTTGGACAAAACTCTGTTGATGTTTGCCTTTTATCCTTCATATAGTGAAGCTCCCAAATCTAATATTGCATTAGAAAGCTTAAGCACTTTTAATTTCTTGAAAGGAGTTACTACAGCTCCAGCTTAAAGGAAATTAAACATATATTACAACATATGTAGAGCCAAATGTGACGTGCCTGTCCTTAACCTGCTTGCCATTAGCTATGCTTTTCAAGTTAAGTCATGAACGACAAAATTTCTTCATTTCAGTTTTGATTACATTGCTAGAGAATCTTTATCTTACATCATCAATTGCCAGAATTGTCGAGTTCAAAAGTATTCGAACTAATGTTTCGGCATCGATGATTTTTCATGAAAGGGGACCCAATGCTTGGCTAATAATGGCAAGCAATATTCTCTCCTTTTAGGGCTGCTTGTTGACAAACTCACTTTAAAGGTCACTCTTTGGAAAAGGCATAAATATATATATAAATATATATATATATATATATATATATATATATATATATAAAGACGCTCTAGATGAAACCCTATTTAATGTTTGGACTACAAATCATGCACAATTTGGAAAAAATGACAAAATTTATATCATATCAACTAACGGTTCAAATTTGGATGTTTCTGATCCTTATGATTCAGTGGATAGTATTTCAGAGTACCTATTGCTTTGCCACCGTAAAGGCTAAAGATGATATCATTTTAAGTTTTTACTTGGTTGGATCGATGTAAGCTGTATTGTGCACTCTGGAGTCCTAAATTTTGGCTAAACTAGTAGCAACAATTATTGACTACTGATTTGTTCACACTCGAGAATATTGACGCACGCATAATTTGCAGAACCCTTGTATGCCTATCTGCCTATATTGGTTACAAATCTGAAATGGTATATCTTGATGTAGATCCCTCGGGATGGCTCTTCCTGACGTGAAGTACTTCACTGAAGCATCAGTTGCGGCAGCACGAATATTTGAAAGAATAGATCGGGTTCCAGAGATAGACGGTGAAAGTCCTAAAGGATGTGTCTTAGATAACATGTCAGGGGAAATAGTCTTTGACCATGTGAAGTTCACATATCCTTCTAGGCCAGACTCAGTCGTCCTAAAGGATTTCAACCTGAAAGTTGAAGCGGGAAAAACCGTCGCCCTTGTCGGAGCGAGCGGGAGTGGCAAGTCCACCGCGATCGCATTGCTGCAGCGGTTCTACGATCCTGATGGAGGAGTCGTGCGTATAGATAGAGCCGATATAAAGACGCTACAGCTAAAATGTATAAGACAGAAGATGGGACTGGTTAGCCAGGAACACGCTTTGTTTGGGGCATCGATAAAGGAGAATATAATGTTTGGGAAGCTGGATGCTACGATGGAAGAAGTCACTACCGCGGCAATCGCTGCGAATGCTCATGACTTCATAAGGCAGCTTCCGGATGGATATGAGACCAAGGTAACTTGAGTGCGTTTTCCAAATAATGCATCATTTTGGTATGCAGTGTAATCATACGAATAGACTAAATCGCATTGAAAATCTACCGTGTTTAAGTTGGTTAGTTCTAGATTTAGCCTACGCAATCAAGGGAGTTTTTTCACGGGGATTAATCTTACAGGTTGGTGAAAGAGGAGCATTCTTATCAGGTGGACAAAAGCAGAGAATTGCCATTGCGAGGGCCATCATAAAGAACCCAGTGATTCTCCTACTGGACGAAGCAACTAGTGCACTCGACTTGGAATCAGAAGGGCTTGTTCAAAATGCCCTTGATCAAGCCTCTTTGGGAAGAACCACACTGGTACTATATTGTTTTTAGTTTTTTGTTCTTGGCTCAATAGGGAATGAATTCGAATCCAGATCATACTGTAGTTGTTTTTATATCTAGATTCACATATCTAAAGATTATATCTCTGTTAATCTTAACACATGGAGAAGTCATACATGATAACTCTCACTCACTTTATAATTAAGTTAATCATACTGTTCACGATATGATGTGATTCACAACTGGAGTTTCAAATGAAAACGATGAGTTAAAATGGGTTTGTTTCTGTCACAAATGAGCCCTGATCAGCTGCCAATTTGGCATCCTCAGGTGGTTGCACACAAGCTATCAACTGTGAAAAATGCGGACCTCATTGCCGTGGTCAATGGCGGTCGTATCGTTGAGATAGGCTCCCACAACGATCTGATCGAGAAAAAAGATGGCCACTATGCAAAACTGGCGGAACTACAGAGCCAGTTCAACTGTGATGAACAAGAGCAAGGATCTGATATTCACATATCCTCTGTCGCGAGAAGCAGCGCGGGCAGGCTGAGCACTTCGAAGTTGAGCCCGGGTATATTTGCTTCGCCTCTACCAGTGTTGGATAGCCCGCAGCCAGTCTCTTACCCACCGCCGTCCTTTTCTCGGCTCTTATCATATAGTGGTCCAGAATGGAAGCAAAGCCTTATAGGAAGTCTTTCAGCTATGGCCTTTGGGGCAGTCCAACCTGTCTATGCCTTAACCATTGGTGGCATGATATCCGCTTTCTTTGTACAAGATCACGGAGAAATGCGAGAGAGAATCCGAACCTACGCCTTGATTTTCTCCTCTCTTTCCTTAATTTCGATCTCTGTCAATCTCTTGCAGCACTACAATTTCGCCTACATGGGAGAGCACCTCACAAGGAGAATCCGGTTGCGAATGCTCGAGAAAATCTTAACTTTTGAGCCCGCTTGGTTCGATAAGGAGGAGAACTCGAGTGGAGCATTGTGCTCTAGGCTGAGCAATGAAGCTTCCACGGTCAAGTCTCTCGTAGCTGACAGAGTCTCTCTCCTGGTCCAAACCACTTCCGCAGTCACGATCGCGATGATCATGGGTCTTGTGGTGGCTTGGAAGCTCGCGCTTGTCATGATCGCAGTGCAGCCCCTCACGATCCTATGTTTCTACACCCGCAAAGTCCTGTTATCAAGCTTTTCAGCTAAGTTCGTTAAGGCTCAAAACCAAAGTACTCAAATAGCCGTGGAGGCAGTTTACAATCACAAGATAGTAACTTCCTTTGGGAGCATCCAGAAAGTTCTTGAACTGTTTGATAAAGCTCAAGACGAGCCCCGGAAGGAAGCCAGGAAGAAGTCGTGGCTGGCCGGGATTGGCATGGGGTCAGCACAGTGCCTAACGTTCATGTCGTGGGCTTTAGATTTTTGGTACGGTGGTACATTAGTAGAGAAGGGACAGATATCAGCAGGGGATGTATTCAAGACATTTTTCGTGTTGGTCAGCACCGGCAAAGTCATAGCCGAAGCTGGAAGCATGACATCCGATTTGGCCAAAGGGTCTGCCGCGGTTGCATCAGTGTTCCAAATTCTTGATCGCCAATCGCTTATCCCATGGTCCCGCCAAGTGAGTACATGTTTATCATATCATATGACCCATACTTTCAAATTCAAACAATGAGAAAACGCCAAACATTTGACAATGTTTTGATGAAAAAACTTCGTTATCTTTTGTTGGCTGAAACATGATCAGGCAGAGGACGGTGGTAGCGGAACCATACTGCAGCAAGTAACTGGAAAGATAGACCTGAGGAGTGTTGATTTTGCATATCCAAGCAGGCCCAAGAGTCTGATACTGAGGCAATTCTCACTGGAAGTGAAACCGGGCACAAGTGTTGGGCTTGTGGGCAAAAGCGGGTGTGGGAAATCGACCGTGATCGGCTTGATTCAGAGGTTTTACGACGTTGAGAGGGGGTCAGTGAGAGTCGATGGCGTGGACATAAGAGAGGTCGACGTCCACTGGTACAGGAAGTACACGGCACTTGTCAGCCAAGAACCGGTCATTTACTCGGGCAGCATACGCGACAACATCGTCTTTGGCAAGCTCGATGCCACCGAAAACGAAGTGGTGGAGGCTGCAAGGGCAGCCAACGCTCACGGATTCATCTCGTGAGCTTTCCCTTCTTCTGTCATGCCCTATTGATAATGACCAAAAACACGGCACTCAATTTGAGCACGTCCAAACCTAATGAAATTAAGATGCTAACAGCTAGATTACATAGGTCAAGCCACTAATTTGACATGCATGCTAATTTGTGGATTAACCGTACCTATCATGCTGGCAATTGTGCAAATTTTGACTAAGTTGGTAATCTAATTGTTCAGGTCTTTGAAGGATGGATATGAGACAGAATGTGGCGAGAGAGGGGTGCAACTATCAGGAGGCCAAAAGCAGAGAATAGCAATTGCAAGGGCCATCATACGGAACCCGACTGTGCTGTTGCTCGATGAGGCGACCAGCGCGCTCGATGTGCAGTCGGAGCAAGTGGTGCAAGAGGCGCTGGACCGGATCATGGTTGGGCGGACTACGATCGTGGTGGCCCACAGGATCAACACGATCAAGGATCTCGACTCGATCGCACTCATCGCCGATGGCAAGGTGGTTGAGCGGGGGACCTACGCGCAGCTCGTGAACAAGCGAGGCGCTTTCTTCAATCTTGCCAACCGTCAGATTTAGGCATTTGGGTCGTGCTAAAGATGGGGTATATGCAATAACCTAGTGTGTGAGGTTAGCGCCCAGACATATTTTGTATTGCATAAGAGGTGGTGTGTAGTAGACCTTCTGCATGTGAGGAATCTTCAGGCCATGTGGCAAGTAAGGAGGGGCTGGTGTAGAGGTTACATCGACGACTACAACAGTCGGATCAGGATCAAAAAGACCGGACTCATCGCAAATAACCGTTGTAATGACGCTTTTAGCGACTGTAATTGAATGATGTGCACATATATGTGTGAAAGCCAGTATAAGCAAGATTTTGAGGTTAGGCATGTGAAGATCCGTGCATTTCGACTGCTAATCTAACCTACCCACGCGGTAAACTGTTGGATATGTAACATAATAATGTGATGTGCGATCTTGGTGGAGGACAAGCTGATGTAAGAAATGGTTACCATGCTGACTTTGTAACTTGTCTTCCTTGCAAAAGATAAGAGAGCAACACCAGGACAAAAGCATATGTCAATGACCCCGAACGAATTGGCGATCTTTGTGGGCAGTGCTTCTCACTCTTGTGAGATTTCTTCTCAGATTCGATTTTCTTGACGTCAAATGAATCCATCAGAAACGGTGATTTTGGAAAGACTAGTGATCTCTAAAATACCTACGGAATTTAAACTGAAAAGGCTCTCACTCGGGAAGGAAGTGATATACAAGGAAAGAGTGGCCCTTTCAGTGATCAAAGAAAACAGAGAGAACATGATCTTGTGTTCATAGAGAAGATTACTAATTGTAGCTACGCAGAATTCTATCGCTCCGTTTCAAAAGGACATGATGTTTTTGCGGTGCTGGTGAATGTCAATAAGTATCCTTCTATATTGGTCGAAGGAAAATTTCATTCCTTTATCATAAATAAATATAAAAGGAATATAAAAACCTTTAAAGCAAAGCAAATCCCCAAAAGAAGACAAAATAAAACAAAATCCAAAAAACAAAAGAGTACAACTAGGAATGAGCATGGTCTGGGTTAGATCGATCCAACACCTAACCCAATAACCAATCCATACGGTGTTGGTCCCCAATTTTTGGGATCGAGGACTGGACCAACCCTATAGGTCCAGTTCGATTCAAGTGTCAATCTGGGACCAATCAATTATTTTTTTTTCATTTTTTGTACTCCTTGAAAAGGGAAACATACTATTTCAAATTAAATATCCGTCAACAATGCGACATTGAGCAACCAAACTGTGAACACCTATACATATCAAACATAAATATAAGACAAGGTAACAACATAAAATTCACACTTGCTAAAAGCAACAAACCAATTAAACTATAAGAAGTTCAAAATACGTAATATAAACCATGAATTATACAACTTCATGTCTTGTTCATTCTTAAATGATCGCTTCAACTTCCAAACACCTAAAAATAAAATAAACAATACACATAATTAATACTTGACAAAGTATGTTTGTGCAGCTGAGCTGCGCTCGTGAGGCAAGTGAGGTGAGCGATGAGGCGAGTGAATAGAGGTGAGCGGCAAGGTGAGTGAGGCAAGCAAATAGAGGCAAGCAGCGAGGCGAGCAAACATAGGCGAGTCAAGCGAGGCAAGAGGCCAAGGCAAGCGAGCGAGGTAGAGAAGAGAGAAAAGGGTTTCTATTTTTTTTTTGTCAAAGTAGGGCTGGGTTTCTTTATACTTTCTATTTACATGGCAAACTGAACTACTTTAAAAAGAAGAAAACAGAATAAGAGGCGCTAGGGTTTAGAGTAGACAAAAGCATATAATATATAATATCTATTATATATAATTATATAATATATACAGGGTTTGTTCAGGTTGGACCAAACCTGAACTCCCGGGACTGAAGACCAACCCGCTTAGTGCTGGGTCCAAAGATTCTAGGACCAAGGACTGACCCAAACCCCTTGGGAACCAAACTAGGACCGGCCGGGTTGGGCCAGTCCTAAGTTGACCCTGAACCAATGCTCACCCCTAAGTATAACTTGCAGTTGTAAGCATGCTCTCATCCCAAAAGACCATGTCTATCACAATATCAAAAAATAATTGGCAGCTCATCACTGAAATTGTTAGTGATGGGCACAAACCAAGATCTTTTCCTCTAAAAACTCATTATAAATATGATATGTTTTTCTTTATGATGTGTTTTCTTAAGGTAAATTTTTATTGTCAAAAGCATGAGTTATTATAAACATCATAAAGAAAAAGAGTTATTATGAATGTGGAAATAGGTAGTGGTGATCAGTTTCCAATCCGGTGGAACAAGTCACTTTCTTTTTTTTTGAATGGCAGTGTATTAGTTCTTATAAAAACTAGGGATAAATGCATTAGAAGTCCTAAAACTTGTCAAGATAGTGCAATTGAGTCCTAAAACTTTCAAAAAAATGCGATCAAGTCCTAAAACTTGTCAGGAAAATGCAATCAAGTCCTAAAACTTTCAAAAAGTGCAATCAAGTCCTAAAACTTATCACGAAAGTGCAATCAAGTCCTAAAACTTATCACAAATGTGCAATCAAGTCCTAAAACTTTCAAAAAGTGCAATCAATGGAAGGACTTGATCGAATCAATTTGACAAGTTTTATGACTTATTTGCACTTTTTGAAAGTTTTAGAACTCGATTGCACTTTCCTAATAAGTTTTAGGACTTAATTGCACATTATGAAAGTTTTAGGACTCAATTGCACTTTCATGATAAGTTTTAAGACTTTGAATGTACTTATCCTTAAAAACTAAATACTTTTGTTTTAGAAAAGAAGCCGGCATGACGTTTCCATGGTTTCCATGAGGTGGTGTCCCATCTATATATTTAAAGTGTTCACATAATTTGTTGGGAGATGGTTGACCTTATTGTCTCAATTTTGAAGGGGGACTAACTTCAACAGGTGCTGGGACACTTCCGTGAAGATTTTGAAGGAGGGGTTTAGTTCATATTTTACTAATTTTTTAAAATATATATATAATCGGCCCGGTCCAGTCCGATTCCCTCTTGGAATCGAGAATCGAACCGCCCAAACACCAGTTTAGTATGGTCCGAGCGGCTCCCGGTCCGAGCGGCTCCCAGTTCGAGCGGTCCTATTTGCACATTCCTAAAAATAGGAGCTTTTTCAAAGGCTCCGTTTGTTTCGTAGAAAATTAATGGTTTGGAAAATATTTTTCTAAAAATAATCACCTATATTACTTAAAATAACGAGTCAACAAAAGATATTTTCAACACTAACAGCAATTTATATCTAAATATTTTCATGAAAAATAAAAATATTTTTCGTCTACTCATTTTTATAAGCAACACAAGATATCACTTTTAAAAAAATATTTTTCAAGTCATTTATTTTTCACGAAACAAACATATCATTTCTGTCCTTTTTTTTGTGCTTTTGCCTTTTTCGGAACTTGCCTCTATGGTTTGTCTGGCCCAAGTATTCTCTTTCTCACTATCCTGCTTCCATAGGAATTTTTGTGCAGCTATTAAAGGATACAAATTCAATGGCAACTTCAGCTAAATAATAAGATGAGTGGAAGAGAAAATGAGATATTTTTGACAATCTAACTAAACAAGTTTCATAATTTTTAGGGCTAATATCACCAAAAAATCTCAAATTGATATATCCGTGCCACATTTATCCTAAATTAATTTTCTTATAACAAAAAATCTCAAACCGGTACATCTATGATCAAAATCTTAAGGTAAAACTAGGGCAAATGTGGTACAAGTGATGAGTATACCGATTTGAGATTTTTTGTAACACAAAAATTACTATTGGATAAATATTAGTTTGTGTTGAGGGAAAGTTTCAAATTAGGGCCGCAAGTGAGTGCATTTTCTCAAAATGGAGTCCCAAGTGCAATGAGTCCCAATTTGGTATCCAAAGTGCCCAATTAATCTCAAATTGGTGCCTAGGTTGGCCGGCCGGCGAGTTTTTACTGTTCTGGTATCCGGAACAGTAATTTTTAATTTTTTTCTACTTTTTTTTATCTTTTCCCTAGGGCCAGCGGAGGCTGCCTTCGCTGGCATTGGGGAGGGCTGCCCCGGCGAGGGCAACGCTCGCCTGGGCAGGCGAGGTGCCCTGGCCTGCGTCAGGCTAGGGCCGCCTAGCCTTCCCTGACGTCGGCGAGGGCAAAGGTTGCCCTCGCTGACGCTGACGAGAGAAGAGGAGATTCACATCGAGCAAAAATGGCGTCCGTGGCCTCTTCGAAGCAGATGACCCATCACCCCAACTTCTCCAAAACTATGGAGCTGAGGCGGGCGAAGAGACCCACTAACACCCACAAGCCGCACAAGTTGCAGTTCCCACCGTCAACGGGCCCGTCGTCGGTCCCCATCTACATCTCCATGAGACCCGGCCATGTTGACCCCGGGGCCCTCCAAGACCTCTACGCCTCTTGTGACCTCTCCTACCAACGGCTCCCCGACGTGGGTCCCAATCGGCGAGCACGGGAGGACGACGCCGTCGGTCTGGGCAAGCTCTGCATCGCGCTCGCTCACAACTTCATCATCGTGTCCGTCTTCTGCAGGGACGAGGACTTGTTGTCGGACGCGGAGCAGGTTGTGGCGGTGGGGATTGGAGGTTTGGTGAGTAAGATGTTGCCGAGAGTCGATCCGCGCTCGCCGGTCGGGGAAGGCGAGGGCGACCCTTGCCCTCGCCGACGTCGGGGAGGGTTGCCCTCTCCGGGGCAGCCCTCCCCAACGCCGGCCGAGCGAAGAGATAAAAAAAAAAGCATAAAAAATTAAAATTTAAAAAATTACTGTTCCTGCTATCGGAACAGTAAAAACTCGCTGGCCGGTGAGTATTTGGCTTCCCGGCAAATCCAGGCACCAATTTAAGACTAATTGGACACTATGGGTACCAAATTGGGACTCATTACACTTGAGACCCCATTTTAAGAAAATGCACTCACTTGGGGCCCTAATTTCCCTTGTGTTGATGATATGAATCTCTAATCACGTCAAACTTGGTTAATATTATATTTGTATGCATTTATTATGACATATTCTCGCTAGAGTGGTACTTAATTGTCACATCGACAATTCTATTAAGAGTACTTTTACAAGAAAAACCGATTTAAATAAATAAAATATAATTCAATGGCACGATTGCGTAAAATAAAATCCAAAAATGACGTTGAACGAGTGCGGAACAATCAAGGACCTCCATGCCATTGTCCCAAATATGAATCTACATTTCAATCAGCTCTTGCAAATGGTTACGTTGCAAGAGTTGCATTTTCATAATGGCATTCTAAAAATTAGAAGTGTCTTTTCAGAAACTTTATAAATGAATTCCCAACCATATCATGGGGCTCCAAAAAATTAAAGAATTCTTAATTATCCCCATAATATTGGCGGATACGAAGAAATAAAAGAAAATACGTCTAATGATGATTCAGGATTGAGAACTAGTTGCCGTCCAAACATTTATATCTAAAATAGGGGAAAAAAATAGAACTATGGCACATGGCAAAATTCGTGACACGTGGCATGTCTACTGTGTAATTTTTTTAAGGGACAACGGCAAGAAACTCCCTCGACTTTACTCTCCATATCAAATGGAGCAATGCTAGGGTGACTGCACCGTCATTCTTTTCCCTAGTAACGGTGCTCTCTTGATCACAGATATTTCATGGAACAGGACTACTTACTGAGCCGATTTTTCAGAGAAAATTAAGAGAAATTTCGCTTGGTATATATTGTTTTGACGCAACAATAAAGAGAAAAAGAAAGAAACGATGCAGATGCAACCAATAGTTTAATTCTTGTAATATTGAGGACGTATTTTCCAACGTAGAAAGAATGATATTTCTTACATTTCGCTTTTCTTTTATTGTTGCATCAGCATCAGAACCATCAATGGCGGGTAAAAGATTTTACTTTTCTCATGAAAACCGGTGAAGTAAAGTAGGCCTCAACTCTCTTTTCTTGTCATTTTTCTCTCCTCGCACGCGGTAGCGTAGCACGATAAGAGCGAGAGCCACCCGAATGACCGAGCCATCGTTCAACGCCACAGCCCGACCCGACGCCGACGCCGACACCCTCACCCTCACCTCACCACCGTGCCCCCTTCCCCGCGTCCCTATCTCTACTTGTGTCGAGATCGTTTGTGACTCGCGATTGGCAGAGGCTGTGTGAGGTCGGCCTCGAGCTCCTCGAGCTCACAATGGCCTTGGCGGATCCGCAAGCTGGCAAGCTCCACCGCGGAGCTTGGACATGGCCACATGGAGCTCTCGATTTGCCCTTTGGCCCGGCATGGCGATTGCCGCCGGCCTCGGATCTGAGGTCAACGACGGCCTTAGAAGGAGTAACAGCGGCTAGCCTGGCGGAGATGGGGGAAGCGTGGTGGGTGGTACGTCGGACTAGGCAAGTCTCGCATGTTGGGCGATGATGGGATTTTTAAAATGAGGATAGTTTGGTAAATAAAACGACAGATTGGTCAATTACGTGTGGATTGATAAATGTAGGTTTTATAATGCGACTAAAGTATTTGATATGGAGAGCAAATGCGAAATTTTTTAATTTTGGAAATCTTTTATCTTTTTTAAAAAATTGTACGAATGAGATGTCAACTAGCCCTAGTTGAGTAAGATAATGCACAGCCAAACAATTCTGGCAACTGTATGTGCATCGTCAACGTCATTTCTATATACATAAATCATGTTGGCCTCTCTGTGGCCGAAGACCAAGAACTAGTCGTCGACCTTCAGGTCATATAGTATTCAGTGAGCTTAGGCAGAAAATATTAGACTTTGCGTATATATACACACAAGTTTAATTTTTTACTCTTTTGTTCCCTGTTATCTTGGGGCTCTTGCAATTATTGAAATTATTTTTCTTTATTCAAATCGCTCGCAACCTCTCTGGCGTTCTCTAATTATATTCTGAATCCTTTTTTGAAAGAACATAAAATCTCAAGTATCTTTCATGAATTTGTAGTGATCTTCCAAGAGTCGTTTTCACTCAATGAATTACATACGTTTTGACCTTGTCTTTTCGTCCGTATTGCGTTTTACCTTATGCTAGTCTTAATGAAGAATCAGTTGAACCCCAACGTTTTACCACCTGTCCAACTTGTTATGTATTTTCGACCAAAAAAAAAAACTTGTTATATATAATCTTTAGCACAAATGAAATGGTCATGAAGAATTAGTTGACCGCCCACGTTTTTCCACCTATCCAACTAGTTATATATAATCGGGAAAATAACACAAATGATTCTTGAACTTTGGCTTAATATGCAATATGATTCCTGAACTTTTAGTACGTGATCAAATTAGTTACTGGACTATATGAAAATGTTCAACGTTATCTTTCCATTAAGTTTAGGAATAATATGGAACATTTTCGTATAGTTCAGGGATTAATTTGAATATGTACCAAAAGTTCATAAACTATATTGAACAAATTAAAAGTTTAGGGACTACATTGCCAATTTGGGCTAAAGTTCATAGACTCCATTGCTCATTTTTAATATTTTACTCTTGTTTTCCAGTTATCTTGGGGCTCTCGTAATTACTGAAATTATTTTTCTCTACTTTACCCACTCACAACCTCTCTCACGTTCTAATTATATTCTAAATCCTTTTGTGAAAGAACATAAAATCTCAAGTATCTTTCATGAATTTGTAGTGATCTTGTAAAAGTCATTTTCACTGGATAAATTACATATGTTTTGTCCTTTTCTTTCGGTCTGTATTGCATTTTACCTTATGCTAGTCTTAATGAAGAATTAGTTTTTTTAAGGGTTAGTACCAAAAAAAAATTCCAACGTGTGATAAATTTACCAAAAACTAATTTTTTGACCATAAAAAATCCCAAATTGATACACCATTTACACTCTATTAAATTTTACCGTCAAATTGATGAGTTAGATAATGCATAGCAATTGACGGGTGTATCAGTTTAGGATTTTGCCCCTCTATTTGTCACTGATTTACCAATTTATGCTTTTTCATAGTATTAATCCAATTTAACGGATGATAAGTTTGTCACAAATGTACTAGTTTGGGATTTTTTATGGTCAAAAAATTAATTTAGGGTAAATTTGTTACATGTGTACCAATTTGAAGTTTTTTGTAGTATTAACCTTGTTTTTTTTAATAAAGAATTAGTTGACTGCCAACATTTTTCCACCTAGCCAACTTCTTGTCATCAAGAATTAGTTGACCTCCCACCGTTTTCCACCTATCCAACTTGTTATGTATAATCTCTAGCACAAAAGAAATCGTCATACATAATCTCTCTCTCTCTCTCTCTCTCTCTCTCTCTCTCTCTCTCTCTCTCTCTCTCTCTCTCTCTCTCTCTCTCTCTCTCTCTCTCTCTCTCTCTCTCTCTCTCTCTCTCTCTCAGAGCATGGCTGCAATCTCTTCGGAACCCATCTCCTTGTCGAAGTACCCACCATTACCGATCGACCTCCAGTTCGACCTCGACGAGGTCTTGACCGATCTGGCATGCTGTTCCAGCCTCCAACACAACATGGACGTATCGGACTCGTCGCTCTCGGCCATGCCAACGGTGACCTCCGCAACCGGAGCCTGCCCGATTTGCATGGAGGCATTCCGTGGCGACGACAAGCAAGCCTCCTGCGGCCACGTCTACCACGAACCCTGCATCGCCACGTGGCTCTCGCTCGGTGGCTCCTGCCCTTTGTGCCGCTGCGACATTATCTCCTCCACCTCCGAAACCTAAAATGTGAGGTCGACATACTTTTTAACTCCCGTTTTGAACACCGATCTTCTGTTTTTTAAAGTTTTTCTTCCGGAACACCAGTTTCCAAATTTATGTATTTATTTTGATATCAATTGATGGTCCTTATATGAGTTTTGTGGGTTTGGCCAATTTGCTTTGATGATAAAACTGTCGACAATAGAAAACTACCGATTACTCAAAATAGGAAAAATTACTCAAACTCATTTAAGAAACGCACGTGGAGCCGCTCAAGTGCTTTTTCTCAAATGAGAACGTGCACAGGAGAAATTGCTCGATCAGTCATAAACCTATTGTTATATTCCCTACCTTGAAACGTTGTGCGCTTCTTTAGGCCCTTTAATTTAAGGTCCCTGACGAGAGTTCCTCTATGGTGTCATATAAAACTATCTCAAAGCACCAGAGAAGGGGCCTAGGCCATATGTATCGTCATTGAACTTTTCCTCCTTCCAATTCATGGCAGTCCCTTCATGCTCTCATCCTAATGTAGTCTAATGTATTCTCAAGTAAAAGGATGCCAATTCAGCTATAAATTTTTATACGAAATTTCAATACAGTCATTCTGACAAATTTTTACAAAAGTTGTTGATGTAGCGTTATGTCATGCAGGACAATTGGCGATGACATGATCGGCACATCAGCGATTAATTTCTCGTAAAAGTTTAGGATTAAATTAGCAAACTTGAAAAGTTTAGGACTAATTGGGTAATTCTCCATCTTCATGAATGTTTAGTATTTGTAGCATTTTCTCAGCTTGTCCTTCATAGATTTACATCTTTAGGCATTCAAGAGAGGCGATTATGGGCAAGTCACCCGCTTGGCCGAGCTTGAAAATTATTGTGTATTAAGTTCAATAATTTTAGCAAATAAAGAAGAAGTTTTCATGGAATCTTTCTTCCGTGGATTTTGAACTGTCTTGGTCTTCTTTCTTACCAACTTCCAATAATACATGGCTGAAAATTTATGATGAAGACTCGGATAAGGCACAAGTTGGATGCGAACTTCTCTCCATCACCATCAAAATTAAACACGTAGAGATGGTCAATACTTGTCACGACATATCGGAATCTACATATAAAGGAGAGCCTCATGAGGCATAGTATTCGAGTAAAATATTAGATACTCTTACTTGTTAATCACTGTAATTAAAGAAAATTTGGCACTCTCAATGCCGCGTGTCATGCATAATCAGTATTAAAAATGAAAATATTTCTTTAACGGATATAATTAATAAGTGTTCGAAAATACTCGTTAACAAGATTCATTTTAGAAAAAAAGAAAGTAATTAAGGCCCATCACTTCCGCCAACGCAAACCAACTATGATTTCGCTAGCCAGCTGCCATTTAGTCGAATGCTTGATAGCGCAACTAGATAGCGCTCGATAATTATTGGAGACTTGCCATAGTCAACTTTCAGAACACTACAAAGGATGTGCATTAAAGTCAAATTGCAAGTTGCCATCTAATCCAAAAACATACTTAATTTCGTGAATAAGAACACTAAAAATATCACAACTTTCGTACGACACTCACTTAATAATCATAACTTTATTTTCGCTCCCTTGATTATATGGAAAAATCATTCATTTGAGTATTGCTTCTAGCAAATAGTTCTACGAGGATTTTTTAATTAATTTTTTAGGGAAAATTCTAAATAAGAATCCGAAGTGTCCTCACTTTATCAAATAAGGACCTGAAATGAATATTATTTCAAAATAAGGGCATGAAGTGGTCAAGTGAGTCTCAAAAAAGGGCTTGACCTCACCAGCTGGTAAGGGCATTTTCGTTTTTTATTTTTTTCCTTTTTTTGCTTTCTTTTTTTCCTTTTCTATTTGTTTCCATAAAAAAACAAACTCAAAAAAGAAAAAAAAGGCTAAAGTTAAAATTAAAAAAAGAAGAAGAAGAAGAAAGAAACACAAGGCTGCCGGCCATCACTGCCACTCCACCGGTGATGGCCGGCACCAAAAAATACAAGCGGAAGGGCTAGTAATTTTTCTTTTTTCCTTTTAAAAAAACTTTTATCTTTTTAAATTTTTAATCTAGTTTAATTAAAATTTAGGTTAGAATTGTTTTTCGATGAAAATGCCCTTGATCGGTTGGAATAGTTGGCCAGTCGGCAAAGTTAGGCCTTTATTTGAAACTATTATAGCCACTTTATACCCTTATTTGAGAAAATAAGGACATTTCATATCATTATTGAGAATATTTTCAATTTTTTATTCCGAAATGGATTTTTTAAAAATAATTTAAGTCCTACGTGGGAATTTTTGTCCAGCATGGCTAAACTTCGTTCCCTTTCGTTTTCTCTCTTTCTCTCTCTCAACGCTTCCTCTTTGAAACTTATAGACCCATAGAATTGAAAAAATAAACAAATCGAAGTGAGTTCTCTCTCTCTAAAAAATTAAGGCTTTGTCTTCTCCTTTACTCTCGTACACGCGCACGTGCTCTCTCTTTACCATGGTAGTTGAAAGAGTTATGGCACAACAAAGTTTGTCGCGCAAGTGGCAGTTTGTTGTGCAAGTGGTTGTTCTTCGCTTTAGTGGTTTTTCGTCGCAATTGGCCGTTCTTGAGGTCTTCTGTCAACCTGTAGTGAACTTTTGGGTAGATCTGTCAAAATGGGTCATAAACCCATTTCTTAACCCATTTATTAGTAAATGGGTCATAAATGGGTTAGTTATATTTAGTAAATGGGTCATAAATGGGTAGAAGTCTTATATTAGTGTTAAATGGGTCATAAATGGGTCGCAAATAGGTCATAAATGAGTTTACAACTGATTTAAACTCAACGTATTTCTCTCACCCTCACTCAATCTTGCACTCACTCATTCTGCACTCTCATTTCAGCTTGGGTATGAATTTTCCTATATTTAATTAAATATGGAAGTATTTCAGCAATATGGGTCTAATCGGGTATGGGTTGGGTATGGGTCGGGTCGGGTATGGGTCAACAAAATTGCATTACGCATAAATGGGTCATAAACGGGTTAATGGGTCAATTTGGGTCGGACCATTTATGACCCGACCCAAACCCAACCCGACCCACCCATTTGACAGGTCTACTTTTGGGCTACGAAATAGTGTAGTTTAGTTGAGTCGTTAGTTAAAGTAGTGTTTTACTTGGTTTTGACGTCGATTCTCATTTAATTAATAGTATTATGAGATTGTCGACTTGTATAGCTATGTTGTTTATTTTGGGCATTCCCATGCAAGTGATGCAATCTTTTTTTTCGAGTTTGTAAACTCATATTTCGAAAGCAAAATGGATTATATAAAGTATGAATTATAAAAGGGCAATTTTGTTGCATAAAAGTCTTAATTGGACATGTACTACCTTTCGATTATTTATAAATGGTTTGAGAAACATTTTTACGGAAGGCATTACGAAGTTATACATATCGATTTGTGAATTTGGTTTATGACTCATGAAATGTCTTCCGTTTGTTGAACAGGCTGAAAGGTTATATTATTTGGTTTGTTACACCAATTGTAATATGGACTAGTTAAGGACTAAGTGCTACATGGCGATGCAAGTCTCATGAAAGCCATCTCTAGGGCCTTGTAGTCAAGGGCTAAGCGCTACATGGTGACACAAGTCTCGTGAAAGCCACTTCCTCTAGGGCCTTATACTATTGATATGTGTTAGTCAACGACTAAGTGTTACACTGTAATGCAAGTCTCGTGGGAGCCACCACTAGGGCATTGTATTGATATAGGTTGGTCAATGAATGATTGGTACACGATAAAATAAGTTTCATGGGAGCCAACTCTATAGCCTTGATTTGGATATTGAACATGGAATTGATTGGTGATATGCGATTTGAGATTGGTCAATGAAATGGACCATTAGTTTGTAATTTGATGAGATTGATCAACGGACTTAACCATTGATACTTGAATTGTGGTGGTAGATTAGATGAGTTTTTCTAATTTGTATAAACTTTGTTAAAATGATACAACTCATATTTGATTTGATATGTACATTATACCTTGGGTTTAGAGTATGAGTTGCTGGTATTGGTTTATTTATATGCATAGTGTTTGTTTGATTTGCTTAGAAGAAATGTACTATTAACTGAGCCATCGATGCTCACACCATTCCTCTTGAATGCTTTTCAAGTTCTTCAATTAGCAGCAAATAAAACGAAAGCGTTTGCGCTATTGCCAGGGCATTTTGATAGACAAATTTTTTTTGGCTAGGAGCTTAGCTAGTTGTATATTTCTGAGCTGCATATGATTGAGATGAGTTTGCTGGGTTTAATTGTTAGTTAGAGATGCACATATTCTTTTGACGGATTATAGAAAGTCTGATCTTATAACAAACATGTTAATTTATTAGATATATATTTTGATAATAGCTTGTTGGTTTTTGTTTGAGGTTGCGTCCTTCGAGTGGAATGACGGCCTTGTCATTCCCCATTCTTGTTAGTTTCGGGGTGCGACACATCAGCCTCAAATGGATACCATTAATTGGAGTGCTGGGGAACTTCCATCATAAGAACCCAAAGTATTTCAAACCTCACAAAATCATGCAAACTGGTTTGGGCCAGGGCCGCCAACACAGGCCAGAGGCCCAAATCGAACCGATCGACGTAGCTTGCAAGGCTTTTCACGAACCATCAAGTAGTCTGACCTCCGTAATCATGTTCGGGGTTATCAAGAGAAGTTATCTTCTCTATGCTTAGTCGATTTCGATTTTTGGTTTAACTGATTCGCGTTACAGCTCTCATAAAGTCTGGCGCCACAGACGTACTGAGAAACGAGCGAATGTCTCTCTTCACAATCATCAGATGGGCAGGCCCCCATCCAAGCTAACCAGGCTCGAATTCGATCTGTTTGAGAACGGGCCTCCCCCAGCAATTGGTCTCGATTGGTTCTTGATACAGAGAGAGAGAGAGAGAGCACCAAGAAACTTCTTCCGACTACCCTGGTAATTAAAGAATCTTGTCTTACGTTGACGATTAGCGATGACCAATGTTAATGATTGAGGTGATGCGATTGATGGAGACTTTCAGGGGCCATCAGAACGCAGAAGTCCAACAAGCGGGGCGGTAGGAGTTTGCCCTTTCCCGTCGTTTACGAGCACTCCATCGCTTTAAATCCGCGGAGAGCTACGCGGCGTGGATCCTCCGTGCGGTACACCGAATCGCGAATCTCCTCTCTAATTCTCATTTTATCTTCCACTCCAAGCTCCCTCGACTCAGAAATAACTGCGAGCCGAGGGAGGCTCCGTTTTCTTTAACTCGAGTTAAGATTATCTCCCCCGATTTGACCTGGGATATTTTTATTATTTTCGTCCAACTTTTTTGTGTTTTTTTCCTTTGCTCATTGCCGATGCTCTTCTTCGCTCGCTCGGCACATTTTCCGCTTTCGTCGTTAGGAATCAAACCCGCTTCTTCAGATCCTCCAAATCAGAAAGTTCGACGGAATCAAGGAAGAATACGGTGCGTTCCTACTGTCCTGGAAACGATGATATGACTTCTGAACTTTGGAAGCTCTCATCTTCCGATCTGAATCTAGATCGGAAAGCTCTCATCGCTCGATTTAAATCTAGATATGGGAGTTCCTTAAAAGTATTTATGTGCTTGTCCAACTTCTCTTGATCTAGCTTTAGATCCGGGAGCTTGTTCAATCTATTCTGGTGTCTCTTACAATGATGGTATCAAGGCCGCTAAACTTAGGCGCGCACCATTCGCTAGGCAAACCGCAACTGTTGGATAAGGAAATTGCGGTGTGTGCTTATCATTAATAACGATGCGAGATTCGGTGATCGGCCGCCGTTTGTTTAGTTTCGATGTTGAGACAGTCCACTCTCGTGGGACGAAAGTGTGCTTATTACAGCAGTTTGTGCTTTGCTGTTCTATTTTATCGTTTGAGATTTGTTTTATTCTAAACATCTCATTAATCACCTTGAGGTATGAATAAAATATCTACTTTCGACCAAAAAGAAAAGAAATATCACGACATCGAATCGCGATGGATCATCCCTCGCGCGAAACAAATGATAGTAACGTCGTTCTTATGCGTATCCGGTCCCTCTCCTCACCCGGTTCGATGTCCGACAACAAAACCTGATCACGGACCAGCCGACCGTCGACCATACCGACCCGGCTCGCGCGCTTGATCGCGAACTCCCACGCATCGAAAGAGCGAAAGCCCCTCATCCCGACGCCGAGACCGAGCCCGACGGACGGGCTCGAACGCGTCGAAAAGCCTCCCGAGCAAGAGCAAGAACAAGAAAACGGAATCCGACATATTCTCTGATTCTATCTGCTTGCCGCGCTCCTCGATTTCTGCCCCCCACCACAAAATCATGTTCCCTCGTGGTAGGAAAGAGCCAGGAAAGGAAACGTGCGCGCTCATGCTTGATCGATCCGTCTTTGGCTCTTCCGCTAACGCAAAGGTCGGACGCCGCTGCGTTTGCCTGCCGCGAAGCCGGGGCCCGCGACGGCTGGTGGGTGACTCTCGAAACAGGAAGTCTCGTCGTGCAAGAAAAAGCAACCGAACGAACGGACGGACGAACGCGCGAGTCGTCAGTGGCGGCGGGAGCTTTGTCGAAAAAGGGTCGTCACGTTGCTGAATATAATTTCTATTAGGGTTGCTCTTTTTTGCGAAACGCGAATGACTTGAAAGGACTTTATTTTGCGCTTTTCCAGATTTGAGGTGCTCGACGGTAGGTAATAATCCGATCTCAGGCTCTAAAAATTCGAGGAAACGGAATTAAAAGTTAAAAATAAGAGGGAAAAAAATCATCCAGAAGCTTAAATTATACCCATCGTAACGTGCTTACTCCGAACTTTTGCTATGTTGATTGCTACACATTTATCCTAAAAATTTTATCGTGACGTAAAAAATCCTAAATTTATATCTATGTAACACGATTACACTCCATTAAGGTTCCGTGAGCCGATTTTCCGACGAAAATAACGTCATTTTTATTTCACTCAAATCACATGAATGTCATATCAACACCGTTTATTTTTCGACATCCGTATAGGTGGATTTTTAACAGTACTCGTTGAGGGAACCTTAAAAGAAGGTAATTGTGTCACTTTTTGAAAGTTTTAAGACTCACGTACACTTTTTTGATAAGTTTTAGGGCTTTCAATACACTTATCCCAAATATTTATTACTCGCTATGCTTTATGCTCAATGGATAGCTAACCCCAAACATTATCCAAGCAAAGCGCTGGCCAAGTAATTACTCCATCAATTTGTCATGAATTTTTTTTATAAAAAATTGATTTTACATCTTTAAAAGAGAAATGGTCATCATTTAAAATAATGGAAAATAGCGGAGCCCCCACGCAAAGAACCAGAACCGCCCACAAACGACGTCGCTCCATCTCCCTCCGTTTTGCACGTATAAATAAGAAGCCACCAATTCCCCTGGTCTTTCGCCAACTGTTGCCACGAGAGCGAACGTTTGATCCGAAAAAGCTCCCCGAGTCCGAACGGCAATGGCGAAGCAGAGCGGCAATGGCGCCTTCGAGGTCGCCAAGGTCTCCACCCTCAACTGCATCGACCTCTCCTCCTCCGACGTCCGCCAGTCCGTCGCCCTCCTCAAGCAGGTCCTCCTCGATGACTCGCGGCGCGGCCGCGGCGGCTCTCGTCGAGGCGTCGCCGGTTTCGACTTCGACTTCGATTTCGACGGACTGATTCCGAGCTCGGCGTCTCTCTTTTGTGTGTTTGCGCGCAGGCGTGCTTGGATTGTGGATTCTTCTACGTGACGAACCACGGGATGAGCCGCGAGTTCATGGAGGAGGTCTTCGAGCAGAGCAGGCGGTTCTTCGATCTGCCGGCGGCGGAGAAGATGAAGCTCCTGAGGAACGAGAAGCACCGGGGCTACACTCCGCTGCTCGACGAGCTCCTGGATCCTGGAAATCAGCTCCACGGTTCGGTCCTCTCTCCAAACGTCTGTTCGTTCAGTATTTCCCTGCGTGCGTGTCGCGCGGGCGGGCGGTACATGTGTTCGCGCGCTGTAGCGCCCGCGCGTCGCTGTCTGTGATCTGTTCCGGGAAAGAATTCTTCAGGTGCGTTAGAGAATCGGTTTTAGCGAGGTCTGCTTCCGGAACCGAAATCTTGTTACTGAAAAATTGATAGGAGAGAAGATCGGTATCGAGAAAATCTAGACGCGAGCTTTTCAGAGCTAGAAAGGCCATGAGTCGTTTATGAAGAGCTTGTTCAGTGAATAAGAACACAGATAGATGTGAGTCGTGACTGAAAGCGGAAATTAGACGAAAGCATGTGGGCAAAAGTGTATTTATGGTTGCTTCTTTAAAAACATGTCCCTGCACATCGATTGGTGGAGGGTTGACTTGTAGCATTGTCCTGATTTTTCGGGCAGATGTTAACCGATAACTTTGATGTCCTGTTATATGTCAGTAGGAGATTACAAAGAGGGGTATTATATTGGTGTGGAAGTTCCCGAGGATGATCCTGAAGCACAAAAACCCTTTTACGGGCCGAATGTTTGGCCTGCTTCTGGTGAGAGATCAATAGGATGGATTATTGGTTATCAGGTACTGCAGACATGTCAGTTATGCTTCAACAGATATTCTTCTTCCTTTCTTTGCTAGAAATATTGCCTGGATGGAGACAAACTATGGAGAAGTATCACCAAAAGGCATTGTAAGTCCTACAAACTTATAATACCCACAATATAGATAATTTGCATCTTCTTTATTCTGTTGTTTTGTTGTAAAATCAGCCACTTATATTTTCTAATGTTTGATGTGCATTTAGGGAGGTAGCAAAGTCAGTGGCAAGGATCATAGCACTTGCACTTGATCTGGAAGTTGATTTCTTTGATAAGCCAGAAATGCTGGGCAAGCCTATTGCCACATTGCGTTTACTACACTATGGAGGTGAAATTTCATTTTATGGTCTCTGCAGCGGAACAAGATAATTTTCGTTTAAGTTATACTGAAATTTAAATTGTAATGTAGGAGAAGTTTCTAATCCCTCACAAGGAATCTACGGAGCAGGAGCTCATTCTGACTATGGTTTAATTACCCTATTGGCAACAGATGATGTGTTAGGTCTACAAGTATGAAGCATGCTAAAAGATATTATATTAATCATCTTCTGTGCTCCAACTATCTCATTTGCTTATTTTCAGTGGATCCTATCGTGTTTTGTAGATATGCAGGGATAAGGATGCAAGTCCTCGTGTTTGGGAATATGTAGCACCAGTCAAAGGGTAGGTCATTGTAAACTCTGCTGAAAAAGATTAAGGTTCCAGTTTTTCTGTGTTTTCAGTTATATTCTCTTTATGATACATTGATTTTACCAATTCCTTTTCTGTGAATAAGATAGGAAATCTTCCAGTTGTGTATGTAGTACGTCGTCATGCCATATTTTTATCAACTCTTCCTCTTCTTCATACCAAGCAATTTCAGTGTTTGCCCATATTGTCTACAATCTCATGAAAGGTTCTTTATGCCTTGGTAAAATTAGGTCATGGTATTGGCTTGAAGTCATACAAATCCCAAATAAACCTCGACATATGCATTTTCTAAAATCACATGGTTCTTGATGAACCATAAGTCAAAGTTTTGCTGCTTGTATTGGTGTTTATTCCTTTCAAGGAAACTTCTTTGCATGGCATCGGAGCCTGCTAAGCTCAATAAGGTTAATTGACCTTGAAGTTTAGGTATGGAAGAGATTGCAGAAAAGCGCTTATTATTTTCTATGAAAAATGACAAGTTTTGTCATTGACTTGTTGCTGGCAGAGCTTTCATTGTAAATCTTGGTGATATGCTGGAGCGGTGGAGCAACTGTATCTTCAAGTAAGGACATCTCTCATCTTTAAAATTAACTTAAAATGCATTTGCATGTCAGGTGTGGCATAAGTATACTGCTAGGAGCTAGGAGCGGCTCAAGACTGAGTGAGTGCCACATTTAGCTGGTCTAAAATCATACGTCTTGTCTGGGTTCTGAAAAATCACTTTCATCTTCCTGGTGTGCAAATATATATAGGTGCACTGTATACTTGATTAAGATAGAGGTTGGTCTCGAGAAAAAAAATGCTATGCCCTGATCTTTGGCCATGTTTTCTCCTATATGCCAGTTTTACAGATATAGCTAGTTTTATAAAACCCAATGTGTGGATAGTCTTTTTTTCATGTGTTTGTGATCTGAGTAAAGCAGTTGTCTACCTGTATTTTTTTTCCCACCAACGTTCTCTGTGTTCAAGGAAGTAAAGACGGTAGTCAAGTCAGATTCAAAACCATCTAGAGGTTTCTAAGAACATTCTCTTTTCTCCATGCTTATTTCATGGCCATATCATAATTCATGAAATAAGCATGAGACCCACCACCAGAAAGCTTCACAGAAAATTGGGTTTTACCGAATGCTTATCTCATTACCATGTCATATTTCCTCCAGTGAACATGTTCAGAACTCTTTCCTCAACTTGCTTTTATGTTCTTTCTACATGTTTTATTTCCTTTACTGATGCACTTTACTTTTGCTTTTGTCAGGTCCACGTTGCACAGAGTACTAGGAAATGGCCAGCAGAGATATTCCGTAAATCTCCTGCCTTATCTCAGGCTTTGAAGGCCTCTTTAAGCATTTAACAATTTCCTCCAGAGAGTGAATCTTGCTGTTTATCTGCTTTTGGGATAAGTTATTTACAAAGATTTCTTCAATAACTCACCTTTTTCCCCCCGCTGAAAGCAAACAATGGGTTGTTGTCATATTGGGAAAAACTAAGTGGTAAAGATCCTGTTTCTATAACACTTTGATAAGTCAGTTTGAGCTCAACTTGAAATAGCACACTGTCGTTGTTCAACCTATATATAGCAGTTATCACTTCCTTGTAAAGGCCATGTTCTTTGACTTCATATTCGTTACCATTACTTGGCAGTCTGCTGTACTTTTCTGTGCAATAGAAGATTGCTGCTGCTTCTTTGTTTTTTTTTTTTTTTTTTTTTTTTGGGGGGGGGGGGGGTGGGGAGGGGGGTGTTGAGCAGATAAGTTGCTGCTTGAGAAAATCAGGGGTCGCCCATTTCTTAATAACTCTGTTCTTTATGCAGATCGCGTATTTTGTAGAACCTAGTCATGAATGTCTTGTGGAGTGCCTGCCATCCTGCAAGTCAGACGAAAATCCTCCCAAGTAAGTCAGAACACCATGATCCGAGTACCTTAACCAAACATGCGGCCCATTTAGTCAGTGCTAGTGGATAATTTGTGTTAGAAGTCAAGTGTATGAGCATATAAATGGTGTTTTTCTCCGTTTCTACTTTTCTAGTCTAGGATAGAATATACTTCGTGCTTCATATTTTGGGAAATGATTTTCCCAATTCCACCATATACTTCCTACTGATCTCAGTGAGAAATTTTCATTCCTGTGACATTAGGTATGCTCATGCACATGCCCTAGCCTCCATAAGTTCCGATTTTCAATTATATCTTGATTGAAGTCTTAGTGTCAGGCCTGCCAGTTCATAAGTCGCTGGGCAAGATAGATTGGGCCATTCTTGCTTAAATGCTGCATTAGTTGGCAAGTACATTGTGGAAAATTCCTTGTTCTGGCCATTCTCTTTTGCTTTTCTCGGATGCCACAAATCTGGTGTACTTTTGGTGTATTTTTGTGGAACGGCTGTGGCTCTTGAACTGACTAAGTATGCTCTCTCTGTTGCCAGGTTTCCTCCTATCAAATGTGCGACTTACCTGAGCCAGCGCTACAGCGATACTCATACCGACCTTAATACATACAGAGCGGAACAGACTTGAGTGGACCTCGTCTGGTAGCCTTGGCAATCAGCGCCGGTTGATCTAAATAGGATTAGTATCATTCATTGTATCATTTAGGCGTCACGGGCACGTATCCCATAAAAGTCTTGATATCCCTCCGCCGTTCATTTTTTATCTTTCTCATGTAATGATGACTACTATCCTGATAATTATGGGGCATCACTAATAGCGAGCCGTCGTCTGAAATACAACCAAACCAAGGCAATTTACGCATGCCATTGCCAGGTAATTTTCGCCCTTTGTTTTTGACAATGCGAAATACGACTCGTGGCTTTTGCTTGTAGAGGCCTCGACATTGCCGTTAAAGAAGCAGTACCATTCAGAGACGGTTCTATTCAGACTCCAGGAGGTCACCGCAAGTCGGAGAAGGATTAATTTAGGTATAGTTTCTTGAATACCCAAGTCAAAGTCGATCGAGTTGAGAGAAGCAAGAGTCCCGCTCACGAATTTCGTCACGGTCTGAGCGCGAACTAAAGAAAAATAATGTTCAGGCCCATGTCGAATATCAAGTGGACACTTGTCAGGTTGTTCGACTACGAAAAGGCGTTCACTAAAGAACTTCCCTTGGAAGCGCAATGTCGGGGTTCGAACTCCGGGACAGGGGGAAGGGGCGAAGGGAAAACCTTTGAGATGGATGAACAGAGCTGCTCCAAAGCCGAAGCACTCGTATTTAGAAAGATGCGGTGTCCGTGACAACATAAGGCATTTATAATCTGGATTTATATGCTGGATATACAAAAAAACTCGACAAGACTTAGCATAACGAAAGTGGGGAGAGTAGTTCGTGACAGATTTATTGTTACAAGCACTTCGAGAACGAGGCTCACGTAACCACATACTGGTCGCAGACGTCCAATTTACTCTAGCGATAGCTTCGGTACACTGGGCTGTACATGCAGCCCTCAGCATACTTGATGAGATTCTCGGGGCGAGGAAGATGCGATGCCAAGCCTGTCGAACGAGAACAGTAAGCAAGATAGCATGTCGAATCGCGCATCTAGAGAGGAAGTAGAAAGTGAACATGTAAGGCTCACCAAGTTCATATGCCTTGGCAGCGACTTTCGCAGCTATGTTGGCGGAGATTTTCCTAATATTGGAGAACGGCGGGTAAATCAGTCCCTTCTCAAAGTTCTCCTGCGTCACTTGCCCGGCCAACGCTTCCGCTGTATTGTAGACAGACAGTGAGGGGTTGAGCTAGAGAATGTGCTACCATGGCAGGTAACTTGCACCTATAATTACGCAGCGACAATGCACTTACAGGCTGCCAGAAGCATTTCATCATGGACTCGGATCGCCCCACACATGACCACGCCGAGACCAAATCCAGGGAAAATGTAAGCATTGTTGGCCTAGATTGACAGACGTAACCAGATCTAAGTGTCGGATAACTGACTATTTGGCTTGACATGCCGAAAAGTAAAACTTGTGAAAGCCACTATAGAAGACGAGGATAACCTGGCCAGGAGCAAAGACTTTGCCCTCCAACTCCACCGGATCGAAAGGACTTCCGCTGGCAAATATCGCTTGACCCTGTAATTCCAGAACAGCGTTAAGTAGGAATATGGTAGAATTGGGAATACGTAACCGCTTATCTGGAGCGGACAGCTTCAACAAGTCGTGGAGGATAGATATTCGAAATGCCAAAGTACCTTACTCCAGGTATAAGCTTCTTCAGCAGTACACTCAGATTGCGATGTTGGGTTGGATAAAGCCATGATAAGAGGTTTCTGGATCAAATTACATTGCAGAGATGTGAGAGTTGTTATCGTACACGCCAAACTCAAGGTCGGCATGCCACGTCAAATCTACTGAAGGATGTTCTTTGGACATAAAACTTACCTGTGATTGAAAGCGAAAAAAGAAAAAAGGTTACCTCATTAAAGGAGCACAGTGCCTCAATGACCTCCTTCGTAAATGTCCTTCCTACTCCGGAGGATCCAATCAGAATTGTCGGCTTGATTGCCTGAGGAAGTAATTAAGTATGCATAGTTAGTGGCTCGTGTAAGAAAGCATCAAAATCCATGGACGTTCAGAAACGGGATGCGGATTAATTTAACACACCTTGACAGCACCTAAGAGATCCTTGACAGGTTCGTGTTCATGAGCCCATGGCTTCTTAAAGTGTTGCAGCGATTCTTTCCTAGAACCAACAATCAACCCCTGCAATAACATTTCATCAAGATAGAAGTCAAAGTTGTCTTCATTCCGAACTTCACCATTGAACAGCCAAGTCGTATCAAACCGAATGCTACCTTAGAGTCAACCAGCCAGATCTTCTTGCGAGTCTCCTCCACAGAAGCTTTCACCTACAATGTATCAATAAAAGCTACTAAAAGGGAAAAAGTAAAGTTGAACTTTGCACAATTAGGAGAACACTAGTCTGCATAAATCCATCAGTCAATTACCTGCTTTGACATCTCAAGAGCTATAAGCTCAGCTATGCCCGTTCCAGCCTGCATTGGCCAACCACGTTTGAGTTAAGCAAAGAAGCAATGTTAAGAACAGCCAATATGAACATCCCGGGCGTATAATCAAAATGAAGCCTAAACTTTACCGAAAGATGAAACGAGGGAGACAAGAAAGAGCATAATAAGCAAGGAAATTCATCATGTTTCAATAAGATACTCCATGTCAAAATGAAAACACAAGTTTGGGTCCATCTCCTGATACGATGCTAAGAAAGAGGAAGTGGCAAATGAAAATTAACTCGCCTCCCCAGCACCGAGGAACAAGAAAGTGTGATCTGCCAGGGTGCCGCCTAGTAATTTCAGTGCAGCAACAACTCCTGCGAGAACAACAGCTGCCGTTCCCTGCCAAAAAAGAAGGAAACAGCTAAGTGCTGAGGAATACATCTGCATGCCGCCATTGAGAGTACTTAAAAAAAGATACCTGTATATCATCATTGAAGACGAGATGAGTTGTGCGATATTTTGTAAGCAGTTCAAAGGCATTGTGGTTTGCAAAATCCTCAAACTGCAGATTTCAGGAAATAATGAATCTGCACCGAATAAAATATGAAACAGCTCTGAGAAATCCATGGGCTCGAGAATGTGAACGCCTGACCTGCACAAGGACTTTTTCTCCATAGTTCTGCTTGACAGCACTCATAAACTCATTAAGAAAATCAGCATATTCCTGCAAATTTGCAAAAACTAAATCAATTAAGTGGAATACATAACAGGATTAACAAAAATAAGAAGTAAAGGAACCTGTCCAGTGGCTCTTTTGTGTCTGAGACCAATGTAGAACTCATTCTGTAACAACTGCTCATTGTTTGTTCCCACATCTATTGTTATCGGCAAGCACTAGAAAACAAGTAAAAATAAGATCAGAGTCTTATAATGCATGCATCTGTTGCTACAAACAGATGCCTCATTCCAAACCTTCGATTTGTAGAATGTGGCAACGTTCTGATTTTAAAAGAACTTTCAGAAATGCAATTTGGAGGGGAATAGCAAACGTCAGCGAGAATACACCATTTAAAATTACTTACTGCTGAAGGACGAACTCCTCCAAGAGCTGTGTACAGTGATAATTTCCCAACAGGGATGCCCATACCCTAGAAAAGTACTATTTTGTCAGGTACCACAGCTTGTCACACATACAATGTAATGTCTACATCTTCATGTCCCTTAAAACTAAAAGAGCTTAAAATCACCTGGCATCCGAGATCACCAAGTCCTAAGATCCTCTCTCCATCAGTCACGACTATCACTTGGATACTCCGCTCTGGCCAGTTCTTCAACACTTCCAAAATTTTACCCCTGGAAAAGCCAACAAGATTTCATAGGTTGACATGGTTACATTTACTTGGGGAAAGTCAAAGCTCATAGAACCAGTGCATACTTCTCTTTTAAGCTTATAAATAAACCCTGAGGTCGCCGGAAGATACTTCCATATTTTTGGCAAGCCTCACCCACGGTTGGAGTATAGACAATTGGAAGCAACTCCTCGACATTATCAATAAGAAGCTTGTAGAAAAGCCGTTCATTTCTCTCCTGTAGATAATGAACAGATGCATTTGAAAGCCAAAAAAAAAAAAAAGATAGGGAAGAAAATCATTCTTGTCTTGATCTTCTATGGGCACAAAATGTCTCCTTCGTCATTTGTTGTCATATTTCTTCCTTAAGATGATTGAAGTAAACTCAACACATCACTTTGACGTAGCTACAATGAACCAAATGAACAACTGTAGATCCCGACAACAAATATGATTGTTTGCAAAACTTATACCTCCAGGTCCATCAGGGCCATATACTTCTGCAATGGAACTTGATATTGCCGAAGATTTTTCATCAGTTTCTTCTCCTATTATTACAAATTCATGATAAACAGAATAGTCAGACCAATTATACAAAATCATGGAGTTCAGGCGTGCAGAAATAGGATGGAGACTCAGTATACTGCACTTATCCAACCTGAACTTGCTGAGACACAACGGTAGGAGGCAACAGGCCACACAAGTAGTGGGCATCTCTCTCTTTCTCAGTGAAAGCGAGCCCCTTGTTATGGCGAGGATCTCTCAATAAAGAGTACCCACTGCATCAGATGTCCACAGAAAGGAGTAGTCAGATAGGGAAATTGTGGAGGGTAAACAAGGGAAGCGATCAGAAATCTTATAATCTTGAACGGTTGATTTTCCGTATAAAAGCTGTAACCATCCATCTTCAATTTTTTTACTCTGACCATGGCAATCGTCGTTACATTGGAGGTAACAAATCAACACTCTGTGATGAATTATCTTTGTTTGACACAAGGTCAACTGTCGCATTCGTATACAATAATAACATGAAGAACTGCACAGTACTTACTTTGTGTATGTGCTTGTGTAGTCATAGGCAAACATAAAGTTCTACATTAGATATATCTACATAATGATGATATGCACATGCAGAGAGAGGGAACACAGACGACTCCATGCGAAGATCCTTACGATCCACGGGGAGAAGGATCCGGCTCTGAAATCGTCTTAGTCAACTGCATATCGACCGACCATCCATTACTTTTCCTAGGATCGCATCGAGATCTCAGGGATGACTTGACCACCTAAAACTCGGGACAGCCATGTCCGAAGTCAACGTAATCGGAGATGCTACGTTGGCTTGTCCGAGCGACTGTGTCGGACCAGTGCCGGCGTGGCTTTGGATCGGAACTATCGAATAACAAGATCAAACCAAAAGCAGAACACGCAGCTGAAAAGACCGATCAAATCGAACTCCTGAAACTGGGCAACAGAAACCGAAGCACGTGCAAATCTAAAGCCAGAAGCTACAGCCAAAGCTTACAGAATCCAAACAGGTCGAAGATCATCGTCGTCGTCGTCATCATCATCGGTGTCGAAGGAGGAGCTGACCTGGCGACGGATAAGGTCCAGGGAGTGACGAGCTGGTCCTCGGTGGCGCGATCCTCGCCGTACGCGTCCTCGACGCCGCCTCCGACGGCGGCCTTGGTGTCCAGCACGCTCGCTCCGTCCCTCGCGTCCTTCGTCGCGCTCTCCATCGCAGCCGCGAAAGCCTCTCTCCGCCTCCTGCTGCTCCTCCTCCTCCTCCTAACTTCTTCGAAGCTCGAAGGTCAAACGACGAGTGTGCTTCGAACTGAGAAGAGAAAGCCAGAGGAGCCCGCGACAGAGGCCGAGATTCTCGCTCCCAGCTTTTTAACTAGATCGCCAGTCTGTCAGCGACGAGTGTGCTTCGGACACGTGGCCTTCGGGCGCGCGCGCGCTCTCTCCACCAATCCAGTAGCGACGCCGACGACGATGGATGATGATGGCGGTGCGAAAAAGTCCGAATCGGACAAAAGTCAAGAAGCGGGGATATTCTGTTAACTAAAAATATGCTTACACGCCGTCGACGTCGCCGTCGCCGTCGCCGTCGGATCGGAGGCTCAAGCCGTGGCCATTAGGGAACTGTTTCGAGAGAGATAAGGATTGATGATTTCTCGTTAAAGTGAAGTGGCGGAGGAGGAGGTGGTGGTGGTGGTGGTAGTGAGCTGATGGTGATTTCGATGGAGATCATTGCGGCGGACAAAAAGGAAAACTGTTCAAGAGATTGAGAGAGAGAGAAGGCGTGGGGGAGGAAGAAGGTGGACAAGTGCCATTACCTTTGTCAGTACGGATCGTTCTCGTTCCGCGGTGGGAAAGCACGATCTTCCCCGTCTTGGCTACTTTAGCGGGGATCTCTCCGCATTTCATTTTTTTTTTGTTTTTTTTTGGCACGAGACGCGCACCGCAGTTACTGTCACGACATCATCGTAAAGGGTGCACGGTCGCGGACGAAAGTTCAATTTTAGCTATGGTTTGTTCAATCTTACCCCGAATTTTAAATGGTTTGAGATTGACGAATCGGCCGAGGTGTGCCAAATATTTTAGAGAGGGACGGACAGAGTGGTGGAGTGGTCGTCTTGTGTAGTGGCGTAGTGGTAGCAATGGCAGTGGTGCTTGAAATCGGTGATGACGACAGCTAAGTCTGATGGCGGCAACAGTGTGGTGCTATACTTCTGTGGCTTCGCTTGCTGAGGTGGTGCTTTTGTTCGGGCTAGTGGTGGTGGCGCCCGACGCTGATGGTGGTCGCCGGACCTTCTGATGGGAATGGCCTCTTTGCCGGCGGCGCTGGTGCTCAATTTGCAACGTTTGCCACGAAGGGGATCTTGTGACCAACGAAGTTTAGGTGTCATCTACGACGGAGGATGGAGAGATCTAGAGAGAGATGACCAGGAAGCAACTTAGCCCTGGTGTGGTGACTTGGCATCCTCTTTTAAAGACACGTCGGCAGCCTACATATACAACTACACAGCAAATCCGACCACGTCATCTAATGTCATTAATCTTTTTAAGGAGAAATCTGGATCTTTAATTGAATTAAGGAACCACCCGCCTGGGTGGCGCTGCTGGAGCGCGCACTCTTCCTCTCGCAAAAGATTGAGTGTTCGAATCCCGAGCGTCGCAGGGTGACTTAACCGGTGACACGTGTGTGGTGGTTAGCACGTGTCGCCTCCAGGGTTTACTCCCCGGCTGTCGGCCGTGCGGGAGTTCCTTGGGTTATCAAAAAAGAAAAAAAAGAAAAGCAAAGAAAAGAATGGTGCATGAACCGGCTAGCATTTGCCACCGTAGGGCAAAACGAGCCACCCTGAGAAAATGGGCGGGATTGGCTGGCCCGCATTTACAAAGAAGCCACAGAACCTATGGTTCAGTCGACACAAGATGTATGGCAACAATGTTCCTAATATTCGAGGTAATCGTCGGCATTTTGTGGAAACTAAGAAAATCATCACCAAGCATAGTGAGAAATTTGGCACGCTTGATTGCCAACAATAGTTTACCAACTTCTACTCCCATTATCAGCAGATATATTCACTGACTAGAACCACACAGACATTGTATATAAATAAAATGCATGATTTGATAACATCAATAACCCTCTGAAGAAGTTACCAGAGTCCTGTAACTGAGATCCTCCTTCAGTCCTTTCCACAGCTGAAGAGATCGCATGCTCGAAAACGAGTTCAAAGCCGAGATTATCACTTGCATCAGCACTCATAAAAAATCATTCCAGCCCACCAGCAGCAACCAAAAAACAGAGCAGAAGCCAGACAAAACTAAAATCCGATTGATTGGGAACCCATCCGTCCTTACAAGATATGCAGTCAGTGGAAGCGACATTTATCCAAGGATATGATGATGATGATGATGATGGGTCAAATTTAGCAATTCGACATTTGCATCCCATTCAACAAGCGAGTTCATTTACATCCTCAAGAAAATCTTTGAACTGCCTTATATGTACACATTATATCACTGTCAAGTCAGATAGTACAGATTAAACAAAGATGAATCATGACCCGCTAATAAGTTCAAAGTAAAATAAGGGGTTAGCAAAAAAAAACTTGATGACTGGAATTAGGGACCTGGCCCTGTTCAGTTCAGAACAATGAAAATGCTTCATATTTCTGGAGCAACCGAAAAAACGATATTTGCATTTCAAGGAATATGACTATGACTTCAAAGAATGCTGGACCAATGATTACGTTAGAGTGTGAAGGGCTTCCTCCAATAAGGTTTCTTGATCACCTGACTTGTTGTCTGGAGTCTAGGTGGACACTTTCTTATATATATGCCTTCTTTCAAGCCACGCTGAGTATGTAAAGGGTAAAGGTGATAGATCAAGCTTAAGGACCTTTCCCTCATGAGCTTTTGTGCTGACAAGTCCAGACAATCACGGTAACGTGGGGGTGGTAAGTCCCATAGACTGTGCGACTTCACTGGCAGAAAATTTGTCCACTTGTTCCTGTTAAAAAGGAAAAAAAAACAAGCAATAAAGTTGCAGGATTGGGCAGATCAAGTATATGCGGAAGTTGATGTGGCTTGTTTATCTACATCCTCATTCTAAGATCAATCTAGTATGGTTTCTCACTCAACTCTTATCTCATCATTCATCTGATCATCTAAATTAGAAGATCAAAGAGTCAGGAAAATATCTGATCCAATCAGTTAATCAAAAATGCTACATGCTTATTAGAAATGGCCACATAGAAGTACCTGAAGGTGATGCAGAAGATACATCAAGAAGAGATGTACAAATACCTGCAAAATTTCAACAGCTATCATGAGAATAACTATTCAACAAAACTGTCCCCATCATGAATCCATGTACTAGAGTCAACTAGTTACCAGGTAAAAAAGTAGGAGCAACCGAGCTGTTGGATATCTCCAAAGAAATCTAGTTGCCCTAGCAGCGCCGGAATCTAACAATTTAGCCGCCTTTTGCAACTGCATTGGACATGTTAACACAATTCAAAACAAAAATAAAATAAAAAAAGAAGAAAGCTGGATGAAAGTGAGAGGAATCACTTGTATGCTTGCCCCAACCATATGACGGTGATACAAGGGAAGAGGCCTGCAGATTAAAGCATTAAGAGCAAGTCAAATTAAACTTGTTCCCAAGTGGATTAACACTTTGTAAGGCTCTCTCACTCTCTCTCTAACAATGACCAAAATCATATTGCCAACTTCATAAGAAAGACATGACGAATCAACATACTCAAGTGCTTTCATTTCAGAGTCCTCTTCCCATGACGACGAAGCTCTGCGCGAGACCCTAGTTCTTTCTGCTTCTGCCTGGTCAGTCAAACAGTTCAAAAGCAAAAAAAAAAAAAAACAAAATGATGTTATAGGTTCTACGAAGATTCCAAGTACAGTTAACTGTCATCAATTAAAGGAAATAAACCATTATATCCTACCTGTGCTTCTTGAGTACGCTTCAGTTCCTTTTCCAATTGAAATTCTGCCGCAGCCTTTTCACTAGCCATGGCTTCTAGTTGTGTTTGCTTGTAATACTGTTATAACAATGAACAGTCAATCATATATGTGAGTTGTACGTGGTAACCAGACAATTTGAAACTAAGAGTTTAGATTACCAATAGATCAGTGAGCTCACGATACCGCTTCTCAAGCTCCATATGCTCCTGCAAGAAAGAAGCAGACAAAGAAAAAACTATTCACCAACAGCAAAAATTATTTACGTAAGATGGAACAAGACATCCAGGCAAAATCAAGAAACTAAGCAAAGGCAAGAAAAGTTGGTGAAGGACAATTTTAATAGCTATTTCATCTTATCTCGGCAACATTAAGAAATCAGCATCCAGAAGATAGCCGGAAATTGTCAAGGAACATTAGCAGGATGATAACTTTAAGGAAAGATTTGGTGAAGTGAATGATGGTTCTAAGAGACAATTAAAGGAAGGTATAACATCTAATATGACCTGCAGACTACATGTGGAACTATTGTCAACTGAGAGGAAGGTATGACCCATCATCTAACGAGACCTGCAGTACTATATGTATAAAAGGTCACATCAATTTCATATTTTGAAAGGGAGATGGTTTAAACCTCATCTGTCTAATGAATTTCCCTTTCAATCCCAGGACTGTTGCCATTTGCTTCCAATGTCAACCACATTGAGGATAGATTCGCAAAGTATTTGTTATTTTTTACAATTACGCCAGTTCAAGTAAGAGAATCAAATACAATGCTTGGTGTCAGACCACATTCAACGCAAACCTACTGCCAATTAGAAGGTACAACTTCACCAACATGGCCATAGATTCACCTTTTCCTTTGATATTGAACCTTAACATTCTTCCACACCTATATATACTTCCACTGAGCCACTGGACAATACTGTCCAACCGACTCTTGAAACATCAGACTTGATCAAGCAAGCGGTACAAGTAGAAATTTGGAAGGCCATGCTAATCTACTCATAGTCTGTGTCACCGGACACTAGGCATGAGCCATGTATAGAGTTAGCTTAGCAGTTCCTACCAATTTTCATGGTTTGGTCTCCAACCCAAGAAACAGAACACCGCATGAAGGTATTACATGACCCAAATAGCCTCCCCATCAAATGTGCTTTAAGTGAAACTTTAGCTCTATTTCACAGGTACGAAAAAGAGAAGGACACCACCATTATCTACAGACATTAGAATAAAGATCACCTGACGAGAATAGTGCTCAGCATCCCTCTTCATGGCAGCCATTTCAACCTTCATCTTTTGCAATTCAGCCTATAAATAAACCAGGAGCCATGGTATCAATTAATAACACGTGCAAAATGGTCAAGTACATTTTACTGCAGTTCCAAGCTCTAAGATTTATCTTAGATATTCCAATTACAGTGAAATCAAAAGTGGGAGTCTCTCCAGTTCTCTTTTACAAGAAGAATAGCGAGAGGCAAGGGGCAAAGAACACCTGCCTCCATAGTGGAAACCTTGTTCTCTGCATCTCTCTGGCCTTGACGAGTAGATGCAACTTCTTCCTGCCACGCCTGCATCTTCATTATTTAGGGTTTACATGAATGTACTGGAGTCATGACAAAATGCAAAATCTACACGCATTAGAAATTCTAGCAATTTTCATCTCCAGCCACATTCAAGCTGAGAATGGCAGGAGCAGAAGTTTAAAGAAGCATGTAGATATATTCATGTCTACAACATGTATTGAAAAAATAGCAAAGCCAATCTGTATTGATCATTCATGTTCCTTAGCAGCAAAAATTATTCATGAAAACTTGGGTAGACTTATGTTTTCACATTGACTTCTGAAATACACCTCCAATCAGCACCAACTATACCGGAGATCGCACAACGAAGATCAGGTCATTCTAAAAGGATATGCAAGGACCCTTAAGGATAGGCAAAACTATCACAATAGTGCACCTTAAGGAGGCAATGGATTTTACAGAAAATAAGTCGTTCCATCAGTGATTGTCCTCATGAAGTCCAGCAATAACCAGGTTTGTATGTGCATGTGCAAGAGAAGCTACTATTGATGGCATAGAGTAATGAGCAAAACTCAGGATGTAACTTATGCATTAAACAAGTAGACAAAAACCAAGCCCAGATTAATAAACGAGAAGCAATTTCTCATTGACCAAATCTTCTAAAGTGAAGAATAGACATTCCAACTGCACATTAATTGACCCTGTTCTGCATTTTTCTGAAGGACATGTCTTTGCACGAGAGAGTAGATAATTCAAAAGAATCTACCACAGACTCACATTTGTACCTGAATCAGTTTATTTGTCTCTTCTGGGGACTTCTTTTGTTCACGTCGAATACGGGCTTCCATATCGTGCAATTCTTGATTTAAGGATGAATTTTCAACCTAATGTATTCAAGCTGATAAACTGTTAGCTAAAGCTGCATTTAACTCGCACACAAGCCAAGTGTCCATGATGAAAGAGAAAACAAGCAGGTTGAATATTAATCTTACCTCCAGAAGCGCCTTTTGCTGCTCAAGTTCGGCTATCTTTGCAGTTCTCTCATCTATGGTCCGCTGAATAATCAAGCAAATATGGCATGCAATAAGTTAGCACTGCTTTACACACATTTCAAGGCAGAAAACCGGAGTCTGGAGATTTTAGAGACTGCCAAAGCACTACACCATAGATGATAATATACAAGACAAGGGAAAAAATATGAGTGCTCGCATTACCTGGATTCTTGCAAGTGCTGTGGATGATTCAACAGCTCTGTGTTCTAATTCTACTTCCCTTTCCATGGCAGCCTATAAACAAAAGTTATCTGCCATTGAACAAATGAATAAGAGAGACAGAAGGAAAGCAAACAAATCCAGTTCAAACCTTTTTGCTAGCATTATGTGCTGCACGCTCTTCTTCTGCCCTCCTTTCTGCAGAAGCCAGCTCCTCACGAAGGGCCTATAAAAGAATTGCATGCACAAGGAATCAAATTATCAAAGCAATAAAAACTCGTCCATGCTCTCAATCAGCGCAAGACATCCCATGACTAATTATACTTTTTGGTTCCAAGTAGAAAAGGCAAGAAGCAAGAGGGCCAACTTACTTGCATCATCCTCGTCTCAGTCAATTCTCGATTTCTCATGATAGAGTCCATATTCACCTGGTAAGAGAAAGAGTAAAAACAATTAAAGTCTCAGATAATATTCACAAGTCCAGGAGAAGACATATGGGGAACAGCTGAAGATTCCAAGGCAAAATAATCGGAGAGAAGCATTCTATCTAATGCAAGTGTAAGGTAGAGGATCAATATGCAGGATTGGTGTGTCTGCTCAGGCAATCTCTTTAATATAATAACTTTGTCAGGAAAAGTCTACTAGACTTGACTGAGATAATTAGATGCAAAGTAGAAGCTGATTAACTAAAATTTTACGATCTCTCCAGTTACATTCAAGTTAAGTATTATAAGCACTCATGTAAATCTATAGGCAGACAGATCAACCCAGCATTGCTTAAGAGAAACATGAATGTTTCCAGAGGGAACTTAACATGATTGCAGGAAAAAAAGGAAATATGGTGGAGTCGAGAAAGTTTATTCAAAGCCAAAGAAATTTGTTGAAGTAAATTTTACCAAGAAATTACTAGAAATTCTCACTCAGCCTTAACCTAATTCTCCAATATTCCTCCTCAGGGACTGTAATAGCAACAGGATGTTGTAAAAAGTATCATCTCAGAATCTAATTGCACACAATCTTTTCTCGAGATCATTTACAATATCCCACTGGAAGTCGCATTTATGATACAGGACTTCACAATACTGCTTCTGATATCAAATCATAGAGATTTTCCCTCTTGAATTCAAAAAACCAATACCTCTTAGAGAGGAGAATGACTGAAAGATAATTGGTGCAATTGCTTAGTCAGCCATGCTCCAGTGTATAAAAGACTTGATGCATCAGTGAACCGAGATTAAGATTCAAACTGAGGGACCACAATCAACACAAGGTGCATAATGTAAATAATCGCAGCCACAGCCACACCATGGAGCAGCAAAGAAAAATATAAAGCTATGCTGCACTCCAAACAACATTTCAGCAAAAAAGGAATGACCACAGCAGACCCATAATACTCCTTCGCCACATACTAAACCTTATAGATGATTGCCAAAATTTTGCAAAAAAATGAGAGATTGCAAGCCGATCATTTCACATTGTGCAAAATTCATGTGTATGTAATTGCTAAAGATGTCTTGAACCTGCAGTGAAGCCAGATTTCCTTCAGATAAAGCAAGTTGTGTCTTCAGGGAATCTACTGACTTGAGAAGTGCTTCAATTTCAGAATTTTTTGCCGTAAGGGCTTCGGCCATACTTGACTCTACTCTTGTGGCTTCATTCTTAGCTGCAGATAAATCTTGCTGGAGCTGCTTTATGTGAGCCTCATATGATTTACTGAGCTCTCTCTGTTGGACATTAAGTTAAGTTTCCACATTAGTTGCTCAACATCATTGCAACCTAAGGGAAGAATTGCTTCATAGCAACTTAAAGCTTACCTCCGAAGTAAGAAGTTCCTCGAGCTGTTGGTTTTCCGATTTGTATTCCTGAAGACGGGATTGAAGTCCAGTACAAACCTGAACAATTGAGTAAGCATCGTCAAGTTACAACTTGGGTACCATCTCAGTAATTTTATTGTGGAATAAATCCTTCTAAAGTAGTCTTGACTGAAAAGATGGCTTGTGTATCAAGTAGCTACTTGGGGACCATCTCGTTTTTATTGCTGAATAAATCCATCTGAACGGTCTTGAACGAAAAGAGGGCTTGGGTCTCAATTTAAAGCTCTGTCGCATTATAATTGAGGTCTGTAATCAGAATTAGTGAGGATCTCTCATTTACGGTTTCAAAAGCCTCATTTTCAGTGCACTTAAGAGGTTGAACATATTATAGTTGTACTAGGTCTACTGGGAGCAGTACAAGCAAACAGATTCAGTAATTAAGTCTGTCTCATCAGCAAAATGTCTATGATAGTTTCCACAATTCCATCAAATGAATGCCAACTGACAAAAAAAATCAGTAAAAGAAAATGTCCATCAATCTAATTTCAACCCTGCAGAAAAAACATCATATGTTATCAGAACCATACTCTTTCTTCTTTTGTCGATAAAACCTTAAGGAAAATAATATCAGTTACAAGTACAACTTACATAATTATATGCTTTCCAGAAGCGAAATATCATAACAACCACATTCTATGTCTAATCTAAGATGACTATCCTAAGAATAGAACTTACCCTAGCTAACCTGGCCTCTTTAGACTGACCACTGGAAGTTGCCGTTTTGAGAAGACCTTGAGCCTGCACAGCAACCAAATGGATTATTTAACAAGAACTCACAAATATTAAGAACTTAAGGAATTATGCAAAATCTGCTCACTGAATTACAACTAGCTTGCCTCATCAAGCTGCTCCTGTAATTTCATTGAAGCTTGCTCTTTGTGTTCTGAGTCCTTCTCTCTCTTGGGTGAAGATACAACAATTTCATCAGCGGTTTTCATTTCGCCTCCGTTGCTACTGGAAACTTCATTAATTGCAGATAGAGATCTTTCTTGTTCAATTTTTGTAGGAGCATTTGTAGCTTCCACTTCAATATTTTTCTGTTTATCAACCGAAAAATCTTCATCAGCAACCTCAATTACTTTAGTAGGCAGGGGTGAGGCAGAGTGCTCCTCACGAGCATCGGGAGCATTTTTATTGACGATGTCACCGCTTAGACTTGACACACGAGTCTCAACAATTGGTTCAGCTGCTGGAACTTCATCATTACGCAGATAATGGTTGATCATGTCATTTGCCTGCGTCTCTGGAGGCGGTGCATTGCCTTCGACAGGTATATCTTTGTTGAGGTCATTAAAATGTTCATCATCTGTTGAAGTAAGTGACTTATGCAAATGGCTGCCCTCATTTTCAACTAAACCAGCGGAGGTGTCTCCGTCAGGTTTGGCATCTATCTGTGGACTTCGGATAGTACTATGCTCCTCTGCAGTATCAATTTCTCTGGGAGATTCAGTTGTAGAAGGTCGCTTAACAGCCTGCCAAGAGCATGTACCAAAATGTGCTCTAAGTTGTTTTTCCTGAATAGAAGGATACTTCTTTAGGAACAGAGATAGAGAGCAAAGTACCTTTTTCCGTTGCTTTGTCCTCTTGGCTTGTGATCCTTGCCCATTAGAAGCTTCAGATTTTCAAAAGGAAAGTAGATAATTAATTAGAGACGTGAACTTAACATGTAGCAAAAGGGACCTTCATGATTCACAGTATGACCCCATGAGAGTGCTTATTTTATAGCACCGGCCCTGGTTCATCACCTACACTAGCAGCATCTTAAACTTTTGGTATTTACTCAATGTTCTACTAGAATTTCTGGTGATAGTCTTGAATAGTAGAAGACAACAGTTTTCACAGATATACAGCAAGAAAAAATCCATATGAAAGGTCTTTACCGGTCCAAATTTAGCAACTTGAGTGGTAACTAAGAGGAAATATTCTAGTCAAACATGAAATTTAGCTTCAAAGCCTCAAAAATATCAAATCTGATCAGTTTGCTTCATTACCCTTCAAGGTCTCTTTTAGCATTTAGGGAAATTTCGAACTTCAAAAGCATGTCCAAAGAAAGTCAATATCTACCTCAGCTGTGACAATCCTGCCTTCCAGGAGTCCCAAACTACTAAAGCTTATCTTTCATGAAAAGTCTTGATAAATTGTAGCATCACCAAAACGAGTGACTGGCAAAGAACTAATTCACTGGGGAAGGGAAGCTGCCTCCAGACACGGGAATTGAAATGCATGTGGTCTAAGCAAATAGCAGTCATCCAAAATCACTGTTTTAACAGCTACAGGATTAAAATCTAAGAGCAAGCCATTAAATATTGAAGTATGAAAATACATCCAATGAAACCAGTAATATCCACCTGGTGAATTCTTCTGCTCCTCTGCCAATTCATTCACGACCAGCTTTGCCCTTCGATCAACAACTTCAAACAAATCTGTACAAGAAGAATTCACAATTCTCAGTATCCCATTGTTATTAATAAGCTTAAAGCACTCAAAAGAATGTCTGGCTCCATATCATGCTTTTATATGTGGATTCTCTACCACCCTTCAGCAAGTGGCAACAAAAAGTTCAAATTGCATAATTCTCCAAACACATGCACAGTGAGAAGGAGCCTAATTCAATTTCTTCAACAAGTCCTGTCCACTTTCATGGAAAGAACTTGGGCATTTATTTGTAATACAGGCCTGGATAGCACAATTAGCTAGTGCGACTCTATGACTTGATATTAATGTAAATGGTGATCTTCGAACTAAGGATTTGTGACAAACATTCTACTGCGAAGCTAGGTGAAAAAAAATGAGCGTCCCCTCTCTAAATACTGATTAGATTTTTGTTGTGTCGGAAGGCTTGTGACATCTAGTATCATGAGGCGCCTTCGAAATCAAGAAGTCACACACTTAGCAAAAATTTCAAGACAGAGGTCAAAAAAAAAAAAGCAACCTTGTGTAAACATTTCAGATTATGATGATGAAAGACATAAAAGTAGATCACCGACTCATGTTTTTGGGCAGTGCAACAGGTGCTAAACTAATGTTATCTCATCCATCAGTAAATTCATCGGTAAATTTGAAAGAAAGATCCGGTGAACACTACCAGTTAATGCCGGAACATTCCAAATGTCTTGTTCGATCCTGAATGACAATCTAATGTAAGGACAATATCAATTAGCATATCCAAAGGCAATGCCCTGTAGCGCGTCGCAAATAGTTCGAAGTACACAGCTCATGGCAATCCTAACTCTCCACCTGCTTCCACCAATCCAAACATATATAGACAGCCTCATCTCGATGCGGATCATCAAACGGAACAATCCTCAAACTAATTTCTAACAGAGAACAATCCGAGCACCAAAAGCAGACTCCACCTCCCGCGAAGCACACCGAAAGCACCAAAACGGCGCTCGATCCAAGCGCGAGAGACTCTTCAAAAAAAAAAAAAACAGCGCCTCGGCTCGGACGTCACGAACGTCGGCGATGCCGGGAAAATGCACGCGAACCCACGAATCCGACGGCGGAATCAAAAAACACAACAGAGAGAGATTTCCGATGCGCACCTTCGGCTGCTTTGAGCCAGGAAGCCATTATCGGCGGGGCGCGCACCGATCAGCCAGCGGGCGGGCCGCGCCTCAGCGATCGAGCAATGGAGCTTCCATGAATGCGGAATCGACGCCTCCGACGGACCTCGGGAATCGGATCAGCTGAAGATCGGTGCTCCGGTGCAGCTTCGAGGATTCGAATCCAGCAGCGAATCGAATTCACGGCAGCTTGGATTTGAAGCTCTCTGCGCGCATGCGCTCTTCTTCTTCTTCTTCTTCTTCTGCGCACGAAAAATTTGGTTTTTCTTCTCCGGGAGTTATTGGAGGGGTGCGCCACAAGCGAAATGGCAGAGAAAGGGAGGAGGCTAGCTCCTTGGTGAATCCGGTGCCGTTGAGACTACCAAACGAGGGTGTGGCGACCAATGGGGCGGTTCCACGTGGCGGTGCGCAACGTGGCGCCATTCCGTTATCCTGTGAGCCGCGGTTGCGGCTACTGTTGGTGGGCTTGGCGGTTGAGGCGTCGGCATCGAGTCCATGGGCCTAGCCAGTTTGGGCCTTCATGGATGATGATTAGAAATCGGAAGAAATTTAATTTCGTAAATATATATTTATATATACTATGTAGGGATAAGCGTATGAAAATCTTAAAACTTATCACGAAAGTGTAATCGAGTCCTAAAAGACTATATTGGACCAATTTTTCTAGTTGAAAGACTTGCAATACACTTATCCTTATTAATATATATATATGTATTAATATAAAAGACCTCGGATTAAAGAAGCCCACTAAGATAAATTGTAAAAGTTGTAAGTCCTTATATGAATATATGTACAGCTAATTATTTTAAGTTTTACACAATCTATTTATAGAATATCAATTTTAAATTCAGAACATCAATTTCCCTCCCATCAAAAAGGGACAAAAACAAAAAAAAAAAAGATGGTTCTAATATTTAGGTCACTTCATCGGCTTTCTCTTGGTGAATTCACAGTATTTTGAAAAAATTTAAAGGACTAGCAGAATATTGACCAAGACTCAACGAATGTCCTTTTAAAATTATATATATATATATATATATATATATATATTTCCAAATGCCAAAAAATACTCCACAAACTCATACTCGATATTCCCACTTTTCAAACAATCCAAAAAATGCATCGACGATTACTTGAGGGACAAAAATACTTACAATTAAATCATCTATTTATGAAGTACAAATTTTCGATTTGGGCTAGAAAGAGCTCATTTAAAAAGCCTTGCTCTTTTAATTTTGGACAACTGATTTTTTTCTCTATTTTTTCTTGTTAAAACGGCCAATTTCTTTTAATAAGAAGACCAAATTCGCAAGAAATGACCTTATTCCACCTTGCTTGTGTGTCTACCATGACCCGTCGATGCCGTTAGCCATGTCAAATCCTAGGTGAACTTATATGGATTGAAAGTTTGGTACTTTTGTCCTTCAAGTAAAAGTTTGTGCTATTTTTTGGCTATTTGTAAAATGGGGATATTTGCAAGCATAAGTCAATATATTTTTTGAGCACTTGGCCTATATATGTGTGTATGTGTATAAAACTCAAGGACAAATGTGGGTATTCTTTTTGTAAGACTAATTATCGTGGATTTGTTTGGCATTTTAAAAAAATGAATAAATGTACTGAAAATCTTAAAATTTGTCATGAAAATACAATTAAGTCCAACAACTTTCAAAAAATACAATCAAGTCCTAAAACTTGTCAAGTTTGTGCAATTAAATCCTTCCATTAATTCTGTCTAACTCGACAAATGGAAAATGCTAATAAGTTGAAGACTTAATTACATCAACTAAACAAGTTTTAGAACTTAATCGCACAAACTTGACAAGTTTTAGGACTTGATTATACTTTTTGAAAGTTTTAGGTATCAATTGCATTTTCGAGACATGTTTTAGGATTTGATTGCAATTTTTGAAAATTTTAGGACTCAACTGTATTCGTGAAAAGTTTTTGGACTTTCAGTACATTTGTTCTTTAAAAAAACTGCAGAAAATTTGTAATTACAATAATATAGTTGAGCCTAATTAGCCAATTGGGCTTACACGCATTGACATTGGATTTACCTGGGCCTTTTGTTTCATGGGTATACTTTGTTTGCTTAGGCTCAGACAGGAAAGTGCATTATCTAGGAAACATCGTGAAAATGTTTCTAAGATTTAACTAATAACCTTTTAAAGCTAAATGGATTGTAAATGCATCTGTCTTTGAACTCATTTAAACTTAAGGCTTTTCAACTCAAACCCATTAATAATCCATTTATTAAAACTTGACTAACCCATATATGATCAAACTTATTGAATATGGGTTAAAAGTGGGTTGAAACATCTATCGGTGGTCCATGTCAATCGACCAACTCTGACTGAACCACCAGGTCAACGATTTTCGATCAAAATTGATTGGACAGATTATATTGGAATCTCTTGGAAAGGTTTAAGACTATATTGGCTAGATTGAAAATTTTAGGACTAAATTGACGGCTGTAGAATGAGCTTAAAACTTTTTAAACAATTTTCTCCTAATTTATACAGCTTAAAGCATCCCTAAATTCAACTCGAGCTACAAAAGTCCAAGTTAACTTAGAAATCAAAATCATGATCATCTTCTGACTAGCCAAAAAAGAAATTTACTTAAAAATTTATAATATATTGGATTTTATTGATCATATGTTTTGCCTCACTCTATTTTTTTTTTGGACAACCCTATTTTTATTGATTAATTGAATCGATTTTTGCACCTGTGGAATTTCCAAGATTTTATTGTTCTAAAAATGTGGCTCAATTTAAAAAAAGTTTTGGGATATTGTATTCCAAAAATCGAATCAAATAAATGATCATGTTATTATTATCGTGAAAAATTCAATCACTTTGATTGATACATGATTAGAAAGCTCTAAAGTTCGACAACTCAAACATTTCAAGTTATCTAATTGAGAAAAATTTTGAAAAATGATCTTCATATATTTTTTTACCCAAATTTGGCCAAAATTTAATCGAATATACCTTTTTTATCCGACGTCCATTGACTCGATTTTTTTACCTACGGAAAGCCTGTGAGCTGATTATTCCAAAAACATGGTTCGAATTTCAAAAATCAAAAGTATCGAGATGGTGAATTTTAAAGAAAGCATGTCGATGGAGAATCACGGTGGTCATACTTTTTATGTTCATCAGGCTAACGGAAAGTGCTCCCTAAAAGAAATATCAATGGTAAAAAATAACATATATTGGCCTAACCTATTGAGACCGAGCGTGTGCATCGAGCATATATGCGGAGTTCAAACATAATAATAAGATATGATCCGAAAAAAAGAAACTTTTCTATAGGCAATGAGGGAAATCAATTAGAAAGGCAGTAGAATACTTACGTGTAGCACATATTGTTATTGAGCATTTAAAATCATATACTTCGAAAAATTATGAAAAATTTTGTTAATATATTTTTACCAAAAATTTGGCCAGCAAAACTTTTCCGTCCTATGTCCGAAAAAGGAATGCTCTGCGTCACTTCATTGGTGAAGGAGGAAGCTGCTGAAATTGTGACTAAGTCAAAGAGAAAAAGATAATGAAATATGCATTTGGAAAATGCGAAAATCCAACAAGAAAAGAAAGGAAAAAGCTAGTTAAAAATTACACCACCGCTTCAACCAATATTCTTGTGATCACCCAAAACTTTTTACTGCATTTTCAACCACAAAATGAAACTGAACAAATGTGCAATGTGGAATAAAAGAGCCAAAAACAATCTAAGGAGCCTAATTGTCCAAAAACTTATAAAATATTTTGTCATCTCCAATAAAATCTATTCTGATCTCTTCAAACTTGGCCCTACCTTTGCAAGAGAGGGGAAGTTTTGGTCAGAATCCCACGTAAAGAAGTGTGCACACATCCATAATGAAAAAAAAATAAACCATAATTTTTTTTTCAAAAAACAATTCTGCAACTCAATTCTATTAACTAAAAGACAGGCCGAAAAAGTTATTGAAAAGCCCACCTTCTAATTTCGAATTCACCGAGAACGAGTTGGGAGTTGGAGATTACACAAACAATTTCACCCGTCGCTAATTAGAATTCATCGAGAATGAGTTGGGAGTTGGGAATTACACAAACAATTTCACCCGTCGCTTTAGTGAGAAGAACCTCCAAAGTGTACCATGGACAATGGAAACTATGGCTCAAGTCAAATTTTGAAATAGATCGGTTCAAAACAATCGAGAGGAACTTACTCGCCGCATTCGCTTCTTGTTCTTCATAAAGTCTTATCATCGTAATCAAATGTTGTTTTCGGAGATTCTATGAGTGTCTGCTTCTTAAAGTTTCAGGCATTGTTGCCGTAGTTTACCTAGAGTGTTCTCAAGTGTGTATGGTTTCCTTTCCGTACTAAAAAGATATAGGGCAAAGAAAAAATATTAACTGACGGTTAATTGCAATGATATGTTGATGCAATTTTTCACTTTAGTCCATGATAAGTAGATTTTTGACATTTTAATCATTTGAACTATGCCGGGTGTTTCGCAATGATTTGCCTTGTTCATTTTGCAGGGATGCATTTATTTTGTAAAAATGAATGATTTTAAAAATATTTTTTTAAAGATGATTAATTGTATCACTTACAAAAATAAATGAACAAAAAATAATTTTATCATCCACGGATAAGTTACGTCCTACTCCTTATCTGCAGCTCGGGAGCTCACCCCGTCTCTCTTTTCCTTCAAGAACCACCGCTCTTCCTTCCTCTCTTCCTTGATTCTCAATTTTTGCTGTTTGGATGATTCCGGAACAAGACACCAAAGCAACTTTGGTCACGGCACCTCTCTCAGCCTCATGGTGGAGGCCATCGCTGCTATTGCGGCCACCGAGGTGCAAGTGACCGAGTAAGGTGCGGACGAATCCAAAGAAGGCGTTGTTGTAGCCACCATTGCTCCGGCCAACCCAAAAGTGTATCCTAGTACGTTAGGGAAGTACACACATGTTATGTGAGATGTGATGATATACTAGATATTCAAGTTTCAAAGTATACACACGACATCTAAAATAGGTTATTAAGTGTGTGCTCACAATGTAAGTGAAAATTAATACAGAATATTTAATAGTTCCCTAATTGATCTATAAAAGGATCAAGATGGCTCCAGGGCAGCGGAACGGGGCGTAGGCCATGGCTTAGAGAAAGAAAAAAAAAATCTAGGCAAGACCACGAGTTTAGGTCTGCTATGTTCACCTCTCAAATGGATTCCTTAAAAAATAAATAATTTCTTAGTACAACATTTATAGGAAAAATGACATTAAAAGTGCCATAACTATCGTACAAGCTCATTTCAATGCCAAAACTTTTCAAATGATTACTTGAGTGCTACGTTGATGAAAAATCAATAATATAAATATCTATTATGACGATTCATCTTATATGGTTTTCTGAATTGATTTTGACTTTAACTTGGATTTTTTAAAAAGAAACTCAAGTTCAACATGGACAACCTTCGACGTACGCAGCAAAAAAGGGCCAATACGACCTCATTTGACTTTTGTTTCCCAAATTGACTTGAATATGAAACCCTAATTCTTAAGCTTTTTTCTTGGAGCTTGACCACAGATGAAGAAGATTGAGGAACATGGCTCAATCATGGGAGAAGAGAGAGAAATTGAAGATTCGGTTATGAGGTTAGGATTTGAAAATGATAATTGATTAACTCACAAATCTACCTTCTCTTCTCATTCATCTTTCTTCACCTTCTTCTGTCATCTACTTCATTTGCGTCTTCATTTTCATCCGAAAAAACTCAATTGCAGTAACCAATTCATACAAGTACTTATGTTGCTCCCTCTTGTTCACAGCTCTTATTTGTTCGATTCTTGAATGTAACATGCTCAATTTTTGGTAATGTCCATCCAGCTCTCATTCTCCATTGCAACTTTCAGCATATAATTTTGTCCCAATTTCTCAGATGAAGGACAAATCGAAATTAGGGTTTGAAGAAGAGAACGAATTTAGCCCCAATTCGCAAATTAATTTGAGGCAAATAACACATTGATAATGTAGTTTAAAGTAATTAATGTTGACTCAAACTACGTCATGTCCTATCCCCAGTCATGTCTAATCCAAGATATTGCTGCCATGATGTCTTGGATGAACTTAGACACGAAAGTCCGGCTGTGGAGTGGTATAACTTAATATGGAGTAGCGGCATTAGCAAACACAATTTTATTGATTGGTTAGTATGTAGGGATAGGCTTCCGACAGCAGAGATCATATCACGGTGGATGACCTTAGTCGATGTCTAATGTACCTTCTGCAGGGCAAGTATAGAGAACATGACTCACCTTTTCTTCCAATGCGAATGGACAGGTAGCATCTGGCGCAATATTCTTGCGCAACATGGGATCAGGCGAAATGTATGGGGATGGAATGAGGAGCTTGAATGGATGGTTAAAGCCACAAGAGGCAAAAATTTCGCAGCGAAACTTCTCAAAGTATCTTTCCTAGCAACTGTATATTACACTTGGATGGAGCGCAACCATAGGCGGTTTCAAAACAATTCAACTGACATTCAGATTATTTTGGCGAATGTGCGGAAAAATGTAAGAGGTAGAGCTTCGCTATACCAAAAAATCAAACCTTCACAAGCTAACGTTGTTTTAGCTACTTTATGGGACTTCCTACCTCCATATTCTCGAATTATTAGTACTAGTTGTAATGTCGGGGTATGCCCCTAAGCTGCTGTACATCATCTGTTTTATACTACTTACATTTTACACCAAAAAAAAAATTAATGTTGACTCACCTTGTTGGCAAGCCAAGTTGGTTGAAAAAATATTAAATTATTGCCATATTTGATTTTTTAGAAATCCAAATCAACGAAGGCACTTAAGTAATAGCTCGAAAAGTTTTGGTATTGATATGAGTGCCTTAAGAAAATTATAATACTTCTAGTATCATTATCCAAATATTTCAAGCTACTGAAGCCAAAGATTTGAAGGAAAACTGTAATTTTCATTTTGTCACTCAACCTCGATAGGCTCCCTCTCCACTCTCAATTTTGGTCTTCCTCCTATCACTATCATTCGTCTTCTTCGAGCCGCCATCATCATTAATGCGATTACGTCATACCAAGCAAGCTATCAAGCTATTGCCAACTCTCATACGCATCTGCTAGTGTAAATAAGTCGGTAGATGTTTGGAGAAGGAATGGATAAAAACTTGATGATAATTGACGGAAAATTTGTCCAAAAAAATCTTAAACTAATTATACGGCCGCCAATTTAGTTTTACACTTTTAATTTGGCCAATTAATCCTAAATTTTTTGATGAATTTTCAATGTAATCCTTCCGATCAATTTTAACTGAAAATCGCTGATGTTGCAATCCAATAAATATCGGCTCACCATCCAACGTGGCATAGCTAGATTTTATGTGTCTAATGAGGCTCAAAATGACGTCATTTTGCAATTTTTTTAATTTTCTGTATTTTTCTTTTTTTTTCTTTCTTCTTTTTTTTCCTCTTTTTTCCCCTTTACAGATCGTCCGGGAAGATTTACAGTGAGTAAAGGGGAAAAAGAAAAACATTAAAAAATTAAAAAGTTTATATAAAATTTCAAAACGACTTTGTTTCAATCATTCATGGTGCACGTCAGTGCCAGTTATATCACGTAGGATTGCCAATATTGCCTGGACCACCACGTCACTGTCTCCGACCTAAATTGGAATTTTGCGTAAAAATTTAGGACTAAATTGATCAAATTGAAAAATTTAGGATTGAATTGGCGACTGTATAATAATGGAGTATTTTTGTCTCTCAAGTAAAATTTCATGCAATTTTTTTTTGGCCATTTGTAATGTGGGCATCCTTTTGTCTTTCGCACATAAGTTCATGTATTCTTATGACATTTGGCAAATGGCCAAAAAAATTGAAATGTGAGAGGGGGAGAGGGAGTGTAAGGATAATGTACATATTGTTCTCGTAAGATATTCTTCTTTTTTGGTCAAATAGAAATGTGTACTTACAAGAGCCCGATTAACCAATTGGGCTCACGGGCCTTGTCATTGGAGATAACTTGAGCCACAAATCTGCAAAATGCTCATGCCCAAAATCTATATACATATCCTTACTTGGGCCTGATCTTTCAGTCACAGGCTTCATTGTTTTCGGCTCAGACAGGAGCTCCATTTTCAAGGGAACATCATGAAAATGATTTCAAGATTTCGACAACATGAAGAAGGAAAGTTACAAAAAAGGAACGTATTATTTCTACAAAACCTTTCATAGAACTTAGAAATTTTATAAATTTTACCTAATCTCATCTGCTTCTCTTAAGTAGAATCACTAACGCCTGTCATGGTTATTGAACCAATTCAATTCATATGCGTTAAAGGTTCGTTTAGCATGATTATGATGGAATTAAGGTTGTACTACATGATAATTGCGTTGAGTTGTAGCTACGTCATGAAGCGATATAATTGGTGTGTTTTGGGCAATGCATAAATTAAAGACGGGACACTTTAAGACTGAATATAACGGCTTTCCAAGAATTATCGTAAGCACTCTTGTTGTAAATATGCCCATCAAACAGCCTACAAAAATTACAACACTGCTCTTCATAGTAAGAGTCCGTACCAAAAAATCTCTAAGAACATCGTAAGGACAAACCTTGCTACTGAAACCACGGTCATCCGGTGTCTTCCGACGAACGTCGAAAGCAACTCTCGATGAGCACAATCACGAAACCTGAGTTTAACAATGTGCTCAAACTCTTAAACACACCCTTTTCCTCCCACCTGAAATAAAGCAACAAAGATAATATTGAACCCTATGAAAACAAGTTACTTAGGAACACCACTCCAAGTTCATGTCCATGCACCAAAGGCCCGCGACTTTTGGCCTTGGCACCTCATCCGCTCTTGACTTTTTAAGCCACGAAACTCATCGATTTTCGCTTCAATTGCGGGTCTACACCACGCCCCCACAACTAAAAGCATATTCATCACTTTACCCTTTAATTTATTTTTTTATCCTTGTTCCTCCTTTATTCTTTGTCAGAATACTTATTTTTAACCATGAACCCCGACAGCCAATTTGCCCTAAAGTAGTGCTCGGGATGGTTCGTGCTTTTTGGAATCTCGAGCAGCAGCAGCAGCATATATTGCAAGACTTGATTTATTGCAAAAGCGAAAGCGAGCGAGACGTATCTCCCCACACAGATTGCTTGCTTTTTCTGCTTTTTACTGTGTCTCTTGCATGTCTGTGATCCTGTGGGAAGGAAAACCAAACCACGGCCTTGCTAAAACAATGATTGTGTTGCGATTTACGGTATGTAATGTCAATCTAATTACACATTAGCTTCCTTTAATTTATGCACTCTGTTCGGCGTTGTCATTGGGGAAAAAAATCGGAAAAAAAATCGATGTTCTTTGGATTGTTGGAAGCAAACAATCCCGCAAGCGATGGTCGATTTTCTTACCCAAATCAGCTAATATGATTCACGTACTCATCATCCCCTCCATCCAGTCTCCTATTCTTTTTTTTCAGTTTGGCCTTATGTTTGGTGACTTCTCTTATCTCTACGAAACAGTTTCTTCTTCGAGTGTCAATAACGTTAAAAGCACTATAGTTACAAGTGCAACCGTAGAATTAGACTAACATGAGAAAGCAGCACTTATGATTGAGAGAGAGAACAACACCTACGTTTATCTCACGATGCAAATTGCAAAGCATGCATGATTAAACCGATGCCACGGAATCGCCAAGTGTGACCCTCCATCGTTATCGACATATCAATTTGGTGGCTAATAATGGCCAGTGCAGATCTAGGGTTGTGAAGAGTGTGCGTCGAGAAGACTGACTCAGTCGAGCATTGTCGACCCGAAAATATTGTCTTTAGAACTGAAACGTCGCTTCATCAAAACTGGCTTGGAACAATCTTAGGAATTAGGATTGTCCCTAACGAAAGAGAGGACAAAAGATTTCCCAAAAAGAATCACATTTAAGTGGGGATCAGTTCGTTGGGGTCACGGAAACATGAACACTTGGTTAAGTTCAACATCATTCAACTTCGACGTATGCGACCGAGTCACAAGCTTGATGTAGCTGATTGACGACGGCAGATTCTAAACTCCATTTCACAACTAAGAGTGCGTCTATTTTACTGAAAATTCCATGATAAGGGAAGATGTTTTCCGAGATAATTATATTTTCGTAAGTTTTCATTTGTTTGACGGTTTAGGGAACAAAAGAAAAGCCATTTTCTCTCAATTAGGCTTGTTGTTCTCAGTCCACAAAAAATATTTTTCATAAATCGATTAGTTTTCCGTCATCCAAATACAGAAAAGTCGAAAAATAATTTCTTTAAAAATAGTTTTTTTAAGACAAACGGATTCTAAAATATTGTAATCACCCAATTAACAAAATTAAGAAAAAAAAGATGATCGAATTTCAACCAATAAGAGAAGAGGAGCAGGTTTAATGGGGGAAACCGAAAACCTCAATGATTGAAGGAGCCAGACATGAGACACGGCCCCGCTGTCGGAATCGGACGGTCGGTATCAAGCGATCACTCGCGGCACGCGTCTCTTTGCTGATTCTAACATTTTTTTTCTTATTTTTTTTTCATTAATTGTTTTCCATAGCCATAAAATTGTGGAAAAAGCAAAAATGCGTTGAGTATTATTGTCAAGGATAAGCATTGGCTCAAAGCTTCGATTTGCTTTGGTTATATGTTCGGTGACTTTTTATCTCCATTTCTCTTATATCTAGCAAACAGTTTATCAAGTGTCAGTAACGTTAAAAGCACTATGGTTACAAGTGTGACTATAGAATTAGACTAATATGAGAAAGCGGCACTTATGATTGAGAGACAGAACAACACCGACGTTTATCTCACGGTGCAAATCGTAAAGCATGCATGATTAAACCGATGCCCCGGAATCGCCAAGTGCGACCCTCCATCATCATTGACGTATCAATTTGGTGGCTAATAATGACCGGCGCAGGTCTAAGGTTGTGAAGAGTGTGCATCGAGAAGACCGACTCGGTCGAGCATTGTCGATCCAAAACTATCGTCTTTAGAACCGAAACTTTGCTTCATCAAAACCGGCTTGGAACAATCTTAGGAATTGTCCCCAATGAAAGAGAGGACAAAAGATTTCCCAACAAGAATCTTATTTAAGTGGGGATCAATTCGTTGGAGTCACTGAAACATGACGTATGTGACCAAGTCAAAAGCTTGATGTAGCTGATTGATGACGGCAGATTCTAAACTCCATTTTACTAAAAACTTCATGATAAAAGAAAATGATTTTATTTTTACTAGAAAGAGAAATCATTTTTTCTCAATCTAAACTTATAGGTTTCGGTCCATGAAATTTTTTTTCATAAATCGATTAGTTTTCTATCATCTAAACACCAAAAAGTCGAAAAATAATTTTCTTGAAACATTTTTTCTTCAAACAATCGTAATCACCCAATTAACAAGATCAAGAAAAAAAATGAGAAGAGGAGCAGGTTTAAGGGGCCGAAAACCTCAATGATTGAGGTGGAGCCAGACATGAGACACGCCCCCGTTGTCGAAATCAAACGGTCGGCGTCGAGCGATCATACGCGGCACGTGTCTCTTTGCTGATTCTAACATTTTCTTCTTATTTTTTTTTTCCGTTAATTGTTTTCCATAGCCACAAAATCGTGGAAAAAGCAAAAATGCGTTTGAGTATTATTGTCAAAGATAAGCATCGGCTCAAAGCTTCAATTTGCTTTGGTGAGCGGACCTCCGTCTTTATGTGCTTTGAGAGAGACGGGTCCAATCATGGAGCGCCAATCGCATCACACAAGTTTTTCAACCTTTCACACCTGCTCTTTCGATTTTGAGTCCTTTTCTCCAAGACTCCCATGCTGATTTTCGCAATTTTTTTTTTGCCTCTATAGGATGCAGATCTAAAGAGGATTTTAACCTTTTAACTTTTGTGTCAAAACATTTCACTAAATGAAAAATTATCTAAGCAGTTTTAAACTTATCGTACGATATCAATTCAGTCATAAGCTTTTAAATTTTACCAATTTAGACGTAAACATTTTCATGAAATTTTAATGTAGTCATTTAAGCCAATTTTCGCTAAAATTTACTGATGCGGTGGTTTACTACGTAGGACGATCGGTAATGATTGGACTGTCACGCTAGTGATTTTTTCGGCGAAAATTGGTTGGGTATCACTGCATTGGAATTTCAGGCAAAGATTTGTGACTAAATTGACAAAATTGAAAAGTTTATTATTGAATTGACATTTGTACAATTGGTTTATGACTGATCAAGTAATTTTCTCTTCTAAAAGATATCCATGTCTTTCCCAAAGGCGTATTGTCATAGGAATACGTAAAATGGATGAAGTAATACTTTAGTAACCAGGATAATTGTCACACAAACTTTTAGAGCAATCGACAACCGTCTCACTAAATTTTACGAACAATGGCAGGATGCTATTTAAAACATAACGCATAAAGAGATGCATGCAGCACGGAAAGCATTGAGAAACACTAGACACTCACATCACTTAGCAAATTAAATTGTCCAATACCCTAAATGACCAAAAAAAAAAAGAACGATCTACTAAAACCAATTTGTTTAGGGTTTTGTTTACAAGAATAATTATAAAAAAAGCAAAATAAATAGTGAAAAAACTCATTTATGGCGCAAATGATAACAATTCTGCTCTAGAAATCAATATTTGGCCAGAAATAGATTTTTTTTTTAATTTCTATTCCCTCTTTCTAAGCCAAAATACGCGTTTGGTAACGACACAAAATTTATGTTCCCGAAATAAAATTTTTTTTTGATAATGACACAAAATTTCTCCCTCCCAAGCAACAATGGGAGGCAGCCAACGGCGGTGGACGGTGGCATCAAAACTAGAAAACTAAAATTATCTTATCAAATGGATTTTCTTTCCAAATCCATTCCTGGGAACCGAAAAAATAAAGAAACAAAATAATTATCATGTGCATCCTCGTATTGCCGGCAGCACAAAATCATTTTGTCCAACTTTAGGGCTAATAATTCATTTCCTCCCCAAAGTCAGTGGAACCCTTCAACGCTGCCGATCACGACACCCCCCCCCCCCCCAATAATTGATGCGATTATTAATGGAAATGATGGCAACACCTAGATATTTCCCTTTGAACTACTACTGATTCCCCTGTAGATTTAGCAAGAATCTTTGCTGAGAACCTCCATTTCTGTTCTCAAAATGTCAGCTGATTTAAAAAAATGTAAGCACTTGTTATTAATATGTCGTGGTTCCACGTGTAACATTAATTTAACCCTAAACAGCACCGAAATCAGCAGCATGCCAGCTGTCGCATCTCTAAACCCTAATTTCCTATGCATGTATCCAAAAACATAACTTGAATATTACCGCGTAACACGCATATTTCGATTTTGATGATATGAATATACATGAATGTCTTTCTGCATATGACCCATATGTAATGTGATCCACAAAACTTTGTACAAGCTGATTAAGAACCGATGCCAATCATCGTGATCTGCAATGGTTGAGCCTGAGTTATTAATGCTTGATTATAAAAAAAAATTCAGTCGTGCCATTAATGTAAAAAGCATTGCCATAAATTTTCAGTAGATTTTGAAATGAGCGAGGCATACTCAAACATGCTTCATTTTTTTTTTGGGTCGCGTGGCGCGGTGGCTAAGCGAGACATGCTTAGACCAACAGCCTTGTTGGAGTAACACATAACCCACAACCATGGTGCCCACAGAAAGTTCGACAATAATTTTCCGAACCTAATTCGTCGTCTCGCATCATAATTTCGAGCCAAAAAATAAAGAATAAAGAATAAAGAATAAAGAAAATACATCTCACTTCATAATTGAGGTAGACCTGCTGCTTAGGGTTTAGCTAGAGTGGTAAATACTTTCAATTTCAGTCGGGACCAGTCGAAAGTTATCAAAGCTTTGAGCAACAAGCTGTCTAGAAGTTCTTGCTCAAAAGCTTCGTCGGATTAGTTCACCCAACTACCGCTATTTGCTCGCTGTTCACTTCACCCAATCCTTAACATAATTTTCGTGGGATGATATTGTCTTTGATTCAATTTGTAGACCACCACAATCATACCTAAAAGAAAAGAAAAGAAGCAAAACAAATGCTGGGTTTCGCTTAAGAATATATAATGTAGAATCGATTTCTTCCACCATGGTAGCAAATGTCGCGAGCTTATCTAACTCGAACTTCGTATTTCAGACATCAGAGTGGTCGCCGCAACCAGCTAGATGGTCCATAACCGTGTGAAGGCAATATTTTCGTAAAATAAGTGCTGATATTATCATATGAATGTCATCAATGGAAATTCATAAAATGCTGGTGAGATTTGTAGCACTATGCAATTGTAGATGTTGTATAGGTCTATTATTAAATCATCTTTTCTTTTCTTTTCTTTTTTTGTGCTTGCTCTCGAAACGATGCACACCCGGAATTATGTATTCCCACTGCTACCTATTTAGACTTCTAATTAATTTCTCATGCAAAACTCAATAAAAAAAAAGGATTTATTCCACGAAAAATCTAAAATTTGTATATCTGTGGTAAATTTATCAAAACCTAATATTTTGACTATAAAAAACTCCAAACTGGTATATTTGTGACAAATTTATCACAAACTAATTTTTTGACTACTTAAAATCTCAATTACTCTCATCTAAATTGGATTAATACCACGAAAAATCACAAATTGATAAACTTCTGACAAACATAAGGGTTAAATCCCAAATTGGTACACTCATTAATTGCCATGTGCCATCAAACTCAGCAATTTGAGGATAAAATTTAACAAAAACTGACAGAGGATAAATTTGTCATAAATGTACCGATTCTGGGATTTTAAATTAATTTTATGAGTATTAATTTGGAGTTTTTCGTATTTAGTAATATTAACCCATAAAATAAAATAAAAGTCCCTCGCACCAAAATAGATGATACATAGTACAGAGATCTTTCCCTGCAAATTCTGATCCAGAAACATCATTCCGACCAGACCCAGATTCTCTGCTCCTGAATTATCCACGGAAGTGGGTTGGGGGGGGGGGGGGGGGTGTTTGAGGATCCACAGGACTCGCCACCGCCGATGAACGACGTCGTCGTATCCGTGCAAGCTTCCGTCCCTCCCTCATTTAATTTTTCAGTGCCACTTCCCGAAGTGACCTCCCAACTAGCCAGCCGAATTTCGACCACTAGAGTTACCCAACCTCGACCACCTCTTCTTTTACTCACCAACCTCTATAGGCTACTACCGCACGAGACGCCGTCACCATCGCCGTCGCCGGCCGCCGTGCGGGACTTGCCTCGTTGCTGTCCGATGCCGGATTGCGATCGGGCTTCTCTCGGAATAAGCATGGTACGTGCAGTTTCGCTCGGTATGATCACGTCCATTATCGAACCCGACATTTCCGGCATCGCCAGAAGGAAATAAGGCTAAGATTCGAGAGAGGAAATCCACGTCTCTCCGGTTCCTTTTCCTTTTATTATCGACAGTGGGCAACAAGGGAGGAATTGCCAAAAATAAAAGACAGAAAAGAAAAGAAAAGGCCTAGAAAGAGAAAGAAACCAACTCCTCCAAGCTTGTCGAAATTTAGAGAGTGCTAGCTCCATGCCATGGTCCAAATTTTTTTTTTGTTTTGTTTTTTTTTCACATAAGCAAAGGAGCCTCGCCGCCACCGTCCGAAAGCATTTTTCGAGTCGATTAATGCTAAAAGATACGTAGATCGGTTTACCAGGCGGGTTTACGAAGAGAGACCATGCGAACCGTGAGCGGACATCTGAACAGTTCTTTTTCGACGCCCCGGTAAGATCCGGGGTCGCGTTTTTCCCCGTCATAAACCGATTTGGTAATCCGATCTTCGTATGTTTCGGCATTTTTGCCGCATCAGGGCTTGTGGAAATGCATCCGAATCATGCTTGATGCCCCCCGGCCGGCCGACGGCGACCCTTATGAAAGAACATTCGTGGAGATCCAGGACCGTTAGGAAGAAAAACTAGCACCATGTCGGAAAACGTCGGCGGCGGCGGCGGCTGCGGTTCAGCCCCACATGCCATAATGATACGGGGACTCCACCGGGGCCATGGTTTTCTGCAGCTTCAGGTCCTTGTAGAACTTCCTGATGAACTCCTCCGCCGCCACGTCGACCTCGCCGCCGTCCCCGTCGTCGTCCTTCAGCGGGAACGGCGAGTCCGTGATCCGCAGCTGCCGCACCGCGGGGCTCTTCCCGAACCCGGGCAGCAGCATGGGCGACGCCTCCACGACGTCGGCGCTGTTCAGCATCTCCAGCACCTTCTGGACGGCGCTGATCGCCCCCGCGTCGTTGTAGCGCGGCGCGAGGTGGTGGCGGTGGCTGCTGCGGCGGCCGTGGTGGTTGCCGTGGCGGTGGCGGTGGTGGCGGTGCTTGCCGCGCTTGGGGAAGAAGGGGTTGTTGGCGGGGGTGTTGCTGCAGCTGAACTCGTACTCGCGGGGGGCGAAGGATGAGTAGGCGGAGGCGGAGGCGATGCAGGCGACGTCGTCGTCGGAGCGGCAGGTGAAGGAGGAGTAGTAGTGGTGGAGCATGAGGTTGCCGATGGCCTTGCCGGCGAGCAAGCCGCGGTTGAGCATGACGTGGAGGTCCACCATGAGCTTGCTCTTGGAGAACAAGCCCTTCCTCATCATGAACGCCGCCGCCCGTACGACGCTCCACAGCTTCTTCGCCACCGTCGGCGTCCTCGGCTCCATCTCCATTAACGACGACTCGCGCAGAGAAAGGAGGAGGGAGGGAGAGAGGGGCTTTTTGGTCTTTTCAGGTTTCTGGTTTTGGTTTGGGGAGGAGGGAGATAGGGGGAGGGAGATATTTAAAGGGGGAGGAAAATAATTTAATTTTTCTTTTTTTCGTGATATAAGATTTTAGGGAATTTTTTAAAATGAAATTAATGCTGGCCACGCGCCACCGCGGCGCGTTGTCTTCGCTCTAAAGTGAAAAGGAAAGCTTCGAGACGGTGCCCTGGATTTTTTTTTTTTTGCTCTTTTGGCCATGACTTGGAATTTCGAGTGTGTGGATGGTGCCCCTCGAAAATAATAACTCCTACGTGCAAATTTTTTATTATTTTTTTATTTTTCATAGTTCAAGGGCACGAGCGCATACACCCGGTACATCGAGGGCTCGCGGAATACTATGCTTGTCCATTAGACCTGTCAAACGAATGGGTCGGATCGAAAATGGTCTGACTCAAGTAGACCCATTTCCAGGGAAAAGTGCCATAAAAGTCCTAAACCTTTTGCATTAATGTCAATTTAGTCATAAACATTTTTTTGTGCCAATTCAGTGCTAAAATTTTTGCATTGGTACCAATTTAGTCCTAAACCTTTTTTTGGTGTCAATTCAGTCCTAAACCTTTTAAATTAGTGCCAATTCAATCCTAAACCTTTTGTTTTTGTACCAATTTAGTCCTTCCGGCCAATTTTGACTGGAATTTGCCAATGTGGATGCCTGCTGGCCGGTAACCGGTCACCGGCGCCGATGTGGCGCTGATGTGGACAAATTAAATAATATTTTAATTTTTTTTGAATTTTTATTTTTTTCCTTTTTTTTCCACTTTTTTTTTTGGTTTCTCCTTCCTCTGGCCGGTTGCCGGTCCAGTGATCGACCAGAGGCCAGAGGCCGGTGAGCTCGACCTCGCCAGCCACTAGGGAGGGCGGCCTTGCCTGGCGAGGCCGAGTCTCACCTTGGTCGCCGACCAGCTAGAGGAAGGAGAAACCAAAAAAAAAAGTGGAAAAAAAGGAAACAAAAAATTCAAAAAAATTATTATTTATTTTGTCCATGTTGGCACCGATGATCGATCGTCGGCCGACAGGCATCCACGTCGGCAAATTCCAGTCAAAATTAGTCGGAATGACTAAATTGGCAAAAAAACAAAAGGTTTAGGACTGAATTAGCATCAATTTAAAAGGTTTAGGACTGAATTAGCAAAAAAAAAAGTTTAGGACTAAATTGGCACAAATGCAAAAGGTTTAGGACTGAATTAGCACAAGAAAAAGTTTAGGACTAAATTGGCACCAATGCAAAAGGTTTAGGACTGAATTGGCACCAAAAAAAGGTTTAGGATTAAATTGGCACTAATGCAAAAGGTTTAGGACTTTTATGGCACTTTTCCCTCCATTTCCATGTAACGCAATTCTAATCATCTATATCTGACTCAATCCATACTCGACCTCACACATATTGATTAAACACTTCCACATTTAACTAAATATAATAAAACTTATACCTAAACTGAGATAAGAGTGCGGAGTGAGTGAATGCAAAATTGAGTGAGGGCGAAAGAGAGGGGTTGAGTTTAAATAAGTTATAAACCCATTTATGATCCATTTACGACCCATTTAACATCCATATTATACTTATACCCATTTATGACCCATTGACTAAATATAACTAATCTATTTATGATCAATTTACTGATATTTGGGTCAAGAAATGGGTTTATAACTCATTTTTACATGTCCAATGCCCACGAACCTATTAAGTCTATGGTTTAACCTATTGAGGTGATTCTCTGGTTGAGAGTAGTTTGCACGCAATTTATAAGATTTAAATAGGCAGCATCTGATACTTTAGATAGAAATTATCGGACGCCCCAACCGACTGCACCAGCCCATATAACTATTGAGCATACAATTACCATCTCTTTTGTTGCAGCTAGTTATATGTTGTGAAAGTAAAGTACGGATTTATTTACACATATTGGTACCTACATTCATTTTCATCTTATTTACCTCTTTGCTGTGCCGGACGCATTTTGCATTAGAAAAGTAATTGTACCCATCAGTATTTGGTAATTTCCAACATGCTTACTAATGTTCTTAGAAAAGAGCAATTAACCTATGGAAAATTAGTAAGTATTCACGATGAAAACTAGTTTTTAACCTATATCAAATCAAGAGTTAATCCTTTTGATTAGAAATATTTCATATTGAAAAAAAATTTCGATATCTCTATGATTATGAAAGTAACTCTTTCTATGCGATAATTAAGTCTTTAAATTGGAAAAAGCATCTCAATAATAGTAATTTCTTTTACAACACGGCAGTAATCAATGTATAAAACTACTTAATAATTGCCTTAATCAGCTTTGTACACGCGCGCGCGCACACATATATATTATATGTATATATTATTTTGCTTAATTCGATCCAATGATTTACATTATTTTAATTAAACGCTGATGGTTTAAATTGCAGTTGCATAATATTTATTTTTAAGCTCAATGCTGCATGGAATCCACTGCACGTGTCAATTTGCTATTCAATCTTGTTGAATGATACATAAAAGAGTAACCTCCCATGCATTGGTAGATGATTGTCTAAAGCCAATTGCTAGCTGACTGTCTCACCTTCTATCCGAGTTTCAACTTGCTCAACTTTCTTAAGATGCTTGATAAACAATCTAAATTAGGTTAGAGTTAGACTTATGATACTTGTGTAACAGTACAACAATGTCAATATTAGACTTGTTAAAATGGGTCATAGACCAATTTCTTAACCCATAATTGATGGACTAAGGTATTACATGTATTAGTTATATAATGTATATGAGTCATAAATAAGTTTAGAATAGTAAAGCTAAAAATAATATGTGTGTTAAATGAATTCATAATTTACTTAGACACAATTTATATTTATGAGTCTCTTTTCATTCTCTCTCGACTTTACTCGATCTCGCGCACACTCACTCGATATTTTTACCTAAATTTGAGTCGGATTGAGTATGGATTGCGTATGAGTCGGGTCTCAGTATATGTCATTAGATTGGTATTAAATGGAAATGGCTCAATTTGGATTAAATGGGTCAAATTTGAGTTGGAGTATTTGTTATCCGATTCACCCATTTGATGGGTTTAGTCGATATAATGTCTTGACTCTTTTCACAAAACCGAAGCTCAACAACACGCCTAAGGCTACGGTTTAGGACTGAACTGGGAGTAAGCTATTGCTGCACTGTACAAGTTGAGATTTTCGAGCGATCAAGACGGCGTAGAGATTTGACCAAAAAAAAAAAGGTGGTGCCGATAATAATTTTCGGATTCATTAATAAAAGTACAAATTGGTGGCTGTTAGGCTCTTCAAGTAGCGGTCTACGCTACACATTTTAGACCGTTGGATATTTCGAAGATGACTGATTATGAAAGTGATTTTTTTTTTGGAGATTACTGAGAGGTCCCTCTTTGGGAGCAAGTGACACTGGACTTGATGGATTGATTGGAGGTTTGCTCTTACTTTCGTCCTCCATTGTCAAAACAAATCAAATTGCCGTGCTGAGGAGGGGGGCTGCTAAAAAAGCAATTTGATTGGTGGGACTTAACGTGGAATGGAAGGTGTCAATGTAAAGTAAACCATCACATTGACCAACTTTGATTTTGGAACAGGTGCATGATAGATAGTTAAGGGGTTGGTTTTGACTTGGGAAAGTAACTTTTGCTTAATTTCCTTCCAAATTGTAAAAATGAGAGAAATATATTTAAAAAAAAATCATAAAGATTGCGAAAAATTGTACATGAACAGTTTTGTTACATTTTTTTTTAGGGTTTTGGATATTCTAGATTGAATAATAGGCCTCCACAAATGTTGAATTAAAAGTTAAAAATACGGGTCACCGCAAAATCTAAATCAGGCGTTATTTACCACCTCCGATTGGACTTTTGGTTGGTGGTGCGGGTATATATTATAGAAGAAGAGGTTTGTGTTTTTTTTTCACTATCGAGTTTTGAGGATGGTTCCTCCAATTGATCGATTAGTTGAAGTCAAGTACATGGCAATATATTCACCGCCCATCGAACGCATGATTCGGAGGAAAAACACATGGTCGATTGGTTTTTGACAAGTGTTGCTGCGGTCTAGGACTAGCGGAGCATATAGATGCAAAAGGCCACTTCTTTGCTCGTCATATGTAACTAATGTCGGTACAAATTTCGAGAGGAAAATCAAGGTACGGAATTGGAATTGTGAGATGGGTACAGACAATGCACCCTACGCGAATCCTGTATTTTACCACGTTAGTCGAAGAATCGCGACGCACCGAACATTCATGGTTGGTCACCTTGAGGTATGTAAATTGTGGATTGCGACATATGCTAGCAAGTTCAAACTCTGGTCACGAAATCAAAATGAACCTCAGGTCCATATACAACCAGGCGCTCGCCAACAAAGCACAAACGCTGCTGCTCTCCTCTCACATTTAATAGTGACTATGAATCGATGCCAGCCATTGCCCAGGTGGTTGCATATTAATTCAACTACCAAGTCTCGGCACGTGGCCGATAACCAGACGATCAAAAATCAATGTGAACATGTGGCTGCACGGCGCATGTCTATGCTCGTAAAATAAATGATTTGAAAAATATTTTAAAAAAAATGATATTTTTTATCGCTCGATAGAATTAGTCAATGAAAAATGTTTCACATCCACATAAATTTATATTTAAATATTTTCATGAACGACGTAAATATTTTTCGTTCGTTTTTTTTTTGTAAACAATATAAGATATTAGTTTTAGGAAAATATTTTTTAAATTATTCATTTTCCTCGAAACAAATAGGGCCTTAAGGTAAAAGCTCACCTGTGCACCATGATCGTCTGCCCCTATCTCACATCCTGTCCATCAAATATTGATGTGTCGATTCCGTTGTCGCCCTCGACTCACCGTTGTCGTCGGCCGCCGCCGCCGCCGCCGCCATCCTAATCGGCACAACCGACTTGGTCTTGACAAAGGTTAAGCTTAAGGCATGCGATTTTAATTAGTAAACTCAAGTATCCCTCAATAGATCCCGTTGACATCATCTGAAATAGATATGAATAGTCAGAATGTGAGTTATTGGAGGCATTTCGAACCCCATCAAGTCTTTGGTGATACATATGTTATGGTTGTTAGTGGGTGACTAATGTGCTTCGACTTAGGCTCCGTTCATTTGCCGGAAAATATTCTCCTCCTGAAAAATATTTTCCCGGAAGTCATTTTCCTGAAAAATATTTTTCTGGAACATAATTTTCTAGTATTCGGCTAAAATTTGAAAAAAGTTTTTGAAAATATTTTCTGGTGTTCGGCGACCGCCGATTCGGCGGCGTTCGGCGATCGGCGGCGGCGATCGGCAACTGGTAGCGGTCAGCGGCGGCAACAGGCGGCGGCGGCAGCCGGTGGCTGGTGACCGGCGGCGGCGGGCGGCGGCGGCGATGGCCGGCAATCAACTTTCTCTTCCACGGAAAATATTTTCCCTCCCATGAGCAATTTTGCCTTCACTTTGGGGGAAAATGATTTCCTCTTTGTGAAAAGAGAAAATAATTTTCCTCAAAACAATGAAGGATTTGGGGGTGGGGAAGGAAAATGTTTTCCCACGGAAAACATTTTTTGCTCCCGAACACCGGAAAACGCGGAAAATATTTTCCGGAAAAATATTTTTCCGGTAACGAACTGAACCTTAGTGATGACTAGCACGTCAAACCTTAGGAGAGGGAGCTTAAGCTCAAGGCTGTCACTCTCACCCCTAAGAGTTAGCATGCATCAAGCCTTTTTGATTTGATATTAGGGTTAATATCACGAAAAATCTTAAATTGATATATTTATGATAAATTTACCCTAAAATGATAAATTTATGATAAATTTATCCTTCTTTAAATTGAATTAATACCGCGAAAAATCACAAACTAATACACCCGTGGCAAACGAAAGGCAAAACCCTAATCGGTATATTCCTTAATTACCACGTGTCATTTAATAAAGCAATTTCACAATAAAATTTAACGGAAACTAACGGAGGGTAAAATTATTACAGGTGTATCAGTTTGGGATTTTTGATTATTAAAAAATTAATTTAAAGTAAATTTATCATAAATATATCAATTTAGAGTTTTTTTGTGGTATTAACCTTGATATTATTTCGAATAACCTTTTTAATGCACTCTGTTACGATAGATTTGCTCGGCACTGGTCCGCCGTTTGTTCTAGAATTTCCGGGAGCTAAAATCCTGAAATTGAAAATAAAATAAGATTTTGCCAGGTGTTCAATTAGAGAAGAGAAAGATCTGGCTCGACAACCCACGTGTCACTTTTTAAGACCATGTCAAATCACCATTCTACGTACAAGAAAGAAAGGGAAAGTGGATGCCACATTAAAAGACAGTGACTTTCTAAGCAACCCAACTTTTACAAAGCAAGCACCCAAGTAATCTCAATCCCTCAAGCTCTCCAAGAGCTTTCTTCTTCAACTCATTATCAATTGAAAATGACGTGTCCATGGCTCTCTATGCTTTTTTTTTTTATCCAAATAATTCCATAGCTAGCCAACAAAATTTAAAAAAACAAAGAAAAAGAAAATAAGAGAAAAAGTGTTGAATTGCTTGTAGATCCACATCGAGGAACTTATCTTGAGGGGCGGATGATCCACCATTACCCTTAAGCTTCCGTCTTTTCCCATACTTTTGTTTTCTTGTCTCTCTGTTTGCTTTCTCCCAGTGGCCGCGCCCTCTTTGGGGCAGCTTGATCGATGATGAATCTTTTTGTTTTCTCCCAGTGGCCACGGCCTCTTTTGGGGCAGCTTGATTGATGATGAATCTTTTTGTTTTCTCATCAATTTAGGTGGGTCGACAGTTTTGTACTAAGCAAAGTGAAAGGAGGATCCAATGTCATGGAGCCCCCCTCCCCTGGGCCACCTGTCGCGAGGCTACTCGTCGACAATTTGGATCCCCGTTTGTATATAGCAAGCTCTACTTGAGATATTGGATAGACTCGATCGATGGATCGTGCTTTGAGAAAAAGCAAATTCAAAATATGAGAGACAAACTCGGAGTATTTTCTCAATTTCGGTTCGAATATTTATATGATTCATAATCCGTATTTTTAAGTGAGACTTGAGTTGTCGGCAATAGGTGTTAGAAAATGCAATAGGAAAGATGAGGAAAGGAGATACGTGAATATAAGACCAATTTATACTCTGCAAATAGACGATACGGAATACTTTAACAATAAAGATGCGAGAATGTGAAAGAGTGGACGACCCCTTTTCCTGCCTTTAGCTAGAGAGTGAATTACGATATTTTGGGTTGACATATTCAATTCCAATAGTGTAGATCGTCATTTACACATGCACAGCAACTCATAATTTAAACGGACCAGTTCTCTTGCGTATTTAGCTCTATATGTGACTGCTCTAGGAAAAAAAATGAGTTTCATATTGTGCACACAATTAGCATTTAACCGCCCGTCATTCATTGATGATATTTCCTTTAACCCTAAGTTCATCTGGCATTCTCTTTGGTTCTTTTTAAATTCTTCGTTCACTCTCTTATCATTGTAGTACACAGAATGAAGAGCTATAGTTCAAATTGAATTGAGGGCCTTTGAATTCACTATGATTGTGTGTGCATCTCCCGAATCTCTTGCCTTCTCAAGGAAGGAAAACAGAAAAAAAAAATCAAATAGAAGTAGAATCAGTTACATACTGAACGGCATGTGGTTAAGATACATTATTTGAGTTGATTCAATTGATAGATTCCCTTTTCTAGGGTTTCCTTAGTAAAGCTGTCCGACACAAGAAAAGCAAACCCATCATTATTGGGAGGGGCACCACCCCATGTCTTTTCTTCTTTTGATGAAAAACCGTGTGTAAGAGGCTTGCTTTTTGGTGTTTACTTTGACAAGTTTATGTCTGTGTCTGTGTGTGGGACATTGTTGGATAGAAGCCAGTGGACTTTTGTACATAGTGGACCCGGCAAACGATGCTTTTAGGATTTGGGTAGGAAAAAAAGGGGGGAGGAAAATAAAATAACCACTAAAGATGTAAGTAATGATTCACAAAACATTCAGATCATAGGCATTCCAGTAGGATATATCTTCTCAGGTATACAACACGCATTTTATCATACTATTTTATACATGGATTTTAGGAGTCGGTCTTTATATCTCGAGCATTATTCAAAAAGAAAACCCGGGCGTCATTTCTTGTGTGGCCCGCCCCGCCGTTATTAAATTATGTCCTTATATAACACTTTAAAACTTCAAGTGATAGTCAATAGCGATCTAAGTAAGTTCTTTAAATCTTGTAAAATCGATTGCTTGATGTGTGAATTACGTTAAGTTAAAAGTCAGTCATCGTTCTGGACTTGAGCGGTCAGAAAAAGCTGATTACTTTGTTTAGCGAAAAATCTGAAACATTATATGACAACCTATACATAACAATCCCTCTTAAGAAAGGCATTAATTATGTTTTTTTTCCATTTTCCCCAAACAGTAATCAAAAGAGATGATTAATCAATCATGAGGGGGAAGAAGCTAAGCGTGGTCGAACATCTCCGGAGCTTCTCCCACAAGAAAAGTTGGGAGGAGGAGACGAAGTCAAAGGAAACTGTAGATTTCGTTGTCATGAAAGATATTTCCGCCTTTGAAAAGTTAATCGACTAAAGTAAACTAGGAGTGAACTGCTTTCACTATCACAGTTTTATATCAGGGGTCTACTTTTTTTTTTTCCCAAGAGCAATGGGCATTTGCTTGTAATATTAGGTTTATTTTACTCTGATTTATGATATATATACTTAATGATGTAGCGGAGTGTGAATGAAGCATTTTGACAAGTAAGTCGTATTCTCACAAATTTTCATTTTTTTCTTTAGGGTGGGGCTATTTTCACTCATTTTTTGTGAAATAAAACACGCTTTTTTAAGCTAACTGATAATATGATTTCCTATCTCGATATTACTCTTTTAGTTAATATAGCAGTTTTTTGGATCGCCAATTCAGGAAAAAAGTCAACTCCAGAAATAATTACAAGGGACAAGCCTAAGAGAATTATTTGAGCATCAATTGCAAGATATCTTTAGGTGCAGAAATTTCAGGAGCCAAACTGTATATTCAGATACATCTTTGGAATTTTCCTCTGATTTTTCAGAGATTCTCAAGCAAATTAAAATGGAAATGTTGCAAGGGTTCTCTTAAACACTTGGTAAGAGTGATTGCATATGCGGTTTGGGAACACATTATTGTGCTAAAAACTTTGCACTTCTAAATCCACTAGTAAAAAGAATCTATACTAGAATTGTATTTCCACTGAGTATTAAAGTTACAGTCGGACGGCTTCAATATTTAAGCAAGATCGTTTCGTTTCTTTCATCATTTCGACTCGGGATCATCTCATCGTTGCCATGACTCAATCAAAAACGACCCCGACGATAGCGAATACCCAACGCATCGTTCCATGATCTCGCGAAAATCGATCGCCTGACTAGCTCCCCTGAAATAATTTCTCGGGGAAATGGACCATCGAACCATTAATGTGGATCGATATTTTGTGCTGATAATTGAGCCTTGAGACTTACAGGCCACCAGAAACTAGAGGGGGGAGGGAGAGACCCCTTCACTCGGGATTTGACCAAAAGAAAGTAAATTGAACAAAATGACAGGTGAGGGTATGAAGGCTTAATTTCGATAGCTACTTGATAGGGCCGCTTGCATAGCTTGAAAAAGACTGAAGAAGCAACCAAATTCACTTAATCACAGAGTGCCTACGATTTTGAACTTTTCTAACCAATCTATTGAGTTTCACATTGCCTGCAAGGCTGTGTAGTTGTAGAAGAAACCCGCTACAACGAGCCTCCAGCTCGATCTTCTCAACCACCCTTTGAAGATCTTTCTTCGTTTCTTTAAAGAGTCCATGAATGAAATTATTAATCTCTCTTTTTCCTTTTTATTGGGCATTTTTGGCTTGTGATTTATTGGTGGTCCGGCCACAGAAAAAAGAGACGTACTTATAGAACCGTTCTTTTCAAGTCATTTTCCTTGTCTCTTGGAAGTCTAAAACTGTGACCTCAATAATCGACTGTCGATCGACCATTCTTTCTTCTCATCGATATGTTGCAGTTTCGATTGATGTGCAACTTGTGCAAGCAATCAAGATGTTTGGTGGTTCGAGAAACAGATCCACGTCGATAGTTCATGTGTACCATATGAATTCGACTTCTCGAATCAAAGGTACAATTAAGCCCATGATTTTACTGTGCGACATTTCATTGGCCCGGCAACCTCCGCGGGGCTCCTTGTCTTTCCAAAGAAAATCTCAAACGATAAACCAGGTCAAATTAAATGCTTGCCCCCAAACATATACCACTAGCTAGTGGTCGATGGTGGCGAGAATTGACGGAGGTGCCTCCTCTAGATTTTGTAAAAGGCATTGCGTCTTAAAATGAGCAGTAAAATGCCTGAAAAAAGGTTGAAGCAGATGAATGTAACGTCTACTACATTTTGACATGGTACAGATGTGCATACATGTGAGTCAGCCTTACCTTTGTTTAGCCGAATCACCCCGTCAATGACCCAGTAACCTACAAAACTGAGATTGAGGAACCTGCCCACCAGAAGGGGCACTATTTGTTCGATGGATCGAGGACTTATCAATTATGATTGCCATCCCTTGAAAGCGCAAGCAGGCAACTATCAAGGCCAAGCGATCAGAGCCGGATAATGTGCATCATGCTCTCTTCTGAACTTCCCAGCTTTGATTAAAACTATAAGCAATCTTCTACTTCATCTGGGACATGCAACTTTTCTATCTCAGACTGTAAAAAGATTATAAAGATGAAGAATGAGAAACAGAGCTAACGCTTAGCAGGAAGAGGCAATCGTGAGAATTATCTCAGCTAAAGGAGAAGCAAACTAGAAAGAGGCACATGCATATCCTCATGTAACAGCCAAGAATTGGAGACTGTAGCTGATTCAGCAAGCAGCGGAATGGAGAAAAGTCAATCACCTTAATGGTGGCAACATCAGTTGCTGATGGTTTTAAATCCAGAGCAAGGCCAAAATGTAGCATGGCCTGCGCATGCATGTTCCGTGACTTGTAAATCTTGCCCATCAGAGCATATACGCTGCTTTCTCGAGGGGCATATTCTTTAAGCTCCTCAAGGACTTCTAAGGCTTCGTCAAGCTTTTCCAGGCTGATGAGTATATTAGCCTTCTGATACATGGGAAGAGGGTTCTTTCTATCAGCTAAAATAGCTCTCTCCATCATCATCAAAGCTTCCTTGCTTCTCTGTCAGATGAAGGAAATAAATATACAGAAAGACGCAACTAAAACAATAGTTTTTTTTTTTTGATAACCGAGGTGTCCGCGCGGCCGGCGAGCTTGCGCTCAAACCAGCGGTGAAGCCCGACTAGTCCTCGGGGGGGCTAGCGCAGCATCCCACCGCCACGAACTAAAACAATAGTTCATTCCTCTTCAATCAAAGAAATAAATGATTCAATGCAACTAGCAATCCAACCTTCAAGGCATGCAAAGCTGTTCCAAGGTATGACATTATAACTGAAGAACATGGATTTATCTCAAAAGCCATGTGGAAGTGATGCTCCGAGAACTCAAACTTCTCTTGGCGAAGATAAACCATTCCAAGCCCATACCAGGCATTATAGTGTCTAGAATCGACTCTAAGGGCAGTCTGATAACTTTTAATCCCGTTTTCAAAATCCTCCAAAGATACATACCTGTAGATACAATGCAGAGTAAACTTAAGACAACATGATCAAAAATTTGAAACTTAAGCAGCAATTTAGAAGATTTATCCTGCATATGTAACAGATGAAAAGTAAAGGGACAAGACAAGCAAACAACATACTCATGACCGCAAAGAGTATGGGCATATGCAAATTTTGAATCCAGCTGCACCGCTCGCTGGAAATTCTTCAGAGCAGTTTCATGGTCCTTCTGCAAGCTATAGCAATTACCCATGGCACACCTGCATTTTATTGAATAAAGGCAGAAGTATAAGAACAAAAGGTGCTTGTTATTGACAGCCCACTCCAACCAGAAACCCAAAGAGGACTTAAAGCATTATCCGATACAATGCATAGGTTTAGCTTATATTGTACTTGACAATTAATCAACAAAATGAATATGCACCAGTTACAGCAAGCAGCAGATCTATCTAAGTAGTCCAGTTACAGATGCTCCAGGAGAAGATTAGGTTCTGAACTAATTATTAGATAGGGCGAAGGTACCATGATTGAGGAGCTAGACGGTCTGTTGCGATCAGCTCTTGAGCTAGGTAACTTAACTTCATATCTTCCTTCAAATGCTGCAAAGAATGGAGAAACAAATTTAGCAAACGATAGGAAAAGCTGAAACTGCTCAATCCACTGGCATCTTGAGAAATGGAGTCACAGATAGAAACCAGACTACTGTTACTTGAACTTGCAAAAGCTGGGAGACAGATTTACATCTCAATCTGACAACATACGAGAGCATCTGAAGCATGGAAATCTTACATAAAGAACAGTTGAGTAAATATCCATTCCTTCTAAACTGTAGGGAGATGTGCGACGAGCGAGATTAAAGGCTTGATCAGCTTCCATATAATTGACCAACTCAAAGTACGCTTTGCCAACCTGCAATTTTGCCATGCTCATTCACATAACGTATTGTTACTGCACGTACACTAGCATTGCCTAATGAAAATAGACAAGTGCTGTGAATTTTTCTGCTTATTCCAACACCTAGCGGCAAAGAAACTTTCATCTTCTTTTCAAACCACTGAGCCAGCACAGACAATGAAATGTAAATGCATTTTCAGGATCCCACCACAATCTATAAGATTGCAGCAGAAAAGAAAGCCAACGAAAATTTCTTGTTTTAGCTGGACATCCTATAGTTTCTGTATTTGTATAACTGATAGTTACATGCCAAACCAATATGCTCAAAGAGATCATAACATCTCGTGAAGGGGAATTTTCATCAACATTACCTGTGAAAGCACCCAGCCTGTATTGTAATGCCTGTGTGGAAGTCTTGAGTAAATGTCTAATGCGTCCTGTGAGGAGAAAAAACATAATCAGAAAAAGGAACATTATAAAGAAGATGAGAACACAATCTTTGGCTATTACAAAGGCAATTCAGTAGTACCTGACATCTGTACATGCAGGAAAGCCTATAGGCTTCCCCAAATAATCTTAGCAGACCTAATACTTCAGCCGTGCCAGTTAAAACCCTTGCACTAGTCATTACAGACCCAGCAACAGGCATACTAGCTCCTTCTTGATCAAAGGTTCTATTGTCCCCCGAAGGACAAGAACAATTTGCCAATGTAGGATTGAAATGAGAGTCATCAGTAACCTCATTCCGTACTCCTAGAGGATGTGAATAAAGACAATTTCTAGTCATTGAAATCATTAGAACAGAATAAATGAGGACTTCCAGTAAAGTAAAAGCAGCACGATTTTGAGGTTGCGAGAATCCATGACACGTCTACTTTGAAATTGGCAAAACCCAAAAGAGAAAGCTCTCTGCCCAATTGAAATAGAAACAAGAGCAGGAAAAAACTATACTTCCGCACATTCATGCAAATTTTGAACAGAGAATGAGATATTTCAATGCATCTTCCTTCATGCCGTGAAAACCACTTTAAAACAATAACACCATAGAAACACTTCATTTTGAGCCACAGGTTTTGGCACTCAATGACAGGAACACAAATAGCCGAAAGGGAGATGACTGGTGCTCACTTCCATAAACATTTCCAAGTTGTCCAACAAAACAAATGACATTTACATCCCTCATTAGTTAACTATGCCCTTCGCAATCTTAACAAAGGTAAGCAAACAACAAGGACTTCTAAAGATTTCCAACTCAAAGAAATGAGTTTTCGAATTATATTTGTCTATGCGTTTTGAGAGGCAACCATGGGGTCCTAGAGGCTGGATCATGTTCCCATTCTTAAGTGGGCACTTATCCATCTGTTTTCTTTACATGCAGGATGCACTGCCATTAAGGAATCGGATTGATCCCTCACTGCTTCAAGCGTGACATCCAAATTTAACAACCACTAATCTATACTTGACAACTTATTATAACAATTTGAGAATATCTGTTCACAGCCCTTCTTAAGTTCCAACTGATTAACATAATATAAAATTCCTCTTAATACACCTAATAAAAGAAATTGAGATTGTTCTTGTTCAGAAACCCTGCAAAACAAGAATCCAATAGGATTAACACTGACTTATTTCGGTTCCAGTGAATGCCAAAGCACACAGTTGAGTGTGCTTCATACTCGCCATGAAAACCTTCTAAATTCAAAACCATCATTAGACCCATGAACATGTGGATCTTCCAAGATCATATTCGCTTGATAAAACTCGAAGCACAACCATGCCCATTCTCTTACCATCAAAGTGATAGAGCATGCCTTCTCTGACACAAATATGATGCAGTAAGATTCTTCTAACTCATCAATTTAAGTAAAATCAGAAAATCATTACTTGATCAGAAAGGTCACCTTCATCAGAATTTTCACCAGCCCATGACTGTCCTTTTCGGACGGTCACTGCACGAAGTGCTGCAGAACTCAGTTTTGAACTTCCAAGATACTTAGAGGAGTTGCTAGCACCATTTCCAGCAACTGATGTTGCATTTGTAGTTGCATTTGCCGCTGCATCTCCAGCAAGTCTTGTACTTCGTCGTGGACCAGAATCAGAAAACAATCTTCCCGATATCTGAAAGAGATATGAATTATGAGAAGAAACTTGAATTGGTCTTTGTTAGTCCGACCAGCTATATTCACCTCAATATCGAGAGCGAAAAGGGACATGAATGCCCCATAACAACATAAAACCATCAACTCACTATTTTATTAGCACAATAAATTCATTCAAATAACTCAAAAGCTGATATACAATAAAATTAGTCTTCTAGATGTCTTCAACTAAGAAAAGTGGTTGGCATAAGCTTCTGCTGAATAAGTGAGAACCCTCTTTATCGGCCTACTTCTTTTCTTTTGTGGGTGGGAAAATTCTCAGCCTATTATTCTGCTGAGTACTCCAGAAAATCTAAGGCCCACCTCGCATACCTACATTTTCCTGTTAAGCCCAAGAGCTGATCGTGTAGGCACTCAAGCTAATATATATCTAACAACTGTTTGAACTTGGCTGATGACTCCCATTAAAAAAATGAAACTGCAATTTTCATATTGTCAGCCAATCTAAACCAGCCATTTAATTAGATAGAAAAAAAATTTATTACCTTTCGCAATTTTCCTTCATCTACAAACTTTCTTCGAGGAGCTTGAATTGTTGAGTTTACAGTTGACCTTGGGGAGCTATCAACGCCAAGTGCACTCAAGTTTGGTCCATTTGGCTGCAAATTTCTACATGGTGGTGGGGGCGCAGCACATGACAACTGCAGAGACTTTAAAAACAGAAACATCCAGATGATCTATACTATAAAAAATATTAGATGTTAAGAGCCAAAATTGGATGAGACATAGTTATATGAGCTTACATTTATTCCAATAAAGCACTCGACATGAGAAAAGAAGTTGCTGTTCCAGTCTTATAAAAACGGAGAAAAACATCGTTAAAAATTTAGGCTAATAAGTCATCACATCCTTTCAATAGCTTTTAACAGAAGGGCATGCAATACACCACAGCCTCTTGTTAGTCAGAGGGGGGATGTTGAAGCAAAGTAAGAGTTATAAGGTTGTTAAGTTTAATAAGTTTCATAAAAAATTAATCTGACATTCTATAGCCAAAAGGACCCGACTTCTTTCCCAAGTCAAAAATGACTCCTGAGTGTACGGAAATAACTTCCATTGAGACGAAAAATGACATAAAGAATCTAGACTTAAGCAAGGATGATACAAGGAGGGATTGTGGCTCCAATATGTAGAAAGAAAATGGAAAATTCCTAGCAAAAAAAGCAGTACGATGGGGATAGGCTTCCTTTTCTCATTTAATTGCAAAAAACATCAGTTCTTTTCTTACATTAAAGTTGACACAATATGATTAAATCATTGTTAACACAATAAGTAACTTGCTGAATAAAAGTATCAATAAATATATATTTCCTAACAGAGTTTATTAACATTAGAGATGTAATGTGAAAGTATCAGATAATTTGCATTGAAACGCTAGGAACATTGATTTCCGCGATCCTAATAACTGGCGTATCAGAAGACAGAACGTGCGTTCCACTCAAAATTACAAACTTCCAGGTGGTAATCCTTAGTTGACATTGTGGACACCAACTCATAGACCAGTCAACTTTGAAAGAGTTCAATTGGAAATTTCAAATCGAACCAAATAGCAAAGCATAACTCTAGTGAAATTGAGTTATTAGCTTGTCCTGCATTTTACCAGATGACTCATTCAGTTATATTAGGGATGGCAATTCGTGCCACATCTCATATTTGTATCAGTTATTTGTGTAATTTCATTCCCTTATTAAAAACTTATGAATTTCAGTTTCTCATTAATTTGCTTAAGACTTGCCAATTCGTGTACATTTCGAATTGTTCATGTCACATTCACGTTTCTCTCAAAAAGTTTGTCTCATGTTTGACTCGTATTCTCTGGTCATTCAAGAATTGGCACCCCTAGCCATGGCAAGTAGCAAAGAATATGGAAGTATTAATTATTACCCATTCAGACCAAATTAAACAGTACCTTACCTGTGTAGCAACTGGGGAAGGAGTATTATATTGAGACAACTGAAAAGATCCACCGTTTAGAGGCTGACCAGAACCTCGGGAAGACGCAGTAGTTCCATGGTAGCTTCGGGCAACATCTCTTGCATTATTGCCTAGCATTTGTTTCAGTTGCCTTGAGCTCACATCATCCATTGACCTCCTGGCAGTATTTAAGTTGGGATCCTCACTTGACATATCTGCATTTTGAGGGGAAAACCCATTTGGCAAGTATTGCTTATGAATACAAGCAGCAGCTGCCTCACCAAAAACTGCAGCCACTTCTTCAGCAGAACCTAAAAAGTCATGGAAAGATGATGAATGAGCCTAGTATGTGGAGAAAATCCTTTACATGACCACCCAGTGACAAGGTTAATATTCATGAAGTAGTGGGAACCCAATGTGGCAATATTATGTAAGATTCAAGTAGCTGTCATTAGATAAATGTCACTGTGGAAGAAACGCGATAACCTCAAACTAAATAGACAAATACTTCAAAAAACTCAATCCCAATAGGCACTTCTCTGCATAAATACTTGAATATAGGCTTACAATTGTAATAAAACTAACACAGAATTTCAAATGTGTGCTTGTCATTGCCATCACACTACAATTACAGTGAAAAAAAACATGGAAAAATCCCCAGAAACAGGGAATAGGCAGAAAAAAGTTACTGCTCTGCGCAGGGAACATTTCCATGTTTTATTCATTGGACCGTGCTCATATAACATTAGCTGAAGAAGTCGACTAGTACTTGAGAAGTGTAGACCAGGTCAATTTAATTCAAATGGTTTTCTACTACTTCCAAGTCCATCTACTAAGCAATTCAAATAAATAACATCAAACAAATCAATTTATTGAAATATGCCCAATTATCATCACCGAAACTCAGAATCACGCAAGAGAATAAGGATATCTTTAACACAAACCTAAGGCACAGAGCTCCTCATATGCAGCCCACAATAAAGGATCTGTCGACAGAGCTTGCTTGAAGTGATGGATGGCACCTCTCTTTCTATCAGTATATCTATGAGATGCAAACATAGAAACGTAAGGAACTTTATGTTTATGCGAAAACAGATTAACTAGCAAGAACACCATATTCTCTCACAATACTTTAGTCAGGCAAAGATTATGCCGTGTCTACCCTTATAAAGCCAACAATGAAGAATGCAATCTTGAACCATTTCCACACCAATGAAACATGGTTAACCTAGAAAAAAGCACCAGCATTTGCTAATTGGATTACACTGACCATAGATCATATAACAAATCTAGCATTTGCTAAGACTTATAGCTCCCAACCGTGAAAACTATGTAAGCTACATCTAGACGTACCGAAGTTGGGCCTTTGCCATGCTACAAGCAGTGTAAAGAATTCTGAGAATGGAGCGAAAAATGGGAAATGGAAGAGCTAAAACATCATGCTAAATTGCTCAAGGGTAAAGCTTTTCCTTCCACCACTAGCTTATTTGCGCTAGTACGATTACAAGTTTAACTTTGTAGACTGGACAAAATGTGCATGGCTACTTCCTTTTTGTTTTGAATAAGAGAGTACATCCTCTTACCTTTTCTTCCTTACAGGAAAGCTCCAGTTACTATCTCACTTTCCTCTTAAACGGATGGCTGCATCTGACTGCCCTCTTTTGTGGCCAAATAAATTTTACTGTCCTTGAAAATGCAAATTTTTAATGCAGTTCTTTATTCCCTCCCCTCCTTCTTTAAAAAGAAAAGGAAAAACATCATAGGAAAAAAATGATGAAAGTATAGCAGCCTAACCTTATACTACATCTTGCTTCATTTTTAAAAAGAAAACCCGTGATAATAGGTAACAAAAGGGAGAGTGATTCACAACCTTCAAGAATGAAGGAGGCTGCGTGAATCATTTATTGTTGCATGTAATTGAACCAGACTGATCTAGACTATAGTTTTTCAATCTTTCAAGGGGGAGAGAGAGGGAGATGAGGGGTTGCAACGTGAAGTTGGTGCTTGGAGAGATGCCATTAATTCTTCTGTCGGAAAGAAGGAAGTTACTCAGATGGCTCCTCTACTTGTCTTTTAGCTCATTGGAAGAAAAGAAACAAGATGATATTTCAAGGAGTTAATTTCATGGTTTTCTTTTATGAATAATTAGTAATATAATAGTCATTTTTGCTATATTGGGGACATTCGCTTTCATACTTCTAGTTTGTTGGAAATGTTAGAAACAAACTTTGGCGCGTAACTTTTGTATTTGGGAGGCTCTTCCTCTGAAGTCGTTTTGTAATGGGTCAGTACCCCTTGGTTCCTCTTCAATAGAGTTTTCTTTATCTCTAATGAACATGGTAATTTCAGAGAAAGAGACTCTCAAACTATTTTTGCTTATTTCACCTCTGTCCACATTTTAGATATGACATAGCATCTATATCACCAACTACAAAAAAGAGAAATCATTTTAATTACTCCTGATAGACAATGTATACAAGAAGGATGCTATCAGGATGATTCTGCAAAATATGCAATAACAACCTGTAAATAAGGCCAAGAAGGTAGTGACCAGCAGCACCATTTGGAACCTGCTCGCAGCACAGAACAGCAATTAGCAAATGACCCCATCCATCAAACCAAGACATAAGCAATACAAGTTCTGTCAAACAACATGATGTTAGACTGATATAAACCACTCGCAATGAGATTTAAACTACTATGAAATAAATCGAGACCACCGGCTTCATTTGCATAGGCAGGTCACATACCTCTACCCCGGGCTCATTGGCAGAGCATAATGCTGACTCGGCCTCTTTGAGCAGATCCATCTGAAAACACGATATTGCAAACAAGTAGCGTGATTGAGGCATCTGTGTCCCTTCACATAAAGAACACTTCAATTAATCAGGGAAACAAATACCCAAGAAACTTTACAGAAGGAACCCAGTAGAGAAGAAGGGGTGGAGGGGCGTGCCCCCAGGATAAATGAGTAATTCAGCAAAAAGACAAAATTATCAGCCAAACAATGAGGACACAGGAGACCAGCCCTACCCTTCAGAATATGGTAAGCACAGTAAGCTTGATTGTTGTGCAGGTAGCAACCAGCTAACAATTGCCGATTCACCTGAAAGCAACCGAACGACCCAGAACTCAACTTCAACATAACATATAAAAAAGGAATACAGAACATGTTAAAAAAAACAGAAATTCATAAATCCGAAGCTTCATAAACCTATATGTCCGAACCCAACGGCCGCTAAAGCGAAAAACCCACAGAAAACAAAAGCGCCAGGGAAGCGTCCAAATCACCAGCGCACTAAAAGAGAAGCTCCCTGTGCAATCGCATAATCACAACAGTAAAAGTTCACTCCACTGAGAGCAGAAGCTAGACATCGAATTCGAGAAGCACGGGGGAGTCCAGGGAGCGAGATTGGACACTGATGGAGCGAAAAGAAGTCGCACCCAAATCTACCCGAAGAGAGAGAGATTGGAAACGGACGACGGAATCCTCAGCGCGCATCGCACCACGGAAACCAACGCAAAAAGAGACGCACTCGATTCGACGTTCGAGCTCCTTCGGCGAAACAATTCAGAAGAAGAACCGGTGAAAACTAACCTCGGAAGGGAACTCGGCGCACAGGCGCTCGCACATGAAGATGGCGTTCCGGTACATGAAGTGCCGCAGGCTGTTCTGCACGCAGTCCGCCAGCATCGCTTCCATGGCTGCCTTCGCTTCGCGAGAGAGGAAGGGAGGGAGGGAGAGAGGGATGGCGCTGGGGGCTTCTTGCTTGCCCTCTAGCAGGTTCAAAAATTTGCGCCGCACGTGCCGTCCCCTGTTTCAAACGACTGCGGTCACGTGACATGGTTTGTTTTTATGTTTTTTTTATCGCGGTTCGGTTTCGGGCGGGCGGGCCGCAGATGGGAGTTTCATTCGAAAAGCAAGCTGCGGAGTCTAGAAGTAGAACCCAGCGGGTAACCCATTCGACCGAGCCGTTTTATTACCCGTCACGCGATGCGACAACTAATGTGTTGTTAGAAATTTCGGGACGTAAAAAATCCGACTTTTCTTTTCTCTGAAAAAGATCGTTTTAATCTCTGTTTTGCGGCGGTGGTGTCATGGACCGAGCAGCTAGTGGAGGTAGCGCCATGGACTGATGAAGCTCGTCGTAGGCTCGTGGCGGCGGTGCGGTGGAGACATGCGTCACAATCAAGAGTCCACCGTGCCCATTTGATCGAGAAAGTAGGCCAAGGTAGCCCATGACTTCAGGCATGGTATTCCATAATATTTCTGTATCTAAAGTTTTCTAAGGGACTCGAGAATGTTTAAAGGGTATTATGTGAAATGTATGCTTGTCATTGATAGGTAAGTGCAGGGAATCATTTAAAAATTAAGGGAAAAATTTCAATTAAGGCCCCAAGTGAGGTCAAATTCTCAAAAGAATCAAAGTGAACATAATATTAAATAAGGGCCTAAATTATCCAATCAGTCTCAAATAAGAATCCGAAGTGCCCAAAAGTCTCAAAGAAGAGCCTAGGTCACCGGGCAGCCAAAATGCCCGCCGACCGGCGAGAATGTTACTATTCCGGCACCGAAACAGTAACTTTTTTATTATTTTTTCCTTTTCTTTTTTTTTCTTCTCTTCCTCTACTGGGGTCGGCGGAGGTCGCCGGCCTTAGGCGAAGTTGCCCTCGCCAGATTTGGCGAGGCTCGATCTCATCGGCGTTGGACGAGGCCGGTCTCGCCTGCAATGGCAAGGCCGACCTCGCTCAACGTTAGCGAGGTCGAGCCCTCGCCAGATCTGGCAAGAGCTCGACCTCACCGGCCGCGGGCAAGGTCGAGCCTCACTGTTGCTGGGCGAGGTCGAGCCTCGCTAGATCTGGCGAGGGCTTGACCTCGCCGGCGTCGGGCGAGGCCGGCCTTGCCGTTGCAAGCGACGGCGAGGTCGAGCCCTCGCCAGATCTAGCGAGGCTCGACCTCACCGACGTCGGGCGAGGCCGACCTTGCCGTTGCAGGCGAGACCGGCCTCGCCCGATGCAGATGAGATCGAGCCTTGCTAGCGGCCGGCGGGGCCAAGCCCTCGACTGATCTGGCGAGGCTTGACCTCGTCGGCAACTGGCGAGGGTGGCCCTCACCCGATGTCGGCGAGGGCAGCCTCGCCTGAGGCCGGCGACCTTTGCTGACCTCGGCTATGGCCGGTGGAGGAAGAGAAGAAAAAAAAAAGAAAAGGAAAAGAAAAAAATAAAAAAATAAAAAAAGTTACTGTTCTAGTGCTGGAATAGTAACATTCTCGCCGGCCGGCGGGCATTTTGGCCGCCCGGCGACCCAGACCCTTATTTGAGATTTTTTGGGCACTTTAAGTCCTTATTTGAGACTAATTGGACACTTCAAGCCATTATTTAACATTATGTTCACTTTGGGCTCTCTTTTGAGAATTTGACCGCACTTGGGGCCCTTAATTGAAATTTTCCCAAAATTAGGGTACCATCTCCTCATTTGTATCATATAAGCATCTGAGCAATATGGCTAGGGGTGTAAATGGGTCGAATCGGGTTTTATTGATACCCTACTTGACCCAAAACCTACAGGGTCATACTTGACCCGCCCAAGCCCACCCCAAGACCCTGTTCAGCATACACCCCAAGGGTCGGGCCGGGCCTAGTCAGGTTGGGTCAGACGTTGGTTGGTTTTTTTTGTCTTTTTTTTTTTGGATAGATGGCAAATGACTTAGCATTTCGTTTGCTAATCCCCTTGAGCAACAGGACATCGGTGTCATGATTCTTGTAAAGCTTATGTTTTCTCTCCCTGCAGGTTTAATACCTTCCTTTCACTAAAACCTTTTTGTCGGGGCAGAAAATTTCTGATTCATAGAAAAGACCACATCAAGCAAATCCCAAGGGGTGAAAATGACATAAATGCGGATAAATAGCAAAACATAACACAGTGCAATGGGCTAAGCAAACAAGTTACAAACACTAGATAAAGCATGATGAGGATGAGCAAGCACATGAGCCTAATGGAGTCCATAGTGTTAAAATAAAACGCTTAGCAACAAGAAATGCGGATAAATAGCAAAACATAACGTAGTATCAAAGTGGCACAACGAGGAGCCTAGAACCCATCCACTCCTTCAATGTCTAATGCTAAACTACTCCCGTACAAAAACATTGACGAACAAAATCTTGAAAGAATAATGGATACCAAAAGTTTCGACAAACAAAGTACAATCCACGTTTATCTAACTCAAGCCAACTAAACTCGATACAAAATTTTCTAAATGCTTTTGATCCCAACACCTAACCAAGACTTCCATGTTCACCTCTTCCCCATCTGTATGCCTACAAGGACACGTGCACAAAACACTATCAGTTTTACCACCTCAGGAGCAAGTATCAAAAGATCCAAATGTCTCTATAAGACTTAACAATCACAGACAAGCACATGTTGAGGCTAGATTCTGATGTGTGAGCATACATTGGCTATTCATGTACTCTAGATAGAGCTCTTCTCTATCTAGAGATGATTATATGGCAAAGATGATAATGAGATATCATTCATTGGTAAGCTTAAAGAAAACACTGAAAGCAAAGACAAAATAGCAAAAATATCATTAGTACGAACCAGAGTAAGACTAGTGAGCCCCTGAACAAGAACAGGTTGAGATCTAGGTTGAAGTGACTCAAGTCAACTAGATCAAGGTAGAAGCTATCTGGAGCTCCCACTTTTTCTTCCCTGGATACTACAAAACCAACAACCAAATTACAATTCATGAACAAATGAACTTGAAACACATTTCGGACAAAAATGCTCGTGATCTAAAAAAAGGAAAAACGATCAACAAATGGCAATTTCCAACTTCATCAATCTTCTAGAGAAATCAATATCAACTTTGGCTCCATGGCTATAGCTGGCAACTCTACATTAAATTTACGATGAAAATGGAAATTAACGTATTTATTGAAATATATAAGGGTATTAATATTCTAAAACCATATTTTTTCACCTGATTTAAAGATTTCGAGTTCTTCTAAGTCCTCTTCAATTGAGTGTGAAAGTGGCGCGGAACGTAACCAATCTTGAGCACATATAAAAGCCTCCACCATACTTGGGGTCAATGAGCTACGAAACACATCAAGCACACGACCTCCTATGCTAAATGCTGCCTATCATGCTACTGTTAAGATGGGTACGGCCAAAATATCTCGAGCAATGAAAGAGAGGATAGGATATCTCGAAGAATTTATTTTCCACCAACTTAAGATATCAAACTCAACACTATAACGTTCACATCTTCTCTCCAAATATTTGTCCAATTCAGATTTTTCTTCCAAATATTGTTGTCTGGTTTGGCTAAAATACAATTCAGTTATAATGTCTGCACCAACCACAAGAGACATTGACACGTTCATTGTCCTTGTACCCTTTAACCTCAAGTTGCTTTGGGGACATACACTAGTGTGGTATTGCTCGAATAATGACATTAGAGATGTTAATACTTTATCTCGTAAAGTTTTCGCCTCCTTGCTTTCGTAAACATGATTGATCATCCACTTCACATATTCCCACTTATGCCGTGGGTCAAGCATGCAAGTTATGAACAAAGTAAGATTGATGTTGTTCACATTGCCAAAATAGTTATTGAATTTAATCTTCATTCTCTTAGCCATTTCCTACAAACTGTAGTCCCCATTCTCACAACATCTATCAATCATTATATAAATCTCGTACACATCATTCGCCATATCATTACTAGTGACATAAGAAGAATTCGAAACTTTTAAAGTCGTATCAAAGAACATCTTCAGGAAAGGAAAAAGTGACGGGCATACTTTTAATCATCACTAGTGGGAAACCCTTTCGCCTTGGAAAGCTCCTCAACAAATTTGCTATCTCAAAATTCCAAAAAGCTAAAAACTATTTGAAACTTCAAAGTTGCTTCCAACATTATGTATGTTGAGTTCCAACAATTCTCGACATTCAAACATGCAAGACTTTTGAACTCAATTTTCTCTAGCTCAATATAACCCTTAAACTGTCACACACCTGAGCCTTGGTCCTATCCACTAAGGCTCAGGTGCTCAGGTGCATGACTTCTCTTCTTAGGTCATTTAATTGCGATGTCTTAAGAGGAGTCGCTGACCCATCGTTTTATTTAATAAATAAGCACATGCGGAAGCGAAATCCAAATCACCCAACCAACAACAACAACAACAATAGAGATAGCATGGGAAACATATTCACAAAAGCATGCTTTATATATATATGTATTAACGATCCACATCGGAAGCAAGGATAATTACATGCCTACTAAATGGGCCATTTTTCGATTACATCACAAAAAGGAAAGGAGATTGGGGTCTACTTAGCTCCTCTATCTACGAAAGCTACCTAAAAAAGAACATGGCTTCCTTCATGTTCGAGCATGCAATGGCTCAGGTTCGGGGTCGTAGTTCGGATCTAACTCCGAATCACTAACGACTTCATTAGGGACGTTTGACACCATAGGGGCACCCGGGGGTCCGTCAAAGCCCCGAAGAGATCCCCAATGCTCTCCCTCGAACTAAACATTCCATGCTTTTAAACGATGAGGAACCAAGTTGGTAAGCTCCTCGTTAACCTAAACGGCCGTTGTATACTTCTCGTACGTCGTATTTGTTCCCGGGTGCTACGTACTCAACCACTTCTACGTCTTGATCTATCGGGACATCAAAACATAATATCCGAGTGTCCATACTAGGGGCCTGAAAAGGGTAAGCAACAACGCATGAGTATAACTCAATAAGTAAATCATCTAAGCCCAGCATAGGAGGATACCTTGCCTTGGAAATATGAACGGTAACGTCAACCTCTTGGCATGTCAAAACGCAATCAAATAATCACACGCAAATACTTATTTCTTGTCGGCACATACAATTCACACGAATAATCACACGTGAAGCCCGCTTCCAATTGGCACGCGACAATTGCACATAGTAATTAATAACACTTCATATCACATATTCATGCCCAATGCAATCACACGTGTTTCGATTATTACAACCGCTTAGGGCCACGACCAACCCTCACGTCGGTGGTCATCTGGTATAACCGGACATCGTCCCGCCCTATTGGGCATGGTAACGTCTTAACCTCACTCGAAGATGGCATTCAATAAAGAGCATCGTTTTGAACTCTATCACAAACGGCAATCGAAATCCATCGAGCATCGTCCTCCACAATCATATGGATACGGAACTATTTATGTGATCACGTAAGCATACCAAACATACAAGCCACTGATTATCTTTCACTTAGGCCAATGCAAGAGTGTTTCATGCTCATACGATTATAACATCTAAAATCTCACATATATAAGATGCACGAACATCGAAAGCATTTTATTAGCAACCGTACAAAATTAATACATGGGCTTCATCTTCCTAGAACAAGCAAAACAAAACAAGACAAGCATTAGCATCACCCAATGATGGTTCTAACTAACCTTTCATACCTACACAATCCATCCTTAACTATTCCTAGACAAGGATAGCCATACACATGATAGAACAAGCTCAAATAAGACTAAACCTAAGTCTGACATGTATAGAATAACGTCCTATCCACGGATTAAAAGAACTACTTTCAAAATTGGTTGGATTACGGACGAAGACGGACGAATGGCTGTGGTGTTGAGTGGACGACACAACGGCAGCGACGAACGGATGGCGCAACTGTGGTGAGGCGGCAGCAGCGAGGCGACAAGCGGTGGCACGACGAACGGTTGAACAGTGTGGTGACAGTGAGTGGTTTGGTGGACGGCGCGGCAATGGTGATGAGCGGTGACACGGTGGTGCAGACAGCGCGGCGAGGGGCGCGATGGCAATCGGTGGCGATGAGCGGACGACAGCAAGAGTGGCAAACAGCGGCAAAGATGGCATGGCGCAGTGGTGAGTGACCTAGCGGCGGTGCGGCGGCGGATGGCGACGAGAAGGGTGTGAGAGAGAGAGTGAGGGAGAGAAAGAGAGAAACGAGAGTTAACAAGAAAGTGGAATGAGAGAAGTGAGAAGGGTTTTTCCTTAAGTAATCTTGCAAGAAGACTCCAATAATGCAAGTGCATTAATGACCCAACCACCAAACCTAGCCTAACTCCTTAATTTGCTCCCAACCAAGCAACTTCATGGACAAGAAGCCATCTTGGAAGTCTTCTTCAACAAGCTTCTCTCTTGGACAATTATGGCTAACAAAGTGGGTTCAAGTACTTAGTTATGGATTAACTAGGAAAACCAAACTAGAAACCAACCAAGTTGATCTCTTCCCCCTCTTCCCTAAAGTGGCGCTCAAACTATTTAAAACAAAACCCAGTTTGGTCTTTCGCTAAACAAAGCTTCTAGAAGTTGCATTAAAAGCTAAACTATAGGTTAATAAACATAGAAGACTAATCATGCACAAAACACATTAATGTGCAATCATCCAAAACTCAACCAAGGTCAAATGTGGCAAGATGGGCTTTGTCCTCTTGATTAGCGCCTAATCGAGGCCGAATAAGTCCAGTGATACATAATTAAGCGACGTCGGATTGAGGATCATCCACTTCACATATTCCTACTTAGGCTGTGGGTCAAGTACACAAGTAATGAACAAAGTAAGATTGATGTTGTTCATATTACCAAAATACTTATTGAATTTAATCTTGATTCTCTTAGACATTTCCTGCAAACTCTGGTCCCTATTCTAGCAACATCTATCAATCATTATATAAATCCCATACACATCTTTCGCCATACCATTACTAGTGACATAAGAAGAACCCGAAACTTTTAAAGTCGTATAAAAAAAAATCTTCAAGAAAGGAAAAAAGTGACGGGCATACTCCCAATCATCACTAGTGAGAAACCCTTTCACCTTGGAAAGCTTTTCAACAAATTTGCTATCTCGAAATTCCAATGAGCTAAAAGTTGTTTGAAACTTCAAAGCTGCTTCCATCATCATATATGTCGAGTTCCAATGAGTCCCGATATCTAAACATACAAGACTTTTGAACTCAATTTTCACTAGCTCAATACCGCCTTTAAACCGTCTTAGCCTTGCAAGAGAAGACCTCACATAATGTATATCCGAACATATTCTAACAATGGAATCATTTATGTCTTTCAACTCCTCTCTCACAATCAAACTCAATATATGAGTACAACATCTTATGTGGAGTAGCTCACCTCTCAATACCAGAGAATTCCGAGAGTTAAATCTCTTTTTCAAATATTGAATTCCTAAGTCATTTAAGCTAGCATTATCCACAATGATAGAAAAAACACTCTGAATCTCCCAATCAATCAAACATTTCTCAACCGCTTTTCCTATTATCTCGGCAGAATGAACCGAGATTTGACAAAAATTTAATATTTTCTTATGCAATTGCCAATCGACATCAACAAAATGAGCAATGAGACACATATAGCTCAAATTTTGACAAAAAGTCTACGTGTCTGTTGTAAGACACACTCTTGGAGATGTCTCCGAGAAATATTTCTTCAATTTACTTCTTTCATCCATGTATAAATCATAACATTTGTGCTTCAAAGTGTTGCACAACAGGATTAAGAAATTTGGTTGGATTTTACTAACAAATCGCCGAAATCCCTCGTGCTCTATCAACTTGAAAGGCAATTCATCAAGAATAAAACATGATCACTAATTCTTTTCTACTAACATCTTAGTCAAACATATGGGAATTTCTTACATCTATCTAAAAGACGACGTATCGAACTGATCCCTTGACCACTAGAACAGCTAATATGGGCTCCACAATACATACATTAAATTTTTTCTTGATCAGGAATATGTTTGAAGTGTTTCCACACTACGGATCTTATATTTCTTTCTATGACACTAGTAGGACTCACTTCAGACATCTAGCAATCCTTCTATCTATGACACTTAGAACCTGCAAAGTATTATTATAATCAGAAATGTAGTCCTCAACATATTCTTGACAAAAACGAATGGTAAGCGTTTCACTATATTGGTAGAAACTATATCAATCATCTTTTCTCTTCGTGCTTCAGACTCAGTAGAAAAAAACATGAAGATTCTCAATTTCAAGCTCGAAATTGAGAATCTCGCTCAACTTCAGTCTCAAGCGCATGCACACATGTCAATGCAGGACTACACAACCCAAAACTCAATTATGATCACATTCTGCATTAGCCTCCCACAAAAGATAAACATTAAATTCATGCAACAGCCATTTTAACTTATATGAACCTTAGAAAAGGTGGAAAATAATTCTAACTAGAGAAACTGATTTAAACGAGAGAAATCGCATCTGGGTCTTTAGTTTTGCAGAGAAGTGAACTGACATGTCCAGAGAGTATCCCTCAATTCAAATCTTTTCAGGGTTTACTCCTTAGCTCCTAGATGTTCAAAAACCCATTATGCAGATTACTTTCGTTCTTCTTCCTTGAACTTTAGCAATCGATGACTGACGATACCAAGAAATGAGCATAATTGAGAGAAAGCAAAGCAATTTATGAATTTGAGTTCCAGAACAAGTGCCGGTACCAACAACTTCTACTCACAAAAAGAGAATACACCAACTAAATTGTATATCCTGACAAATGCAAAAACTTCCTTTTCTTTTCCTTATATAAACATACTTGCAAGCAATTGGAATTTGGCTTCCCGGGATCACTACCATCAGTTTTGATCGTGCATCTCAATCCACTACCTGCCACAACTAAATCATTTGCATAGAGTGTCAACATCCAGATAACATTTTCCCGGAACAATAGAAAAAAAACCATTTTTTCCCCGAAAGAAGGGGTAAACGAAAGACCCAACCAAACATAAGAGACTCGTATGAGACCAATTCGAAAAGCTGCTCACACTAGCAGAAAACACAAACCTCACATGATCATTGAAACGACGAAACAGAACAAGACAACACCAGAATCATTGATACGAATTCCTAGCACGAACCCAGAAGAAGAGAAGCAAAGGAGGACAGTCGGAAAAGCTCCCAATCATGAGTCAAACAAACCCACAAAGAGAGACCAGAAGTGAAGCGAAGGAGCTTGAATTGAATATTTGTTCTTTGGGAGATTGAACTGGATTTGTGCAAAAGATAGAAGAGAGAGTGATTCAACTAAAAACACAACAAAGTATATGCAAGCAAGAGTGAGCTTAGAGAGAGAGCGTGTGATGATACCGACTTGAGCTGTGATGTCACGCCGCGAACCCTGCGGGCGCACGACACCCTGCTATGGTCGTTGAGATGCGACGTCTCAGGACTTGTCGCCGACTCTTCATTTTATCTTTTAATTACGCATGCGGAAACGATCACAACAATCCCCTGACAACAACAATAAACAGGGATAACTAGGAAGATAAAACACAACAGTCAAATAACACTATTTTAATTTTCACTTGATTAACCCCTGGGAACATTCTTACCAGCCCACTTCGGGCGCCACCATAAAAAAGAGTAAAGGTTAGGGTTAATCTACTCCACCAACAAGTCGATCCCAAAAAGCCAGCTTCCAGACGTCCTGAACCAAACTGGGTGCAACAACAAGCTAGGGGCCTGAAAAGTGGTTAACAACAACAAATGAGACGAAAGTTTCAATAAGTTAACACCCTAAGCCCCACTTAGGAGGCCAACTCGCACGAGGGTCCCTAACCAGACAATACAGCATCAACGGAAACAATAATAAACAACCACAGGCATCCTTACCTCGCCTTGGTACACACGTTGATGAATGCATATGTCACATACTCGAAGCATTTAAATAAATTTTCCATGCATTAATGCAGCACAGTTGCGCGTGTCTCAATTATAAGGCAAAATCCACTTGGCCACGTCCCATACCATGCCTAACAGTTTCTACCTCATAATAAAGTACTATGCATCACACGTATTCCAATTATTACGCCCCTTCGGGACAACCACACATCAAGCGATATGCGGCAAGATAGCAATCTACTGATAAAAACCGGGCTCCGTCCCGCCCCGTCGGGCACGGCTATGTCAAACGATACACAGGATGACGGCATTCCAATACGGCAACATCAAACGATACACAGTAAGATGGTATCTCGTAAGAAGTATCAAGTCCGACCTCGGGCCGCGACAAGGCATCCAGGATATCGGCACTCCAGATAATCCTCAGGCATCCGATAAATCGGGCAACGTCAAGCGATACACAGCAAGACGGCTCAACATGTGACCACACAAGCACACAAGCATTCCGGCCAATTATTATCTTTTCAATTAGCCCATGCATGCATGAATCGTGCTCTCATTGATGCATACAATAATACAAAGTGGCCACATATGCAAACAGTCAATCAAATCTCGCAAGCTTCGATAACGACATAAGTATTAACCGCAAAACACCACTATCAATTTTTAGCATAACAATAAAAAAAAATAATTTAATGCCAATAATCTCGTAAACTTTCTTGAAAACTTCCGATCAAAATAAATTGTCATAAAAAATAATTTTATACGACAATTCACGGTATAAATGCTAACATTCAAACTAGAAATAATAATTTGAAATTACAAATTTTCCGAAATAATAATAAATAAATTCGGAATTTAATTATTTAATAATATCCAAGAATAATTTAATTTTCCAAAATTCAAAATACTTTCTCGAATCAAAATCATTCAAATCATTTGCTAAAAATGTCAATTTATAGGGTAAAATCCAACATTGGCATCACAGTTTGACGTTAGAAATTTTTCGAAAATAATAATATTTAATTTTGGAAATTAATTATTTAATAATAAAATATTAATATTTAAATCCGAAAATAATAAAATAATATTTAATTCCGAAAATATTTCTATCTAATAAAATAATCAACAATCATAATATAATTAATAACCTATCACCACATTCGCGATAACTTATCGCAATCCAATAATAGCCTATCGAACTATTACTGATAACTTATCGCCTAATTCTAATTAACTGAACATAATCTTAATTAAACTTAATCTAAACTAAGCAAGTTTAATACCCTAAACACGAGACTAGGGGTTAATTTACTTAGCTAACGACGGCGACGACGCGAGGACGACGACAGCGACGAGGGCGGTCTGCGGTGTCCTCGGAATGCTCCGGTGAGCAGCGGACGGGCGTGGCGAGGGGAGACAGCTCCTGTGGTGGCTGGTCGGGGCTGGTTCAAGGGCTGAACAGCGGTTGATGGCGGTGTTCCGGCAGCCAGGACAACGGCAATGACGTCCGAGACGGCGGTGCACGGCGGCGAGTAGAGCTGGGCAAGGGCGAGCTCGGTCTGGCGAGCTGCGGGCGTGGCCGGCGACAGGCGGTTGCGGCGACGGGTGGCGGCGCGACTCAGTTGAGGCAACGGCAGCACGAGGCGGTAGGCGGCGGTGGCTGGGCTGGTCGCCGGCAAGGCGCAGTCGAACGAGCAGCAAGCAGGAGCAGAAGCCAGAAGCAGCGGCGTCGGGGGCAAGACCAACGAAGGAGAAGGAAAAGAGAAGAAGAAAAGAAAAAGGAAAGGAAAAGAAAGAGGGAGAGAGGGGTCGGTGGGGCTTGGTGGGGGGTCAGACACGCAAAAGGGGGGGACCGGCGGAAAATAAGGGAGAAGGGAGAGAGAGAATAGACAAATCGCAATAATCGCGATCTAACGGCCACGATTCGAATTAAAAAATGATCTAAGGTTCCCGAAAAATCCTAATTAATAATTTAGGATTTGGCCAAAGGATATTAATAAAACAACACCATGAAAGAGGTCTACCAGTCCAAATTCGTACCCGGTCAAAATTTCACTTTTCACATATCCCATGCAATATCGAGATTGGCCACAATAATATCGATACCGTCCAATTAAATTCGTTCCGAAATTTCGAGAAATTTGACAACAAAATTTGGGCTCTAAATAGTGGCCAAATTCGATCGAATGCGATTCTAGCGAAATCTCAATTTTAAAAATAATAACCGGAAGTGATCAGTTCCCGGGCGAGATTTTACTATAAACACACTGACGAATTACACGTTTTATAAATCCCAAAAATGGGTAGAAATTCGGAATGTCATACGTGACGTCCTAAGCTGTCATAAAAACTATGCTGCTTAATTATCTGATTTGATTAAAAACGCAAGCTGAAGATGAAAATGAAAATCAGAGATAACAGAAAAAACATAACAGACAGCTCTTATTTAAATTTTTTCTTTAGGCGATTAGTATATTTACATCACAAAAGAAAATAACAACTGGGAAAGTAATGATCTAGTTTATTCCTTCTACCAGCTACAAAACGTCACATCCACACCTGTCTTAAAGCTACCATACAAATGCCCTAGGAGACTGCCTGCCAGCGATCGTGATATAGCTCAAACAAAATGGGGCGGCTGCATCAACACCTAGCTTGATCAACCATCGGCCGCGAGCCTCCTTACACTCTCACAAGGGAAAGGGGATGGCTCTTAGGTGAAAATAGTTCGATATGAAACGAAACGGCATCCGTCCTAAGGGAATAAAGCAATAGACCTAGACAAAGGATGAGTGGCGTTCCCACACCACTTCAGGTACAAGGGATCGGGACGCTCAACAAACGATTCTTCGATATATAGTACCGAACCATATGTGGAGACAGGTCAAGTGCATGGATGGAACACCATGCTAACGATCTAAAAAACATGGAAAGCAATAACAATGAGATAAACTCAGCAAGTAAATCAAGCTATAACTATTCTATTCAAACAATTATGTCACGATTAAAGAGTCTACCATAAGATTATCGATTTCCATCGCAATATGAATAATGATAATATAAATATGAGAATGCATATAATATGCCCATGAATTCCTCGCAAATGTCACTCTCATTCGTAACCATCGATTTTAAAAATCGATCTTTTGCAGACCACATAGTAGTAGGCGTCTCGCTCCTACTCCGAGGTTATGCGACTTACTTGCACATCTATCACCGAGACCACATGATAAGGTCTCACGGTATAACGGCCTTGAGCTTCCCGAATTCTCTTGCTGGCTCCCACGCGGCATCACCGGTACTTTAGCCGATGGTCCTCACCGTAATCCTCAGAATATAATGTATATGGATGTTAACGCCTCGTTTTTCGTTAAATAAAAACAAAAATAAAAAAAACACAATAAATAAAAATATTACCGATTCAATTCGGCCAATTCATGCTTAATTGATTCGTTGGTCCAGTTGGTCAGTTTTCTCAATTTAGCTAGCCCGATCCATTACTTTTTCTTTCTCTTATGGCCCGTCTCAGCTGCGCTTGGCCTAACTGGAGCTTTCCTTCCTCCTCCACGCTTGTGTATGTGACGCAAGAACGAGACAGAGGACACGGGTGAGCGAAGGAGAGGGTGCGATGGTGACGAAAGAGTGGGTGACTGGAGCAAATCCACGAGAAACCTTCTAGAACCTAACGAGCTGGCCAATATGTTAGAAATAACAAACCGAGAGAGAACGGTTGGGAGATAGGGCACAGGATAAGAAGGCGGTGAAAAACAGATGCAACATGGGGGGCCGAAGGAGTTCGGAAAGAGGAGGACGTCGCCGGAAGAGAAGGGTCTAAAGAGGAAAGAGTTCGGTTCCTCCATTCACGTGGAGGATTACCGGCAAATTTCCTCCCCTTGGATCTTCGGTTGCTCTTTCATCATCGCCGGAAAACGCCAGCTGCCGACCGCTAAATTTCTTCACGCTTGAACAAAGAAGACCATCAATTGAAACTGTTCATCGGTGGAGAAGGAGTTACAGAGAGAGCTTACGGAAGAGAGTCCGGAGGAAGAGGAAGTGAGGTTGAGACTTGACTAAGAGAGGAAGACCAGAGAGTTCTTTACCATTAATTAGTCGGAAGCTTCGGCAGAGTTTGTTCTTATCTGTCGGTCGTAGACGATCATCGCATTTCGATCATCGGTCATCTTCTGCTCGTGATTCATTTCTGTTGCCGCCATCATCACATTGTCGACGATTGCCAATATCGCCATACCTGTCATCGCCGATTTCTCCTCACCGTCATCGATCGTCATTCTGCAATTCATGAACCAGGTAAAATCCTCTTCTCTTATCCTCTATTGCCTTTTATTTTCTGTAGAGGGATAGCCGAAAGTCCAATTCTCTGAATAGGATTAAACCGAGTAAAACTGACTATACACGAGACTAATAGAGCGTCATACATTCATCTAATTCGAGAACGGTTGCGAGTGTGCATCAGAAGCGATTACAATCCACTCACTCACCGTTTGCATAACATGTGTTTGACAAAATGCTCAAGTGAAAGCCTGAAACCGATTTCATAAAATCGATTCATAGAATTTTCGTTTCACATTCTGTTTGTTCTTAAATTGTTAGATTGATACTGAATCCGTGTTTTTTCAGTGATTCTGTGATATTTATGCATAACGGTTCGGCCATGGATGAGTCTTCTGTCGGAGATACATTCCCCTCGTCGGAGCTAAGCCAGCGGTTTGAGGTTGCCCGAGTTAGTCTACTCATCTCCGTTTTAGTACGCATATGCTTGTTTCTATACTAAATTAATTGTATGGATTTGTGAAATGAATGATTTCGAGCCGGAATAGGTGACCGCCAATTTAGAAACTGCCGCCAGCTAGTGGCCGGCGGTGACTTGACGTCAGCCGACTGACGGGGAGTGGTGACCGGTGTTAGCGGTTGGTGTTGATGGCGGGATCTGCTAACTGGAGCTCCGGTGTGAGGTTCACGGTGAAAATTGGTCTAGGGGAGCTCTCGATGAAGAAGACGCTCGTGAGGAAGACCGCACAGAGAAAAGGGCAAATAGAAAAATGAAAAAAAAGAAATACAAAAATAGAGAATAAAAGAAATAAAAAAATTAGAAAAAAAAAGAAATTTCGGCTATAATGAAAATCAGGTTGGGTTCTTTTCTGGATCGGAGCAGAGGAGCTGATGGGCTAGAGATTAAGACAGGTAAATGGGCTTAATTTTAGTGTGACTGTGCTAAACTTGGAGTTGGGCTAAAATGAATGAAAAAGTTGGAAAACTTGGGCATGAATTGTTGATAGCCCATCAGAAGAGACCCGAATTCGGACCGGGCCCAAGGACCGATCCAAATTGCGAGCTTGACTGGACCATTAGGGTCTGGGTCAGACCGGCTAATCGAACCGGGTTTCTTGACCGGTCCAAAGTCCTTTTTCCTGAAATAAAAAATAAAAATAAAAAAATTTAGAAAATTCAGAAAAATAAAAAATGTGAGAAAAGTTAAAAAAATGTAGAATTCACCTAGTTTAGGGTTATTAATAAATACCTTAGGTTTGAATAAAATTTGATTCCAAATTGAATAAGCATTTAGGGTTTTACCTTAGGATTTTTTATTGCCTTTTTCTTTTAAAGGCGATACTAGGTCGTTTGTGCATTTTCATTTTTGATTTTATTGGATTACGCATTTTATATATATTGTTTGTTGTTTTTCCCTTTTAGAATGGTTAGGATGGAATTCAGAATTTTCGACTAGTGAAAGACTGCTTTGACATTTTAGTTAGCAAATAGTCAATTTTAGGTACCGAAAGGGCATTAGTTAAAAAATTAATGTAATGAACTCTCCGATCCCTAAGAATCTCTGGTTGCGTATGTTTTTGAGATGTCACTCCCGCATCTCGATTAGGATTTCCAGCTGATCCTTAATCGTAGCTAGTGGCAACTCCTATCAAATACATAGATTTAAATAATCAATGTCACTCGAGATATGGACTTAGGGAGAGTTCAATAAAATACCTTTAAACCTATTCTCCCAAGGTAGCCCTCGAGAGCGACAATGGATGAAATGACGGAAATGCAACATGTCAACTTCAATACTCAATAATTATTATATCAATATTGTAAATAAGATACGATTGACAATAGTCGAATAATCATTATTCAAAGCGTTCATGGCTGCACCACCAACCGCACCGTTTCAATCTCATCACCACCGAAATTTTTTTAGTGTTCACCACATTATTGAGTTTGTTATAACAAACTCACAAGATATATTGAAAGTTGTAAAAGGCATGTAAGCAATAAAAACTAGCCATGCAAAGCAAATCACGTTCATCACTCATGTATGGAAACCACTACATAACCTCATCGTGCCGATTCAACTACGAAATAGTATTTTCACTTCCTCCAAATTAGCCCTAGCTGAATTATCAACATGAATGGCTACTGTCGGAATTTCCGAACCAACGAAAAATCACATTTTGCCACCGTCTTTAAAGCAAACAACCTCGTTGTCACAAAACCACTTCATTTCGAAGCTTCTACCAACGTTCACGAGTTTCGCGTGATTACTGGTTAGTTTTACATACAACGTACAATTCAAGCTCCACCTCTAATCATAACATAAAGGGTTGAAACAAAGAGAAATGACAAGAATACTCGCCTTACATATGATCATAAAGCTTCGTCCTTTGCCTTTTTTAAGGTAAGCTGTAACTCAAGCTTCAACGGAGAGGAAACGAGCGAGATCTCAAGAAGACAAATGATGAGGAAACGAGAGCAAAGAGAGAGCACAATGGAGAGAGGCGGTTGGGTTGGTGGAGGAGAAGAAATGAAGGAGAAACAGAATAAGAAAAAAGATAGAAATTCATAAACTCAAAACTCATCATCATTCTCAATGAATGCAACTTCAAATATTATCTAATACAATATGTGGACTTCAAGGATTGTCAATTGAGACAAGACAAAAGAAATGAAGGGGAAGAGGGACAGAGGTTGGCGTGAGAGAGATAAAGAGAGAAGAAAAGAGAAGAAAGATCATAACCCAAAAGTTATCATTGCTCACACATAATTGTACTCAAAATTTCTTCAATAAAGCAAGATAAGAATCGAAGAAAGAGAAGAGAGATGGAGTCCGGCCGTGCGAAAGGGAGAGGAGAGAGAGAGACTTTATTGGCTATATAATCATCACAACTCAAATAATTGGACTTCAAATTATATTGAATGAAGATTATTAAGTGATGAGGAGAGAGAGAGAGATAACTGGTTGGTCTTTGGTGTGAGAAGAGAAAGAGACAAAAAAAATTTTGGTTTTGTCTCCTTGAATTTGATTTGCGGAGGATATGTCAACTAATAAGCAACAATCAAAGACAAAGAAGGTTGGCGGCGGCAAGGACAAAGAGAGAAAGGAGGGTCGGCGGATTCCGAAAGGAAATAAATTTTGACTTATAAATGGTCTTTTTCTAAAAAATACCCATGTAATTTCCCAAAAATTACGATATTTCCACTAAGCCATTTTCACTTGCTAATAAACACTATGAGCCAAAAACGCAAGGCGCCACCATCACTAGGCCCTTTAGAATCCACGCCACATCAACAGAAACTTATATAAAGCTCGTGCACCTCAAAATCACGATCATTGCAAAACCAATAATTCACAAAAAAGGCAGATAAAACATGAATTAATAACACAAAGACTATTTCTCAATAACTATTGCGAAATAACATTTCCAAATGTTATTCTCTATGCATTAAAATAAGTGAGCTAGAATCAGGATGTCACAGAGAGAGATTACTGGTACCATCATGGGCGACGGCCGGCAGTGATGGATCGAAGGCTGAGTTGCAGGTGAGTCCGGGGAGGGAGCGAGCATTGCAGGGAAGGTAGGGTTTCGTCTCACAGAAAGAGAGAGAGGAGAGAGAAGGGGAGAGACGAGAGAGAGAGAAAGAGGGAGACGTGTGGACTATGGCCCGTGGGTAGTCTCACGGTGTCAATGGGTCAGACCTGACTCTACCCTAACCCAGTAATACCCACACCTAAAAGCCCTACTCAAAGAAGACAAGGTTCAACCCCAAAATGACCTAAATTTTAGGACCTGGTTGGGCTGACGCGGGTTGGACTGGGTCGGCGCGGGTTTTGTCGACACCCCTAAATATGGCATTCTTGAAAGCATCTTTCTTTTAAAACTTTCTCTCTCTACAATTCTTTCCTTGAGCGAGCATGAGAATGAGAGCAAGTAAGGCTTACTTGGACCAAGACAATGATTCAATGTCTAAGTGCTGCATAGTTCACAATCTAAAGTATCGACTCGTAACAAATGATAACAAAGCAAAGTTCTTGTAGCTGTGGCTTCCAACTCCGTTGCCGTTGTCTTTATTGAAAGACAATCGTGGGAAAGCTAACGGGGCTAGTTTGAAGGACATCATGTACTCCTTCGAGGAAAGGCTCTACAAGGTGTTATTGGCTATAAATGTCATTCGAGGAAGTGAAGCGGATTGACGAGGTGGGAGACACCCTTCACGCTAAGTTCTTAAGTGCCATGAATCTAGTCACCGCCCTCTAGAACAAGAAGAATGAAGCCTTGAAGCGGCGATCAAAGCACTAAAGTTGGAAGTGCAAGAACTCAAGATCAAGCTAGTCTTGTGCAAGGCTAGCGTCGCGAAAGTGCGGGATCCTTTAAACGGCACCCAAGATGGATGTGCCGAGGTTCAAGGAGTTTAAAGGAAATCGATCCACTAGAGTTGTGGACATATTTATTTAGAGCGTTAATACTTTGGTGACATTTGTTGGGATTTTGGCATCAAAATCCCATAGAATTGAATGAGAAGTGTGTGGGTGAAAGTGTCCCACATAGGGTAGAAGAGAGATGGGAGATGGGTTCAAATAATTGAGCCTCACAAATGAGTTTGGGCCCCAAGGGGTACCTCACTTTTGTGGAAGAGAGAGGACCTACGTCAAGCTAGGTCGGTCCACCCCGCGCGCCACCGCCGCCGGCTGGCTCGGTTCAATTCGGTTCGGCTTTCTATCGGTTTTTTTTTTCCAAACAGACACGTTTAGAATTTATTTATTTATTTATTGGATAAATAAACATGTCCGTTCGTTAGGTTCGGTTCGCCCGAACGGAAAATCGAAGCTCTTCGCGACTGTTCACGAACCGGTTCAAGTGAACCTTCGTTACTGTTCACGAACCCTCGTAACTCTTCATTATTTTCGCCACTTCAATATGACCGAACAGTTAGTTCGGGATAGTGACACTTCATGACATTGGCATTCCCACAAGACATTTTCCCGACGCACTTACGCATATTCACTTCATCATTGTCATTTTGTGCGATTATTCTGCAAAAATTGCGTTCGTAGGAGACCTCCGAATACGTACCGCTTCGGAGGAACGAGATCCGTTCTATCCTAGGAGACGATTGTCAAATATCCTCGGGTATTGATTGAGGGGTCAAATTCGTCTTAAGGACATGACGTTATTTTGTTGGGCTCGGATCAACATTTTGCTTATTTGTTTGTACTGCTGCTTTCAGGTTTGTTTTCTTGACATTTAATTTCAGTTTCTAGTATACGAACATAACCGACCACAATCTTAAGACGAATTTCTGCTTCGGTTCTGTTCGTATGCTATTGAGATAATACTAGTATTCTGTATACTTCGTATGTTCCTTGTCTAGTTGTATTCTATTTCGGTTCCTTTGTATTCCGTTTACAAGTATTTGTTACAATTTTTCGTTTTTGTTCATATTAAAATTTTGAACGAACGATTCTATTTGTAGTCATATATTACCGATTCTTTTCGTGAATATGTTCTGTTTTTGTATTTCAGAAATGGCTTCGGCTTCGACTCCGGTTAACCCTATTCCGAATCATGGAAAAAAGTCAGAAAAATTTAATGGTACGGATTTCAAGAGATGGCAACAAAAGATGTTCTATTTCACGACCTTGAACTTGGCTAGATTCCTCAATGAGGATGGTCCTAAATTGGACGTTGGAGAGACAAATAAAGAAAAGTTGGCTGTTGTGGATGCATGGAAGCATTCTGACTTCTTATGTCGCAACTATGTCCTCAACGGTCTGGACAATACTCTCTATAACGTTTATAGTCCGCTAAAAATGGCTAAGGAGTTATGGGATAGTCTGGACAAGAAATACAAAATCAAAGATGCTGGATTGAAAAAATTCATTGTCGGTAAATTTCTGGACTTCAAGATGGTTGACTCAAAGATCGTCTTAAGTCAGGTTCAAGAGTTTCAAGTGATTATGCATGATATTCATGCTGAAGGAATGACTCTAAGTGGGACATTTCAAGTAGCTGCATTCATTGAAAAACTACCACCATTCTGGAGAGATTTCAAAAATTATCTCAAATACAAGAGAAAGGAGTTGTCACTTGAAGACTTGATTGTTCGGTTGAGGATTGAGGAAGATAATAGGCTATCTGAGAAGAAAGTTGGGAAGAACCTAGAGGTTTCAAAGGCCAATGTTGTTGAAGAAGGATTAAAACCCAACAAGAAGAGGAAAATGCCTAGCAAGTCTGGAGAGGGATTCAACCAAGGCCTGAAGAAGTTCGTTGGCAAGTGCTTCAACCGTGGCAAGTCTGGACATTGAGCCAAAGACTGCAGAGCCAAGAAAAGATAGAAAACTCAGGCTAATGTGGTGGAAGAGATCTCCAATAGTGTTGATGATATCAATCTGACTGCCATGATATCCGAGTGTAATATGATAGGAAACCCCAAGGAGTTGTGGATTGATACTAGAGCAACTCATCATATCTGTGCAAACAGATCGATGTTCTCGTTCTACACAACTGTGGGGGGTGATGAAAAACTTTATATGGGTAATTCATCAACCTCTAAGATTGAAGGTATCGGAAAGATTGCTCTAAAGATGACATCTGGGAAAGTTGTGACACTAAATAATGTGCTACATGTGCCAGACATACGCAAGAATTTAGTGTCCGGATCTTTTCTTAGCAAGAATGGTTTCAAGCTGGTGTTTGTGTCTAATAAGTTTGTACTCTCTAAGAATGAGATGTATGTAGGAAAGGGTTACCTTAGTGATGGTCTTTTCAAGTTGAATGTAATGACTGTTGTACCCAATGATGTTATGAATAAAGTTATTTCTGTTTATGTGCTTGAGTCTCCTAATTTATGGCATGCTAGATTAGGACACGTTAACTATAAGTCGATAAAGAAATTAATGAACATGGGGTTATTGCCAAAATTTGATTGTTCAAGTGAGAAATGCCAAGTGTGTGTTGAATCTAAATTTTCTAAGCCTTCTTTTCATTCTGTAGACAATAGAGTCTCAGAACCTTTAGATACACACAGATATATGCGATATGAAATCAATACCGTCAAGAGGTGGTAATAAGTATTTTATTACTTTTATAGATGACTGCTCGAGATATTGTTATGTTTATTTGCTTAGTAGCAAAGATGAGGCTGTGAATGCTTTTAAAACTTATAAGTCCGAAGTTGAAACTCAGTTGAACAAGAAAATTAAAACCATAAGGAGTGATAGAGGAGGTGAGTATGAATTTCCTTTTGAGGAAATTTGTACAGAGTTTGGTATCGTTCCCCAAATGACTGCTCATTATATACCACAATCTAATGAAGTGGCGGAAAGGAAAAATCGGTCTTTAAAGGAAACAATGAATGCATTGTTGAATAGTTCCGGTTTACCATAGAATTTGTGGGGGGAAGCTGTTTTGACGGCGAATTTTATTTTAAATAGAGTACCCCACAGAAAGACACAACAAACTCCCTATGAGAAATGGAAAGGCAGAATGCCTAACTTGAATTATCTCAAAGTGTGGGGGTATTTGGCTAAGGTTACGGTTCCTAAGTCTAAAAAGGTTAAGATAGAACCAAAGACTGTTGACTGTGTTTTTATCGGATATGCTCAGAATAGCAATGCATATCGTTTTCTTGTTCACAAGTCAGAGATCCCAGATACACATGTCAATGCAATCATTGAATCAAGGGACGCTTCGTTTTTTGAAAATATATTTTCGTATAACATAGTATATGAGCCAATTGATAATAATAAGAGGTCTCGAGATACTATATCTAGAAGTGATCCAATGAAGGATGAACCTAGACGTAGTAAAAGACAAAGGACTTCCACGTCTTTTGGATATGATTTCTTAACGTATCTGTTGGAGAATGAGCCTCGGACATTCAAAGAAGCCGTGACTTTGCCAGAAGCCCCGTTCTGGAAAGAAGCTATCAATAGTGAAGTTGAATCCATCTTGTCAAATCATACATGGAATTTGGTTGATCTTCCTCCTGGTAATAAATTACTATAATGTAAGTGGATTTTCAAGAGGAAAATGAAAGCGGATGGTGCTATTGATAAATATAAGGCTAGGCTTGTAGTAAAAGGATACAAGCAATGAGAAGGTCTTGATTATTTTGATACTTATTCACTTGTTACTAGAATTACATTTATAAGGATGCTAATTGCTATAGCAGCGGTGTATAAGCTTGAAATTCATCAAATGGATGTGAAAACGGCCTTCTTAAACGGGGATTTGGAAGAAGAAATATATTTGGAACAACCCAAAGGGTTCATTGTTCCGGGACAAGAGCAGAAAGTATGTCGGCTTATCAAGTCACTCTATGGATTGAAACAAGCACCAAAATAATGACATGCTAAATTTGACGAAGTTATGTTGTCGAATGGTTTCAAGATTAATGAGTGCGATAAATATGTATATGTTAAGAACACTCATAATGGTTTTGTCATTTTGTGCTTATATGTAGACGACATGCTTATAATGGGCAGCGATAGTGAGGTTGTTAAGGCGACCAAACGCATGCTCACAAGTAAATTTGATATGAAAGATATGGGGGTTGCAGATGTTATTTTAGAAGTTAAAATCCATAAGAAATCTGGAGGATTAGCTCTATCACAATCCCATTATATTGAGACGATTCTTGGAAAGTACAAGAATCTGGATATTGTACCAGTAAAGACTCCGATAGATGTTAATTTACATCTTTCAAAGAATACTGGTGTAAGTAAGGCTCAAAATGAGTATGCTAGTATACTAGGTAGTTTAATGTGTGTCATGAACTGTACTAGGCCGGACATAGCTTGTGCTGTGAGCAAGCTAAGTCGATTTACAGTTGTCCAAATGAAAATCATTGGAAAGCTATGAAACGTTTATTGAGCTACTTAAAGTATACTCAAGATTATACTTTGCATTACACAGAATGTCCAACGGTTCTTGAAGGATACTGTGATGCAAATTGGATAACCGGCACTAAAGACACAAAATCGACAAGTGGATATGTATTCACACTTGGGGGAGCGGCAGTGTCTTGGAAATCGTCCAAACAAACTTGTATTGCTAGATCCACAATGGAATCAAAATTTATTGCTTTGGATAAAGCCGGTAAAGAAGCAAAGTGGCTTCGAAATTTCTTGGAAGATATTCCTAATTGGCCTAAACTAGTGCTCGCTGTATGTATACATTGTGATAGTCAAGCGGCAATAGGAAGGGTAAGGAATGTCATGTATAACGGTAAGTCTCGACACATACGTCGAAGACATGACACAGTAAGACACATTCTTTCTAGTAGAATTATCACCATTGACTATGTGAAGTCAAAAGATAATGTTGCGGATCTATTGACAAAAGGCCTAACTAGAGAGATGGTTGCGAAAACATCAAGAGGAATGGGTTTAAGGCCTATAAACAAGTCATCATAGTAGAAACCCTACCTAGTTGATTGAAGATCCCAAAATCTAGATTCAAAAGGACAACTAAGTTATGAAGACAGTATAGAGTACTGTCAAATTTTTACTCATTCCCGGATGAAGACAGTACTAATATGTGAAGGTTAAGCAAAAGCTTTTAATGATTCTGAATTGAGTATGTGATATACTATATGTTCAGAAATCACCTATGTGATTGTGAAGTGAGGACCGCTTCTGTGAGAATTGAAAAGGCCGAATTCTCTAAAACACTCATGAGACCAGGCGGTGTTCATGGCCAAAACGAACACAACAGTGAGAACCAATTTTGTTCGAGAAACAGTTGTGTGATTTCTATTGTCTAGGCTTACACGAAAGGTCGACAGTTCAAAGACATCAAGTCTACTGATTGATCGAGTAAGCCCGATAGGTTTCACTAAGGAAAGTTCAAAGTCTCATACTACTTATCCTGATGCAACGTTTTCTCATGGAATAATCGCACATTGTATCTCATGTATACACGAAGAGTCATGATATCTGAACTTCTCATTCATGTGGGGGATTGTTGGGATTTTGGCACCAAAATCTCATAGAATGGAATGAGAAGTGTGTGGGTGAAAGTGTCTCACATAGGGTAGAAGAGAGATGGGGAGATGGGTTCAAATAGTTGAGCCTCATAAATGGATTTGGGCTTCAAGGGGTACCCCACTTTTATGGACGAGAGAGGACTTACGTCAAGCTAGGTCGGTCCACCCCCCGCGCACGCACCGCCGCCGCCTTTCGACTGGCTCGGTTCGGTTCCGGGTCCACTTTTTATCGGTTTTTTTTTTATTTTTTCCGAACAGACACGTTGTTTAGAATTTATTTATTTATTTTTTGGATAAACAAACATGTCTGTTCGTTAGGTTCGATTCGCCCAAACGGAAAACCGAAGCTCTTCGCGACTGTTCACGAATCGGTTCAAGTGAACCTTCGTTACTGATCACGAACCCTCGTAACTCTTCATTATTTTCGCCCCTTCAATATGACCGAACAGTTAGTTCGGGATAGTGACACTTCGTGACATTGGCATTCCCGCAAGACATTTTCTCGACGCACTTACGCATATTCACTTCATCATTGTTATTTTGTGCGATTGTTCTGCAAAAATGGCGTTCGTAGGAGTCCTCCGAATACGTACCGCTTCGGAGGAACAAGATACGTTCTATCATGGGAGACGATTGTCCAATATCCTCAGGTACTGATTGAGGGGCTAAATTCGTTTTAAGGATACGATGTTATTTCGTTGGGCTCGGATCAACATTCTGCTTATTTGTTTGTACTGCTGCTTTCAGGTTTGTTTTCTTGACATTTAATTTCAGTTTCTAGTATACGAACATAACCGACTACAACATTAACATACAAGAAGAGAATGCTAAGGTAAGAGCCCCTACTATATTCCTAACCAATGTTGCGATGCTATGGTGGGATCTAGGGCTAACGAGACACAGCAAGGTGCTAATTCTGTCTACACTTGGGATGAGTTTGTCAAGGACTTCCAGGAGCAATTCTTTCCTAAGTTTGCCAAGATCAACGCTCACTATAAGCTTCGTCAGCTCATGCGTAGGGGAACGGTTTGAGAGTATGTTCAAGGCGCTCACCGAATTTAGACTCAAGATTCCTGACTTTGGGGGATAGTAAAACACTATTCACCTCTATGACTTAATGCCTTAGGCAAGAACCAAGCTTGAACAACAATATGTCCAAGATATCTTGAAGGCCCTCAGCATAGCTGAATATCTAGTGGACTTCTCCAAGCCAGATTTTTCCAAATCAAAGAACCAAGGGAAAAGCAGGGACAATAGGCAAAGTTGATAAATGAAGTCCCATCCATGTCCATAGAGTGAAAGAAGCCCAAAGGTGAATCGCACAAAGAAAAGAGAAAAGAAGCCGATCAAATGCTTTTTTTGTGACGGCCCTCGTTGGGCTAGGGCTTGTCCCAAGCGAGGAAAGCTCTCCACATCCATGGCAAATGATGTTGGAGAAAGAGAGGAAGCTCGCATTGGTTCGTTCAAGATTCTCAATGAAATCAAAGGCCAAACTTTGATGAGGAAGAGAGGCCTAATATTGACCGATGTTTATGTCGCCGGAGATTCCCACCTCTTCATTTCCAACATTGCGGCCAAGAAACATGACCTAAATGATGGGTTTTCTTTGTGAATGATGGGCCGCCCATGATGGGCTAACCCAGCCCATGAAAGAAAGTAACTGCACTTGACAGTTATTGTCTAGAAACAAATGTGAGAACACACGTAAGAGTGTGTGGTGTGTTGCATTTTGAATTATCAGAAAAACACTCTCATAAGAAGACAAAAGTAAGAAGACTTTATTTTTGTACAATCAAAGGATTGTTCTCTCTCTCGAGGTTGCGATAGGTGCATTTAATCTGTGGCAAAAGAGGTATGTTTGTTTACGTAATATACTTCGAACGATCGGTGATTCAAGTATAGAATGGGCACGTTTTTCCGTAATTTTTGTATTATGTTTAGGAATATGTTTCCTTCATTGGTATCAGAGCATGTGTTCTTGTTTCCTGATTGTTTAATATGCTTATAACACGAAGTATTGGACGGAATTCGTGAAACGGCGCCGACGAACGCTCGGGTACGAAAAACCGACACCCAGCCGTACTGTTCGAGGTCGTTTCTCGATTTCCGTGCGTCAAAATTATTTTTTGAAAGTGTAGGCTCGTAGTGCTCGTCGATACGAGCAAAACGACGGGTGGCACGCTGCCGGGGGAGGTCGCACGCGCCCCCACGCGCCGCCGCAAGCGGTGGCTGCGCCGGCACGTGCGTTGCACGTGCGCAGCGGTTGCTGCGCGCGCGTGCAACGCACGCGCCACGTGTGCGCGTGTGGCTTGGCTAACGTCAGCCACGCGGCTGTCTATGCCTGACCCGATCCGACCCGGTTTGATCCGTGACCCGACCCATGTGACCCGTTGATTTGACCCAGTCATCCGTTGACCGTTGACCGTCGTTGACCACCGTTGACCTGCGTTGACCATCGTTGACCGGCGTTGACCTGCGTTGACCGGCAAAAAAAAAAAAAAAGGAGTTCAGTCCACGTGATTAGTTGCGTGGAAGCTCGAATTGGAGTGTTTTTTCGGTGGCAATATGTGCATATTGGAATGTCTATTGTGATGTTCAATGGATTATATGTTAATCCTTTATTGTTATGCATTTGTTGCAGGAACAAAGTCGTACCATTGACACACACCGATAGTCGTGAGGATGGATGAACAAATGAATACTCTTGCGAAGTTGAAAGCTGATTTAGCTGCCTATCGGTGGGATGGATGTCACATGGAAATGCACATTATGACGGTTAACAAGCTAATACGAGATATAATCTCGAATGGATACCATATGTTGGATTCAGAAAGGATTGATGCCCTAAGAACCACTCTTCCGTATGAGTGGAAAATGCTGATTGATGATTTGTGGAAGGGTCCGGAGATAATATTTTTTGAGGATGGTGGATGGGATGACGGGAATGATCCATGGATTCCAGAATACAAACAATTTGCTGTGAATTTTCTAAAGGAATTCATAAGGATTGGGGCGAAGAAGACGTCAACTCTTGGGATGAATTCATCCTGGCGCAGAATAAATGCGCCATGGGGAAAACCCAAGGGATTTCCGACGGTCTTTTCATGGCTACCCGATACGACCATTGATCTTTCAAAGGATTTTGACAATGAAGAATTTCTTAAGTCTTTTCCCAGTTCTTAGGATAGTTAGGATTCGTTGACTTGATTTTATGTTATTTTAGTTCGGTTTAAGATATCCTAGGTGGATATTTCTGTTCACGTTGATGTTCATGTTTCTTTTCTATGCTAGTTTCGTTCCTAATGTATATAGTACTTAGTGAATGAATGTTGATGGATATTTATTATTGTGAATAGTTTATGGTACTATTTTATTATGATATCTGTCTTATTAGAATAAGGTGGTTGAGTGGGAGTTCTAAAAGTTTTAGTAACTTTAAAGAACGTAATTTTACCTTAATGATTATATTAACGATAATTTTCACATTAGGATTTTGGACGATGATTGGGAACATAGTGAACTTTCGATTCTAAAAAATTATGTGAAATTACTCATTAATATATTCAGTTTGTGTAAAATTGATGCATAAATAAGTGGCATTAATAATTCGTGCTTGCCTGTCTGATATGTTCAGATTCAATTGCTTCAGCAACTAAGACATAGTAGCTGAGTTGAACAAAGGAGAGAAATTGAACGGCGAGAACTATGAAATATGGAACATGAAAATTCAATACGTGCTAGAAGAACAAGAAGCACTAGAAGCTCTTAACCAACTGATGGAAGAACCTGAGGATGGGAACACTGCACAGCATAAGAGAGATAGAGATGCATTTGCTGCATGGAAAAGGAAGAACTCGATTGCTCGCATCACGTTGCTGAGTAGCATGGAGAATGATATCATGCGAGAGTTCAGGCGTTTTGAGAATGCCAAGGAGATGTGGGAAGCATTAGCAGCGAGATTTGGTCATACATCGGTGACCAAGCTAAGACAGCTCACTATAAGGTTTGACTCGTATAAGAAGCCTCATGGTCAGTCCATGAAACAACACTTGAGAAAGATGTCGAACATGATCGTTGAGCTGAAAGATCCTGGACACATTCTGTCTGATGAACAGCAAGTGCAAGCAGTGATCCGTTCCTTGCCTCAAAGTTGGGAGCACATGAAGGTGCACCTAACCCATAATGAGAACATCAAGACCTTTGAAGATGCCATGCGCCATCTTGAGTTAGAAGAGGATCGCCTCTTGGCGTCGAAACCAGAAACCGACATTTATTATGCTGGTCTAGCTCACATGGGGCTTTGAGCTCCAAGCGCAAGCGCGTCGAAAGGTTTACGAAGTGGAAAGGCAAGCGAGCAAGTTCTTCGGGTAAGAAACCAAAATTCAATCAACATGACAAAGGAAAGCGTTCTTTTGTAAAGAAAATGTCGAGGGTGAAATGCTACAACTGTAGCAAGAAGGGACACTTCGCTCGCGATTGCGGCGAGCCAAAGAAGGTAAACTCCCCTTGCATTCTTGAGAACTTTGTCTATGTGTCAAGTTCTGTATTTTTAACTGAGTCTAATCCTTTGTGGACTGTAGATTCGGGAGCAACAGACCATGTAGCGAAGGACAGAGATGCCTTCGTGGAGTTCCGACGGGTTCCGACCGGAACGAAATGGATCTATGTAGGGAATAACTCCAAAGTGGAAGTTAAAGGAATTGGCACCTGCCAGTTGATGATGCGTGGTGGACGCACATTGTTCCTACATGACGTATTATATGCTCCGGAGATTCGTCGGAATTTAATGTCTGTGTTAGTGTTGATTAAACTTGGTTTTAATTTGAACTTTCATAGCAGTGGTGTTGATTTGTATTTGAATACAAATTATTATGGTTGTGGATACTTTTTGAATGGTTTCATTGTACTAGATGTTGACTGTGGTGATGTTAACGTTTGTTATTCCCTATTTACATCTTCCAACTCTTATGAAAATGATGTGAATGTGTGGCATGCTAGACTTGGTCATATTGGCCAACAACGAATGTAAAGATTAGCCAAAGAGGGCTTATTAGGCAATATTGAAAAAGTTGATCTGCCTATTTGCGAGCATTGTCTGGCTGGGAAAACAACAAGGAAACCATTCGGAAAGGGTACAAGAGCTGAGTTTCCTTTGCAACTAATCTATTCTGACATCTGTGGTCCAATGAATGTAAGAGCAAGGCATGGGGCTGTCTATTTCATCACATTCATAGATGATTGTACTCGATTTGGATATGTCTATTTGATTTTTCATAAATCTGAGGCATTGAGTTGCTTCAAGAAATTTATGAACTTAGTAGAAAATCAATTAGATAAGAAAATAAAAACGTTCAGATTCGATCGAGGTCGAGAATATTTATCTGATGAGTTCAGAAATTTATGTGATGAAAAAGGAATAGAAAGACAGTTGTCTATTCCATATACTCCTCAACAAAATGGTGTTGCCGAGAGGAGAAACAGAACCCTATTGGAAATGGTTATGTCTATGATGGCACAAGCTAACTTACCTATCACCTTTTGGGGTGATGTTTTGTTAACTGCTGCCTATGTACTTAACCGTGTGCCTTCTAAATCAGTTACTTCCACTCCGTATGAGTTATGGACAGGTAGAAAACCTGATTTAAGTTTTCTTAAACCTTGGGGTTGTGCTGCTTATACTCACGAGCCCTCTCATAAATATGGAAAACTGGGTCCCAGAGGCAAGAAGAGTATTTTCATAAGATATTCAGAGCACTCAAAAGGGTATGTGTTTATAGGTGAACAAGAAAGTGGGAGTATAACTGGATTTGAATCACGAGATGTCACATTCTTAGAGAATGAGTTTCCTACTAAGGGCGAAATAAGTGAGGACTACTCACTATTTGAAACTTTGGATCCTCATAATGAAATTGATGAAGTCGTCCAAATGGGAGCAATGTGAGAAGTGAGGAATTAAATTCGACTCAATGTCAATTGCAACCGTTTGATGAGACGATACCGTCATTATCTAATCCAAGTGGGAGCATAATGGAGAATGATGTGCCACGTGTACAATCTCCCGTACGGCGAACAAGTCGCAAAAGTGTTCCCCGACGACGTTTTGACATTGAAGGGGAAACTTTCATCGTCGCTCCACAAGATGAAGATAAGGCAAGGAATGTAAATGAGGCTCTAAGTTGCCATAATAAGGAAAAATGGATAGATGCAATGGAAGAAGAAATGGAGTCAATGAAGTCAAACCATGTTTGGGAACTGGTTGATCTTCCAAAAGGACGCAAAGCTATTGGGAATAAATGGGTTCTTAAAATAAAGCGAAAAGCTGATGGCTCAATAGAAAGATATAAAGCTCGCCTCGTGGCGAAAGGGTATAATCAACAGGAAGGAATTGATTATGAGGAAACTTTTTCTCCTGTAGTGAGATTTACCTCAATTCGCCTTATTCTGGCAATAGTGGCAAGTATGGATCTTGAATTACATCAAATGGATGTAAAGACTGCTTTTCTAAATGGAGAATTAGAAGAAGAAATTTACATGGAGCAACCAGTTGGCTTCATTGTGAAAGGCCAAGAACAAAAAGTATGTCGACTTTTGAGATCGATATATGGCCTTAAGCAGTCTTCAAGACAATGGTATACGCGTTTTCATAATGCCATAGTGGCCTATGATTTTACAATGATTGATGAAGATCATTGCGTATATATCAAAAGATCCAAAGATCAATTTGTGATCTTATCGTTATATATTGATGACATACTGATTGCCGGAAGCAATAAGGAGTTGGTTAATACTATTAAGAGTTGGTTATCATCCAATTTTGAGATGAAAGATATGGGTGAAACTGCATATATTCTTGGAGTTAAGATTTCAAGAAATCGTTCCAAGAGATTATTGTCTCTTTCGCAAGAGACTTATATTAATAAAGTTCTTGAACTATTTTGTATGCATGACTGTAAACCCATGGATACTCCTATTGCAAAAGGTGAAGGATTGAGCCGAAGGTTGTGTCCTAAGACTCCACAAGAGAAGGAACAAATGAAACGTGTTCCTTATGCTAGTGCTGTTGGGAGTTTAATGTATGCTATGATGTGTACAAGACCTGACATATGTTTTGCAGTTGGAATGGTAAGTAGATACCAATCCAATCCAGGTCAAGCACATTGGAAAGCCGTCAAAAGAATCATGAGGTATCTAAAGAGTACTGCTGATTATTCTCTGAGTTATCAAGGAAAGGATCTGCGACTTGAAGGCTACTCAGATGCTGACTGGGGAGGAGATTTAGATGAAAGGAAATCTACCTCTAGATATGCATTCTTACTGAATAATGGTGTCATATCTTGGAGCAGTAAGAAACAGACATGTATAGCATTATCCATCATGGAAGCTGAGTTCGTGGCATTGTCAGCAACAGTATAAGAGGGAGTTTGGCTTAAGAGATTTTTGGATCATTTAGATGTTATTGAGCATGCTGCAAGCTCATTGTTAGTCAATTGTGATAGCCAAGCAGCGATAGCATATACTAAAGATCCGAAATATCATGGCAAGACCAAACATATAGATACCAAGTACAATTTTGTTAAAGATATGGTAGCACGAAAAGATGTGAACTTACAGTGCATATCTATGCATAGTATGAGAGCAGATCCTATGACAAAGCCAATTCCTAGAGATGTTTTCGTTGATCATGTAAAATCTCTAGGACTGCGTAGATGCTGATGTACTGGAAATTGTAATTTCCCTGAATGTTCACATTTAAATGAAATTGTTATATCATTATTAATGCCTATGATATTTTATTTATGCATATTAATACTTAGTATATTATGTCGAGAAAGTATGTCGGACAGATAAGATTAACCCACTCACACGGGTAATCGCCTCTATTTACTGTGTGATAAATAGAGATGAAATAATTTTTAGGCTTATTATCTAGGTGATAATCGAGAGCTCAAGCTTAAAATATAAATGTTGCCTTAGCTAAGTGCTAAATGAGGACATAACATTAACTATGTCCGAAAGTAAAATAACCCACATATTTTACTTTATCTGTCTTTGATGCCAGATGTGAGTTCTAATGGATTCTTTAGAGGAGTAGATACGTGAACTCAAGTTTAGACATTGGGTATGTCTGAACTATCATCTGTACGGTATTGAATGTAAAAGACATACACTCCACGGGAAAGGAGATAATACCGTAATACGTATTTCATACTACGTATGCATAAGACGATCGATAAGAGTGGCAAAAGTTTTTGATCTCAACCTTATGCCGTGTGAGACTCTTGAGGATATGAGTTCCTCATTTAGTGCCCTCACGACTCTAACTTATTCTTAAAGTTTCTATTCAGTGTTCGCTATCTTAGGATGTTGCCAATGGTCATGAATGATTCGATCTAATGGGGCATTTCTAGAAAAGCGGGCTGGACTGAAATAGAGAGGTTTAAGGAAAGAGGAAGATCAATTTATCATGATGTCACATTCTATTTTTTATATTCACAGGTCGACCAATTATGATTTTAAGTAAATCATAGTTGTGAATGCAATATACGAGATACTAAAAGAGATCAAAAGAGATATAAATGTGACTGATTGATCTAGGGTACTGCATATTATATCTACTCGGAAAATGTTGTACCCAATTTTGAGCTGCTATGTATTCCTAACAGATGCATTGCAACGAGCTCTCGAAGTATGCTGGTCGCACGGATTATTTGCTAGTATGAATATTGTAAAGAAGAGAGAGTTAATGTTATAGCCCACCATGTGCGAGTGGGAGATGATGGGTTTTCTTTGTGAATGATGGGCCGCCCATGATGGGCTAACCCAGCCCATGAAAGAAAGTAACTGCACTTGGCAGTTATTGTCTAGAAACAAATGTGAGAACACACGTAAGAGTGTGTGGTGTGTTGCATTTTGAATTATCAGAAAAACACTCTCACAAGAAGACAAAAGTAAGAAGACTTTGTTTTTGTACAATCAAAGGATTGTTCTCTCTATCGAGGCTGCGATAGGTGCATTTAATCTGTGGTAAAAGAGGTATGTTCGTTTACGTAATATACTTCGAACGATCGGTGATTCAAGTGTAGAATGGGCACGTTTTTCCGCAATTTTTATATTATGTTTAGGAATATGTTTCCTTCACTAAAGATGGAGAAAGTGGGAGGATGGTTTAATAACGTCAACTCTAAAAGAAGATTCCCACGGTGAGGTCTTGCTTGAAGTGTGGATCTCTACATCAACACACGGCAAGGCAAGGAAACTCTCGAGGTAAATGGCCTTGAGGTAAATGGCCTTGACCGTTATAAGTTTGTTTTAGTGACTATGTCAATACTGTAATTATTCCAAATGGAAACTACTTATACATTGTGGATTGTACTTCACAATGCTTGATACCCATGTTTCGTCAATCGGGAAAGCTACCAAATACCTTTTGTCAATGCAATTTGCCATAGGGGAAAGGAAGAATGAAGAAACTTGTGTCGCGACCCTCAAGCTTGAGGAATACAAGGGAGACAAGGGACAACTTCTGGCGACCTTGCTCTAAATCTTTTAAGAGGTGATTATTGCCTCTAGAGTTACCCAAGAAGTTACCACCGTTAAGAAAGGTGGATCACAAGATTGAACTTGTATATGAGGTACATCCCTCAGTAGTGGCTCCTTATCAGATGGCACCACCCGAGTTCGAGGAACTTCAGCGATAACCTAAAGAGCTACTCAACGCATGATTCATGTAACCTTTAAAGGCCTCATTTGGTATTCCTGTCCCCTTTCAAAAGAAGCAAGATGGGTCCATTTCTTTATGCATTGACTATCAGGCCCTCAATAAGCTAACGGTGAAAAAAAAAGTATCCGGTCCTACTAAAGCCGACTTGTTTGATAAACTTGGAGGAGCCCAATGTTTCTCTAAGCTCGTCCTAAGATCAGTTTACTATCAAGTCCGGATAGCTGAATGAGATGAGCCAAAGACTGCTTATGTGACATAGTATGAATCCTACGAGTTTCTCATGATGTCCTTCAATCTTACCAGTATACCTGCTATGTTTTGTACTCTCATGAAGACAGTGCTACAAGCTTTCCTTTATCAATTCATTGTTATTTACCTTGATGACATTGTGGTCTATAACTAAATATTGGAGGAACATTTCGAGCATTTGCGATGTGGCAGGTCTTTGAAGTGTTAAATGAGAACAAGTTCTTCGTCAAAAAGGAGAAATACTCGTTCGGGTTACTTTCTTGGGTCATATCATCGGCAATGACGCCATTCCTATGGATCAAAGAAAGTGAAGTCCATTCTCGAATGGGAGCCCCTAATCAAGGTCCCCAACCTCCAATCCTTGGGTTGGCTGACTATTATTGGTGGTTCATTCGTAAATACTCTCACATCACAACGTCCTTGATCAACTTATAGGCCAATCATGAGATTGGCGTGCGAGATGCAATGACGCCTTCGAGGCCCTAAAGAAGGTCATAGAGGAAGAGCCAGTCTTGACATTACCCAACCGTTCCAAGGCATTCGAAGTCCAGAAGGTTGCGTTGAACTTTGCTATCAGAGGGGTCCTCACACAAGAGGACATCCTATCGTTTTTGAGTGTCGGATAATGAACAAGACGAAGAGGCGTTACACTATCCAGAGAAATAAATGACGGCCATGGTACATTGCTTAAGGACATGGCAATCTTCTTGGATCCAAATTTGTGGGATAAACTAACAGTATCGCTACGAGTTACTTTCAATCACAAAAGAAATCATCTTCAAAGCAAGCTCGATGGCAAGACTTCCTTGTCGAGGTCAACTTCCCAGTCAAATACAATGTTGGAAAGACAAACTCGGTGACGCATGCTGTCAAGTGGTCTAAACTCAAATACATGAGTCGGCCACAAATTAACCTAGTGGATCTCATCCAAGAAGGTATGTCTCATGATCTCTCTGCTGTTAATCTTATAGAACATGCTAAAGAGGCCAATACACAAAGATTTTGATATAAGGATGGTCTTCTACATGCTAATGGCCATTGCATTTATGTCTCATACCCCGACGATCAACAAAGGGAAGTTATAAAGGAGTGCCATGACTTCAAATGGGCAGATCACCCCGAGATGCATAGAATGCTTGCCCTCTTTAAGGAAACTTTCTATTGGTCTCACTTGCAGGAGGATGTGAATGCATACATGAGGGCTTGTCTTATTTGCTAACAAGACAAATGGAGCACAAAGCATCGGCGGGTCATTTGGAGCTTCTCCCCCTACCCAAACATCCATGGGAATGCATCTTCATGGGTTTCGTAGCGGGTATGCTCAAATCCAAGGGATTTAGCACTATCATGGTGGTCGTGGTCGGTTCTCCAAATACGCCACATTCATCCCAGCTACAAGAGAGTTCCCCGTGAAGGAGGCGGCTTGTTTGTTCTTGAAAAACATAGTGAAGTATTAGGGCTTACATCGTTAGTGATCGGGATGGCCGATTCATTGAGTTATTCAAGCTACTTGGAATAGACTTGAACTTCTCTACCAACATGCACCCCAAATTGATGGACAAACGGAGCGGACCAACGCTCTCATTGAGGTGTACCTGCTGCATTTCCTAAGTGCATTTGGTGAATTCGAGTTAAAAGGATTGCCTCAAGCTCCTTGATGTGGCGTAATTTTCATTCGACTTAAAGAAAAGCAAGTTTCTTTTGGTCAGAAAAGAAAAGCAAGTTGACTGGCCAAAGTTCGTTGGAAATTGTGATGGGTCATCAACCTCACACTCCAAATGTCATAGCTATGAGCTACAAGGGGGAGTAGTACAGAGGCTTTAAGTTTGTCAAAGAGTGGCAAGAGAAAATCGATCTTCCTCGGTCATGTCTTCATAAGGCAAACAAGCAAACGAAGAAATTCGTCGATGAGCGTAGAAAACCGATGAAGTACCAAGTTGGTGATCTTGTCCTTGTGAATCTTGACCTGTAAAAGATAAGAGGTCAATTTTACAAGGGCCTCCTTTGTCGGTTACGAGGGTCCTATTTGAGTTGCGAAGATCACTTACAAGTTGAAGCTTCAATTGAAGCTTGAGTTCCATTCAATGTTTCATGTGAGCATGCTTAAGCCTTATCACGAAGGCACAAATGATCTTGAGCGCATGAAATCACATCAAGCACCAATTGGGATTCGAATTACCCATGATCGAGAGGTGGATTCTATCATTGCTGAAAAGGTATGTTCCATGATAGAGTCACCCTTGCCTCCATGAATACATGGTAAAGTGGAAAGGGTTACACGAGAGCGAAGCAAATGAGGACTGGGCGATATCACTATTGCAATTCCCCGAGCAAATCCAACATTTCCATGATGATGCGAGAAGGGCATTGCCAAATTCAGAGAATGTCACGGATAAGAGTCTATCGATCCATCTGCACATAGCCCATGCCCAGTCCTCTAAAACCTTCTTATATCTAAGGTTTTCTAAGAGACTCTAATATTCCAAAGATATCTAGGAAATGTATACTTGTCACTAATAAGTAAGTGATAGGTAAGAAGATTGAATTTTCACCGTTAGATCAAAGAAAAATCAACGGTTGTAAAGATGATGACTCGTGTATAAGTAGGGGCATTCTCCTTCTCATTTGTATAATCTACAAAATTTGATTAATATAGTATCCTCGAGAGTTTTTCTATCTAAATATTTTCTCTTTCTAAAATTCCCTTCTTTGAGTGTGAGAGTGAGAGCTTGAGAGTTAAAGTGAGCGTAAGAGAAAGTAAGGTTCATTTAAGACAAGAGAGGCATTCAAGGTCTAAGGATGCATTTGGAAATTGCTTTACCATGGGGCTTTGAGCTCCAAAGTCTCTTGGGCAAATACAAGTATCATTTGGTAAATATTTCGAGAGTTTTGGGAAAACGTAATTGCATCTCCAAAGGCCTCTAAAGGCATTTAGCCCAAGATACGTTTGGATGTGCTTTGAGTTTTGAGCATTTCCGGAATATAAATATATATTCTCTTCCAAGTTTGTTCTCGCTAAACTTTCATAATTTCGAAAATATCCCTACGTGACATTACCGATGAGGATTCAAGTTGCCGACAAGGGCAAATGTGTCTGTTGGTAGCCTTGCTTGAGGTTTGGCAACCTCAAGCGACCTAGGACGTCGGTGGTTGCCACCTGGGTTCAAGCGACCCAAGCTGACCCAGGTGACAACCGCTTGGATTGCACAAGCGATAGTCGTTTGGGGTCGGTAATAGCCACATGGGTCGTGCGAACCTAAGCGATTCCACTTGAGGTCGCCGGTGCGAGGTTGTCAATATTAGATTTGGCTCATCGGCAGTTAGATATGGCCTTCCGGAGTCTTGCTGGGCTGAGTTCTTTGCTCGTTTTGAGTTTTTTTTTTTAATGCAGAAGTGCTCTATAAAGTGTGACTTTTCTAAATTTCATTAAAATCAAAGTTGTTACCTAATGCATTTTAAAATTACAATTTACCAAACATTATTTATAATTTCGAAAAAAACCCTTTAACCTAAAAGTTATTGTATTTTATTAAATACTTTCCCAAAAAATCAAACCAAATGCACCCTAAATGTCACACAATTCGAGATCCAAAGTATTGATATGTGACACATGGTGGAGATTAGAGGACTACGAAGGACAAGAAGGAAGGTAGAGGCTGAGGAGGCCTCTTCTAGTCGAAAGGCAAAGCTTTTATTTCCTTCATATTTATCAAGAAAATGGTGACTGATGAGATATATATATATATATATATATATATATATTTGGTTTCATTCATGTTTGCATTTATTCATTGCAGATTATTCTATCGAACCATGATTTTTATCATATTAGTTCTTGACCATGCTATCAAGGTCCGTTAACCACACAAATTTCTATGAATTTTCAACTAATTTTGCGAATTAACTAAAACATTCACCCAATCATCTCATTCAAATAGTCTTTTCTTTCTCTCTTCGCTATTTTCTCCATCTAGTCTCGAGTCAATTATTCCCAACCAAGAAAAAAAAAACAAAAATTTCCACGTAACCCGAGCAAGTTAGACACGCTCGTCGCCCGCGCTCCTCCATTGGCCACTCGCAACGCGCCAAGTGGCGATGCCACGCAACGCGAGGCCAATCGGTCGCTCCTACGGAAGTGAATACGCTCGCCAGCTCACCAACCTCTAGGGCTAGTTTCGTCACCGCGGGCGGAAAGCTGGACAGAACGGTCAATCCGACGTGGACAAAAGGGTCAAAACGAACAAACTCCGAAATAAAAAATTAATGCGAAAAAAAGAAGAAGTTCGTCACAGGCTACTCCCGGTCTCGGTACCTCCCAGCTTACACTGCATACAAGGGCAACCCATCGCGACTTTGAAAGTCTACCCTCTCTCTCTCTCTCTCTCTCTCTCTCTCTCCAACCCTCGCAGTGCATCAGAGCTCATCGGCGGCTTCCCCTCTCGGCCGTCAATGGCGGCCCCGGAGGCATCGACGGCGGCGGCGGCGGCGACGAGCTTGCGGCACGCCTTCGGCGGCGTCCTCTCCTTCTTCATCCTCCTCCTGATCGGCGTCCTCGCGTTCTCGATCCGTCTCTTCTCCGTAAGTTCCGCCGGACGGCTCGTAGATCGGCCGCCAGCGAGTGCATTGTCGCGCTTTTCCGGTTCCCGTCTGCGTTTCCCTGGGAAGCGAGCTCGAAGCGTTTTGTCAAAGCGGTCGCCTTTCCGGTGGCCCTGAATCGGCCGGTCGGTCGGGTGGATGTTTTGTGTCGTCGCGCGGCTTGATTATGCTGGGAGGAAGTGTTTTGTAGCTTTTTCTCTTTGGCATCTGCCGCCGATTGACCGGCGGATGTGTAAATTTGGTTCATTTGACGTCGAGTTGGAAATTGCACTTGTCGATCACTGCCTGCGGAATGATCTTTCCGATGATTGAATTGCAGGTCATCAAGTACGAGAGTGTCATTCACGAGTTCGATCCTTACTTCAACTACAGAGTTACTCAGGTGCGGTGTAGATTTAACCAGTAACGTGAATTTTTCTATTGATATGCCATGTGTAGTCGGACGTAGCAATCTCGCGCGGTTGCTGTATAATTACTTATGAGTGTTCACTTCAATCAAGGCACCGTCTTGTTTGCTCTTGGATTTCATTTTGATAATTTGAATTACCTCTAAGAAGTATAGAGGGTGATGGCGTGTTTGTTGGTTTCAGTTTCTCACAAAAAATGGGATATATGACTTTTGGAACTGGTTTGACGATCGGACATGGTAACTCTTTACTCGATTTATAACCTGTAATGCATCTTTCACATTTCTTTTGATTTAATCTAAAAGTTGAATACTTGTGTTTCGTGTCACGTGATAAAGGTACCCACTAGGACGTGTGATTGGTGGAACTGTGTACCCTGGACTAACTTTGACAGCAGGCACTCTTTGGTGGTGAGTATTCTTTTTTTGTTGTAATTCATCCTCAATGTGGTTATTTTTCATTCTTTCACTGTTTTTTCTTCATCTATCGAAAAAGAGGTCTATAAATACTGATCTGGGTAATCTTGTTCACAAATCTTCATTTTTTATGGAAAAACTGGTACATAGAAAAAGGTTTTCTTTTAGCTGAGAGATTACGGACCACAAGAATGTTTTTCTTGTCTTGTGATCTAGTCTTATACGTGGATATATGATAAAAAGGAGTGTGTACGTTAAATTTTGGGTGGTCTTCTTCTTCTTCTTCTAATCAAGTACTTTCTCATGTCAGGTTCCTGAACTCTTTGAATATTCCTCTATCTGTGGAGACTGTGTGTGTGTTTACTGCACCTATATTCTCTGCCTTTGCTTCATGGGCAACCTACCTTTTGACCAAGGTTTGTCTTCTAGTTCACTCCTGTTTTATTTTCAATTTAAGTTTTTAAAGGTAGAGTCTCCGGGATGTTGATGTTGTTGCCTGTATCTTCTGCAGGAAGTTAAGGGTGCTGGTGCTGGATTGACAGCTGCAGCCCTTTTAGCGATGGTAAGACAGTAGCCGAGTACTGAAAGTAATTGCTTTTTCATTACGGATCTGAACTGAAAGATAGTAAAAGAAAAATTTTAATCATGGTATTGCCTCTTCTTTGTCCAGATTTGTTGTCTCATTTCTGTAAAGGGAGACTGCAGATATCATAACTTAAAACTTTTAAAATGAGGTAACAAGTTGCAGTATTAGGGAGAATGTAAACTTTATATAGGTTGTTCTGACCCTTTTAGCTTTGACGTGCACTTAGAATTTGTCACTTTGCTCAATTTGATGAATGGAGAAATCAACTAGAATTGAAGTTCATATGGTTACTACTCTTATAATTAGCTAAAGCCATCTACAGGCAGGAGGTGAGCTTGAGCAGTTTTACCATTCTGGGTTAAAATTTAAAGAAATTTGAGGTTGATGATTATTAATTGTTGCGTTCCCTCTTTCCTTAGATGGATAGGATAAGATCTTCTTTAATGGTTCTGAGATTATATGTGGGAGCTACCTCAACATCATTTTTTTCCCTCTTGATTATTTCTAAAAGTTGGGTGATAAATTGACATTTTCCTGAATGGTTCTTGTTGATGGACAATGGGGAGGCTATAAAAATGATATGGAAAGGTGGATGCTCCTATTGTAGTCGAGATATTGCAGCTTAAACAGAATCCCATTGAAAAATATAGACGAATGATTCTACCACTGCATTCTCTATTTCAGAGGACGTCGCTGCATTGGTGATTACTAAGTGGGTTGGGGTGAAGCTCATAGATAAATTTGTTGCTCTATTCTTGGTTTGACAATGTGCTATTTCCTAGAATTACTTTTTTCGGGTTTCTTAGTTACACTAATCAGTTTTCATTAAATGCCCATGATTTAAATCAAATAAATTGCAAACCCGTGCAATACTAACTTCAAAACCATTCAAAAGTTGGGCTGTTTAAGTACTATTGAATTGGTCCTGTGAATTGCAACTAAATTCTAAGTTACAGCTATTTAAGCAGTTAGTCGGTCAGTTAAATGAATTACTTGTGCCCTACCTAGTACTTCGTCCTTGCAGGGATGCTTTATTTTTGAAAATTTCAGTTACAGCTGGATAATTGCATCAATTGTCTGGCTCTGTATATTTCAGGTTCCATCATATATATCTCGATCTGTGGCTGGCAGCTATGACAATGAAGCAGTGGCTATATTTGCATTAATCTTCACGTTCTTTCTCTACATAAAGGTTAGTTGTTGCTTTACTTATCACACGATTATTTAGATAAGTAAATCAAGGTTAGATGTTGTCCAGATACACAACCAACAATATATTAAATGGTTTTAATTTTAACCCTGAAAGGAATTTCAGTGTTTTTACTCGAGGCTTAAACTTTGTTCTCTTTGTAATTAGTAGTTACTTGTTTGATTTTCTTATATCATTTTTCTATGTTATACAGACACTTAATACTGGATCACTCTTTTATGCCACTTTAAATGCCATCTCCTACTTCTACATGGTAGGTTTTATTTTTTTTTGCGACTTTCTTTTATTTGAGTTTACCTTTTCCATTTTAGGCATCTGATAGTTGACTTTGGTTAGTGAACTTCCAGGTTTGCTCATGGGGAGGATACACATTCATCATCAATCTCATTCCCATGCATGTGTTGCTATGCATTGTAACTGGTCGCTATTCCTCTCGGCTGTACATTGCTTATGCTCCCCTTGTAAGTGTGTACATCAATGCAAGATCTTGTTTAACTGAATCTGTGAACAAACATTGGGAAGTGCTAGGTTTGGAGAATATGAGAGAGAAGCCCCAAAGAGTAAATTTGTCCTTTTAGCTTGAGCATGTCAGCATGCAGATGAGGAGCATCCGGATAAAGGGGCATCAGTAACTATAAACGGGGATTTAAGTTTTTGGTTCTTATGTGTGGCTTGCTTGACATTTTTCTCTTTGGAAAATGGCCAAGAATTCATTTTCTTATGAATTTGTGCTTCGTCCCCAGCAACAATCATGTCCACTTACTATATTGTCAACTTCACATAGGACTTTCTTCACTTTCATTCATATCAAGTTAAATAAAATATTATTGTGCCCTTAGTTTGAGTGAGTTGAAAAAATTTGAGCTGCCGATAATTTTAAATGCCTTGTGTCCAACAATGAGTCTGCACTCTACTGCCCCAATCTGCTTAGTGTTCTTGAAAGTTTATACAGAGAAGGTTGTCGAATATCTCATCTTAATTTGTGGCCAACTACTTTTGAGCAGTCCAGTAACATTTATTCACAATGTCACTTGACTTTTAAACTAAGCTCTTTTTTATAGTCAAATGATTGCCTTATCAAATGCAGGTTGTCTTGGGAACATTATTGGCTGCATTGGTGCCTGTTGTTGGATTTAATGCAGTCATGACATCAGAACATTTTGCATCATTTTTGGTGGGTCTTTACCTGTACTTTTCAGTGCTTTTAGTTATGTTTATTAACCTTGTGCGTTTTGAGTTGCTGAGATTCCATTTTCCTAGTGTTATGTACTTAAAACAGATAGTTTTCTGACTTGTGTAATGTATATGATCTGAACAGTCACTATACTCTGCACAGTTGTCCAAGTTTTGTATCATTATTTGTGGTGGTGTCTAAGGGTGAAGTTTGATGTTCTAGTACTATAACAAAGACAAATTGTTCTCTAGATGGAACATCACAGTCATACAGAAAATGTTTGTGTATAAACTGAGATGCTGATAGAAAAGAGTGTATATTACATGAGACAGAGTACGTCAAACTGGTAAATTTCTTTTATCATCTTGTTGATAGATAAGATTGGCTTGTGATTGCGTAAAAAATCTTAATATGATATGTGTACTTGCTTGGTGCTTATACCATCAATACAATCGTTTTGTTAACAATAGGTGATTGGCAGGTCTTTATCATCATTCATGTGGTTGCTCTTGTCTATTACATCAAAGGGATTCTCTCCCCGAAGATGTTTAAAGTTGCTGTTACCCTGGTTCTCTCTGCGGGCTTGTAAGTTTCCTCTGTATTATTTGGCTGATGCTGGCTGATGCTCAATTGAACAAATGTTTAATGTTATACATCTAATTACTATGGTCAAAGCTTTGATGTTTCATGCCTGTTCGGTTCACATTTAGTACTGGAATTTCCTTTGAGTTTGATTGTATGCGTTCTCCTTGAAGCCATACCATACGGAAGTTAATCGCCCTACCTTTTCTTTAACTTAATGTGCAGGATAGTGTGCTTTGCGGTGGTAGCAATACTCATAGCATTGGTTGCTTCCAGCCCAACGAAGGGATGGAGTGGGAGAAGTCTGAGTCTACTTGATCCGTAAGTATTTAGTTTAAGAACTCGCGAGGTGTTGGGTACATCATTAAGATCCTTAAGGTTTTGGATTCTATGTCCTCATTAACCTCCCTCTCTACTTGCCTGTCAAACAACTACTGTCCACATATGTTTTAGCGTGTGAATTTGTAAGTTGTCGCTTGAGTTTGTGTTATCACAAACTCTTATATCATGAAAAGGTGGACAAGAAAAAAGAGAGGAATAGGGTTTCTGTTAGTTGCATCTTTTTCTGAAAGTTAATTTTCTCCCCATTCTTGTTTGTTGCTTTCTCCTTGACAGAACTTATGCAAGCAAGTACATACCAATTATAGCCAGTGTCAGCGAACATCAGCCTCCTACATGGCCATCATATTTTATGGACATTAATGTCTTGGCTTTCTTGGTTCCAGCAGGCATTATTGTGAGTCATATTGTTAAGAGCAATTTTTCCTTTGCCAGCTACTTAATTTTTCTGTAGATTGTAATTTCGTGGTTGATGCTTTTGTTTGCAGGCTTGTTTTCTGCCATTGTCTGATGCAAGTTCCTTCGTTGTTCTCTATATCGTGACATCAGTATATTTTTCGGGAGTCATGGTAAGGGGAATGCTTGCGACACTAATAGTGTCTTTTCTGCTCTGGTGATTCCAGGGGTAATTCTTTTGTTTAACATTACAGGTGCGGTTAATGCTGGTCCTTGCTCCAGCAGCTTGTATCATGTCTGGGATTGCTCTCTCTGAAGCTTTTGATACTCTTACACGTTCTATCAAGTTTCAGTTACCTGGAATCTCTGGTGGAAACTCCGAAGCTAACGTAAGAATGTACCTTTTTCTGTATCTTTATACACTCATGCCTATGACATTTATATCAGGGTATGAAAGACTCATAATATCTCTTTGCCAATAAGGCAGGGGATGCTAGTTCTGCTAGTGCCGGTGCACAGAATAATGTAATCAAGGCTGATAAAACTGAAGAGACTGCCAAGGAGAGACCATCAAGGAAGAGCAAGAAGAAGGAAAAGGAGCCAGTGGAAAGGCCTCCAAGAAATCCCCGAAATGCGAAAAAGCTTTTGGTTTTACCTTTTGAAGTGTCTATTGTTGGTATCTTTCTACTTGTCTTGCTGGGTGCCTTCTATGTGGTAATTACACTTTCTTCTCTCGTCTTTATTTTTGCCTTTTTGTTGAATCACCACCAGCTTTCATCTTTAAAGAATGTCTATCCTTTCTCTTATGTTATATGGACAACATTTGTTATATTTTGAGCAATTGATATAACAAGATGTCATCTGAAAGGAGAACGAAAATGTGCTATTTCTTCGACGAAGTTATACTCTCCGAGAAATTCATACTATTTGAAGTCCGTCTACAAGCCATATCCACCGCTGAAGTTGCTTATGTGGATAGTGTGAGAGCTGCGTGAGGCATGCGTAATAGTATTCTAGATACAAACACAGAAAACTCATTATCTTTTGTCATATAAGTAGATCTGGTCCTTATTTCTCCTGCCTTTTCCTGTACTGTTTCTCTGGCTTTGTAAAGGCCCTCAAGATACATGATTTCGTCATTGTAGGTCCATTGTGTCTGGGCAGCAGCTGAAGCTTATTCAGCCCCTTCAATTGTTCTGACATCCCATTCTCATGACGGACTGCATGTTTTTGATGATTTTAGAGAAGCTTATGCATGGCTACGTCACAATACGGAGGTGGATGACAAAGTGAGTTTTTTCCTTCTTATTTCATAGATTTTGATAGTGGACACAAGGCTGTACATTGTTCCTGTTATTTAATCTGGTGATTGTGGCCTCTCTACCCCATTTTCCACATGCTGCAGTTGCCAGAAGCTCCATTGCTCTTTCTTTTCTTTATTTTTACAGTCAGACAATCAGTTCTCAGAAGTATAGGATATCCAAAGCTCTTTAAGGGGAACTGACAACTCTGTGTACAGTTAGGCAAGTGACAGTTTGTTTGTCCCCATGTCGAATGCAATGAGGCTGGTTAGGACTTTGTCAGTGGAACTAGATGTTACATTAATTAGAGAAATAGCTAGTCGCATTCATAGCTTAAAAAACCCCCTATGCTAGTAGAATGATAAACTCTGATGTCTAGTACAGACTGTTGAGTACTTGTTATATTCCCAATATGCCAATGCAGCATTTTTTAACCCAAAAAATTTTCCTTTACAGGTTGCATCATGGTGGGACTATGGTTACCAAACAACTGCAATGGCAAATCGCACTGTCATAGTCGACAACAACACCTGGAATAACACGCATATTGCAACTGTTGGTACCGCCATGTCTTCTCCTGAAAAGGCAGCTTGGGAGATTTTCAGCTCTTTGGATGTCAAATATGTTCTTGTTGTCTTTGGAGGTTTGTGGCCTTCTCAAATGCTTCTCTTTTCCCCTGAAGGAGCTGTTCTGACATGTGCTTGTTTAATTCAGGTCTCGTGGGCTATCCTAGTGATGATATCAATAAGTTCTTATGGATGGTACGGATAGGAGGTGGTGTGTTTCCTCATATTAAAGAGCCTGATTACCTAGTAAGTTTCTCCCTTTTCATTGGAAAGAGGACTCCTGGTTTCTGGCTTCTTAAAGCTTACGCAGTTTTACTACAATCCTTGGAATTAAGATTTCTCGCTGTGATAAATATTCATAGTGGCTTTTCGAACTTTCATCACTTATCAATGTGTCATGGCATGATTTTGGGACTGATTTTTTTTGGCTTCCGTTTCTGTTTAAAGCGAGATGGCCAATATCGGATCGACTCTGAGGCCACGCCAACTATGTTAAACTGTCTAATGTACAAGCTCTCATATTACAGGTTCGTTACAGCTTTAAAACTTGATTTTTTTCTCTTTTGTATTCTAAAATTGCTGTCTGAATGTTCAGTGTCTTCTGTGCATGTTTATACTTCAGGTTTGTTGAGACCGATGGTAAAGCTTTTGATCGAGTTAGGCGGACAGAGATTGGAAAGAAACACTTTAAGCTCACCCATTTCGAAGAGGTAAGATTTCTTTTTCTAAGGTAGCACAAAAATTTGGTAGATAATAATTCATGTTTCTATCGCGCCAACAACATATCAGTAAATCTTTATATATCTGGCACTATTTAAGCAGGTTACAGAAAAGTGCAGCAATGAGTAAAAAATGATATACACTGTTCTCTGTCAATAAATTATTTTAGAACAAATAAGCATCATTAAGTTTACTACTTTTTCATTGGAAAGTCTTTGATTTGAGGACCGACGCTTTTATGTTCTATATCACAAACGTTGGCCAAGACTTCCAGTCCTCAGTTGTATGTCTGGATGGATATATGAAGTCATAATTTTGTTATAATTGAGGCAAGATGTATAACTTCCAAGTGTTAACTATTTTATCTTCAAACTACAAGGTGAAAAGGGTTTGAGAGTGAAATTTCAAGGTTTTCCTTTTAATTCTTTAATCTGTTTACCGTTGTTTGAATCTACATATTGATCATCGATTTGGTTCAGGGATGCTATTATGAAAGATACAACTCTCTGGTTGTGCATCAATCTTTCTGTTTGTCATGAGATCTGTCATATAGATGAGTTGTTTGATTGTGGTTATTCTCTTCATCTTATTTTCACTTAAATCCTGGTGAAATATCTTAATGGAGAGGAATAATAAGAAGGTTTGAAATAGTTCCAGCAATTATCGCAAGTATAATTTTTTGCCGCCCAACATAGTAGGGCCTTTCAAGGGGCTTCATGTCATACGCCATACCATAGTTGTTCTCTGATGTATTCTTTTCTGTCACTATTAGTAATGTCTTAACGTGAGTGTGTGTGTGTGTGTGTGTGTGTGTGTGTGTAATGACATAGTTATCAGCCGAGATGACATTCTTCCAGTAGTAAGTATACAGCAGTATGAGTGGTCCAAATTCCAAAAGATAATCAGAACTAAGAACTTTTGTTTGGGTCTTGGTGACAGGTGTTTACAACTCATCATTGGATGGTTCGCTTATACAAACTGAAGCCTCCAAAGAACAGGCTCCGTGGTAAAACGAAAAAATCGAAGGCAGTATGTAACACTCTTGGACCTTCCAATTTATATAAGGTATCATGCAGATATATCCTCCTAATAACACCTTATCCATTGACTTTGTTCTTGGCAGAAAACAAGCTCCGCTTCAAGCTCAAAAAGGAGTGGGAAAATAACAAGAAATCCTTGGCAATAGAGGTTTTTGAGATTTTACAGTCTATGGGTTCAGGTCGCTATGTGTACTTCATTCTATAATTTATAGGCGAGACACCTCAGAGATAGTTCGCGAGAGATTAGGTGGTCATTGACCTTGCAGAGATGCTAGTTCTCAAAGATTTTGCAGTTTTGCCTGTGAACCAAATCGAAAATGTTTGTGCTTACTGCTTCTCGCCAAGGGGGTTCCGATATCTATTTGCTTCTGTTGCTTCCTGCTAAGGTCAAGAGATTGCTCAGTTTGATAGATCAGGAGTTAGCTCGATCTCGTGCTTTTTCACAATGGAGTACCATGTTGCTAACTTTTACTACATTCCCGTGATTTAGAATAGAGCTATTCTTCTTCGTAATGGAAGGAATCCATCTGATGTTCTTCCATCACTTCCGGACTTGCTTCCGCAAGTTGGACCATCAGCTGCAGTATCTTCTAATTCAGTTAAAATGAATCACTTTGACCAACCCTTTTGTACATATACCGCGAGTAAAAGGCTGCAGGAACTAGAATGAAGAGTTCACTGTCCATGAAAATATTTACTTATACTTGATTCTTCTTCTGTGCCTTGACGGTAACTCGGGATTTAATCCCGTCGAGATTGTGTTTTCACTTGTACATTCAATGGGATAAATTACACCGTGGTCATAGTGAATCGAGGGTCCCTTAAGCAGCGATCCCATGTTGTTCACCGGGCATGCGATCCCGTTTTCCGGCTATTATCTGAAGAATTTCGAGAACTAGTACATCAACATTCGCTGTGGTGAAGTTGTGACTCTGATGCGAGGATATCAAAGGCGGTGATACAGACATTGCCCCGTTTGATTCTTCCATATGCGGTTGTAATCGTGAAGATCAAAATTTGGAATATGCCGAGGTCTCGTGATGATGAAGATCCTTCTCTTGTATCGTGTTGATGCCGCAAGGACGAATTGAAATAACAAAGTGACTTTACTCGGCCAAAAAAAAATCGACTCTCCCAAGATAGAAGGAACAAGTTTCACTCCATTTAACACTAAGAATTTTTTAATGTGGGGTTCATGAATCAAAATTAACCGAATTAGTTTGGTCTAATAAATGTGAGTTATGTGGGTTCTTAATAAATTTAATATGGGGCTACCTAGTGTGGGTCGAGTACGGCTCGGCTCGTAATGAGAGGACCAATGGTCGAAAACTCTATAAATAGTGCTCAAATCCCTTCCTTAACCCGATGATGTACAATCTGACTCACATACGGATCTAGAGAAGAATTTCTTCTCATGAGTGGCAATCTCATTAGTCTAGTGTCCGACGAAGGGTATAGGGGAGATGCACTTGAGTTTGTGGTTGGAACTGTTGCCAATTCCGTGTCAAGTTCGATGGATTCCAAATTAAGTACGTGAATCGATAATTTCTCTATTTACGTGTTTCGGTTTCTATTTATGGTGATCCTGGGTGTGCCATTTTCATAGCCAACATGTGGTACCAAAGCTTGCCATATATTATAATTGAAACATGCAGATTAAGACTGTTTTTGTCTAGATCGAGAGGTTTTTGCCACTTTTCGGAATTTTTGGTCGGGTTGGATAAAAATTAAATTTTATTGCATATTAGGAATCTACTCATAAAGACGAGTAAATTGACAGGTGGCACGTCATCGGGAGAGGCCACACACGCCTTTACGCACCGACACATGCCGTGAGTGTGGCGGCACGTGATGGCCACGTGCGGCCATGACAAATCGGCACGTCTCCCCGCCGGTAACCGCTGACATGACATCAGTGGGGGCGTGGATTCGGGTTAACCCGAATCTTGACCTGACCCGACCGTTGACTCGACTGATCAACCGGTCGGACTGGCGGTTCAGACCGGTTTGACCAGCTGAACACGCGCGCACACTCTGCGCTTTCCAGCAGCGCGTGAGCACGCGTCCAATGTCCATTTGGGACGTTCTTGGTACTAATATGTTCGTATCGAGATTCTCTATACTGTGGTATATTTATTTTACATGATTGAAGCTTTTAGGGATGTAAAAATACGTATAGAACCCTATATATGCATATTTTTAGGGTATTTTTGCGTAGTTTCTTGTTTTGCTCTATAGTTTCGGAAATGCATATGGTAGCTCATATGTATATCACCACATAAGGAATGTGTAGAGTGTAATTCATTGTCTATCAATGAATGGAATAATATAATTAGCATGATATGTAATTTTAGAGATATGCCTCTATCTTTACGTCTAGCAATACATGTATACAGTCAATATGATACATGAAGCTCATATCCCTAGTATAAGAGATTTTCAAGGATTCAGTTGGGTAGTGACTACCAAAGTGGCACATTTGATTGGGTTTGAGCAATATCGGTCTCATATTGTGGTGGAATGTTTCCTGTTCTAATGCGTGGTCATACTCCCAAAGGAGGTGATTTTGTATTGGTTCATAAAGGGATACATGTATAGTATGTGCTTGAAGAATAACTAATCTTAGTGGTTCATACACTCAAAGGTGGTGATTTCACGAAAGATTAAAATATGTTCTTATGGCCGCTGTCATGTGGAGAGTGTTCAACTGCATGTCATATTTTTTACTCAAAGGTGATTATGTGATGATGTATGTAACTCTCTGGATAAGTACTCACATGATGCTGATTGTATTGTTTGTTTGTTTGTTTTTTTTTTTCAGTTACCTTTTCTGTAAACAGCAATTCCATTTCCATGAAGGTCCTTACTGGGTTGAATTTTAAGAAATGGAAAGAGGATTTTTAATTTGGAATGGAGCTGGCGGATGTTCACATTGCTCTTATAAAGAATAAGCCGGCATATATTATGGTTACTAGTACTGAAGTTGAGAAAGCGCACTATGCTGCATGGGAAAAGAGCAATCGGATTTATTTATTGACAACGAAAAAATCTACTTAAGAACACTTGAAAAGTGGTTTGCTAGCTGACTATACTGCTAAGGAAATAATGGCAGCTTTAGAGGCTAGAAATTGCATTTCATTTAATGCTAAGGTTGATACACTTCTTCAAAGGCTCTTCAATATAAAATATGATGGTACTGCTTGGGTTAGGGATTATGTTCTTAGGATGGTAGACCTAAAGATGAATTTTCAAGTTCGTAATGTTTCCATTCCTGATATTTGCATTGTGCATCAAGTCTTGAACACCTTCCACATGATTTTGGGATTATAAAGACAAATTATAATTCTCAAGATAAGACTTGGTGGGTTATTGACTTGATAGCTAAGGTGGTGGCAGAGGAAGAGAAACTTAAAAAGGAAAAATGACATCTAGCCTTATATGTTTCTAGTTCCCACAAGAGGAAGAATAAAAAGTTCAGAAATCATACTTATAAAGGTACTCATGAAACTACCGGTCAAACTGATAATATAGGTCCAAAAAAAATATCCTTAAAAAATGATGGTAACCATTGCTTCTTTTGTAAGAAGAAAGATCACATAAAGAAGAACTGTAGAAAGTTCAAAGCTTTGTTCTCCAAACGTGAGCCTGCAAATAATGATTCTTCAGCATTTGTTTGTGAATCCAATCTATCGAAAGCACCATTCAGTTCTTTGTGGCTAGATAGCGGTGCAACTAATCATGTTGTGTTTACCATACATGAATTCATAAACCGGTGGACGTCAAATCACGATGAATCAAGACTCACTGTGGGAAACAAGAAAGTCGATGTGGTGTTTATGGGAGATGTTATCTTAATTCTAGACTATGGTTTTAGATTAATGTTAAAAGATACTTTTTATGTATCTTCTTTTAGACGGAACTTAGTTTTCGTATCATGTTTGAATATGTATGGCTACTCTTTTGAAATCAAGGACAATGTTATTTTTTTGTTTCATGATTCAAATAAGGTTGGGTACTATAATATGTCCAATGGATTGTACAGATTGTGTTTGTCTCCCAATGACATATATGTCGCTTATACGGCTGAAAATTTTGTTTCCAAAAGATCTCTTCACAAAGAACAGTCTTATACATTGTGACATAAACGGCTTGGCCACATCTCTAAAGATAAAGTAGAAAGGTTGATAAAAACTAACATACTGCCTGCTCTTAAAAATGACCTAGAGACATGTGTAGACTGTTGTAGGAGTAAAATGACCAGATAAGGAATAAAACTACAGTCCAAAGTTCTGACCTGTTGAAGGTTATTCATACTGATATTAATGGACTATATACGGTAACTTTGTGTAGAAATTTTTATTTCATCACATTTATTGATGACTATTCTTGATATAGCTATCTGTACTTGATTAAAGAAAAGTTTGAGTCTCTTAACAAGTTCAAAATTTTTCGGACTGAAGTTGAGAAACAGTTGGGAAATGTCATAAAGGTTGTTAGATCTGATCGAGATAGAGAGTATTATGGCAAGTATGGTGATGCTAGACAGCTTAAAGGACCATTTGCTAACTACTTGGAAGATTCTGGAATAGTGGCTCAGTTTACTATGCTTGGGAGTCCTGAATAGAATGGTGTAGTCGAAAGACGCAATCACACCCTTATAGAAATGGTGAGGAGTATGATTAGTAAGGAAAATTTATTTAGTTTTTTGTGGGGTGAAGCTTTGAAAACATCTTTATATATTCTAAATCATGTATCTACTAAAACTGTTCCATTGACTCTTTTTGAGTTATGGACTGGACGTAAGCCTAGCTTAAACCATCTTAGGATTTGGGGATATCCTACAGAAGTAAAGTTATATAATCCAACATTGAATAAGTTAGACTCCAGAACTGCTCGGTGTTAGTTTGTATATTACCCGGATCATTCGAAGGGATGTCGGTTTTATAATCTCAATTGAGGCATAAGAATTGTGGAATCACAGACAGCAAAGTTTTTGGAGTTTAATATGACCGAAGAAAGTAGCTGCTCATAGATTATTGAGGATAACAATACGATGGGTAATGTTGTAGCTTTTCTCTTCCTATACAGATAATTATAGAGACTCCTACACCACATACTGAACCTGTTGAGGCTTAGGATCATGTTGTTGAGACAACTCCTGATAAAGTTCCTTAAGCCTCTCAGGTGCAGGATGAGGTTATTGCTGCTCCAGTTAGGAAATCCATTAGGGAGAAACGATCAATTATACCACCGGACTATTTAATCTATATCGGAAAGCAAGACTACGATATCGATTTTGTGGCTGATATAGTGACTTATGCTGAAGCTGTTTCTTGTCCTCAATCGGAATTATGGTTGGATACAATGAGAGATGAAATGCAGTCTATGAAACATAATGGTGTTTGGGAACTTGCTGAATTACTTGAAGGTCACAGACCCATTGATTGTAAATGGGTGCATAAGACTAAAATGGACTTCAAAGAAAAGATTGAAAAATTTAAAGCCAGACTGGTGGCCAAGGATTTCACTTAGAGAGAAGGAGTAGACTATGAAGCAACCTTTTCTCCAGTCTCTTCTAAAGACTCTTTCAAAGTGATCATGACAGTAGCTCATTTTGATATGGAGTTACACCAGATAGATGTCAAAACTGCCTTTCTTAATGGAGACCTTAATGAAGAAGTCTATATAGTGCAACCCGAAGGCTTTGTGGTAGATGATTCATGTAAGCTTGTATGTAGAAAGTCTATTTATGGTCTCAAGCAAGCTTTTAGACAATGATACTTGAAGTTTCATAGCGTTGTCACTTCATTTGGATTTGTTGATAACAAAGTAGATGAATGTATATATTACAAGGTCAGTGGGAGGAAATTCATTTTTCTTATACTTTATGTGGATGATATCCCGCTTACGAGTGGTGACCTTGGTTGACTGCATGAGACAAAGCAGATATTGTCAAAGAATTTTGATATGAAGGACCTTGGTGAGGTGTCTTTTGTCCTTGGTATTGAGATCCATATGAATCGTTCTCGTCATACATTGGGTCTATCTTAGAGGGCATATGTTGATCGTATTTTAAAAAGATTCAACATACAACAATGCAAGCCAGGATTTGCTCCTGTCATTAAGGGTGATAAGTTGAATCTATCATAGTATCTTCATTCAGATTTTGAGAAAGCCTAAATGAAGAATATATCTTATGTTAGTGCACTTGGGAGTATTATGTATGCTTAAGTATGCACTAGATCAGATATTGCTTTTGCAACAGAATTTCTTGGCAGATATCAGTCAAATCTAGGACACGATCACTGGATTACTACCAAGAAGGTTTTGAGATACTTAAAGAGGACAAAAGATTATATGTTGATTTATAAACATGTTTAGGATCTACAGCTAGTAGGGTATTCATATGCATACTTTGCTGGCTGTCAGGATGAGAAGAAGTCCATTTCATGTCAGGATGACAACAGGGTACATCTTTCTATTAGTGGGAGGTGCAGTATCATGAAAAAGTGAAAAACAGAAGTCCATTTCATCCTCTACCATGCAAGCGGAGTTCGTAGCATGTTTTTTGGTCCCTGCTTAGGCTATTTGGCTTCGAAACCTCATTAGAAAATTGACCATATTTGATTTTGTGGATAGGCCCATACGGTTGTATTGTGACAACAAATTGTCAATAATAAAAGAGGTCTCAAGGGGTCTAAGCATATAAAGGTCAAGTTCCCGACTATAAAGGAAACAGTTCAGAATGGTGACATTATAGTATAGCACATTTCGATAGATGATATGATTACAGATCCACTAACTAAAGGCTTTCACCCTTGTGTATTTGAGCGATATGTCATTAACATGGGCTTAGGGTATCATGGAATACTGTTAATTAGTGGGAGCTGTTTAGTCTTGTATTGCTCTTATGAAGTTTGTATATGATTTTGTTACATTTTGTATCATTTGGATATTTATCAACTTTTTGCATTCAATGAGGTATTTGTGAATGTAATTTTATCAAGTTGAGTACATATATATATCTAATGAAAATCTCAAGGTATTGTGTAAACTTTGAGGACAGGCTAGGGGCATTCTTGATATTAGCCTTATTGATATGTCTTGTTACACATAAGTAATAGTTAACTATAAGGATAAGACATATGTAGGTTCGTTGGAACCATGAAGGATATTCTCTAGTGACACACTAGGTTTTGTGACAAAGGAAAGAGAATTTGGACTGACAAAATGAACAACATATGAAGTATCACTCATTATGAGGTATTGTCTATTTGCCACATTACCATATTGAATCCATATAAGTAAAGTTGAAAGCACTCATAACCATGAAAGGCTCTGCATGAGTACATGCAGTTACCGCCATGATTCGATGTTCGAGATTTTATAGGATCGGATTGACTATTAAGAATAATTTTTGGACCAACATAATGGTGCGTACATAGTTCTATTTCAATTAATATCACCCAAGTGGAAGAATGTAAGAATTTCCTAATGTGGATTTCATTAATTGAAATTAACTGAATTAGTTTGGTTTAATAAAGGTGAGCTACGTGGGTTCTTAATAAGTCTAACATGGGGCTGACTAGTGTAGGCCGACTACGGCCCGGCTCGTAATGAGAGGTCAGTAGTCGAAAACTCTATAAATAGCGCTCAAGTCCGTCTCCCAATCTGATGACGCACAGTATGACTCAAATGGATCTAAAGAGGAATTTCTTCTTGTGAGTGGCAATTTCATTAGGTCAGTGTCTGACAAAGGGTATAAGGGATATGCATTTGAGTTCGTGTTCGGAAGCTGTCGCCAATTCCGCGTCAAGTTTGATGGATTCCAAACCAGATACATGAATCGATAATTTTTCGTGGCCGACATTAACTACATACAACTCATAAATCAAGGTTGATATCTAGAGCAACCTTACTCATTTCGTCGTGTTATTTAGCGTTTTAGTTTCATAATCTCAACTTTGTCCTAAATCCCGTTTCTTCGTTGCCTCGTCGCCCAAGTTGTAGTCTCTTGGAACTAGTATCCATCTGCTCGTCATCTGTCTAGTGAAGAGCACTCGTGTGCTGATGTCGTGATCGACGCAGATGCATCCACGCGTTAGGAAAAATCCAAAACCGAACCCACCAAATGAGAGCGGCGAGACACCAGCTCCGCCAAGCCATTGACTCGCTGTACTCTCGTGGGCGTGCGACCCCTGAGTCCTACACTCGTCTGGTGCTCGAATGCGTTCGTGCCCACGATGTCGATCAAGCCAGTCGATTGCAATCTCACATGGAGCTCCACTCCTTTCGACCTGACGACGCCTACGTACACAATCGCCTCCTCCACTTGTACGCGAGGTCTGGCCAGCTCGACGATGCCCGGAAGCTGTTCGACGAAATGCCCATGAGAGACGTTTTCTCGTGGAATACTATGCTTTCGGTGCACGCTAAATGTGGGTCTGTTGGGGACATGTAGGCAACCTTCGATGAGATGCCTGTACGCGATGGTGTTTCCTATAACACAGTTGTCGCGGGTTTCGCTGGAAATGGACAGCCTGAAAAGGCTCTGCAAGTGTTTGTGAATATGCACGAAAATGGGTTTGCGCCAACTGAATATACTCACGTGAGCGCATTGAATGCCTGTTCACAGTTGCAGGGTTTGAGGCTGGGAAAGCAGATTCATGGCAGGATAGTTGCTAGTAATTTTAGGGGCAGTGCGTTTGTTTGGAATGCGTTGACTGATATGTATGCTAGATGTGGTGAAATTCATTGGGCCAGGTGGTTGTTTGATCGCATGGTTGATAAGAATGTGGTTTCATGGAACACAATGATTTCTGGCTATATGATTAATGGGAATCCGGATAAATGTGTTGATTTGTTCCGTGAGATGCAATTGACTGGTTGTAAGCCCGATCAGATTACGGTCTCCAATGTCCTCAGAGCCTACTTTCAATGTGGACATGTCGTTGAAGCAGGGAAATTGTTTGATGAGATCAGAGAGAGAGATAAAATTTGTTGGAGAACAATGATAGTTGGCTACTCCCAAAGTTCAAGAGAAGAGGATGCATTGCTGCTTTTTTGTTGTATGCTGTCAACAAATGTGTGGCCCGATGGTTTTACGATCTCTAGCGTGGTGAGTTCCTGTGCCAAATTAGCATTTTTGTGTCTTGGTCAGGCTGTGCACGCGAAAGCTATTCTTGTGGGAGTTGATGATGATATGCTTGTTTCCAGTGCTCTTGTTGACATGTACAGCAGCTGTGGAGTCATTGCAGATGCTCGGTTCATTTTTAATACGATGACTTCTAGGAATGTTGTCTCTTGGAATGCCATGATAGGTGGTTATGCACAAAATGGTCAAGATCTGGAGGCCTTGCGACTATATGAGGAGATGCTGCAAGGGAACATGAAACCTGATATAATCACTTTTATAGCTGTTCTTTCATCCTGTGTTCATGCCAATCTGATGGAATAGGGACATAAGTATTTTGATTCAATCAGCAAAGTACATGGGATTACACCAACTTTGGATCATTATGCATTCATGGTCAGCCTCCTTGTTCGATTAGGCCAGGGAGATAAAGCACTGAGTCTCATCAAGCAAATGCCCCATCAACCAAATAGCGTAATTTGGTCCTCTATTTTGTCTTCATGTGCAACAATGGGCGATGTTAAACTTGGAAAGATAGCAGCAAGCCATTTATTTGATCTTGATCCATGTAATGCTGGACCATATTTTACACTATCTAACATGTATGCAGCTAATGCCAGATGGAAAGATGCATCTGTGAGATCTCTGATGAAGAACAGAAATGTCAGGAAAGTCGCAGCTTACAGCTAGATTGAGTTCAATAGTAAGGTCCACAGATTTGTGTCAGAAGATCGTTCTCATCCAGCGACAGATCAAATTTATGAAGAACTGCACATATTGATAAAGAAACTACAAGTGGCTGGCTTTATTCCTAATACAAAGTCAGCACTCCATGATGTAGCTGACGATGAGAAGCTTGCATCTATAAGCTACCACAGTGAGAAACTTGCTCTTGCATTCATCTTGCTAAAAAACCCTGATGGTGCAATTCCCATATGAATAATAAAGAATATTCGTGTATGCGGTGACTGCCACATGTTTATGAAATATGCATCCAAACTTGTTGGGTGCCATATAATCTTGAGAGATTATAACAGATATCATCATTTTATTGGAGGAAACTGCTCTTGCAATGATTGCTGGTAGTAAGAATTTCTGATTTTCAATTTTCTCAGACTGACGTCAGATGGTTAAGTTGCAGCTTTGTGGTGGATGGTCTGTTTGCAGCAGGAGCCCGTCAACTTGTTGAGATGAACTGAGCCAAGAGCTAGATGCAAGATCCTTTTCATTGGGCTACCAACAATGGATCATCTCGTTGAAGGTTCAGTTGATCATTTCTTTTCTCTTGGAAGCTATAACGAGGTGTTGGGGCTCTTCAAGCACCGGACTGATCTTCACTAGATGAGTCCATCCCCATGTCAATGCGTGCCGACTGATTTCAGGCACACAAGGCTGCTTATGGGAATGATCTGAATAGAATGTGCTAACATCATAATTCAAAACCAAATCTTGAGCAAGAATGACGAACAAGCTTATCAATTGAGGAACCCCAAGCAATTCATTGTTAGTTTATCACATGGTATGTTTGTAGCAAGGTGATAGCATTGCTAGTAGCTTTTGAGACACAAATGCAGGCACTGTTAGCTGAAGCAGCTATTGTATGTGATGGGATGCAGAGTGAGGTCACTGGATAGGTCGACATTTCTTCACTCGGTGATTGTAGATTGTTCATGAGTTATGCTTGATGCTTATAAGCTCGGATCTCTGGATATCGTACAGACAATCTTTTGTTAAACAACTCAGATCAAGAGGAGCTAGTGACACAGGTTTGTTCTGGTAGGCAATCAAGTATACACTAAAAATAGGTTACTCCTCTTTCTTTGTAATGGTTTATTTCTCTGTATCAAGTCCATTTCAAGCATTTAAATGAGGAGGCGAGGTCCATCTTAGGTGGTAGACTGGTTGGAATAGCTGGTCTGCTGCTTAAGTGGCCTGAAGGCTAATGTGCTGGAGACCTTGTACTGCAGTTATAATTCTTGAATTAGGTAAAAAACCATGAGATCAACTTCCTCGTTGGGTACATTACTTTTTGCTCAACTGGGTCTGAAGTAGCTTTCTTCAAGTTCGGCTCTTTTTCCTATAATTTGGTAGAGTTCTACATTGGAAAAAGTTTGAAATTCTATCCTACTTATTTTCTATCACCTTAGTTTTGAGTTTACCATTCACAGTTAGTGTCATAGAAAACCATTATTCTGTGGTACGAACTAGAGTTGCTCAGAGGGACGGGTTGGGCTGGGTCGGGCTTTGACCTAACTATGTTACCCAAGTCCGCCCATTCACAAAAAAGTGTAAGTTTGTTCAGAGTTCTACGATTTTGTGTTCATTTTTCCCCTTTTTTGAGATGAAACTATTGTTTTCACATCTAATTTATGGTCCTTCCTTTGATATTTCATTCCTGCAAATCTTGTGGGGCAAATTCAAGAGTCGATGGGTGCTCAAGATATTGTTTTTTCTATACACTTTGGAGGATGGAAGCTAAAAGGCTTAACTGTGGCTGCTCAAAGTGGATATGTAAATTCTTAGCGGCAGTGGCAGAAGCATAATATGATGCATATAATGCAATGCAAGCAATTGTAATTGTGTTGTTGACTGGGCTAGGCCAATTCTAACTCTCATTACTTGGCTATAATATTTCCAGGCATGTACTGCATCACGAACTAGTCTCCAGCACAATGTCTTGTCGCGCTAGCAATAAATCACGTTTCTCTTTTTTGGGTACAAAATTTTCTTCACATTGTGGGATAAAAATTTAGATATCAACTTGTTCTTTGATTAATGTATTAAATTTGCTTGGGGGACCAATGCATCCGAAGTATAGTTTGCTCCAGCTCATTGTACTATCGCCTGGACAGGATATAGTAGTAACTCAATTCAGTTAGGAGGTCAGTGTAAGGGCAGGGAAGAAGCAATATCATGTGGGAAGCTGATGTTGATGGTCACATAGGGTTCACTTGTCATTTCCTGAATGTTGTCCTTCAAATGCAGTTCAGTTCACAGCTCGAAATTTTTCGCCGTGGTTTGATATGACCCTCCGCTGTCAACAATTCAAACATCAGTGACACTCTCCCCTTAAGTGTGTGGTCTTGGTGGAATTGCCAGTCTAATCCAAATGTCATCAAAAGCTTGTTTTTGCTTATCGTGATCTGCCAGATGCTTTTGCCTGTCCATAACTAGCCATATCAATCATGCGGTCGCTTGCCTTCGCTATTGTTTTCATTTTTCTTCTCTAGTTAGTCGAGGAAAAGTTGAGTAATTTTCGAGATAGCCCTCCTTCTTGAGATGCCAATCCTTTTAATGTCGCTATGATTATTGGACTAAACTTTAGAACGAGGCTATTATTTTCTTTTCCTACACAAGCCATCTCCATCACCGTTGGTATGGACTGTTTATGTTTTTAGGATTTAACTTGACGATCATATCAATGACAACGTGTATAAAATATAGACTGCACGGCTGGTGTGCCATATAGAACTCGATGATTATTTCCTTACTTTGGGTTTCGGGCTTTTGGAATCCCGACTTGGTAAGACTTTTCCTCTTGTTTGTCGATCGGACTAACTCTAATTCCAAGCTTGGGTGTCGACCTATTTTGGTTTCCTTAGAAGAGTGGTGCTTAGGGTGTGTTTATTTCGTGAAAAATGAGCTATTTTGGAAATTGCTGTCTTAAAATTGATTGTCCGTATCTCTTATAAGAATGAATGAACGAAAAATATTTCATTATTTACGAAATGTTTAGGCATAATTTGTTGATAACAAAAATATTTTTTGTTGACTAGTTTTTGTACGTGATATAATCAATCATTTTTATAAAAATAATTTTTAATCATTTATTTTCCATGAACAACTGGTCTTAATATCTTTATGAGTGATGAAGGAATGGCTCTAGTGGAAATCAAGTTAAATTGGACCTATAAAAGATAGGTAACATACTTAGATTTGTAGCTTGGGCTTCTTCAAGAAGAATGAAATGTGATGGTTTGATTGGAACTTTTGTAGATAACCTCAATGGACAAAACTAAAATCCCAATTCATCAATTTAGCATACTCGTTCCAATTTGGAAAGATGATAATAGAAATTCGGTTTGGCTTAATGTATATCATTTTAGGCTTTCTACATATTTAGGAAGTTGTATACTTTTGGGAGAAGAAATGCTTTTTCCAAATTAAAACATTTAATAAGGAACATCTCAATAAACCATCCACAACATTTTTTCTCGGTTATGCTTTGCATCTTTCGATATCAGAATTTAAACTTTGTGCCCCACATTTTATAACTAATTTAGGCTCTAAATTTCGAAGTATAAATTTCTTGAAACCTTATGATACAAACAGGATGTAAATTATGCTATAACATAAGGAAAACTTGGTGAAATTCAATGTGATGTTCTCATCAACAAAGAAAAAGAATGAATTCAATTTCAATAATTTGTCACTGAAAATGAACAAGTATTACTAGGCCATGCTTCGAGTTTGAACCCAATCACTATGTGGGCTTACAGAAAATCATAGCCCAGGTAATCGGGCCAAGCTAGGCTCCATAATTTATGTGGGCTTACATCTTCTAATCTATTGACCTTTTTGTTTTTTTGAGAAATATGCACTCAATAAATTGCTAACTTAACATTCTCTTATCGAGCATTCTCGATAAGTGTTCTTAAGGCACCTGTTCACATAGATGAATAAAAGCGATGAAATGATCTGTATATCGAGTCAAGCCTTATCAAGTGAGGCTTAGTTAGTAGGCCCATCTACTCCTGTTATTTTGATCTTTTATAAACTTTGAATAACTCCCGAAGGATTTGGTGCCGAGATGCTTGGGTTCTCCGACATCATAAGCGGGAGGTCTCGTTTTTACCGATTCATCGAGGCTAATCCAGGAGCCCACATTTGCGTTAGCGATGCGATTACCCGGTTTCGTCTGGGGCGAGGAGAAATCGTTACCCTCGCCAGCGGGGGCGGGCTACCGAACTGCTGAACCGGGTGCTGGACATCTTCGACATCATCAAAAGGACAAGCCGATGCTTTGATTTCGTGTGCCGATTTAGCTTTTAGATTTCCCTCTTCAAAAGTGGACTTTTTTTTTTGTCGGAAAAAGGCGAAGCAAATGAAAGATCCGAACTTTGTATTAAAGGAAGGAACCAAAAAAAAAAAAACACAAAAAAAAAGGGTCCCTCTCTATCGGGTCGGGCCTGTAAACTCGCACGTGTGGTGACCACATGAAAAAGTTGTGGTCGCAGATCCTGTGCGGTGCCCGAGAGCCCACAGAGAGAGAGAGAGAGGCCGCAAATCCTGACCAGATCTCCTGCTGCGCACCCCCACCATGCGACCGCATCACCGCCCCACTCTTCGCTGCCACCTGTGCGGGCCCCCACAGGGTCAAACTTTTGACCCTGGTCAACCCCTCAAAGGTTCGGGGGTGGGGGGGGGGGGAGAGAGCGAGGTCTCAACCACCGTTTTCCCGCTCCTGTCGCCCGACGTGCGACGGCGAGGGATCGGACGGCCCAGCCCCGCGTCGCCCCCTCCCCCCCGGGATCGGACGGCTCGCGTGCCGCTCCCCGCGTCGAGTCGGCAGCGGTCCCCCGGTGGGCGGTGGGGGCCCACCGGGGGTCGGAAAAGTCTCGTACCGGAAGTCCCATTTCGTATCGGGGAGGCGGATCTCGAGCCCCCTTTTTCAGCTTTTCCAAGCCCATGTCGACCGATGAGTAAAAAAAAAAAAAAATATATATATATATATATATATATAACAATAAGGAGCATTGCTGTTATGCGACGAGGTCCCTTCGATGACAATAATAATAGTAAATGTGAGGAAAGGGACATGACACGGACACGGAAATCGACGGGCGTGGGGGGGTGTGGACCGCATCCTTGCATGGTACTAGCCAGATCGGGGGAGATTATTTGGAGACGGACCGATGGACCCGCAAAGTCGGTCGCCTTTTTTGAATCGACCGCAATCATGGAATGCGAAGTGCTTGGAGCGGCGTCGGTTCAAATACTCGGGATCTTCTCCGGGCTCGCTACGATTTGCGTTGAAATTTTTTGAATCCCGACATTGGACAAATCGTTAGTTTGATCGTGGGAAGAAACCTGATTTTTTTTTTTTAATCGAGGAGGGTTCGAATGGGTTCTCTCGTCACGCCCGCTACCTAGGATTTCTCCATTTTGAGTTGCGTCGGTGCAGCGCCGCCGGAAGTGCGATAGGCATGGCGAATGTGGAAAACGTCTCGAGCTTGAGTTCGTGAAGGAAACCCGACCGAGAAAGAGTACGGGAATCCGGCCCGTGTATGCGACTCTCGGATGTCGCATAGTAAAAGCGTCTAGATCTAAATAGGCTTTTGGACAAAACAAGGATATTAACTTTCCTAGTTTAGAGCTGAAGTTGGCCCGCGAGGGTTCCGCGATTGTTAGAATATTTAAATATCAAACCACGAATTCAAATAACAATTTAAACTTTCAGAATAATTGATGATGACGTCATAAAATCTTACATGGCATTAAAGCAAGAGATCCCGAGTTCAAATCTTTTCAGGTCCCTTACTTGCCTCCCCATTTATATGTTTCCATACTTAGTACTAGGCCAAAGTCTAGCCTACGTGTACAGGGAAGTGTTATAATATTTAAATTTTAATCTATAATTTCATCTAACAGTTTAAACTTTTTAGAACAGTTGACAGTAATATCACAAAATTATCTCACAACAATATTGCAATCCTAATGTGTGGTAGGATTTCGTGTATTCTTTAGTGAGATCGAGAGAAATTCCATGAGAAATCACGAGGCTTAAGCATTGTGCAGGTTTAAGCCTCGTGCAGGTTATTGGTATAATTTGGTATCTGGTTTATTTTCATGTTATCTTTATTATTGTACTTGGTCGCTTGTTTCTGCGACAAAAAATAAATTTGAGAAAGTGTTGTGGGAAACCGATGTATTGCTGACATAGAGAATTAAGCCAATCATTTTCCAGTAAAGTGATTATGTGTTATTAATGAGACTGTCGAAATATTAACCAGAATGACTAAAAAACAGAAAAGCAATACACAAAAAAACGAAGTTACAATCTGAACATAAAAAGAAAATTATCTCCAAGCACTACTAAACCTTTGTGACTTCAGAAACATAACCCTAAACATAATAAACAAGACTTTTTGTTGAACACCAATTACTCCAGAAATTTTCTCTAGTGAAAACAGGGAGAGGTACTACATTTTTAGGGTTAAAAGGGAGATGTGCGTGCTTTTGCCGTTATTAAACAAACCGCACGTTTTGTCTGCCAAAAGGGGTTAACAATGTCGCCTTTGTCTTGCTTCGTCATCATCTTGCCTGAGGAAAAGGCGTTAAATCATATTTTACACGAGTGACATTATTTAATCCTTGTTTGTCACAAGTTTTTAGAACGGTTGGCAGAGGTTTCACAAAAATCTCACAGTTGTGAGATTTCTCGCATGGTATCAAAGCTGGAGGTCATAAATTCAAATCTTTCTATGCCCTTTATTTGTCTCCCCAATTGCATATTTCCAAAGTCCAGCCTACGTTTAAGGAGAAGTGTTAGAATATTTATATAATAAACCATGCATTCATCGAACAGTTTAAGTTTTTAAAAAAGTTGATAGTGATCTCACCAAATTTTATATGGTATTATAGCTGAGGCCAATTGCATATTTCTAATTGCATATTTTCACGCTTTAGGCTGAGGCCAAAGTCCAACTTATGCATGAGGTGAAGTATTAGAATATTTATATAATAAATCACGCCTCTATCTAATAGCTAAGCTTTTAGAACAGTTAAAAGTGGTCTCGCCAAATCTCCCATAGTATTAGAGTTGGAGGTCTCAAGTTCAAGTTCAAATCTTTCTAGGCCCCAATTGTCACTCCTATTAAATATGTTCACCCTTAGTGCTATGCTAAAAGACCAGAGAGAGAGAGTGAGTGCAATAGACATCGCATGTTTAATGCAATGATTATTGATTTATTATGCATTTTGATCTCGTTCAGCTAAGTGATCATTGCATGCAAATGCATACAAGGCAAGAAATCATTTGACTACAGCCCGGATACGACTTTAGCTCCTCCCGTCGACCTGTGATTAACTTGGGTAAAGTCAAAATCGGAAGGTCAAGTCACACAGAATAGCTTGGTGCAAGAGCTGCCTACGTTATGTCGGTACACGAACCATATAACATTCACATGAATTTTGGTTGTAAGTATAGTTTTGTTGAATACGCGATCCTCGTGCTAAGCCACCATCTCAATTTCGACAGACATACTCATTTCGATCAAAATTCTGTACATGGCTGTCTAAGATCACATCATGAAGCTTTGGTGGTATTTTATATCTATATATATATATTCCTCCTCCTTATGGCGAAGCACGTGTAAAGCAGCAGTCATCATAGACTACCCAATGAAGTAAACGTTTCGCATCATTCGTCTATCGTCTCTTGGCTTTGTGCTTTTCCATGGGTTGGCTCCCCTTCACTGTCTACTGTACTACGTAGTGACGTTCAAAATGTAATCATTGTGTGACGGCTGTGTTCGCATTAGTTGGTACATGCACGTCGACGTTCTTGTTCTGGGTGAATTTGTTCATGTTTTTTGTTCCTGGTATGAACCAACAGTGATCGACCGACATCGCTAGACTTTTCCCTCTTCAAGCCACGCAAGATAGAAGGGGATGTGGTTGGTGATGTGGCAAAGCATCTGTCGGCATTGGCCAAATCGAAAGTTGGGAGCCTTTTTAGTCTGGAGATACGACTTTGATTCGTGTCGGGTGAAAAGGACAATGGCTTTTTTCCTTTATTCGCCTCTTGATCTTGTCGTCATTATTGAAAAACCTTTTCATCTGCAATACTACGTAAAACCCCAGAGATTCTCTGGTCATTACATACGAATTCACTCTCGAAAGAGTTTGCTCGTGATAACATGCTGTCATCTTGGCGAGCTGAATTGCATTATTGAGATTTAGAGTGCCGAAACCCTAATATTGCGATCGCGATTCTCTCGGACTAATGTTGCACAGAGTAGTGATCCGTAGATACATGGTGAGCAATGGAACTATACCCTAAGCGAATCAAGCATCTTTTGTCAATCAATTTGTCCACAAAAGCCTATGTGGGTGACTTTAGCTCCAGCTTTTGCTGTTCAATACCACATAAAAGTCAAATCCAAAATTCTAAAATCAAGAAGTTTCGAAGGTTAAGAGTAAAGTCATCCAGACAGCTACACGGAATGCAATGTTACATCCTGTTGGAGTCTCCCACTTCTATAGTCAACATTTGGGAACTCTTGTTTTGTAGATTTTCTTTGTGTGTATGATCACAAGGAATCAAAGTTAGGTGAGAATACTTTCCAAGTTCTTAAATAATATCTTGTCGGCCTTATATGGTAACGCACAATAAAGTTTGCGAGTACATTTTTTTTAATGGTTTATGTATGAGTGTTTATTTTGTAGTACGTGTTTAAGAGAACTTAGAAATATAAGTGTATTTGAGGATAGAGCTTTTGAGAGTCTCTTTTTTAGGGTGTTTGTTTTGTAAAAAATTAATGATTTAGAAAACATTTTTCTAAAATTGATCAATTATATCGCTCGAAATGATTAGTCAATGAAAAATATTTTCATCATCGACAACAATTTATGTCTAAATATTATTGGGAAAAATGAAGATATTATTATACTCTCAATTTCCATTAGTTAGATTTTGTTCCCCCTTCTATCAAGATCGTACGTCGGTGATTACACCATGAAAGTTTCCTTCTTTGACCTAAATATGAGTGCACCGATATGCATAAGTCTTAACTTTACGGAGAAAACAGTCAATTGCTAAAAATATCTGTAGTCAATATTTAAGAATGTTATCAACATTGACGAACCCTACATTGTGCTTGGCCTTTTATTTCCTTCCAACCCTTAAATGTTCTTCTGTTATTGCTGCGAACTGACGTTTGACATCATTATTAAGCTAGTGAATCAACCCGCAAGGTGTTGATGTGTTATAAGGGGTAAAAAGCAATAACTCATCCCCAAAAGCTAGTTTGCTACGATAGGGAACTCAACCCATTATAAGCCCCGGAATATCTCCTTAGTTGCCCAACGTGAGAATTTGCCCTATTGCCTGTGCAGGAGAATAATACCATGAATGAGTTAAGGATAGACCGCCAAACCTAGAAAAAGCCATATTTAACATGGCACTCCGTTTCTACACTCAAAATGGTGATAACATACTCTGAATATATTGAGTTGATGAAATAATTTCAACAGAACTAATTGATCGAAATCGCAAGGTGAAAGGGTGAAAAGTTGTTATTTATTAAATACGCAAAAGCTGCACATTATCATGAAAATACAAAATTGTTCATTTTAGTCAAAACAATGTTGTTCTAGTCCTTTACTTTTGGGGAAAATTGTCTAAAAAGTCTTAAATCTATTACATTTTTGCCAATTTAGTTTTAAACTTTCTATTTTACCAATTGAGTCCTAAAGCTTTCGCTTTTTGCCAATTGCGTCCATCAGGCCAATTTTGGCTGGAAATCACTAGCGTGGCTGCTAGCCGTGCCACGTGGGACGGCTAGTGCTGAAGTGGATAATATTTAATAATATTTTAATATGTTTTTGAATTTATTTATTATTTAAATTTTTTTCTTTCTTCTTTTTTTCTTCCCTTCTTCCTCCTTTATCCACTCGCTAGGCGTTGGCGATGGCTGACGACCGGCTAGAGGCAAAGGTTAGTGAGGTCAACCTTGGGCGAGCCTTGCTTGTCCTTGGCGAGGCTCGACCTTGCTGTTGCTGGGCGAGGTCGGCCTCGCCATAGTTGGGCAAGGAAAGACAAAAAAAGAAAGAGAAAGAAAAGAAAACAAGGGAAAATAAAAAAATTGAAAAAACATTAAAATATTTTTAAAAATTATTCACATTAGCACTGACCATACCATATAAGACGATTGGTTTCCACATTAACGATTTCCAGCCAAAATTGGATAGATCGACTGAATTGACAAATCATGAAATGGTGTAGGACTCACATTGAAAGGTTTATGACTGAATTAGCTAAAGTGCAATATGTTTATGATTTTTTAAACAATTTTCACTCCACTTTTGTGATTTTCTGTTTGTTTCCATACAAACTTCATTTCTTCTCTCATACTTATTAATGTGCTTAAGCTGAATTCTATGAACGGTTTTCAATAATGAGCTTGGAATATATATATATATATATATATATATATATTTCACAACTTTGACTAGAGAATTTCACTCGAAAGAATTTGGAGCAAAGAATTGTATATGACAGAGAGTTATCAGAAATTGAATTCTAGAGAGATATTGTACAATAAAATTCCATTCATTAAGTTTATTAAAATATTCGAATCTTGGAGGGCTCTCGTTAAAACTATCCAATGTATAAACCCGGTCGATTTGTACACAAAAAAAGAAGAAAGAGCAGTTAAGAAAAGGTGGACAAAAATCACGAGATTGATTGGTTCAAAATAAAGGTATGTTTTTCGTCTTTCATGAATCTTACTATTAATGAGGTCTAATTGAGGGTTATTTTGGACTATTTAAATTTTAGGGTGTAATTAAAGTTATTCAAGGGATGAAAATAGTCTGAAATTAACATTTGTAGACAAAGTGCGAGTATGGATATGCAGATCATCAAATGCGAATAATCTATTAAAAATGTAAAGTAATTCGACACAAGTCTTGACACGACCAACACAAATCCAACACTAACTCATGTCGAGATTCAAGCTGGGTTCTCATGTCATATGGTGAGATGCCTAAAGTTGGAGCGCATTCACACATTGTCACAGTTAAATATAACAGCATAGAAATCTTATATAAATATGATCGATAAAAATCAAATTTGCTAAGTCCGTCATTATGTTTGATTGAATAAGAAATATTCACCTAAGCATACGACATAAAAATAACTCTAAATAAATCACTGGGGTCTTGCCCAATCAGTAACCATCATTCTCACATGGGAACGGAGAAGTGAGGAGTTAGAAACTCCCCTCGGTTTAGGGGTTTATTGGGTTTCCCTAGGTGGGCCCGCTAGAGGTCCGCCAAGCTCCTCGCAAAAGAGCTCTAAAGTTAGGAATGCGTCTATCTAGCTGACAAAAAAAGCTCTAAATACATAAAAAAAATGTTATTTTACATTAACCTAGTTAACTTAAATATAAATAGGCCAATCTTATCAGGATTAAGACATGTTGTCACATCACGCAACAAGGGCGTCGGACACATGTCGTGTTGTGTACCACCAATTCTATCATTCTGTCATTTATTTGTTTCTTTGTTCGTACCACGATATGAGCAAAGGAAAAAGAATAGGGGAAGAAGGGGACAATAAAGGAGCTTCACATACGTTGGCCCTACACTCAGACATTCGAAGAGATCTTGACAACGTTACTTTAGTGCATTTGTGTTGTGAGACTTGTAAGGTTGGAGTAGGTAAATTATCGCCGTGGTAAAAGATAATGATTTGGTTAAAGGAACAACGAACAAAAAATAAGGATTATCCCCAAGTAATGCATCAGAAGTTGCCGTGCGTGCCATGTTAAGTTCAAGCTAACTCCGTTCATCAATTCCTAAAGATTAAGATGACTATGAGGCAGCACCTTATAGTTATCAGAATGATCAATGCTGTAACTTTCACCTTATTACATGCATGCAATTATTTGCGACTCTTGATGTGGGGGCGGTGAAGATAGAGAGTGGCCAAGAGGAGTCCGGACAAGACATCATGAGCTCGAAACAGCTGTTGTACTTGGTGAAAGTTTTCACTCTCTCAGTCTCATGTCCGTTGTTTGTTTCCTATTTTCCGTGTCTGAATCTCTCAGGTACTACTGTTGTTTTCGTCGAAAGAGGTGATTCTCTGCGAATCACGTTTGTCATATGCCTTCAACCCCTCAAAGGGGAATTGGACTCGAACATCGGGAGAGAGAGAGACATAGAACTCAGCTGCTGTTTCCATGTACGTGTACGTAAAACAAAACTAAGCTGCTGTTTCCCTGTACATGCACTCGACAACAATCATGAGTGTTCTAACTAAAGGTCGGATTGAGTATGTTCATGCTTTTCGATTTTTATGTGTCTACAGTTTTATATTTTTAGCAGGCACGACAAATTTCAGTGGAGATCCTGTGAAACTTTACAAGATATAAAACAGGTTTGAAAACCGAACTCCGGTTAAAAAATAAAAGCAATCGTGTGAATAATGAAAATCCTTGCGGGTTCAATCTGAGGGCAATAAGGAAATAATTAATGAAAATCCTTTTCAAGAAATAAATAACAGCAGAAAATTCATATTTTATTACTAGTAGAGTCAAATGTATAACCCATGATTTTCGTCAATTTACTATTTGAGAATAACGCGATATATATTTTATGTTAACACCATTTTTACACTGGATTCACCGCGTGTAAAAAGGGGAAACCTATAAAATAGCAAAAAGAGATAGAAGGGATTAGAATTCAATAATTTTTCACTTAAATAACTTCATAAAGCTTAACTTGCAACATCTTCTGCCCATTGCTTACCTAAAGGTTAATCGTGGCTACGAGTGCGTCACAGAACTTCAACAAAGTCAACACGCGCAAAATCATTCTGCAATCACAGGTATGATGCAAAAGCGACGTAAAGATGATCCTAAAGAATTCTAGTTTGGCACGAGGCAGCTTGTAATTGTGGCGGTGTCCAATAAGATAAATGGCTACTCATCACTTTCTTTGGTAACCGTTCTTTTGTGCATGTCATAATCACAATCATGCAAGCTAGAACACCTCCGTGTCAGCTGGGATCCATTAGTTGATGAAAGGAAGCACGTTTTTCTACCTCTAATGCGTAAAAAAAGAGAGGATGACAGCTGCATGCAGTTATTTTTTAGAAATAATTAAGTGACTGTCCTTAATCCATTCTGAAATTAACAGATGGTTCTAGATCATTAAAAAAAATAATTAATTATAAATTATTATGAGATTCACTTTTTCAAGAATCTGTAGCTCACAACAACTGTTATGATTATTAGCTCGTACTAAAGCCCTTTACTTTTTACCCCAATTAACAAATTCAGAGAAGCTAGATAGTTTTTGGGAGAGACCGGTCGTCAAAACCTAAAGGATATGCCCTACTTGTTTGTTTCCATGGAAGACAGTTAATCGATGGTGCTTCATTGAATGAATGGAATTCTTGATGGAGGTGATTTCATTCGGTAAGGATCGAGATCTCCTAAATTTAGCAGGTCGACATGTAATAATAATTCACTTTGGATGGCCTGGTGGAGTAGTCCGATGTTCTATATGTTAACATCGCAAGATTAGAAAAAAGGATATTGTTTGGCCTAGTAACACTGTTTAAGCAACGTTTTATGAATCAGCGATGCTCATATTGTTGTCTTCATTGCAAGGATGTATGTAATTGGAGATATTAACGGTGCGTTTATTTCGCAAAAAATAAATGATTTGAAAAATATTTTCCTAAAACTGATCGTGTGTATCGATTACAAAATGAATAACCGAAAAAAATTTTCAACGTCCACAAAAATATTTAGAAAATTGTTGTTGTAATGAAAAATATTTTTATTAACTAATCATTTCAAGTGATACAATCGATCTTTTTTAAGAAAATATTTTCCATGAAACAAACGAAGTCCAAATGAAAGAATCAAATAATTCTTTGTGGAGGATGCAACACTAGTTATAATTATTTCTTATTGAAATGAGTGTTGCCTAATGCTGAAGAAGTATTGCTGGTCTATTTGTGAGCAACACTTCTGAAGGATTATGCGCATTCTGGGCTTTTTATTTGGCCAATTATGTAGTAGTGATTTACATAGGACGTACATATGGATGATTCATATAAGACACCTTCCATCCGCGTAACTACAATGATTATGTGTACAATTTGAATATCAAATCAATATATTAAATGTAATCACGTTTCTTCGAATGTTAAGCTAAATAGGTTTGACAATCAAGTCATGATGATGACAAAATGATAGTTTACATTACTTGATCGAAATAATTAGTTGATAAAACATGTTTTCATTACCGATAACAATTTATATTTAAACTCTTGAAAATATGTCTCGAGTTTGAGCCTAGAATGACACTTTCTAATGTGAATACATTTTCTAGTTTGAGTTGGTTTCCTAGTATGAATAGGTTTCCTATTCTGGATCCAATTCTTGCACATATATATTAGAAGTATGACTTCTAGTGAATTGTATCCGAGAGGAGTTTGCTCTTGTGAATTATATCCTGAGTGTTTGAAGTCATGAAAATCTTGTATTAAGATTTTGTGTAAATATTTCGTGAGATCGAAAATTTTACCTGTTGAAATTGTGGAGCTAAACACTGTATGAGTTATTAGGTGTAAGTGGAGGCTGGGAAAAACTTAAAGTGTTTGAGTGACTCGAATATGGTTGTAATCTCCGTTATATCGCTTAAATTATAGTGGAATTATTTATTACTATCCCTATGCACGTAGGTTACACCACCCAAATGACATAAATCTGGTATTTAATCTATTTTCTTTTTTTTTTCTATTTTACTGCGTGATCACTTGTTTCCGTTACAATTGGTATCAAAGCTATGTTTGGCTGAGTTGAAGTGAATTGATGGCGATAGAAAAAGGAAAAGTGAGAGTTAATAGATTTGATTGGAAGGATTTTAATTTCTGAAAGATATAGATTAGGATTACTTGTACTAGAGGAATATGCACTTACCCCTATCTGGGATGAAGTTTGAGTTAAAGCAAGTTGATTGGGAATTATTGGATAAACAAGCATTGGGTGTTATTCGACTGACGTCGGCTTGTAATGTTGCGTCTAAAATCATGAAAAAGAAAATCATTGCTGGTTTGATGAAGGCCTTGTAAGACATGTACAAGGAGCTCATTGTGATCAACAAGATCTACTTGATGCAATATTTATTTAACTTAAAGATGGGTGAATGTGCATCAATTGCTAATCATACCAATATATTAAATGTGATTGTTAGTCAATTGAGTTAAGTTGAGATTGACTTTGATGGTGAGGTGTATACTTTGATTCTATTATCCTCATTATCTGATAGTTGGACTTCTATTGTTATTGTTGTTGAAAATTTCCATAGTTCAAGATTCTTTGCTTATGGAAACTGGAAGATTTGATTGTATGGGTGATCGAATCTTTGGAAACTCGGATTAATTGACTTCAATGACTAAATTGATCTGCTCAACAATTGTCCAATGAATAGCTTAAGATTGATGCTCTTAAAGATTGTCCATTGGGAAGATTGGATACCGAGAAGTATAAAAGGAGATCAACAAACGTTGAGGTAGTGCAAGAGATCAAGAGTGACAAACATTCCATCTTACAGAGAAAGTTTTACTCATTTAAGTGTGCTGAAAAAAGTAATCTCTTGAGAAGTGTATCAATATTATAGTTTGTGCTTAGGTGTAAGATAGTGGAATCTATTCGCTCGAGTGTACGCAACACCAGCTTCAAGAAGAAGTGCTTGAGTATAGATGGCACAAACTACTGTTATTACTCAAATATTACTAGTGGAATCCAGCTAATAGGTTGTTTGTATGGGACAGTAGGCACAAGCTTACACAAAGTCGAACCACTATAAAGCTCTGAGTGCTTCATTCTCTATCTCTCTACTTATATCTATTACTGTATGATAGAGGTGCACTGCACTAGATAACATTATTTGTTATTGCTCATATCAACTCGATTATGTGATTTCGTTTATATAAAACATGGCTATCGTAATTTGCAAGATTTAGTCAAGTTTCTTAGAATTACCAATTCACTCGCTCTAGTTGATATTGTTAGTCATCAGAATTTATACGGATCTAGAAGGTGTTTAGCTCGAGGTGGAGTTGCAAGCATAAACTCTTGAGGTAACGGGTACCAACCAAGTAATTAACGCAAATGGTGATTATAGCGAGTTGGAGCCTGGAGAGCCAACGGTTGTTATAACTACTGAGTTTGACACTGTGCGTATTCAATCTCCTAACAGGTATTAATGAAACAATGGTTTTGTTTCATTTATGGTTGAAGAGGTTTTGTCAGAAAATTCTTGTGAATTAGATATTAAATAAAGGTGCAAATGGAGTTGGTATTCTATTGTGGTCCATGAAATTCAAGTGAGACTTGAACTTGAAATATGTCCGTGGTGAGTGAGCCCATGAGGGGCTATGGGAGATTACTAGCGAAGTTTAGATTTCAATGAAATGATTGTGACTTGGCTCAAATGTTGAGCTATGGTAGAGATTGTTGAAAATAGGGATAAATGCATTGGAAGTCCTAAAACTTGTCACGAAAGTACAATTGAGTCATAAATTTTTCAAAGGTGCAGTTAAGTCCTAAAACTTGTCAGAATGTGCAATTGAGTCCTTAAACTTTCAAAATGTACAATCCAGTTCTAAAACTTGTGAAATTGGTCCAATTAATTCCTTCTGTTGATTGCATTTTTTGAAAGTTTTAGAACTCAATTGTATTTTCGTGACAAGTTTTAGGATTTGATTGCACTTTTTGATAGTTTTAGAACTCAATTGCACTTTCGTGAAAAGTTTTAGGACTTTCAGTGCACTTATCACTTGAAAATATCTCTTAACTTTGAGCCCAAAAAAGGAAACTTTTCTAATTTGAATAAGTTTAGTAGTATGAATAGGTTTCCTATTTTGAATCCAATTTTTGTGTGTGTATACATATACACAAGAGGAACTTGTAATAATCAAATATTTGATTACATTTGATTCTTTTATATATATAATTATATATATAAAGTGCGACTTAATGTGAATAGTATCCAAGAGGAACTTGTACTTGTGAATTACATCTCAAGTGTTTGAAGCCATAAAAATCTGATGTTCAGATTTTGCGTAATTCCTTTGTGAGAATGAGAGATTATTTCATGCGAAATTATTGGGCTAAACATTATGTGAGTTTGGTGTAAATGGAGGTTGGAAAACACTAAGAGTGTTTGATTAACTTGAATGTAGTTGTAATATCCACCTATAGTGGAATTCTTTTCTACTTTCCTCATTGACATAAGTCACATTGACTGAACTACGTAAATTCGGGATTCGATTATTTTCTTATTATGTCTATTTTACTGTTCCATCGCTTGTTTTTGCAACATAAATATTGTTGTGAATGATGAAAATATTTTCCATTCATTCATTTTTGGAAATAATATAAGCAATCACTTTTTGAAATATATTATCCAAATCATTCATATTCTGTGAAACAAATGGAGCCTAAGGGTGCGAATGATAACTATTATGTTCCAGAAATCAATTTTTCTATTTCTATTTCATGAACGAGTTTTTTTGCCAAAATATCCGTTTGATAATGATACAAAATTTTTAGTCATGAAATATAAATTCGTTTGATAGCGATATAAAATTTCTTCTTCCCTAGCGGCTGGCGGGCGGTGGCCGAAGGCGGCTGGCAATGGCGGGAGGTGGCCGGTGTTGGGTGGCGATGGACAACAATGGGCGGCGGTAGAGGACAATGGCGGGAGGGCGGCGGCCAATGGTGGGAGGTGGCCGGCGTCGTGCAACGGCAGTGGACTACAAACGGCGGTGGAGGATGGTGGTGAGAGTGGGTCGATGTTGGCTGGTGGTGGATGACGACGGGCGGCGGCAGAGGACGGTGGCAGGAGGCGGGCGGCGAAGGACAGTGGTGAGAGGTAACAAGCGGGCGGCAGTCGACGATGGGAGGTGGCCGGCATCGCTCAATAGCAAAAGATTACAGACAACGACTGACGATGAAGGACGGTGGTGGGAGTTGGCTCATGAGTAGCGACCGATGGCGGGAGGTAGGGGTGATCGGTTCCAAGGTGGGTTGGGTCCGGACCTAGAACCTGAAACCAACCCTGTTATAACCGGTTCTCAATTTTTGGAACCTGAAACCAACCCTGTTTTTCCTAGACCCTGTTTTGGAACCAATCCTGTTTTTCCGGTCCGGTTTCAGGGTCTACCCGAGAACCTATTTTTTTTTTGTTCCTTTTTTTAGTTTCATTTTTTTCTAGCAAAATAATATAGGTAGCAATGAAACAATTTAAAATAAAAGATGAATAACAAAAATCACTATCCGCCAAAAGTAACAATCCCCAAAATGAGCAATTGAAATTACAATACATCAAAATCAACAATCCAAAAACACTATGTGGCAAGACATAGTCCAATCGCATAAATCTTTAAGAGTCACATTTCCATGGAATTTATTCAACATGTTTAGCTCTTTATTTTGTGCCATGATGAGATAACTCCTCACTTCTGTTTCCGAATGAAATATCTTGAAAGAAAAATCAGGAGACTTAGCGGTAAGGCATATGCTCTTACTAGAAAAATATCTATATATCTCATCTGAGTCACACAATATTTAGATAACTTTAAGGGCCGTGTTGTTTCACTCATAGTTGTAAAACATATTCGAATATTAAACCGGAAATCGGTTTTAAAACCGGTTGTCGCGACCGAACTCCCGAGCCCTCTTTGGACAACATGCAAAAAGCAGGGGGGCTCGCCTGGTACGTCCTAAGTCTAGGTTTAGGACTTAACTCGGGCTCTCCCAAGCCCATACCATATCGCGACTTAAGGTTTAAATATTTAACATGCAAATGGTTTATACCAAGGAGTCGCCACTAATCGATTTGAGGTGGGTCGATTAGAAACCCAAATAAGGTGACGGGAGAATCACCCTATTCCTACGAACCAGAGATTAACTGAGCTCGGGGACTTGGTTACACTAGTTGGATAACTAATGCCCTTTCGGTACCATTTTACTCTGTTCATTACTGAAAACATTTGTCAAGCAGTTTAGATTGATTTTTGGACCTTTCTCCTAACATGTGAGGTGATCAAGCGAGTGCATAATCAGAAACGATTAGCAGTCATGCAGCCTATAGTTCTAGCCCTAACTAAGCCAGATGACATTCAAAACGTAGCAGTTCATGCAATTGTATTAAAACATGCATAATAACGATGCAACGGTAATGAAAATAAAACATGCAAAATATCACTGCGCGACCTCAGGCTTATTGAATTTAAATAAGACAACATGCATAAAGGATTAAAACACTCAGATAAGTCCTACATAAAAAAAAATAAAATAAAATAAAATTTTTTTTTCGGGAAAAAAAAATAAAAATAAAAAAGACGAAAATATTATTATTTTTTGAAAATATTATTTTTTATTTTTAATTAAAAAAGGAAAAGAAAAAGGAAAATAAAAACCTTTTTTTATTTTTTTTTATTTTTTTTAAAATTTTTTTTTTGAATTTTTAAATATTTTTTAAAAATAAAAATAAAATAAAAATAAAAGTAAAAAAAAACCGGTGGGGTCGGGTCCGATCCGGTTCGACCCGGGTCAACGGATCCGACCCAGGCGTTGACCCGGGTCGGATCGGTTGATCCGGATCGAGTCGGAACTGACCCGGGTCAACGGATCCGACCCGATCGTTGACCCGGGTCGGGTCTATTGATCCGGGTCGGAACCGACCCGAGTCAACGGATCCGACCCGGGAGTTGACCCGGGTCGGATCTGTTGATTCGGGTCAAATCTGACCCGACCATACAGACCCGCGGAGCGGCGGAGGGGACGCCGGCGAACGCCAAAATTGGCCGATCGCCGGCCGACCCAGACCGGCACCGCCTTCGATCAGACCCCTGGGACCATCACCAAGCCTCGCCGCCCACCAAGGTCACCGTCCAACCGCCGTTCGCCGGGCCGGCGATCCAAATTAAAAACTGACCTCATTGAGGCATTTCGTCAAACAAATAGCGTGCGTGACCAAAATAGGGAGATACCCACCTGTTCCGGCGACTAGGTCGATTCCGGCCGCCCAACTTACCTTCGGTGGTGACACACGGACGACGGGGGATGGCGGTATGGGCCGGGACTCGCGCGAAACGGCCGGCGCGGGTCCCGGCCACACTGAGCAGAGAAACAGAGCAGAACAGAGGAGGATCGGACCGGGGGGAGAGCTCACCGTCGACAGCGCGTCTGGGGATCTCCGGTTGATCGAGAGGCGACGGCGACGCGACTGGGAACCTGCAAGAGCCAACTCTCCTCCCTTTCTCTCTCTATTTTCTCTCTTTTTTCCTCTGCTCTTCTCTCTCTGTCTCACAAAATGGCCGACCGGGGCCTCTCTCTCTCTCTCTCCTCGGCTTTTATAGGCAGCGACGACGGTGACGATGCTGCTCTGCTCCGTTGCGTATGCGGTGACGACGGCCTGCACCGGCCTACTCTGGCCGCGACTCGCAGCCATTAGGCCGGTGCAGGGGGTAGGCGCAGACGGAGCAGAGCAGAGGAAGGAGAGAGGGGGGGAGGTCCGGGAATCCCGGGGAGGACGGGACTGGCAATTAATGCCAGTCCCGTCGGCGTGCTTGTTCGGCCCTCCTCTGGCCTGCTGACGACGATGACGAAGGGCGGCACCGCCGTGCGTCGGCGTGACGACGCGGACAGAGGTGAACAGGGGAGTGAGACAGCGACGCGGCGGAGGGAGAAGGAAGAAGAAAGGAAAAAGGGCTGGGCTGGGGCTGGGCCCAGTCCATGCGCGGGAGAGAAAGGAGGGGGAGCTGGGCCTAGGACGGGCCCAGCCGCAGAAGAGGAAAAGAAAAGGGAAGGAGCGGGCCGGAGGCCCGCGCGCGTGGGGGGAAAAAAGAGAAACGGGCCGGGTTGGTCCGGCCCGACTTGATTTGATTTTTTTTTTAATTAACTAATTAATCAATTAAAATTTTTAATAACATTTTAATAGACCCTATTAATACAAATATGCCTAATTTCTACATGCAATGCATTTAAATAGAAATATTTTTTTGTTTTAGGAACTAACAAATTAATTCCTAAATTTTGCATAATTAATTTTGGGCAAATCAAAAAATAGGTGTCAACAGCTGCCCCTCTTTGAAGGTGACCTCGCAGAGTTTGAGCTCGCAGAGGTTACGTTCAAAGATAAAATGACACCTAAATTTGGCTCATGCATGCTCAATAAATGTTATTTTTGGCGGGACTGTGAGTCCCATTTTTTATGATGCGATAAGATGATGCATGCTAAAGCAAATAAAAGCTTACCTGGGGCTACTTACCTTGCCGAAGGGTAGAGTAATTCCAAATAGTTGATATTGTGTGTCGAGGACCCGAACCTTTCTTCGGTCGCCTTGACGGGGAATTGTTTGTCTAGGACCCGAACCTTTCTTCGGTCGCCTGGACTGGGGATTGTTTGTCTAGGACCCGAACCTTTCTTCGGTCGCCTGGACTGGGGATTGTTTGTCTAGGACCCGAACCTTTCTTCGGTCGCCTGGACTGGGGATTGTTTGTCTAGGACCCGAACCTTTCTTCGGTCGCCTTGGCTGGATTTCATTTGTCACGGACCCGAATCTACCTTCGGTTGCCGTGACTGGGGGGAAATCGCTTACACAGGACCCGAACCTTTCTTCGGTCGCCTTGGCTGGATTTCATTTGTCGAGGACCCGAACCTTTCTTCGGTCGCCTTGACTGGGGGGAAATCGCTTACACAGGACCCGAACCTTTCTTCGGTCGCCAGTTGGATTTCGTTTGTCTAGGACCCGAACCTTTCTTCGGTCGCCTTGACTGGAGAGAAATCGCTTGCACAGGACCCGAACCTTTCTTCGGTCGCCTTGGCTGGATTTCATTTGTCGCGGACCCGAATCTACCTTCGGTTGCCGTGACTAGGGGGAAATCGCTTACACAGGACCCGAACCTTTCTTCGGTCGCCTTGGCTGGATTTCATTTGTCGAGGACCCGAACCTTTCTTCGGTCGCCTTGACTGGGGGGAAATCGCTTACACAGGACCCGAACCTTTCTTCGGTCGCCAGTTGGATTTCGTTTGTCTAGGACTCGAACCTTTCTTCGGTCGCCTTGACTGGAGAGAAATCTCTTGCACAGGACCCGAACCTTTCTTCGGTCGCCTTGGCTGGATTTCATTTGTCGCGGACCCGAATCTACCTTCGGTTGCCGTGACTGGGGGGAAATCGCTTACATAGGACCCGAACCTTTCTTCGGTCGCCTGTTGGATTTCGTTTGTCTAGGACCCGAACCTTTCTTCGGTCGCCTTGACTGTCTGGATTTTGTTTGTTTGCCTGGTGAGTCCTTGCCATCAGGTCTTGGAAAGCTCAAACGATGAGCACCTCGGGGTCCTCGCCCAAGGATTTGATGTGAACAGAGGGAGTCAGTTCCGTGCTCAAAAGGGTGAACAGAGGGGTCAGTCCAATGTTCAAAGGGTACCATAACAATTGTAGGTACATGGATTTTTGGAACCAGGCATGAGTAGAATATACTTACCTGGATACGTTCCTACCTCTTAAGGGCATGTCTCCTGTCAGACAAGTTTTTTTGTGCAAACACATATGCATTCATCGGAGAAATAGACAACTGAGGCTATTCTAGAATGTCATACGAAGTATCTTGACCAGCTAGTCAAGATGCTTTTCTTTTTCAAAGGAACACCCGGTTTACCTTCTGGGTAGTTTGAAAAGAAATCTGATGATCTTGAGATCGGGTAAGGGTAGAATGTACTTACCTAGGCGCATTCCCGGAGGTTTGATGTATCATCTGCTGAATAACCAACCTTTTTCGGGGCATCTCTCTTGGGATGATAGTGAGGGCTTTTCCAGTGCCCGAATTTTTGTATTCTATCACTGGGGATTAGAACTCTGAACTGTCAAAGATGATTAGCACAAACATGCATGCATTCATCAAGGATAGACAAGCTGGGCTAATCCAGAGTATGCATTTGTAAGTTCATGCATGATGATTTTACCATGTTCGCATCACCAAGCATCCACCGAGGGTCAATTAAGACAATTTTTGCTCGTGAGGTGGACTTTTTGCTCCCGGCCACACTGAGCAGAGAAACAGAGCAGAACAGAGGAGGATCGGGCCGGGGGGAGAGCTCACCGTCGACAGCGCGTCTGGGGATCTCCGGTTGATCGAGAGGCGACGGCGACGCGACTGGGAACCTGCAAGAGCCAACTCTCCTCCCTTTCTCTCTCTATTTTCTCTCTTTTTTCCTCTGCTCTTCTCTCTCTGTCTCACAAAATGGCCGACCGGGGCCTCTCTCTCTCTCCTCGGCTTTTATAGGCAGCGGCGACGGTGACGATGCTGCTCTGCTCCGTTGCGTATGCGGTGACGACGGCCTGCACCGGCCTACTCTGGCCGCGACTCGCAGCCATTAGGCCGGTGCAGGGGGTAGGCGCAGACGGAGCAGAGCAGAGGAAGGAGAGAGGGGGGGAGGTCCGGGAATCCCGGGGAGGACGGGACTGGCAATTAATGCCAGTCCCGTCGGCGTGCTTGTTCGGCCCTCCTCTGGCCTGCTGACGACGATGACGAAGGGCGGCGTCGCCGTGCGTTGGCGTGACGACGCGGACAGAGGTGAACAGGGGAGTGAGACAGCGACGCGGCGGAGGGAGAAGGAAGAAGAAAGGAAAAAGGGCTGGGCCGGGGCTGGGCCCAGTCCATGCGCGGGAGAGAAAGGAGGGGGAGCTGGGCCTAGGACGGGCCCAACCGCAGAAGAGGAAAAGAAAAGGGAAGGAGCGGGCCGGAGGCCCGCGCGCATGGGGGGAAAAAAGAGAAACGGGCCGGGTTGGTCCGGCCCGACTTGATTTGATTTTTTTTTAATTAACTAATTAATCAATTAAAATTTTTAATAACATTTTAATAGACCCTATTAATACAAATATGCCTAATTTCTACATGCAATGCATTTAAATAGAAATATTTTTTTGTTTTAGGAACTAACAAATTAATTCCTAAATTTTGCATAATTAATTTTAGGCAAATCAAAAAATAGGTGTCAACACCGGTGAAGTAGGGTAACGTGATATAGGCTTTTTACTTTTTTGTACATTATCTCAAAACCGGTTCTAAAAAAGGTTTGGGTTGGTTTTTACTTGGAACCGGAAACCAGACCGGTTCTAACCGGTTCCCAAAAAATGGAACCGGTACCCGGACCGGTTCTCATTAGAACCGGTTCCCGAACCTATTTTTCGGGTGGGTTGGTCCGATTTCCGGGTAAACCCGATCCGGTTGCACACCCCTAGCGGGAGGCGACCAGCGATGGCTGACGACGGCCAGTGTCAAGCGACAACGGAGGACGGGAGGAGGCGACCAGCGAAGGACGGTATAAGGTGGCTAGCGGGCGGTGTTGAACGGAGGTGGACAGTAGCGGCCAATGGTGGGAGGCAGACGGCGTTGGGAGGCGATGGAAGGCGGCCAGCAGCAGAGGAAGACGGCGAACGATAATGGTCAATGGTGGTGGGAGGTGGCCGGCGGCAAGGGTAGGTGACTGGCAATGATGACGGGCGATGGGTAGGCAGCCAGCTAGTAGCGAGGGCGAGCGATAATAAAAGTTTTTATTTATCATTTTTTGTTCCAGAAATATAAAAGTAGATTTTTTTTACTTTTGATTTATGTTCCAAACTTATTTCTAGAGTATAAGTCTGTTCCAGAAATAAAAAAATGAAATTGCGTTACCAAACAGATTTCTGTTCCAAACTTATTCCCAGAACAGAAAAATAGAAAAATAGAGAAACAGAATGGTTATCATTCACGCCCTAAATTTAAGGGTGATGCGTTACACTATACAACTAGAGCACTTACTTATATACTTGAAGGATGGGAAAAGGATACTAGAAGTGCCAAAAGTTGTGTACGGTGCGCACTTTAGTGTAAAAAGTTTTCGCCGACTCACTTAAGTATTAAATTAGAGAAAAAACAATCACTTAAATGCTTTCGGCGAAAATTTCCTATCAAAAATATTACGTGACATTTATATTAAAAAAGTTAACATGAGTTGGCAATTTTTATTAAAAAAGCAGTCCACGCTGGCTTTTTGGCTGCTATCCCACGAAGAAGAAAAGAAAATATCAGACTTTTTTTTTCTCTTCATCTCTCTCCTCTGTTACTCTCTCTAAAAGCTCCCTCTTTGCGACAATGGCATCACCTCCTCGCACACCTCCAGTCCCATTTGCTTGAAAAACTCATATGGTTATCCCCTCCCACCAAATTCGACTTTCGCCCCTACCTCATCGTTGCCACCAGCTAAGTCGCCAGCACTAATCGAGCCAACCAAATCTAGGCAAACGACGTCAACGACGGTCATGGACGAGCATGCGTCACTCGTCTAGTTTTGGCCTCGCCCATCTCAATCTTCAAACACCACTTGTTTTTATTTGGATTCCCCTTTCCTTGCCTTCCTCTTTGCCAATCTCAAATTTTGTTCCTGGGAGGAGCAATTACTCACCGAATTAGGTTTTTTAGAGGCTGATTTCTGCGATTTTGTGGACTTTGCTAGTGTTCATAAAATTCTGCACGTGTCAACGAATGTGTTAAATAAGTAATACAACAATGAGAAGAGTATCGTTCTACAGGGATTGATAATAATAAACCAATTAAATATTAAAAATAGACTAATTCTAAAATTTATTTAACAAATCAAAATAGAATTGAGAGTAAATAAAAATTGACAATTTTAAAAAACGAAATTTTAGAAATTAAAGGCAGATAATCAATTAGATAAAATATATTAGAGCATTCGATTTTACCATAACTACTAGATATGAATTTTAGATTTTATGTATACAAGAACAATATCAAACATGTGATAGCGGAATTTCCTAGTATATTTACTATCATATCTCTAGGTATAGCAAACATACTCAGTTTATTAATTCACTATTTTTCTATGTGAATTTAAATAAATATAAGTGCATTAAAATCTGCCCGGTTTACAATGAATCTTTTAGACCACCTTGTCACTGAAAGCTACATAAATAACATGATATATTTTTATCCACATTTAATTTATGATTGTATATTATAATGAGTAATTACATATTATCACTTCTCAGTATCAAACATGCACATCAGATCATTCAAGTGATGGTCAATCACTTAAAGACATTAAGCACAATAATATATAACTCACATGAATGAAATTACTTGCAAAGCATAAAAATCATAAAATTCATATAATCATGGTTAGACTACGTCATAGCTCTAACAAAGAAAATTAGAACATAATAGAAGAAGAAACGAAAATATAAATTAAATCAAACATCTTGAATCAAAGAACAAGAATTCTGTCATTACTTTTGTCTTCTCTTCAACATATTTGAAAAACTCTCAGAACATTGAAAACAAAAACGATTTAAAAAAACTAGTTATTCCCCCAAATTATCCTATTTATATGATAACATCCAAGACTCCTCTCACAAGACAATTGCTTCTTTTTCGCATAAAATTAGGAGATAAATCGCAGAATTCTTAATGTGATATCCACCTTCTAACTTTTCTCTAAGTAGCATATTCTTTTCCTTCTTTTTGCTATATTTTCCTTATTTTCATTATATATCAATATTCTGCATAAATAAGGAAAAATTAAGTAAATAAAAGGAAATTCAAATATATTCTAACAAATATTGCATTATTTATTGCCTAAAGTAGATAAAATAACTCTATGTTTATGGAGTTATCGGCTAGCGCAAGGGAATCGACCGCTTTGGGATCTTGAAAATCTCTCTTTTTTCTTGGTGGTGTCATGGTGGAAATGGACGCGAAGAGGGCACAACGAAGCAAAATCTGTTAGTGTCGAGCCTTCGTCATCAGCCACCACCAGATCCATGAGAACAGAGCAAATTTGAGAATGTGAAAATTTAGGGTTCTTTCGACAAAAAAAATCGATTGAGGGTTCCAAACAAAAATAATCGATTAAGGGATTATATTTAGGGGAAAAACGACGTCGTTTCAGGGTTAAATGTTGATTGGGCACGCTGGCAAGCCACATCAGCTTGAAAAATTAATAAAAAATTGCCACGTTGAATATCTAGCAACTTTGATCGGAATTGACACTTAAGTGATTTTTTTTTTTAAATTGGCGCTTAAGTTATTCGAAAAAAAAACTTTCGGTACTAAAGTGAACGCCGTACACAACTTTTGGCACTTCTAATATTTTTCTCCCCTAGAAGGATTAAGTCGTGAGGCTCAACATATGACGTGCTAACGCAAACAATACATCATGTAAGTTAAGCCAAAATAATAATGTCATGTCTTATTCATCGCTTTTTATGATACTTGATCGACTCAATCCACGATTGCTCCATTCCCATCAGACTCGTACGATATGTAAGAAGTTTGCCTCACGATGGAAAGCCCCTTTACCATTCAAGTTAGTATTTGATTAGGCTGAGACTAATTTCTTTTACTACAGGTTGAGACTAATTGGTTCCCCTATTTAAACACCCAAAAGCAAACATGCATGCATGCCATAATCTTTCTTTCACATTTAAGGCTAAGCATCTAGTGCGACTTTTGGAAGATGTGTACTACTCCTTTTTTTTTTTTCACTGACCAAAAGAAAAAAGTACTACTCCTTTTCATAAATTTCCCATTTTCGTTGTGCTGACTGTCATGAATCACGATCCCACCCATTAACCACACTAGACACATGTGCTTGCACGTGGAGTCCTCAAATGTTGACCATCAAGCGTCTTTATTGTCGAAAAAATTCCAGACTCAGCTATTCGAAAGGAGAAAAATTATCTGACACGTGCAAGCAATATCCTTGATGATAAATTTTTGCTCTTTAGGGAGAGCAAAAGGTAGATGTGCAGATATCTCCTCGGATTCAACAGGCCTTCCAATCAGTATGCACTTCACTATTAAGATAAAGTAAGAACGTCGAAAAACGCAAAACCAATAGAAGAATGGCGAAGAAAAGGCTTGTATTTGTAAGAGAAGTAGGCTGTCTGAAAGCTGGAAATGATAAGGATATTAAATTTACAAGTAAGGAGGAACCCTAGACCGGGCCTCGCTCGTACGTCGTTCGTGCGCAGGGGTGTGGTGGCGAAACTCAACTTTACACTTGGTTAGACCCAATTCATGTACTGAGTCCCACACCTTTACCTTGTTGTTATTAAATTTTTATAGTGAACCCAACCCATAAATAAAATGAACAAGAGATAGCTTTGAAGTAACGTCGGACAAATGTAAATAACATGTATAACTCAATTTGGAGTCCTAACTAGGTGTGTCATGAGTCTATCTGTCTTCTTTTGGGGCTCTGATTGATAACTACGGGGGTTGTTACATAGGTTGGCGAGGGAAAAGACTTTTACTTATGTTTTAATGCTCCTAGCCATCTCTAGATTTCTTCGAAATTGAACGATTAGATGTCTAGGGTTAGTGGATAATCTCGGGCGCAGTCAAACGCTACTCCACGGTGCTATGTATATACCAAACCCTAATGATGTTTCGGAGGTTGCAATTTAATTTAGTATTGCCGTAGCCTAGCCATTGTTTATTTAAATAGCGTTCTCTTCTTGCAAAAAGAAAGAAAAAGGGGGTGGGGGATAAGAAGAAAGATAAAAGAATTCGGCTCACGTGCCACAGTGCACAACTGCACATGCATCCTTTCACAAGAACTAGGCCTCACATGGTGGACAATTTGGGGAAATGCTAGATTGTAGTTGCATTACATTTCAAGGTGTACAAATTTACATGAGCAACCTAAAGTTCTAGAAAGGATAGAGATTTCACATATTGAATCTCGGTTTACCTTGTCAAATAAATCTTGAACCTTCTAAGATCTTGTAAAAAGATCTTCAAATCCGTCTCGAAACTCAAAATCCGCAAATCCCACTAGAGTGGGAGCAGGTCGGACCCTAATTAAACTCTAGTCACTCGCATCCTGTCTCTACTCCCATGAAAGGGTCCTTCACAATCACAATGCGAATATTAGCATCATTATGTGAAGACATCAGTACGATATATTTGTGCCCTCGAAGTGAATGCATCTTTGTCCACAACTTAATGTCACAAAATTTAACTCGCAAATCGTATTGTACCATGATGCCGAAGTGCAATAGAAATTAGGCTAAACAAAAGAATCGAAACGATAAGAGGAACAAATTGTCCTCTTAATTGATTAACTATCAAAATATCATCTGCTCAAAGGAAACCCTTAAACAAGCTTATATATCCCCAAACCTAACCCTACTAGGATTAGTAAACATCAAAATGTAAAATTACGAAACTACCCTTTATTAAATTAACCCAAAAAAATACTAAAAAAATAGAAAAATCCATCTAAACAATCTCGAATCGCGAAAATCTATCGTTAGTCACGGCCAACGGCGGTGAGTTTTGATCAGCACGCCGTTTCGCTTTAGCCAACCAAATTTGAGCTCAATCCGGCATCGTTGACTTCAAGCCAGCAGGTTCGTCTAGTCGCATAACGGGTCCGCCGGTCCCCTAGGTGCATCATACCACATCTATAACCTCCAAATTAATGGTACTTGGACCGCTTGGACTTTCATATGGTCATATCGTTTGTACAAGTGCATTAAAGTGGTCAAAAGTACACAAATTTCCGATCATTTCACAACCGTTTGCGTGAAGCAATCATAAAAACCTTGCGGACAACGGCTATCATCACAAGTAATGGTAGATGACTAACTAATTGCACCTGGTTGCATGCTCTAACGCATAAACTGAACCATGTTTATTACACTCATTTGGCAATGACCAAAACCCAAGTGACACAATCCATTGCCATTGTTTGGCCAATTCATGAATAGATACCCTATCGAAAGCTCTTGGCTAAGTTGAAGTGGAAATCATCCGATGATGGGTCTTTTCACACCAGGAATGTTAGAAGTCGATATCAATCGGAAATGGACGCGCGCTCGTCCAAGTTTTGATTGAGACAGTGAACCACCCAATGACGTTCATCTTCAGGAACTGGGGAAGTATTATTGCGTCGAATTCAATATGATCCTGGACCACAACATAGAACCGAGGCCGCGGAATCCAAGGTATCGTACTACATGCGAAGCTTGTCATTAGCTGATAAGGCTCCTCCCTCTCTCTGATGAATGGTTTTCGGAACAGCTGAGAGATTGAAACCAGAGCGTTGAGAAGTGACCTAACTATTGCGTGCCGAGGGTGCGCACATTAATTTGTGGAACGCGAATGAGACTAATAACCTTATGTGGGGGGTCTTTGTCTTCTATGTGTCCTAAATAAACAGCCACGATATGTACGTTGCTCGTCCCACGAGCATCAATCAAATCAAGCACATGTTGTTGGAAAAATTGTTAGATAACATGAAAAAATAAGAATAATTGTGGAAATTCTATTGAAAAAGATGAGAAAATAATATCGATGTCTGAGGCATACTAGTGACTATCCTTAAGGATAATTCCGCCTCTTGGGGTACAAAACTCGGTGCGTAAAGCTCTGGTGTGGCTATCCTCCCAAGATACAACAGACCTTCTTCTATACTCCGCATTGAATATTAGAAGGAAACGAGAATAACGTTATGTGTATAACCCAGCAAAGAAAGGAAATATAGATAAAATAAAGAACAAAGAATATTCTTTATTTTATATGTATATATATATATATATCACTTTTCAATTATGCTCAAAGTAACAATTTTATAGATACAAGAAAGAGTGCCATTAAGAAACTGTTATAAAGCCGTCGTAAAATAGTGGAGGTTTAAGAACAATTTAATCAAACATTACAAAGCCCTTAGAAAGCCGTTGCAAAACCGTTGTAAAATAATGGCTTCATGGCAATCATAAATTATAACAAATATTTCAAAACTGCTGATATATCCAACACATGTTCTATGCGATTTTAGCGTTCCCAATTTCCCGAGACGATGTTCTCAAGTATTGTATGCTTTTTGGCATGTCTTCGTCATTATAAATACGTCATCGGAATAGAGTTCTCTCGTGGGACTACAAAATTGTAGTTGTAGTTGAATAGGTAAAAATAAGTTGGAATCTTCCGGCACTGCGAATGGTTAATCGGATCGGTAATTAAGGTACCTATGACTTTAGAACTCGGACAGCCTAAGAAGCTCTTTTATATCAGATGCTAGCTAGGGTTTGGCATAGAGTAGAAACCGGTAGTTTAACTTCCTAGTCTCAGTCAACGTACATGACCTGCATTTGACTGGATCAAGAACATGACACTTGATCCGGTGATACCAATAAGACCGAGGCAGACAAATGTTTCTGACATTTGAACTGTTAGAAGACATGCATTCCATGATTTTCTCCTCGCACTTTTGCCCTATTTTGAACATGAAACACAATGTGTAAGCATCAAATGAAACACGGCAATCATAGTACTTGGATAGGAGAAAGCATCGTATGTGATAGTAACTAATGTAGCAAAGGAAGTCAATCGTTTGTTCAAAGGTACAAGTGCAACAAAAATCCTATAAGTTATCGCAAAAGTGCAATTAATCATCCTAAAACTTTCAAAAAGTACAAATAAAAAATTATCAAATTGGTGCAATCAAATCTCTCTCTTTACCCCATCCAATATAGCTAATGAAAAATGCCGGCATGAATTTATTTACTACTTATTGTTTCTCTCGGTAGATGCCTCGGATTTCAAGAAAGTACCCGTTGAAGCCGAGGACAATGATGTGCAGAAAATCCTCTTTTAGATTGAAAACCAACATGAGTGTTCCAATATTATCTCTTCAATCACAATTTTGAGTTTCAGCAAGCTCGTGATATGGAGCAATAAGTATTGCTAGAGTGAATTTCAAGTTTTCCAATACCAGCATAAATTTTAAACTGAGAAGAGATTTCAGTATTCCGTTCGTATACTTTCCTAGTTCATTCAGATCTGAAGGAGCAAAGTGGGAAGCTGCTATACATGTTCTTTAATATCTCAAGAAAAACCGGGAGGGATTCTGTTTTCAATCCCAACTTCGCTTCACTTGACTGCTTTTTGTTACTCCGATTGCGCAAGTTGCCCGATTATTTAGAGTGCGCATGATAACTATTATGTTTAACTATTTTTCTATTTTTATGTTCCTAGAAACAGGTTTCGAACAAAAATTCGTTTAATAACGCAATTTCATTTTTTTATTTTTGAAAGAAATTTTTAGTCCAGAAATAGGTTTGAAACATAAATGAAAAGTAATTTTCTTTAACTTTTCTATTTCCGGAACAAAAAGAAAAAGAAAAACTTTTCTCATCACTCACCCTAGCCTCCCACCTCACGCGGCCACCACCCGCCGTCGGCCATCGACCACCGACCGCCGTTGCCACCCATCGCTAGCCGCCCGCGGACTGCTAATGTTAGCCCCCGTCCACTGTCCGTCAATGAATGGAAAAGAGCATAAGAGGGAGAAATTTTATATCGTTATCAAATAAATTTTTGTTCCGAGAAGTGAAACTTTGTGTTATCATTAAACGAGTATCTTTGTTCAAAAATTCGTCAAAGGAACATAAATAGACCAGAAATCTATTTCTGGAACAGACTGGTTATCATTCGCGCCATTGACAATTAGTTACCAGTTACTTTGTCATGCTTGGTGGTTATCCCGTGTCTTGGATATCCAAGAAGCAGACCACAGTTTCTTAGTCCTCCGTTGACGCTGAATATCGTGTTGTGGCAATTGCCACTAGTGAACTCATTTGGTTATGCACATTACTTGCCTTCCTCGAGGCATTGCGCTATAAAACAATGGAACTTTAGTGTGACAACCAAGCTGCTTTAAAAATCGCGGCAACCCTGGTATTTCACGAACGAACAAAGCACATTGAGATTAACAGCCACTTTATTCGCGAACATGTGCAGTCGAGTGCCATCAGAACTGAGCAGGTACCCACTAGATTTCAGTAGACATTTTTACCAAGGCTTTGGGTTGATATCGATTTACATTTCTCGTCAGCAAGTTGGGCATTCGAGACCTTCATGCGCCAACTTAAGGGCGAGTATCACGGATGATTTGCTAAGATTTACATTCAATTATCTAATATTTGGTGTATCTATTATCATTAGTTAAGATTTACTTTTTGTTTTTAGTTAGCATAATATTTCGTATATCGTTTATAGTTAGTTAGAGATATTTGGTAGATCTTTTCTTTTCCTTTTCTATTAAGCAATACCTTGTATATATATTTGTACCGTACGATGAACAATACAAGCAAGCAATTAAAATTTTTTTCGCTCTCAATTTTGAAAACCCAACCCTAATTTGTCCTCCATAAGCGTTCAAGAAAGCTAAGACTACTATATAAGCAGGAGAGACAGAGAGATAGAACTGACTGTCGATTCTCCCCCACCTCATGTGACCGAGCCATCGAAAAACCCTGATCCGCTGGCCGGCGATTGTCAGGGGCCTGTGAGCGCTCGCCGTGATCGAAGCGCGGCTTTGCAAGCCCTCCTCATGTCACGCGGTGGTGGCAATGGTGGCACCACCACCATTTGATTCAGACGAGGGCCCGCAAGTCCTCACCTGCAAGCGATAAGGGTCAATGGCCCTCACTGACCCTCACAGATGCCCCAACAAAGGACACCGAACTACAGTTGTGGCCCTCGATGGCGAAGCCTGATAGTCTTACCTTTTCTTTTGAAAAAATCTTTTTTGTTTAAATCGTATTCTTTCTTCTATATTTTTTTGTCGTTATTTATTTATTTATTTTTCAAGTTTTCAGGTTTTCTTCTGATGTGGCACTTGGTGGGCACCACATTGGTGTCACGTGGCTTAAGAAATTTATAAAAAAAAAATCACGTCAACATGTTGCATTTGCCAAATTAGACAAAGTTTACATAGAGTTTTGATTGTACAAATTTGACAAGTTTTACGACTTGATTGTCATTATTATAAGTTTTAAGGATCAATTAAATTTTTATGGTTAATTTTAGGACTTCTAGTACACTTATCCTTTATTAGAATGACTAGGTCTAGAGGCAAATTAACCGAGAGACAAATAGTACACTCATAACTATGACCTAAACTTTCGATCCCCTTGTAATGTGCATGTGCACTCAGAAAGTAGAATAACACATGAATTAAGTAGGTATCATACCTAGTAATGGATCCGATCCAAACAATATTTGGGAGGGAGGTTATGGTTGAAAAACCTAAAATGATTTGAAAAATTATATATCTCTCATCTGTTTATTTAAAGGAAAACTATTTTCGGGAAAAAGTTTTTCCCAACTTTCCAGTATTTGGATGACAGAAAACAAATTGATCTACAGAAAAAATATTTTTCATGGACTGAAAATAACAAGCTTAGATTGGGAAAATATGACTTCCCCTCTTGACAAGAAGGAAACCACTTTCCACTAATCACCAAACAAATGAAATATAATTTCAGGGAATATAATTTGATAGAAATGTATTCCTTTATCGTGAAATTTGTAGCGATATAAAAACACCCCTAGATTAAAAGTAAACAACCTTATGGACCTTGGGAGGACTTGGGGCGCACCCAAACACCCTCGAGTTCCATATCCAAGTTTTCACTTGACCCAAATGTTCCTACTTATTTAGGGTCATGTTGCGAGAAGATCTCGTAATCCTTACGATGCTTCCACTTGTGTCTTGAAAAGTCCTAATCGTTAATCAAAAACTCATTTTCATAAATCAACATTTGAGATTTATCGAGACACCAAGAGGAACACCATCTCAAACAGAGGATCCACGCCGGGTCATATCGCCACGTAAGTCCAAATTATCGATCAAATGACAATCTCTCCTAAGAAATAGAAAACAACAAGACAGTCTATGAGAGCCTCCAACTTAGTAAAACATCCAGCTCACTCGAACCCACACCAGGGTGAATGATTGCAAGAACAATGTCAAATCACAGCAACTATTGAGTCGAGGGTTGGCTTCACAGTTGTTTTCAGTAGGTATGGGTCTGTGCGTGCTGTTGCAGAGAATGGTCAGCGTCTGGAACCAAAGGTGAAATATGGCACCAAACTAGGGACTTGTCATTGTTTACCTTAAAGAGGGCCCAATGATCTGATCTGTGTAATATCTCAGATGCAAAAGCACTCGTCCACAAGTCCAGGCAATGCGGTATGTTAGAAGAAAATGTGTGGGCGATGATGTTAAGTTTGCTGAGCCAGACAAGGTATTAATAATACGCCCCTAGTTAAGTAGAAGAAGATGTGGTTGGTTGCCCTATTTCTGTAGTCTCCAAGTAGCCCCCCCAAGAAACATCCCAACCACCATGGTAGATGAGCTAAAATAAAATAAAAATTGCATTTTCTGTTGTGTACATTTTAAATGTTCAGTGCCAGCAAAACAAGCAGCACTTCCGAAGTACGCTACTTTAAGGGGTCAATAGAGTTAGCCATACGATCGAAACATTATACTCTGAAAAAATGCGAGGTATTCTGTTCGGTTTTCATTTTGGATAATCTCTTCTTAATCAACACTAGATTTGGAGACTATGACTCCTCTCGATTCTCATATCTCGACATCTGACGGTCTTCGGCGAAATGCGATTCTCCTATCACGCGTCAAGACAATAGAAGTGGGGTTTGTACTAGCTTTGCACTGGTAGTTTGCTTTTCTCCTCAAGGGTCCCCATCAAGTCTTCCTGTACGGTCTACAATCTATCAAACACACAACAACATATCACGGAAAAAATCAAGTTACGAAGATAGCCCCACACTGAGATGAAATAGTACGGAATCTTGACTCCTTGTTTATTGAGTCTTAGAAAATAACTCGCTTAATCAAGCTTTACGCTGAGATTTGCAGCAGGGAAGCACGTGACCCCAAGCCCATCAAATTGATTAAACAAAATATTAATTATTTCCGGGTCAAGACTTAAATTGAATGTGAATCGCGACAAAAGCCAAGAAGTTTGTGTGCGAATCAGATCTAGTTCGAGTACGATGTAGGGATAAAATATTCGAGGCAAGAATGATTAGTTGATTGATTTTGACGTGGATTTAGGCGATTAAAAGCGGGTTTAGCTTAAACTAATGCGGATGAGGCTCGTTTTATATTGTCGTCGCCTCTAAGTCAGTGCCAAGGAATTTCTATTTGGCATGACCACATGATATAGACGCGGACCATGCAGCTTTCACAGGAGGAAACATACTTTATAAATAAAATGACGACGACGTAAAATGCAGGCTTTGCGTCCAAGAAGAGCCCAGCTAATTAATGGTTGCTTATTTAGTTAAATTTTAGCTCAAATGGTGTGACCAAAAAGTTATATATATTAGAAGCTCAAATTCCAAAACAAACTCAGGAAGTCAAACCTTCAATTCCCTTGGATAAAATTATTTTATTTATTGATTAATACGTTACGGGTTATGGAAAATCTAGGTCAATATAGACTTCCTCTTTTGTGCTACAGCGGTCCATGATCTTTCCCCAGAAGAGCACTTATTGACCACCAAAGAAAAGGGGGAAAAGAAAAGGAATTTTCAGTTGATAATTCTCTTTGTCTATGTTAGCATAGACATTTTTATTGCATCAATGAAAGTCACTTTGGAATTACTCCATAAATTACTATCACTTTAATTAACACAATAAACAAAAAAAACTAAGGATTGACGCATTTGATCGGGGTGTTGGGCACTTTTCGATCCACCAACTAGAAATTATTTCCGTTTGACTATCTCATCAATTGCATATAAAATGTTTCGGATCAGTGTCCCTTGCACACGGCAAAAATCTAGAATTAATTGGTTGATAACCTCGCAAGGCATTCCATGGACTCTCAAATAGCCAAGTCCTCACGTCCATGTCCATGGAAAACGCACCACAAGTCCAAGACATCACGATTTCTAAGTATTATCACTCAAGAATCACATAAAAGCCTACCCGGTGCAACAATTTTCTTCCTTATTTTGCCATACACTTTGCATAAAAACATTGAAAATTGATTCGATGAAATAGATTTCTATATTGAGGGGCTTTTTTAGGGTTAAAGTAACATTTCATTCATTGAGCGCATGTTGATGATCATGACCGGGCGCAGGGTCCCCGAATTTTCCTCCGGCTCCCAATTTTTCTACTAATAAACTGAGTTTTCTAACAATATTTTTCGATTTTCACGTTCAGGAATGATGGAACCAGCTATTTCAATTGCAGCAACAGCCCATACTACATCACACAGAGAGAGTCAGATGGAGAGAGAGAATCACGGCAGATGTTTATGCTGTCGCAGTTCCCACTAAATAGTGCCCGGGAATTAGTTAAATTTCAACTTTGAGAAATTAAAGTGTGCACGTGAGGCTGTCCTATAACCCAAAATTATTGGCGCAGCAATGTTAATTTTCGCTTGTCCCACCCTAATTTCCCAGTACGTCTCGTCCCTCAAGGCAAAACAATTGGCACCATGCTCCATAGGTTTTCCTTATTTGAGAAAATATCAATTTGACTGACCAAGGGTGGTTCAGCTAAAAAATAAATAGTAATTAATCAAGGAAAAGAAAGTGAAGGAGTATAGTCGAATTGAGCTAGGGAAAAGTACAAAAAAAGTTTTAAATCTATTGCATTGGTATTAAGTCTTATCAATTGGAGCTGATTTAGTCCTAAACTTTTTGCATTTATCCTAATTGAGTATATCCAATCAATATTGATCGGAAATCGCTGACGTAGATAATTTTTAATAATTTTAAAAATTTTGAATTAGTTTTATTTCTTTTTTCTTTTCTATCATTTTGGCTGCCCACCCTCACTAGCCACTGGGCGGCTGGCCTGCGAGGGCGTAAAGGCCCTCCCCCAAGGTCACAGTCCCGCCTAGATTTGGGCAAGGGCCACCTCACCTGCATCGAGCAAGGTCGCTCAAGGCCATCATTGCCTCACCGGCAGCGAGTGAGGGTGAGGGCCTATGTGGCCCAGCTAACTTTATGCGAGGCGGCCCTTGCCCAAATCTAGTGAGGGCTTGCTGGTCCTCGCCCTCGCCGGCCAAATTGAAAGGAGAAAAATAAAAAAGAAAAGAACAAAAAATTATAAAATATTTAAAATACTATTAAGAAAATGTTCATATCAACACCGGCTATGTCACATAGAATACTTGTCGTCCACATTAGTAATTTTCCATCAAAATTGGCTAAATAGACTTAATTGACATAAATACAAAAGTTTAGAACTAAATTGGTCTAATAACAAGGTTCAAGACTGAATTGGTACCAATACAATAAATTTACGACGTTTTTGGTACTTTCCCCAATTGAGCTGTCTAGTAAGAAAGCTATCGAATTCGAGATGGAAACGAATGAATTTTGAGCTAGAAAAAAATAACATTAAATCTATTGTTATGCCTCTTTTCTAATGCCTGTACGGAGCCTTTGGAATTTAGCTTTGCCATTCTTTATCTCTCGATTATCAAAAAAAGAAAAACGTGGTGTTTTATAATTGAATTGATTTTACATACACAATTAGTAGCATCTATCACAATTAAATTGGGACACGTGACAATCCCGAAACGACGCAACATAAAAATCCTTTATAATTTGGTATACGAACCATCATTTTATGAGCAGTTGCACTTTCTGATATCTCTCCTTATCAAAATATTTTAATTTTAATTTTTTTTTGCAATTTCCTTTTGCTAATATTCTAAGACAAATGGTCCTTCTGGATGCTTTCCATTTGTGGACATGCCTAATGGAATCTATATAATGCCATCGCCCGCCCCTATATTTATATATCTTTAGCCTACATTATTTTAACAATTCAGACATTTGCAGTTCTGCTCAGATTTTTTTATATTTTTTTTCCGTTTATATTAACAATATTTTTTTTCTCTAAAGCACTTGCCCTAAACAGAGGAAACATAAGGAACGCAAAGCAATGGCCAACATAAAATCTCGTAAAGGCAACGCACAAAGAACTTTGTAAAAGGGTTTTGCTTGCTCAGCAAATGCTCATGGTTTCTTCAAAACCAAGTGTTAGGTTTTAGCTTTACTACACACAAAAGATAATAATAATAAAAATAATGTCGCTGCTAGATTTGAGGCCAGCCAATATCCAACCCCAATAAATTTTTAATTTTCTTGAATAGTCAAATAAACAAATCTTAACAAGAAGACAGAGTGGAAAAAGAAGAAGTGGGTCCTTGGTAATTTGACGCGATTTTGCCTTTGCTCACGACACCTGTGGAATGGGCCAATGGAGGTTGACTTCTTTGTAGAGGAAACAATGCATCTCCTTGTGGGGGAAGTAGGCACTGGGCAGTGAGTAATAGATATTAAAAACTATTTTTTTTAACTAATTAATTGATTTCTGAAGGCAAAAAAGGGTTTTCTTCGTTAGTTCTTTGCTCGGTCCAAGTCCACTCTCCACTCCACCCAAATATTCCTCGCTACCCTTTTCATTAAATTTTCTAAAATTATTTTATTATCTCTTTGATTTTAATCAAGACTAGAGGTGCCATGCTTGCCATAGCTTGTGAAATAATGCCCCTCAATCAATTCTATATTGTTGCTCAAGATCTTGACTTAGAAGTCTTGTAATGAGTTGAATCTTTGGTTAAATATCTTCATTGCCGTAACTTAGGGGCTTGAGAAATTATTCCAACCGTGTTTGGACTTGCCATTAGGGCAATGATGGTAGGCTTTAATTTATATCTTCTCTGAGCAAGTTGAACCATGTTGGCCTTAATAAATAGTGCTCTTCCTACTTCATTTATAATAAGATGGGCTGGAATTTAATATGCTCAAAACCGAATAATTAGCGCGACCTTGATTAGGTCATGAAGATATGTAGGACCGAAGCTATCATTCACTTTGTATATACCCCACAGATTCTCTTAGCAAAATCCTTGTACACGCACACACAATCACCTCCAATTGGGTTTGGGTTTGACAAATAATAATGTGTACGAACTTTTATAACCCAATGAAAAAGGGGAAGAAAGAGAGAAATATATGCACAAAGTTTAATCATGGAGTCCACAGTTTTCTTTGATGTAAAGTTTAGTACGTTGGAAAGCCTAATCCCAAGAGACTCAGCAAAGTTTAGAAATGACATGTGAAATTCGAGAAGCGGGATGGACGCACAATCGATATAAACTGGGACAAAAGCGGACCCTATAATGTAGCGATTTAGGATATTTAAACATCGTATATGGTTTCGTGTTGCCTTTAACTAGTGATTTGACCTTGATGAAGCTTGTTTTTTTTCTCCTGTATGGTCTCGCCATACCTATTTACTGCTTCTTCATTAATTTGATTATTGTCTAATTCTCCAATAATTTTTTTCCAAGAAAGTGTCAATTATGCATATTTTTGGCTCAAAATTAGAAAGGGGTCGTATATAAATTATAATGACGACTTCTTTGTATGCACGCCATTGGCATTGGTCGTCCATCTTTATAATTTAAATTTTTTTGTGCGATAGCAGGCTAAAAGAATATATGAATTCATTGTTAAAATAATTGCCCCCCCCCACACGCGCGCACATACATATATATATATATACATGCGCACATATTTATAACAAGTCGGTTCCGGAAAGTTGCAGGTATACGGTGGTTGATATGCCATTGTCAAAGACATGAAAAGACTCATACAACCAAAAAGAAAACAATACGTGCGTATATTATAGATATTATGATGAATGTAATTATTTTTTTTGTTTTTTTTGGGGAGGACAAATGTCGTTGAAACTCGAAAGTCCGTCCGACTTCGCGGCTTAATAATAAATTCTGGGATTCTCTCGATTATTATTATTATTATTATTATTATTATTATTTGCAATAAGGCTTGAAGATAATTAGTACCTTTTCTGGATTAAATAAATAAGAAATGCGTACGTCGGTCCGAAAACTGACAAAATTCCTGAGTGTTTGGACCCTATCTAGCAATAATTCACGGTGCTTGCAAGTCTAACAAACTGTCGGGCGATGACGAATAATTGGTGTGCATATTCGGACTAACTGTAATATGCACGAACTATTATTGGATCGTGCACGTAATTCCAAGGTAAATCGGCTTTTTTTTTTTTCCGAGCTCTTTGCAGCGATCTTCTTGAGACGACATTATGTAACTCGAGACGATTAGGGCTTGCGTCGAAGTCAATTCACTCCGAGGTAAAATCATCCCTGATGTCTATGTTTCGTTTCCTAAAATGGCAACTTTTCGTAAGATGGATCTTATTACGTGATAATATTGAAATGATTATTACATTGTGCACGTAATTCCTAGTAAATCGATCTATTTTTTTAGCTCTCTGCAGTGATCTTCTTGAGATGACAAATAAACTCGAGTCGATTGGGGCTTATGTCGAAGTCAATTCGCTCTGAGGTAAAAACACCCCTGGCGTCTATCTTTCATTTCCTAATTTGGCAACTATTTTCGCAACATGAATCTTTTCACGTGACAATATTGCATTAGATTGTGCACGCAATTCCAAGTAAATCGATCTTTTTTTGTGAGCTCTTTACAGTGATCTTCTTGAGACAATGTTACATAAACTCGAGACGAACAAGGCTTGCGTCGAAATCAATTCGCTCCGAGGTAGAAACACCCCTAATGTCTATCATTCGTTTCCTAATTTGGCAACTTTTTCGTAAGACGGATTTTTTCGTGTGATGATATTGAAATTATTATTAAATCGTGCATGTAATTCCAAGCAAATTGATCTTTTTTTGCCAAATCTTTTTTAGACATCGTCATGTTAACTCGAGCCGATTAGGGCTTGCGTCGAAGCCAATTTGCTCTCGAAGGGAAAAACACCCCCCGATGTGTATCTTTCATTTCCTAATTTGGCAACTTTTTTCGCAACATGGATCTTTTCACTTGACGCCGTTGAAATGCCATGTTCCACCATCCGATTCGCGCAGCTAATCAATACGTCGACAAAAACGTAGGGCATCAATTGGAAAAGCACTGTTCCTCGACTGATTTTATGCTCAAAATTGGAGAGGGCAAAGATGGTCCCCGGGAAAACAAACTATTTTCGCCCTTCTTCCCGGTCACACTTGCCAAGTTCGCAAGCGACCCAATTGATTGTATTCGTACATGCAATTTGATCAAAAACCAATTTTTATATGGGCGCTGTGGAAATTAGGAGAAACAAGAAGAATATGGAAAAGAAGAGAAAGGGACAGATATTGTCTTTAATCTGTAACATGCAGGGGAGAGCCAAAGAGGCCGTGTTGGGTTTCCTTATCTCTGAGCCAACCCCATCTCAACTTTATCATCTCATCATGTTCATTTCTCCAAAAGGTGAAATCGACCCTCTCTATCACTCTCTCTCTCTCTCTCTACTGTTCATGAGGAACAAGTGATTGCAAATCTGTATCCATCTGCTTCAGTCACAGGCTCGCAGCGACGACCTTTCATTGCTTTGCTCCTGAATGAAAACTATGAAGGAGGAGGAGGAAAAGGAGAAGAAGTTGCGAGAACTTGGGGAGAAAGGAAGGTATATAGTATCCATTCAAAGTGGGGGTGGGGGGTGAAAATTGGTCAAAAACTAGTAAGTGGGCTTAGCTCACATTTGATTTTCTTTATCAAGAAAAGAAAAGGACTTTGAAAACGAAAGTATTCCAAAGGACGGGGCAGAAAAGAAAGGACGCAAAAAGAAAAAGGGGTAAAAAGAAGAAGGAAGAAGTAAGAAGAGAAGACAAGGGGTCAAGCACACTAAAACTCAAAAACACAAATGACAAACCCGTTTCTTTGCTTTCTGCATTATTAGGCATTAATATTGCCACAACAAGGCGTCGAAACCGCTGGCGATACCGCCCGGCTCAGTCGCCGTCGTCTGGTGGTGGTCGCCGCCGCCGCAGAAGTAGTCGTAATCCTGACCGTACGGTTCCGGAGGGTACGCCCACGCGTCTGCCACGTCCGCGTAGATGAAGTCGTTCATCGCGCTCGGGTCGGTCATCATCATCATCATCGGCTCGAACCCGAAGCTGGCCCCCAGCCGAGGCAGCTCCACTATCTCTCCGAGCTCTTCGGGTGCGGACACATCGTCGTCGCGCGAGGACGACGTCGAGTGGGAGGAGGACGAGGAGGACGTGGCCGGCGCGGACCTGGGCGGCGACAATGCGTCCGAGGCCGAGGGCACAGCGGCGTCGCCGGAGTTGGAGGAGGCGGAGGCGGGGGAGGCGCAGGTCATGGAGGCGGCCTTGGCGGCGGCGGCCTGGACATCGCGGGGGCAGGTAGTGGCGGGGCGGGGGAGGGAGGGGGCGAGGTCGGGGAAGTTGAGGATGGCGGCGCTGCCCTTGATGGCGAGGGCGGCGACGTCGTGGGCACGCGCCGCCATCTCGGCGGTGGAGAAGGTGCCGAGCCAGATCCGGCTCTTCTTCCTTGGCTCGCGGATCTCGGACACCCACTTCCCCCACGTCCGCATCCGCACCCCGCGGTACACCGGGTGCTTGCTGCCGCTGTCCCGCCCCCTCTTGGCCGCCCGGCCCTGCTCGGCCCCCGCGGGCTGCTGCGGGCTCGTCGACGACGCCGACGGCCACGGCGGCGAGCTGGTGCTGGCGGACTCCGGCTCCGAGCTCGGCGGCTCAGCCATTCCCCTCAGTTCTTCCTCCAGAAAACTCGGTGATCCAAGCAAAAGCAAGAAGCTGCTCTTTTTCCACCTCTTTTCTTTCTCTCCTCTTTTGGTGGGTTCAATGAATTGTGGCTTGCTTTCGTTGCTCTCTAGTTGCTGCGACTCGAGGCTTAAGAGGAGGAGGAGGAGAGAGAGAGAGAGAGAGAGAGAGAGAGAGAGAGAGGAAGAGGGGGTTTAGTAGTGACAGAGGGAGAGAGAGAGAGAGGAAAACGTGCAGGTTCTAACGTGACTCCTACACTTGACCGACCCCTAACCCATCAGAGTCTTAGATGACCAGGCATTTATATGCCCCTTCCCACCCCCATATATATAATAAACCAAACCCCGGGGAGTGCATAAACAATTCGTTTGAGGATGTGCCCCTCGTACTTACGTGGCTCCCATCCATTCAATGGGACTCGCTCTGTATTCATCTCTGGCTCAATTGATGCTCTCTTTATATCTGCTAAGCTCAAGGGCCTTCTCCCTTTCTTTCTCTTTCTATTCTATTTCTTGTTTCTTGTTATCGGGACTAGGGAGACCATTTAGTACAGGTTTTACTAGAGTCGGCCTGAGTCGTGTATGAGAGGGTATTTGTGAAATTTAGGTGGGACCACTACCCATTGTCAACTATTCTAAAAATTTAAGATTTAAATTCAGAACCTTCTTCTTTGATACAATGTGGGATTTAGATGGGACTATTATTAACTTTTCTAAAAGTTTAAGCTGAAATATGAAAGCGTGATTTAATATTTAATTATTCTAACAATATTTATTGAATACACGGATCACGACGCTTCGCAGGATAAACTATTTAGGCTGCGTTTGGTCGTCCGGATTTCTAAACAGGATAAGACTGGATAGGATATGATAAGAAATCCTGGGATTTCTTCATATCTTGTCCATTGTTTGGTGACTACGGATTTTAAAGTCGGATAGGATAATTTTTATTTTATTTTTTTGCTATTCACGAGTCCGGAGGAGTCGGTGAAGGAAAAAAAGTCGAGAAATTTTTTTGGTGAAAGCGCACAAGGTGTGGGGATGAAGATGACGGTGAGTAGAGCATAGGATTTCTGGAAAAATAGGCATTAGAAATCCTATCCGGGTCTATCCCACCCCTCCCCCCCGGATTTTTTTATCCGGGTTATATCCGGTCTAGATCCGACCTTATCCTATCATGGACCACCACCAAACACAGGATAGGATAAAACATATCCTATCCTGGCTTTTATACGGTCGACCAAACGCAGCCTTAGGGTACAACCGCGGCTTTGTCGAAGTGATGCCGATGGAAGCACTCTGTTCTCTTTGTTAGGCTTTCTCGACTTCGCGGCTCGTACCAAATGAAGCGCCAATTATAGGACCGTTTAATCATCTCTAGAGGCGTGGCCGCTAAGGCCAGGTCGACCCGAGGAGCAGGGCTCCGCCGATCATTGGAGTTCGGACCGTGAAAGAAAGCGTACATGGACTTACGACTGCTTCCTGTCTGCATATGTCAGTTTCTTAGCTATTTGTAACATTTCTTTACTGGAGGGTTGGAGTATATCGTGCTCGACAATTTTGTTGATATCTCGATTAAATGTCTTTACATTACATGAGTATAAAGTCATTTTCATTATAGAAATTGTCTTGCTTGTTTTATTTTTGAAAATTATTCTAAAAGTATTGCCGAATGCCTTTTTTTTAAAGGTATCAAATGCGTTTTCTCAGGGTTGTTTTGGTCCGAGCTCACCCCTTTTTAGCCGACACTCAATGTTGACTAATTTGACAATCTTTAAAGTCGAAGAATATGTAAAGACATCATATTTATTCACTGTTGTCCTCTTTTAACCTTGGACCATATTCTCGTTTTCCCTTATATACACGCAAACTTCCATGGCGAGCTCACTTAATATTGAAATTGTTAGATCATCGATTAATAAACTTCCATGACCGCCTTACCAGGGAGGAGAAAAAAAACAAAAAAAAATTCTTAAAATCTATTACACTTATACCGATTAAGTCTTAAATTTTTCAATTTGCTATTGTAGTCTAGTCGGCCAATTTTGATCGGAAACCTCTAATATGGACACTTGCCATCATACATGTAATGATCGACACTGACCTGGACAAATGTTTTTATTACTTTTCTGTTCTTTTCTTTTCATTTTGCTTTCTTTTTATCCTAATTGTGGGCTGGGCATCGGGCTCTCGCCTAGATCCAAGAGAGGGCCATGACCCTTGCCTATTGGCCGCACCTAGTATGGGTGAGGGCTACGGTGTCCTCACCTAGATCTGGGCGAGGGTTGCTGGCCCTTGCGGGCCCAAAGTTGTGAAAAAAATACAAACAAAGAAAAGAAAAGAAAAAAATATTTAAAAATTGTAAATTTTTTCTATGTCAAGGACAACTGGCATCCATGTCGGGATTTTCCTGTCAAAATTAACTGGATAAACTATATCGGCAAATCGTTAAAAGGTTTATGACTCAATTTGTTTAATTAAAAGATTTAAAACTAAATTAGCACGGTACTATATGTTTAGATTTTTTTGGGTACTTTACCCCCAAGGAGGGTTGTGACACCCTTCCCGATGGTGGGTAAAGGTCATGCAACCCTCGCCCTAAAAAAACAAGGTTCTTGGTGAGGGTCGCTTGCACTCGTCCATCGATAGGCTAGGTTCAAAAACCCTTGATAGAGCACGTGATGGAAGGCGGTGACAACTCCATCTCTCTCTCTCTCTCTCTCTCTCTCTCTCTCTCTCTCTCTCTCTCTCTCTCTCTCTCTCTCTCTCTCTCTCTCTCTCTCTCTCTATGAGTTAACTCACTAGATATATTGTCTATTTTAACTCGTTCCATATTGAATCTCATTATTTTGTCTTTTGGCAATCAGATAGGCACTTCTCCATGAGTTTACCCATTCTGGTAGTGCGCTTATCCTATTTAATGCATGATTCAGTTGATTCATGCCCCCTCTACCACCTAGAAACCTGTTAAGAGCCATTTTTTATCAAGGTTCTCTAGGTCCAGCGATTACTCTCTGCTCTCGTTGAACTGATTATTACGCCACTTGTACTTGAAAATAATCCAATATCACCACTAACGAGTACATTTTTCTTAGCAAAAGATTTGGTTTTCAATTATTACTCGAAATCGGAATATTTATCAAGAATAAGTAGAGTTTATTACGAACTTATGCATTCTAGCTACAACGACCATGGGTTACAGTTGATGTTTGCAATTATTCACTTATAATGAAGATAAATCGTGAAAAGAAATAAGATTTATCATGAAATAAACAAAGTTTGTCATGAAAGGCCTCCCTCGGCTCTCAATAAACGTGTCATACCACACTATGAATGATACCGCCAGCTACTAACAGTCAGCATTTACTGTACACAACCAGAGTTTGCTCTCTCTCAGAAAAAAAACCAGTGATTTTACGATTAAATGAAATATAGTGTACGACGGATTCGATTAACAATGAATGAGTTGATGACATATGAGAGAAATGAAAGAGGAAAGAATTTACGCCCAGAGCGTCCGAGGGGTACGAGAATCGTCGTCCTTAACTTATCAAAGGGCTCTCGAGAGAACCATAAGCCTGGCGGGACAGACCCGCCTGCAAAAGAATCGTGCATTTCTTCTTTATGTCTCGTAACTCCTGTCAATCTATTATTGTTTCCTTCCATTTTCGACCTGCCTGTGTCTGTACTCGTTGCATCCACGAATTCAATCACAACCTTCGTATCCTCCTCCTCCTTAATTTTCCACCCACCTAATCGAATCATCTTGTTACGTTCCCTTCTGTTGTCCTGAGTTTTTATCCGAATGGATGCACTTATGTTCATGTCTAAGCACCTGCCTGAGTGATTACTTTGATCGATGAAGGGTTAGAGGTGTCACACTCGGGTTAGAGTTTTCATTCCGTCTGTCGACCACCAGATGTGGCGGATAGACCGTTTCCGGGCACTGCATTAGGGTATACAAATCCGTGCTCGGCTGAAACTCGTTTTGTGTGATGTGGTCGACTGTACATTGGTTGGTGTCTCATGGTGGCAAAACTGTTCCACATCTAAGATTCCAACTCAATCATTCCAAAGTTTAGCTCAAAGTGTTTTGTTCTTGATATGTTTGCTACATGCCTACTTGACGCTTCCTCCCTCGTGTATATTTGACGAATTTCCCAATCTATGCAAACGGGGAATCACTCGACATGCATTGTACTCATCCCACTCCAATGTGCGAACAAGTTTGGCGCTCAATCCCCATGAAAGTTCGATTCTTGTTGAACAATCAGGTTTACGTTTTTCATCTTACTAGAACGAATATGAAAACGGGTCATGCGAACGAATCGAGTGGAGAAATTTCCATCTCCGGGGCATGTGCTGAATTGTCTTCAACAAGATCGCTCTAATTTCAAACATTATCCGTGAAAACAAATAGCTGTTCATCTTCGTTTCTGTGTTATCCACAATCACCATGCTATTTATGATACCTGCGTTGCCAAATGTAACACTCCATCGATCGGCCTGTGTGCCAACCCATTTTTCGGCATCGGTTCTTCAATTAATTCAGGGTTGGAGGTGTTAAAAATTAGGGTTTTTGGGGTAAGTACCACCATGCTTCATAAAGATACGAGTCGATGTCTTCAATGACTCGGCCCCAGCAGGCGTGAGAAGAGAGAAGAGCGCAGGGTAAACCCTGGACTTTCATTCAATTAATGGTCCAATCCCAAGATAACATACTTTAGTCATGCACGGGAAAAGGGATCTACAGGTTCCCCTCATCAGCTCCTGAATTTCCATGTCATAATTCAAATTTTTATCTCAGTTATTAATCTAAATTTGAGAGCCTGTTCAATATATTTTTGGTGTCTCCGCACATGATTGTGTTGAGGACGCTGAAACTAGATGTGCAACACCCTTTGAGCAAGTCGTTCTATTTGATGCCGAGTCAAATCTATTTTTATGAGATGAGAGCGTGTTTATTATAACAGTTTGTGCTTTATTGTTTTACTTTGTTGTTTGCGATTTACTTTATTTTGAACCTCTCATGTATCATCTTGTGATATGAATGGAATATTACTTTTGACAAAACAAAAAACTCAGCTGTTATTTTTAGTTTGGCAGAGAAATCTTTAAGGACTGATGCAATTTTTTCAGAAATTTACATAGCCATTTGTGAAAGATAATGAGTGAATTGATGCTTCAAAACTAGGGGTAAGCATTATCCGGGTTGGGCCGATTTTGCACCCAACCTATAGACCAACCCGCACAATGTCGGTTCCCAATTTTTGGGATTGGGGACCGACCCTATTAAGTCTGGGATCGAGAATTGGACTGACCCTGTCGGTTTGGTTCCAAGGTCAATCCGGGACTAGGGGTGAGCATATATAACTATCCGAATTGGAACCACTCGGATTAGCTAGTTTTGAGCAGTTTTCGAGAGTGTCGGTCTAGTTCCTCATGAAATCGGTGATTTTCGATCCGCTTTTTGATTTCAAGGTGGGAACTGGACTATCTAGACCGCCCGAACCAAACCGGACCGATGTATTTTTTTAATTTTTTATTCTTAAAGATCATTAACAGCGCTAGCACTAAACCCTAATCGCCTCTCAGCTCCATCGCCTCTTTCCCTCTCATCTCAGCTCTCATAGTCAGTCACACCTCTTTCTCTCTCGCCTTTCACGCTTTGCTCTTTCCTTCTCTTGCCTAGGTCATCATCAATCTCCTCCATGGTGGCCGCCAATCACGATCGGTCTTCTTGCTCTATTCACTTCTTCACTCCCTCGCTACACTCCTCCAGAGCTGAACTTGCTTCTCTCTCTCTCTCTCTCTCTCTCTCTCCATCTGCTCCCAATCTCCCATCTTCTTCCGACCACCCATGATGTCGAACCTATCAAGCCAGATCGGGGTGTCATCATCGCTGATCAGGCGATTGCGACTACGACTGCTTAGGCGTTGGCTCGCGAGCCCCGCCCAATGCTTTACCACGACCGAGGGGCACCACCCCACCATTGCACACAAGTGCAGCCTCGACATTCTCCACGATCCTTGGTTAAATAATCTAATCTCTGATTGAGTTCGTTCGGCCTTCATGCTGGAGCGCTTGGGCCAAGATGATTTCGCCGAAGTAGTTGTTGGTAGCGAAGGTGGATTATGTGGAGCTTGGAATTGCTAGAATGTAGAACTGGTGGTGTCCTAATGTGCAGTGTGGACACCAAAGTTGCTCTGACTATCCTTGTTCATGAAGGAATGTTTAGCCAATGATTTCGATCTTGCCCTTTCTCATGGCCTTTTTTCGTTCCTTTGTTTGGTTTTAGTATAGCGTTAGGTTTTCTAGTTTGTTCGGATCTCATTTAACACGTTTGACGCACAAGAAATATTGTGAATCCATCGGTTCCATTGAACTGCCTGGGTCCGGTTCGGTCCAAGGACCAGGTGGTCCAATTCCTAGTTCTAGCTTGGAACCGATCCTTTTGGTGGGGTTCCTGATTCTTGGATGGGATCGGACCGAATCAAGAACCGATCACCTTTACTCGGGACCAACCTATTCTTTTTTTGTATATCTAGAAAAGACAAACGTACTTTTTGAAATTACATATCCATTAACAATGTGATTACTGAGCAACAAACCTATGAACACCATTACAAATTAACAAAAAAAAATCCGAAGTCACACCCCAACGATAGATCCCCTAAGTTGCATAATTTTGTTCCTTAATTAGAAACCCAAGTTGGAAACCAAGAGAATTAGCATAAAAGAGGAGAAAATTGTCCAAAAAGTCATAAGCATATTGCAGTTTTGCCAATTCAGTTATAAACCTTTCAATTTTGCTAATTGAGTTTTAAACCTTTTCACTTCTTACCAATTAAATTCATCTAGCTAATTTTGACCGAAAATCACTGAAGTGGACGTCGGGTGGCCTACGTGGCGCTAACGTAGACAAATTTTAATAATATTTAAATATTTTTACTTTTTTATTCGTTTTCTTTGTGTTTTCTATTCTTTTTCCTTTTTAACTTTTTCTTTTTTTTCCCTTCCTTCTTCCTCCTTTGGCTGGTCATTAGGCGTTGGCAGCCGGCTAAAGGGGAGGGTCGGCGAGGTCGACCTCACCTGCCTCGCCCTCACTGGCTACTGCGAGACTGAGCTCACTCAGCTCGCTAGATCCGGTGAGGTCGAGCCTTGCTGTTTCTTGCGAGGCTCGATCTCGTCGGATTTGGCGAGGCTGACCTCGTCTAGACCTCGCCAAGAGCCGGCAAGGCTCGCCCTCGCTAGTGGCCAACGGTGGCGAGGTCGCTCGAGGCCGGCGAGGTAGTTGTTGACGCCCAGTGACTGGCTTGAGGAGGAAGAAGGGAAGGAGAAAAAAAAGAAATAAATTGAAAAAGAATAGAAAAAAAATATTAAATTATTATTACAAATTGTCCATGTAAGCCAACCGACATCCACGTCAGCATTTTCCAGTCAAAATTGGCCGGATGAAATCAATTGACAAGAAATGAAAAGATTTAGGACTCAATTGGCAAGAAGTGAAAAGATTCATGACTTAATTGGTAAAATTAAAAGGTTTAGAACTAAATTGATAAAAGTGCAATAGATTTATGACTTTTTGAATAATTTTACCCGTAAAAGAGAGACACCACATGACTTCGGACAACTGAATGAGCAGCAACATATCATAAAAGAGAGTCAGAGTTGCTGAGAATTAGAACAAAATGCGCTCATACTTTACTTAAGGATCAATAATATGTGGCATTTCTAATTCTTGCATGAGTCTTTAACTTTGCTAGAGTCAGAGCTGTTGAGATTGCCAAATTCCTCTTTGTGAGTTCAATTAAGCACCCATAATGCCACATGATTAGATCCACAAATTTATCATCTTTGTTTCGCGCATGAGAAGGGAGATTCTGATATTATAGATTCTAGATTTTGACAAGGACCTTGGTTACATGCCCCCTTTTGTTATTATTTTTTCAAATGTTAAGATGTCTGTTCAAGTTGATGGTATTTATTTTAAAGTATCAAACATTAATAAAAAGAAATTGTAACTATGATTGTCGATGAATATGCAAAATGAATGTGGCCATTCAAGTTAAGATTCTTAGCCTCTATTTCTCTTAGAACCGAGTATGAAGGTACTTACCTTTGAGATGCAGATATTGACTATGAACGATGATCAATCTGAATTGCTAAGATCCTGGAGTGTTTGTTATTGATGACCGGTATCAGCGAAGAATTAATGAGCAAGGAGAACTTGAAAGTGAGACTCGGAGAGAGAGAGAGAGAGAGAGAGAGAGAGAGAGAGAGAGAGAGAGAGAGAGAGAGAGAGAGAGAGAGAGAGAGAGAGAGAGAGAGAGAGAGAGAGAGAGAGAGAGACGACGAAAGAAGGGGGGATGGAGCACCTGAGAGAGAGAGAGAGAGAGAGAGAGAGAGAGAGAGAGAGAGAGAGAGAGAGAGAGAGAGAGAGAGAGAGAGAGAGAGAGTGAGAGGAAAACGTCGAAAGAAGGGGGGATGAGCACCTTAAGTTATGTACTTAGGGTTTGGAAAAGAAAATCTACAGGGTTAGTCCCAGACCAACCTCAAAACCTCAAGACCAAGGGTCAATCCGCACAATACAGGTTCCAGCGACCTCAAGATTAGGGATTAGCCTAGTCCCCCTGGGAATCAGACCAAGATTAGTTGGGTTGGGTCGATCTAGGGTTGACTCAGGTTCAACCCTGGACCGATACTTATGTCAATTCAAATTGCCACACAATTGGAGCTTATGGCTCTAGCTAATCTAGGGCAATTAGATGAAAAAACTCCCGAATTTGTTTCGAGTGGCTCTTACTTTTAACTTTTGATTTTCATGAATCTTGCCGTGTAAATACCTTGATTTTATTTAATGCAAGATACCTTAATATTTTAGAAGAATATGTATATGTAGGTTTCCACATATAAATTACTTTGTTCATAATTTTAAAAAAAACTTGAATAATATTATAAAATTGACAGGTAAGTAAATAAGTAAACTTTTGCTGATTATAAATTGCAACGGGATGGGGCCTGTTTGATTTATATTACTTTAAGCAAAATGATAATTGTCTATTTTTCCAAGACCAAAAGAAAATATTTTTTGACTGAAAAGAATTATAGAAAATGTCAACATAATGACCTTAAAAGTCCTAGGCATGATTTTAATGATTCCGGGATTTCAACATTCAATAAAAGCTAAATTTCAAATATTAACAAGTAAAAGGTCAAGAGAAACGAGTACTGAAGATAAAACAAGAAGAGGTACTTATACATCTAGTATCTTTCAATATTTTGCGAGGTCTCAGAATAAAAATATTTTATGTTAAACCAAATTAATAAGAAACATATATGAGCGAACGGATAATTAAATATTTGACGTTAAATCCTGCAATTTTATGCTATCAAATGAAGGAATTCAACCTAAAAAAGCTATATAAGTAAGGTCAAGAGATTAATCTCGTAGTATAGTAACACAGCATCATATGATAATATAAAGTGCAGGATTTAACTCCAAAACTCTACAAGAACTTACTCAGGATCGAGCTAAAAATATGAAAAGTTATAGAAAAGTCCGTTTGTTTCATGAAAAATGAATGATTTGGAAAACATCTTCCTAATAATGATTGCTTGTATCGCTTAAAATAATTAGTCAATGAATAATGTTTTCATTATCAACAACGATTTATGTCTAAATTTTTTCATGCACAATAAATATAATTTTCATTCATTCATTTTTATAAGTGATACAAATAATCACTTTTAGGACAATGTTGTCTATATCATTCATTTTTCGCAAAACAAACGAAGCCCTAAATGAATCCTTACTTTTTCACATTGAGCAAACAAGAAGAAAATATTGTCTCATTATTGTAAATCTAGCCAGATAATTATCCAAAAAATCTTAAACTTATTGTACGGCGGCTAATTTAGTTGTAAACTTTTCAATTTGACCAATTTATTCATAAATCTCTTAATGATTTGCCAATGTAGTCATTTTGACTAAATTTGATTGGAAATCTCCTAACATGCATGCCAATCGTCCTACATGGCACAATAGCGTGGACATAGAAGATTTTCGTAATTTTTTTAAAAAGTATTTATGAATTTTTTTATTTTTTTATTTTTCTTTTTTTTCCTATTTCCCTCCGCCGGTCCGGGGCATTGGCGATGGCGAGCGGAGGTTGCTAGCCACAAGCAAGGGCCGGGATGCCCTTGTAAGACAGGATCGATCTCTGGAGTGACCATGTTTAGCAGTAGGAGGAGTAGTTGCTCGCTCTCCGCCATCAAGTTTCTTTTCCATGTCAATGGCAGCTAATTCGAGTTATGCGACACAAAGATGTTTCATGTAACCTCCCAAATTATTTAAAATGTCATAAATTGATATTCGAACCCCTATTTTATACGAATCTATAACATCTACTATAATTTGTTCCAATCTATTGAATCAAATGACCGTGATAGAATTTAGAGTTAATAATTCATTAAAAGTTCTAAACCTTGTGTGTAGAACGTAGTAAAATCCCAAACATCTCAACTGGTGCAATTAAATTACAACCTTCTATAAGAAAAATGAAATCAAGTCGCTTCGTCAAAAATTGCTAGAAAGACAACAAAAAATTATATGTGCCGCAGCCTTAGATGTTGCCATGTAGGAAAAATCATGTAGGAAAAATTAGAGAAGTAACTGCCGAAAAGATTTGATTGCACTTTTGTTTTGTAATATTGGGGACCCCATTACACTAACTGAAAAATTTATAACTCGATTACACGTTGCGGGAAAATGATTAGGACTTCTGATGTAAGTGGAGCCCATAATAAAGATAGTGTATTTTTATTATGCTTCTCCCACTTTTTTTGTTTACCAAACTTTAATAGGACGGACAAGATCCCCATATCTATTCAATTGGCCCTCTGCATTGATTTTACACGCGTAGATCAAGCCACAACCGAACCAAGACAAGTGTCAACTGATGAAATCAAAACTTGTACGTGCAATTCGAGATGATTCAATGGGAGCGGATGATTGATATGTACGACATGACTTTAGCCCCAACTGATGATAGCTGTCACGATTCCTTCGTGTTTGTTGTTGAGACTCGATCATTCTAACATGTTCAATTTTTTTCTCGTGTTTGACGAGATTCATTGCACGATAAAAGATGAAACGGTCCTATACCCAACAATAGAAATTATTTAATTTTACAACTATCTTGTCAGAGTTTTTTGTAACAATATCGACACCTTTTACCTTGCACAAATATTTGGAAGTTAATTCAAGCTTCGATTTTGAAGATTTTATGATTCTATAGGGACAAGGGCATTGCTGATCTTTCAACTTATGCAGCTGGGTTCTCGAAGTTGTAAATTTTTATTATCTTCCTCTGCAATCAAATTTTTTTTTTGTTATTAACCGTTTGAATTACGTTCGGTTGACTGGTATCATTATAAGTTCTAATATGAAAATAATAGAAAATGATTATAAAACTCACCTTAAATAAGACAGAAAAAAAACTTAAAAAAGAGATGCAAATTAAATGATATGAAGCACAAGTAAAGAAAAGAGAGAGACTCCAACCATTGACCGCCCGTTGCCGCGGTCGGTATCTTCACTATCTCCGCCACCAACGCCGTCAACTCGCCTCGGTGCCACGGTATCAATATCTTCCCCTCGAGTCAAGCAACCACCACCGTCACCATTGCAGTTAGCCACATTGTCACCTCGCTACACTGCCGCCACACTCGCCCCTCTTTCTCTCTCTCTCCGAGCGTGCATGTGTGAGGTCAGAGCACGGTGAGGTTGCCGGAACCAATATACACGGGATAAGTATAGCGCAAGTATCATAACTTTTGTATGGAGGACACTTAAATGCCATAACTTTTTTTTGTCTCACTTGAGTGTCATAACTTAAAAAAAATGATCACCTAAGTGCCACTTACGAGCTGATCGTGAGGGCCCGAAACCGTGGCTTTTTCAGCCAAACGGTGACCTTTTCGATGAGACGAGCACCACCAGCTTGAAGAGGGGGTGTCGGTGAATCATTCCATGGCCTCCGTTTGTCTCGAAATATCCGTTTTAGCCTCCGTTGATGAAGGTAAAAATGCTTCGTAGTCACACAATTTATCGAGCCGATTTGTGTGACTACGAACATTTTTATCTTCGTCAACGGAGGTTAAAACGGAAATTTCGAGACGTACGGAGGCCATAGAATGATTCACGGACACCCCCTCTTCAATCTGGTGGTGCTCGCCTCACCGGGAAGGTCACCGTTTGGCTTGAAAAGCCGCGGTTTCCGACCCTCATGACCAACTCTTCTGACAAGCTGGTCGTGAGGGCCCGAAACCCCGGCTTTTCTGGTTGAATGGTGACCTTCCCGGCAAGGCGAGCACCACTAGCTTGAAAAGGGGGTGTCGGTGAATCATTCCATAGCCTCCATACGCCTTGAAATTTCCGTTTTAACCTCCGTTAACGAAGGTAAAAATGTTTCGTAGTCACATAAATCGGCTCGATAAATTGTGTGACTACGAAGCATTTTTACCTTTGTCAACGGAGGCTAAAACGGAAATTTCGAGACGAACGAAGTCTATAGAATGATTCATTGCCACCCCCTCTTCAAGCTGGTGGTGCTTGCCTCGCTAGGAAGGTCACCGTTCGATCGGAAAAGCCGCAGCTTCGGGCACTCACGATCAGCTCGTAAGTGGCACTTAGGTGATCATTTTTTTTTTAAGTTATGGCATTCAAGTTAGCCAAAAAAAGTTATGGTACTTAAACGTTCTCCATACAAAAATTATGGCACTTGCGCTGTACTTATCCCCAATCTGCACTCAGCGAGGTTCATTGGACCCTCATTGGTGTTTAGGCTGCCCGGCCCTCCATACTTGCCAAAGCAGAATTCCACACGACGATCATTCCACATGATGGTGACAACACAGTGCAACCAGCCCAATAACTCTTACTCGTGCTCTACGTGTCCTGTATACTTGGCATTGTGCGGTACGTCACACTTATAGAGGATGACGACAGGCCATGTTAAACCACGCCATCATCGCCACGTGATGGGATCGTAGTACATAATACTTTCCCTCTTCTCCGCACCTCTTTCGCCCAGTTCTCTTTCTCTCTCTCGTCTCCTCCACCTACGCTTCTGTGCAACAGGGTTCAGATCAAGAGGAGTCACATTCCTCCCCCCCTTCAGTCACATGCACCCCGGCACATTCATCCATACCTTCCTCGTTGTCTACAGTGATTGCACTGCGCTACTCAGACTCGAATTGCACGTACGTATCACTCCAATCAATTTCATCAGCGCCACGTACAAAAGTCATTCACAAAAGAGAAGAAGTCACAAAAAAAACACTTTAAATTATGCCAATTGTAACACGTTTATCTTAAACTTTTTTTATGATATCAAATTCCCAAACTATGTCCTCCATAACACATTTATCCTAAACGTTTTCTCATGACATAAAAAAACTCCAAATTTATACCTACGTGATATATTTACCTTCAGTCAAAATTCCGTTAGATAATTTTTTAGCGAAAAGAATAGTCGTTTTTATTTCACTTAAGAAACGGGGTCAACATCATTTGATTTTTAACATCTATGTAAGCAAATTTTTAACAATTCACATTGATAAAACTTTGATGGAGGGTAAATATGCCATAGAGGTACAAGTTTGGGATTTTTTGTGTCACAGAAAAAAAAATTAGGATAAATGTGTACCAGTAGGCATAGTTTATGATTTTTTTGTGGCTTTAGCCCTTTACAAAATCATAACTTGATGGAAATTGCTAGGTCGATGGAGAATGCATGTATATAAAAAGCATCGTGCATTAACGAGTGGACGCACAATGCGAAATAAACTAGGTAATACCCAACTCTAATACTATGTTAGAATGCCCAATTCGAAAGCTTAAATTGGATAGGTATAGAGATGTCGCATGTATAAACCTTAGAGTCGAGCGATGTTGAGATATTTTCGATAACATAATAATGATACACTAAGTGGAAGATCTAAATAAGCAGATCATGTCCCGAGCGCGTGGAATCAGAGTTTCTCCACGTTTCTGTTTCTCTGTTGTTTTGTTTCTTCCTTCTCCTTTCCTTGGATTAATGATGCATGTTCAAGCAAAAGTCAACATTACAATGATCGAAACCGGCCGATTGTCTGGTGATGGAACTGGAATCAAATGATGGAGATGCAAGCGGGACGTGCGACGAATATTCCTGGTCTTTGTTTATCATCGTCATTATCACTATCATGTCGGCTAAATCATTACGTAAAGCCACTTCTTTTTCTGTCTGTTGATTTCATGCTTCTTTTGGTAAATTCCTGTATTCAGAAATCTTGAAAGACAGCTTCGCGTTAGTGAAACTAATTCCAGTCAATTTTAGAAATTAATTGATTCCTTTCATTTTACTCGTCGTTGTGATCTAGGGTTTCTTTCTTCTCTTTTCTTTTTTGTGCATGTTTTTTTTCTACCATAATATATCTCATTGGAATAGGAAAAGGGAATTCGTTACATGTGAAAGTCATGTTAGGATAACTTTCTAGTTGGTTTCAATCTGGAATGTCTTATGAGTCCGTGATGGAAATGGGTGGACTTGGAGGAGCAGATGGTAAGAAAAAGCTCTATGCTTCTAAATTAATAGCCTGTTTGGTTGAATCGTAGCTGCATTGTGCTGTAACTGTAGTGTGTTGTAACTCCGAGATATATGTTTAATAGTACATATCACTAAAGTCGTATCATTTCAAAATTGGGTCAGATAACTTTTCAAAAGTTGATGTAAATTATCGTGACTCTAGATGTGTTTGTCGAACAACTTTAAAAAAACAATGAAACACTCTTTTTCATGATTGAAACTACTATGGTCAAATAGTACCAAACAACCTCTTAGATGGATATGCATCGTCATTTATGAAATCACCATCGGCAGTTGAATCATGCAAATGGTAAGTACACAGTTACTTATAACTTGAAAATCACCATCATTGTTTTGAATAGTTTGCTAGATGACATGTCTCTCAAGTCTCAAAGAGGAATCATCTCCTGTTTTTCCCTGGCTTCTCGGGCCTCAACTCTTGATTGAACCTCTTAATCTCCATCTAAATTGGAGATAATCCACATTCGATTTGAAGCCATGCCAAGGGTCCCCTAACCAGTGTCAAGGCCATTATGCCAAGGACAGCCCTGTAGTTGGCAAAAAGTACCGCCAAACCTGCACTTTGCTTTCCTCTGGCTCTAAATGCTCCAACATTGTCCTCCAACGAGACGAGCAACTTCCATATAAGCAAAGCATTGCAATTTAAGGGCATGAATTAATGGGCTAAGGCACTTGCAGTTGCAGGCCCACAAACTATATTGTACCGGCGATTTGATCAGTCTTAGCGACGAGCAATTACCCTTCGGGCCCAACTGATGCCACCAGGGCATTGCCCTCTTCTTACCTGATTTGGGGAGCACGAACGAACAAGCCAGACTGGCGGTCCGATCAGAAACAAAGGGTTTCAGAGTTTGGTTCTTGTTAGCTTTCTAACCTCCTACAAGGGCACCCATCCATGATGCAATAACAAGACATGGCTCATCGAGCGGGCCAAACGCCGTTGATGCCTCAAGCTGGGGCCCCAAATTTGCCACTCTGTGTCATTACAGCTGCTGAATCTGATTCATCAAGGAAGCTTCATGACATCGTACCTAGCAAGGCCCACCAGCATAGAAGGGTCCAAAACGTGGGCCTTCACAGCCCATTACTCACATCCACGGAGGGAAAAAAACAAAAGATCAAGTGGGTAGAGAGAAGAAAACGTGAAGGGCATGGACCAGAGCCCTTCTTGGCCTTTTAACCAATTTAAGAAATGAAAATTCTTTTGATCGTACTATGCCCCTCCAGTTCATATTCTAACATAATCAGCATATGAAAATGACTTCCCACTAAAGAACACAACTTCCTGAACAATGGTGCGGTTATCTTTACATTAAAATTCGTTTTGGCTTCAACAGCACGGAATAGAGTTTGTTCCAAACTAGTAATGTGCAGTTTCGCTGACAAAATAAAAACAAGAACATAAATCTAGCAATGTGAAGAGTATGGCAAGGTAAAATTTCCTCGCACTAATTCGCTCAATTTCCGTTGCACAATCAACATCACTTTCACAATGCCTTCGTCTTCAGTCCACTTCAACTGGCAAACCTTAAATCTTTCAGTAAGTACCTCTTTGTGTGCTTAACTCATTTTGGACCTCAATGATATAGAAATACCTCGACAGGATCGCACCTGAACAGTAGGCCTCTGAAGTTTTCCGAGCTGTTCCGGGCCATTATTGTCCTGTACACGGAAGCAATCTTAGCCGCGGGGGGATTAACCTCCTACAACCATGATAAGAGTACAGCAAACGGAGATATACCCATCCGAGTGAGCTCGGAATCAAGAAATGGAAGAATGCACCTACTCCGACATGCCAATCGCTACATCCCATAGCATGCTTGTCTTCCATTGTTCTCGTTCCGCATATCATCTGAGTATCTTGAATGATATCATAATAACCCAACTCCTTATACCACCACCCCACAGTGCAATTATCGGGTAAGGTTTATAATGCCATGACCAATCTTTTCCCACTTTTGGTCCCTCTCTAGTCTCCAACAGTTAGCTTTCACGAAAGTTTTTGTCCAGCAATTTCCTTTCTTGAAATCAGATGATCAGTTCTCTGAATTTTGAATCAAATAAACAGATAACAGGCAGGGATAGGCAAACACTCAGTAAACCGGACACGAATTTTGCATGCATTTCTACTTTGGCGATTGTATTACATGGGGGAAAAAACAGTCATCAATCACAAGAGAAATGAATGAATGAACGGTCTTCATGATTGAGCTATTCAATCACTCTTTTCCCTATTGTTACGCTCCACTCCAATTTCCACAAGCAGAGTCAAGATGGCCTCGCACATCTCACTAGCATCGGGCTCACCGGGTTTCTTCTTCCTTGAAGAGTAAACCATCCATGCATGGTCAAGTTTCCGGTCTGGTCTAATCACGACTGATCCGGGAACTTCGGCGTCGCAACATGTCACTACCCCGTCACTTTTCTCACCATACCTTAATTGCAGATGGAGAGCACAAACAGCCATAGCAGCAGAAAGAGGAATGGCAACAGGAACCTGACCTCCTGGCAATACAAGATTGTCCAAGTTCTCACCGCCAAACTTCAGAAGAGGAAGCCACGGAAGCTCTGCATGGGCTATGTGCGTCATTGTCGCAAGTACGCCCGGAGCTATACTTGCTTCAGAGTGGAAAGAAATAAGAGGGATTTCATCTTGAAGCTTGTTTTTTAGGATAAACTCCTTCCTCTTTTCATACGTGAGGTCCTCCAATGCCCGTATATCACCCTAAGATAGGTGACCAATAGATTTATCAAGTTTACAAAACAGAACAAGAACAGGCCAGGAAGGTTATCCTTGATGCAACATAGATTTCATCATAAAAGGAGCAGCGAGAGCGAAAATCTCCTCAAATTAAACTTTCTGAAACTTTATTGGTACAGAAAAGGTTCACAAATTATCAAGGAAAAAGTTTTGATGTGAGTTGAAATGCATATCCTAACATTCATGACTGATCACATTTGCATTTCTGCAAATCGTTTAGAAAGCATTCCCAAACTTGCTGGACCAATGATGTAATGAATCTAAATGAGTCATGTTCATAAACAGAACAAAATTAAAAAGCTTTAAACCAGATAAAGTACTAAATGAATCCTTGACAGTTCTATGTCCTGTGCAGTCAGCTTGTCCTTCTGAACTTCGCTTAGTCCAGCTTATCGTTGGCAAATTTCCAGGGTAATCTTGTCTAGCTTGAATACTCATGAAAGAATATAAGTTTAAGAACTAATTAAGTTATAGTCCTCTTGCACCAGAATGCCATAGCCCAAAGAATATGATCGTCCAAATGGGACTCTGGAAATACATATGCATATACATGTTTTATGGATATATGCATGTATTGTTATAAATGTTTTATATCCACGTGAATCTATCTATACTGCATATGGATATCCTTATGCTGTTATACAGACTACACTACATGTGCATTTGACTGTCTACACGCACGTCAGTTGTATTGTGTGTTACTTGTAGCTAATACATACTGTAAGCACACTCTATTTGCCCAAGTTTGAAGGTTGGATTAAGATGTGATTGGAAGGTATTGCATTGCAGAGAGTATTCTGCCAGTCAATAAATTCTTTTCGGTTTGTTGATGTAATGTCTAGATGAATCTCTTGGCTTTCCATTATTTGTGCTGCTGAAACATTTCGCATGTAATGACAAAATAGATGAGTTGCCATTTCATACAAGATCATCCTAAGCAATTCTTTCAGTGAATAGAGTACCTTAATTAGCTTGCAAATTATGAGCTCCATTATCCTCCTGGTTCTTTGTCAGCAATCTGGCCCTTGCGAAGTATATCAGAAGCTACAGGAGTGCCGCCATATGGGCTCTGAACCAGTGCCAATCCAGCAACTTTTCCTTTTAAGTCGTCCCAGAACATTGACAAGGCGGCTGCACCATCCACCCCGCCTTTGCTGTGCCCTAACAACATCACACGCTTGCCCGATCCCCAGTAGAGCTCTTCAATATATTCCTTTAGTTCCCATGCATTGTGCTCCACAGACGCCTTCATAGAATAAGATTCAAAAGAACCACAAGTGATTGTCCAACACCATAAGCTATGCCGGAAGATAATAGAATTTGGTGAAAAGAACATACATGCAAAATAACCTACATAATTTGATGAGTAGCAAAGAAAATAAATGCGCTAATGGTTTTTTTGGTGAAAAAATTTAGTAACCTCAAAACTTAATTACCTCACTATGGATTTTCGCTATGTGACATGTCAAGCCCATTTTTGAGAAGAACCTCTTGGTGCCAACAAAGTATAAGGGACCATGATTGCTAAAGAGACCTGAAATAAAGTTCATTTTTTTAGTGCCAACTGGGGGGAGTTAAACAAGAATGACTGTTGAAATTGCCTGAAAAACAAAGAACCCTAATGAACCTGGAAGGAGTAGATAAATGAATGAGTTGGGCAGTCTGTGCACCCCATTCCTGAAGAAGTTGAGAAAGATAAAACCATGGTAGTCATCAAACCCATGTACCAATAAACATAGATTAAAGCAACATAATCTAACACCAAAAAAAAAAAAAGCAACAGAATCATCAGACAAACATGTTCCAAATCGGCTCAAAGATAGCCAAGCCAAATCAGGTTGCCTGGAGGATCAAACACTAAGAAGGGACGTAAACTGACTCATTCAAGTACTAATTCAAGTACTAATCAACCTAGACACGGGCAAAGAAAAATAAGGATAAACAAGGAAGAATACAGAACACAGGAAGACAAACTGACAGGGTAATTCCGTTTGCCAACAAGAGAGAATGAGGTTTAGGGAACACGAACATGACTGGATCAAAATGATTGAGAATATGTAGTGCATGAGTTCTTCAAAGTTACTATGGTAAAATAGATTCTCAACAGTGCGATGAACCATAAAGTGCAAGATAGATTACATAATGGGAGACAAACAGAAACCACAAATAATGTGGTAATAAATACCCATTGCTTGGAATATGTCATGCCTATCTTTTTTGGAAGTAGGAAGAAAGAAGTTAGAACCATACCCCTGAAAAATGAAGGGGACACCCCTAAAATTGTCATACATTTCTGCAACTTCAGATCTTGCATGGCCAAGTAGTTCTTACGCGACAACCACTGATCTTTTTGCATGGATTCCAGGACTTGAAGATGATGGACCATCCTCAAAAGCAGATTTATATATACAGTCCAATGAAGATCTTGGGTGGCAACCAGAAAAGGCCACCGAGCCTTCTGAGTATCTATTAACATCTCTTAGGACAAGATTTTCTGGATCATTGAAAACAAAAAGGAAGTATGAACAACCCCAGATACGAAAGAAAACTAAAAGGAAGGATAAAAACTCCCGATACTGAACAACGAGAATTTATGTAGTAACACTGACAGAATTCGCACAGCGGACAAGGAAGCCAGAAAATGAAACTTACCAATAAAGAAAAGAAATTGCTGAGTAATATGAGAGCTCAATGCCAGAATATGAGAGAAAATATCATTCACTGAAGAGCAGAGCCCCAGGTCATCAAGTGGACATGGGATATTTCTCAAGGCATGGCAAGAGGCCCGATAAGAGGGCTATAAATTAGACCTGGAAAAGAAATTTCAAACTTGGAAACAAATAATTTAAGCCCACAGAACAAGATGTGTTGCTTAAACTGGCTATGATCTGGAAATGCCATTCAACAGATCATTGTAAGATGGCAACTGAACATCTTCCAGCGATGTCTTCGAACAAAGGGGTAAAATAACAAAATAACTGGAAACCTGCGGCAAGCTACTCGAAAATCCTATCCCAATCGATGTTTTAAGATGAATACTTCAAAAATATCATGAACTCAGGTACATTGAGAATCCAAGAATTTCTGGTGTTCTCATATAAGAATGGCTCATATTGATACACTGCACATCTGGAAGCAAAATCTTGATCTATAAACATATCTCACCGTATTTGCTAGCTGACACCCACGTCCATCAAGAATGCAAGAATTTGGCACATTTCCAACCTGATATGATGCAGTAGAAAAACAAGAAAACAAATGTGAGCTTATGAAAGTCAACTAAAGAGCTTAGTCCACGCACTTGAGTTGTATATGATTAGGCAGATTTCTAAAACTCACGGTGGTATAAGTTTCAGATGTCTCATCGATGTTGTAATAATCGCCCATCAACACATAAGCTCCAGGAAGTGTGCCTTTATGCATGAAAACATAAACATGCCTTCAGAAGCATAAAGATGATATAGTAAAAGTAGCTACACGCAAAAGAAACATATTATAAATAGCATGAGACGAAGGTAAAGGCCAGCAAGTAATTCAGGGCTCATGTCTTTTGGACAGATAAAAAGATTAACCAGAGAATATTCAGGAGTCCCATATTCACCTAGCCTCTCTGAACTAGTACATCTAGACATTTAAATCGTCGCCGAGATGAATAGAATCCAGAAGCAAGAATCTTGGCATGAGTTTGCTAATATTGAAGTTCCATATTCTACAATTGGTCATAATCACAACCTTGCTACAAAAACATTGCCCTCATGCACAGTTCACTCCACAGCACGGTCCGCAGTCAACAACAAAAAAACCAAAAGCATACTTAAATTGCTACACAGCCAGTCCCAAAAACACCAGAAAAACCACGATTCCATATGAGATGGCACAGCTCAAAAGGCACCGGACAGAAAAGTCAGGGCAAATACAGGGAAAACGCGAATCAGATAGAGAAAAAAGAAGGGACAAGTTTACTCTCAGACATTGCAGACAAGGAGGAGGAAAAAAAACACAGCAAAGCAAAGGGTGGAAGCTTACACAAACGAAGTTCCAAGATGCAACGAGCAGGCTCAAATCTGACGAAGCCGCACAGAGAACGTGGTCACATTAATAGACGCAAAACAATTGCGGCTTTCCCCCAAAAATCTTGGGATGTAGTAAAGAAAGAGAGAGACAGAGAGACGAACCGAACGAGAAGAAAGTCATGGAAACGGAGTGGGAGCAAATGAATAATTGCCGATCTTTATCCATTTGCTTCTTTTTCTTGAATTCCAAGCGTCCCCACCACCTCGTGGTCACCTTTCAGCATTACCCAGATGAAAGAATCAATAAAAAATGGTTTCTTTCTCTCTTGGTTGCGAAGAATCGAAGCAACCGATGCCAGAGACAGAGAGCGCTCCATCTGAACCGGGATAAAAGAGCAGCGTGCCTGCGGCAACTCGAGAGCAATGACCAATGCTTTAGCTTTTTTGTTTATAACCGAAAACGAGAACTGGGACAACCGGGTTTCGTGCGCTCGAAAGCCGTGACTCTGTTCGGATACCTGGACGACAAATGGGGTGGCAGGATCGAACACGCGGCGTGCTCGGGACGATCGAACTATCCATGATCATGCGTCGACGTCGGACCCACGTTTCCTTCTTAAGGATGACGAACCCACAAGCCGACCCATAAGGTAAGGACATACATAAAACAAGGAACAATTTCGAATGTCACTCGAGGGTGACTCCAGACATTGGTCTGTTTTTTGTCGCATCCTCGTCGTTTACCTTGTCCTAGATTGGTGACCTTACACATATATCTAACATTCATATTCGAGTCATAAAAAAATCACCCAAATTGATATTTAGACAACAAGTTTTCATCCGAGTAAAAAAAATTCTAAATTGGTTCTCCGATTCAAACATATTATTTGTTAGCGTTCTGTCTTATACCCTTTAAAATACAAACTATTAACACGCACGACATGCGAATGCAAGATGGATCCGACGTGAAAAATCCATGTGCATTGACTCATATGCACTTGAATGGAGGGTAAATTTGCGTGAAGGATATTGGTTTGAAATTATTTATGAGATGAAAATTTGTTCGGCAAATTTGCGTGAAGTATATTGGTTTAAAATTATTTATGAGATGAAAATTTGTTTGTTCGGGGTAAATATGTCAAGATACCAATTCGAGATTTTATTTTTGGAAAGAAAATTTACTTTTAATAAATGTATCATGGGATACCGGGTTGGGATTTATGGTAGTATTAATCCTAAAAATTATGTTGTCTCAAAGCAAACGCATTTCAACATGAGGACCTGTTCACATAATATGAATAAAAAGGTCGAAGGGCATTATGAATACTATTGAATTTGGTTTACTTTATCCTCGACTTTCTTTTTGAGCTGGTTTTGAACTTGTCCTGAACACTTGGTCATGTAGCTCTCTAAAGCAAAATCACTGGTTGCTGCAGAAAAAGCTACAAGATCGAAGATCTGAATTTCTTTTACTAGACCAAAATGTTTAAGAGTAGGCTTGTACAAGAACACTACATACACTTTATGCATGACACAACAACAAGAGCCTCTACATATCCCATGTCACAATGACACAAAAATGGAAAGCTCTATTAGATCAGCAAAATGCCAAAATCATGCTCGCTTACCTTTGAGATCCATTTCTATTACCCCTAGGTCGAATCGCCCTCATCTTGATTCTCACTTGGTTTCCTTGATCAAAATGCTCGTCAAGAAAGCTTCCAAAGAACTATCTACGTTTGATCTGAAACACTCTGTTATACCAAATCGAATGAAGCGTCATGTAGAACAGATCGTACTTTACAGGCTTCGCATGCCACAGAAAATGCCGCTGAACCCTTCTTACTCTGAGCTGCATCTCCTTGTACTTCTCTTCTGGTATTGAAAGCAATATGTTCTTCAGATCAGGAATGTCCTTCTCAGCCAGAATTACGGAGAATGCCCCCCAATCGAGAACCTCGAAAAATGGCGGCACGAAGTTGTCGGATAGTATCACCGGCACGCATTCATAAAAGATGGCTTCAACCACACGAGGGCTATTCACCTCATAACCCTTGAGGCATATGCAGTACTTACTACTCTTCATGTGCTGGATGTAGTTCATCTTGCTTGCAACACCAGGTGGCATTGGACCAAAGATCTCCATATCTGGGTCTTTATCTTTCCAATGTTTAAGCAGAATTGGTCGTAGATACCCGTGGTTATTACCAGCATAGAAGGCAAGAATGCGCCTCTGGGATGGAGGTTTCCCACCAAGATCTCTGAGAGGATTTCTTGCAGAGCGGATATATGTTTCCGGTAGAGACACATCTCTCCCTATTTTGAAGCCTGCAGTTACATCAGCATTGCATAGTGCTTTGATGCATCGTTCCATATGATGCCTTGTCTCGTAAGGAGCCTGAAATGAAGTAACATTGGGCAATAATAAGACTAGGGTGTGGATAGATTGATAGCACTGACAATCAAAAGAATTGCTATGACGCAAACTTTTACATCTCTGTCGATAACATTTTAATGACTGGAGCCCCAGCTCGACACAGAATTTTTTAATACTTCGAGTTCATCACAAATGGCTCAGCAAGCCACAGAAAAAAAGGAAACGAAGAAATGAAAGAAAACATTAATGGCCTACCCAGTCATGACAGGCCGCTAAAAAGTGATCGGCCCCGCCTGTTCTGTTGAAAAATGGATATCTTGCTGATATCTTGTCAGTGTACTGCTTCAGATATTGGCGTAGGTTTGTCCGATTATGAGAGTTTCGAACATAAACTGTGTACTCTAGCATTCGTGAACTGAATGGCATATAGAACAAGTGAGCTTTTTGAGGATCCTTCACCACAAATTGTTTGTTCCCCTCCATTAGCTTCATAAACCAGCCTTCTGAAGCATATAAGCCTTTAAGTATTGGTCGATGGAAGACGGGTCTTTCTCCTTCCTTGTAGACATAGACTTTAAGAATGTGTTCCATGAGCTGGTAACTCCTAAAATGCAATTAAAATATTTTAATTTCAAATGAGAACCACAAGCATCCTTGCCTGTTCTCTATGCACAAATATTGGAAAGTAAGATGTGGATCAGCAACAAACTTAGCAAGACAAGATAATTGTAGCCCGAAGAGAAGGCCTGGACCTGACACTGATATTCTGTGCTTAGCTATCAACTTATATTCAAGCTAAATAAAGTAAGTTCTGATAGGGGTCCAATTCTTTTTGGCTTAGCGAAAAATAACAGCTCTCAACCTGTTGACATTGGAACTACAGATGCATCTCACAGTCGAATAGTGAAAGAGCTTGATTTGGCATCTCCATGTTCTGGGAGTAAGTGAATGAGGTGAAAAGCCACATAATTCACTACAGCTGCTCCATGGACAAATTAAAACTAAAGCATCTTAGTCAGGTCAACAAGCCAAAGAATAGCTCCTCGTGATCTCACATCACCTAATGGCCCCACAAAGTGCAATTGCAGGCCATGAAATATTGGAACTTCTGGTTAGACAGTTGGTCTATCAATGAACTACACTGCATGGAAGCAGATAACAGATTGTGAAACTTCCTGCAGCAATTACAAACAGCAACTGGCTACTATACATGATTCTTAGATTACAATTCTAACTCAGGAGAGGCAAATCACTATTACTCCGTCCTCTACTGTTGAGGCCTCCATTGACATGACTAGAATAATAATGCTGAAGCAAAAATACGTAATTTGAGCATATCAGCATTCACTAGGCAAGACACCTCAGTCAATTAGCAAAAAGGACTTTTCCTTCTCTCCAAAATTTGCAAGCGAAGTTTCACACTTAATTAAATATCCTCACCTTATGAACATGGAAACATTCCGAAAAAGAGGGGAATAAAGTTCTCGATTGTTGACAGCAACTGGAGCATTCTGAATTTGCACCTTTGCAGCTAAAATTTCCTGATCCCTTATTGAGGACCATCTCGGCCTCTACAAGCACACAAGTCAGTTTAGATTTGCAGAAAAAGTGAAAGAGTTGTAATCTAATTCTTAGTCCTATTAGTGAAACGTTCATACCATCGAACGAGAAGATACTCGGTGCCGCACATATATACGGTTCATCTCCTCTATAGTTGTAACTGATTTAGGTGGCATACTACACCTCATTTTCTTCTTCCCTGGATCGATCGTAGCTGATGATCGATTTTGTGAAGATGTACGAATATTTTGTGCACCAGCAGAATGAAAGGAATCACTTGCATTCCACATCAAGTCTTTCAAATTGTTCATGTCAGATGGAGCCCTGGCAGGTGTGGCAGGTGATGCAATTGTTGTGGAATGGAACTCAGTTTCCGAATCTTTCAATGTTTCTCGAGGCAAACTCGAAGTTTCTGATTGAATAGCATCCGATGATGTTCTATTGTTTGGTTCCACAGTCTGCTCCAAAGAGGTGCCATGCGTATCACTGGCCATGACTGGGACATAAGTATGATTTTCAAGTTCACTGCCCTGCATTACCAGACTCTTGCTCATCTGCATGATATTATCAGAGGACAAACCACCATCTTTACTTTTAACTGCACCCATTTCAATCACATGATCAATCCTGCCTTCAGGTGCGTTACTTTTCTCTTCTAGTCTGTCCACTCTATTCTGCCCATCATAATGCCCAATGTCCTCTCCCCCATTAAAATTCTTATTGCTTTTAAACACTCCAACAAACATGAGAGCTTCTGCGGATTCTGAAATGTTAACTGTAAGAGGGTAGCGAACCATCACGGATTTAGCAGAGGAATGCGTGTTCAAGAAGGTGGAATCGTCACCGGTCAAAATCTTTCGATCGGGTAATAAAGACTGAAGAGCATTTCCATATGGAAGCAGCAGAGACTGAAACATCAAGTGAGTGGCAGCGACTAATGCCACTAGAAAGAGCCATCTCCTATTTTTGCTTAGGAAGAGCATTTCAAATTTAACACAGAGCCCCATAGCAGGAAGAGGGGGATCCACACCAACACTTAAGTTCAATGAATCATCTTCCAAGGAAAAATGACACGCTTTTTCTTCAGTTCTGCAGCAAAAGTGGATGTTAAAATAGTCTCATTGACGAGAAACACCAGAAAGGGAAAGGTAAATGAAGCAAGAATTCTACAGGAAAAGCTTTAGAAAACCAACAATGAGTTATCTAATGCAGGCATCTCGCATAAGTCACCACAAAGAGGCAGAAAGAACTGCAGGTTGAACGCACTTGAAAGTTTGAAATGATCCTAGGCGACAACTAGAGACAAAAACATATTACCATTTTCCTAAATAGAATGAAATCGACATGCATGTAAATCATAAAGAAGCAATCGAAGCACTCGTTCTCAATGTCAACTGTGCATCACCCAATTACAGAACAACCGCCAATTTACTTGGATAAACACCAAATTACCGAGAACCATTATATGGAGAAATAACTTTAATTGCTTTTCGAACAGGACATCCCCAGATATATACTGATCAAGTGCCCACCAAAATTTAGCCAGGTGATATCAGCAATGAACCCCAAATGAAGAAATCCTTTATGCCTCTGTAGCAGAGAATGTTAAAACACCGATTCGAGCACAACAAAACGAGACGACATTGTGGCATAATTCAACCCAAGCAAGTGCAAAGCAAGAATTTTGAAGGAGACTCTTGAGGAATTTATGTATTCAAGCAAATTCAGAAGCAAAATGAGAGAAGAACTCTTACTCATCCCCAATCAGCGTGCCAGCCTGAAGCAGTGGCAGTCACGAGCCACCGAGAGACGAAGCAAACCCAGAACTACTCCGCGCTGAGCAAGCAGCTTCAAACCCTAGAAAGATGCTTCTTCACCAAACTTCAAAGCGACCAGAACACTGGAAGAAAAGGAAAATGGCACCATGTCAAACTATTCTGGAAGTGAAAACAACAATCTATGACGCAAAGCCGTGGCTCTTCTCCCTGTCTTGATGAAGCTCAGAGAAACAGAGAATCTTGCATCACGCCCACAAGAATTTTTCGATACAAAATATGGGATTTGCATGCTCAAGATCCAGCAAGCAGTACAGGGAATCGATTAATTAACTGATAAACAAACCTAGAAACATTCTGATCCTTCCCACGGTCAATTTATTAACTAATCTTCTCGAACTAATCAAGTGATTAACGATGCTAATGTCGATGACTGTGTGGGCCAAAACATCAGTGGAATCAATTCGAGGGTGTTCTTCAGCGACTTGCTTGCTATCCACACTCGCGGTTGTAAATGTGTTTGGTAGCAGTTACCGTTGATGGTTGAGTGCTCTCTTCAGACAGCATTTAATCGAGGAGGGGCGCCTTGGCCAGGGCCATCAATTTGTCTTCTTGCTCATCAATGACTATGCCCAGTTCCATTGATTTTCCTTTTTTTTACTTTCCCCCCGTTTAATTACACCCGGGTCGCCATGAACCTAAGCAAGTCTTGCGCCTAGATCTCGAGATTATCGGGATATAAAACTTTCAAAGGATATTATCTTTCCCTGAAAAAGATAAAGGTAAAAAAAAAATTGAGGATGTGAAGCGTGCATGCATCAGCACCGACACCGCATTTGTGAAGCCCACCCCACATAATGGGAACAGGCTGAGGGTGGGCATGTTGGAGCTTCAGCTCTCTTTTTAAGCAAGCTTACCTCTTAACTAAACACTAAAAATCTAAAAGAAGAAGCACCATTTGTGGCTTGCCTTTATTCTTCTTTGTCGGGGATTTTCGGTCTTCCTCCATGTTTTCTCGGAAGCTGTTTCATTATAACAAAAATGATTCGAAATAGTGTGGTTTGCACCAAAATATCCAACCAGAAAGATAGAATTTTCATGGCACGCTGGTACATTATCCTGAAATGAGTAGGTGGATGGATTAATTAATTGAGTAAATCCGATACATGTACTAAAGTTGATTTCGACAATCAGATTCGGTAAGCGAGACCCACCCTCTTCAATGTTCCAAATTCAGTTCAGTATATACTACTGTCGAGATACACACTGTAGTTATATGGTTAGGAATTATGTAGTTATCTTATGAAGGGTAGGAAGTTGATAGTTTGAAGGATGCGCTTATTCATATTCTTGTCTTTGTTTTCTTATCTTCTGTCTTTGTAATTTAATGTGAAGATAATTAGGGAAGGCCTAATTTGCGAGACTAATCTCACTTTTCTCGTAAGAATATAGAAGATACGAATTTTATGGAGTACACTGGGCTCCTATTGTTGGACTAATCCGAATGGTGGTCTCGGTGCCGTTCACATGAAGTAATTATCGATGACACAAATCTGTGTTGTCGAGGGATAAACTTGTTACTTGTCTAAATACTCACATTGTTCACCAGCAGTTCGGCCAACCTTAATGTAATGGAATTAATGCAACTTGCCGTTAACACAAAAACTCATGATCTGTCCTCTAGAAAGCCTCAGATGTCTTATCTAAGCTGAGATTAAGATGTATTTTGGCTTTTCACTGTAAGGGTAACCTATGAATAGTCTGATTAGAACAAAACTGCTACCAAATGTTGTCAGCAAATTGAACTACTACTTCTCACATGAAAGACTACTTCATTGCACAGACTGTTAATTGATCTTTGCAGAATAGAAGTCTTCAATTACAGTATCACATTTACAAATCCACAGCCATAAATCATATCGGAAGTAAACGAAGGATTGTGCGATCCAGACAGGAAAAGAGGACAGCTGATCAAATCAGTCACGCCTGCAGATTAATCTAGATCCGGCAAAAGCCATGTCTAATATGGCCATGATTCAAGGCTCACAAGGTCAAGCACAGTGCTAACCTTAAGCGAGGCATGTGACCTCCTGGCATAGACTTCATCTCTGATTACTGATTTTCCAGTCTCTTGAACCACCAAATCTAGCTTCCATGGCTAAGTAAGTACTTCTTAGTCTGTTGGTACCCGCTTTGGCTATACCAGAAGGCTGAAAAAGTCGCTGCTTCATCTGGTTTTTAGTTGAAAGATTCTGTTGTGCCATATTGAGTGGAGAACCATGTGAAACAAGTCATATTTCGCAGGCTTTTTGTGCCAAATGAAATGCTTTTGCACCATTCGAACTCCCATCTGCATCCGAAGGTACTCTTCTTCAGGAATGGATAGCAGGATGTCTCTCAACTTTGGAATGTCACTCTCTTTCACAAACAAGGAGAATGCCTCCCAGTTCAAAACCTCAAAGAGAGGAGGCACATAATTGTCCGAAATTATAACAGGGACGCACTCGTAGAAAATGGCCTCGACAATACGGGGTGTGTGAACTTCATAACCTCTGGCACAAATGCAGTACCTGCTGCTTTTCATGTATTCCTGATAAGCTCTTTTTCCGTCAATATCACGAGGCATCGGCCCCAAGATTTTCATGTCGGCTTCCTTGTTCTCCCAGTAATGGAGCAGAATTGGCCGGAGATAACCATGCATGCTTCCTGCAAAGAAGGCCAGGATGGCTCGTTCTAAGGGGGGTTTGCCACCGATATCTCTTACAGGATCCTCCACAGAGCGCACATATGTCACTGGCAGAGTGGTGTCCTTGCCAATTATGAATCCTCTGGCGCCATTCGCATTGCAGAGAGCTCGAATGCAATTCCCCATAGGTTGCCTGGTTATTTTGGGCGCCTGAAAAGCCAAATATCATGTTAGCTTAGGGATTACCCGGAAAACTTGGCTTTCGCTTAGTTCAAATCAGTTTCGACATTGCACACTAGTTTCTTTTCTATTTGCATTTTCATTTTCTATCCAATCAAGGCAATGAAGGGTTTGAAATGATATTTTTGACTTTTTGGGATCATATTCCTGAAATCTAAAGCCATCCGATGAATGGATAGATAGCTTGTAATTGGTAATGGACCTTCCAAGACGTGATAATCTTGTAGGCCACTGCTATCCTAATAAGCAAGATCAAAAAAGGTACTTCAAAAGCTAAATATTATTCAAAAGGGTTATATTGTTCCGGCTTAAAAACTCTAGTAATAAGCAAAATCAAGAAAGCTACTTTAGAAAGTAAATATTAGAATGGTTACACGTGTACCCAGTCATGACAAGCAACGAGAAAGTGATCCTCTCCTCTGCTTCTATTCCAGAAGCGATATTTACCAGAGATCAGATCGACATAGTTCTTGAGATATCCCTCTAGATCTCTGTGACTCTGCGAGTTGTTATTTTCTAGTGTCTTCCTCAGCATTTGTGAGCTAAAGGGCAGGTAAAACAGGTGTGCCTTTCTCGGGTCCCTCACGACAAATTTCTTGTTTCCCTCCATCAGTTTCATAAACCACCCTTCAGAGGAGTATATTCCCCTCATCTTTGGCAGGTGAAATATGGGTTTCTCTCCCTCCCGGTAGACATAAACTTTAAGCATTTTTTCCATCAATTCGTAGCTCCTGTAAACAAAACAAAGTAGCTGCATAAAATAAACTCAGAAACGACATTTACTCCATTAATGAAGAGTATCCGTAGTCGATAACATGAGCATCAATATAAGGAAACAATTCATAAAACCCTTAATTGGCAAACAGATAAAGTAGAATCTCCTTGAAAAGATGTCCTATCAAGGCTCCTTACAAAGTAGCTTTAGCCAGAAGTTTTATTCTCGGTAAGGTTGACTATAAAAAATCAATGGCATTCTAGATACTGTTTAGTAATTGAATTAACTGTACACAACTGGATACTCCAGTACAAATTTACCAGTCTAACCCAAGAATTTTTAAAGGATTCATGTTTTCCAACAGTAAATAGAGAGGACATTTCAACGATTGAGACCCTATACATAAGCTGCTCGACTGCCATGCATGACAAAATAGCAGAGGGAGTTTAACTACCTTTTAAACTGGGAAATGTTTCTGAAAACATAACCCCTGAGTCCCGCAGTATCGATTATAATAGGAGCCTTCTGGATCTCTAACTTTGCATATAGTAGTTCGCGATCACGGACAGAAGACCATCTTGGTTGCTACTGCCAACAAAGAGCACCAGTCATACTATGACATAATCACATTCACCCCCTTGGCAACTTTCATCTTCAAATTCAAAGTCATACCAAGGTATTTGAAGAACCAGCACTTTGTCTCAACATAGATACCATTTCTGATATCAACATGGGCTTGACATTTAACCTCTTTAAAGCTCTAGCCACTGTAGACTTGTCATCAAGGGTCGCAGATACAACTCGCAACTTGTCGGCATCTCTCTTCACTTCTTGCTTGGTTGGAATTCTGAAATTGCTTAAATTGGAGAAACCTGTCTGAAACTCCGAGATAGATCTTAAATCTGCATCATCATCTGCTAAACTCTGTGCAGGAAATTTAGCTGGTGAAAGTGGTAGAGAAGCAAAATCCACAGATGAAACCATGTCTTTTCCTGTGTCTTCTACCTTTCTTGAAATGGCAATCGGGTTAGTAGCCTCCTCCACAGTAGACACAACATTTACATCATCATCGTTTCCAGTCTGCAAATCCTTTCCATGGTGGACACTCATGATAGATATGGAGTTTTCATTCAAGCTGCTACTTTTATGAGGTGAGAAAATGTCGTCTGAGTTCCTATGAGCCTTGTCCAAATCTTTCACTCCGATATTCTGAAAGCCGCTCTCTTCCTCCAAATCAGAGCCAGCAACCTTGTCAGACTCCTCATGCAATACGTAAGAGTCAGGTGATTTTGAGCTGTCCGAGATGGTGGCATTGCTCATTACCACTACCGTCGAACCAACTCCACCCCCAACGACGAATGCAAATCCTGTTCTCCCATGAGGGAGTGTGGAGTATTGAAACACAACTAAAGCTGTGATGAATATGCCGGCGATGAACAGCAGCCTCCTCATATCCACAAAAACAAAGCCTTAGACCATAAGCAGCAATCTCCAAATTTTTTATTTAGTTTCCAAAGTGACAGAGTCGATGAGTCCTTCCACCTATACTCCTACAACAGAGGTGTCAGAAATCCCACGACCTGAAATTTTAAAGCAATAAGTAACTATCAACAAAGGAAAGACAGCCTCACGAGGCATGAATCTGATGTCAGTAAATTGAAATCAACTCGAACCATACAACAAAAACGACAACTCAGAAGAAGGAAAAAAATTTTACTAATCAACCACCTTCACATAAACACACCCATTAACCAGTTAATTGTCCATGGTGCTCACTGCTCGTTTAAACTTGAAATTGAAACAGCATCACATCCATAGCGATGATCTTGGCACGCATCAAAAAGTACTACTCAAAAACCCCAGAACTTGTTAAGAGAGCCGGTCCCCTTTAAACGATGGGCAGCAATTACACATCTTGATCCTCTCAAGCTCAATCCTAAAGGGGCAAGCTTTGGGTGGTACCATATTCAGTCTATCTGAGCAAAACACGAGAAAGTATCTCCACTGAAGCGAACTTGAAGCTACATTTACTTCGATTGACACGACTGACACTCCTCGGAAGGTGTCAACTTTTCAAGACAACATCAGTGAATCTTGCGAGCATGAGGACATTAAACCTCTGCAACTAAGAAGCAAAAACTCTGTTGCAGCAATCAGGAGAGGGAGTTTTCGACTCATTGGTTCAGCTTTCATTGTTAGACAAGAAAGGGTACCTGGGAAGTTCGCTGTACTGCATTTTGAGCTCATCTTGACTGTTGTCGGTCACCATACTGTAACCATGGCTTCGGTAGCGGAAGCTGTTGAGAGAAGAAGCCCAGATAGGGACACTCTTAACAACAATTGACCATGTTGAGGAATGTACAGCGTGTTCGAACGGAGGAGTAAAAGTACTTTGCTGAGGCTTTGGCTTCTGCCTGAATCTTCTTGCGAGGTATGCTTTGCTCTACTTCTGGGAAGTGCTAGTTCCAGAAAAAAAAAATGTGAGTTTATATTCGTAATTCTGGTCCGAACTTTTTTTTTATCTAAATAAAAAATATCAATTTTTATTCAAGTCTCAAATCTGATTTTCGTGATGTAAAATTTTTAAATTATTTGAAATTTAAGTGAAAATTGATAACTTTTTATGAGAAAAAAATTCAAATTAAAATTTTAACTCAAGATAAATCCTTGCAAAAAAAAAATTAGGAAGAACAGACGAAACTTGAGTAAGTCTATATTCTTCATCTCCTTAACGTTTTCTCCAAAAAACTCCTGTCTTAATGCAATATTTCCTACAATTAGTACATCATAGAACGATATGTTATGAGTATCTTCAAACAGTGTTTTTATTGGATTGAGCTTTATAACTTCTGTTATTATAATATTAGATAATTCCCAAAAAGGGAAATACTAGAGAAAGAGCAAACATGTTGTCCTTGTGGAAAAGTGATTTAAAAAATTTCAATTCATAAAATTTGAAAAAGGTAAGTGATATGTACTTGGCATTATCTGATAATCTCTAGACTTAGTCTGACCTATTGGTGTTTATCCTAATTAGGAAATTTTAGGATTGTAACGACAAAGCACGAGGTACATCTTTTCAAGTATCACGAATAAACCCTAGTCCTACTGATTACTCCAAGATTGATACAACTTACATATATTACTGTATATATCACCATGATGACTTTTGAAGTAACTTTCCCATCTGAGCATACTTGAGTTTTATTTTGAAGACTTTAGTTTTGCTTCAGGAAAAGGCAATTTTATAGACCTATATAACTGTACATATTCACATACTTGTAATTTCATGAGCTGTGAATTTCAAGGGGTGAAAGAAAGAGAGAAGACGTCGACATGGAGAGAAGTCCCAATCAAAGCAATCTCTCCTCCAAGAGCGTTGCTTTCCCTGAAGAACCCAAAGCAAGGCTTGGAGCATCATTGTTTCTTTCCATACTGAAGTACATGGACTTGAATAAAGAGGGAGGAGTCCGACCAATGCAGCAACAAGGGCAATCGAAAGACATTCAAGCTAGTTCAAGTTCAAGTCCACCAATTCATAGGCCACAATGTGAACCACAGGACTCCACGACCCGACCCTACCCACACAAGCCCTACCCTCCGGTAGTCCGGAGCGTGAACGCACTTGTTAACTCGATCGGGGAATGCAGCGAGCCGTTCGATAAGCAATTGACGGCGAGTGACATCATCGGCATTCAAAGCCGGCTGCTCGTGAACAAACCGGACTTTGTAAAATCTATCTTGCCCTTGCTCACAAGGGGCGACAACATTGAGGTGGGAATACCAGTGAGGACGTATAATCCAGCAGGGAAGCCGTACCCTATGACGTTCAAAATTTGGTGTGGTCGGTCCCACGTGATCACTAGCGGATGGAATCTATTTGTTAAGGAGAACCAATTGGAGGTCTCGGATATCGTTAGGGTATGGGCGTTTCGGGACGTTCGGACCCGAGAATTATGCCTTTTGATTTCAAGTAGAAGGCCGGAACCGCAGGAGCCGATTGCAAAGGAGAAGAGACATGAACCGAAGGACCAGGTTACTTCAAGTTGAAGCAGGTTTTAAAGGTCCTTTTCTTTGGCTAGGGTTGATGGGTTTTTGCTGTACATATTGCGTTTATTTTCAGCAGCTTATTATTATAATTATTATTATTTTCGTGTAAAGAAATTTTAAGTAGCCTAGGCCAATGCGAATTAGCAAGGTGATAGCAATTTGAGTGTATATTAGTTAATTTGGGGAAGCTATTTAATCGGTGCATATGCATATTTTTTGATAATCATGAATCAAAGAGGTGGTGAATTCTCGACGTATCCCGGTTTTCGTACTATATGCATAAGGTAATTTTGATAATTACTTGAGATCATGGATATTTTGGTGATGAATTGGTTAATTGTTATAGCTATAGCTATTCATCTTATTGATTGGTGGCGCAAAAAAGTTACGGAGGTTCTGCTGCAATATATAAATCCAATTATTATCATCTTTTTAATTTGAGGAAAAGGAAAGCGCAGGAAACTTTTGAAAACTTACTTGACTTGTGTGATAAAAAAAAAAGAAGGGGAAAAGAACCAAACAAATCATAAACTTATTGCACTTGTTTGAATTCAATCCTAAATATTTCAATCACACTAATTGAGCTATAAATTTTTTGACGATTTGCCAATGTAGTCCACCCGATCAATTTTGGCCGAAAATTGTTGCCATGTAAGTTGGCTGTCTTAATAGGCACTAATGCAAACAAATTTTACGAAATTTTTATATTTTTTCAAAGTTTTTTTATTCTTTTCTTTTCGTTTCTTTCTTTGTTTATTTGCAACTCTAGGCTAGCAAGGTTGTCGATTGACCATTGTCGGCCACGGGTAAGGGCTAGTGACCCTCACTTGGTTTGGGCAACGACGTCATGGCCTTCGCCCAGATCTAGGGGAGGGCTGACACCCTCGCCTATTGACCAGCGAGATCTGGGCTAGGGGTAAAGCCCTTGCCTAAGAGCGAGAGCCTCTACATCTAAGGTCCAAGTGAGGACAGTGATGCCCTCACCCAAATCCAAGAGAGGAGAGTGCATCGTGGTCCTCTTTTGGATCTGGGCGAGCGCCCGACGCCTTTAGCTTTGGTCAGCGAAGGGCGGAGGCCCTCTTCTATGGCCGGCGACGGTTGCTGACCCACAATTGGGAAAAAAAATGAAAGGAAAGAAAAAAAAATAACAATTCATAAAAATAAAAAAAATTTAATAAGTCATCCACATTAGGGCCGCCCGTACCACATAGGACGTCCAATGTCCATGTTAGTGATTTCAAGAAAAAATTGGTCGAATGGACTATATTGATAATCGTCCAAAAGTTCATGACTCAATTGTCATAATTAGAAAATTTAGAATTGATTGGCACGAATATAATAGGTATAAGACTTTTTTGGTACTTTCTCCAAAAAAAAAGAAGTCATGCTTCAATGAAATCTATTGATAGAAGGCTAACAAAAGGAAGTTGCCAAAAAGAAAGATGAATATATATATATATAGCTTTCTGAATAACCAACACTAACTCATATTGCGAGTTTTGGAAGCTATTTTTTTAAATAATCATATTGTCATCTGCCACTACTTTTATGAATTTTAGAAGCTGAAAAAAATTTTAAAGAGAAAAGCTAAAACTAGTATGAAAGAGCATCACAGGGAAGAGATGAAATTATAATTGGAAATTTAATGGGATAATTCACTTATTTCAAAATTGTAAAGTTACTTCTCAAAACCGTAAGATTGTCCTTTCAAGGGTGTAGGGTGGTAAATTTGGTCCATTTGGAAGCATGGTGAGTGTCGCGATTTCCCCAAACTGGTCTCACCACCACCTAAGGGGTTTGACTAATGGATTGCTAAATCTAAACCTAAGACTTGACTCAGACTCTTCTAAGTCTATACCAACTTACAATTTAAGATTTAAGCTATTAACATGCAAATCAATTTCATCAAGGAGTCGTCATTAATAAGTTTTTGGTAGATCAATTAGACACTGAAGTAAAGCATGAGAGAATTCATTTACTTCTACGAACCAGAGATTTAATGGGTACGGGGACTTAGTTATACTAATTGATCAACTAATGCTCTTTCGATTCCTAATCACCACCTAACGTGTTCACACCAATTGTGAGTATCAAAGTTGTATCCCTAACCAGTCTAAGGGAAGCAACAATCAACATGAGAACTTAACATACCTAATCAACTACACATAAGGTTAAATTAAACACGCAATTCAAAATATGTGAATCAAATAACGTGCAATCAAACATTGCACTAATCACAAAGAAATGGCAAGAAAATGCAATTCCAAAGCCCAAATACTATTTTTTGATTTTCGAATTTTTTGATTTTTTTTTAAAATTTAACTAAAAATATATTTTTTAATATTAAAATAATATAAACCGGACCCGGGTTGGATCTCCACATCCGACCCCCGAGTCCACCGCGAGGTGGGCTCCGCAAAGACCCAATTCGGAATACCCTAAAACCCAAATAAAACAATTAAATAAAAAACATACAAGCCCAGCCCACTAGGAATAAAAGACTAAATAAACCTTCGGCCCAAATCACCAATTCGGCCCACCCACGAATGGCCAAAAACCTAAAAAATTTCTAGTCCTAAACCAAGAAAAGCCCAAAGCCATTCAACCCTAATAGACTTGAAACCGGCCCAAGCACAAGCCCTACCCAGTTGGACTCGTGCGCCCGACCCGGCCACCGCCCGCGCGACCCGACTCGCATGATGCCTCCACGCCCGAGGCTTCGGCTGCCCAAACCGCCTGCCACTGCCGCGCCTACCTCGGCCGGCCCTAGCGTCGACGACCACGAGTGGCGAGCCACTTACGAGCCGACCAAGCCCCAACGGAGGACTGGCCGGCCGCTTCCCGGACCGCCACCCGACGCAAGCCTCCTTTGCCCGTGTCGCCGCCGGCCACGAACCGGTCAAGAACGAGGCATAAAAAGAAGGGTTAATACCACAAAAAACCATAAACTGATACACTTGTGACACATTTACTCCAAACTATTTTTTTGACCATAAAAAACCCTAAACTGGTACACCTGTGACAATTTTACCTCGAACATACCACAAAAAACCCAAAACTAGTATACATATGACAATTTTACCCCGAACTAATTTTCAATATTATTTTTTGATTTTTTTTCTTTTTTCTTTTCTTTTCTTTTTTTTTCTTCACCTTCAACCTTTGGCCGGTCGCCAGTCCGGCGACTGGCCAAAAGCGGAAGCTGGCGTGGGCCACCCTCGCCGGCGTCGGGCGACTAGCAAGGGTCGCCCGACTTGAGCGAGGGCGGCCCTTGCTCGACGTAGGCGAGGGTCGCCCTCGCTGGATCTGGCGAGGGCGGCCCTCGCCGACTTTCGCCTCTGGTCGGTTGCTGGACCGGCGACCAACCAGAGGTTGAAGATGAAAAAATAAATAAATAATCGAAAAAAATTAAAAAAATAATATTAAAATTTTATTTCAGGATAAAATTATCACATATGTATCAGTTTGGAATTTTTTGTGGTAAGTTCAGAGTAAAATCGTCACAGATGTACCAGTTTGGAGTTTTTGATTGTCAAAAAAATAGTTCAGGGTAAAATTGTCACAGGTGTATCAGTTTGGGATATTTTATGGTCAAAAAAATAGTTTGGGGTAAATATGTCACAAGTGTACCAGTTTAGGATTTTTCGTGATATTGACCCTAAAAAGAAAAAAAAACAACTCTTTGGGGCATTTTAACAAACGGTTGGAGTGTGTTGTGAAAAAGAACGATTTCGGCTCGATCAAGACTCAAACTCGGCCGGGGTTCTCGACTCGAGACATATAGGAATGTGGAAGCAAGCATGAGGACGTCACGGGCCGGAACTTGCGCGAGCCGGATGGCCGCAAGCTACGGCCAGTATGCCCAAGAACAGAGCAACTGGAACCGAAACAGGGGAAGGAGAGGCGGCTATTTGTGGCACTCCCTACCCGGCTCGGCGGCGGCGAATGAGGGCGAACCGATAGATCGGACTACGTCCAGTCGCGTCGCGCGCCTCCGAGCCAGAATCCTCGGGAAATCGGGCAAAGCCCAAAAAAACAAAAAAGGGCTTACCGGTTCGGCCTGGGAGAATCCGACCAGGAGAGGTCGTCGGCAAGGACCGGCGAGCGGCCGGGGATCCCGTTCGCTTACGGTGGTCGCTCGGTTTCTCTCGGTCTCTCTCTCTCTCTCACGCTCTTGGTCTCACTCTCTCCCTGGCGCTCTCCCCCTACCGGGCTCTTAAGGACCACGGCAGGCGGGCGTGGCTTCCTGCCGCCGCCAGCTGCCATGGTCGGCAGTCCACCGACCGTCAGCCTCCTCGTCGACGCCTGCCCCCCCCCCCCCTGCTGCTGCGTTCTGCTCCTCTGCTTTGTACCAGCCTGTCTCTGTTCACGTGAGAGGAAGGAGAGGGGGGAAGAGGAAGAGACGCGGGCCTAAGAAAAGAACAAGGGCCCGGGCTGGGCCGGCCCAAGCGGGAAAAAAAAGAAGGGCCTGACCCTTTCGCGGCCCGGTCGAGTCGGTCCCGGTCGGTCCCGGTCGCGATATTTTTTTTAAATATAAAAGAAAAATATCTTCTAATAGACACTATTAATGCAAATACATTTAATACCTACATGCCATACAACTTAATGAAAATATTTTTGTTTAGGGGTTAAAAATTAATCCCTAATTTTTTATGTAATTATATCCTAAATGACTAGGCAAAATTTAGGTATCAACATTGAGAGCCTCCTTTTTAACTAATGCATGCTGTTAATTAGATGTAAATTGAAAAATTCTTAACAATTTGCTAATGCCGATTGTAAGATTTTATTTTGAATGTTAAATTCTTTAAACAAACTGATAACTTGCTAATAGTTTTGACTCTAGTAAATTTCTCATATTGATGGGAACTTACTACTCTAAAAGTGAGCCTAAGCTCGTAAATCAGAAATTTCATTTATCACATTTTCTTTCAAGTTGTTAGGTAAATTTCTAAACAGGATGATAACTTACTATTGTGAATGTGGTCCCTACGTTGGTAAAATTGCCAAATCCTAATAGAATATATGGCATGTTCGTAATTGAATACAAATTGTTGAATCCCTTTATAAGTTACTAATTCCGCTAGTAATATCCGGTTGGACATGGTAAACTTCTAGACAGATTGATAATTCACTAGCGAACTCGACGTGATAAATTCTTTATATTGTTGGTAAGTTACTAACAGCAAAGAAGGCCAATGAGATGCCAGTCACGAAAATCTATCGACAAGATTTCCAATTTTTTAGAAAATGTCATGATACTACGATCCAAGGGAGATCATCAAATTTTTTCTCTACACGGGACACTAGACTTGTCCAACATTTTGCGTTCCACCCGATTTCTAGAGGATTTTCTAACGGCATGTGCTAGGAACCGATTGTTACCTAACAAATATTTCTTTCCCTAAGTTAGATCTAGTAAGTTATATCTACAGAGGCACACAAATGTCTAGCCACGATTAAAGTTAAAATTGCCACTTTCGGATTCTGTGGCACTTCTTTGATGGGCGCCTCTTCCCAATTTATTGACTTAATTACTATAGAAAAGGAAACAACAATTGAACACGATTCAAGATGCCTAGCATGGACGAAACTTTTTATCGTGTGGACCACGCATGTACTGTCTTAATCTCTCGTGCTGGTGTCACTCTTATCTCCTCCATTTTGACTTTGTCACAGCTATATGATCATCCTGCATGTGCAGCCTCTAAAAACTCTGCCGATTCGTATCCGTTTTTGTGTATGTTGCTAACAGATTTGGTCTGTTTTTAACTCTCTTTTTTTTATAGGAGTGAGATGAGATCAGTGCTTTAATGGCGGTTGGAAGTCTTGACAAATGTTGCTGACCATGACTTCTGACCTCGTTTGTTCTTTTGTTGGTGTTCTTTGTTGCCTTTGATTGATTGTCACTTCCTTGGCCAAGAAGCTAACAAAGTGTATTGGCTCCTATGATATTGTACTACTGCATTAAGTTAATTTGATCATATTAGATCTGTCTTTGTCATTTCGTCCAAATCTCAAATGCCCGCTTATCGTTTTCATGGACATGTGCACAAATTTAAATCTCTTTATGGTCACCACAATTGCTAAAGTTGTGTGCGTAACCATCTACTCTAAAAAATTTAACTACCCTTGTTAGGTTATTGGGAAGACGAGATCTTGAAGGGTGTAGCCCGTTGGGTGAGGATATTTATAAAATTCTACATATAGAAAAAACTGAAAATCCTTGGATGGTTGAGAGATGTGAAACTTAAAGACCTAAACCTTTGTATCAAGTGATATAAAAAGTTGTATGCAAAAATATTCTACGGTTTAAGTTGTTAGAGAATGACTCGGATTGTACTTGTATATATGGGAGAAGTACCAAAAAAGTCATAAGCCTATTACATTTGTACCAATTCAATCATAAACCTTTCAATTGGACTGATTTAGTCATAAACATTTTGTATTTGTGCTAATGTAGTCCATCCAATCAATTTAAGTCAAAAATTGTTGAGGTGGATACCGGCATTCCTACGAGGTATGACCGGCGCTAAGGTGGACATTTTTTTTTATATTTTTTTTATAGTTTTTTAAAATAATTTTTCTATTTTTCCTTTCTTTGTTCTTTTAAACAGTGGTCGGCCACTGGCCACAGGCCATGGTAAGCGAGAGCCCCCCTCGCAAGATTTGGCAAGGTAGACCTTTGCCGGGCATCGCCTGGGCAAGGGCAAGGGCAAGGGCCACCCTGGCTTGCGTGAGGGCCACTCTCGTTGATCTTGCAAGGGTGGCCCTCGCGGGGCCTTGCCAAATCTAGTGAGGGGGGGGGGGACCTCGTCAAATGCCGGCCATCGGCCACAGGGAAAGAAAAAAAAAAGAAAGGAAAAAAAGAAAAATTATAAAAAGTAATAAATTATAAAAAAAAAATGTCCACGTCATTACCGACTATGCTATGTAGAACTGTTGGCATTCATGTCAGCGATTTTTGGTCTAAATTGACTGGATGGACTAAATTAGAATAAATACAAAAGGTTTAAGATTAAATTGATCCAATTAAAATATTTAGAACTAAATTAATACGCAACAGGTTTAGTTTTTTGGTACCTTTCACTGCATATCCCATTAGTAATGGATAAAGATCCTTTTAAAGATTTTACTTCTTAGAACATTTGCGTATCCTCTGGAAAACCCATCTGTTTTTCGCCATTTTTAGACTCACTTTAATCAGGTGAGCTAAGCACGTGCAATAAGTAATTAAGCTGGCTCTGAAAATGAATTTGCAAGTCACAACCTATGCATTTAAAAGGAACACTTTAGCTCAATTAGGTCGCTTGACTTTATAATCGCATAGTCGAGTATGGTTTGGAATCAACCGGTTTGGTTTTCAGCTCTCTGTTTACGTTGCTTAATCGTATGTTCACACGTACATGTACATATAAACTCACCAATAATATATGCAAACTATACATAAATATATAGGCATGTCGTGTATGCGGCTGCTTGTGTCTTTGACAAAGTACAGATAACACCTAAATCGGCGTGTTCCAGCATAATCTGCTAGTGTTCCGGTAATGCTAAACCGGATGAAGCTCTGACTTTGTGAATAGAGTTACGCTAGAAGAACAGTTCACAGGTTCCGATTATTGTTAGTGTCGGTGTTTAAAATGCATACTTCATCTTATCATCTTATCAATTGATTAAGATATTTGATGTGAAAGCGGGCACGTCCTTGTTGGTTAGTAGTTGGGGATGGTTGAAGCGAAATATTGAAATCAGAGGAAGGAAAACCGAAAAAAAGAAAGAAGAAAAGGAAACGAGAGGAAGCCACAACATATCAATGCAATGGTAAGGCTTTGACCATGGTTCTGTAAAGAGAAGTGCTCATGTGTCTTGTTACTTCTTCAACAATTTTTCCTGAGGAAGTACTTCGATTTTCAAAGTAACGATTCCAGTAGAACATGGGAAATAGTGTATTGAAAAACTATAAAACTTTTAATATTTGACAACATAATAAATGTCCCGCGAGTATGCGTCGATAAAATGCTTCGATAACCATTGCGACGGTAAATAGCCCTATTCATGGCGTCGGGATAAAAATATAGTTTGGTAGGATGAGATCAAAATGCTTTTAAATCAGTTCTTTATGCAATTTCCTGGAGAATGCCTCCATTTTCCTACCCCTTCTTCGAGTCAGAAGCCAAACTTTTATGCCATCATCAGCCTCAACCACCTCTAGATCACTAACTCTTTTCTAACACCACTTGTTATAAGACACCAAATGGCTTTTTATATTTGGGCAAGACATAGAAACTGCCTGGGAACAAACACAGAAAATCACAGACCTCAAACCACCCCGTTTAAAAATGCTCAAAAGGCTTATGTATCTAGGCTTTCTTATCAGAATGTCAGGGCAAAAACCATAGTATCCTGGGCAAGAGTCAGAAACTTTCCTTGGCACTCCAAATGAATCAAGTGCATGTCCTCGTTTGGGTCTCGCTTCTTGATCTCCTGTTCTTACAAGTTCAAGGACAACCCTCATATGGCCAGGACAGTCTCTCATCCTCATCACAAGGCAAGGTCTCGAATTTCCAGCCGAGCCTCGCCGTCGTCATCAGCATACTCTCTGTAATGTTCTCTGCCACCTTCGTCCTGCTAGTTTATGTGAAGTTCTGCCACCGGGCTGGGCCTACTACTGCCGGCGGCGGTGATCAAGAGAACCCCGCAGTGCTTGCCCGGTCGAGGTCGAGGTTCTCAGGCATCGACAAGACCGTGATTGAGTCACTGCCTTTCTTCAGGTTCTCCTCGCTCAAGGGATCGAAAGAAGGGCTAGAGTGTGCGGTGTGCTTGTCCAAGTTCGAAGACATTGAGATTCTCCGGTTGCTCCCCAAGTGCAGGCATGCGTTCCACATTGATTGCATCGATTATTGGCTCGAGAAGCACTCAAGCTGCCCGCTGTGCCGGCACAAGGTCAGTGACGAGGACCTGGCGAACTTCACCTATTCGAATAGCATGAGGCTGATGAGCCAATCTGATTGGAGACAAGATTCCAACTTGGAGCTATCCGTTCAGAGAGAGGCAGAGTTTCAAGGGTCATCATTGCGGTTCAGCATCGGGAGCAGTTTTCGGAAGATTTTTAAGAGCAACAAGGAAGAGGAGATTCAAGAAGAGGCTGAGAATAGGAAGATCCTGCACAAGCTCAACCACAAGATCATAGCATCCGATGTCATCCTCAAGAATCGGTGGAGCAACGTGAGCTCTTCCGATCTAATGTTCCTCAATTCGGAGATGCTAAAAGACCTCTCGAGCAATAGATTCTCTTCCCTAGAACTGAAAGGCGCCGGACAAGCCACCATGATGCCGGCGCGGACATTTGAAAGTGGCGAGATAATGAAGATCAAGGAGGAGATGGATAGGAAGAGATTGTTTGAGAGCAAGTTGAGCTCAATTGACAAGAACAGTTTGGTCTCAGATTTGGGGCATCCTTCCACGTCCCCCTTAGATTCAGGTGCAGGTCAGCAATCGAAGATCATGTTGCCAGCAGACAAGAGATCGATGTCGGAGATAACTGGCATGTCGAGGTTCGGAGACTCGAGTACAAGCAATAGACATAGAGAGATGTCTTCACTTGAGGGTGGTGGTTTTGAGGATGAGAGGATGCGGCAGATTTGGTTGCCAATTGCTAGAAGGACAGTTCAGTGGTTTGCCAATAGAGATACAAGGTCTCAAGACACCCGCGACCCAACACATACTACACTCCCAGATGTGTAATACTTGCTGACCCAATCTTCAAATACTCTTTTTCATTTTCACACATTCTTTCCTTTTAGGAAGCTCTTTCTGGATCTCTTTTCTGCCTCATGATTTTGCCCCTTGCACAATTTGAATACCATGAGAAAATCTTGACTGAATCAACACTTGAAATTGCTCTTGAAGTTAATTGAATCAGTTGTCTGCAGATTTAAGATAACAACTAGTTTGATGCAACCATTTGATGTTGGCCATCAATTATGTCTCTCCAAAACTATTTTTCTGCTGAGGACAGATGCAAGATACATGCCACTGTCTGAAAACTGAAACCTGTGAGTATTGCAAAGGGAAAAAGACACCCGGTACCCGGAAGCCGTTTTCGCCTCTTTCTCCGAAACTCAACTCAAACGGTACGCAACGAGGGAAAAAGAAACCGAAAACCCGAAAATCCGTTTTCCGCCCTTTTTCTTTTCGTGGAATTCGAATTTCTCGAAACTTGCTGGTATAACTTCCTCCATGAGTGCACGCAATAAAGAACAAAGCAGCTTAGGGGACAAGAAAGTATAGTCCTGGTTTTGCGAAGCATGTTCACTCTCAATTTCACGATCATCTTCTCAGTCAGGGGACCATCAGCATCTCATTGTCTTGATCATCAATCACCCCTACAGTCACATTAATTATTTGCAGCTTGAAAGCAAGGGCAAGTTAGGAAATTGCTCTCCAGAAACAGTGGAAGATTGCAGGTCACTAACATTTCGAATTAATTTTCAGGTAGCTCAACTTCTTCCACTGCAGAAACAAGCTTGTAGGCACACCGTCTTCACTTCTTGACTAAATCGTTCTGATTTTTCTCAGTGCGCTTGAACTTCTGAGTTGCGACGATTATCTGTCAGGTCCGCCCATCGATCTATTCGCAAAGTTACTCTCGACCATCAATTTTGTGTTGGATTGCTAGATCAGCTTGGACGCTCAAAGGTCATGACCTCAGAATGTGTAGGACCTAATTTGCATGATACATTTGTTCAAGGGCATTTACGGTGAAAGTTCGACCGTAAATCATACAGGCCCCCATCGATTTCTTCACGCACACAAGCGCACACTGAAAGATACACGTTAATCTTTTCTTCTTTCCCTTAAATATGTGCTTCATCATGGATCGGACTTCACATACCGCTCGGTAAAATGGATTTTGTATCCGGGCCACCTAATTGGGTTTTTTTTTTTTTCGATTTAATATGATAACCGAGATTAGTCACTACTTAAGGTATGGCTCTTATTAAAAACCGGATAAAGAAAGGAGTTGTTGAAGAACTGAAAGCAACGTAAATTGACGTAAGAGATGAGGGCAACTTTCTTTTTGTCTTTGCCTGAGGAATTCCCCAACCGATGTTGCATCATCGTGCACGTTTTGCGCCGAGTCCCTTGCGAGTTGTCAGCCCAAAAATAGTGCACTGGAAAGCGTACGTTGTTTATCTGCACTAATCAATTTAATTCAATATATAATCCACTTTAATTTGATTTGATTTGATTTTTGTATTCATGGCTTGCGCGAAGACCACAGGAAATGCATTCAAGAAACCCTAAAAATAATGCAAGGGGATTTGATCTGGTCGCTATTTTTTTAATCTGATTTTGGATGATTGCTTATTGTATTTGGCCTTCCTCTTTCGTTTTATATGTTTTTTTTTTCTTTTGTAACATTATATTTATTATATAAATGAGTGATGTTTTTAGCAGGTCTACTCCCGTCCTTTTCACGCTTGTGTCTGTTAAATTCTCTCGATCGACATGGTATGGGGATCTCCTGGCACCATATCCCAGCAATTAATTTGATAGTTTGAGCCGTTTCCTAAGGTGATCCGTGTTATTAATTTGATATTCTAGTCCCTATACTTTTTCGTAATCTTGGAAATAGATTAGCCGTCCAAAGTTATCTTCAAGATTTTCGACGAGACCATCGACGAGCAAATTACGAGGTCTAAAGATGCTTCGATGAGAAAAGATCCATCCATTGAGACCGCGAACCTATACGACGATGGTGAAGCTGGAGCCATCGAAGTTGTTTCGAAATCAGGATCTTTGATCCACCGTCTCAAACCAGAGAGGCAAGGGGCTAGCAAGGCCATCGGGATGTCGATGATGACAAGGCCAAAGGTCAACGCAATTGTTCTTAAACGATGGAGAGCAAGCTTAATGTCGGTTAAAAGCTAACATTATCAAAAAGAGGGAGTTTTTGCCCCTGCGAGGACCTCCGTGGCCTGTCTATTTGATATACAACGACGGCGAGTTCTACGAATGCGTTTCTTATTTTAACGTGCCAATGCCCGCATGCCTTGTACCCTCAATATGTTTATCTTCCTTAAGGAGAGAGAATACCCTCTAGAAATTTTACATCCCGGTGATCCCGAGATCCGAAAAAGAATCGAGATGAAGCCTTTTAAGGATATGGTTAGGTCCAAGAGGGAGAGGGGGAGAGCCATTGCCCTTGCTAGTGAGAGTGGTGGTTGAAGGTGGCGGGTGTCGGCAGCTGAAGTTTTCTAGGTGGCGAGAGAGGTTGAATATATATATTTTTTTAAACTAGAGACTTCAGAGTCATAAATTAATTGAATCAGAGTGTTTTCTGTTGATTCGTGAGATTAGGTGAATTCCCGCTGGTAAACTAAGAGCAATGCTAAGCACAGTGAGAGGTCTCACTAGAAATCCTTTCCTTAGTGATATGACAATTTTTCTTGAACAGCTACATAAGCTGATCATTCAATGCACTGGTCCATTCATTTCAACACCCTATAAGAAATGCACGCATTACTTTATAAAAGAGTTTAAGAGGGGACGGGCGCATCGCCTAATGGAGTCGTGGTTGAAAGACGGAGTTAATACAGCAGCGGGCACACGGAGGATCGGGTGACCGACCATGGCGGGTCGGGCTTGCGGAGGTGGAACCAAGCATCTGGCCAGGTCTAGCCGAGTGCCTTGGTGGTGTCCTACATACCATACTGAGAAAGGTGCGTGAATAAGCCTCGTCAAGCATCTAGGATCGAGGTGATAAGTTCTCAGGCGGTTGGTTCCTACCCAAGAATCGGCAACCGGATCAGAGGGGCCGGTTTCTAGTTTCTAGAATCAGAAACCGGACCGGTACCCCCTGAAACTAGATCGACCGGTTGTGTTCCTGGGTGGGCTAATGGAACGGGCGGCGGGTCCTTTTTTTTTTTGATTTTTTGTTAATGTTCAAAACGAAATTGAAGAAGTTCTTGAAAATAAAAACATTTCTACAATCAGTGAAATTACGGGTAACATTATAGGTTTCATAAAGATTTTTTCAATTTGTAACAAAATTTGGTTGGAATGAGCAACTATAGTTATGTTTTGATTTGTTTTTGTCATCTTACTCGTGTGCATAAATAAACGTAATTGCTCCGGCCTTCAAAGGCATTCTTTTGTGAAATGGGAGAGCAAACTTTATATGCCCAGACAAGAACCCTCTTTGATTCTTGAATGTCTCAAAACCTTTATGTACTTATACCAATTAAAAAATAAAAAACGGATCCGGTCAAGGTGGACGGTTCTATACTTGGAACTAGAGATCAGACCGAAATTCATCATTCCCAATTTTGTGGAACTGGGAACCGAACTAGTGCCCTTGAGAATCGACCAATCCGGCCCGGTCCGAATGATTCATTTCGCTCACGCCTAATCTAGGACACCCCTATAATAAGGTTTTCCCCAAAGTCTCTTATACATTTGAGCGCTTTAGGTCTTAGTAGTATGGTACTAACAAGCCAGTTGGATTTCAATGACAATTAGCGTTTAAGAGGGTTTGAAAGGGTTCTTCGTCGGATTAGAGTGACGATTTTTTCAAGAACTATATAGGGCTCCAAATCAGTGCCTACTCCACTCTCTAAACCCCGTCGGGCATTGCATTGAATCACTAGTTGAAAGCTCGATTACAATGGTCGAAGGATTTTGGAGTCCGACGCTTCAAACTTTATATGCTCCGCTCTTTGATTCTTTAATGTATCAAACCCTTTTCGTACTTATATGTAATTAAATAATCAAATACGGGTCCGGTCCGGATAGGTGATGCCATACATGGAACCGAAAATTGAACTAAAATTCACCGGTCCCAATTTTATGGAATCGGAAACTGAATTGATGCCCTTGAGAACTAGCCGATCCGGCCCGATTTGGGTGGTTCCTTTTGCTCACCCCTAATCGAGGACATGTGTAGAATTAGGATTTCCCCAAAGTCTCTTATACATTTGAGCGCTTTAGGTCTTAGTACTAACAAGCCAGTTGGATTTCAATGACAGTAAGCCATTAAGAGGGTTTGCAAGGGTTCTTGGTCATATTAGAGCGACGATTTTTGTGAGAATTGTATAGAGCTCCAAATCAGTGCCTACTCCGCTCTCCGAACCCCGTCGGGCGTTGCATCGAATCACTAGTCGGAAGCTCGATTACAATGGCCAAAGGATTTTGGAGTCCGACACTCCGAAAACTCTTAACATTACATTAAAGCTCTCTCACAAGTGCATCTCATTGTAACACGGTAATCGTGACTCAAATATCTCATGGCAAGAATTTTTATAGGGAGTTAGAGTGAATATATATATATATAGGAAAATTATGCTAATAGTCCTTAAACTTTGGCCCAATGTGTAATATGGTCCATAAAATTTTAATTTATTCAATGTAATCATTGAACTTTAGCTTAATGTTCAATTTGATCCCTAAACTTTTAATTTGTTCAACGTGGTCCTTAAACTTTTGGTACATATTCAATGTACTCCCTGAACTATATGAAAATGCTCAACATAGTTCCTGAACTTGAATTAACGGAAGGACTGCGTTGAGTATTTTTATATAGTTTAGGGACTAAATTAAACATGCACCAAAAGTCCAGGGATCACATTGAACAAATTAAAAGTTCATGGACCAAATTAAATATTAGGCTAAAGTTTAGGGACTACATTGAACGAATTAAAAGTTCATAAATCAAATTGCGCATTTGGCCAAAGTTCAGGGACTGTTTGTGTCATTATCCCATATATATACACCTGGATGTGTTCGTGGGTCTTCATTCCCCAAGCAATAGAATGTCCTAATTATACTATAGTACTAATGACACTGAATTAGCCGTCTAAACGGCGTAAATTTTCGAAAGTCTTATGCCTTCCAGGCGCCAACACAAGTACCTCCGATTGCTCGAAGCACTAGCAGAATGGATTGGGCTTTTCGCGGCAAGCACCCCATGTCTGGCCGAAAGCTATAACCATTTCAAAAATAGTAAAAACCAGGAAACAACAACACTATGTCTCCACATAATTCAAGGTGGTTCTAGACTCATCAAAACTAATTTGAGATCGATAAAAAATCCAGGCCTAAGAGACATCGAGAGACTTCAGGCAATCGATGTGGTTCTAATCTCCGTTTTGACCGTTTTTAATTTGCTCATAATGAAGTTTTCCGCTTCACTTCAAGTAGGCGTATGGCTGCAACACGTAACTCTGAAATCTAATTTCCTCATCTTATGTCTTTTATGAGTTTCGGTTGAAGTGATTCTAGTAATATGAATTGTGCTATTTTGTCGAGTTTCCCTATTTTTGAACTTTCCAATCATTTCCATGGGCCTTTATGTGACTAAGACTCGGCGCTCGTGCTCCTGAATTATAAATTCGTAGGAAACCAGTCTCGCGACTTAGTTCTAGTTGTCTGCAAATGGGCTGTTTCACTCCTTGGCAGTCCGTCCATCTGGGCCTTCAGGTGGCCGTCTGGACAAACATTGCCCCTATCTTCTATTTATCTAAGTATTGGATTATAAATGGCGAACTCTCAATAAGAAATGAATTTATACTGTTAGAGATATCTAGAATATTTCCTAGAAATATTTATGATACTTTCCTCGATTTGTTTTCATATTTTTCAGATCGGCGCAAATATTTAGGAGACTCTCCATATGTCCCTTCGATTGTGCATATATGTTACCTAAATAGTCAACTCATAAAATTTATGATCAGGCTCATATGTTCTTTTTTTTTTATCGAAACACATTGAAATTTACACATATTTGACATCTCTCTTCTGCAGTATTTCTTCTCTTAGTCAAATTTGACAAATTTTACGTATTTAAAACGCCACCGTCAACATGATTTGTTAGTTTGCAAAGCAGCTATGACAGCTTCCTGCGCAACGCCAAGAGGCTTGCACAACAACCACGGACACACATCAAGCCACGGCAACGTTAGCTAGTTCTCTCTTTAGCCGGTTCTCTCTTCACCATAGCAAACCGCTTTTTACCACTCACAAAGAGTTATTGGATCCGGTCCACTTCAACCATCAAATTATGTAGGTCCCTCGTTAAATCACAAAATTCGACCGCGGATGGTGCTCACCAGGCATTTAACAATCCATGTCTCGACCCCTCTTGTACACCTCCTATTGCACCAGAAAACTCCTACCCCTCCGACCCTACACCATCATGCTGCGATGATAGCCTCCTGCCGCATTGCCTGTAGAGTAGCCACAACAACACATGACAGCCAGATCAACATCAGCCGGTTCTCCCTTCAGCATCCCGAACCAATACATCAAATAACCCAAGCATTTTTGTATCTTCTATTCAATCACAAGTTTACTTGTTCTAAGTCACTTTGAGTTTGAGGGATGCCAAACGTATTTAGGATATTTTCCTTGATATTCCAATCTCTTGTGATGGTGCATATATCTAGGAAGTTCTCAATATTTCCCTTTCATTGTACGTATTCTTGATAGATACGTGATCTAAACGGTGATCAGGCTTGTGTACTCTTTATTAATATACATCGAGATATACAGAAATTTCATATTTTCTCTCTTTCCTATTTTTTCTTTATTTGCCTACGTGCAAGAAAATTGTCCAAAAAGTTTTGAACCTATTGCAATTTTGCCAAAATTTAGTCATAAATCTTCGATTGAGTTCTAAACCAGCCAATTGAGTCAATTTGATCAATTTTAGCTAGAAATCCGTGACGTGAAGAGCCAGCCATCCTACGTGTCACGGCCGGCGTTAATATGGACCATTTTGATAATATTTTTTTAAATTTTTGAATAAATATTTTTAATAGTTTTGAATTTTTTTTCTTTCTATCCTTTTCTTTTTCTTCTTCCAAGCCAGGTCAAGGCCGCTTGCCAACCCTCACCGGTATGAACGAGAGCCGCAAATTCCTCGCCCGCGACCAACAAGGGCTTTGCGACCGTCGCCCAGTGGCCGACGAAGGTTATTTTATAATTACCATTAGGCAAAAAAAAATAGAATTCGGAATTAAATAATAAAAAAATAACCGTAACTCTATTGCAAATAGTTACGCTGTTCCAATAAGACATAAATATTATTTTATAATTATAAATCCGAATTTTAATAAATAAAAAATAATAACCATTGATAAATGCTAAGAATACCTAATAATCATGCACCCACATGTGGGTATAGTAGAGTCAAGCCCACTAAGCCCATCGTCTTCATTTGTAAGAATAGAAAACTTTCACACTTATATATTGGGCCATATGCTCCGCCCTGTTTTATATTGGACAAGGCACTTGCCACACCACCTGCCCAAAGGGTTCTTGGACTGGATAAGAACGCATGGCATGGGAAGATCGTGCCATGGGCCGCCTAGAGCGAGGTGCTAAGCCAACCGGCATCCGTATGGGGTACAACTCGGTATTCAGGAGCACGGCGAGGGGCATGCCGATGATACGCAAGCCACTCTGGGGGGACAACATGATGAATGGAAGGATGCATGGTGAAGGGATGTTGGAGTGGGAGTGGAGGGAGGGATCGTTACTAAGAGTGGGAGGGTGAAGGCATTGGAGTTGGTGTTGAGGAGTGAGGAAGGGAAGGAGATGAGGAAGAGGGTTGGTGAGCTTAGAGAGAGAGAGAGAGATTGGTGGAGGCCGCCTCGGCTGGAGGGAGTGTTGAAGCTGATTTCAAGGCCCTTGTGGAGTTGATTTCTACTTCGTGATACGTTTCATTTCTAGTTTGCTTTGTATGCTCTGTATGGCGATGAGATCTTTGCCAAAGACACCTAAGGAGATAAAGGATGCTTATCCTGCGTAGTGGAAGATTTACATTGATCTTGGATTTTGATAGATAACCAAGCTGACTTTTCTGAAATTTACTATTCAGCGGCTTGGTTGACTTAGAGAGATGAGTTTTGTGCCTTTAGCAAATGCTTCTTTTGGGCTATTGGTACGAGTAGGGGTGTCAATGGGTCGGGTCGGGTCAGGCTTTCATGATACCCGACCCAACCCGAAAACAATAAGGTTGCGCTTGACCCGTCCAGACCCGGCCCAAGACCCTGTTCAGCATACACCCCAAGGCCGGGTCAGGCCAGGTCGCGTTTCGGGTTTTTTTCTTTTCAAACACACACGCGCACCTTTCTTCCACTCTCTCTCCTCCTACTCTTCGTCTTCTTCACCGTTTCTCTTTCTCTAGTTGCAGACAATTCGCAGAGACGAGAGAGAGAGAGAGATGAATTCGGGAGGACATGACCCTGTCGGCGGAAGCGGAGAGATCTGAGCAAGCGAGCAAACGAGCGAGCTTCGGTGAGACGGGGATGGAGGCTGTTAAATATGTCTTGAATTTATGTACTCGGTCCGGTTTATGACCCGACCCAACATATTTTTGTGCGACCTGAAAGTGGAAAGAAAATTGAGATTTAGTTCGCGACGCGAAGGGTTGGGCCGATAGGCCCAACCCGCAGCAAGCGAACAAATCTCCATAGCGGACCGCCCAAGCTGGAGGAAGCGAACCAATGCGCGGGGGGTTCGGGGGCTACGCCCCCGAGAAAAATTTCGGGAGCCCTATTTGTACTGTGGCTAGGTTTTCTCATTGTAGTACAGAGAGTTTTGCTTTCAGAGAGTTTTGGTGAGCCGTGAGGTTTTGTCGTTATTTCGACTTCTGAAATTTGTACTCTCTTTTGATTATAGTGGAATCTGTCTTGCCTCGCCCGTGGACGTAGATCACTTCGTGATCGAACCACGTAAATCCCCGTGTTCTGTCTTTTGTTTTTCCGCATCCGTCTCCAACAGAGGCGTTTGATTTCGTCGCTGATAGACTTAGGGTTTTTCATCCCGCTCTGCGTGTAGAGAGGGGAGAGAGAATGGGAGAGAGACTGAGAGAGAGATGGCTCAGATGAGTCGGCCCAGAGTGTCAATGGGTCGATTCGATTTTACCCCCAACCCTGTGATATCTCAAATTTTAAGGCCAGATCGAGGCCCAACCCCAAAATACCCTAAATTTTAGGGCCGAGTAGGGCCGGGGCGATCCGGGCCAGGCCAGCCCGGGTTTTGTTGACGCCCCTGGGTACGAGGATATAGAGTTCATGTTAGTGTAAAATAAACTACACTAGGCTCTTCTACCGTAGTTCAATTCAGTTTTCACATAGACTTGGTCTAGGTAGACCGGCATGCTCGAAATCGTTGATCGTGTGGGTCCTGCTATCCAACTTTTACATATACTGCAGTCCAGTATTCTAAAAGCCGGATGACGATATTTGCGAGTATGACCACATGAGCAACTGGTAACTTCTGGGATGCGAATAACTGGAAAATTTCCTTCAACAGATGAAGGTTAAGGTTCAGCAAAAGATTGACGACAAAGCGTCGCTCATCTCGCCTGCAAACATCGACAATGAAGCTTCGGTCAGGACCCAAGTCACTTTCCTTCCTACATCTCTCTCCGAGGTCTCCATGCCATCTTGGAAGCTCACGGGCACTGCTTCGAAGAACAGCTTGGCTCGCTTTGTATTCCCGGACATTTGAGTGATCAATTTGTATGATTCAAATTTCTGCTGAACCCTTTTCTTCTATACTGAAATTTTCAGCTTCTTGAGAGCGCACTATCGAAACACGGCAACTCCGGCGTCTGATTTCCTTATCTCTATATTCTTTTTATGTGTTGGATCCGCTTGGTTTCAATTCCAAGCGATTCCTACTAAAATGATTTGCAATTGTTTATTAAGCTCTGGCATCCTTGAAATTTCGGTTCATACACGACAGTTCCAATAATTTGATTCATAACACACGGATTTAGGGATATTTGGTTATGCTTATTATTGAGATCAAATGTTTTGGGATTCACGAAGACAGCTGACGCGAGAAGTTTGAATTTTTGCCTTGTGCTTCTGGAATACCAAAGCCTGATCGAAGAAGATGGTGACGTCATGTTGTAAGAACTCGGGACGCCCTTAGGTTCATTCTCTTGCAAAATGAGTCCTTTTCACTCCACTGGTAATCTGCCCCACGTGTAATGAATGAAGCCCAAATTCTAGCGTGTGAACATCGCCCTCTTCATTGAAAGCACTTACGAAAAAGACATCGATGACTTTATATAGTAAGAAAAAGCTCACATACTCCGACATACTACCATAGGACCACTAGATTTTATAGGAAAATGTCTCAATTATCACTATCACTGCGATTTTTTCCTCTGGTTCTTCACAGTACTGCAATTATTGAAGGTGGAAGAATCAAACGCTGTTACAGAAGAGCAGAGCATTTCAGCAACAGTTCTGCATTTTTCACTTGCTTTTAGTCAGCTTCACAAGGTAGAGATGAGCTCCACGAGAGCCTTGAAATCAGCTGCGGCTCTCCCTCCAGGTCCGGCAGCCTCCGCCAATTTCTCCCTCAGCTCGCCAACCTTCTTCCTCATCGCCTTCCCTTCCTCGCTCCGCAAAACCACCTCCAACGCCTGCACCATCCCGCTCTTCGAGAGGACACCTCCCTCCACCCGCACTCCGATCCCCCACACTTCCTCCACCAACTTCCCGCATATCCTCTGGTCCACCGCCACGGGCCGGCCTATCATCGGCACGCCCGCCGCCATGCTCTCGAAAACCGAGTTGTAGCCGCAGTGCGTCACGAAGGCACCGCAGGCCGGGTGGCCGAGCACCTCCCTCTGTGGGGCCCATGGCACGATCCTCCCGCACGCGGCCGTCCGCTCCTCGAACCCTCCGGGCAGGCACCGGGCCTTCAGCCGGTCGGTCAGGGACCACAGGAACGGCGTCCCGGTGGACTCTAGGGCTTCAGCGAGGGACGCTATCTCGTCCAGCGGCGGGCTGGACAAGGGGCCCGACCCGAAGGATATGTACACCACGGTTTGCGGGCCTCGCAAGTCTAGCCAGGCCAAGCAGCCGGTCTCGTCCGAGGCGGGGAGGCTCGGCGGTGGCAAGGGTGGCGCCAATGTCAACATGCCCAAGTAAAGCAGAATGCTGAACTTGGACTTAAGGTCGGTGGTGAGGGGCTCGGGATCCATCTCCACAAAGGAGTTCATGACAACGGCGGCCGCCCGGGGGATCACATTCCCCAGCTCGCGGAACATGCGGCAAATCGTGGACATGTTCGGGTCCATCGCTAGTTCCTCTGGCAAATCCACCATGCGCATCAGGGACAGCCCCGGGATCATGTCCAGGGTCTGTTCTTTGTCGGTGGCGTCTCGGCTCAGCTGGTGGATGAGGTCGGCGTAGACGTGCATGGATAGAGAGTGCGGAGCCGAAACCCAGAACGAGACCCACGGGACGCGCATTTTCTCGGCTACTTCGCACCCGACCACCGTTATCAAACCGTCGGCCAGCAAGAGACTCACTTTCCTTCCCGCGTCTCGCTCTGCGATATCGACTCCGGCCTGGAGATTCGCGGATGCTGCCCTGAGGAACAGATCGGCTGGATCTCGTGGGTCGCCGACCGCGTCGTGGTAGCCAGCCGGCGGGCCATCGCCGATGTCGTAGACCCTGAGGTTCGACGGTATTGAGGCGGCTCTCGACGGGGGAGGAAAGACGACGCCGTTGGACTTGGCCGTGCTCAGGAAAGAGAAGCGGACGTCCGCGGCGGCTGAGGCGAGCTTGCCGACCAGGTTAGCCAGGACCCAGGGGTGGCTGCCGAAAGGGAAAGCGCAAACCGCGACGTGTTTCTCCGACGGCATGATGGTCGGATATGGTCGTGTGTTTTACGAAGAATTTGGAAGTGAAGAGGGAGTGGGAGCGACAGTAAAAGGAGCGATTGCTTCACCAACCCCTAGCTTCATCAGTTATTTATAAAAATAATTTTTTCTCAATCGAGGACGTGAATTTTATCAGTACACGATCTTACGGTGTCTCTTTGACCACGTCTCAATAGAATCGAGCCATTGGTATGATGAAAATAAAATTTGGTAAAACTCCACGTGACTTTCCTTTGGCAAAAAAACATGCCTGATGTCTTCGTCCTCATTCACGTTAATTGAGCTAACGCGTCCCAACACTCCACATGGATACCACTATACGTCAGCGACGAAGATAGGGTTTAGGTTGACAGAGGCCACAGTCATTGTGGCAAAAATAAAATATGCTGAACTTGTTCCTTGACTTGTTATTCAAACCGAAGGAGAATCAAATCGAAAAGATTCGAAATTTTCGGTTGGGTTTGAGTATTTTTCACACCTGTTTCGTTTGCCAAGCCTGGAAATTTTTGTCAGGAGATTGTAATCAAAGTTACGTACGATGAGTTGTACATTACTTATAATTACATGGGTTAATACCACAAAAAATCTCAAACTGATACATTTGTGATAATTTTACAGCGAATTAATTTTTTTACCATCAAAAACCCCAAACTGGTACATCTGTAATAAATTTATCCCGAACTATTTTTTTTACCACAAAAAACCCCACACTTGTACACTTGTGACAATTTTACTCCGAATTAATTTTTTGACCACCAAAAACCCTAAATTGGTACACCTGTGATTAATTTTACCACAAACTAATTTTTAAATCACTAAAAATCCCAAGCTGGTACATTTGTAATAAATTTACTCTATATTAGTATCCGTTAAGTTGGATTAATATCACGAAAAATCACAAATTTGTAAACTTGTGACAAACATAGGAGTAAAACCTCAAACTAGTACACCCGTCAACTACCACATGTAATCAAATTTAGCAATTTGACAGTAAAATTTAACGAAAACTAATAGAGAATAAATTTGTCATAAGTCTACCGGTTTTGGATTTTTGATAGTCAAAAAATTAGTTTGGGGTAAAATTGTCATAGGTGTACTAGTTTGGAATTTTTTATGGTAAAAAAAATAGTTCGAGGTGAAATTGTCACAGGTGTACCAGTTTGAGATTTTTTGTGGTCAAAAAAATAGTTCGAAGTAAAATTGTCACAGGTGTATTAGTTTGGGGTTTTTTGTGGTATTTACCCTAATTACATTCATTATAAGGACGCGAAAGATCCTCTGTACTATAATTTGTGCAATCATTGGTGAAAAAAAATGAATGTTTTGGGAATTGTCGGCCAGAAGTTGCTTATTTATTTTTAGGGTTAATACAATGAAAAACCCAAAATTGGTACATCTATTATGAATTTACTAAAAACTAATTTTTGATCATCAAAAATCCCAAACTGGTACATTTGTGATAATTTTCCCTCTGTTAAATTAGATTAGTACAACCAAAAATCATAAAATGATAAGTCTGTGGCAAACTGATGAGTAAAACCCTAAATTGGTATATTTGACAATTGCTATGTGTCATCAAACTCAGCAACTTGATGATAAAATTTAACAGAAATTAACGGGGGTAAATTTATCACAGATATACTAGTTTGAGGTTTTTAGTGGTCAGAAAATTAGTTTTTGGTAAATTTATTATAAATGTACTAGTTTGGGATTTTTTATAGTATTAACCCTTGCTTTTATTGAGCAATCACAAATACCCTAGCTAACCAAATATAGTTTACTCCAAGGAAATCAGTGCAACCTTTCCTAGCCTTTGAATTGATGCGAAAACAATGTCACCCCGGCCAGCCTCGACTTGACTGGTGGGTGACGGAGAGAGAGAGTCTCTACGCTAACCCACTAGACGGACAATCAACCCTAGGGAAATAAGCTATCCCGATTCACTAGTCTAGCCCGAGAGCATCACTTTTTGGAGTGGCAAGTAGTTGAATTGAAGGAAAGGGGCAGCAAATTGAATGGGTTCTGCAATCGGGCTCATCCTCTTTCCTTTCGTTCAAACTTCATTTCCATGTCATCTAGGTCCTTTTCAGCTCTCTTCCTTTCGTTACGTTTGTCTTTGCGCTGCATGGAAAACTGTGGATGGACAAAGAAAAAGGTCACTATAAATTGTCCGCTGCAAAATCGGTAAGCTTTATTACTCATGCACAGACCACGCGCAACCACGTCCAAGTTATTACCGCCACATGATTTTTTTTGTATGGTAAGACGAATTGCAAGGTTTAGGGACCCATTTCAGCTCGAAACCTATCAGGGGGCCTATTTTTGTTTGTTTGCATTAATGGAACCGTCAATTTGTTAAGCAAGGTGTCTCGATCACTAGTCACCACTTGCTCGAGGTGGTGATAGTTAGGAGTGAGCACCAGTCCCGGTCCACTTCGGGAACAAGACGGGATTGGCCGGTTCTGAGCGATTTCCACGAGAATCTTCCCAATTCTCAAAATTTGGAACCGGTGGGAACCGGACTGGCTGCCCTAAAATCAAATTTAGTGCTCGAACTCTTCACCTCATACTTAAAAGCAGAACAAACACTAAAAGCTACAAGCCTTACCTGCTGTTATGTGCAAGATTAATCGCTAATTATGATTACATCGAATGATGTTGACGTCAAATTTGGACCACATTTCGTGTGCAAGTTGGAGAGACAAATCTCATCTCATGTTACACGAATTGGAGATTTAAGAAGCGAAAACAACTATGAAAGAAGTTGAGTTGCAAAATCCCTTAACAAATCCATTGTATATCTACTCAGTCTTTCGTTGAGTGAGAAGATGGCGAAAGTTTGTTACCTCATTTTCATTTTTACGTCGTTTTTTTTCTTTTTTTTGCCTATCCTCACAATGTAACCTCCCTGTTGCTTATAAGTGAATCCCAAACTATACTTCCGCATTGGTTTCTTACTTCAAGCAAATATTGACATAAGCAACTGTCGTGACTTTTTCAGAGATGAACTACCAAGGAAAGCTAATGAGCTACTAAACGGGAACAAAGATTCCTCTCACAAGCTAATCACTCGTGTTTAACGCGGACTCTTTTAAAACTTATCAATCGTAACTTGGTACTTGATTTAACATGCAATTTTTTTACTTTTTGGAGTCACTACTAATCAATTATAAGTCGATTAGACACTCAAATAAAACGAGGGAATACATTTTGTTTCTACGAACTAGAGATTCAATTGGTTTGAGAACTATGCTACGTTTGATTAATCTAACGCCCCTTTAGTACATTTTCTCTTTATTTCAAAAATGTTTTGCATGCAGTCTTATCAATCTTTATCCTATGTCACTAACATATGAGGGGTAATCATGCAGGTACACAATCAAGAAAGTAATACTTAATAATTAAAGCAATAAATATATTGTTAAAAATTTTATAAAAAACTAGATGCGCTAAGCGAAGCAAAGCATATCACTATCCATCATCACGAAATTTCTGTAAACTATTGCTCATAAAAAAAAATGCCGAGAGAATGCTAGCATACATTCTATACTAATCCCTTTTTTTTGTATTTTCTACACCTAATTCATTATCTAAGAAAATGCATGATTGAACTCTAAAATTCTGTATGACAGGAATTGACTTACATGTACTAATTAAATTACTAAATGGCATGCAGGAATGATATGGTTATATGACATTCATGATGGCTAAACGACTTATTATCGAATTAATTCTCAGCGTTATCCATGCGAGATATCAATTAAAATTAATTCTAAATGACATGGATCCACTAAATGACATGCAATTTGTAGTTTACAAAAATTGATATTCCTAACTAATACAATCTACATGGTACTTTCTAATTCAGTATTTTTTTTTGTTCTTTTTCTTTTATTAGTTAACAGAAGAATTATTTTTGTTATTTTTGTTATTTTTTATTAATTAACTAATACTATCTACATGGTACAACCGGCACTAACGTGGATATTTTAAATAATTTTTTTGTTATTTTATTTATTATTATTTTTTTATATTATCAAGGGCCTTCGCGCCTTCATCCGTGGCTAGCAAAAAGCTCTTCAAATTACTACAATCATTTCAAATTTGCCTTTAACTTGGAATGATTATCGAAAGAAACTTCTCCACATGACCAAGAACCTACCGTGGATAATTTGATAAAATACATTCTAATTGAGGTAGGTTCTCGATATCATGAGGTTATATATATGAAAGAAGTTGCAAACAAAGTGCATTTTATTGAAAATGGCAACGTGAGTAGAGACAAAAATCATAAGACGGGAAACAAGAGGAAATTCAAGGACACCAACTATTGATACCTAAATTTTGACAACCCCATTTAGCCATAAGAAAATTAAGGATCGACCCCAAGCACTAAACAAAAATATTATTAATTTTCATATTATGAGAATTTTAATTAATAATAGGCTTGCATAAATTGCATTGTATTGGATTGGCGCTAATGGCTTTAAGCAAGGAGGCCGTAGGCTTAATTAAATTTTCAGGACTGAACCCACATTTGACCAAGCCCGTAGTCTCCCTTGATGTGGCTGAAAATTCCCCATGTGCATGGTACATATAGGTGTTCTGAACTGGGGAAGTGGATGGACCATAATGGAAGGGAACAAGTTAGAGAACGGGAAGTTCATGAGATCTTGGAGATACCCAGCAAGGTGAACATTTTATATAGTCTTGAATCCTTGAGATACTGAAAAAGACTAATGCATGGTAGTTCGTAAGTTAATAGAAATTAGCAGCTTGGATATACTCACGGATTGCTGATAGAAGTGATTGTTTATATCAACTCCGAAGCATTTGTTTATAACGTATTTTTGTGATTTGGATAAGACCCAAATATATATTTTACTTGATCTGCAGGTGCAAAAATTTGACAGCTAGTCACATATTTGGAAATTCATAAGATTATTCGAGGAAGAATCCAATCTATTATCAATCCTTTGCTGACAAGTATTATGTACTAATATAAACGACTCTATTTGTGGAAGCAACAAGATTGTTGGAAGATTTGATTATATAGGCGATAGATTTCTGGTAATTTGATTACTTATTTTCAACGGATAAATTGATCATCTTGATTATTATCTAATAGCTAGTTTGGAGATTGAAAACTATATAATAAGATCAACCTACACTGAAGGTTGATGGTGTGATCTACCAAGCTTCGGGTAGAAACAGAAGTAGGTTACTCTAAAAGATTACTAATGAAATTTAGCTTGTTGGTGGTTGTTAGTCTAAAACAGTAGGTGTAAGCTTGATCGAAGTCGACTCGCTATAAATTTGCGTGTTTTTATCTCTCTCTATTTCTCTCTGTGACTCTATGATAGAAGCAACGCAAATTTATTGGGTGGGCAATAACCAAGAAGTAAAGGCAACAACCAAGTAGGTCCACCACCTGGCACCAAGAAGTAAAGGCAACAACCAAGTACACCACCAGGCACCACTCATGGATTCAACATCATCGGTAGGTCCATCTAAGAGGTAGGTGTCATGGTGGGGGTGGGGTGGTTTGGTAGCGCTAAGCGGCGGCGGAGACGAGTCCACGTCCACTAATGTCCTGTCCGCACATCTGTCGTATTTCTCATATTGGAGGAGCAATTTATATTGCATTATTATTAACCAAGTGCTATAATAGGAACGAGTATTTAAGGCGCGATTTAAAAGGTGCGAAGTAAATTTCAAGTTCAGTTATATCTATCCAAGCACTATTAATTAGACATGTTATCCATGGATAAGTTGTTATACTTTCGAAAGAAGGTACCTTACAAATAGAACACACTGGAGTTAACTCTGACCATTTTTCAATCAAAGTTACCATCATGTGCTAGTCCCGTGTTTTTATAATTTGACGCTTGGAAATTGAAGTACTTTTATGCCGGTATAATGCAGCATGTGCTCTATATGTTTCAGTATACTGCAAACGAACATGTATTTTTCCGTAAATTGAAAAAACAAGCAAACGAACATGTATTTCATTGAAAATCACTTATCTATGTGCAATTCACGTAAAAAAATACGAGTGTGTTCCTAACAGATATCTAGAGCGCTATCTCATATTTGTCACTCTTCATTGTCCTTGCTCTTCCCTGGTTCCCACACAAAGTAGCTGGCGAGTTTTTACCTTGCTCCCCGGAAACATCATTCCGAGGTCAAGAAGCAAACAACAGTTGCCTTGTCCACTTGTGAAGCTCAATATATAGCTGAAGCAGGAGCAGCTTGTGAGAAAATTTGGTTGAGGAAGGTCTTGAGTGAGCTGGGTCAGGAACAAGTGGAGGTCACTGTTTTAAAGTGTGATAGTGCTTCAGCCAGAGCTTTGAGTCGAAATCCAGTCTTCCATGGTCGATCCAAGCACATAGAGATTAAGCATCATTTTTTGAGGGAGCTGGTAGCTAGAGATGAAGTTAAGTTGGATTTTTGTAGGACAGAAGAGCAAGTAGCTGATGTGTTAATTAAAGCTTTATCACGTTGGAGGTTTGAAAAACTTAGAAGTCAACTTGGTTTAACCAACTTTGAATCAAGGGGGGATGTTAAGAAGTGATTCAAAGTCGAATTCCTTATTTTTAGGAGGCAGTTAGCTAGTTACGTAGTTAACAATAAATTAATTTGTTAGCGGATTCTTAGGAGCCATATCTTGCTGCTTTTAAGTTTTGTGAATTTTATTTATTGCTAATTTATATTCTCAAAAAGTGCGCTGAATAAAAGTCCTCCACTTTCATAATCTCCTTTGTTTTAGGTGTACTTTCTGTCTTGTGAGCTTGATTTGTATGAAGTAACCTTCTTATTGATCCAAAACCTCTTGCTTTATCATTTATTTATAGAGAAAAGTTTTAGTGTGTCTTGGGAAATGTTGCGCAGGAGAATTTAAATTAAGTTACTTAAAATAATTTGCATTTTATTCATTATTACATTTTAATACATGGTCTTAGAGGATCCTCTATACTCTAATTTGTGCTCCCATCGTTGAAAAAATAAATACTCTCAAGATGGTCAGGCCAGACTTTGCAACTAAGATCATCTAAATTGACTGAACGCCTTGCTTCCGTTCAACCAACGATCATCTCCAGCAATCATTCAGGCCATTAAAATGTCCAAAATCCAAAAGCATAAATCGAGAGATAGATAGAGATCACATGAATATGAAGAATATTTAGAATTCGTTGTTAAGCTATACACTACAGTACTTCAATACGGGCAATTGAAGTTTACCGTAGGATGATTGTCTCAACTACACCAAGGCAAAAATCATGGGACCAACAAAAGAAAAAGGTTACTACATAATACCTGCTGCAACATCAGAGGACATAGGTGTCGCATGATAACCATTCTGGTTCTGTCCAAAACTGGTTTTTTGCTCCCGAAATCAGTTTTGGACTAGAAACCCGTTTATTAACGCAATTTAATTTTTCTATTTCTGGGACAAGTTTTTGAATAAGGTATCTTGATGACCGGTCACCTACTGTTCTGGGTTGGGGTGATTCCCGACTCCTCGGTCATCAAAATAGCAGGAAACGTATCAAAAAAGTTCTCAACATATTACATTAAGACTAATTTAATCCTAAATCTTTCAAGTAAATCAATTTAATCTAATACATTTTCACATTGGTACCATTCAATCCATTTGATAAATGTAGGCCAGAAATTACTGACAAGGAGCCGTCCTACGTGGCACGACTAGCACTGGCGTTGACATTTTAAAATTTTTTTGAATTTTTTTCTTTTCCCTTTTCTTCTTTTTTAATCTTTTCCTTCTTCTCTTTTTCTTTTCTTTCCTTCATTTTTTTATTTTTTATTTTTTATTTTTTTTAATCCTTATCGCCAGCCTCCGTGATGGGCAGCCGGCCGCCCAACCAACATAAGTTATCAGTTCATGTAGATCTTTAAATGCGAGACTTCCTAGTATTAGGACCACCTAAGAAGACAAATATCATTACAAAAAAACTGGATTTTTGCCACGAAAATTTACGACGAAAAAATTTTCGTCGCAAATTTGCGACAAACTTTCCAACGAAAAATAAAATTCGTTGGAAATTTCTAACGAAAAAAAATTCGTCCCAAAATTCATTGGAAATTTTCAACGAAAAATTTTTCGTTGGAAATTTCCAACGAATTTTGCGACGAATTCAAAAAAACCCGGTATTGTTCGGTATTTTTTATATTCGTGAGAAAATTCGTTGGAAATTTTCAACGAATTTTCCAACGAATTTCAATTTTACGGGCAATTATTTTAGTGTGTACAATTTTCGTTGGAAAATTCGTTGGAAATTTCCAACGAATTTTACAACGAATTTCAATTTTCGGGCAATTATTTTAGTGTGTATAATTTTCGTTGGAAATTTCCAACGAAAAAAATTCATTGGAAATTTCCAACGAATTTCAATTTTCAGGACAATTATTTTAGTGTGTACAATTTTCGTTGGAAAATTTGTTGGAAATTTCCAACGAATTTTCCAACGAATTTTAATTTTCCGGGCAATTATTTTAGTGTGTACAATTTTCGTTGGAAAATTTCCATACAATTTTCCAACGAATTTTAGATCTTCCGGGCAATTATTTTAGTGTGTACAATTTTCATTGGAAATTTCGTTGGAAATTTCCAACGAATTTTAATTTTCTGGGCAATTATTTTAGTGTGTACAATTTTCGTTGGAAAATTCGTTGGAAATTTCCAACAAATTTTCCAACGAATTTTAATTTTCCGGGCAATTATTTTAGTGTGTACAATTTTCGTTGGAAATTTCCAACGAATTTTTCAACGAATTTCAATTTTTCGGGCAATTATTTTAGTGTGTACAATTTCAAAAGCTCTAACCTATCGCTCCACTCTTCTCCTCCTTCTCTTCCTCCGCATCCTTCATCTCCACCTCCTGCACCTTCTTCTCTTCCTCCACTTCCTTAGCCGCCGCCGCCGCCTTCGCCTTCTTAGCCCTCTCCCGCTCCCTCTCCTTCTCCCTCTCGACCTACCTCAACTTCTGCTTCTGCTTCTGCTTCTCCCTCGCCGCCCTCAACACCGCTGTGACGTACCTCTCCGCCCCCACATGCGCGAGGAATTCGCTCTGCTTGGCCACGAACTCGAAGGCCTCCTCAATGAATCCCAGCGGGCCGGACGGATCGAACCTCACTCTGAACTCCGCCGCGGCAGAGGAGGAGGAGGAGGCCGAGGGCTTGGCCTCAGGTTGCTTCTCCTCTTCCTCCTCGAAGTCAGAGATGATCGCCATGGACGGCGAGCTCCGGGAGGGATCGAATCGGCAAGCTCGAGCTCGCCGGCCATGGCGAGCGTTCTGGGCGAGCTCGGCCCTCGCCATGGCCGGTGAGGCCTAGCCTCATCGCCGACGAGGGCCGAGCTCGTCGGCGACGAGGCTGGCCCTTGCCAGCGGCAAGGTTGGCCCTCGCTAGCGGTGAGGGCGATTTTTTGACCAAAAAAAAAATTTCGTTGGAAAAAAAATTTCCACGATTTTTCGACCAAAAAGAAAAATTTTGTAGTTTTTCTAACGAATTTAGCCACGAGTTTTCCAACGAATTTTCCAACGAAAAAAAATTCGTCGCAAATTTCCAACGAAAATTGAAATTTTTTGTTGGAAAATTTTCCGACGACGAATTACCCACGAATTTTTTTTTGTTGGAAAATTTGTTAGAAATTCGTTTTTCCATAATTTTTCGTTGGAAATTTCGTCGGAAAAAATTCATTTTTTTGTAGTGTATAATGATTTTAACAATACTTGCTATGTCGCCATCCCTTGACCTATCTAACCCAAAAGTCATTGGATGCGACATGTGTATTGTAACGACCGATTCAACGAGACCTATCTAACCCAAAAGTCATTGGATGCGACATCTGTATTGTAACGATCGATTCAACGAGGGCAGAGAGTGTTGCTGAGGCGAGAGAGCCTGGACAATAGCGGCTCATGCCAAGCTTCTAGGATGGCAAATGGGCCAAGAATAAACCAAACTGTACACCGAATAATGGGAGAGCGATTTTGGGATATATATGTGAAATATGAAATCAACTTATGAAGACACTTTTTCATGTAATGACAATACTTAGCTTTGGAATTCCAAAATTAAGCATACTCAGATGGGCGCACTACCAGGATGGGTGATCCCCTAGGAAAGTGACCTCTTGTACACCAAAGGATAAAATAGTGAGACTCTGTATAGGACAAGACAAAGTGGACAATAACTAAGTAAATTAAACTAAGAATGTCGAATGTACATTCACTCACAACCAAATTGAAATACCTTAGTGAATTAATATAGGGACGTCAGGTGTGCATTCACTCACAACCAAATTAAAAGTGAGTCCTAAAGTAAGTTCATGGTATACACTAAGAGTAGTAATTGGATGCATCTGGTGTATGTGCGTGCGATGCATCTCCATCGTCAAAAAGATGGTCTCTTTGTTAAATCACGACATTTAGGATATGTTTGTTTGAGAGAAAGTGTTTTTTTGACTTTCACCCATTTGGTTCATCGAAAATAACTAGTCAACTGAAAACACTTTGTGGTCAACAAAAATATCATGCATAAATTTAGAAAAGTGAATTCCTAAATCTAAAGATGTGAAAATACTTTCTAAAATTGCTCTTGTCATCCTTTTTAAATTTATTTTTAATTTTTAATTTTTTTTTCTTCTTTTTTTTTTAATTTCTGCCTCGGCCAGTCGCCGGGCCTCAGCAATGGCCAGTGACCGGCCACAAGCACAGGCTGACAAGGCCTCGCCAGATCCTAGTGAGATTGAGCTCGAGATCGAGATCGATCGAGATTCGGCGGACGGAGTCAACGCAAAGGGAGGCAAGGTCGTCAGAGATGTGGCAGTTGTGGTGGTGGAGAGGAGGAAGCACTGGTGCGTGAGGTGGAGAGCGGGTAGGAGGGAAAGGGCAAAAAATAAAGAAAAATAAAATAAAATAATTATTTATTTATTTAAAATCGATTTTTTTGCTTGAGATAAAGTTATAAGATTGAAATCATTTTTCAAATGAAAATCAAAAACCTGAAAACGTTTTTTAGTCTTGTATTTGCAAACAAAGGAAAAGTATTTATTTTCCTGGAAAATAATTTCCCGGAAAGCATTTTATTTTATCACGCAGTTTTCCACCAAATAAACGCATCTTAAAAGTCGAAACGGACCTCAACATACATTATGAAATCCTTCTCCTTATTAGTAGGCCACGCATAAACCACAAGCTGTGCACCGTAGCTCATAGGGTCATTACACATGACATAGGTCTGATTTGGAGATGAATAACAGGAGAAATACAAAGTCTTACTTATATAATTGATTTTGGGGCGGATGTAACAGACCGTCGTCGGAAGCTTGAACAAGACTAGATCGTTCGAAGACGGACCCATCAGAAGTCCATCCCGTCATCAAGAGCTCATAAGGTTTCAACAGACATCTATCACTCACTACCATTGCCAATTACTTTTGTATTTCCATAGTAATGCAATTTATTGAAGGCGGAGCTTTTTAGTATAATCTTCCATCTCATCACTTGGCTTCACAAGGTAGAGATGAGCTCCACAAGAGTCTTGAAATCAGCTTCTGCTGGCTTCACAAGGTAGAGATGAGCTCCACAAGAGTCTTGAAATCAGCTTCAGCTCGCCCTTCTGGCCCCGCAGCCACCAGCAGTCTCTTCCTAAACTCACCAACCTTCTTCCTCATCTCCTTCCCTTCCTCGCTCCTCAGCACCACCTCCAGCGCCTTGACCATCCCACTCTTCGTTACGACCCGTCCCTCCACTCCAATTCCGATCCCCCACACTTCCTCCACCGACCTTGCGGTCAGCATCTGGTCCGCCGCCACGGGCCGGCATATCATCGGGACACCCCCCGCAATGCTCTCGAAGACCGAGTTGTGACCGCATTGCATCACGAAGGCCCCGCAGGCCGGGTGGCTGAGCACCTCCGTCTGAGGGGCCCATGGCACGATTCTCCCGTGTGCGCTCGTCCGCTCCTCGAATCCTACAGGGAGGCACTGGGCCTTCAGCTGGTCGTTTAGAGACCACAGGAACGGGGTCCGAGTGGACTGTAGGGCTTCGGCGAGGGCCGTTATCTCGTCAGGCGTCAGGTTCGTCAAGGTTCCGGACCCGAAGGATATGTACACCGCCGTTTGCGGGCCTAGCGAGTCTAGCCAGGTCAAGCAGCCGGTCTTGTCTAAGGCAGGGGGGCTTGGCCTCAAACCCAAGTAGAGCAAAATGTTGAACTTGGACTTAAGGCCGGCTGTGAGGGGCTCGGGATACATCTCCGCAAAGGAGTTCATGACGACGGCCGCCGCACGTGGGATCACATTCCCCAGCTCCCGAAACATGCGGGAAATCATTGACGTCTCCTGGGCCTTCACTAGTTCATCAGGCAAATCCGTCATGCGCATGACGGACAGTCCTGGGATCATGTCCAGGGCTTTTTCTTCGTTGGCGGCGTTTTGGCTCAGCTGGAGGATGAGGTCAGCGTGGACGTGCACGGATAGAGCGTACGGAGCGCCAGTCCAGAACGCGACCCACGGGACGTGCATTTTCTCCGCCAATTCGCATGCAACCAATGATACCAAACCGTCACTCAACAAGAGACTTACTTTGCTTCCCGCGTCTCGCTCTGCAATTTCAACACCGGCTAGAAAATTCACAGGGGCTGCTCTAAGGAACAGATCGGCTTCCACTCGTGGGTTGCTGGCCACCTTGTCGTAGCCAGCCGGCAACCCATCGCCGACGTCGTAGACTCCGAGGTTTGACGGCAATAAAGCGGCTCTTGATGGAGGAGGGAAGACGGAATCGTTGGACTTGGCCGTGCTTAGGAAAGAGAAGCGGACGTTTGGGGCGGTCGCGGCAAGCTTGCAAACCAGTTTGGCGACAGTCCTGGGGTGGCTGCTTAACGGGAAATTGCAGACTGCAACGTGTTTCTCCGACGGCATGATGGTTGGATTTGGTTGTGAGCTTTATGACGAACTTGGAAGGGGGGCGAGAGAGAGTGGGAGGGACAGAAAGAGAGATTGCTTAAGAAACTTGCCTCTGGCTTTATCATTTATTTATAGAGAATTATTTATAGAGAAATGTTTTAACAACAAGTCAAACCAGTGGGTCAGATAGAAAATAATAAATCTATTAACCCTTTTCGATCCATTTTCATGCGATACAAATCTCGTAATTCGTACTCGAGCCGATCCACACCCAACACATATCCACCAAAATTGAGTTTAGAGTGGTGCGAGCTCGAGCAAAAGAAAGAGAGAACGAAGAGTCATAGAATTAAATTAAGTCTACGTAAGTTATAAATTCATTTAATATTTGTGTTATATTTAAACTCATATAGAACTCATTATTTATTGAACATAATTAACCCGTACAATAACTCAACTCATTATATATGAGTTAAAAAATAAATTTATGACCATTTTAACTAGTCTAATAACAGAGGACGGTCCATATTCTAACAACTGGATTTATGAAAAGAGAGTTCTCCTTGACTGACTGTTGATTGAGTGTGTCAACTACCCACGACGGCAAATTTTCAGGGAAACAACGGAGGAAAAGGTCACTGCGTATTTTCTGCCGCAACATCAGAGAGTCTTATCACCGCCGCATGATTTTGTAGCGTTATGAGCACATTAAAGACGGGTTACCGGCTAGGTACCCGACATTAATTTAACATTCATTATGGCGCCGATGTTTGGGTGATAATCGATATAAAAATTAATATCACGAAAAATTTTAAATTATATACTTAAAATAAATTTATCTCAAATTAATCGCCATCTGTTTGTTTTCGTGAAATTAAATTAATATCACAAATTGATACACATGTAACAAATGGTAATAAAACCTCAAACCGGTACACCGTCAATTGTCACGTGTTATCCAACTAAGCAATTTAACAATAAAATTTAACGGAAACTAACGGAGGGTAAATTTGTCATAGGTGTGCCAGTTTGATATTTTTGGTGGTCGAAAAATTAGTTTATAGTAAATTTGTCATAAGTGTACCGGTTTGAGATTTTTCGTAATATTAATCTTTAATAGAACGATCAATTTGTTGAGTAATATATCTTGATGACCGATCACCCCGTCTACTCCAGGTTGTGTTGATTAATTTGTGTTATTGAAATATGTCAATTTTTGTGTTATTTTATTATAGTAATTAGTTTTTGGTGATAAATGACGTTAGGTTGAAATTAATTTTTGTGTTCTAGTGATAATTTGAGATTTTGTGAGATCGCTGTCAATTGTTCTAAAGTTAAGTTGTTAGATGAACCCATGATTTATTATTTAAATATTCAAACACTCCCCCTCACTCTTAGATTGTCCTTTTGTCTAGTATTAAGCGTGGAAATATTTAATTGGAGAAACAAATGAAGCTTGGAAAGATTCGAACTCAGGACCTCCAGCTTTGATACCATGTAAAATTCTGTGAGACCACTGCCACCCATTATAAAAATTTAAACCGTTAAATGAAGGTATGATTGATTATTTAAATATTATAACATACAGATGTCAATGTTTTTAACATTGCATATATGTCATATGCTTATATAGGGAAATTATGGATACATGAAAGTGGTGAAAAACTTTCGCGTCATATATTATTCATAGCACTATTACGACATCAAACAATGAGCATGAGAACATACTTTTGAGCTAAAATCCTCGGCTTGCGGCTGCACAACACTAGAAAGAGGTTTCCTATCAGGTTCCACAAGCGGGCTAGGTTTGTAATTATCATAGAAGTAAGATCTTTTAACGACGTGGTTTATTTACTCAGCGCGACTTTGTTACGTTTTCATCAAGATACTTGAGCTGCATATAAGGAGAATCCTGATGGTGTTACCTTCGACTTGCTAAACCTCGCTAGAGGGTCCGGATTCTCGTGTAGCTGTTAATTGGCGTTAGGTATTTGACACAGAATCATGATCGTAATCGTGCCACACAGAATAGCGGCATGCGCGTGGAGGGTGAGGATGGCGGTAAGGTAACACGCTGAACTGTTTCGGCGTCTTGCAAGGTTTCATCTGGTCGACATATGGTGGGGGCGGTCGAGTAGTTCGATTTGATTGTAAAAATGGTACGATTTGGCTCGTGATTGATTTGTACATTTCGCTACTCTGGCGACAGAAGTATTCTCTAGTTATCTGTAAACTCAACTATCAACACAGATGCATATTAGGCGGGAACTCCCGAAACCATGTACATTCCGGATGAGAACATTGAGTCTGGTTGATTGCATGGAGAGGACTTGGAATTTGAGGATGTTGGTGTTTTTTAGCTCAAGCAACATGAGATGCTGGCTTCTTCAACGATGATGTCGAAGGCGATTTACATGTAGAAAATAATTCCAAGTCAGAAGAAGAGCTGATGGAGAGGGCAATTTTTTAAATCATCATTACTATTCACAATGAAAAATTACTGATACTTGCTTATTATGAAGCTTTCTTGAACAATATATGTTTATAAGTTCATCTTAATGCAATGCGATGGTCATGGCTCCGTCATTTTTCCCCACTAACGGAGAATTTCTGATCGCTCATATTTCATGAAAACTGGGACTACTAACTTCATCGGTTTTCAAGATAGAAATAGAAGGGAAAAGCGAAGGTGACTGTGCCGTGATTTCTCTATCGATGCTGAACCTGGGAACCTGAATAGCCTTTTTGCCCAAAACCATCTGCTTATATTCTGGGCTCATGACTAGGCAGACTATTTGTGACGTAAAATTGCTGGCAAATGCTTACATGAAAATTTTCAAGTGTCATAAAAGCAGACGGTCCTACCCGCGCCATAAATGACGAGTCAACTTCAAAAGGTCATATTAAATCGAAGAGAATTGCGAGATCTTCGAAGCTACAAACAAGCTATATATGCCGGTTTGGGCAATGTTTGATCTCCAAATTCACGTATGTTCCTTGATTTCCAGGCCTTCAAAGATTTCAAACATGTTTTGCAGATTTTTAGGATGCACTTTGAGGACTTTCTCCTTTATCAATATATTTTTCCTTAATTCTCTTATTTGATTTTAACTATTTAATTATTTCCTAAAAGGCGACCATCATCCTATAATTAGGTGCCTAAGGCATTGTAAACGACACTTCATTATTCAAAATGAACATTTCCTTTTAGAATTCTTTTCCAAGTATATCTTCCTCTGCGTCAATTTGGTTGAAGATAGAAAGGGAGCTTTATTTTGTCGGAGAAAATTGCTAATAACTTGTGATCACGTAGAAATAACAGTGTAAGAATTTTACTTCATCATAATTATTTAGGAAAATTTATATTCACCCAATATCTAAATTTCACTTTTTTCGCATGTACTTTATCATAATTCGACCAATCTTTTGGAGAAATGTTGACATACCGAACAAGTCACCAACTTAATATTGTGTGCAATCCGACTGCATAATCTAAGTTTAGATTTGCAAAAGCTAAATTAATTAAGTACACAACTATAATAATTACTGTATATTGGCGAGTGTGTAAGAAAAGTATTGTAACTGATAATATCCCAAAGCCCAAGTACGGAATATCCCACCTTCTACTTAATACTCCAATCCCCTACACTTCCTCTATCATCCTCCCATTCATCATATTGTCCGCCCAGAATGGCTTGCACACCATCGACGCGGCCCCAGCCACGCTTTCCAACATCGAATTGTACCCGCAGTGCCTCGCATGGACACCACACGCAGGGTGGCTCAGCACCTGGCCCTGCGGTGCCCACGGGACGAGTTTTCCATAAGCTCTTGCCCGCTCCTGGAGCCCCTCGGGCAAGTAGCCCATCAGGAGTTCCTTGAGCGACCATAAAAATAGAGTCTCGGCGGATTCCGAGGCTTCCCTGAGAGCCGATACCTCACTTGGTGACGGCGTTGCCAACGTCCCGAGGCTCTCTGGCATCTGGTCGTGTCAAGCAGCTGGTGGTATCCAAGGCAGAACTCCACCGTAGCGGCGGTGGCAGGAACGACACCATGAGGCACCCCAAGCGAAGGAGGATCTTGAACTTGGACATTAGGTCTGCTATCCGGTGTGTTGGCTTCGCTTCCATGTTGGAGTTCATGACAACGGCAGGGTGCTGCGTGGGAGCATCAGGCACAGCGCACACAAGTATTGACGTGTCCTGGTCATCGATTAATTGACTCACTAAATCTGAAATGCGTAGGTGATAGTTTGTTCAAAAGTGCCTTGTCCCACGTCGAAAAGATATGAGTGTGCGGACCAATATGTAATGGAAAGCCTCTAGCCTTTCAATTGTATACCATGAGCTACGTGGGAAATCAAGAGGTCATTAACAGCTCACATTAGAACTCCACAGGTTCTCCTAGATCATAGACTCCAACGTTTGGGGGTCGCTTGGCTCCCGACAGCGGAGGGAAAATGACACCGTTGAACTTGACCGTGTTCAAGAAGGAGAAGCGGACGTACGGGGGCGGCCATCGTGAGCTTGAGAAGGAGGTTGTCCAGGGGGCTCCTCCAGATAAAACCAACAAGAGTTGCATAACTTATATTGGGATAGGAGATGAAACATTTTTATGCCTATTCCTTATTAGGGTCCATTATTGGAACAAAGGATCCTATTCGATGTTTATCATATATGGTCCTTTTCCTTATATTGTTGTTTGTACTTTTTGTGAACAACTGTGCTATGATTCGGATACAGGGCATTACTCTCCCTTGGAACCTAACTTTAGTGTGAATTTGCTCTCAAATCCAAGAGAATCAGATTTGTGACAAGATTTTGATTAAGCAAAAAATAATATAAAAAAGTCATTCAGGTGTATCTGAAATTTATCTCTACGCAGACGTATGTGTAGTTGAAACTTGAAACAATCATTCTACAATATACTTCAATTGCACAAAGGGTCGCTAGACACGATCATTGGTTGAATCATGCTAGGCTTTGAGTCGATTTAGGTAGCCTTAGTTACAAAGTCTGGCTTGACAATCCCAAAAATATTCATCTTTTTGACAGGAAGATCACAAATTAGAGTATAGAGGATCTTCACATCATTATATGTATAATTTAGATGCACGAGTGCAGAGACTCAACGATGTGTAGGCATATGATATTATTGCTCTCTTATCGGCTTCACGTGCAAATCATGATCTCCAAGAGTTTGGCATTGTGGCAAGCTATATTTGCACAACGAGCAAAAATTGTTACTTTTGGAATAAATTCTTTCAAATGCTATATTCAGTCACAATTACCAAAGAGAGTATATTTTACTCTAATTAGGGATGGAAAAACAAATGATGCAAAAAAGATATCGAACTCATTCGTAATCACACCAAAATTCAAATGGAGAGTTTATTTCATAGCTAGAGCATCAAAAGAATAAAACTTGAGTTAATGAAATCGATCTACTAAATAATACACGGACTAGAATGGACTTTTAAGTAAGTAGGTTTTATTTAAGAACCAATAGCAATCTGACATACTCTGCTGCAAGTTGGAGCAAGTGCATGCCACTCATGAAGTAGAGACGAGCTCCACAAGGTCCTTGAAATCGGCCTCAACACTGCCATGCATGAGGCCCAGCAGCCTGCACCAATCTCTCCCTCAACTCACCAACCTTCTTCCTTATTTCCTTCCCGTCCTCACTCCTCAACAGCACCTCCAATGTCTTCACCATCCCAGTCTTCGATATGATTCCACCATCTACTTTCACTCCAATCCCCCACACTTCCTTTATCATCTTCCCATTCATCTTGTTGCCTGCCCAGATTGGCTTGCATACCATCGGCACGCTCCCTACCACGCTCTCGAACACCGAGTTGTACCTCTAGTGCATCACATAGACCCGAACGCTGGGTGGCTCAGCACAGGACCAATTTGCCATACTCTCTCGTCCGCTCCTGGAGCCCCTCGGGCAAGTAGCCCATCAGGTGTTCCTTGAGGGACCATAGAAATGGGGTCTTAGTGGATTCCAAGGCTTCCCCAAACGCCAACACCTCCCCTGGCGACTGTGTTGCCACTGTCCAGAAGCATATGTACACGACGCGTCCTAGGGTCTCTGGTGTCTAGCCACGTCAAGCAATTGGTAATGTCAGGTGCGGAGCTCCACGGCGGCACCCGGAACAACCCCTTGAGGTGAAGCGGCTAGAACTATCTGTTGGAAATATGGGATAAATTGATGGTGAATGAATGAGAAATCGATGCTCAAAGAACACCCTTGAGTTGGAAGTGGAAAGTGGAAAAATACTAGTCCCACATCGGAAAAGAAAGAAGGCTATAGAGTACTTTATATACAGTTACACTTATTTAAAGTGGTAACTATCATAGCACAAACTCTTTGCCTCGCGCGCAAGCGCAGGGGTGCAAATCCAACGCCCGACATGCTGAACTTGGGCGCGAGCACACATCCCGCGTACACGATTGCAGGATCGAAAAGTGGGCCTCGCTACAAGCCCAATTTTAATCGTCCGTTATTCGTATTGATTTTGTAACGAAATCGATCGTTATTATTCTCGAATTGCTCTCCCCTCTGTTCCTTTTTATCGAAATCATTCTTCTTCTGGTTTTACACTCTCTGCATTTTGCACTATTTTCAATAGTGTTCAATTTCGAGTTTGTTCAAGTTCGCCGGAAGCTTGGAAGTGCCGTGATCTCTTCTTTGCTGTCGACCGTTGTATCCTGGGAGACAGACGTTCACGAAACCTCGATTGCATGCTAGAGGGAACGAATCTGTTTTAAGGAAACTGTGTCAAACACAGGCTTCGGTATTCATTTGTATCGATTCCAACTTTATTATTGCAATTTCGCTTCTTTACAATTCTGTATTGTTTGTGATATTTATGCTAATGCCGATTTGAATTTCGTAACACTATCACCTAAAAGGGGTGAATATGTGATATTAAAGAAGTGCAATAATGAATATGATCGGGGATAGATAACAGTGCACTTAGAAATTATAGTGGTTTGACTTAGTTCAACCTACATCCGCTCTCCCAACTAACAACCTACTGTCTAAATTTCACTAGTCAATCGTTGAGAAGTTACAATTGTAAGTGATGCTTACATTCAAGCACTTCTTTTTTAAGTATATGCTGCTTATATCCAAGCAGATAAAACTTACTATCTCACACCTAGACACAAACTTTCACACTATCAACACTTCTCAAAGAGAACATATTTAAAACACTCGGAAGACAATCAAAAGGATGTGAAACTCTCTAGAAAAATGGACTTTTGAATTCTCGATCTATCTTTCTCTTCAACGCCTTGGTCTTCTTTTAATACTCCTCAACATCCAAACTTTCCGTTAGGCAATCTTCAAGTTGATCAATCACCAATCTAGCTATTGGACAATTATGGAGAAGATCAGGTAGCTGTTGAGGTCAATCAGAATCTCTATAGATTTGGTTGCCTATATAATCAATTATTGGTTTCCAAAAGTTTGGTGGCTCGTCTATGGAATGTATCTTTCCTTCAGGATGATTGTCAATCAATCAAAATATCTTGCGTGATTGAATATTTCGCATAGATAATCTTAGTCAAAATCTTATAAACAAGGAATCCATACTAAATCACAAGCTGTTAAGAGATAAAATATATTAAGATAATATTCTTGAGATTTATAATAAAAAGTTGCCATCGCAGGTTTATTAAAAGTGCGTTGCTCATAATCATAGTCATCACCGATATACAGCTGTTGATATCCAATGTATACTATGATGATATCCACTTAGAAATATGCTTATATGCATGCAGTGCTATGCTCATATCCACACAGTATGCTAGTAATATTCACGTGATACCCTGTTGATATCAATGCAGTATTTTGTTGATATTCAAGCGATAAATACACTTGGCTTCCTGGATGTTTTCAACTATTCTCCTAGGCTATGTTTTGTCGTGCGGATTCGGATTTGGATATGACAGGATAAGGTGGGATTAGAAATCCTCCAAATATCCTCCAGATTATAAAAAATCCTGTCATATGTTTGGTGTAATCCAAGATAGGATTAAAAATATTTTAAAATCTCATTTGCCCAATACAATCTCTTGATATGCAAATCTTACGTCTTGAGCTTTCACACCAGATCGTCAAACCCACTATCATCAACTCCCTTCGATTTGTCTCCTTCGCCGTCACCATCGTCTCCACCTCCTGGCCGTGCTCGTTGTTCAACTTCACTGTGTCGAGGTGATTTGCACGCTAGTGAATCGGGTCACTGAAGGCATCACAGAGCGATCAAAGGAGATTTCAGGCGTTACCGATCTAGTAGATGAGATACCGGCAGACGATGCAGAGGTGAAGGGTGGTGATAGGGTGTTGACGCTGCACGTGAAACACGGACGCCACTTGATGTCGGAGCCGATTTGGGGGTAGTGAGGGGCACTAAAAATCTTGAAAATTCTTGATTATTGATCTGTAATTTACCTGCGTTGAATATCTTAGATTTGATTTTAATTAACGGGATTGCAGACTGGTACGAGATCACTTTGACAAATTGGGGTCTAGAGATATGGTAATTACAATGTTATTACTCCTTATCAGAGACAAAAAGTCACCATTGTTGCACCTATGGCAAGATACCAATGGCAGCGACGATTCGCTGTTGTAACCTGTGGCGGCCAATCTATTTTCATTGCCATAACTAATAGAGTTTGTCACTTTTAATAGGTGGACATGCGTTGTGGACAACTATTGGCGATGACTTCTCCTTTTTCACCTTAGTCATCATAACAAGATCGGCCGACCAACAATGACGATCATTGGCAGTCGGAGGCGACGATGACTGGTTGTCAAGGAGGTGGTCCTTGTGCCAATAAAACAGGATACATTACATCATTGTTGGAAGATAAGTGTTAAGTTTCTTTTTAATTATTTTTATCTAATTCGGATTTATCTCACCCGTTAACTCAAATATTTTATCCTGGATTTATCCGATCCGGAGGATGTTGCCAAATACCAAATGGGATATTTTGTTATCCTATTCGGACTTAAATTCAAACTACCAAACACAGCCCTAGAAATACTTTGATTACAATATTATGTAGACTCATCACTTTTGTATATCCAATATTAGGTGTACTCCTCAAAGATTACTCAAGTCAATCAATTATATCAAAGTTCTTTTTCAATGACCTACTCGGCATAGTCGAGCAGCAGGAACTTGTCGGACAAGTCACCATTGCCAGCCGGTGGTCTCATCATCATCATCAGCGAAGAACTCGAAGGTCTTGGCCTTGAAGGCAAGGGCCAACTTTTGGAACATGTTGGAGATGGCTTGGAGGCAGCGCCGTTTATGTTCGGCAACGTCGCCATTGCCGTCGCCATTGATTGAAGAACACGAAGGAGATATAACAATTATGGAGGCCATTGATTGACAGAAAATGAAAGAGACGCAACAATCACGGAGGTCGCTCCATTTCTGTGACGAAATTTGCGCGTTGGAGAAGGCGTACAATGCATAGAGAGAAAGAGGGACGGGCTGCGTCCGTGGGACCCACCCGTGCCACGTGGTGCCACGTGTCGAATGTTGAATGGCCTGGCCCCAAGGTGACGTGAGTGGGCCGGCCTCCGCAACATTTTCTCAGTTTGCGCAGCATGCATTTAATCATTGAAGTGCTCCCAGTCATTAATCATATCAACCGACAAATCTGAAACGGGCATCAAAAAAATATCTTGGAATTACTTCGAGGCTCTTGTCATTGCTGTTGAAGGTGGAGGTGCCACCGGTGGAGGAGGTTTCGTAGCAGAATTCACTGATGACGTCAATGTACACGTGGCCTACCAACTAGGACGGAGCTGCGACATACAAGATTGTTAAATTTATGTCTCAAATTTGAGCCATATGTAAATCGGTTTATCGACGTGGAAAAGAAATATCTTGAAGGGCATATAGATTTATATGTTTAGATTTGTTTTTATTTGGTCGAATATTTATCCTAGTTTGACCGCATAAAGATTACGAAGAAAGGGAGGTCACGTTATTGGCTTATACGATTTTGGCCAAAGAACCGAACAAGAGGGAACAAAAAGCAAGGATGATTAATTTTAGGGTGAGCCGATTCCATTCTAAAATCGAGAATCGACTAGTTCGATTCCCAGTTTAATCATGAACCGGTCCACCTGGCCTTGGAATTGGACCAGATAGGCTCGGTTCGGTTTTCAAGTGGGCCAAAGGAATCGGCGGAATTTTTGCAAAATCAAAAGATGAATAAGGGACGCATATTTGATTATATAATCGGCGCGAGATTCATACCCAATTCTCGATGACAAATCCGAGCCCAAAATCATCAATTTTAGGTGAATAAAAAGATCACCAATGAAATTCTCGAGGAAAGAAAATCCCCAAAATTGCGGATCCAAATTTTTATGAAAATAGAAGCAGATACATAGAAAAGGAGGAACGTCCATGAAGGCTTCTTCCTTCCTTCTTCGTATGACACTCCTTTCACGTGGAGGAGAATCCATCGCTCACTTTACTTCCTCACCCGTCCGTCCACACTCTCGTATGGGCATTCACCTGTATAGGTACAGCATTCATCCACGCCATCGCTGACCACTGAAGCTTCGACTTCTCTCCTGTGAAGTCTCCCAGCGTTTCCTTGGCGAACGTCAATCAACGTTCCGTGTATCCGTTGTCCCCATTCGCTGTCCATCGCTGCTGCTGCACGTGCACACTTCCGTCGTACAACAGCCCCTGGCGAGGCGTCCGGTAAGTCCAGTCCCGAGAGAGTCGTGCTTGTCTACCTGCGCGATTGACTGGTTACTGGAGTCTGAAATGAGAGATATATTAAGCATTTTTTTTTATAGATTTTTAAGAAAATAAAAAAAGTCAAAAAAATTTAAAAAAAATTTATCCAGATGGTCTAGGTGAGTGATTCCACACCTGAAACCGGACCAAAATTCACCAGTGCCAATTTTACGAAACCAAATCGATGCTCTCAAAAACTACTCGGAACTAAGTGGTTCATTTTGCTCACTTTTTGGATTCCTTGGAGTCCTTTGGAAAACGTATGGTAATTCAGTTTGACGTCCTGGGGTAGAGGATTTAATTGTGCTCTAGAAAGAAGCTAGGGGTGGACATAGACGATCTTGCAAAAGAGAAATAAACGAGAAATTATAAAAAGACACTCAAAATTTACTTGATTTGATTCGAATCGGTATTTACAAACAATCATACTTTCAAGTGTTGTCCACACTTATATTAAATTCAAATGCCAAGTGTTCATAAATAAACAACTCATTTTGGAGACTCGCAGCACAAAATCCATCGCCAGTTCGGATCGCTCCCTTGTGCAACTCAAAATGCTCAAAGCTCTTCCCACGAAGGAACTCACTGGCATTTTTCACTTGGTGCGGCTCCTGCTCATTTGCCGACAGATCTACTGTGCCACCATCACCTCTTCATCGTGCGGCTGTCACTTGAAGGGAGAGGACAACCTCCTATTGTGCTCTATATTTTGTGCGGCTGCAGGCTTCTAGGAAAGGTAGACCAAATAATGAGTTTAGAAAAGTCTACGCGGCTACAGTACTCTAAGTGAAGGACCCACTTGTGCGGCTACTGTGCACGGTAGGAGCCCACCTCCTAATTCTCTTAAGCGTCATCAACTTTTACTTTTTTTGGTTTTTGACTTCCACCCACCACACACACACACACACACACACAGATACGAGACCCTTGTTTTATTTTTTAAGTGCATGCAATCGATTTTCGTAAACGATTTAAATTCGATACATAATTCAACAGTAAACTTGAGGAGGAGATTGGCGAGAGGCCAAGGGTGGCGGCCAAACGGGAAGGCGAGGACTGCAACATGTTTTCCCGACAACGTGGTCATTAGGATTTGTAATCTTTTACGTTGTCGAGGGTGTTGTAGGTCGAGGAAATTGAGAATCGTAAAGAGTTCTCTTTCTGGACACAAGAGAGGAGTTTGTTCAAGAGATATATATGGGTACCAACAGCTCAGGTGATTTATAGAGGAACTTAACTGGAGGAATGCACCAGAATGTTCCGATGAAAGACATCTTGTCCCAACACTACAAAAAAATGAGGATTTAGCCACGGAAAATTATTCGTGGCTAATTTGCGACGAAAATAAAATTCGTGGCTAATTAGCGACGAAAAATTTTCCGTAGCTAATTTGCGACAGAATTTGCGACGAAAAAAAATCGTGGCTAATTTGCGACGAAAAATTTTTCGTGGCTAATTTGCGACGGAATTAGCAACGAAAAATAAATTCGTCGCTAATTTTGCGACGAAAAATAAATTCGTCGCTAATTCGCCACGGATTTAGTCACGAATTTAGCCACGAAAATAAAAATAGTCGCGAAAGTGAAGAGAGTTTATTTTCGTGGCTAAGTAGCCTCAGATTTAGCCACGAATGTAAAAAAAGTAGGAAAAGTGAAGAGAGAGTTTATTTTCGTGGCTAAGTAGTCACAGATTTAGCCACGAATGTAAAAAAAGTAGGAAAAGTGAAGTGAAAGTTTATTTTCTTGGCTAAATCCGTGGCTAATTAGACACGAATTTTGCCACAAATTTATGTCGTGGCTAATTAGCCACAGATTTAGCCACGAATGTAAAAAAAGTAGAAAAAGTGAAGCGAAAGTTTATTTTCGTGGCTAAATCCGTGGCTAATTAGAGACGAATACATTTCGTGGAAAAATTTAAAAATAATAATAATAATTTAAAAAAATTAAAAAAATAATAATAATTTTAAAAAAAAATTTGCTTTTATGAGACAAATTAGCGACGAATACATTTCGTGGAAAAAAAATTTTGTTTAAAAAAATAGAATTTTTTTTATTTTTTCGGGGCAAATTAACGACGAATTTTGCCACGAATACAGTTCATGACAAATTGCCGACGAATTTTACCACGAATAATTAGCGACGAATTTTGCGACGAATACAGTTCGTGGCAAATTAGCGACAAATTTTATTACGAATAATTTGCGACGAATTTTGTCACGAATAATTTGCGACGAATTTTTTTTTCGTGGCAAATTAGCGACGAAAATTGAAATTTTTCGTGGCTAAATTTTGTGACGCCGAATTAGCGACGAAATTGTTTTCGTCGCAAATTCATTTAGCGACGAATTTTGCCAAATTTTTCGTGGCAAAATTCGTGGCCAAAACTTTATTTTTTTGTAGTGCAAGCTCAACATGAATCTCATGCGATTCTTCTTCTTGGAGCGATTCTGTCCCTTTGCCGCGAAGTCTACACGAGATAAAATGATAGTTTTTGAGATAAAATGATAGTTTTGGTATCAAAAGATGCCGGAATGATGATTTAGGAAAAGTAATTTCTATCTTACTAGAAGAGAAAATCGTTTTTTTCCTAATCTAAACTTGTTTTCAGTTAACGAAAAACTTTTTTCTTAAATCGATTAGTTTTTCGTCATCTAAATACCAGAAAATCGAAAAACAATTCTTCAGAAACAATTGTCCTTCAAACAAACGGACCCCGAGATGAAGTTTCAGAACAGAACTCCATATGCCATGCATCAGTGTCATAACACAAGTTCACACAGTTTCGCAACAAAATTTCATTCGGTCGAAACTCTCTCTGTTTGAGGCAGCCTTAGTTACAAAGTCTGGCTCGACCATCCCAAAAATAGCACATATTAGAGTATAGAAGATCTTCACATCTTTACATATGATATAGATGCACGAGTGCAAAGACTCAATGATGTGGAGTCATATGATATTATGGCTCCCCTGCTATCAGTTCTACAAATTATGATCTTCGAGAGTTTGGCTTTGTGGCAAGCTATGTCCACGCTACAAGCAAAATAGGTAGTTGTGGAATAAAATCTTTCATATGCTTTATTCAATCACAACTACGAAACAGATGATGAGATTATGTTTTCTTTTAATTAAGATGGAAGTAAACATGATGCGAAAACATATTGAAACTCGTTCAAGGGCACACTAAAATTAGAATGGAGAGTTCAAATCAAAGCTAGAGAGTCAAAAGAATTAACCACGAGTGCACGAAATCAATTCACTCAGTAGATCAAACAGACTCTGCTGCAAATCGTAGCAATTGCCATGCTCTTCATGCAGTAGAGATGAGCTCCACAAGGACCTTGAAATCAGCCTCAGCACTCCCATGAGGCCCAGCGGCCTCCACCAATCTCTCCCTCATCTCACCAACCTTCTTCCTCATTTCCTTCCCTTTCTCACTCCTCAACACCACCTCCAATGCCTTCTCCATCCCACTCTTCGTTATGACCCCACCTTCTACTTTCACTCCAATCCCCCACACTTCCTCTATCATCCTCCCATTCATCATGTTGTCTGCCCAGAATGGCTTGCATACCATCGGCACACCCCCCGCCACGCTCTCAAACACCGAGTTGTACCCGCAGTGCGTCACGTAGACCCCGCATGCCGGGTGGCTCAGCACCTGGCTCTGCGGAGCCCATGGGACGAATTTCCCGTACGCTCTCGTCCGCTCCTGGAGCCCCTCGGGCAAGAACGCCATCACGTGTTCCTTGAGGGACCACAGAAATGGGGTCTTAGTGGATTCCAAGGCTTCCCCCAGAGCCGATACCTGGCTTGGCGACGGCATTGCCACCGTCCCGAAGCATATGTACGCCACAGACTGAGGGTCTCTGGCGTCCAGCCACGTCAAGCAACCGGTAGCGTCAGAGGCGGAGCTCGACGGCAGTGGCGGCGGCGGGAAAGACACCGTGAGGCACCCCACTTGGAGGAGGATCTTGAACTTGGACTTCAGGTCCTCTATCAGAGGTGCTGGGTTCGCTTCCACGTAGGAGTTCATGACGACGGCGGTGGCGCCACGTGGGAGCACACGCCCCATCTCGCGCAGCATGCACGCAATCCTAGATGTGTCCTGATCATCGATTATCTCATTTGGTAAATCTGAAATGTGCATCATAGATAATCCAGGAATTACTCCAAGGCTCTCGTCGTCGTCGTCGGCGGCGGAGGTGCCACCACCGGAGGATTCACGACGGAGCTCACCGATGACGTCAATGTACACATGGGTCGCCAACGAATACGGAGCGGGGACCCAGAGGGTTACCCAGGGAACCTGCAATTTCTGTGCCATGTCGCATGCGAAAATCAAGAAAGCGTCGGTCAGTAAACAACTCACGTTCTTCCCCGCATCTCGCTCCGCAGCGTCAACAGCGGCTCCAAAACTCTCGGGCGCCGCTTCCAGGAACAACCCCACTTGTTCTCTCGGATGCTTCATCGCCCCATGGTGGCCGTCCTGCAAGCCGTCACTGACGTCATAGATCCGGACGTTGATAGGTAGCTCAGCTCTCGACGGCGGAGGGAAAATGGCGCCGTTGGACTTGGCCGTGTTCAAGAAAGAGAAGCGGACGTCCGGGGCGGCGGTAGCGAGCTTGAGGAGTAGGTTGGCGAGAGGCCAAGGGTGGCTGCCGAACGGGAAGGCGAGGACGGCGACGTGTTTTTCCGACGACATGGTGGTTCGGATTTGTAATCTTTTGCGTGGTAAGTTGCGTTGTAGTTCGAGGAAATTGAGATTCCTAAAGCGTACTCTTTTCGGACGCTTAGAAGAGTTTGCCTCTATAAGGGGTTGATGCAAGCTACATCGTAGGCATCGTGGATGAGTAATAACTTGCTCTCTGACTTTCCAGCAGACAATATTTAGTGACCATATCCTTATTATATTTTGTAGCTTGCTCAGTAGAAGGGAAGGGAAAATGACCAAATTGGTCCATTAATTTTGATGCGGGAGTGGGAAACCATCACGCGTCGAGCAAATGGGGACCGGTGATCAAGATACCTACTTTAACAAATTGACAACTCATTACTATCAACAAAGAAATTGGGACCATAATAAATGTCGAATTGATATTAGGTCCATAAACCTTGCAATTCTTCCTTATGTCATCTCTTCACCACATACAAACATTCACCTCATTGGATATAATTGTCTGTCGCATGGTCGCCCGAGGTCGGCTGGTCTACATTGCCCATGTTGTGCATGAGTAATAGCTCTCTGATTTTGCATCAGATAATATTAGATAAAATAATACAAATAGTCTTTGAAGTCCGCCCAACGTGCGATATCATCTCTGGACTTTTAATTCGTTTGACGTAGTCATTAAACTATTCAAAATGTTCAATTTAATCCGTAAACTTTCGATTTGTTCGATCTAGCTCCTCAACTTTTCATAATCAATCAAATTAATCCTTCCGTACTATTCACAAATTTCATAATCACACTATTGTCCAAAGTGCAGATCTTTTTGTTATGACTAATGCAGAAACTATAACGAAATTAAAATTGAGAATAATAAAAGAACGCAAAAATATATATAGAAAACCCTTTGCGGGAAAAACGACAGGGAGAGGAGAAGCAAAATCCTCTATAGAAATTCAAGAAATACAAAAGGTGGCTCAAAAAACCTTAACACTCTTTATGTCTCTACTTCTTAGATCTAATAACTTGAAAAGAAAAATATTTATATCGTTCCAATTTAGCCCGTGCCCAAGCCCTATGCTACCAACACTAAAGCTCCATTTATTTTTCTCAAGTCAGGTCACCACAATTTTCAATTCAAGTATCGAAACTCAATTTAGGTCGAATACCAAAAACAAAATTCAAGCCATACTCAACACTTTTCACTTCAACCCATTTACTAAATCAACAACAACAAAAAGTATGCTATATTTTTGTTACATTTTTACCTTTTTGGTCTGTATAAATATTTACTGTGACTCTATTTAAGCAAATTTAATTTATAATCTCTATAATCGTAGAAATATAACCCTATTTAGAGTTATATGGATTCATAGTTCTTTTTATTAAAAACAAGTGTTTTCATAAAAATATTTGATCACGATATTAATTTATCTACAGATTTCTTGTGCTTATATTAATCTAAATATTGTTTCTTATTTTTTAGATGGATAAGATCTTTGGTTTTTGTGTTTCGTGTTTTCTTATTTGAATCTAGTTAAATCTGTAAATTAAGAAACTAAAATAGCAGAAATATCAACTCAGCACAACTCTAAACGAGGTTTCAACTATTATTATTATATAGATCACAAGCTGCAATACACTTGAATGGAACTATCATAATATTTATAAACATAAGAAAAAATAATAGGAAGACAGTCAATCTTTTAATATTTAGGAAATGGATTTCAAAATTCGAGTGATAGTGTAATTATCAAACTGTTGGCTCCTTTACGAAAAGTTGAAAGCTTGATTTGTGTCATTTATCAACACCACCGGTCCAGTTGGGACCATAATAACTATCGAATTAATATTGGCTCCGCAAATCTTGTAATTCCTCGTGGTACCAACTTTTCATAGCCTAATAAAAAACAAAATCATGTGGTGGTGATAAAGTTGACGTGGTTGTACGTCGTCTTCTAGCTTCGCCATCGGCATCCTGCATGACTAACGTGGCTCTCTGATTTGCAGCAGACAATAATGTATAATGACTTTTCTCTTTGGCCATCCGTAGGTTTTCCTGATTTTCGCAGTAATTTCCTTATAGTAAACTTTTTTTCGCTCACCGGCTTGCTTGTCTTTGCCTGATAAAAGTAATGGTTAATACCACAAAAAATTTTAATTAATATATTTATAATAAATTTATTTCAAGTTAATTTTTTTATCATAAAAAATCTCAAACTGGTACACTTATGATAAATTTACCCTCCGTTAATTTCTGTTAAATTTTACCGTCAAATTCCTTAGTTTGATGATACATGATAGTTGACGGATATACTAGTTATAGGTTTTACCCCTCATTTTGTAGTTTTTCGTGGTATTAATCTAATTTAACGGATGGTAAATTTGTCATAAGTGTACTAGTTTAAGATTTTTGGTGGTCAAAAAATTAATTTAGAGTAAATTTGCCACAGATCTACCAATTTGGGGTTTTTGATGATCAAATTTTTTTGATCGAAATAGTTAAAAAATTAATTTGGGATAAATTTATCACAAGTGTATCAATTTGGGGTTTTTTTGTAGTATTAATACTAAAAGTAAATAAACAACTTTTTGCCTTCCCACAAAAAAAAAACTAAGACATTATTCAAATTTCAGATGAGCTATGTTACTCTTTTTTGGTGAAAAAATTTCCATTAGTTGTGAAAATTTTCGGTACTATTGAAATAAAAGAAAAAAAATCAAAGTGCGTGCACTACTCTCCATGACCATCGCAACCATTATTGTGGTCGCCATACACAACCATGACCTCTCTCTCTCTCTCTCTCTCTCTCTCTCTCTCTCTCTCTCTCTCTCGTACACAACCGTTATTGTGGTCGTCGTACTTACCCGACTATCCAAGATTGGTCGCTCCTCTAGGCAACATTGATCGTTCTCATGAGATAGTTTGGTCCGTGTTCAGACCCACAGCTTTGTCTAGTTTAATTAATTAAAATTATGTGAAGAATTAGAACATACGGAGGGGATCCGAAGAAATGATCACCAATTCAACTAAACCTGAAAAGTTTACATTCAAGTTATATCGGGATAATAATAAAAAAAAGTGCTAAATATATTGTACGGATGTAATTCAATTCAAAATTTTTTAATTTGATCAATTCAATCTTATCCATTTTGACAATTTGTCAATGTAATTATTTGGATCAATTTTGGACATAAATTGCTAACGTGGATATCGGCCGTCTTACGTGGTATTGTCAGTGTTAACAAAAAAAAAATTACAACTTTTTAAAATAAATTGTAAACTTTTTATATAGGTCATATAGGTTTAATTGGTCTCATGACATGCACGTCATATATTGCGCGTCATTTAGTGAGTCTCATGCCTAAGAGTTTATGCTTAACTATTACATCACGTAGATTAATTAATAAACATATCTCGTGCATATAGTTTTTTTCTAATAAAAAGAGAATACCAAAAAAATAGATCACTATTCTTTCTAATAAAATTCAGTAGGTCATGTTTAGTGTCCTAGAGTTTAGTTTTTTGTTTTTTTTGGTAAAGTAAGAATTTTATATACTTTACGATGCGCAACTTACATAGAAAGTAGTCGAAACACGAGTTTAGTTTTTTGTTTATAAAAAAAAAAAGAAACACAAAACTAGTCTCCACATAGTCAAATAATAGGGTTAATTTATGATTAATCCTACTCCATGTCATTAGAATTTATATAGGCTGCATTCAATTTAACAGCATGCATGTCATTTAGTATTTTATGTTGGTCCATCAATGCACGTTAGAATAGAATTCATATAGTCATAACATTTAAATTAAATCATGTTTGCTTTAAACAAGAAAAAACCAAAATATTAGAATTACATCATTACATTTAGAAATCATATATAGGTCATGCATACATTATTTGGTCTTTAGCTTACATTTTGCGGAACACTGAGCGCTGGATGATAGTTCCACTTTTCCTTTGGTTAATGCATCAAGGTTTTTTTGCTCTTCTTCTAGCAATTTATTTATTACTTTGATTTATTGAATGTTAAATTCTTGTATGTATACTCACATGATCACATCTCACATGTTAGTGATTTAGAATTAAAATAAACTAACCAAGACTACTTGCAAATTATTTTTGAAATAGAGAGAAAATGTACTGAAAGAACGTTAGATTAATCTGGTCTAGTGTAACAAAATCCCTAAATCTATGAAACCTTTGGTTTGCGGAAGTAAAATATTCTCCCAATTGAATTGCATGCTTATATGATTAAACTAAAACCTAAAGTTGCGATTAGTTACGATTGGTATGGGTTTGAGAGAATTCATGCCAAGTGCTTCCTTATTAATCCATTAATTTTCCCTTGTTTCACCTCTGAGAACATTGCGACAGACCTTAATTTAAAATATTTGTCCTTTTCAAAATTCTCACGGGGTAGTGGAATGACTTGGCCTAAACTACCACCATTATTAAATTGAGCAGAAGTTGAAGGAGCATACCAAAGAACTACTGGATTTCCTTGTACTTAAAATGGTTGGTTGGACGACCATGGCTTAGAGATGATGTTGTTGACAGCATTAACGATCATATGCCTAATAATGTCTGATATGTGCCTCTGGACATGGTTGGCCATATCCCTTTGTTGTTCCTCGAACAACCTACGCATGGTAGCCACTGCAGTTGAAATTGGCTCCATTTATCTCCTTTGCTCCTCCGTGAGATGCCATGTGTTGCAATATTAATATGAATGCGAAAGTTAACCCGAATCTTGCAAATTAAATCAATACGAAATTCACCACAGAAATAATGAGGAACAATAAGAACACCCTTATGACCAAAAAAAAAAAAACAATAAGAACACAGCAATTCCATGCAAGCATGCAACGGTGGCAAGGAATTGTCGATGGTTGCTTGGTAGCGCCGCCAGACGTCAGGATATCGTCAAGTTACTGGACTGCCATTGGAACACCGGTGATGGAATGGAGAGCGCCAAATCTCCTAGATTTACTTCCAATAAGACTCAGTGATCCCAACAGGACTGTCAGTGGGGTTCGAGATCGCTGTTACAAACTACCCAGACAGTGATGGGTAGTGGTCGCGTAGCCGAGAACAAGTCGGGAGTCGCTGGAGTCACCCGGTGGCTTGTTTACGATGGACTTGTAGCTTGCTGCCCAAGGTGCGTCGAGGCTGTGAGAATCTGCGAGGAATTGCTGGTGTTGCTGGACGTGTTGGGTTACCGGGTTGACGTCGAGCACTGGCGTACTCGTCCAAAGAAATCACCGAGATCGCTTGCGAGGAGACTGGAGATGATGGTGGGATGCAATGCTGATGTGATCCACATACTCTTGATGGCGTGAACGTGTGTAGACCCCCTTTTGCGATGACTCCTGGCTAAATAACGCGATGGAGATAGCCACAAAGTAGTCAAGTAACAGATGGACAGAGAAAACGATGAGGGTGGCGATGTGTATGAGTATCGCCGTGAAGGAAGCAAGACCATATGAGTATTTGACGCGATGGATTCTGCTCCCCTCCTCTCATTCAAATTATCTATCGAACCCCTCTGTGTTTTCTCCCCATTCTTTTTTTCTTTTCTACTCTCTGATAGTGCCTCCGTGAAGATGATGATATGAAGTGACTCTGAAAATGTGGAGAACGTCCTCGTCCCCGCTCTTCATTGGTTTACAATACACCTATTTAGCCAATCTCCTCCTTTGATTATCGCCCCGACCATTGCCCAAATCTCCTTTCTTCCTGTTCAGTTACGGAAGTGACTCGATCTTTTCCTTGTATGATTATCGAGATGCTGGAAAGTCAAAGATTTGGTGGGGCAGTCTTCCTGCTGATTCTTCTTTCGACTTAAGGATTCCTTGTTTTCTTTCCTTTCCTTTTACTTGCTTCCCATGCTGACCAATCCTTGCTTCACTTTCCTATCATTCACGGAAATTATCCCACCAATTCCTCTGTTTAGCTTATCGAAATTTGCTGGATTGATTGGTCTCCTTGTCCTAATTGAAATTCGACCCAGTCAGCCCATAGTTTCCTCTTTGTTCCGCCCAAAAATCTTGCAATGGTCAAGCTTCTTGATCCCTTCATGTTGACTGAATCTGCACAGGCCATTCTTTCTCTTTTTTAGCTCCCGATCAGAATTGTTTGCTTTTTGCTCTCATTCACCATTCACGGCCAGCCATAATCACCGCATGCAATCTTATTTAGGCAAAAGGGAAATATTAGGCTGATTACAATGCAATCCCCGACCGAGCCAATGTCACTCGCGACCGGACCCACTTGAGTGCTATGAAGGTGTTACTAATGCCTCCAATGAAAATGTGAACTAATGTTAAGAGGGTTGCTAAAATTTAGGTGTCAACAATCTTCAAATTATTTGTCAACCCGAGTTGGCCGAGGTGGCACCGGATGGTCCCGCCACCCGACCGACAAACCGTGGCCGCCACATAGCAGGTATGCTATGCTATGCCCTGTTTTTGGGCACGCCGAGCCGGAGCTCGAGGCCGCCCAGCTCACACGAGCTCCAACCCGCGTCGGTCCTTTGTGTGGCTTTATCTACTTTGTTGTTTGTCTGTTGAGAGATCCGGCACAAGCTCGAGTCCTGGTTGGGCCAGAAACCTCACGATTCATCGGCATGTATTGGGTGTTCGATAAAATGCCCTTGTGAGTTTCGTTGTCGTTTCTCTATTTGTGGCCGAGCCCCTTTTTTGGCTGTGAGTCGACCTTGCCGACGTTTTGGGGCCGTCCACGGCTTCAGCCCGCCTCGGCCCCATCCCTTTTGTTGCTTTGGTGTCCGGCCATGGAGTGTGGCCCTTGGCCTGAGCTGGCCGAGGCGACGCCGGGGTGGCGTGCTGCCAGGCCGAGAAGAGCGCCGCGGGGGGAGGCAGAGGATCAGTCGAGTCAAACTAGTCATAGCCGAGTCGGGCGAGGAGTCAGGTCGGTCTCTATTAGCTTCTCCGGGCAGGGCTTGAATTGAAATAGCTTGTGGGCTGGGCCGCTTTAGTTCAATATTAGATTAGGTTTCATTTTAATTTGGGTCAAGCCTTTCTTTTTAGTTTGGTCGGACTAGGCTCAATAAAGTCAAAAAATAGGATTGGGCTAGGGAATTGCCTTTTCTTGCCTTTTAATGTGATAAGTGCTCTGCTTGATTGCATATGTTTGGTTCGCATGTTTTGAATTGTATGTTTAATTCGATCTTGCATGTGGACATTTAGAGGCATGTTGGGCCATTTTTTGCACTCTTCCGATGTATTGAGTGTGCCTCCCTTTAGCCTGGTTAGGAAGAGAACTTTATGCCTCCCAACTTGCAAGTTTGCTGCCTTTACCGTTTTGATTGTTGATTGAACAAGGTTAGGTATCGAAAAGGTACTAGTTTTAATTAGTATAATCAAGTTCCCGAACTCTTTAGATCTCTAGTTTGTAAGAGTAAGGCAATTCTCCTGTTGTCTTACTTCAGTATCTAATCAACCACCCTAAATTGATTAATGGCGATTCCTAGATAAAATTGATTTGCATGTTAATAATTTGAACTTTAAGTCACGAGTTGGTATGGGCTTGGGAGAGTCAAGTTAAGTCCTAAGTTTAGACTTAGTAATCCATTAGCCGTAAACTTTTGAAGCTCGGTTCGGGGAGATTGTGACAGCTGTCAACACTCTTGCTCTGGTCTCCTTCGTGTAAAAGAAGTGTTGAATATCCGTTGCTAAGAGAAGCAAGTAGATTGCAGAAGCTTGCAGATGGCAGCTGAATGTACAAAAGCGACTACATCAATAGTTGGAGGTAGCTATTTGGAAAATGTTAAAGTTCCGCCGCACTTACACATGCACACATGTATACTTTTGGAAGTCTACACATGAAAACAGTGAAATGAGAGTAAGTATTAATTTCATCCTCCTTGAATTAAACATAGAGATGGAAAGAAGTTCACAGATTACAATTGAAGACCAGAGAAGGCCGCTGAAACGCTTCTTAGAGCAGCACCTTCCCAACGGAAATTCAGCTCCTCACTCAGATTGTCCTACAATCTAAAACTTCCACTGTCTTATTGAAATGTCAATATAGGAGGAACAACCTAAAAGCATGTTCATGACACAGTACAAGAAGAAGATGAAAAGAACGGATGCATCGGTTCGGTGTCTACAGTTTGAGTTTATCGATGAAAGGAACCGCGTCATCAAGCTTACGGTTTAAGAAGCACTGCAAGTATTCAGAGTGCGAAAGGGTTTGGAAGATAGGGGGGAGTCCAGTGGCGGCAAGGAGCTGTGGTGAAGGTCCAACTGGAAGAGACGGGCTGGGATAGCAGAAGGTTGCTATGGACACCCTCTCCTTCTCTTTGTTCACCACCGCTCTATGCTCCGGTGCTCTATACGTGCCATTGCTGTAAACCTCCATGATTTGACCTAAATTCACAACGATGCTGCCAGGAACGGGCCGAACCATGACCCAGCGGTTGTCCTTGCTAAGGACCTGAAGGCCAGGGATGTTGCCACACTCCGTCAACAGGGTGATCCCTGGGATGTCGGCATGAGGTAACAGGCCTAGTGCTCTCTCAGCTTCCGGGCATGCTGGGTAGTAATTCATCCTGACCTCGTACTTCCCTTCTCCGAAACTTTTCATCAACAAATCCAGTTCACCTTCATGAATCCCCAACGCCATTCCAATATACTTGATTACTTCCACTGCCAGTTTCCTCATATCTTCGCTGCATTTCTCCAGTGCTATCCTGATCGATTAGGTATTCACAATCAACATTTGCTTAATTTGGCTAACTTGAAATGCATATATATAACATTAATGAAAAAGATGGAAACCAAATGACCTGAATTCAGGGGGATTTTGCGGCCAGAGATCGAGATTTCTTGCATGAAGAGGAAGGCCTTTGACGAAGATCATGTCGTTCCACTCCAGCTTCTGGTCGTGAGAGGTGACGAAAGCCTGCCCGTAACCTTCGAGACTTCCGGGTCTCTGGGCTGACTTTTGCTTCTCGTGGTAGGGCAGTTCGAAGAACCCTTGCACGTTCTCTTTCATCAACCTCATCCCTTCATCTGACACTCCATGGTTCACTAACTGCACATTCACTGCAACATCACGACCCTCTGCTTTTCCAAATGCAACCCTATTCCCATGAAGATACTATCATGATCCTTCTATTTTTCGGTGACAATGGTTCATATCATACACGAAGATAATACTGATCAATGAAATGATGCTAATCATGTTTCCGCAAGATCATTTTGATGGATTCTAGATTATTAACCATTTCAAATGCATGAAATAACTCACCAACTTGACGTACTCGTTCAGACAAAAAATAAAAAGAACAGGTGGGTATCCAAACGCAAGGTTGGGTAAACAATCAAACATGGATAGTGACTACCTGGAAAGCTTATGAAAAGTGTAGTTAAAGCCGTTTTGTATTAGCAAGGAAATTGAGCAATGAAAAGGAACGAAATTGAGATACTTCATTCGATACATATCGGTAAAATAAGTCAGCTCTACTGTCTGCACATAATCGGATCAGAAGGCATCAGCATCGAAGTCCTTCAGCTAGAGATAGATTATGCAGTCAAAAGAGGGGGTATTGTAACATCAACAGACAGAAGACTATATGTATTTAAGCTAATGATCAAGTACAAATCGTACCAGGAAAAGACCCCATTGGTGGCAGGCAGAGTGAAGGTTGCGAAGCTCGGTGGATCAGGATGGAGGGTCCATCAGCTTCCCCAGGTCAACCCAAGGCAAGCCCTGCAACGACTCTTGACGGTGTTCGGCCAGTCCCAAGTCGTAATGGAGGTACCTGGGGGGCACAGCATCCGGCTGTCGCTGCCTCACCAGCTCTTGCACGCTCGGCACCGGCAGTGTCCAGTTCAAGTTCGCCCTCTCCTCGTCCTCCATTTTTTGCCTCTCCTCTGTTCCCTCCGCTGTCTGATCTCCCCCGCGCCTGATTTCTTGAATTGACTATGGGACGCTGATCGCCCACCGAAAAGAAGGATAGTCAACTTTTGATCAGTATTCTACTGTTATTGGACACAATTCAGTCGGTAAGTGTTGTGCAAGTCCTGTTTATAAAAGTAATATCAGCAATATATGTAATAATGGGCTTAAATAATCCATTGTTTTGTTTAGAGCCTAGTCCATTAATTCACCCTTTATCTTCAACGCAAGGGTCGAAAAGGCAAACCCTCGGTGACCGAAAACAAGAGGGAAAGAAGAGGACGCACGCAGAGAAGAAGAAAAGGGGGAAGAGGGAAAATTTTCGTGCGTTTATAATCCAGACGACTCGACAAACCGAATCGACGCCGTTTTGCAATGCTGGGTAAGTAGTCAAGGCCTCTATTCGTCTAATCATGGTGATTTCGGAAATTAGGGTACAAATTTGAAGGAATATTGATTTTGAATTACGAGACTCGATTGAGGAGTTATTAAACTACGATTTTGTGTGGAATGATGGTTTATGGTGTTGTAGAGCGGTGGGGTTTGTCAAGTAACTATTTCGAAGTATGGTTTGTCCGGGATGAATTTTAGAGGTTTTGTGTTTGAGTTACGTATATTGGATAATACGCATAACGAAGAAAAGTGAACATCTGCTATAACCAAGTTTATTCGTTAGCGTTAGGAGTGGTTTTATCGACAAATAAGTATAGTTTAGTCGAGTAGTAAGTTAAAAGTAGATTTTACTCGATTTTTTATATCGTATTTCGGTTAATTGTTAGGAATTCGAGTGCATTGGCTCGAGTAACGACATTGATTGGTTTTCGACTTTTCTCAGGTAAGTGGTACTATTTCTTCTATAAATTTACAAGCTTATGTTTTGAAAATGGTAATGTTATAATATAGTTAGAGTTATTAAGAGCATGTTTTCTACATAAATGAGATCAAACTTTTACTATCTTTAGTTGATTGACAATGTATGAGTATTTGTGAATGTTTTGCTTAAATATTTTGTGAAAGGAATTACCAAAAGCTGTTTGTATTGGATGCGAAATGTTTTATGAAGTGGATTCTATTTGATGATAGAAAATGATTATGTGATTCAGTTTGTGAAAATGGTTTATGAAATGACTTTATGATATTAATTGTAAGTTGTCAAAGAAAGATTTTGGTTGTTATGGCTCGTATCGCTATAATGAGAACCCATATGCATACTCTTAGGACGTCCTTCTAGGTTGAACCGCAGGCTGATATACGTGGTAGACCTAGCCAAGGAGGGTAAACTTGGCCGCTTTTGTCACGGCGTTAAACGTGATCATATTTTGATAGTGAGCATTAGATTCATTGATGGAATGGACCATCAATGTGTGATTTGATGAGATTAGTCAATGGATAGACCATTGATAATTGTTGTTGTTGTCGAGTAGGTTTTATTAACTAATCTTGTACGTTACAAAGTTTTGTTGAAAAACTATCACATATTTTTTATATTTTATGTATACCATAAATTAAATTTGTGACAAGGAGTTATAATGCGATTTTATAGCATTGCTTGTGTTTGTTCGATCCGCTTAGAAGAAATATATTATTCACTGAGCCGTGGTAGCTCACTCCTTTCATTTTACTTGCTTTTTAAGTTCTTTAGCAAGTCGCAAGTAAGGCGTGAGCATACCATTCTCATGGGGACTTTTGGTGGTGGGGATTTTTTGTTTGGGATGTCTATAGCTAGTGAGCTTCTAAGTTAGTTGTGGTAGATATGTATATATATATCTTTTTGATAGATTATAGTGAACTCTGATACTGTAACTAGATGAATTTTTTATCACATATATATAGATGTACATATTTGATATTAGGTTGAGTTTTGGTTTTGTTAAGGTTATGTCCTTGCGTGTTAGGACGGCCGTGTTATGCCCTTGCTCTTTTGAGTTGGGGGTGTGACATATATCAACTGCGCAAGAGCGGTTTGTGAGGAGAGCCTAGAATTCAGACGCGAAGACAATATTATTTAGGTTTAACCTACGAGTAATGTAGACATAATCAAACGTAGTTCAAAAATTGCATGAGATGTCATGTTTTTATTATGAATCAATACGAGACACACCCGTTCTTATATATGATTGACTTAATCCGTTTCATCTGTACAATTCTTGCTCGTAGACGATGATTACAGCCTAGGAATAGCAAAATGGATAGGGCGTATTTGCTCTATCTCACCAGATGCGGAGGATGTAACAAGGTATAATATCATGTTCATAGTCCCACGTCCTATTTTTATGTTATAAGTACTCATATCATAATGGTAAATTAATCAACACGATTAACATCCTAAAAATGTATTTATTATCTCTTCTTTCCGTTGACTTTGGTAGTTTGGCAATGCACAATAATGTTGACTTAGTGCGCAAACCTTGGGATAAAAATAATGAATGTGTACTGCATTACGGTCATTGACAATAGACGTGTTTATTTTTTCATGTGTTTATTTTAGTGATCACGTGGGTGTTTGTTAGCTCTTCGTAATCGTTGACTTACCTGAAAACTACGCATGCGTTGGGTTCGAATCATATACTTTTTTTCTGTCGCAAAGGGACGTTGCACCAACCATAAAACTTATTTAAATCCAAGAAATATTTAATGCATTGCTAATAGCCATGAGCCTATTTGATAATCCAATTAACTATTGAAGATTAAAACAACCTCGTTAGACAGCATGAATTAGTGTATGGACTTAAAAGATTTGATGATTCATATTTCCCCCTTACCTATGGATCAGGAGCAATCTCTTCCTCTTTCAATTTTTGCAGTCACCCTTATAGCTTAATTCAATGCGAGTAGAACCAAAACTGCCAGAACTTTCGCGGATAGCTTCATTTGAATCGAGGTGTCGTTCTGCTGTAAATTTTATCAGATAAAATACGTAGTATTCAAATTTGAACTATGCTGCTCAGTTTGATAGCCTGGAAAGGAGACATCTTCCGCTGTGCAATCACCATGCCACTGAGAACATTATGGACTTTGGAACAATAGAGAACGACCTGGGACAAAAGCATACCGAATCCAAGATTCTATGTCACCAGAGAGAGTCACAGCGTCACGTCAGGAACGAACACTCTGCGAGGTTCAGTCAGGTAAGAACAAGAGGATTGGAGTGTTTTAGTTCACAGCAATCAAAATTCAGATACAACCAAAATGAAAGAAGGGTCTTCACAAAACTTATGATTTCTATTTGAAGACTTAATGAGTTAAGTTGGTACCTGTCGGCCAGGAAATTATGGCCTCTTCCCCACCAGACAGCTTCCTCCCACATCGGGAATCTACCCCCTACTATGCGAAAGCGAAATAATATTGCAAGCCCCTCCCACATGGCCTAATACCCAAAGAAACCTCAAACTTTAGCCTTTATCCCAATTATATCCTAAACTTTTTTTTATCATATAAAATACCTCAAACTTTTACTTTTGTCCCAAATCTACCACCGTTAACTTTTCTGTCCAATATTACCATTAATAATTATTTTAATATTATTTTTTTTTATTTTTTCGAATTTTTTTATTTTTTTATTTTCTTTTTCCTTTCCTTTCCTTTTCTTTTTTTTACCCTTCCCCTTCAAACTTTGGCCGGTCGCTGGTCCGGCGACTGGCTAGAGGCAGGGATCGGCGAGGCTCGACCTTGCCGATGTTGGGCGAGGTCGGCCTCGCCAGCAGCCGGCGGGGCCGAGCCCTAGCCAACGACCGGTGGGGCCGAGCCCTCGCCAGATCTGGCGAGGCTCGAACTCGCCGGCAACTGGCGAGGGCTCGACCTCGCCGACCTCGTCCTCGCCAGCCAGCCACGGCGAGGACGAACCTCGCTAGGGGCGGGCGAGGTCGACCTCGCCCAACACCGGCGAGGTCGAGCCTCGCCGGCTCCCGCCTCTGGTCGGTCGCCGAACTGACGACCGGCCATAGGTTGAAGGTGAAGGGAAAAAAAAAAAAGAAGAAAGGAAAGTAAAAAGAAAAGAAAAGAAAAGAAAAAATAAAAAAAATTTGAAAAAATAATATTAAAATAATTATTAACAGTAATACTAGACGGAAAAGTTAATGGTGGTAGATTTGGGACAAAAGTAAAAGTTTGGGATTTTTTACGAGACAAAAAAAAGTTTGGGATATAATTAGGACAAAGGCTAAAGTTTGGGGTTTTTTTTGGTATTAAGCCCTCCAACATGAGATCATCTTTAGCTGATAATTTAAGAGCAAAATTCAAACAAAAAAGTATGGGATAAGGACGCCCTAAAACTTATCATGAAAGTGCAATTGAGTGCTAAAATTTATAAAAAGTATAACAAAGTCCTAAAACTTGTCAAATTGATGCAATCGAGCACTTCTGTTAATTCCATCCAACTTGACTAACTGAAAATGTTGACGTGTGGGTTTATTTAATATTTTTTTCTCTCCCACTTGGCGATGACGTGGCTAAATTTCAAAATATAATATTAAAGCAATGTCATTTTGATCAAATGATTTTTAAATAAAATTAAAAAAAAAGCTAATTTTTTTTTAAAAAAGGAAGAAACCTGATGGAGAGGGTTGCAAGCCGCAGCCCTCGCCGCCGCCGCCACCACCGCCCCACCATCTCCAAGAAGGGCCAGCAAGGGTGGGAGATGGCTGGTGGGGTCGCTAGTGACCTTCACCGACCACAGATGAGGGTCATAGCCCTCCCCCATTTTGGGCAAGAGTCTCTGGCCCCTGGCCAATGCCTGGTGACCTCCACCAGCCATCCCCCATCCTCGCCAGCCCTTCTCGGCGATGGTGGGGTGGCAGAGGCAAGGGCTTACCCCCCTCACCACCTAGTTTTTCCCATTTTTTTTATTAAAAAAACTTCATTTGTAAATTTAATTTAAATAATATTTGTATTAAAAATCAAATTTAAACCAAAAGAATGTCGTTTTAGTCACGTCATCGCCATATAAGATAGAGAAAATAATATTAAAAAATCATATCAACATTTTCCGTTAGTCAAATTGGACAGAGTTAATGGAATGATTTAATTGAACCAATTTGACAAATTTTGGCACTTGGTTGCACTTTTTGCAAGTTTAAATATTCAGTTGCTTTCATGACAAATTTTAAAACTTTCAATGCACTTATCCCAAAAAGTTATCGACTACTCTAACCAGTATAGGGAAAAGGACATTAAAAGTGTTATAATATTTATATGTCGCTCAGTACCAAAACTTTTCTAGCGATCATTTGAGTGCCACTTTGAGTTATAAGAAAATTCAACGTGGCAATTTATTTATATAAATAGTCCAGCATGGCTTGACGGCAAAGTGACTACTATAACGATGCCACTCTAGGTGTTTTTTGCCTCAAATTAATGAATGTGGGGAATTGGGACTAAATTTGTTTTCTTCTTCAAACAGCTAAATTCGTTTTGTTCTTCAAATGAGGAATTGGGACAAAATTAGGTGTTGAAATTCCCAGTGGAGAGCAGGAGCAGAATTTCCAAATTAAGCATGTTCCAGTCAGAATCGGACGAACAAGGGCAGCGAAAGAGAGGGAGCAACATAGTTACCAAAACGAATTGTTGTTCTTCGGAGTCGACTAGACATCGAGTAGTCTTCAGCCGGCCCTCGCGGAATGAGGGCCACCCACTAGCGAAATCACGGTGACCACAAAGATATACACCAGACTTGCCAGAGCTCCAAAGCTTGCACAGTTGTTACCATCGTCTCTCACTATTGAGCGATTTGTGTTATTATCTGTTCGTGACTAGATTTGTTGTAAAGTTCTTGTTGCTATTCTGATGTGAGATAAGAGTGCACAAGAGTGAAAGCATTACGTGCATTCTGATAGTGTGATATAGTATGTGATGAAGCAGTACTTTCAATATTGTAACTCTCTTGAGATTGCTAGTGATTCCATCTAGTGTTATGGCTGTTAGTGATGGAATGTGGTAAGCTTGGTTATAAAGCTAAATCACCATATATTTGTGTGCACAATCTTTTGTCTGTTTATTATTGTATTTATTTGTTTGATAAAAGCATCTAATATTATCAATCTGTTTCTGCATCTTTCAGAGGGGAAAATTGTCCAAAAAGCCCCAAACCTATTGCACTTTTGTCAATTTAGTCATAAACCTTTTAATTTTGCCAACTGAGTTCTAAACCTTTTCACTTATTACCAATTGAGTCCATCCGGCCAAAAATTGGCAAAAGTGCAAAAGTTTGGGACTTTTTAGACAATTTTTCCTCTTCTAGTGTTAACTTGAACTTTTTTGCAAAAAATGTTCGAAGTGTGTTTAAACAACCTATTCACCCCCTCTACGTTTTATTGTTAGACTTAAATCATATGATCAAAAATCAAATGTATTACAGGCGTACAAAACACATTGATGTCATGTATTATTTTATACGTGATATTACCGTCACGGGGAAACGCATCCGTTGAAAAAGTGTACACAGCGTATAATCCTGTAGGCATGTTAGCGTAAGCTGCCCATTGACCAAGTTCCAATACTGGTTCGATTTGGTTAGCGTCTGCAGCAGATGAGGAGCCGAGAGGGGCTTAGGAGAGACGAAGATCGATGCGGATGTCGAGAGTTCGCCAGCGTCAAAAGATTATTCGGCTTTGTGTAGTCAATTTTTCATATACAACCAACGCATAGAGTGCCCATCACGTTGGACAAAATTCCCGAAGAAGGTATCTTTGTATCATGGCATTTTTTGTTGGTAATCGCTAAGGAAAACTTAACCACTCATATAATTAACAAACGTGGAAGTCTAGCCTTAGGGTTTTACAATTGTAAAGGGTGCAAGTTTAGCTAATATTGCAGGTTGCCCACGTCACCAGATCCCATGATCAATCTAGTTCGATCTTACGTTAGGTTCCAGGTGTGACATCCCGAGTGCTTTTGCATTGGAATGACTTATGGTCATGGATTTCTTAGCTCGTTTTTCAACTGACGAGCCTATAGAACTGTCCTTAAGTATGGATATATGGTCTTAACCAGTATGTGAATTCTTGGTGGTAAGCGAGTGTCTGAAAGATGTGCATACAAAGATACCTGGCGATTACTCTGAAATACTCACCGAGGCATAACGACCATACTAATATGCATGCAATAATTGGTAGAGCGACATGCAACTAGATTCGCATTGAATGAAAAAAACCGAATCAGACCCCTGAAGTGCAATGATGAAGCTCTTCTTGTCATAGAAACATGCGCAACAAGAAGCAAGAAGCAGTCAACTACGAATGCAAAGATAACTGCATAGTTGCATTAAGCTTATCCATCTCTATAGTTAACAAAAGAACAGCAGACTAACCTTACTATGAAATTAATGATGGATCCAGTAGATGGCAAAATCTGCTCATCGGCCACCGTCATGAATTCCGCAAAACTGATATGTCGTCGATCTGCTTATATGTACATGTATGTGTATTTACAGTACTCGAAAATATACACTACGGTTTGGGGGGGCAGGGGGGGTTGTGGAGAAATTGGCAGAAAACTTTAACAACTGATGAATGCCTTGAGCTGCTTGGACAGCGAAATACTAGCAGCAGCAGAACTGTCCCTAAAAAAATTGGTCGCTTCAATGTTGTTCACATGTTGCCGAGATGTCAAACAAGATTGATCGTATTTGTCCATCGTAATTTCCCTTGCTTTCCGTTGCATCAGTTCCTGCACTTGAATCAGTAGGGAAAACGAAAACTCCAGAAAGGTTGCAATAATCTGAATCCACTCAATAACTCTACCAGTCGTCAAGCCATTCGGGAGTATTGAGCTCCTCCACATCTCTAGAAGGTGAAACATGAAAAATGGTCCCGTCCTCGACATTATTACCAGAATGTTGAGTAATACGGGAGGTGATCTCATGAGGAACACGAAAACTGTGGTCTGCAATCCCCTTCCAATCAATAGTGTCAAACCATGGATGACTTTTGACAGACTCAGGACCTTGGCTTCCCAGTCGTGTATTCTCATCGACATCAAGCAACTGGAAAAAAGAAATTGTCAATCTTTCAATCATTCATCTTAGTCATGGTTTTGGAGAGATATGGAGAGGGGACACGTGCGAGGAAGATAAGCAAGTAGCCAGATATTTTGAAGAAAACCTTCGTGATGAGATCAACGGCTTCGGGGCAAAAAGTCTCAGGAAAAGATAGCTGGCCTTTTGCAATCTTTGCAAATGTGTCCAGCTCACTTTCCCTCCACGAACCAAAAGGCATTTCACCGTGCAGCATAAAAAAGATCAAGACTCCCAAAGCCCACCTGCATGCATAACAACATAATCAGGATGCTGCAGAGGCAACTTCAAAGCAACATGGAACACGGTCTAGTCTGCAACTGCATTTCTAAACTAGACTTTAACCACATGAGAATCCTAGACCTCCATTGCCCACGCAATAAAAAAAAGGGAGGAGCACTTCCAGAATTATCTTCTAAAGACATGTCTAGTTAGTAGTAGTATTTATAGTCCTTGATCATATTACTGGACAATGCATCAGATGATTAAATTCCTTCAGCAACCCATTATTTGGCATGAATTTTTTCGTGACCATTGCCATCATCTTATTTTAGGGGTTGCTGCCAATCAAATAGACTTCTAAACTTTGATGAATGTCTTCAAGATGGAAAGTAAAACAAAATCCAGTCTCTTAAACCAAAGAAAAACTTTCTTTGCTTAGTGAGCAGTATCAAATGTGTTTTACATGAAAGAAAAATGTATTAGTGACATTACCATAGAAAGACCTTTTTTTTATCACCCTTTTACCCTCGCTATCAAGAGGAAGCGTGAAGGATGAAAGAGGGAGAAAGTCGTTGACAGCAGTTGATATATCTCACCGAGATATTGCAAAGACGGTGAACTGGCAGAACAAACCACGCTAACTGCTTGAGACAAGTGTCAAACAAATTGGCTTTTTTTTCAACATAATCCATTGACCTTGCTTTGTTTCCAAAATGCTATTGCACTTGAGGTTTGACAATCTCGCATGTTAAACAAAGACAGTGATAGAACTATGCAAATTGCCTATTTCATCCTTAACTACAGATCAGGAGAAATCTCTTCCTCATTTGAGTTTTGCAGTCACCCTCATAACTTAATTAATTGCCAATAGAACTAAAATTGCCAAAACATTCGCCCACAGCTTCATAAAATTAAGGTGTCATTCTACTATAAATTTTATCAGAAAAAATGTGTAGTATTCAGATTTGAACTATCCTGATCAATTTGATAGCTTGGAGACATCTTTAATTGTACAATCACCATGCCATAGTGAACATTATGGACTTTGGAACAAATAAAACAACCTGGGACAAGCATACCAAATCCAAGACTCAATGGCAGTACAGGGAGTCCCAGTGTCAAATCAGGAACAAACACTGTGTGAGGTTCAGTTGTCTAACAGCAAGAGTAGAGTGCTCTAGTTCGCAGCAAGCAGCAATCAAATTCAAATACAACCAAATGAAAAGAGGCATCTTCACAAAATTTCTGATTATCAGGCCAGATTGAGCATCTTTTTCAACACCTAATATAAGTTAAGTACCAGTCAGCTGGGAAACCATGGCCTCTTCCCTGGACAACTTCTGGTGCTAAATAGTCCGTCATTCCACATATCGTAAATGCTCTCTCACCAGACAACTTCTTCCCAAATCTGAAGTCTACCACCTACAATGCGAAAATGAAATAAAATTCCAGAACCACTCCTTTAATGAAAGAACATGAGATTATCTTCAGCTAGTAATTTAAGAGCAATATTCCCCCAAAAAAACTTATTGACAACAATAACCTGTATATGTCCTGATTGGTCCAGCATTAGAACATCAGGAGACACAGCTCTGTAGAGAACACCATTCTGAAATTGGACAGAAAGAACAGTGAAAATGATATTTGATTACTTCTTCAACAAACAAATTAAGATATGAAAGGAGAAGTAAATAAAAATATGAGGCTCAAATTATTAAAGAAACAGCCAACCTTGTGTAGCACTTCCAAGGCATTTACAATGGAGGCGGCACAGAACCTTGCACATGGATCATCAAGTGGTGCGTATAGTATTGAAGCCAAAGGACAGGCAAGACAAGTATTTAGCAGTATGCCAGCTTGTCTTCTATCAGCAAAAGTGCATAAAACCTGTGGCATGCAAGCTGAAGGGCTTATATTCTTCATCAAATGCTTTTCCTTTAACACTTGTTCTTCCTTTCCAAGTTGTTTGACCTTCTGCTTCGAAAATCTTTTTAAACTAAGCAAACTATCTGAAACGAGATAAATTATCAGTCACTCTTAAGTTCAGGCAATGTCATTAATGAAAATTTTCAAGATCTCATATTTTGGTCAATCTCTGACAAAGTGGAAACCAACGCTAAAGACATGGGCCATCTAAAGCCAAATGAGTGAAGTCATGACATAATGTAGACAAACACACTAACCTGATTCATCTAGAAGTACAAGCCCAATCTCGCTGCAGTCAGTAGAGTACAAGCACTTCTTCCACTCCTATGTTGATAAAAAGAATAATCTAAGAAACAATTTCTTTCAATATCTGAACTTTTTTTAGGAGAGGAGCAATTTCCATACCAAGCTGGAGGGGTCAACTTTATCTATGGCAGAAACATGGGTATTTTTGGCGTCATTGATGAATTCTGGATTAAGATCCCTTTCCCTGAAACATTAAATATCAACTGTCAGAAAAAAGAGTGAATTTTATGAGACACATAAAGGAAAAAAAAAATACATTGGAATTGACAGTTTCTATCCCGTAAAAGTTATGCCCCCTTCATTTAATATGAATCAGCGAACTTCCAAAACAAGATATGACAATTGAATATAATTTCACAACTCACTTCTGATCATCCTGAGATAGTTTTGCAAGAGGACCCACCACAGAATCAAACTTTTCCTTCGTCAAAATGGCACATTTGACATCACCAACGGCAACTCCACCAACTGAACCAACTTCCTCACCAAGAAGCACCCATTCACCAAAATAACTTCCCTCATTCTTCTCCAATGAGATGTCATTACTGCTCTGTCGACTATCCTCATCCTCTACATAATCACATTTGAGACTGCAGATGTTAGGATTCTTAATCATCTCAGGGTTGAAAGTGATCTTCACTAGTCCCTTCTGGACAATATATAGCCCAGATGGACCTTCATTCTACAACAGAAGTATAGCAGAGACATAAGAAGAGAGCAGACACAACCATGATGAAGATAAATCTGCAACAAAAGCAGTCTTTACCATATCAAATATTGTCTGCCCATCAGAGAAGGAGACTTCAGAAAGAGAATCTGCAACATGACTAAGCTGCAAGATGGTTAACCTCGACAGAAGTTCCACAGACCTAAGCAACTTCAATGATGACAGATTGGAAAATTCTGACATAAGAATTCCTCGAAAATCTTCTCTCTTCAGAGCCCATAGAGTTCCATTAGTGACCGCTCGAACAGATGCCTGGAGTGGCTTGTTATACCTGTGATGACAATATTTCGTGAAGGATATTTTTTGGACTAATTATCATTCACAACTGGTGGTTGACTTCTAAGAATCTGAGAACTTCAAGAAATAAAGTTAACAGACAGACTTGACAAGAAATCAACCAAATTTCAAGGGGTGCATTGCAAGTCTTGAATATTGGCCATGTTAGACTCAGAAAACTCATGGAAGAGAGAAATTTTCAGATTGATCGAAAAAGCTCCAGTCATTGATATTAAATAATCCAGGTTTTAATAATTTTCAAGTTCTTACTTTTTGCATGATATATGTCGATAACTATTTTCAAGTTCTTGTCTTTATTTCCTCTCATTGAGATGTACTTTATTGTCAAGACTACACATTGGAAAACGTTTAGGTACAGCAACAAATGAAAGTGATAACAGAGTATAATTACATAAGTGCAAGCTCGCCAAAAGATGATAACTTCTCAGCTGTATAGCGCTGCAAAACCCGAGTTATCTCACCATTCTTCTCTTCCTGCCATAAAAATAGTTCATTAAGCAAAGGATTTTGCTATGATTCCCAATCTCTAGAAGAAAACCTCATTACAATCATTGAGTCTCACCAATGACAACAAATGAATACTCAACAATATATGGAAACTACTTCTGGAAATTCAATGAATATTAAAATTTACCAAAGCTACATCAGTGTGTATATCAATGTGAACTATAGATATTATCTGCATATATCAATCAAACCAGAACCTGTGTCGCTAAGACCTCGAATTCTCCATTGCCAACAACATAAAAACAATCACCTTCTCCACCCTGCAAAATATGATTTTTATGTCATTTCACATGTAGCTACACAGACGATTAGATGCAAAAGGACATTCAATTTCTCAGATAATAATGTGTATGTAGCCCAAGGTACTATCAGTGTGAGTCCTGTGTGTGACAATCATAGCAACTTGATAAAGTAAACTTTAAAGCGCCTCATCTGTATACCTGGTTTTGTCCATCATACATGCCAGTTCTTACTAATATTATTCTGCAGTGCAAACTAAACCTGACCCCACTACATTTTGAGGTTTTCTAAATTTCTATATACTTTGATCACTTCTTCTATTATTTCCTCATTGTGAGATGTTAATGAACTATCTTGCCTTTCTGATATTTGGAATAAATAAGTTATGTTTATTTATGAGTGATACTCAGAAAGAAACACGACACCAACAAAAAGAGTGGAGAGAGAGAGAGAGAGAGACCTGCTCAACAACAACATCTCCTGGCTGGACCTCAATTCTTTCCATGCAGTCCAGCAGAACATGACATTGAGAATCAGTAAGTTTTCTGAAGAGGAAATGATCATGCAATGCACGCTCAATGTGTGCCTGTTGCATGGATGAACAATGAATGAGTGCCTGACAAGTATAGTTAATAATTAGGTAGCTTCAGTTCAAAATTTACTTCTTCTTCCCAAGTCTTCCTGTGTGATGGAGGAGGAGGAACCCAAACTTGCCCATTTTCTAGAGAATTTTCAATAGCTTGAACGCGAGCCCTTGATAAATCATGCCTTACTCGTTGGTTCCTGCCACTCCAGCTAAAGGTTGAAGGAGATTCTGATCCTGTCACCTCCACAACCTGAGGAACCGGGGGTCGCAAAACAGCGCCAGGCCTAGCTACTTTACGAGCAGTTCCCTATTATAAATGCATTTTAGTTCTCGTGGAGCAAAGCGTAAAATTATCAATTAAGCAAGTGATATTTATTGGATGCTCAGCAAATTGTTGAAAGCAGGTGTTCTTACTTCAGTCAGCCCATTAACATGCACAACTATCACTGTAATATCATCAGTACGAGTTTCATACTGAAGCCAAAGTCGATATGATTCGGCTACAATAGCAGCACAAGCATCACGAGGATCTTTAAATTTGGCAACCTGCAAAATTTTAGCAATATTAGAAGAACTGATAGGATAAATGAGAAGGAAAAAAATTATTCATTTCATATGAGGTAATCAGTAATTTGTCCTCGTCAACGCCTAAGAAATTTGAAGCAGCAGGGGTACACAAGGTTCATATTCCATATAAATAAAAGATGGATAATTTTCTAATGTCAACATATCTCTTCTTCACAGTAACCGCCTTCTTGTCTTTTTAATGTCAAGAAGCGATAGCTTACGCTGTTGAGACAGTCCTTCAGTAAATTTTTCTTTTTATGTTTTGGAAAAATAAAGCACGAACACTCTGCTAGGTAGACTTTCACATCCACACTAAAGTTTAATATTGATTAAGTAGAAATAGCCTAATGTTCTTTGCTCTGCGAAAAATACTTTCATAATCCAAATTTACTTAACACTGGTCCACCAAGGTCTAGGAAAAAGGCACTCTTTCCTAGCTAGTACATCACCCAAGCGAAAGAACAGCACTTAATATTCCTGTATTAAGCACAAGGTAAACAACCTTAATGCTATCTTACCATATCGACTACAGCTTGGCTGGAGAGAAATTCAAATACTCCATCACTGGCAAGCACAAAAAAGGGATGATTGGATGTGAGTTCCAGAACAACAATCTCAGGGTTGGCAACAACCCCTATGGTCTCCGCAATCGAGTCACCTAAGCTCCTCGTAAAAGCTGTACCAGGATACATTCCATCTGGTACCCAAACTCTAGGTGGATCGCCATCATCACCTTCTTCAGTTCCCCAACATTGTACATCAGGGTTCTTCAGCCCCTCGATCTGATCCAATGTGAGGACACGGGCACCACAAAGCTTCACTCGTTCAAGCTCATCCTCTCGAAAAGGTGTCTGATCCATCGACAAATCGACTGCCACGATATCCTGCCCTCTCCGCTCACCTATAACTGCTCTTGAATCGCCTGAATTAGCAACATATATAGTGCCACCCCTAACCAATACCGTAATGGCAGTAGTCCCGCTCATACTATCGTCCAAGATATCAGCATGTAACTGTGAGTTAGTAGTCAGAAATGCAGAATGGCATGCCTCAACAGCATCCACGTGAAACTTACTATTTCGAAGCAGATTCTCGCACAATGTCCTCTTAACAAACTGAGAGCACTGAGCTCCATACTCTCCATGCCCATCAAAGACTCCGAAAAAGTTATCATTCGGGTTCGTGCCAAACGGCGTGTGGATGCAGAAACTATCTTGGTTGGCCTTATCAAGAGCATCCGGGTAGTATCCTCTTTGCGACAAAAAGGAGTAACGCAAATCATAGTCTCCCGACGGCACCTTAATCGTTCTCGACCCATCCGGGGGCAAAAACTGAGCAGAGACCCTGGAGAGCCTAGTGATGCCCGCTTCGGAGTCTCTGGTCAAGCTCAGCTGGTTCAGCTGATCCCTGACCTCTGATTCCTGTCCATCCGAAGACCTGGGCGAGTACACGGGGAACTCGACCGCTCTACCGTTATCAGCTTCCCTGACTTTCGTCTCCCTCGGAGCACATATTTCGCCAATACAAGCTCTCGAATACACGCACCCCATGGCTACTGCATACGAGAAACCCCGCTACCCAACAACGGCGACCCGACCCTTATCTCGCCGAAGAGGCACTACCCATCTAGCACCCGGAATCGGAAACGGTCAACGCCGCAAAAAACAGCAGCGCGAAAGACATCATCAGATTCACATCCAACGACCCGCCGAGCGACCCATGAAAGACCCCATTCACCAGCTGCAAGCAACCTCCGGAGTCCCCGGCTTCAGCTGAAACACAACAAGCTCATAGGAATCACGATTCGAAGAGATGGGCATTCGCAAACGCGACCGACCCAGCGAAGGATTCACGAAAAAATGCCGAGCTGAACCCAATTCGCGCTGAAGGAAAAAGAAAAGCAGGAGCGTGAAACCGTTACAGCACAGCACAGCACAGCAGCAACCAAGGAAGCCAGAAATAACCGATGAAAAATGGACAAGAGAAGCGAAGTGAAGCGATGATGAACAGGGACGAAGAACACAACCCACAACGCCAGTCCCACTAGCGGAGAATAATTTATCAGTAATATTCAATAATTATTCAGAAAAGAAAGGCTTTAAGAGAGAGAGAGAGAGTTGCTACTTGTTGAATGAATGGATAGACCAAGAGGACTGTGTTGAAAAGTCAAAACGAAGCGCACACCAATCAGCCCCTCTCTCTCTCTCGCTCTCGCTCTGAGTCACTCGCAGCTCGCAGCGCAGAGGAAAGGAGCGTTCCGCGACGAAAGGCAATCGGGAAGAAGAAGACGAAGATGGAGATGGAGATGATGGAGAAGGGGGAGAAAGAGAGCGACGGAGAAGGCGCGATGAGTGCCTGGACACGTCTCCCTAAAGCGGAGGTGTTTGGTTTTTCTGGTATTGAGGATCGCGCGCGTGGGCTTTCAGTGTACACACACGGCACAAAGGAGGTGGCGGCGGTGGGATTTGGCCTGGGATTATGACATCCTACTTTTAGGTTCGATCCCTATCCTGCTTCGAAAACTCCCTTTGTTTTCATTATCTTCTAAAAAGATCGCAAGCTTTCGCATCGATCTCGAATTTCACCCTCGTCAGCCCCAGTTCTGATATTTTAAAGTCCGAACGGTTCATTGGATCCGCGTCTTCATCGACACCCTCGCCTAGCCAAACTCGAGATATTGATGATTTTAACAAGGCCGATGACAATTTTCGGATGAAAAGTTAATCAGGACAGACTTGAGAGTGGATGAAAGATGGCAAATTTTCTTTCTTTGGACAAAAAGAAATTTCGGGTTAGAATCGAAATTGAACCTAAAGTTTTGGATTTTTATTTTTTAACGGAATTGGGCCCCTTGAGAGTGCGAAAACTCCGCATCGAGTCGCATCCGTAGCATGTGTGGAGTGGTGGTAAGGAACCGTGAGGATCGAGTCAGATCAAGTTGGGTCGGGTCGATATTTAACAATAGTATTGCGCCAATGGCAATCATTGATAACGACGAGTTTCTCGGGAAAATTACAAAAAAAGTCCTAAACCTATTTTAATTGTACCAATTCAATTCTAAACCTTTTTTTTATCAATTCAGTCATAAACCTTTTGCAATTGTGCCAATTTAGTCCATCCGGCTACTTTTGGTTGCCCGGCGATGACGTGGACACCTGTCGGCGCAAGCATGGCTGACGTGGCATTATTTTAATATTTCTTTTCGAATATTTATTTTTTTTTCCTTTCTCCTTTTTTTTCTTTCTGGCCGAGGGGAGGCTCGCCCAGCTCCGGCTAGGGCAAAGCTCGCCCAGCCATGGCGAGTCGCCCTCGTCGCCGCTGGGCAAGCTCGACCTCGCCCAGATTTGGGCGAGGTCGAGCCTCGCCATGGCTGTGTGATAGCAAGGCTTGCCCTCGCCGGCACTGGCAACGGCCGGTGAGGGCGGAGCTCACCATGGCTAGGCGAGCTCTGCCCTCGCCACCACTGGGCGAGCTCGACCTCGCCATGGCTATGCGACGGTGAGGGCCGGCAATGGTGGAGCTCAAAATTTTTCTTATTTTTGTCCTTTCTCTGTTTTTTTTTTTTTTTGCCTTTCCTTATTCCCCGGTGGCCGAACCGACCAGGGGCTAGGTCGGCTCACCGGCCACTAGGGAGGCTCGCCGTTGCTGGGCGAGGCGAGGGCGGAGCTCGCCATGGCTGGGCGAGCTCGACCTTGCCCGCGGCCATGGCCAAGCTCGACCTCGCCATATCTAGGCGAGGTTGAGCTCACCCCACGGCGGCAAGGGTAGAGCTCTGCCCTCACTAGAGCTGGGCAAGGCTCACCCTCGCCAATGCTGATGAGGGCGAGCATCCCCAGCGGCCGGTGAGGTCACTTCGCCGGCGAGCCTCTCCCTGACCGGTCTGGCCAAGGGGAAGAAGGAAAGAAAAAAAAAAGAGAAATGAAAAAAATTTAAAAAAGTAAAAAAAATATTTAAATAATTCCACATCAGTCGCCCCCGCGCTATCGGCGTCCACGTCAGTATCGGCCGACCAAAAGTGGTCGGATAGACTAAATTGGCACAATTGTAAAAGGTTTAGGACTGAATTGAAAAAAAAAATTAGCACTGAATTGGCACAATTGTAATAAATTTGTGAGATTATTCAGGCCGGGTACAGGATGACGGTGGCTTTGAATTGTAGTTACGATTCAATAGTATCCATCCAACCATTAGGAATAAATTAGTCCTTAATTGTGTACACCTAGAAAATCCCATTATTCTGGGCAATGGATTGAATTCGAGAGCCACGCACACACCACCACCACCACCACCAATTGCCTCATCACAACAGTCGCTTTTTTCAAGTGGTCCTCCCCATTACACCTCTCTCTCTCTCTCTAGCTTGTAGCTTATCTGGATTTTAGTCCATTTCGAGTCAAATCCAATATAGTGCCACAAGGTCGCCCCGCCCCTTCGTAGGGTCAAAAGAAGTAGGTGGCTTAACTGATCGAGGCAAGAAAAAATTGCACCCTGGCTTTGGTTAAGGTTGTAATTCCGCGACAAGCGTGCAGACCTGCTAATAGAGGGATTAGGAGGGTGGGGCCGAATATCATTCTTGTTCATCGTTTAGCAAGGCCGCTAGTAGTTCGGCCCCTTTCTTGGCGCAAAATAAGCGGAGCCGAAATGGTTAACCAAACTAATTTGCACAGTCTTCATCGTTGGTTAAGAACATCACTTCCTTTTTTCTGTCTATTTTCGTTAGCGAAGATAGCAGACGGCCGAAAAGGAGGGGCATGTCGGACATAGCAACTTCAAATTATGCTGCCTAGGCTACCTATTCGTGTCAACCCGACACAATCGATCGTCTTGAAAGCGTCGCCAATCTCACCTTCACGATGCGTTCCGCCTCATCGCACCGCCACCGAGCGCACTCGTGAGTTCCAACGTATGCATTTCTTCCTTTCACTAACCAGTCACGGGAAAAGTGTCAAAAAAGCCCTAAACTTTTTGCATTTGTACCAATTTAACCTTTTTCTGGTGCCAATTCAATCTTAAACTTTTTGCATTAGTATCAATTGAGTCATAAATCTTTTTTTATGTCAATTCAGTCATAAACCTTTTGCATTGATGCCAATTCAGTCCTAAACCTTTTGAATTGATGCCAATTCAGTCCTAAACCTTTTGCATTGGAGCCAATTCAGTTCTTCGACACATAAATAGCTATTAACTAGAAGGACTGAATTGGCACCAATGCAAAAGATTTAGGATCAAATTGGCACTAAAAAAATTTAGGACTAAATTAACATCAATACAAAAGATTTATGACTGAATTAGTACCAAAAAAAAGTTTATGACTCAATTGGCACTAATGCAAAAGGTTTAGGACTGAATTGGCATCAAAAAAAAATTTAAAACTAAATTGACACCAATGCAAAAAATTTAAGACTTTTTTGACACTTTTCTCCACCAATCACCCGTCATCCCTTTGTGTTTGGTTAAGCTTTGGACCCCCCATTCATATTGAAAGAAGAAAACTGACATCCCACGACCGGGCCAAGTGGGGGCTTGGATGTTTGCTGAAACAATAGAATAACGTTAACCCAAGCAAAAGTGGGCATAATACCTACCAAACGTCTGAAAAGGTGAGGAACATGTGGTGCTGCAGAGGTTTATCTTTTGTTTAAAGTTTAGTGGGCCGTTTGTCCTCACCTCTTCGTCTCGCTTTATGACCCATTGCCCATGCATGGAAAAAGAAAAGACCGGAAGGGTCTTCACCCATCTTGTCCGAGCGAATCCATCGTCTCGAATTCTTGGGTATGTTCGACGAGGATTGAATTCCCGATGGTCTGTTCATATCATAGAGAGAGAGAGGGAAAACAGGAGCCACGGTGAAATAAATGCGGTTCTTAGCATCATTATAGAGGTGTTCACTCTCTGTCCTCCAGCGTAGGTCCCAAAATTGACTTGGAAGATACTAAATTACAGCCAAAGCTCTTACCGAAGGTGGTCATGTGCAAGCATCCTATGCATACCGGCGTCGAGTTAATCACCAGCTCTAAACAGAACAATACCCGCTACATGGTCGTCGCTTTCTTATCTGGAGTCTAACGTGGTTACATCATATCATGCGTACTTGTCATGCCCTTCTTTTTGGCCGCAGGTGGATTGAGTCGGATAAGTACTGACATGACTCCCGCATAGTAGGCACAATGCTGGTCCAGACTCTATGCCAATAAGATATACTGTGGATCGATCCCATTCCTGATCTCCTAAGTCTGAACATGAATGGCAAGAGACCACAATGCCGCAAGCTATTTGCTAGCTTTCTCTCAAACTGTTTTACCCAGGCAGTTCTCGGAGGACTAATGGTTGAATTGAACCGATAAAATTCATGCATTTCCGCAATACTAAGAACCTGGAAGATGCGTTCTGCAAAGTTTTACATACTAAGTAATGCGTTGACCGCGAGTGCATTTATAAAGCTAATTTTGTCTTGCAAAAACAAGTGATTCGACACCTGATAAGAGTATGCTACGTGTGTAGTAATTTTGTAGACCCAAATTCAATATTCAAACTCGTTATACCACCTCCACCAGAAAGAAAGGGAAAAAAATTATTATACCCCATCTGGTCGATGATCTTCCAACTTTAGGCTCATCCCTTGGCCTGAAACAGAAGTTGGGCATGTTTACTCCTGTAGTTTTTCGGATTTGACGTGCTACACAACAAATAACTCCTGCAAAAGAGAAAGCAACCCTAATATGTTACTGGAAGATGGCATTAAGGCGAGGGAAAATGACACAAATAGTCCCTAAACTTTGATCCAATGTGCAATTTAGTCCCTGAACTTTTAATTTGTTCAATGTAGTCCCTGAACTTTAACCTAATGTTCAATTTAGTCCCTGAACTTTTGATTTGTTCAATGTGGTCCCTGAACTTTTAATATGTGTTCAATTTAGTCCTTGAACTATTTGAAAATGTTCAACGTAGTCCTTCCATTAATTCAAGTGCAGGGACTATATTGAACATTTTCATATAGTTCAGGGACTAAATTGAACACATATTGAAAGTTCAGGGATCATATTGAACAAATTGAAAGTTTAGGGACTAAATTGAACATTAGGTTAAAGTTCAGGGACTACATTGAACAAATTAAAAGTTCAGGGACTAAATTGCACATTGGGTCAAAGTTCAGGGACTATTTGTGTCATTATCCCTTAAGGCGATTTTTACATGAAACAGAGACATCAAAATAACAAACTTCTCCCCCGTAAAACAAGAGAAGCAACAAAGTTCACAAAATGTTGTCAAAATACTTACATATGCCAAGCTATGAATCTGATCCTGTAAGTTATCGAGGAGCAAGAGAACCAACCACTATTATCCAATAAAAGATTTGTAAGGACTCACTCCCACATGAAGGTTACAAATTCCGCAGACAGAAAGCTAAAGAACCCAGGGTCCACTACAGTACATATCAGCTTTCAAAAGCATGACGAACCAGTGAGAAGAGAAATCATGTGTTCCTGCAAACCTGCACTCCCTAAATACACCTTCACTGTCCTGATCTCCAAGCCCAAGAGCTCCTGAAGAAAGATGTCCCCATGTATAGACAGAACATCAATGAAAAGTTTCAGGAACCTGAACTGTGACCGCATGTCAAGGATCAGAATTTGTCGGAACATACACTATGTGGAGATGGAGAAGCCTTTAAAAAGAACATGCGTGCCTTGTACAAGCATGTAGAGAAAAAAGTCCATTTGTGAAATCCACAAGTTAATGTTTGCCTCATGTGCAAGTGAGAGTGTATGCTGTTCTTCGGTCAAAGATCCCTCTGGCTGCAAATACTTCTCATAAGCGGTGGAAACAAGTAAGCACCAGAGATAAAAGACGCTCCTGGGAAGTTCCAGAGTCCAGACACCCTGATGCAGAATTTAAAAGATATAAATACAAAACATGAGAGCAAATTGAACCTAACTTTAGTAGAGAATTGCTTTGGAAAACCACCAAACGGTACAGAATAAACTATATAATTCAGTAAGACAATGATCTCAAAAGAAAAACACAAACAAACCTCTGTCTGAATTCAGCACTACATAATCCCATAAATACAAGGTTGCTATAATTTGTGACGTCTCTGTACAACAAACAGACTTTATCATGGTCTACATCTCATAGTCACCAATTGGTTGTAGTCACCTTGAGAGGAAAAATGCCAGCTGGTGCCTATAGAAGAACTAACGCAATTCATTGGATCCCAATTCACTGGATTCAGAAAACATTTGGAGCTTGCCAGCTTTCGCTAGTAGATTATCAAAAACCTGCCAGCCAGATTCACAGTCAAAGTAGAAGATCGTCTCCCCATGGAAGCATCCCTAGAAATGCATGAAAGACATCGGCCAGAGCACATCCCTGCACATTTGAAGCCGCCAGCAATGCAAGAAGAATGTCCTCAACCAATTACTCATCTGGGGTAAAGAAATTAAACATTCAGTCAATAATTTTCTAGTTATTAACAGATCAATACACATGTTTAACGAGATAGATTGCATAAATTTACCAATATAAGGAGGTCTGGAAAAAGCATTATTTGTCGGGTATTGGAGAAGAGAAACGCAAGAGAAAGCATGAATGATAAAACAGGAGTATTGTCATTGATCAATAAACAACATAAATTCAGCAACTCACCACATTAATTACTTGGCAGATGAAACACGCTGGAGTGATGAAATCCAGCTGCTCGACTGACCAACTCTATTACCACTGTCATTGCCAGAGTTCGTGGCTTCAGCTAAAAATTGGTTTTTCAGAGTAGTCCTTTTGGTGATACCGCCCAGAGGAAAGGAAGTAGATGACATGCCAGCATCACCGATGACCTGAAAAAAATTGAGAGAGTCACAGTTACATCCATGACCGAACAAATCAGCATACGAACTCCAATAAAAATCCACTCGCGAGCATGCATTCATCCTTTATTAATCCATGCACGATTCTAACTGTTGGACCATCTAATTAGAGTTCATTGAGAGGCCTACATGCTTGTTAGCAGGTTGTTCATCTCTTGGGTTCTTGCCCTTTGGTGACCTAAACTGCATCTGCACAGGAGGACCAGTAGCACCACCCAATCTAACACAATCCTTGGCCTCAAACAAATAGGCAGCATTAATATTTCCTGCAGTCAGTCAACCAGAAGAAGGGTTAAGATATTTATCATGCAAAGTCCACCGACAGTAGAACTTCCTGCCAAGATAGGGAACTGTGATTCATCCTCACCACTTACAGATCAAAATACGCACAAGACTTCACAGAAGGTTCTTTTAATAAACTAGGAGTCTCTCTAAAGGAGGTGAGATGAGAAATATGTGCAGTCTGATGCAACATGCAGTCTTTCATTCCAGTTACAGCAAGAAGTCACATTTGACAAGTGAAATACGATAATTCAGACTTCCCCAGGATATGTCACCCATGGGCTCCTGACTAACATTTGCATTATTTGTCAAGTTGTGGAGATTGCATAAATACGCTTCTCATTCCGTATCTTCTCCAAGAAGATACACAATGCCAAGCAAGATGACAATGATAAGACTCAATAAATAACCCAGAGGAGGAACCATATCATTACTCTATGTTTCACATTCAAACTACTTAAAGGGAAGTTATTGCTGCAGTCGTACATATGAGAATGTAAACAGAGATAAGTTGCTTTCTTAGCAATGAAAATTACTCAAGCAACACTGACTCTTGATTTGAACAGATAATCACTCGATATTATGTCATTGTCTCTCTCGAACAGGCTATGAATACTTTAAAAAAAAAAAAAAGAGGGGACGAGAATAACACTCTTCAATTCAAGAGCTATCAGCCCAATTAGAAGTGTTGGTACCTTCACAAGGTTAGTACAGCATAAAAGAATTTAAGCCACCATGAAGACGTAGTCTATTCCATAGATATAAAGTGCACGAGCCATTTCTAACCTTGATTATTTTCCATTTTCATTGGCACCGCAGGATTGCTGCTTCCCGCAGGAACTGGCTATCAAAGTGAACTCAATCTTATTAAAGGCATGATGAAATCAAGATATCAATTTTAAATCACAAGTAACCATAATCAAATTGATCCTTTTCAACAGATTGCAGTTAACATTTACTTTTTCAACCAAAACAAGCTAGACTGAAATAAACAAGTATCACAAAGAAAGAAACATCCTGCATCCTCATACTTTTCATGATCAAACCAAGAAGCCTAATCAAAAGATGCACCAATATCAACTCGACATCATTGACTAAATAAATCCTAGAGTGCGTGCTGAAAATAATCATACTCACAGACATCCGAGGCTGAGTTTTGCTCTTTTGGGCTTGCTGGTACTTAAGGATGGTCCAGTCAAACACATAGTCCAACTCATATCCTAAGGAGAGGAAACCAGAAAAAGCATTTTGAGTCAAAGAAACAAAATGATACTTCAACAATTGCACATCCTAGATTATCCTGCCCTGAGGTGGATCTGAAATGCATATTTTTTCAACTAAAGAGTGTATTTTTGGTTATTATCTTCACTGATGATAAAACAGATTCTCTTCCATTCCTGCCACCTATAAGTTACATCCTTTTATGTATAACTACGGCCACTTATGGAAACCCCTAGATACATTAAAAAAACAGGGACTAAACTTTTTTTTGGTAAATACAGTCATCTACAGGGGCCTTATATTACTTGTTTATCATTCACAGTACAAATAATTCAAGAAGCAGCTATAAGAGAAACAATCAAAAGAAAATGAGATCTGCCACCTATGCGAACAACCTCATGTACTGAAAAGCAAATGAATCCCATATGGATTACCGAGAAAGAAATTTATGAGCATGGGGCATGCTTAATCTGATGGGAACAGAAACGAATTTTTGAAAAATGTAAACGATAACCTGTGCCAATTAGCATGCTGTTTCTTCGAACAACGTATTCTCTAATGTGAATCTACCTGTAATGAACAGTCCATACCTTCACGAGAAAACAAGTCGCGGAAAAGGCGCTTTAAAAATCCATAATCTGGTCGTTGATCAAATGTCAATGAGTGACAATAATGGAAATATGATGCGAATTCCACCGGATGAGATTTGCACAAAACCTTCGAAGCATGAAGAGATGACCATTCAGAGAATGTCATTTATGGATAATTACCTGACAGCGAACTTGTTAAAACAAATAACCGATGCACACCTCAATAGGAGTTGATAACTTCTTCTCACATATTTTGTCATATTTTTGCTTCTTTGTGGCCGCCTTCAGTCCCTGCCACGGGAGGCTACAGAAAACAGAAATTTCATCGTGCTGTCATCATATACAATGAGACAAGCAAAGTGGCCCCAAAGACTATACATCATAATACATGCATCTTCATTTTGTCCAAAGATGTATTGGTAGTCACAATTTCCTCACAGGAAAACCAATGCCAACAAAAAGCTGAGAAAGATGCTTTACCTTCCTCTAAGAAAATATAGCAGTACATATCCCAGTGACTCCAGATCATCTCGACGGCTTTGTTCTGAATAAAATATTGTAAAATGTTCAGGAGTCTTAAGAGGACAGACACAAAATGAGAGTATCATAATATGAATATGCAACTTACCGATGCCAAGATGAGTATTACAACTCGCATACCTTGCCGTGCCAGTTAAATTTTTGTTCTCCCTGCACATGCAATGGAATAACTCATAACCATGAATCTATGGATTAAATACTCCAAATGTGCAACCGATCATTTTCTATTATCTGTTCATGCATGTCACTGTGAAAACAAATATTAGAATATCTGTGCAACCGAAAAACACAAAAATAAAGGGCGTAGGCAAAGACGTTGCTATCCAGTTGAGATAAGAGCTCAGCAACAATAAATGGTTTATGGGACGGCGCGGAGACCTATATGGGATATGCCGGTTGGTTGTAGCATCTCGATATCTTTTTGCAAGCCCAAAATCAATTATATAAACCTGGACATCCAAAAACAAAGGAGACAAATGGCAATTATAGATCGAAAAAGGCTGCCTCAAAACAAAAGTAGCAGATGTCATTGAAAAATCATAACCCTCACCTGATTTGCTTTCCGACCAAGACCCATGAGAAAGTTATCAGGTTTGATGTCTCTGTGAAGAAATCCCTTCGAGTGCACATATTCAATTCTAGTAAGCTACAAAATAAAAACTACATGAGGGTAAAAAGAGCCAGGATACCACTAAGCAAGAGTAGAATGAGTAACTAACTCAAAAAATAACTCTCAAAAACCACCAAGAGTAAAAGGGGAAAAAGCTACACTCATGCCCTGGCCAGTCTGTACAAGTACCAAAGAAGCAAAACCAGAAGAACTTCAGGCTGATTTATGGTCCATAAAGCGGAGAAGATATAGATATCTTTCCACACTTGACTGCTAGATTTTCAAAAATTTTCACACTTACCATTTGATCGGCCAGCATGATGACTGTCTTTAACGAAAACTTCCTCCCACAGTACACGAACAAGTCCTCAAGGCTGGGTCCGAGTAAGTCAAGAACAAGTACGTTATCTTCTCCATCCACACCAGCCCACTTGCAGCTAGGAATACCGCCTAAACAACGCGAAAAAAGGAAAACCGAAGTCATTAACCACATAAAGCGCCGACACAACACCCCGTACCCAAATGCGGAAACGACACGTACTCCCTCCTTGAAGAATGTTGTACAGCTTGGCCTCGTAAAGCAGCTGGGGATGTTTCGTCTTGTTGTTCTCCTGCGACAAGAGCAACTACAGTGACTACAAAAAATCACCCTGAGCAGCGAATCAAGCTCGTCGATCAAAGGGTTTCCAGAGTCAAACGAACAGCAGATCATAACAATCCTAACTCCATCTGCTCAACGCAAGACTACTCAGCTCACTCGCCAAAGTACCCCTCAGATACATCCAATTGTACACATGCGACACCTCACCAATCGAGAAACACAGATCAAGCTAGAAATAAAAAGAAAAAAGAAGCTCATCGATTCATCAACGACTAAGCACTAGAAGAACTGCACGAAACAGCCAGCTCGGAACTCACAATTTTCACGGCGACGATCTCCAGCGTATCGATGTGCGACGCTGCAAAGAGGACCAAAAATCAAACTCGCCGGAATCAATCGAACGCGTCGCGAACGAACCTCAATTCTCCAAAATCGAAAAATCCAATCGCAAATCAAACGACAGAGACGCACGCACGCACACACAAAGAGAAAGGTTCCAGGGCACGGATGGACCGACCGAGGAAGATCTCGCCGAAGGATCCGCTGCCGATCTTGCGGCCGAGCTTGTACTTGCTGCCGACGACGCGCTCCATGGCGGACGGCCGACGACGGCGGTGGCGGCGACGGAGCTGCTGCTGCTGCTACAGATCGGAGCGGGAGTATGGGGAGGGACGGATCGGGAGCAGCATAAAGGCGGAGGAAGGCGAGAGAGAGAGAGATAGAGAGCAGCTAGGGCTTTACGAAATCCGATGGAGGAGCTGTTTTAGAGATAGAGAGAGAGAGAGAGGGAGGGAGAGAGATTGCTGGTGCTCCTTCGCTGGGTTTTTTCGGCGAATATATTTGTTTTTTTCTTCTTCTTTTTTTCCGCGGCGTTTCCGGTTTGTTTATCTGTGAAGCTGGAGGAGGATGGAGGGGGCTTCTTCGCCAACTAACGACAGATCGAATTTTATCTGAAATCCTTATACATAGGATCATTTTGAAATTATTTTTTTTTTAAAATAATAATAATAATAGTTTTCCCGTCTCCCCGAATTTTAAAGGGGTAACAAGCAAAAGCCTCTTTTGGTAGATATCGGAATAGGCAGCTTTGGTATTTTATCGAGGTAGGCGAAAGGTGTGGTTCGGTTCGGTTTTTTTTTTTCTTTTAATATTTGACAAGGGTTGGTTGGCTTTGACCGGTTATTGCCCGAGTGGATAAGGTCATTGGGGATGGACCGAGCCTTTCGTGATGTTTGCCCTGCTGGCATTTCTGATTTGTGCTGATTTGGCCTTTCCAACAACTTTTATTGAGACTTTCCTTCATTTTTTTTGGGGGTAAGATATCTTTTAAAGTATTAATTGTAAAAATATTAATTTAAAATATCGAGACTTTTCCTTTTCTCGAGTGCCGTACCAGTCGTTTTCCGGCGAATTTATTTAAGATGAATGAATATGGAGCTGGCGACGGTCGAGACTTCTGCAAAATGCCCATGCGTAGAGTGTGAGTTTCTGGTGATTGCCTCCGAAAATGGAAGACGCCGATAAAAATGATTATGCATGTTGGTTAGGATTTTACTGAGTGACGTAAGGCGACTAAGATAAAATATTCAGTGGTTTGATATCACCACGTCATCCGCCCACATGACATATTTAAACTTACGTGGCTCCACTCAAAACGGGACATTTGTCCTCCGACGTGGAATTAAAAAAGTGGACCGAAAGCTCTATTATCTCTCTCCTCTGGCCGAAAGAATTGACACACGCAACAATCAATGCTAAATTTATTGCCTTTTTTCTCTCTCCCCCCTCTTTGCAGAAGAACTCATTTCAAGTCTTCCATCAACACCTCTCTGTTCTGCAACTTTTCTTCCCCTCCCGAATCACTTTCTCTCTCCCTCACGAGAAAATACTCGCTCGCCTCAAGCCCTCCCCCCCCTCCTCCTCCTCCTCCTTCGCCTACGTCTTCGTCGCAGCCGTTGCCTTTCCGGCTCCGGCACTGGTCTCTCGAACTCTTCTTCGTCTTCTACTCTAGTCCGTTTCCGATTTCTGGCTCGGTTACGTCGCCAATAATTTTGAAACGAAGGAAACTTGTGTGGCTGGACATCCCGGTGGCGGTGCTGAGTTTTGGGGGTTTCACTGACACAACCGACGGCCACGAGGAATATTGTGGCGGAGGAGAAAGAAAACTGAGTACTGTGAGACAACTCTCTATCCTGTTCTTTTTTTTTGGGGGTGGAGGAGAGGGAGGAGTATGGCAAAGCCATTAGCTTCAACTATGTTTGATACTCGCCAGAGGTGTTGGTTAACTGATGTTGGTGGGGAGCGGCAGTTGCAAGAGTTGGCCGGACTGGCGGGTTTCTCCGGTTTTACTGGAAACTTATGTTTAGCATCGCTCGGACTCGTCGCTGCGTCGGTGGCCGCGTCGATGTCACTGAAGGGAATGACATGGACTTGGATTGGTTGGGAGGAGCAGTGACATGGTGGCGGCAGGGGGCGGTGACCATCAAGGCTCAACGGCGGCAATGACAGGGCGTAGTGAACGTCTAATATTGGCAATATCTTTCCTTCTTTTTGGGAATTTGGTGCCTTATTGCTGTGATTCTACCTTCCGAAAGTTGGAAAGAATTCTTCTCTTTTCTGTCATTGAGTAAACGGCCCTACACGGTTGCCTTGTTAGTTTGCTTTTACCTTGTTCAAGAATGAATCCTTTCCATGTACGCTCGATCGTTTGAAGATAATTCGTCGCACTATGTTCGACCATATTTATATACCCAAATCCTTGACTTTCGCCAAGGATCGAGGTAATCACGTACCCACAAATTTAGCCCATATTCTCGAGAAAAATATTTGTCGAATCAAATCTCCAATGATGCCTTCCTTGCCGACCAAAATAAAAAATGAGGCCTTCCTCAAATTTGCGAGTCCATCATTAATGAAAAAGAATCCACCCAATTCTCTTCCTTTTTTTGAGCGTCCCCAACAATTACCTTTACCGTTAGTTAGCTTAATCTGTAAACTGTAATATTTCAATCATTATAAAACTCAATTATTCTTTTTAATCATGTATCATCGGTGAAATTTCAATCCAGATTAACTTGTGGAAGGCCGAAGCTATTAACTTGAGGTTACTGATCATCCACTTTGAGCATCACTTTAGTAGCTCTTGTTGCAGCAGAAACGTAATTAGCCCTCAAAATTAAGGCAAAGTGCAAGCGAATTCCAAATCATTTTCAACATTTTTGTATATAAGTCCCAAAATCAAGCTCAGTGATTTCATCTTATGAGGCACTTCCTCCCCAACATTTGGGTAGGAAAGTTGATTCTTTCTGTAAATTCCTTACAATAAGATGAGGAAAAGCGAACATAAAAGGAGAAAAAAATAAAAATTAAAAGGACACCGACAATAAAAAAAAGGAAGGGCTAGAAGTTTTGCATCAAACATGGACCACTTGCAAACGTAGAACCAGCAAATGATGAAGCAAACAAACAAGAAGTTTCCAACCACATTATATATCTTCACGCCTGCTTTTGTTGTCCATAGTTTTCTCTCTCCTCTGCCACAATATTCTTGACGTAATTGAGTCGGAAATCGGAAACGGATTAGAGTAGAAGACGAAGAAGAGTTCGAGAGGCCAGTGCCGGAGCCGGAAAGGCAACAGCTGCGACGAAGATGTAGGCGAAGGAGGAGGAGGAGGAGGAGGAGGAAGAGGGGGAGGGCTTGAGGTGAGCGAGTATTTTCTCGTGAGGGAGAGAGAAAGGGATTCGGGAGGGGAAGAAAAGTTGCAGAACAGAGAGGTGTTGATGGAAGACTTGAAATGAGTTCTTCTGCAAAGAGGGGAGAGAGAGAAAAGAGGCGATAAATTTAGCATTGATTGTTGCGTGTGTCAGTTCTTTCGGCCAGAGGAGAGAGAGATAATAGAGCTTTCGATTCACTTTTTTAATTCCACGTCGGAGGACAAATGTCCCGTTTTGAGTGGAGCCACGTAAGTCTAAATATGCCATGTAGACGGATGACGTGGTGATATCAAACTACTGAATATTTTCTCAGTGACTACTGTTGTGATGCCTTGATAATAATTTTCCATCTTACTGAACAAGAACTAAACTGCATCGGAGCCGAAAATGAGAGGATGACATTATGTGTGAGAATAGCAATATGAAATATAAACCTCATTCAATATGGAGTATTTGTGCTAAATTTACCCCAAATTAATTATTTTGGCTATCAAAAACCCTGAACTGATACACTTGTGACAATTTTAACTTCCGTTAAATTAGATTAATATTATGAAAAATTATAAATTAATAAATCTATGACAAATAGAAGGGTAAAATGCCTAATCGATATATTCATTAACTGTTACGTATCATCTAATCTAGAAATTTGATAATAAAAGTTAATAAAAATAGCCGGAGGATAAAGTAATCGCAATGCGCAAGTTTGGGTGCTTTGTAGTACTAACCTAAAATAAAATAATTTGGAAGACGTACACAAATGACTCTCGTTTCCATATAGCGCCGTCGGAGTGCTCAAAGTCCTCGTGTGACCTCCGGCGACGGCGACGGCGACGGCGACGGCGACGGCGAGTTCCTTAACCGCGACGAACCAAGATCTCTCTCATCGGAGATGATCGGCGACGTAGAAAAGATGGTCGCCGTCGGCCTCGTCTGGGGCGCCACCAACGCCCTCATGCGGCGGGGCGCAATCCTCTGGGACCAGTCCCTCAAGTCGCCGCCGCCGCCCGCCGGTCCCCAGCACCAACGCAAGATCCACCGGAGGGTCCTCGCCTCGCTCGAGAGCTGGCTCGGCCTCATCTTGATCTGGCAGTACTCGGTCCCTTTCTTGATCAACCTCTCGGCCTCCGCCACTTTCTTCGCCATCCTGAGCCACGCGCCGATCTCTCTCGCCGTGCCCGTGACCAACGCGACCACGTTCGCCGCCACTGCGGTCTGCGGCGCGGTCCTCGGCGAGGAGACCCGCTTGGGTCACGCGGTTCTGGGTACGGGTCTTATTGTTCTCGGTGTCTGGCTTTGTATCTCGTGAATGTCTGGCTTTGTATCTCGTGGAATATGATGAAGCTCTTATTTCTCGCTTATCACATCAAATTTTGCGTCTGTTGTCTGTATTTACGCTCTGTTTCAGCTCAATTGAACCATTTTAGTTTTTTCGCTCTTTGTTCTGCATCATTGCTTGTGATTGATTAGCTCATAGTCTGCTAAAATGAGATATGAACTGCTGAGTTGAAATCCAATCTATAAAGAATTTCAGGAGGATCACAATAGTTTACAAAGGCAATTAAAATATGACAGTAGAGAAACGATCAAATTTTGGAAAACACGAGGAAACGGGCAAACAAATTTCGTAGATGGACAAAAGGGTGGTGGTAATTGGATATAGTATGGTGAAGGAAGTATAATTTAGTGTTGCTTGAATTTGTTGCCGTGGTATCAGTTATACTGTCGAGCCGACCATTCTCTTAGTACTGGGGTTTGGAGCATTCCGGAGGCATCTGGCCATTGAACCTTTTGGTGTCGTTGCAGTAGTCGTAGATCATGTAGTTGTCTCTGACCCACTTCATTTGCCCGAGCTTAGCAAAGCTCAGTTGGCTATAGGTCGGGGCTGTCCACCAGTTAGCTGGTGAAGTGGTGGCACACTGGGTTATGCTGACAGGTCCGTTCCACTTGCAAGCCCTTGGTCTGAAATTACTTAGTCCTGCTCTGAATGGTGCGCTGTTCCAGTCAATCTTGACTAGACCTCCTCTTGTTGCCCAGTTATCTGCATTCCATAGGCTCGAGTAGACTCTCATCCCTTGCTCGTTTGGATATGCTATCCCCTCGCTCTCGTAGTTTCTGAATACTCGAATTGGCAATCCGTCGACGTACCACCTGAAGTTATGGTCACATGTCTACGGTTATTCTTGGTGATCTTGAAATGTAATGAACTCATTTAAAAGTGGGGTCAAGGATAAGGTTGCAGATTAGTGGAGAGGTATTAAGTACTTGCATAGTAGATTAGAATGGTGAAGGATATGGATTAACTAATTGGAGGGAAATGACTTTGTTGTCATTGTTCCTCGTGAATGATATCTTTGGAGGAGAAGGACACAAGAAGAGGAAGTTAACTTACACGACTTCTGTTGGATTCCAGTGGATGGTGTAATTGTGATAGGCATCTGTTGGGTCAAACCACGGGTAAAATTGTTGTTCTCTGCTTCCGACACCTTGTGCGTAGATGTTGGTGTGGATGATGTATGGTTGCCCGGACACATTGCCAAGGAACTCAAAGTCTATCTCATCGTGCTTGCTGCCAGTAGACGAAAGCTGCAAAAAGATACAACGTATGGGGGATTAGACCGTCTCTGCATGTGCTACTGCATGCAAAGTGCTCTAAAAGGTCAATAGGAATTTAAACAATTGGGTTATACAAGAGTCTTTCATTTATGAGGATGGCTTGATCTGCTCTGTGCGTGCTTAGCTCACGTAGCAGATGACGGAAAAAGCTCAATAAGCTCTTTCAGAGGTTGTAAGACTGTATCTTTGTTCGATTTATTGCACTTACGTAGTATGCAGTGACTGTTCCGGCAGAGTTTCCTGGTACCAGTTTGATTAGCATCTCAATGCTTCCAAACAAGAAGGCCCTCTTTGATTGAACACCGGAGCCTGCAAAATCAATTCATCAATGACACTGAACATTTATCAAGTCTGGTCCCTAGAGCCTTTTTATAGTTCTAGTGGTCAAGGTAGGCTCGATTTGTGCAGCTGTCATGTATCTGGTGCAACAGTCTTCAAATAGTTTCTGCATGGACCCTTACTGCGTCGACCTGTGATCTAGTTTTATCTTTACAAATCCGCAGCGAATCTTGCGTGTTTTCTTGTATGATTCTCTATGTAGATATCTCATATTTGTCCTCTTGGTTTGTTGTTTTAATGCACTATAAATGAGTTCACTTCATTGTTGAAATCATTATTTTGCACAACTGAAACTGTTTCTGTCAATCATATATATGTACTTAGTCCGGCATGAAATCTGAAACTGAAGGATAGAAAATATCAAACAAAGCATGGTATACGGGCATTACCAGAAATTTGGTCCAAAACAAGCTGAACGTCTTCGCCATTGGGTGAAATGGAGCAATGTTGAGTGCCCCACTTGATGTACATGCTCTGGGAGAACTTGGCCTCGACATGGCTTTGATCCAGCACGATTCCACACAGGATGAGGGCCATCAACAAGACATGTAAGCTCGCCATTTCGAAATCGAGGAAGATTTCTCCCTCTTGTACCGTGTTGGAGCCTACGAATTCAAAAAGGGATGATGGCTTCTTTAACTTATGAGTGCTTTTATAGCTTGTGAGTCATGAGCTCCAGAGACATACTGGAATGTATGAAACTTTTAAATGCATTTTCTACATCCTGGTGACCTTGTCAAAGTCGTGGATAGATAGTCGTTTACATCACAGACAAGAGCAGGCCTTCTAATTTTTAATTTTCTATTTTGTCTGTGTGTGGTAGGAATTTGAACTGAGTACGATTTGTTCAGCCACATAATCCAGGGATTAAGTTCTGAATTGTCAACATGCGGGGAATATAAGGACTTCACCATTGATTCGGCCGGTGATCAACGGCCAATTGCTCGGGGGAAGCCGACACCAATCAGCATCGGATTAGCACAAGCTGCTATTCCATCGCGTCAGTCGCGTTCAGAAGATTCAATTGCTGCCCCGGACAGCGCTTTTAAGGAAATAAGGTCAGATTATGATGTTCAATAGTCAGTTGTAGCCTGCAGGAGCCCTTTTGGTTGGTAATACAATGTTAGGAACAGGACCATTCGTTTCTCTAAGTACCAGGAAACAGAGCTAAAAAATCAAGTGATTAGCGAGAGACAAAGCTTGGAATTTGCACCATGATGTTAGGGAGAAGGTTGGGCGGGAGGTTAGCTTGGGTTTGGTATTGAGAAAGTGGTCCAGCTGGGACGCGCTGGGAATGGAGAATAGCAAACGCAGGGATCGTGCGTGGGACTCATTCCAATCATAAATTCAATAGGCAGATTCAAATTCAATTGAATTAAATTCAATTCGCTCTTCGGTTTGGCCCCAAGAACAAAGAATCAGAAAAAGGGTCGATCTCAATCCTTTTGGGTTGATGCATGCACGTTCCCAGGTGGTTGCAGAAGCTGGGAATTTTCGAATTTTCAAATGGGTCGCTGCCCCATGAATCTTGTGTTCAGCTAAAAAGTACTAATATAAATGAATGAATGAATTGACTTCCAAAAGTATGATATTCAAATTGAATATTTTTTTAACGGTTTAAGCTTCAGGGTGGAAGAAAAATTGTAAACGGAACTTGAAAAGTCGAATAAATCTACCATAATGCTATGCTTGTTTGGCGAAAAATAAATGATTTGAAAAATATTTTTCTAAATATGATCGATTGTGTCGCTTGAAGTAATTAGTCAATGAAAAATATTTTATTGTTGATAATAATTTATGCTTAAATATTTTCGATGACGATGAAAATATTTTTTTCGTTCATTCATTTTTATAAGAGATACAAGCAATGATTTTTTGGAAAAATGTTTCACAAATCATTTAATTTTCGCGAAATAAATAGAGCCTAATTGCATGAAATTTTAGAAAATTTGCAATCCAATTGTTGTCGGGGTTTTTGGTCTCTATCCTGAAGATTCAGACTTCATTTGATGCTACTTTTCCTAGTTACAGAGTTGCGGGCATCGTTATGCCCCTTAAATGTACATGTTTCTCATTAAGAACTAATTTTCATAGCCCGTGCAAGATTAGTTTTCATTCTTTGCACAAGAAGTTGATAATAAAATTCATAACTTTAGTTGCATGGAGAAATAAAAGAAATTGACATTATCTTCTTCTTTTACTATTATATAGATTAGGCTAATTCCCAAAAAAAACACCAATTTTACCTTAAGTGACAATTCTGGCTCGAATTTTTTTTTTGTCTCAATAAAAAGCACCAATTTTCACTCTAATCCCAAATCTGGCTCCCGTGATGTAAAATTTTTAAATTATACGGGCTAGATTTGGGATTTAAGCAAAAATTTATAATTTTTGTTGAGAAAAAAATTCGAGTTAGAATTATCACTCAAAGTAAAGTTAATGCTTTTTTTTTTAATTAGGCCTATATAAATTATTTTCTAAAAATAAAAAGTTATATGGACAGTTTACCATTTTTTTTAATAACCAAAACAAACATTTATTTACAATTCAAAAAATCAATGAAAATAAGTCTAAATATCTCACAAAGAGTATAAGGATGAGGTTGATTGCAGTGTGAGGGCAATTAAGGAATTCGCTAAATGCACTTACTTAATAGAAAGTGGACAGTCAATCTCCTTGTTTTACCTTTTTATCATTTTCTTGATCAATTTTATCCTTTTTTCCTTCTTTGACTTACAATTAGAAAAATGAGTTCATAAGGGATTTGATGGAAAACAAAAAAGTGAGACAAATGAAGATTTTCCCCTCTATATATAGATATAATCTCTTATTTATTTAGCAAAAAAAGTAATATTTAAGGTCCGTTTATTTCACGAAAAATGAACAATTAGGAAAACATTTTTCTAAAAATGATCTCTTATTTCGCTCACAAAAATGAATAATGAAAAAATATTTTTATTGTCCACGAAAATGTTTAGACATAAATTATTGTCAGTAATGAAAATTTTTTTTATTGGCTAATTATTATAAGTGATATAACCAATCAATTTTTAGGAAAATGTTTTCCAAAATTGGCTAATTATTATAAGTGAAATAACCAATCAATTTTTAGGAAAATTTTTTCCAAAATGTGTATTTTCCGCGAAAGAAATGAACCCTACTTGTGTGAGTACCAACACTCCTCTTTGCTCAAGGCGTAACATATTACATTTTTCAAAGAAGCTTTTTTTTACCATTAGCACAACGAATCATGTCCCCAAGCGTTGAGATGTGGTTTGTGTTTATGTATTGGTAAATTTTCGTGTATGATCGAAATTAAGTGAATTTTGCTGTCGAATAACTAAATTTTGATTAGCGGATTTTGGAATTAGATTACTGAATTTTGATTTCAATTGTCAAATGTATTAAAATTTTAATCTTTTACAATTAATGCACTTTAACCAGAATCTTGATAAATTATCTCATTCTTTACTCCATCGAATGATAGTATCCTAAGGTGTATATTATGAGTTAACACCTCAAGATTGAGATTTTTAAAACCTGCAGTAAATTTATCCGCTCAATCTGTTTAATGCGAAGTACACCCGCCGATAACAACAAACAAAGTCGCAAGAGAGCATGCTGAAAACTCGGATTTAACTTAGAGTACATTTGTTTTACAGAAAATGAATTATTTGAAAAATATATTCCTAAAAATAATTGATTATGTTGTTTGAAATAAATAATCTATTAAATATATTTTTATTACTATTGTCTAACTATTTCGTGCACGATGAAAATATTATTCACTCGTTCATTTTTGTAAGCGATATGGACGATTATTTTCAGGAAAATATATTTCTAATCAATCATTTTTCGCGAAATAAAACAGAGACTTCAATCGTTTTTCAATCATGTTTGGATTCGAATTCAAATCACAATACCCACGATGAAAGGAATATATGATCCAATCTTGTCGTCAATATGAATCCAATCTTGTCGTTCTTTTCCTTAGATTCTCAAGATCTATCGAGGTCACGATAGACACAAATTTGTTGATCCTTTTGTCTGGTTTAAGATTTTGAAGCGATATTCTTCTTTTTGAAGCGCTATTCCTAGCAACAATGTAGACGCACTGCCTCTCTTTGCTTTACCCTCTTCTTCCTGGTTATTCTTTTCTTTTCTTTTCCGTTTTTTGGGAGTTACGAGGGGTTGATTTGATGCAAAGGCAATGTTGATTGGTCCTCATCTGATTTCTTGATTGTGACATAAAGAGGAGTTTCAAAAGTAAAAAGCAGTAATTGGAAACGATAAGCGGCCAATAATTATGCGCTTTTTTTGGAAATATAAGACGGTATTCAATGCGAAATAATCTTTTCCAACGATAGTATACGGTAGGAAACAATGCAACAGAGGGCGCGAATTTATTTCCAACCCCCAATACTTTGGATGATATATTGTACATCTATGCTTACAAAAAGGCTTGAGCTTGCTGAGATTTAACCTCATCATGGACCTCCAATCTCTTTTGGCTCATGATTCCATTGATTTGGGAATATGTACTTAACGCTATAGCCACAGCAGTCAAATGGTAATTTACTCCTACGTTTCACCAATGCACAGCCTGTTACTGCTTGACTTCTAGCTGCTGGCCAGGAATCACATTGTCTTCATCAATCTTTTCTTTATTGATTGACGCGACAGATAGCCGATCCACATTGCTTGCATGCATCCGGGCCTTGATATGAGATTCCTATTTGTAACATTTTGACAGATAAACCCTACTTGGTAATAAAGCAAGGCTGCTTTAAAGCAGCCATCTTTTTTCACGAGTGAAATGAAAAGCTAAGCACACTGGCATCGCTTCAAGCATAAGCTAAGTTTATTGGGTGTCTTATCAAGTTGTTATGGTATCAGCAATATCAGTGAACAATGCTCAATTCAATGGCTTTGAGTTTCTTTAACATGGGTTGGCGATGTTAGTGTTGAAAGATGACAACGATTAAAATTAGCATAATTACGTTGTTCTGTGCCAAAAAATGTGGGTTTTTTTTTCTTTGATGGTAAATTGCAATTAGTGTTGGTGCAAGTGTTGAAAAACTGCTAGTAAAAAAAAATGGTCAATGAATATTTTTTTCGAGTAACTTGCTGGTAGCCTACCGACACCTTTGTGAAATTACCAATTTTTTTTTATAGTTTGCAAATTACCAATTTGAAAAAGCACCAGCACCAACTTTTATTTGTATAACTTACCATCACTTTGAATTTACTCTCTTAAATGAAATTATCAGCCTAAATTAAAGTGACTTGACAACTTTTATCTTCTAAAATTACCAACTAAATAGGTTACCATCTCTCGCTTGAGTTATTTACCCTAGTTAAATTCTTTTTACTAACTTTTCAATTGATTTATCGACTTTTATTTGCCTTGGTTAGCAACTCCTTAGATATAGTAACTTTTTTCATAGATAACGAACCCAAATTAGCATAATTTACCAACTTTTTTCCTTTAAATTGGCATATAGTATTGGGCTACCGATGGTCATTTGAGTTATTTACTGATTTTTTTTATTTTTTTTATTTGCCACATTTCCTTATCATTTACAAACTTTTGGTTGCATTTCTTAGCAAAGCCTTAAATTTACATACTCTTGCTAGAAAGTAGTAGCCTTAACTAGAACAACTTACCAACTTTTTGATTAGTCACTCAAATAAAAGTTGGTAATTTCACATAATAATTAGAAAATATAAGGTATTGGTAAAAATAAAGAAATAAAAGCTCGTACCATATGAGATAAATATTTTTTGTTAGAGATAAGAGAAGTTGGCACTATAAAAAAAGTATCAGTAACTAACTCAAACAAGAGTTCATAACACAAAGCTAGCACTTAACATAACCAGAGAAAATGTCATAATCACTCAAAATAAGGTTAGTAAGTTCTTAGAATTGGTAAGTAAGACATTTGGTAAACTAATGAGAGAAAAGCTGGTAAGCCAGATAAAAAAAAGTTTGGTAAATTCATATAAGGATTTATAACTTATGGGGTTTGTAAGAAAGACTTGGTAATTGATAACAAGAGTGACAAAACACAAAAGCCAAATAAACGTATATAAAGGGAAAATAATACCACAAGTATTATAACTTTCGTACGGCGCTCATTTGAGCGTCATATTTTTTCAATCAAACACTTGAGTGCTAGTGGTGAACGATTTTTAATAATAAGGGCATTCAAGTGATCGATTGAAAAGTTATAGAAGTTAAGTGAGTACCGTACAATAGTTATGGCGCTTGTGTTATCCTTATCCCCATTTAATGGATCACTTGAGTGCTTGTGGTGAATGATTTTTAATAGCCAAGGCACTCAAGTGATTTATTGAAAAGTTACGGTACTCAAGTAAGCAACGTAAGAAAGTTATGACACTTGTAGTATTCTTTTCCCCGTTTATAAATTACTCCAATGAAAATTGGCAACCCAAAAAGAGTTAGTAAGTTAATAGAAAAATAATTGGTAAGTCATTGAAATAAAGATTGGTAAGTTCATGTAAGAGTTGGTATTTAAGGGTTGGTAAAATAAACAAACAAAAATTTGGTAATTTGCAAATTGAAGATTGGTAATTTTGTGAAAGTGTTGGTAATTTACTTAAGCGAGTTACCTCAAAATCAGGGGACAGTAATATTTTTATGCACAAATTTTTACACTTGTTCCCATTTCAAAAATTTACCAATATGGAAAAAAGTAGAATCGTTTCCGAAGTTAGAATCTATGACGGCGGCAGCGGCAACAAAGTGCATTTGTACTAACATTTGATAAGGCTCTAAAGCGAAGCTATGTTTAGCCTTTGTGAACATGTTCCTGCGTGAAATGCATATAAAACACCAGAAAGCCATTCTATAGTGGTAGGAACTAATAAGAGAAACTATAGAAATCCATTTGATTATAAGCAAAGATGGCGTTATGCACCAAAATGATGATCCAAATGCAAACTAGTGTTCCTGACCAGACAATACTAAAGGATCAGATTGCCAAGTGATGCTTCGAAACCTGACAAAAGCAATAATAAAGCATCCAAAAGCAGCACAAACAAAAGTTGATCTGTGAGCAACTTCCTCTCTTCATATCTGAAGGTTAATTTCCTTACTAGCTAAAAAGCTGATTGTGTTGTCTGCTATATAAATGATGCTTGTTGCTGTGGCTTAGCTTTGAAGAAACTCGCAACATGCATTATCTTACCTAAGAAAAGAGGAACACGTGAGAAAGCTTTTCATCACTTTGTATGTTGTTTTCTTTTCTTATCCAGTATATGGTAAGAAAAGCATTTAAAGACTCAAGATACAGTGTTTTATACTGGACTCGTCTTATACCCAACCTCTGCAATGAGTCGGGTAATCTCTAGAAGGAAAACCCGTTTATCAAAGGAATAAATACAGTTACTTAGAATGGACATAAGTCGCTGTTTGAAGTTTTCGAGTCCACAGAATTTAGATTGTCCTTTGGACCCACAAAAAGTGCAGAGACATGATCAATTTGGAAGTAAATTCCTTGTTCTAGAATCAGACACCTCCAGCAACAAGCATAACTTTTGAAGGGCATGTTTTTTCCTGGGTAAAAATCCTAGGACACTATGGCTACTATGGCTACTCATATGTAATAAGTCATAGCTTATACTTTTCGACTGTCGAAATGGAAATCGATCTTGTGCATCAAGCTTTGTCTTTCAAAATGTCATAATAACCAGGGGCAAGAATCGATAGTAGGTCGTCGGACACGAGAGATATGTGGGTTCAAGTTACAGAGGTTTAGCGTTTATTTTGCTGCCGACATTAGGTTTAGAGTACACTGAAGATGGTTCTTAGTAAATCCCGGGGTGATAGCTTGGGGAAATTTAACAACAACAGAGAGACATGATAAGACACATCCCAAACTTGAGGGGCATAGTGTCGCCAACCCTCATCATTAAGTTCAAAATAGTGATAATTGCTTGATGGTAACAAAATATAAGAAGCAATGTCGTCTATAGTCATTCCTCATGAAAGTATAGTATGACTCCGTGGCAAACATTGATATATGAATAAGGAACACGACTTTAGTTCTTCACAGAATGAACACCATAATGGCTATGTGGCAACATTTAAACCAAAAAAGTAGCAGAAAGTGCCAAATGCGTGGCATTATTCAGCTAAAAGTTAACATGACTACTCTAAGGCCATGCCATTTTTGACAAGAGGGATGCTGACTGGTGGTGATCATAACAAGAGCAATGCATGACAATTTCTCTTTTAGAAAAGAAAATGTTGGGCATCAAAAGCCAAAAGACAATCAAAGCATACCTGACTGAATGCAGATCACAGAAAAAACTGCTTGATAATTAATTTTGTCAATCATTCATGGAACTAGACAAAGGATCCAAAAGAACTAGAAAGGAATCGAGGGTACTGATTTTGTCTCTACTTATTTTAAATTAAATTGCCTTAACAGAAGCATATAGTATCTCTTTATAATACTAGTTGCTAGCTTAGCTTTGAAGAAAGTTGGAACATGATTTAGCTAAGAGAAGTCATGTGTGTGTTGAAGAAGCTAAATGAGGCTCCTTTCTTTTCTTTTTCTTTGATGGTTAAGGGTAGGGAAACTATTGAAGGATTCTCAATAGATATCTTAAAATGTAGAAATTTTGCTTGATTGATGTAGTATTTTATCCATCAAATTAAGAGAACCTAATGGAATGCGGTGCCTCTTCAAATTAAAAATTAGAGGAAAAAAATGGAGAACTACGCATTTCCATCAACGTTAAGCTTAGCTTTTTCCCCAAGATGGAGGACTATTTGAGTGATTGACTAAACACCCTAGTGTTCTAGAGCTACTCAAGAACAGTATAATTTTGTAGGATTTAATGGAAATCAATGTGATATCCATACTGCTTACCTTGCAAGCTTCATATTCGGAAAACCTTGAAATAAAGAAGAGATCTTGATAATTTTGTAGCTGCTTTAATAGCTCATTTTTGGGAATTTTCCTTTTGAGGATGACAGAAACATAGTACGTACAGCTGCCTAACTTTGAGGGCCATCTCTTAAATTGATAAGGTATGGAAACCGTCATGTCTATGCGCATCATAATCACGAATATTACGAGTTATCTTCTCATATTACAACTAAAACAACATGCCATTAAAACTACCCCTCCTTTGTGGCTTTGGACATGAATCCACCACATTTACAGATGATATGTTATCACTGGTTATTGCAAACCACGTTAGCATACTAATAGGTGTTTGATGCTCACTGAGTATCTTTTATCAAGTGGAAAGAACAATCTTGAAAATGTTGAAAGTTGTCAACCACTAACAATCTCAATTTAGAATCTCAATCTCCAATCACGAAGTACTATCATTGTTTGCTTTATTTGAATTCTCTATTGCACATGTTCAATGTTTTTGGTTGCTTTCTACATCCTTTTAATAAACTGTTGAGCATAGAAAGCAAAGCGTATCTGGACAATCTCAAAGGATCCACAGATGCTCTTGGTGAACCTTATAGATTTGTAAAAGATAAAAGAAACAATGCACATCTCCTTTCTTTGACAACTAATGAGGGGAAAAAATATTTCATTGTCTTGTGCAGAAGTCAATCTACCTTTCATTACACAAGTTCTTCGTAGATGAAACTTCAAATAAGTTGGCCTCCGTTTCCTCGTTCCACCTTTCAAACACTTTCTTAGATCCCCCTCGCGCTGAACTCCCATAAATGCAAGTAAATAGCATTGGAATTCAGTATCCCCACGATATTCTTTCTCATGATGTGATCAGGATCAAAGCGAGAGTCTAAGCTCCAAATCCACTTCTTGGTTGTCGTTAGATTCGGAGTTATGGCTGCTTGAGCCGATCGAGCTGCTTCTGTGCTTCTTGTTCTTATTCTCTTGGGAATCCTGCAATTGAAATCCTTTATGAATCAAAGGAGGAGAGTATAGAGCAATAACATGCGCCCTTTTATGAACAAGTGATAAAACAATGGTATAACTATTTAGGATATATTCACACAAAGAACTTAGGGGAAAAGCAAACACCTCAACATGCAGATTAAGGAGGTGTCTGGTCATATTTGGTTGTTGCCCATATTGCGGGATTTCCAACATGCCACTGCCAGCGTTCCAACTGGGTGATCATAAGGACAAAAACATACAGCATTGCATTTAGGTACTAGAAATTTGACCATAAGTACACACAATAATTTAGCCTTTAGAAAATTGCTCGACTTGGCAAAGCCAGTTTTGTACCTTGCGGCATTAGTAGGCTGGGAATCATCATATCTGACGTTTGCTCTCTCATAATCGCTCAAACCCATCTGCACCAAAATCACATTCGAACAAAATTTTAGGGACCCACAACAAGAGACCTAGCTAGCAAGCAATAGACTCTTATAGGATTTTTCAAGCACTGTTACACTCTCTCTTCTCTTGGCACATTATATTTTTGGATTGGGAAGACTAGATATTAATAAATAAATAAATGTCTGGAGAATTCCCAGAGGAAGAAAAAAGGAGGAAATCGCAGTAGGAACTCGAAGATTTGGCCTTAGAAAGTATATATATCTAGGGTTTCTGGGTTATGTGCCCAAACGTACATAAGAATCACTAACAGGAAATTGTAAAGAGGTGGACTCAAGCAAGAAGATTTGCTTAAATGGAAAATCTTTGAGTGAGCATTAGCATGCACATTTGTGGCGACTCACTAAGCACAGATCATGGCACTTCGATATACATTAGTTCTTGATTTTTGAAATCTAATAAAAAATGCATGGGAAGTGATTGGCACACCGTATAACCTACCATCAACTGGGGGTTGAATCCATAAGAAGCTGAGGGAGAAGAAGATGAAGAATAAGAAAAGGATGATGATGGTACTGATGAATAAGCATTTTGCATTCTCGAATACTCCTGCTTTTGCAAAATACACCAGAACATGAAAAACCCCTAAACCAAAATCCTCCATTTTTCCGCTAGAGAGAGAGAGAGAGAGAGACATACTTGAGGGAAGGCGGAGGGCTGCTGAGGATGAGGATGGTAATAAGGGTTGGGGAGTGAATTATTGGGAAGGAAGCTGGGACAACCCAACTGGCCATGCAATCTGATCTTCTCCAACTGAGCAACCCCGAGCCCCCTCTGCGGCTGCTTCGGCTTGTCCGAGTTGCTCTTCTTGCTCTTCCTCGACGAGTTCGATGACGACGAAGACGAGCCTCTCATGTTCGGATCTCCAAAGAAACTGCTCCCCATCTTCTTCTTCCTTCTCTATATCTCTTCCTCTCTCTCCCCCCCTCTTTTCCCTACTGAGATCAAACAGAGCAAGAACGGACTTCTTCTTCTCCTCCTCCCCCTCCTTCCCGAAGATCTTCCCCACCCCCAGCAAAAGAAATGAAGGAAAAAGAAAAATGTGGAGCTGATCGATGATGGTGATCAAGTGAGAGATCACAGAGATCTCTTTGGCCTCTTTTTAAGCTGGTTTTTTCCCTGCCAACACCTCCCCACTAATTATTGCATCGCTGGATCGGATTTCCTATAGATTTCCATGTTTTATATGCTCTAGATTTTATGCCCCCCCTTTCCTCTCCTATCTGCAAACTCCCATAACATATTCATCATTTTAATATTCTTTTCTTTGACAAGTTTTCCCCCTTATTATATTCGAAATTATTTACTCCCCCCTCGCCCTTTTTCAAGGGCTCCCCAAGAAGGACTTCGCGGACTGCGACTTTGAAAGCGATTGTCTCCGATTCAAGCGTTAAAAAAATCGAATAAGATAAGGGTTTTTCCAAGCCAAGTAGCCCCCACAGTAATTAGGGTTTTATTTTATTACTTATGTTACGTTCAACACACCATTTTTTTAGCCAAGTGCTCCATGAACGAGCTCAATATAATAATGCACTTGCCTATGTGCCCTCCTTTCGCTCATCAGTTTCACCCCTCCTTCTTTTTCAAGGTACGACTTGCATGTCACGCTCACGGAATAGGGCAAAAAGATAATAATAATAATAACAATAAAGTTTATTAAATCAAGATTTCACATTCATTACCATTCATTGCCATAATTTTGTTTGGTTTATAAGGTAAGAAACGGTACGAATACGTAATGTATAGGTACGAGATCTGATACAACAACTTGATTAGATCCCCCCATCCTGCGTTTGTTCGTCCACGGGATTTTGATGCCTAATGCTATTAAAATTCGATCTTGCAATGATATTTCCCACAAATGAAGATGAGAATACCAAACTCAGGTTATCGGTATTTTGGCCTGATTTTTCCGCTATAATTTTTGGAATTTTCATCACGATGTTACAAGTTTTCTTGTCAGACGGCGTGGTCCTGCTAATCATCTATTGCAATTTTCGTTTTCTGAATTTTTATTAATTTTCCCCTCCCACATGAATCCATAACCCTATCATTTAATAATATCATAACGAAACCCTAGCTGTAATGTGGAGACAAAGCGATATTTTAAGCGATAATGTTGGACCCAAATCGCCATTAATTTTATAGATTCTAGAAATCCTGCTTGCCCATTTCTCAGCGATTGACTTCCCAAATGACGATGGAGGAAATTCCGATTGCGCATATTAATGCGTTCGATAAATCACGCTGCTCGAGGATTTTTCGATTGACATGTAAAAGACATATGTGCACATAAAGAAAAAAAATTGGGAAAATAATAATTCTATAATTTGGATTTTTGCAAAAAAATAATAATAATTTGGTGGCACATTAATTTGACCCAAGGATGTCGATTGAGCAGCGAATTAATGCCAAGAACCAAATCTAATCGAGCTGTTCGACGCATGATTCGTGGGGTCATATGATATGAGTTGTTTTTGTGGTGGAAAGCGGGAATCCTACAGTATTTTTTCTTAATCGGACACGTGAACTGGTGCAATTACGCAAATCACCTCCGCGATGTTGCTTGTTGGAGCACAAGAATCGAATTGTGCAATTAAGGAGGAAAAAAAATTGGCAAAAGAAAGGATATTGATTGTTTATTTGAAAGAGCTGCCATTTTGTATTTAGTTCCGTTAAATTTGTTTAAGGGTTCGGGTAGGGATGATCATTTACAAAGTGAGCAAGGCTGCGAATGACAATCATTCTATTTCAGAAATAATTTCTAGTCAGAAATTTCTATTTCTATTTTTGGAAGAGTTTCTGAGCAAAAAAACACGTTTAATAACAACATAAAATTTCTATTCCCGAAACAAAAATTTGTTTGATAATCGCACAAAATTCCTCCCTCTCGAGCGGCCAGTGAGTAGATGGCGGGCAGATGGTGGCAACGGTGGCGAACGGCGAGCGATGGACAGTGACAGCGGCGGCGAATGGCGAGCAACGGATGACAGGGGGAGGCGGCGACGGACGGTGACATGGCTAGTGCGGAAGACGGCAGCTAGAGGCAGCCGGCGTCTGGAGGTGGGTAGTGAGAGGGGGTCGGCAGCAAGAAGAGGGCGGACGGTGGTAGTGAATGACGAGCAACGGACGGTGGGGGAGGCGGCGGCGGATTGCGACGCGGCTAGTGCAGAGGACGGCAGCTGAAGGCGATCAGCGTCAAGCAGTAGCAGGAGGCGGGCGACGGTCGGCGGCGAGAGGAGGGCAACAGCAGGAGGCGGGTGAGCGGCAGCAGGAGATGATGGCCGGCGGACAGCGGGCGGCAGCAGCCGGCAAGCAAGGGGGCGACGATGGGCAGTGGATGGGCGACCGGCTAATAGCGAGGGCGAATGATGAAAAGAATTTTTATCTTTCATTTTTGTTCCAGAAATAGAAAAGTATAAAATTTTTACTTCTCGTTTCTGTTACAAACCTATTTCTGAAATCAAAATTTATTCTAGAAAATTGAAAAATGAAATTGTGTTATCAAACGGATTTTTATTCCAAACTTGTTTTTGGAACAGAAAAATAAAAACAGAATGATTATCATTTGCAGCATAAGTTGGAACCTACTATCATAGACTGGATTCTCCCGTACTGTCGTACCCTTGTAAGTGGAATTTTGTGGCGTCGAGGTAAAGAATGAGTGATGTAGAGGGAATTACACAACTCATTCGTAGGAGTGGTATCAGGCATTTGTGCTAGGACTTCTAGGATAGAACAGTCATATCTCTAAAGAGGTCTGAATACGGAGTTGGCCTTTCGTGCACAAGCTAGTCGGGAACTGATGCCGCTTTCCTGATGAGGCCGTAATAGGCTGAAACTAGTTATTGTGCCAAAGTGTTCCGTGTATCTTGATCGATAGATTGGATGCCCGAGCTAAGTTGGGCATGATTCGATCCGATACGAGAATGTGATTCGTTGTACCATTCTTCGGAACAACTACAGAAGGAAGGCTGGCTTGGTATTCTCGGCTCACCAAGAAATTATCGGCTCGTGACGCTACCTTGTTAGAATCAGTTCTTAATTTTTGAAACCTAGAACCTATCATATTTGTCTGGTCTGGTTCTAGGGTCTATCGCAAATTGATTTCTTTTTTTTCTTATTGCTTCATTTTAAAAGGAAAATCAAGACAAATAGCAATTATGGCAAAATAATATGAGTAAAAAAATGGCTCAAAGTAAAACATCGACAGAACTGTGACGCAATAGGAATGTTAAGCTCTTTAAGAATAACAAATAATCTTCTTTGAATTTCAAAAAACAGGTTCTAACCGATTCCCAATGGGTGGGTTGTTTCAACACCTAGAACCTAAAATCTACCGATTCCAATGGGAACCGGACATATTTCCACTGGTACTAGTAATCGGATCTATTTCTATAGGCAATCTAGCCCGGTTCTAGAATAGAATCGAATCAATTGCATAGCCCCAGGTTCAGGATCGACCCATTAATTCGGATTAAAAAGTGCCTCGAGATATAGTGCCACTTTTTGTTCCATTAATTTTCGAACAATAGCGGGGTGAACATGGAGAATTTGACTTCTTCCGTCTCTCTTTTTTACGCGCGTGGATTGATTTTTACGATATAGGTTTTTGCATAATTTAAACTTTGCGGCGATTTTTCAAAATTTTTTTTAATCTCAAACTTGAAATTTATGTAAACGTTTTTTTTTTGGACATATATGTATGTAAACGTTGACACGCAAATATATGTCATGTCGTTTTGGAAAATTTTTATACTATATTCAATTTTGGTACGAAATGGAAATTAGTTTTTTTCTTTCTTTTTCTTAATTGAGACCAGGGAAGTTCAATCCCACCTTTGAAACTCCTTGACAGAATTCTGTTTTGATGATCATAATATTTATTCTTCTTCACAGATTTATCAGCAGCTATCTTCCAAAATGCAATACCTTCTTTTTTTTATGCCGTACACCTAATCCACACACAAGTAAGTTTTTTAACCATTAACTCCAAGACAATAATCTTTTGATAAATGCAAACCGCGTTGAAATCTTTGCAATCTAACTGTATATAACATCAAATCTCAATGAAGAAAGGCGTAATTGACTTCACAACCCACCCACCCCCCCCAAACATTTATAGCAAGAACACTTCATAAAGTTAGCATTCTGGCCACTAGCGCAAAAGTCTCATTGGAATCTATAGCCTCTTGTTTGGGCATATTCTTCAGCCACTAGGCATCCATTGCATCTTCCAATACTTCCATCACTCTTAAACTTCGTCTATAAGACATTTTTATATCTATAGAAAAAATTATCTAATCGATCATAAACTTATTGTACAAATGACAATTCAATTCTAAACTTTTCAATTTTGTCAATTTAACATTTTCGTGAAATTACAGCCAAATTTCACCAAAAATCACTGAAGTGGTAGCATGCCATGTAGGACAGCCGACGATGACTAAATCGTCATGTTAGCAATTTTCAACGAAAAATGACAGAATGTATTACATTAGAATTTCATGCAAAAATTTAGGACTAAATTGAAAAAATTATAAAATTTATGACTGAATTGACATTTATATAATAGGTTTTGGACCGATTAGGTAATTTTCCCTACATCTATTTGGATGTACATTTTGAGGCCTAAAAACGGGTGGTCCGAGTATCGTATTGATTAGAATGCCTTAATTTCATTGCACATGCCACTCTGCGATCAACTTCAATGTCCTTAGCTTTTGCTAGTTGCCCATAGTTATGATCCCAAAATGTAGTGATTGTGGGACTCTGGAGAACACATTATGATCCAGTTCTTCCATATGAATTTGAAAAAGAAAAATATTCTTATGGAATTGTACATGTGTAGGGAATTGTACTCTCTTGGTTTTCAAATTATCCACTTTATAACATTTATATCCTTGAAGATATCCAAGAAACACACATCCTCTTGGAATTTAGTTTTATGTGGTCTGTTATTTACAATATAATATAAACATCCAAATACTCTAAAATATTTTTAATTCGGCTTTTTGTTGTGTAGCCTTTCCATATGGTGATTTACCATCCAAAAATTGACTTGGATATCATTTACTAAACACACGGCAGTTAATAAGATTAGTTTGGTCTTTTTGCCTAGTATTAAATGTTAACATATTTAATTGGGAAGACAAATGGGGCCTGGAAAGATTTAAATTAAGAACTCATATTCTGATACCATGTGAAATTTTGGTGGGACAAGTGTCAACTGTTCTAAAAATTTAAACTGTGAGATGAAGGCGTGATATATTATTTTAATATTCTAACCGATTTACTTATCGGATCATCCTCATTTGGCATGGCGATTGTCGCACCCACTAATCAAAGTTCAATCTCTGCCTGGAGTGCCAAAGTCAAGTCTCTACTCCAAGCTGAATGGTTCTCTTGACCAATCAACGGTTGAGAGATTAAATTCCTACCTAGATTATCAATTTGATGAATATAGAATGGATCATTCATATCCACTATTGTCAGGCCAAGTGAAGTCTAACTTTTTCATTGATTATTTGTCGCGTCGGATTTATCGTATACCATGAGGATTGATGCACGACAAGGAAATAAGTTTGTAAATACTGCGGTGAAATGACCTAGTGTCATGTGTGCTATGGTAATTAACAAGGGTGCAATGTTCCTCCTCGAGAGTTTGGGCTTTGCCCATTCGCCTCTCATTTTTATGAGAGAAAGTTACTAAAAAAGTCCTAAACCTACTGCATTTATATCAATTCAATTATAATCCTTTCAATTTGACCAATTTAGTACTAAACCTTTTGACAATTTGTCAATTCAGTCCACCTGATCAATTTTGGCAGTAAATCATCGACATAAATGGTGGCTATCCTACATGGCACTATCGGCGCTGACATTGACCATTTTTATAATTTTAAATTTTGTTTATTTTTTGTTTTATATTTTATTTTTTTATTTTTTTAATTGTGGCCAATGAGGTTGCCAGTGACCCTCAACCTCGTCATCACTGGCTGAGATCGGCCTTACCAATGGCTGGGCTGGCGAGGCTCGACCTCACCGTCGTTGGGCGAGGTCGACCTCACCAACGGCTAGGCTGGCTGGTGAGGTTGGCATAGCCGATGGCTAGGTGAGACTCTTTATTTCTATATATTTCAAAAAAATTCATGACCTCACCATCACTAGGTGAGGTCAATTAGCCAGTGGCTGGTTAGCGAGGCTCCTTGCCAAGGGATGGGTTGGACTGGTCGGGGTGGCCCTCGCCAGGGGCTGCGAGGGTCAAACCCTCACCAGTGGCTGGGCGAGGCATGACCTCACCAGATCTAGTGAGGTCGAGCCTTGCCTATGGCAGACTCGGCAAAGGCGAGCCTCGCCTGGCCACCAGCGAGGCCGACCTTGCCAGCCCAACCCTTAGTGAACTTGACCTCACCCAGCAATGGGGAGGTCGAGCCTCACCCACCCAACCTCTAGGGAGGCTGGATCTCGTCGGCTATAATAAAAAAAAGGAAAAGAAATGAAAAAAATTAAATAAAAAAAATTAAAATTTGTCCACATTAGCACCAACAGTGTCACATAGGACGATCGGCATCCATGTCAACAATTTCTTATCAAAATTGGTTAGATTGACTAAGTTGGTAAATTGTCAAAAGATTTATGATTAAATTAGTCAAATTGAAAGATTTAGGGCTGAGTTGACACAAGTACACTAGGATAATGACTTTTATGGCAATTTTTCGTTTTTATGAAAAAAAGGAAAAAATTATAACTCAAGCTCCATTTGTCAACGGAAAATGAACTATTTGAAAAATATTTTCTTAAAAATGATGGTTTGCATTACTTACAAAAATGAATGAACAAAAAATATTTTCATCGTCCACAAAAATGTTTAGACATAAATTATTGTCGATAATGAAATCATTTTTCATTCAAGCTATATAAGCGATTATTTTTTGAAAAATATTTTTCAAAATATTCATTTTTCATGAAACAAGCTACAAGCAAGTAATGTCAAGCTGGGACAATTAACTCCACCGCATTTGTAAAAATTATATTTATCATACGAGTTGATTTTTAAATATATGTCAATTTGACCACACTGATTTTTTTAGTTAACAAACTTGACTCTGATATATCATGACAAGATCATGTTACAACAAGAAGAATGTCTGAGTTAAAATCTCGCTCAATTATTAAATTCTTAGACAAAATATATATAAAAGAAGAAAACATAAAATTTTGAATTTTTTAGTCTCTATAAACTCTCAAGGGAATGGCTATGGTCTCTCGGCTAATTTGCATTGGATTTGGGTCATCATTCTTGCATATGACTTGAATTTCAAGGATTAACTTGGTTTCTTTTGCATTGTCTTGTCTATGTATTGTGACTTCATAATTCAGGACAGTCACATAATACCGCGAACACCTTCAAATCCCATAAAATTAGGGGGGATTGATCTTAAAATGGTTGATTACGGAGCTAAAATCTCAAATAAAATCTGTTGGTCCTTTCTTTCACCTCACCGATGAATAGTCCATACATTAAAATATATTTATGGACTCCCTACGATTTTTTTTTAACTTTTACGTCCCATCAGACATAGAATGAATCGATGAGATTTTCTTTTTGTGATAAAAAGACATATACCCATCAAACTGTTGATCAACTGTGTTGACTAATCCATAAGATGCAGTCATGGATGCAATCAGGGGCTAATTTCCTAGATCGAATTCAAATTCCTTGGGGCATTTATATACATTGCCTGCCCTGGGACCCAAGCTCTTCAGTAGTAGGTAAGTCTGCACGACGATGTTAAACCTAAAACTTTGGTTGCTTTATCAATCTTTATCAATTCACTGTGCAATTGTTAGCTTGCAAGGTTGCAGCTGCCATTATATTTAATATATATATAAATATTGTATGTATATATAAATAATTAACAATGTAAGGGTGGGATTTTCTTTTCTGATGTGACAAAACCCAAAAGCCCAAGGCATCAGTAAGGGCGTCCATCTTCGCAATGTCAAATATCACGCCCCATCCGTAGCTTTCTCTATATTTCTAACGTACCATGTCACATCATTTCATATGAAAAATATTAGGCGGTGCGTTTCAACGAAGCGTACAAGAAAACAAAAAATTATAAGAAAAGCACTCTAAAATATTAATGAAAATGCACGTCGTAGGCATTCAATTTCAAACCCTAAATAAAAAAAAACCTTCGGCTCTTTATTCGAGTGTGCTTTGTGGTCAAGAAGCGGCCAAGTGTATCCACATTATTTCATTACCGGCTCTTGATGCAAACCTGTGAACAATCTAGTCCATTCAGAACGTTAGCCCACGACATCAACTAACCAATATTGTATTGCGTGTCGTGAATCAGATGATACACCAAACACGAACACACTTCCATGTTGTGGTGTTGACCTCTTTGCCCTGCATCCTTAGCCACAAACAAAAGCTAAGGAAAATTCTTAAACGAGTTTGGTTCGTGCCTAATGCTTTCTTCATGTGATATGTGCTCATTAGGCCCGACGTAGCCATCGGTTTTATCATGCTGATGATGGGCATTATTCTCTCCCTTTAAAAAGTCGTCTATTCGATTATGCAGTGTGGGCACGAAGAGACATGAGTTTTCTAGAGGACTGAGCAAGTGTGTTGCAAATATGTCCAGACAATCTTTATAGATTGGTTCTAAGTCGCATTATTGCTTATCAATGTTTAAGGACATTAACCTGATGGTCCCCTTCTTAAGCTTATTTTTTTATGACTGTATAGAAGAAAGAGAGGATGGACCATTCTTTAGGATAAAATAAATGACAATGCCAACAAATAAAGGATCTCATAGGTAAAAGGAACATCGAAGAAAACAAGGAATTTTTTTAGCAGATTAGGTTCGATTCGATAACTGAAGTATCTACTATAAAATAAAAAAAAATGAAAGGAAAATTTTTTTTAAAAAAATCAAGGACAAATGTGAGTGGATGAAGATATGTAGAGAACATATCATATCTACTGTAGATTCGAGGGCACATGGAAACCCCAAGAAGGTGCGTCAATACTCAACACGTTGCGCAAAGAAAATCCCTTGGACAACGCTAAGGTGTTCGGCAATTTTTTTTTTAAAGTTATGTACATCGCATATGTTTACACCAAATCATATCCTAAATCACATTAAAATAAAAGATCACATAAATTGAATATTCCAATACACACGCAGTACATGCACGGGGGCTTGTATTCAGCCTTCTAGGGCTGGAGCTGATATATTGGAATGATGGAGGAGGTCCTGCGAGTTTCTCTAGGTGATCTCTCTTTAGGGTTCTGTTCCCTGCTTCTTGAGTTTAGATAAACGAGAAAAAAAAAGGACAGAATCCTCCAAGATTCTCGCAGAAGATTGAAGTACCATCTACAAAAGCTCTTGCCTTGTTGGATCGTGACTTAGAATAATATTCATCATTGTTTATTCTTGTTTTTGTGAACAAGTTCATATAATGTGTGCTTTTTATAGGTGAAGCTTCGGTCCTAAAAAGGAGATCTAGTAATTTAGTTCCTGAAGAGGCCAAAGGTACAATGATGATCACTTTGAAGAATTGGATTGGTGCTAATTGATTAGTAATTTCTTTTTTGTTCGCTTTAGTTACCTGATGACATCTGATTTTAGTATAGGGAAGCAATGTCAAATAATATGACTTAGTGCTTAAGGGTCTTGATTATATCTTGTGTTACAAATAGGTATCATGAAGTAGTTGGCAGCCAAGCCCATTCAAGGAGAGAGAAGTACATCTACAACATAAAGTAAGCCACCCGGTTTTCTATAAAGCGCTTGAATAGTGTCAAAGAAAACCAATTCGATTTCGTACTCCAATTTTAAATATCTCGATGTTCGTCGGCAAACACGTGGTTTATCCAGTCCATCAAATTAGGTTGAAGTAATAGCTTTACATGTTGTGGGGGAGTTCAATGTCTCTTTCTAATCTTCTTGTAAAAGTCTGAAATTAAGTCAAAGGATGATTATGGTTTGCTTTGTATTATAGAGAAATATCTTCGCATTGAATCCGCATGCTTCAGCTTACCCTCTATGGAGTTCTCCAAATAGCTTGATCTTCTAAAATGCACGGGTACAAATTCTAACTTCAAGAATGCTACATGACCTTCTCCAATACTGACACTAGTTTACTGCAAAAAAGCGCAAAAAAGAAAAAGAAAAAGAAAGATTGTCTCTATGTTCAATACATAATGCTTATATTCGATTCTAGTTTGCTCATTGGTTTAGACATTCACTACCCCAAAAACTAAACAAATAAAATCCAAGATCTTTACAGCGCGATGACGTAAACTTTGATAGATGGTCATTTTCAATGACAAAACCTAAGTAATTATTCTAATATGCATGCGTTGAATATGCATCGGATAATAAGCCAACGAAGAAAACAGCTTGGGAGTTTGGTACGTTGCCCATCATCATGTGGGCATACATTAAAATAAAGATGTCTTTTTAGATGTGGTTAAGTGAAGTATATGGGACTCTATGGTGTGTGGTCCAATTATAAAAATGGTGCATGATTGAGTTCAGGGATCGGACCTTATGGGCGATACGGACACCTAGATCTTCCCTTAGGTTATAATGCTGTAACACTATAATATTAAACCCATGAATTCATGTTTAGCCCAAAGTGGGAGATTTTCCATGTATTCTATTTATTGTAAGCCAAGAAGTCTCTGTTGAATTGAATATATAATGACATCAGCAATAATATATTGTGGGGTGAAGGACCTTGGAAACTTCATCGGGAGCTTCCTCGACCCACGTGTTGGAGATGCCCTAAAGTGTGCAGAGCTCGATTCAGACACCTTTTGTTTTTTTAGCTTGTAAACATATGTGTGGAGGTGCCCTTGGATGGACAACACTTTTAAGATTTCTGTTCTCCCAGTGAAAGAAAATATGTATATTCTATGAAAGTGTCAGGACATCGACATGATCAAGTGAAAGTTTAGTCTACGAAAAAGAATTGGAAAATGTTTGTGCTATTAATGTGTTGGGTCCATGCCAGTCAGAAAACCAACATGCCCAGATAGATAATTCATAAATTCATGTACTGTCTAGAGGTGATCTCCAAGCTGCTTTAGGTAGAGCTCTAGGACATGATGCTAGATTTTTGAAGCTTCTCCTGGCTAAATCTACCATTAATGGCCCCGACAACAACAGAAGCTTGACGCTGAACCGTCGAATTATACGGGTTTGCTGCCATTTGAAGCAAGTTGGCGGGCATGATTTTTACCCCACAACGACAATATAATGATGTACTTTCCTAAAGCAGCATATTGTTGGTATAGGTATGTAGAATGTATGAATCATTTGATGAGTGAAATTATCAGGTCTAGGAATACTTATTATTTGTTAGGTGTGAAGGCACTCGGGATGAGTAATATTGATTTTCTTTCGTATTGGCAGCGTTATATATTATTTGTCGAGAAGAAAAGAATTTTTTTTTCGTACTGGTAAATTTTAAGAAAATATCGGTAAGTGTTTGAAATCATTGGGTAAAAAAATGATGGTGACTTTTTTTCCAGTTAATTTGTTGGTAATTTAGCAACCCTTTTTATGAAATAACCAATTTTTTTAATAGTTTACAAATTGTCAATTTTTATTCTAACTTACTAACTTTTATTTGCATAACTTTTAATGCTTTGACTTGACTAACTCTTATATGAATAAATGTTGCAAGAAACTTAAATAAGAGTTGATAACTCAAAACTAGTTGAAAATTGAATTGGAAATAAGTTGGTAAGTAACCCATATAGAGGTTGGTAGTTTCATATAAAAGTTGGTAAATTTAAGGTATAAGCAAGAATGGTAAATGGAAGTTTATATAAAGATAATACATTTGTTTTTTTCTCGGAGATAAGAGAAATTGGTTATTTAAGGAAACCAAATAAGTAAGGCAAACTAAAATTGGCACTCCAATAGAAAAGTTGATAACCAAATTTAAAAAAAAAATAGGTAAATGTCGATAAGCAACTCAAATAAGAGCTGGTAAACTAAAACTAACATAATGGTAGAACAACTAGTAAGTTATGCAAACAAAGGTCCATAAGTTCATATAAGAGTTAGATAAATTTAAAGCCTATACAAGCATGACAAATAAAAATTGGTAAACATTAACAAAAGTCCACAGATTAAAAAAGTACCGGTAACTAATTCAATTGAAAATTGGTAATGAGAAAAAAAAATTGGTTATTTAATCATAAAAAAGTTGTTAAATCACTCAAATAAAGATAATTGGTGAATTGATATAATATTTGGTAAATTTAAGAGGTTGGTGAGAATGGGAAAATAAAAGTTGGTAAAAGATAAGTAGTACTTTGCAAACTATAAAAAAAATTTATACAAAAAAGGCAACTAGTAATTAATTTTTCTAATTTCCATTAATTTTTTAACTCTTACCAACCTTCTCTAAAATCTACCAGAACGAAAAAAGTCTATCTTTTTAACAAAACAGCAGAATCGTTCATTCGAGATAAGAGCATGAGATTGACCATTAATAAGTTCAATCAAATCCAAAACCTCCTTATCAGTCTATGAATAATTTTTCTTTTCCCTTCTTCCTATTATCACGTAGATTGTATAGGGTGGATAAAGTCCGAGGCCATGAAATATCGTACCGAATCTTATAGGAGGAATTTCAAAAAACATTTAGATTATTATTTGTTAATAGTTGCTAGAGTACAAAGGGCACAAAGTCCATAATATAAGGCCAATGATACTCCTTTTTTTTTTTGCTTTAACCACACTTGAAAGACAATTAAATTAAGGTCCACAACCTCTCTCACGTGGGAAATATTATATGCCTGTTTCTATTGCCCCGAGTTAATTTGAATATAAGCAACTTGTTAAGCAAGGAGAGAGCATCTTATCTACATAGCTTGCAATTTCGCACGATAACTTGTGAGCTTCTTCTTGTTATTGTAATGCCAGTCCGAGTAGATTTGATGTCATCTTGGTCAATCATGTGACATTCCTTTAAGGTTCTTCCCATGATCAAGTTTCTCTTTCTCTTTCTCTTAACTTTATTCCCGAGCAAGATTATATAAATTGCCTATGGGATTTACAAGTGGATGTGTTAGCCTGATACGCCACGGAAATGATATTCGCCGTACATAAGTTTGGCTCAAGTAACCAATCTCTATCTATTTATTTAGGATTAATACCACGAAAAACTCTAAACTAGTACATCCGTGATAAATTTACCTTTTATTAATTTTCGTTAAATTTTATTGTTAAATTTTTGAGTTGGATGATAGGTGGCAATTGACGGGCGTACTAGTTTGTTTGTCACAGGTTTATCAATTTATGATTTTTCATGGTATTAATCTAATTTAACGGAGAGTAAATTTGTTACAAGTGTACCGGTTTGGATTTTTGGTGATAAAAAAATTAGTTCGGGATAAATTTATCACAGGTGTATCAGTTTGGGATTTGTCGTGGTATTAACGCATTTATTTATCTATCGATCGATCGATATGTGCTTAAGGATAGTTATGGAAATTCTGATTTCAGTGCTTTGTGGGGAGGAAAATAAAAGGGTTTGGTTGGGCCCGCCAAGGAATATGATGACTAATCAAATTTGCCAACAATGCATCATGCTTTGTCTTCTGTCACAAACACAAACTTACATGCACACTTGACTTAAAGAATGGTGGCGCACATAGAATTTGGCTGCGTGCACGTTCTCGTTCGATAAATGGTCGTTCAGATTTAGCTTCATAATAAAATGGAGCTTGTATTTTGCCCATCCCTAGCGAAATTAATCCCTTATGTACTCGATCTCGACACGCTCTCGTGTGTGCAATTTCAATCGCAAGAAACGGTATACGGACATCATAAGTGCCATAATTTTCACACGGAGTTCAATTGAGGGCTTTAACTTTTTTTTCTCAATCACTTTGAGTGTCGTGACTTCTAAATAACGTTTACTTGAGTATTGTGACTTCCAATCGATCACTTGAGTGCCATCACTTTTAAAAAAACGTGCACCACAAGTGCTATGCCATGTCGAATTGCTAGCACCCGTGATGAACGTTCTTAAAAAGTTATGGCACTCAAGTAATCAATTGTAGAATTATGGCACTCAAATGATCGAAAAAATATGACTTTCAAGTGGGCGTTATACGAAAATCATGATACCGGTGATGTACTTTTCCCAAAAGAAATTTTTGTCGCTGTAATTTCATCAATGGATGAAAAATGGACATATTTGGTAACGAATTAATAAAATGGAAAATGATTTTTCACTGGCTCCGTTTGGTTTGCGGGAAATGAATGATTTGAAAAATATTTTCTTAAAAAGGATCACTTATATTGCTTAGAAAAATGAATGAACGAATAACATTTTCATCATCCACGAAAATATTTGGACCTAAATTGTTGTCGATAATGATATTATTTTACCACTAAAATGAATGAACTGATAATATTTTCATCATAAGCAAAAATATCTAGACAAAAATGGTTTTCAAATCATTCATATCCCGGCCAAGCAGACGGAGCCCGATTAAGTAAAATGAAGAAATAATCACCATACATAAGGTACACTAGACTTGTCTTGGATCATTAGGGGTTCCTTGGACACACCACGTAACGAATGCATGAGGAATAATGGTATGTCCGAACCAACTACATATCATGATAAAGCAAGGATTGATTTGGTACTGAGGTAGGCAGCTTTAATGAACAAAATCTCTTGATTGTGTCTGAATCATGAGGAATGCCCGATGGTAATGCATGGTTTGATAGACTTGCGCCTCAAGCTTGTCCCATCCTAATATTAAACTTGTGTGCATACCTCACCACATTACATTATGACAAGCCTATAACCTATTGGCTTGCTCGATAGTGCTAGTTGTTGTTCATGAAGAGGGGGGGGGGGGGGATGAGCTTCTTGGACAAGTGATTAGGCGACGTTTCGTAGCAACCACGGTCGACTAAGAACTACCAAGACCCATTATGGATTGAACCAATGATGTTTGAAGAAATCGGGGAGAGATTTTTTACATCCGAGCCTCGAGAAATGACAAGGAGGAGTGCGATGCGGCGCACGAGTTCGCCCGCCTCTTTTTTTTTTTTTATATATTTTGGGTCGATACCTCTGTCACTTATTTTCTAAATCTTTATACATCTCAAGTTTGTCGTGTGAGAAGCAAAGAGGTTGAGCCAAGCCCAACATAAATTGAATGGGCCTTGATTCATGGGCTTTATCTCTTAGCATGATGGGCCCCTCTTATCGTTTGCGATTGGGCTTTCGCCTGACGAAACCAGGATTCCACACGACCGGTTTTCCTGATTCATTTGTTTTCGCTCGTGGCTTTTTGGGGCCCAAATAATTTACAAGAAATAAATCATTTTTTTTAAATTTAATTTAATTCAAGCGTCCGTTTGCTTTGAAAGAATTTTGTTGATGAGTGTTCTTCAAAGAGATGATGTTTTATGACCTTTCCGGCTAAGCCAACGGAGCATTTTCCTTTCCACAACCAAATCGGCTTACACGGAGCAACACGTGCGGACCTTCCATAAGAGAATAGCTTGTCCAAACGACAGAAAGGTATCGAAAATACATTGAGAGGTCCGGGGGTGGGCGTTTCGAAATATCACGTGCCCCTCATTTGAATAATTTACGGCACATGGAGAAGCCACGGTATCCCCACGTACAATACATTTGAGCAGTACGTGGTTTTCAAATGATCTCTCGACATTCATCTGGCACTAGACCTGTCAAAATGGGTCATAAACCCATTTCTTAACCCATATATTAGTAAATGGGTTATAAATGGATTAGTTATATTTAGTAAATGGATCATAAATGGGTAGAAGTCTTATATTGATATTAAATGGGTCGTAAATGGGTTGTAAATGGTCATAAATGAGTTTACAACTGATTTAAACTCAACACATCTTTCTTGCCCTCACTCAATCTTGCACTCACTCATTCCACACTCTCATTTCAGCTTGGATATGAATTTTTCTATATTTAACTAAATATGGAAGTATTTTAACAATATAGATCTGATCGGGTATGGGTTGGGTATGGGTCGGGCCAGGCATGGGTCAAGAAAATTGTATTGCGCATAAATGGATCATAAACGGGTTAATGGGTCAATTTGGATCGAATCATTTATGACTCGATCCATACCCGATTCGATTCACTTATTTGACAAGTCTATCTGGTATGTAAGCTAGCCGGGGGGGTGGGTGGGGGGTAGGAGTGAGACGCGCCAATGCAGTACCGTTGGTTTAAGATAATTGGAAGGAGGAAATTACAGGGAGCAAGAGCCCTGAAGATCGGTAGCCGAGCCGAGCCGAGCCGGAGAAAGGACGGCCATTGGATATGTGGATACCGAAGGGCATAAGATAAGATTCCAAAGTCCCACCTTTCATTTCCCTCTCTTCCTTCTTCTCCGTCCCCTCGCTCTCTAACCGCCATCATCACCGTCGCCATCATCATCGTCACCGTCGCCATCATCATCTTCTTCGCCACTGCGCTTGAGCTGAGAGGCTCTCGAACCGGTGCAGCCCCTATCGACTTCGCTGGGGTTCTCCAATGCGTCTGTAGCGAATTCGGTGCGTAGCGCCTGCTTCCCCGTCCCCGTTCTTGCTGCGGAGAATCGCTTTGCTTTTTTCAACTTTTTTTTTCTTTTGGCTCGGTCTCGCTTCGCGCGTCTCGTGATTGGGGATGATGAACGTGAGCTGTTGTTTTGCGTGTGTGCGTGTGTTTCGATTTGCCGCTAGAACTTGGGGCGTTGGATTGCGCGAGTCAGCCTTCGTTCTAATCGGAGCGCGAAAGAGAGAGCTGTCTACATTTTGCCGTGAATGTCCATTCCCGTAAATTCTCCCGTGTTCTTCTGGCGGTGTTCCTGAGCTGCGTTCTCCTTTTCGGATTGTGTGGTCGGGAGAATTCTTCGTGAATTTGGAATATTTGTGCCTGGCGATTTGAAACCTTGGCTTTTCGGACGTGAATATGGGCGCGAGTGTTGAGTGTCTGTTGTTTGAATCTTCGGTGGTTGTCTGGCGTTTATGTTCGTTGGAATCAGGCCCCTTTGGCCATGTTGGCGAAAGCGTGTGGATAAGAGTGGAGTGGAGTACTCCGACTTAGATAGCAACTTTACTCTGGGCAGACGAATGCACCACTTGGTTTTGCACAACATACTCTCCAAGGAGCAGAAACCGTGTGAGAAAGAAAAGGTGCTAATTACTCGCGTCGACTGAGCTGTGGAGTTTGTTTGCATATTTTAAGAGATGAATGCTTCTTAAACTTAAGTTGTGGCTATGCATCGGGTTGCTCTGTGTTGCTATGGCTTGGTCTCTTGTTTAAGTAGAAGGAGAGTTTCTATGAAATATCAATGTGAAGGGAACGCATTTTTTGATCCTCAGCTTACAGCGCGATTTTATTGCAAACACGGTCATTGTTCGAACCGTCTAATTACCGGCAGTTGTTAAATTCATATGGAGAAAACAAAAAACCGTTGGTCTTTCATTGGAAACAGTAAGCGATGATCATTTGTTGTCTATTTAGGGGAGCTAGCAGTGGAGCTTTCGTCTTCTTTGTTAAAATGCACGTGCAAGTAGTGAATAAAAAGTGTATCCCACGTGGGATAATTACTTTCAAAGGAGAAGCTAGGGTGCTTCGCTTACTCATAGCTCGGTGGCGTAAGCTTAAGCGAAATTTGAAGGGTGGAAATTTCACGAGAAACGGAAAAGTTAAGTTTAGACCAGGCTTGTTTGTCTTACATACCATCCTTGAGAAGCAGTTCATTGTCCGCAACTATGGGGGGAAAACTTTAAAACAATAGACTTGACAAGCAGATGATGTAGTAAACCATGATGGATTTTACTATACTATGATTATGCTCTGCGAGAGGTGAAAAGAAGCTTCCACTCTTGATTTTCTCTTTCAGCACTTTCTGTGTGATGCTAACCATTTCATGGGCTTAGCGAGCATACAGTGTAATCCGCTTATGATGTTTGAATTAGGATCTAGTATACTCGCTCGTCAATCTTTATGTGCGAATGAGACAGGACAGCCATAAGCTAGCTTTTTGCTCCGTTTAAGGTGCTGATTTATTTATAGTCTTTGCTTGTGAACTCAGAATATTGCTTGGAAATACCTAAGTCTTTGGTGACTGTTTAGTGCTTCTCATCCTGGTTTCTTGTGCCTGCTACTCTTATTGCATGTCTTTCGATCTTGATTGGTATTTGGCGAGAAAATCTTCATGTTACTTGTTAACACATTTCATTTCTCTTCCAGGTGAAGCAAAATTAAGCAGCTATAATAGCTGCATATCGTACGAAAATTTGCATCAATCAAAGACAAAATGACTCCAGTTATCCCATCTTCTCTGAGCAATATCTCCCTTATTCCTGGAAATGGCTTTTTGACAAGGAAGAATGTTCGATCTACCCGACGCGGCATATTAGGGACATGGCCAACTTGCACCTCATTCTCACAAGGACACAGTTTGCCTCTACCATCATCCATTGTATTGTTTCCAAGATTGGGGTATGGGCTGCGTTACAAATACAGGAGTCACGTATTATTTGCCACGGGAGCTGATGTAGCAACAGAGGAACAAGATCCTCCTGTTGCAGAGGAAGATTCCAGTGGATCATCTGAAAGCACACCTGGTGTAGTTGAAACAAGTGAGCAAACCTCTGTCCAACCAGAATCAAGTTCAACGCCTGCTCAAGCTAGACGGTCAAGGTCCACTAGGAAAAGTGAAATGCCACCTATAAAGAATGAAGAGTTGGTTCCTGGGGCAACTTTTACTGGGAAAATAAGATCCATACAGCCATTTGGTGCTTTTGTTGATTTTGGAGCTTTCACCGATGGCCTGGTACATGTTTCCCAGTTGAGTGACCGCTTCGTTAAGGATGTTGGAAGTATTGTCTCTGTTGGACAAGAGGTAAAGGTCAGGTTACTTGAAGCAAATAATGAGACAGGGCGGATTTCTTTAACCATGCGTGAAAGTGATGACACTAGCAAGCCACAGCAAAGGGGAGATGCTCCTGCAAGTGGCGATAGGCCTAGAACTTCCAGAAAAAGTAATGTAGGACAGAAGAGAGATGACGCCAGGAAAAGCTCAAAGTTCGTAAAGGGGCAAGATCTTAAGGGCACAGTTAAGAATTTAACCAGGTCTGGTGCTTTTATATCTCTTCCCGAGGGAGAAGAAGGGTTTCTGCCAACATCAGAAGAATCTGATGATGGATTTGTAAGCATGATGGGAGGCTCCTCACTTGAAATAGGTCAAGAGGTTGATGTTCGAGTTTTACGGATGTCAAGAGGACAGGTTACATTGACAATGAAGAAAGAAGAAGATCTTAAGAACTTAGATGCTGAGCTTAGCCAAGGTGTTGTACATGTCGCATCAAACCCTTTTGTGCTGGCATTCCGGAACAACAAGGAAATTTCTGCATTTTTGAATGAGAGAGAAATATTGGAGAAACCAGTGGCACCAACTACTTCTGATGAAATACAAGGAAAAGTAGGCAAAAGTGAAACTGCATCAGTTACTGAAGTGCTGGGTCAACCAGCAGATGGCAGTGAAACAACAGCTACAGTCCCTTCCACTGTGAATGGAGAAACTGCAGCTTCTTCAGCTGGTGTGGATTTGGGAGACATTAAAGCTGATGAGGACTCAACCAGTTCCACCCCTGATGATAAAGAATTAGAAATTGTGGCTTCGAGCTTGTCACAAAGCGTGGATGGTGCTACACAAGCAGCTGTGGAAGAAGCGGAGGTCAGTCCTGAAGGGAGTGAATCATCTGTTGAGTTGGTAGCTGAAAAGGCTTCTCTAATAGATGAATTGGTAGCTGCGGAGGTGGCTCCAACGGGTGAATTGGTAGTTGAGGAGGCTGCTCCAAATGATGAAATGACAAGTAATGAAGTTCCTGAATCCTCTGGGGAGACAACTAGTCAGCTCTTATCGTCAGAAAGCCCAACAGCCAACGAAGTCGCAAAGAGTGAATCAGATACTGCCATACCAAAAGAGGAAGAACAAATTGAAATTCCTAAAACTGTAGATGAAGTTGGTGATGGGGTATCTGGGAAAGGAAATGAGCTAGGCACTTCTACGGATGAAAATGGCAGCATGATTGGCTCAGATGTGCAAACAGATGATTCTTCTCCGGATGCTAAAGGTTCCTAGACACTTCATTTCCTCACCTTTCTTGGCTTTTTAAATTACTTGTTGGAAGTTTCATTTAGTTTTTCCAGCAAAGTGGTGACTTCACAGCTACCATCGTCAAATGGCTGAAATTTTTTTGGATGCATGCTACTCATATATCTCAATATGTCAGCGCAACTTCTTGTTCAACGGGACCCTGTATTTCCTAATTCTTTGATGTATTTTCTGGTAATGCTTCCATGTATTGCCTTCTGTGAATCATGGACACTTTTTCGTTTCTTATAGAGATATCTATTATGATACAGGTGATGTGGAAATTAGTGGAACTTCTGATATATCCGGAGTACTTGCAGTTGATGCAATCCTGTCTTCAGACAGTCGGAGTGAAGAAGTTGAAGAGACCAAACTTGAAAGTGCAACAATTGAGCCACTTGAACCAATATCTTCAGGTGATTCTGTAGTATCTTCTGGAGCGCCAGCTGAAGATGTCACCGAGGAAAATGGCTCCGTTGCTGTATCTAATGGAAATGCTAGCAGTGGTTTGCCAAATGAAAGTGGACCAAAAGGTTAACATTTTCTATATGCTGATGACATTTTTAAGTTCATTCAGTGGATGTTGATGTTAAAGATCTGTCTTTATTGCAGCCAGTATATCACCAGCTCTTGTAAAGCAGCTTCGTGAAGAAACGGGTGCAGGAATGATGGATTGCAAAAAAGCTCTCTCAGAGAGTGGAGGGGACATCGTGAAGGCTCAGGAATTCCTAAGAAAGAAAGGCTTAGCTAGCGCAGAAAAGAAGGCCAGTAGAGCAACTGCTGAAGGCAGAATTGGTTCCTATGTTCATGATAGCAGGATTGGAGTCCTAATGGAGGTGAACTGTGAGACTGATTTTGTCTCTCGGGGTGACATTTTCAAGGAACTGGTTGATGATCTATCCATGCAAGTGGCTGCCTGCCCTCAAGTTCGGTATCTGGTGACAGAGGATGTCCCAGAAGAAATTGTCAGCAAGGAAAGAGACATTGAGATGCAAAAGGAAGATCTCTTGTCAAAGCCAGAGCAGATTAGAGCAAAAATTGTTGAAGGGAGAATCAAGAAGAGGCTTGGGGAGTTGGCATTACTGGAGCAGCCTTACATAAAGAACGACAAGATGGTAGTAAAGGACTGGGTGAAGCAGACAATTGCTACCATCGGTGAAAATATTAAAGTTAGAAGATTTGTGCGTCTCAATCTTGGAGAAGGATTGGAGAAGAAGAGCCAGGATTTTGCTGCCGAGGTTGCTGCGCAAACAACAGCAAAACCTCAAGCTCCTCCAAAGCAAGAGGAACCTGTAGCTGCCAAAGCTGAGGAAACCATTCAAAAGTAAGTTTGTGCTTTCCCCGAGTTATTGGATACCGAAATCTCATTGATTCTTAGACTATCTATCACTTGTGAGTTATTTCTGATATTGTTGATGCTAACTTGGTCCTGTTTCTGATACTCTTGGGGCTACATTAACATGCTGCCATTTTTCTTTGGCACCATCCCTCCTTTTAGAGACGATCGTGAACATGAAGATCTTAATATATGGTGCATTAGCATTTTAACTTTTGATTTCAATTAGAATTAATGACAGGCAATTTATTGCTTCATATTTGGACCACAAGTACTTGTCTAGAAACATTTGCTACTGTCTGTGTTGCTGTTCCTACCCTACAAGCCTGTTGTTAGTCCATGAAGTATCTGATCGATCTTACACATGCACATCTAAATGGTGACTTCCATTTCACAGAAATGCTTATAGAAAAACCTCAGTCTCGTGACCATCGGATGGACTTATCATCCGAATCATTTAACATTGCAATCATTTCTCATCAAAAGCTTCACGAGCACAATATGCTAACTCCTTTTCACAGGCCACCGACGGTAGCAGTTTCTGCTGCACTTGTCAAGCAATTACGCGAAGAAACTGGAGCAGGAATGATGGATTGCAAGAAAGCTCTCTCTGAAACAGGAGGCAATCTTGAGAAGGCACAAGAGTACCTCAGAAAGAAGGGTCTATCCACTGCGGACAAGAAATCAAGCCGCCTCGCTGCTGAAGGCCGTATTGGTTGTTACATCCACGACGCTCGCATTGGAGTGCTAATTGAAGTCAATTCTGAGACGGATTTTGTGGGTAGAAGTGAAAAATTCAAGGAGCTGGTTGATGATCTGGCAATGCAAGTGGTAGCCTGTCCTCAGGTACAGTTTGTTTCCATTGATGAAATTCCTGAGAGCATCATGAAGAAAGAAAAGGAGCTCGAGATGCAGAGAGAGGACCTCCAGTCGAAACCAGAGAACATTAGAGAGAAGATTGTGGAGGGACGAATTTCTAAGAGGCTCGGAGAGCTTGCTCTTCTAGAGCAACTGTTTATCAAGGACGACTCACTATTGGTGAAGGACTTGGTCAAGCAAACCGTCGCTGCTCTCGGCGAGAATATAAAAGTCAGGAGGTTCATTAGGTTCACACTTGGGGAGACAATCGAAGATGCAAAGGCAGGAGATGAATAGAAGGTGCAGCTGAAACCAACTTTGGATGATTGGCGACACCAATTTTAGGTGAGAGAATGAGTTTTGATCTTACATATTGAGATGATATCAAAGTTTGAATTGCAATGATAATTTGTACGGTGAATCACCGCGAAAGCTTACATTTGGATTCTACATTTTGGAGACAGACCATAGAGGAGAGCTTCGTAATTCTTTTTTCAGCGTTAAATAACAGGTTGCGGAGGCGTTTTCAATTTTACTAATATCCGACAACCAGACCTAGAATTTGTTACCGTACCAGGCGTAGCAAATTTTGTCATCTCATTACTAATGGTCTTTAAATTGCTGTTCGGCTCCCGTAAATTGGTTTCGAGAACATCCACAACAGAAATCTTCATTCCAAAATCACCTTTTCACAGAGGACGGTTTGATTCCTGAATCCTGGTGACAGTTACCCTGGCAATGAGTTGGTCATACCATCGTTTATCAAGCAGTATACTCATGAAATAGAAACCTATCCTGATATGTCTCTATTTCCATAAAAAAAAACTTCCAACAGAGAAGTGAAGTCACCCAGAAACAGCCACAACTAGATTGATTTATCTGTCAGATAGATACAGGGAAGTTGTCTATGCAGTAATGAGCCCAGCAACATCTCAGTTACATCACAAGCCATTGTACAGACACATCGTTACTCATGAGTTCTCACAAAAGCGGAAGCTTGAAAAGAAGACCATCTGCTTCAATTTCAGATTATGGCATCTTCAAATGTTTTAGCTTTTGAAGGAAGAACAGGTAATAGAGCAAAACTCCACAGAACTCGAGATTTCCGTCTCTGCACATGCTACATTTAATTTATGACTCTAGTTTAACACTGGGGTTGGAGGAATCTCAGACAACATATCGGTAAGTGACGTATCGCCCTGCCGTCTCGCTCGGCCTTATTATCTTCACAACCTGTCCTCGCTTAAGGCCATAGTAGCGTGCAATTGGATCAGTGACTTGGATACGCGGTAGCTGAACTCAATCCCCCAGAAGACAAAACAATGAGAAACAACATGATGTAAGTATCCACTGAAATAGTAACAGGAAATACTATCAAACTCACATGCAACACTGACAATTCCCTATAAAAAACAAGAGAAGCAGGTCTGTAGAGAACAGGGCAGTAACATGAAGCAACCTCATGAGAAGTTCTTTAGACTATAAAGACTAGCAAAAAATGCCATATGGCAATGAGAGTACCCTCTGAAGAGGTGAATGTCGATTGGGATATGCCCTGCAACATTTAAATGCCTCTTGTCTGCATCAATTAATCCCTCATCTCACAAGGCTCTTCTCTACCATAACTCAAACATGTTTGGCTAGGATTTAAACTTGAGTCCCAAAAACATGAAGCGAAAGCCATAGATACGAAGAGAGCAGATATTCTGCTCTTATTGTCGTGCCAAATTTCCCAATTAATCCATCATATAAATTCCTGTGGGTGCATACCATGCACAGGCATGCATCCCAAGAGTTGCATCCACATGAAGCACACAAACACCAAATTCTGTCAGACACCAACCTGTGTTTCTTTCACTGTATATCTCTGCAGCAAAGTCTTCTTTTCCTCATTAGTAAGCACTTGATGCTCAGGAACGAGTACATGCTCTTTGATATTGACTAACAACTCTGCCTCCTGCACCATAGTAACATACGATACTCAATGAAACAACAGAGAAGGTTGACTCAGGCAACTAAACATAAATTCATGACACTGTAAAGGAAAAATGGGCATGGAGATACGCTGCATTATGCTGCCTCAAAAAGCATTTGTCAGGATCCAACTAGACAAAAATAGTACTGTATTATGGACTAGAAGCAAGATCAACTAAACACCTACTGGCACAATAAAACAGAAAGCAATTCTTTTTCATAGAATTTCAGATTCAATCATCTCAGAACCATGACAGCTTGCCAAATAAGGTGGCCTTTCATCCATCATAAACAATACACGGCCAAAATGCTTGTTATATTCCGCAGTTGATAGTTTTGGCAAATTCAATACATGCAGCTGATTAGCATAGTAAGAAATTCGCCTGAGGTTCAACCATGACATCGACTGGTCATTCACTTCATGAAAGAGCATCAAGTTCCAAAAGAAATTTCCATTAGCATGCCCGATGATGTGCGGAAACCAGACTTTCAAATAAAGTGATCTTTACTTATGCGACATGCTGACATCTCCTTGCTCCCTTCATCAAGTGATAACAAAGACAAGAAAAGGTTGCCCAATCCTTAAAATTCACATCATCTAGTGAGCACTCAATTCACGAGAACAGTGGGGAGCTAAATAATAAGGGCTCATAAATCCGTGTTAACCATCATCCAGCATTGCCCAGTGAGGTTAGAAATGAGACGCAACCTATGTCTTATGCTTATGGACAAAAATTACTTGTGTTCGTATGCAATTCGATAACAAGAACATCTTTTTTTCCCCAGCATAAAACAGGCGAATGGCAGCAGAAGCAAAATCAGTTGACTCTACCTGGAAGACTTCCAAGTGGAACTTCGTTGATATCTCGCTAATACAGGTCCGAGCAAACGGAGTCAAATTCTGCTGAACCGCCAGTATCGCTCGGAACACGTTCTCCGATTTCATGCGGTTCGTGTACGTCTTCATAGTCTTCACCCCGACCTTCGCCTCTTCCGGAAAGAACACGTAAATCTACCGCAGAAGAAAATCAAACAAATCAAACCTTGAGATACGAGAAGCGGCCGGACAACACTCAAGAACCCATCAGCGGACCGAGCGAGGCGAGAAAATCGCCGCGGCTACCTGGTCGGAGCTATCGCTGCGCTTGGCCTTGTTGATGACGAGGTCCTCCCTCTTCATGCTCTCGCCGAACTTGTCGATGAACTGGAACCGCGTCATGTTGATCTCGTAGTCGGCGACGAGGTAGCCCCGGTCCCGGAGCATCTGCATCACCGTCTTCCGGATTCGGTGGAGGCGGGTGATCTCCTCCTCCGACAGGGCCATCCTTTCCGAAACCGCCGGCCGGGAAAGCCGGTGAGCCGCCGACCGTAAGGCGGGAGAAACCCTAATCGCCGGCGGAGCGAGGGATGTCGGAAGCTCGCGGCGCCCGCTCGCAGCTTCGAGGATGGAAGAGAGGAGAAGCAAAGACGAAGGAGACGACGCTCGGAAGTTCGGAAACGAAGAAGTGACACGGAAATTTTGTAAAGGCTGCCGGAGATGGAGAGTTTGGGCCGACAGACGGAAAGCCCAAAAGCCCATGAACCCTAGGCCCAAGAAGCCCATGAAACCATTGGCCTAGGCCCAAATTTATTGCACGCGATAACATTTCGGAGAAAATGACGCAAATGGTATTTGAATTTTGGCCCGACATGCAGTGGTGGCTCATTAAGCTTTAGCTTAATGTGAAATATCGTTTTCCGAACTTTTAAGTTGTTCAATGTGATATATGGACTTTTGGTATATGTTCAATTTAACCCTTAAACTAAATTTGTCTTTTTTTTTATATTTAAGTAAGTTATAAACTTATTTAACACTCATATTATATTGGGTTTTATCATTTTAGACCCATTTATGGTATACTTATTGAATATAACTAATCCATATAATAATCCAGCCCATTAATATATGAGTTAAGCATGGGTCTATAATCCATTTTGACGGATCTAATTTTGATTGAAATTGAGACTTTGATTAACCAAAAAAAAATTTTTTATGCTGGGTGATCAATATAGGTCTCACTTTTATCCTGGAATTATGAATTACGTCCTTTTTTATTTTTACACATTCCGATCAATACGGAATAGAACCGGTTAATTTACGGTATGATCCTCCTTCACATAACGTGACGCGATTAACAAGTTACATTGGGCTCTTTTTGTATTAATCTTATTAGACTATGCCTTGTTGCTATACATTCTATTTTTCGACGTGATTAACAAGTCAAAATCATTTCTTTCTTCAACTCCCGAACAGTCATCTAGTCAATCCTCTCGTCCTCCGACCAATAAGTCGAATCTCTCTCTAATCATATCTTATAATTCATTATAAAACCCGTTGCCGAATTTCCTCCTGCATTCATTCCCGATGTTACGCAATTGGAACATTTGGCAATTGTAGTTTTCCACCTCAACGTCTCTTCGGCTCTTTACCGCGCCACACGCGCACATACACCGTCTCTAATTATCTCCGACCCCGACGGCAAGGGTGGCCCTCGCTCGGATCTGCAATTAGGGCATGACACTCGCCTAGATTCGAGGCAAGAGCCGGCGGCCCTTCTCCGTTTGGCAGGGGCGAGGGCCCATGGCCCTCGTTGCGACGCTCAGCTGCCAAGCCTTGTGTGCTCGCGCATGCATCTTTATATGTGGGGGAGGCCACAGATAAGGCGAGCTCGATCAATGCCGAGAGTCGCTCAGCTCTTACCGATGGTTTGGGAGCCACCTCGTCGCTTGCCCCCACCCTTATTTCGAAAATAAACTTTTACCCTCGAAGAGTTACGAGTATTGTGCACGATAACAACAAATATAAATTTACGGTTGGGACATAAATAAACGTTTAAAAAAAATATCGCGTAATAATTAATGACATATTCTCATTAAATAAGTATTAATATTGTGAAAAATCTCAAACCGGTATATTGATGATAATTTTACCCAAAAATAATTTTTTGATCACAAAAAACCTTAAATTGGTACACTAGTGGTAAATTTACCCCAAACTAATATTTTGACCACTAAAATCCCAAAATCGATACATTTGTGATAAATTTACCTTTCATTAGTTTCCGTTAAATTAGATTTATGCCTCAAAAAATCACTAATTGGACAAATAGAGGATAAAATATAAAATTGGCACATTGGACAACTGCTGCGTGTCATTTAACAAAATAATTCGACGGTAAAATTTAACTGAAATAAATCGAGGATAAATTTATCATAAATATACTAATCTGAAAATTTTTTATGATCAAAAAATTAATTTTAAATAAAATTATTATGAATATATCACTTTAAGATTTTTTATGGTATTTATCCTTTTATCAGTGGCAGTGTTGTGAAATTATCCGCGATGACCTTCCTATGTTGGAGGGCAGACCCTTTTCCCCAAGACTTCCCGCGGAGCGGGGCACGACGAATCCCCTCATCATCGAAACTCCTCCCGACGGGCCACGTGTGCGTTTCTCCACGTGGCATCTCCTCATTGGTCGGATCCTCCATCCGCTTTCCGCGTGGTCTCCCCCACTCTATATATATATATATACATATATTACACGCACCCTCCACGCCTCGCCCGCCCGTTGCGTTTACTCGAGAGAAAAAAATTTGAAGGACGCGAGCAGGAAAAAAAAAAAAAGAAATTCCTCCTTCTGGTGAATGCAATTCATGCACTGCTGGTTCGATTCTGAAATTTCTTGCCCCCAATTTTATCTTGTCAGTTTCCTTCTCCTTGATCTTGATTCAGCTAATCGCGCGAAAAAAAATCCGATTTTTTCGAAGCGCGATAGCTGGATCTCAGTAGTATTTTTTTTTTCTTTTTCTGCCGGTCGGTTTCGACAGAGGGAAGCTAGGAGAAATCTGCCGCAGCTCGGGGATCGGAAGATGAAGCGGGCGGTGCCGATCGGTTCCGGGTCGTGCTCCTCCTTCGCCGCCGTCCTCCTCCTCCTCCTCCTCCTCTCGCTGGCCCCCGCCCCCGCTCGATCCGCCGTCTCCAGCGTGGATCTGGGGTCGGAATGGGTCAAGGTCGCCGTCGTCAACATCAGGCCCGGCCAGAGCCCCATCACCGTCGCCATCAACGAGATGTCGAAGCGGAAGTCGCCCGCCCTCGTGGCGTTCCAGCCCGGGGCGCGGCTGCTCGGCGAGGAGGCCGCGGGCCTGGTCGCCCGGTACCCGGACAAGGTGTTCTCCCAGGTCAGGGACCTGCTGGGGAAGCCCCTCGATCACGCCGGGAGGGTCTTGGGCTCGATGTACTTGCCGTTTAGCGCAGTGGAGGATTCGAGAGGGGCGGTGAGCTTTAGGATTGACGGCGGCGGCAGGGGGGAGGCAGGGACCGATTATTCGGTCGAGGAGTTGTTGGCTATGATCCTGGGATACGCGGCTAGATTGGCCGAGTTCCATTCCAAAGTGCCGGTAAAGGATGTGGTGATTTCGGTGCCGCCTTACTATGGGCAGGCGGAGCGCAAGGGGTTGCTCCAGGCGGCTCAGTTGGCGGGAATCAATGTCCTGTCGCTGGTGCACGAACACTCCGGCGCAGCATTGCAGTATGGAATCGATAAGGATTTCTCCAATGGCTCGAGGAATGTTATATTCTATGATATGGGGTCTAGCAGTACTTATGCAGCATTGGTGTATTTCTCAGCTTACAATACTAAGGAGTTTGGGAAGACGGTTTCGGTCAACCAGTTTCAGGTAAAAATGACTTGTCTATAGCTGTCTAGCTTAATTTAGCTCGCGGGATGGACCGAATGCATATGTTTTCCTATTCTACTGATGCCTTAACTGAGCTGCTATTTATGGTATCTGTCAGCAAACTTACATTACTAATAGAATGGCGACGAAAATACCTGGAAAAGGTTAGAATGTTTGGCTGGGTGGAAAAGGGTACAATTTGTGAAATCTGAAGGTGGAATGTAGGAAGAGCTTGCATGGAATGGGAGACATATGAAGATGCCACTTGAAGGAAATCTGTGCTTCCTAGGAAATCTAGATAAACATGCTCTAGGAATGTTGACAATGAGTGATGCATTTGGGCAGCAGAAGATTTGATCGATTTGAAGTTGCACTAAGGCATTTGTCTGTGTGCGAGCGCAATCTATATTAATTCTGTAGAAAAGAAGGAACCTGCTCGTAATGAGAAATTAATGGCTCGACTGTGGAGGTCTGTTTCTTGTCCAAATGCTGACCACAGACCCTACGACTGGATATCTTGTGTTTGTGTTTCTAGGAGGAAAAGTTTTGGGACATCATTTTGTTTAATGATTAATAAGTTTCCATTAAGAAGGTACTCAGTGCCGATGCATCTCTTGGATGTCACCACCCATATTGTTTTGTCTACATTGCTTAGGCTTTCCAAGTACATATCTTTATGGTCGGCACTTTTCTGTCATTGCTAGTTCTTGTGAGTAATGTAGCTTTATGCCTACCAGAATTAAGCATATCGTCTCACTCATATTCGTGTTCACTAACTCTTGCTAGCAGTTGGGATCTCTCTCTCTCTCTCTCTCTCTCTCTCTCTCTCACCACACATGCACGCGCGCACACTCTTTTTAACACACTCACTTCATTCACCATGTGCAGTATATAGTTTTCTCTTCCTGAGTATGATTACAACACTCAAGGTGCCTGCAGGTTAAGGATGTTAGATGGAACCCTGAACTTGGAGGTCAAAATATGGAATTAAGGCTGGTGGAGTACTTCGCAGATGAATTCAACAAGCAAGTTGGAAATGGGGTTGATGTGCGAAAATACCCCAAGGCAATGGCTAAATTAAAAAAGCAGGTCAAACGCACAAAGGAAATATTGAGTGCAAACACAGCGGCTCCAATATCAGTTGAATCCTTGTATGATGATAGGGACTTCAGGTTAGTGAATCATTAATCGCATAAACTTTTGTATACAAACTGTTGTCCACATGCATGAGGTTTCCACAGCTCGCATTTCCTATCAATCATTCCATGTCTTCATGGATGAGAAAATTGCGTGCCTTTCATTTTTCCAGTATGAGTTGTTCTCTATTGTACACATAAATTATAACTTTTCAAAGTAGGAGATTGGATAATAAGCAAAAAATGTCGAACTAAAAGCTGGTCTTTCGCCATTGCTTTTCTTTCTACTGCCTTTCACTCTTGAGAGATCTGCAAGCTCTTTTTCGATAATTTTATTAAGATCCATCCCCAGTGCTAATTAACTGAAATAACATTCTATATATCCTCTTTTTTATTGTAGTCACAGCAGTGTTAGGTTCTTTGCACATGGTATCTGGAAATTTAGGAGCTACACAGACTAGTGCTCGTTAGAATATAGCCCTTTCAAATTGCAATATGGTATTTGTTGTGCTTTACGATACAAATGTTCCAACTGTGCCATATAGCAATAGCCAAAGTATGAGCGACAATTTAACTAGATAAGATTTTAGATTATCACTGACCTTGTACAGTACATCGTGGACCATTATAATTGAAACAATGGCAACCGAGCCTTTGCTTTTTAATGGGATCGGCGACATGTATCCTTTTAGGCCATCACACTGTGGCATATGCCATATTCTACTTATTATCTTAATGCTTGAGATCTTTCTTCAAGATAATCACCCTTGTCTTTTTCGGCCTTGTACCCTATTGTATAAACTTGTGAAATGATGATATATAAGTTGAATTTGTAATTTATTATCTATCCAATACATTCCTACAGAGCCTAATATGTAACTATGAAGAAGTTACTGTAAATCAGTATGAAAGAATAAAAAGAATGTTCATTGTGTACCAAAAACCGAAGATAAAAAGAGTCTCTTCTATGTACTACGAGCTTGACAACTGGCGGGCCTTCTCCTTATTCCAGCTTCACAATATGAATGAATGGAACTTCTGTTGGGAAGAGCACCATCAGATGCTAGTTTATTCTATGTAGTTCATGCTAAAGTAGACTGGGTCATTGATTGTCTGAAGATGATTAAATTTATTAAAGATGGAGATGCGTACATTTAGACTGAAACACTAATACACAAAATGTTTTTCCTTCAGGAGTACTATTACTCGTGAGAAGTTTGAAGAGCTCTGTGCAGATTTGTGGGAGAAAGCTCTTGTACCAGTAAGAGAAGTCCTTGAGAACTCTGGTATGAAGGCAGATGAAATTTATGCAGTGGAGTTGATAGGAGGTGCCACTAGAGTGCCGAAGTTGCAGGTTTGTTCTTTCTTTCTCAGGCAAACATATGTGATCATTTTGTTCTTTGATTTCATGAATTTTCTAGAGCTGTCGCGACGATATGCTAATGGCAGTAATCCAGACTCAATAAAAATGGAGTAATAATTTGGCTTTGAGATTCGGCTGTGGGAGCTCTCTAAATTCTAGTAATTTACACTTTCAGTGACCCAATGATGGTGCCTGGTAATTGGTGTGTGATTTCTAATGCATATATGAAATAGATGCTCTCTTGCCTCCTGCAAATGTTGTGTATTAAGACAAAACATTTATGATATGATTATGTTCCAGTAGGTTATATTGAATTGTAATTTTTTCATTTGGACAGTTTACGGATGGACCGAGTTTGTAGCTCACTGTTTGTTTCAGCATAAATCTCACTTGTGAGGATGCTAGAATAACAGCTGTAGGTACATTAATATTGTATGAACTGTAGAAGCTTTTCCCTCCTCCCACACCTTACCTCACAAAAGTAAGGAAAGAAAAAGAAAACATCAGATTAAATTCTCTCCTCTTAGTGTTTATGGTCTCACTTTAAAGATACACTACGTTATTTGCTATGTGTAACATTTCTGCTTAAACTGTATGGAACATTTTCGCTCCTCTCCCATGCACCTAGTCAAAAGAAAGAAGAAACATTACACTTCAAGACTCCGCAGCAACGTCTCACCTCAGTTGTATATAGAAAATAATAAATCTAGGACCCTTTGTTTCACGCTTTTTTAAGCAAGTTGTTACTTGATGATTATCCGCCAAAACTCTAGTTCTTTTTTTAGTTTTAAAACCACGGAAAAACTATAGATGATTCTATACGATAATATTTGTACAGTAAAGATATCTGGCGCTTCGTATTAAATTGTGGCGTCTCAAGCTATAATAGTGAAAAGTAGAACTTACTTCAAATAGAAGGTTTGTGCATCAATAGAATTTACACCAAGTAGGGTCTTAATCCATGGATGACTATATGGTAGATGACAAAATGCATGCTTGTTTCCATATTACTTAAATATCGGAGGGAATCCTTATTTTTGTCTTTGATTAGTATACCAATTTCATTCAGCTGATTATAGCTTTGCTTTTAAGTTTGGATCAATCGTCTGCTATTCTTGCTTTAGTTGAAAGAGGATGATTTTGATGAGGATTGCTTCTTGACTCACAACAGGCTACACTGCAAGAATTTCTTGGAAGGAAAGAGCTAGATAAACATCTGGATGCTGATGAAGCTGTAGTTCTTGGTGCAGCATTATATGCCGCCAATTTAAGTGATGGAATCAAGTTGAATAGGAAGCTAGGGATGATTGATGGTTCTCCTTATGGGTATGTTGTTGAATTAGAAGGTCCTGATCTTGTTAAAGACAACAACACAAGGCAGTTACTCGTGCCCCGGATGAAAAAGCTTCCCAGTAAGGTATATCAAATATCGAAACTTTCTCTGAGGGAAGTGATGATGATAAAGATTTACCTAAGATCCAGCTTATTATAGATTATTTGTCACTTGCTTATTATCATTGTTATCTGACAGATGTATAGATCAATTGCTCACAACAAAGATTTTGAGGTTTCACTTGCTTACGAGAGTAAAGATCTTTTACCTCCTGGTGCTATCTCTCCTGTGTTTGCTCAATATGCAGTGTCTGGACTTGCAGATGCATTTGAGAAGTAAGAGTTATAGATAATTCTTGATATGGTGCTATCTCTAAAAACCTTTGCAGCAAACTTTACCCCCATAAACTAGTTTCAACAAACTCTGACATGGTTGCATTAATTGTTAATATTTTTGCCAGATATTCAGGTAGAAACCTGTCTTCACCAATAAAAGCAAATCTGCATTTCTCTCTTAGTAGAAGTGGGGTACTCTCGTTGGATCGGGCTGAAGCTGTTGTTGAAATATCGGAGTGGGTTGAAGTTCCTAAAAAGAAGCCGACCTTGGAAAACTCCACTAATGCTTCCCAGAATGCATCGGTTGAATCTGGTTCTAACGACACTGCTGCAGAAAGCATGGAGAACACACCGCTTGATGATGGTGGAAATAACAAAACTACCTCTAGTGAAGTAGAACAAGGGTCCGCAGATTTGGGTACGGAAAAAAAATTGAAAAAGCGTACGTACAGGGTTCCACTGAAGGTAAAAAGAATGTTTCTGCACTGAGAACATATCTGCTAATACAATTGTTTCATGATACTTCCTTTGCATGACTTTTTTTTTAGCATTATTCGGTCATAATTTTGCTTGGTTCCAGATAAGTGACAAGACATTGGGACCTGGGATATCTCTGCCTGAAGAATCTTTTCTTGAAGCAAAGAACAAACTAGAATTACTTGACAAGAAGGATGCAGAGAGAAGAAGAACCGCCGAGTTGAAGAACAATTTGGAAGGGTACATATATGCCACAAAAGAAAAAGTAAGAATCTTGATTTTGGAAGTTTGAATGATCTATGAATAATTATGTCTATTTCTCTCCAAACCCATCGAGATGCTTATAGTCAACTGCTTCTGTTCATAGTTTGAGAGTTAATTATCTGATCTCTTGTATCTCTGGATTTGGTCTGATATTGTTTTGTTGGAGGACATTGTTGACTTTCAAATTATCTTCAATTCCATATTACCAAGGTGTTTTGCTTCTTTGTCTGCATTTGTGTCTTTCCTCGACTTGCCCTATTGTCCGTTATGCTAACTACTGTTGCTAATGTTTTTGCCTCTGGTTGCTCACAGATTGAGACATCTGAGGAACTTGAAAAGGTCTCTACTGATGATGAACGCCAATCTTTCATTGCAAAGCTTGACGAGGTTATCCTCTCCCTCCCTCCCTCCCTCCCTCTCTCCCTCTGTCTCTGTCTCTCTCTCATCCCCGATAGCTTAGACAAATAGAACGTAATCTGGCATTAAGTCAGCTTTTTGGCTATTGTTTTAGGTGCAAGATTGGCTTTACATGGATGGTGAAGATGGTACTGCAACAGAGTTTCAGGAACGTCTGAATTCACTAAAAGCAATTGGTGATCCAATATTTTTCAGGTTGGTTTTATCTTCAGAGGAGATGATGGCTTTTGACGGAGGGAATATCTGCATCAGTTCTCTTTCAGTTGTCATATTCTTATTTAGCTTGCAATATACTCTTTAACCACTAGATTTTGGTCCTTTTAGATTGAAAGAAGTAACAGAACGGCCGGCGGCAGTTGGGCACGCTCGAAGTTACCTGGATCAATTGCAAAAGGTATTTATAAAAAATGGTTACTGTGAATTGAAAGTAGATGGCACTGCTATTGGAAATAATTTTCGTCCTTTTATTTTCTATTTCCCAATATTAATCTTGAGAACTATTTAGTCAAGCCTATACTTGTCCAGTATCCAAATACAATGATTGGCAAAGAACGAGCTTGTTTGTCCCTTCAAGAACAAGCTTATTTGTCCAGTATTCAAGCCTATATTTTCTATTTTCCCAATAGGTTGTTGACTCTAATATCTACTTTTAGCTTATTGTATACCCTCCTTCGTAAATGATCTCTCTCGTCGCTGCCTCCTTGTAATTTGTTTTGAAGTTCTTTTGGTTTTCTATTGCCGTCTCCAAGGTCATGGCAATTCTTATGTGTTGGTGCATTTTCCTTTCGTTCTTAGAAATTAAAGAGTGATTGTCCATTTGACTTCTTACATGCTCACTATACATGTAATATCGACAAGCTTAATTAGGTTTGGAAGTGTCAGTTTGGCAACACATGTGGACTTTTAATCGACATCATTAGGCATGTTGAAATAGCTCTTATTTGCCTCAGTAGTCTATGCATTTTTGTTTCTTTATTCTCGCTCCCCATGGCATCTGGTAGATTTATCGATTTGTGCCTGAATCTATCAAACTGACGTGAATCAACATAAGCTATAGCTTAACAAAACCTCGTGTTCTTTAAAGATAAACTTTGAAGAATAGATGCATATGTGTGCTGCTGGTTTAAACATTTCATCAGTAGGAGGGATGGTTTTCAATGGTGGTTACTGTATTGTGGAGTGACTTGCTGAACTCTACTCTTGTTCATTGAATTTGAACGTTTATTTTTTTGCAAATTGATGCACTTTGGGCATTTTATGACCAATTTTCCAGTTAAAATCCTATGTAGCTGCCTATGGTACTGTAGGTGATGACATGTCCGAGGCAGCCACTTTGGAACTTTCTTTGAAAATAAATTGAAGTAGGACGTATTGCATCAGTTACAAGGAAGCAAAAGTTGTGTACTGGATGAATTTAATCAAAGTTCAATGGTCCAAAGTGCAAGTTACTCGATAGTTCTGTAACCAGCTATGAAACCTCAACACAAGATGTCTTGCTATGATCGCTTTTTAAGCTTTTAACATTTCTTAAGTCTTAAACAATATTTTACACACAAGGGATTTTCAATTGGTGATAAAAGCCTCTTTGTCTATGGCTTGTGTGGGTTAGAGAACCGCCAAATTTTATTGCTGAAAATTTTTTACTGTACCAATTCTTGGAGCAAATGTATTGCCTCTTGAACAATACTATAATATGGAATTGCTTGAACCACCTGTTCTGAAACTTAATTTACTTTTTTCCTTGTGTGCCACTGAAATCTTTAACTGATCCTGCTGTCTGACAGGATCTTACAATTCGACTCGATTTAGTTCCTAATTCATGGTTTTTTTCAGGCCCTAACTGATGCGTGGAACAACTGAAATAATACAAATTTCCTGGGACTGCAGTAAATTAGAATTTTGTGTTTGGGGCTTATACATGATTAAATATTACAAGTACATTAAAACCTATAATTTTTTTTTTGCCAATAAAAAGTAGTTGAAGAGTATAAGAGGCAATTGCAATTTTGATGAAACTCTCGCGTTAGGCAGTTGGAATATTAGGATGAGTTAATCTCTAGAAAGTTAAGGCAAGCTGTTTTACTGTGCTGAATCTCTGAGGGATGAAGAAAGGAGCCTTTTTCCTTTTAGAAACAGTATAGGCATATCAAAATACATTGCCGACAGTTCCACTTGCATTTTCTCTCCAGTCTCCACCATCTTTAACTTCTTGCATTTTCTTTCGCCGCCCATGGTTTTCAGTGGGCTTTGCAAATTAACCTGGATTCTCTTGTACAGAATCGTAAGTCCCATTTATGGTTAGGACCAACCTCAATAGTTCACAAAACAGCAATTTGTTGTAACATTGATTTTTTTCTGCATCTTCGTATTGCTATGCTATTGACTGCTTGTATATAATGTAATGTGTATTGCCACCCTTACGTTGCTTTTTGGGTTCTCAGATTGTACAGGATTGGGAAACCAAAAAATCCTGGCTTCCTAGAGAGAGAATCGATGAGGTTCGATATCATCTCATATCTTCTTAGGACTGTCTACAGGTTATTTTGATTATTTCAAATGAGCTTCTTCTGAAGGCAAATATAAGTGTCTATCCTACAGGTTCTAAAAGAGGCGAACAGTTTAAAGATTTGGTTGGATGAGAAGGAGACTGAACAGAAGTGAGTTTCATCCTAATTATGTCTTTTCAACTTGCGTTTTTCACCTCAGTTCGTTTTTTAATCACCTAGTCTGTGGTCCGCCTGATATTTGCTGCAATGAAATGAGCCATGTACCTTTTTTTGTTGGGGATTATGTTTATATGACAGAAAGCCCTGTGACGGTCCAATAAGAAATTTCTTTCATCTTGTGGGGTTGCTCTTCACATCACATTTCACTGGGGTTCCTTTCCTGCTCACGCCTTTAGGTTGTAGGATACGCACACTTGATGTTTTCTGTCAATTCTAGCTCCCCCTATCCTTTAAGTATGTTTCGAAAAAGTATTACAGCCAGTACAGCAAGTGACTTCGTATATTTTCTGCTATATAATCCTGTTTCTTTTGCTATCATCGATCTTGTAGGACTGCTGGGTTTTTAAAACCTGCATTTACATCTGAAGAAGTATATACAAAGGTTTTTAAATTGCAAGATAAGGTACCCTTCTCCCTCTGTTTCCACATTTTTAATGCACTAGTGTAACTATGTCAGACTTACTAGGTGTATTGATTCTCTGCTGATATTTGTCTAGGTTGCAACTGTAAATAGAATTCCGAAGCCAAAGCCTAAAATAGAGAAGCCGACGGAGAATAAACTTGAGAGCACAGATTCATCCGATGCAGCTTCTGAGGAAGCACCCTCTGCAGACGACCAGCCAACACATTCTACAGATGGCACTGCCGAAGAAAAAGCTGAACAGGAAAGCGTGGGTGAGCCAGAATCGAAGCTGCATGACGAGTTGCGATGACTCAGCGCGGAAGCCATTTTTGTCATTGCACGACACAGAAGAGTGTTAGAGGACAAGGGAGGATAGGAAGATTCGAAGGAAGAATTACTTAAAGTAAAACTTACTATTAAGACTAAGAGAAGGACCTGCTTATTCTTGATGATGAATTGAGATGCACGTATAGCATCAGGAACTCAGCTTCCCGTCTGGTTCGCATTAGTGGTAGAAACTTTATTCCCTGAAGGGAATCGCCAATCAATTTCGTTTTTCTGCAATTTTGTAGTAACTAATTATAGATGCTTACAGGATAGTCCAGGGGAGAATTTAGTCCGAGTCTGATACGGATCTTGTACCATTGAGTATAGTTATAGCCTTGCGATACTGTCAGTTTCTATATATGCACGAGATTTACCTCTGGTTTCCCGTTGTTTGTATCGTGCGTTGGTGTGACTGGCCTGAGTGTTGTTGCTATGGTCTCGAATCCTGTCAATTCGTTCTGATGATAGATAAGGAAACGCTGTCGTTCGATTCCTCAGTTCTGATAATATATTATTACCTGAACGCTATTTCAGTGTCGGCAATTCAAACACGAAGAAAGCAACCGAAAGGTCTGAAAGGTTGCTAAAACATTACATAAAGTAAGCGGGAAAAGCGGAAGTTAGAGGCGGAAGGTTCCATACGCTTTATAGCATTATGCTTCTTTTTTAAGTTTCTTACATTGTCGGCAACTCCGCTATGGCTTTGAAAGACCAACTATTCATTCTCGGTATAGCGATCCGGCCATTGGAGTTGCTTACGATCATAGTTGCCGCTCCAAAAACAAAAGAAAGAATGCCGAGAGCGGTTATCTTGCATAAGCGACATGACAACATCGAAATGAAAATGGTCTTTTTGGAAGAGATAAAGAGAGTAGTGACTTCAAACTAGCCCTAAGTTTCTTGAAGCTGAATTCTAGAACCAACAAAGGAAGTGATCCCTCCTCTCTCTTGCTTTGCTTGGAGCATATCAGAGGATGAGAACTTCGTCTTTCCCTCGGGCTATTGAAGAAAAAGCTTTGAAAACTCAAAAGTAAAAGCCTCATATGGGTCATAAATTAGAAAGATTAGATGAGGCAACCAAAAGTTTGCCTCCGCCGACAGGTTATTACGACCATAGGTGCTCGGTTACTTGCTAGAAAGTAGGGGTGTGCAAAGGAATTGAAATCGCTCGGAACCGGATCAGAACCGACAGTTCCCATGGGGATCAATCGGTTCAAAGATCAAATCAAGGAAATTATACTCTATGCTTGGGATTATGTAATGATTTCAACAAATTTAAGATCTTAAAATTCAAATTTCGGAGAAGTTTTCTCTTGCCATTGTTTTTTTTTTCTACATGTTAATCTAAGGTAAGATTGACCTCTTTGAGGTAATAACTTCTCATAAGTCTCTTAATTGTATTAATATAACCTTATCAACGAGTAAGAATGAGACTCCATGATGCATAAATTTGGTCATAACCGTTAAAATTGCACATAATTTCTTTTCTTTATCTTGATCCCTCTCTTTTTCTGCCCCTTAAGTTCATCACATTAATGATTCAGTATTTTTTTTCCCTTAAGCATGATTAACGATGGTGTTTCGGGACTTCAATCATGTTGATTTGAAAAGTATAATCCTTGTCTAATCATCTTTATCGCAATCTTACATCTCTCACTTTCCACGTTTAATATATGCAAAAAAATTTCCAAAAGTCAAAAGATAATAAAGAAAACAACATTAAGTTATGTTATTCACGAAATAGGCCCCTCTCGGCAAGATTGGTCCTTCAAGAATCTCAAGTAAAACGATTTCCGATACCAAATTTGTCCTAGAAAGGCACCTATCAATAGAGTTATTTTCCATGCTTACTATACAAAAAAATCTCCAAAAGTCAAAAGATAATAAAGAAAACAACATTGAGTTGTGATATTCACGAAATAGGCCCCTTTCGGCAAAGATCGGTCCTTCGAGATTCGTGTGCAAAATGATATCCGGTGCCAAATTTGTCCTAGAAAAGCACCTATCAATAGAGTTACTTCTTGTCTTGATCAACCTTTTGGATTGAATTCAGGCAGTAGGGTCAACCAATTTGCGACCAATCTTTTGCTAATTTAATAATATTTCTCGTGGTACGAAAAGAAGATGGTCGAAGATAAATTGTCAAAAAGGAGTGAACAGGATGTCTTTCTGATGGGAGTATGATTGACGTGTGTTTGTTAACCTCTTATTCGGATTAGACTAATGAAAACTACTTAAAGATGATCCCTTTTGGTCAACTTAGTCTTCAAGTACAAGAAGGGGACAAAATTAATTTGATTGAGTCTAGCAAGATGCCAGTTAAACGTATTTAACTTAGGTAGCTTGAAGTCACATATTCAAGGATCTACTCAAGTTCCGCATGTATTCTTAATTAAACGATTACAGTGAATCATTACTTCTAATGACTATCATTTGCTGTTATAATTCAATTATCACAACTTATATTTAAAAACAAAGAATATGAAATATTTACAAAGTAAAAGTCTCAATCATAGATATCACCGAAAATGAAAGTTCAGACTAGTGATTTCAAATTATACACTTATCATCGAACTTCATGGAATAGCATAGGATTGTGTGAAGACATAGAATAAGATAAACACAAAGACTTGTTCTAGGTTATAGATTCCAGGTTTCGGAACTTGGAATCTGACTGTCAGAACTGATTGCCCAATTTTTGGATCATAAATCTATTTTGCATACCTTGAAACCCGAAACGGACCGCTTTCCATTAGTCCAGTTCCCAGTTCTACCCTGGAAACATACTTGCCCCTAATTCATACTTAACCTAAGTTGTTTTAGGGCAACTGAAGGAAGAGACATGAAATTTTAGAAGCTAGATCGTCGATGATACTATCGATAATACTATGGAGATTGTAGTAATTAATTGGAGATTGGAGTGATCTTCTTCTTAGACTTGATCTGTTGCATGCACAATATTGCACAAAAAGTATACATAGCAACTGACAACTATTCATACAAAGCAAATACAAAAATAAAAAAATAGATATATAACGGGAAAATTACCCAATCGATCATAAATATAATGTACGGATATCAATTCATTTTAAATTTATCAATTTTGCCAATTTAGTCATAAATCTTGACGCGATATTCGGTGAAAATTGACTAGAACATCTATATTGGAATTTTGTATAAATTTTTAGGACTAAATTGATAAAATTGAAAAGTTTATAATTGAATTAGTATTTGTACTGTAGGTTTATAACTGATTGAACAATTTCCCAAGATATAACTATAAGAGTTGCTAACATATATTAACTAAATCGATGTAGCTAGCCCTGAGAGAAATAATAAGTGATGACACTGAAATAATTTTTGTCGAACTATTTAATATTAAACAACGTTTTCATTTAGGAGGTTAATCATTTAGAACATTGGCAATACTCTCAGAGAATTTTCACAACTTCTGCTTGTAAGTATGACCAATTCAACACTCCTTGGGAGTTGAGATTTTTCCAACTACGTCTTTCATGTCAAGCTGGCTAATTTTGGATGCTTGCACTTGCTATCATTAGCATGATTTTGTCTTAAGCATGATGTTACCTTTGCGTTGGACGACCCTAATCATGTTGATTTTATCGATAACTAATCGTAACTTTAAAGTAGAACAAACAAGGACTAAATCCAATAATGAAGTGACCCCATCCATACGCTGAAATACATCACTCACCGATTAACTTTTTGATTAAATCTTGAAATGGGAACTAAGTTTACAGCATTAGCGATAAAGTTCTCGCCTGATTCAAAACCTGTGACATAGAGTTGTTCGTTTGTTATCACAAAAACATCACACATCGGCGTGTCTATTTCCATGTCAAATTATAGCCATCAAAGTACTCATCGTACAGTCATTTAACGATAAACTTACCTAATTTCCCAAAACAATTAGCCGGCAATGTTAGCACAGGGGATTACAGGTGTGTTTGTTTAATTGAAAACTTCATGACAAAAGATAATGTTTTCCATGGAAATCATTTTCAATGAAAATAGTCGGTTTTCATTTATTTGGTGGTTTAGGGAAAATGATTTCCTTCGTATCAGAAGGGAAAGTTGTTTTTTCTTTATCTAAGCCTGTTATTTCAGTCAGTTGATCGATGATTTTTCCATCATCCAAATACCGAAAAACTAAAAAATAATTTCTCGAAAATAGTTTTTTTTTAAATGAACGGACCCTTAATTTAAGTGTGCAATGATCATAGGACCTAAAAAGAACCTCCTTAGGAAGAGCAACAGATATGGTCATGAATCATGATTACATGACATGATCACTGCTGGAAATTTGTCTCCCCGACCCGTTTGTTGCAAGCGTAGGATGAGGGCTTAGTGGGACTCTGTTTCCACCACCCAACCGTGGAGATGGAGGTCAACCAAATGTCATAGAGAGAGAGAGATTGAGAGAATCAGTGTCACTTTCAGATTCGGTGAAACAGATAATTCTCTAATTGGGCAGCCTTAAATTAATGGCTAGAGTTTGTCCAATTCATCTTCACTTTTGTTTGACAAATCGATTTTTACTAGAAGAAAGTTGTCGGAGAAGAACAGGTTGGAGGGGGGTCAGGCTGCTGCTGCTTCTTCTTCTTCTTCTTCTTCTTCTTCTTCTTCTTCTTCTTCTGCATTAGATTGTTTTAATTAGAAGTTTTATTGGGAGGGTTTGTATGCAAACATCACCCCTGGCCATTTTGATTCTCGAAAAAGCATGGCATCTCCTTTCATTTCGGTAAGAAAGAAAAAGGGAAAAATGACATGATCTCTAAATTTTTTATTTATTTAATATGGTCCATGAACGTTAATTCAATATGCAATGTCCTCCCTGGATATTTAAATTGTTCAATATGGTCTCTGACCTTTTGGTGCGTGTTCAATTTGATCTATAAACTAGATGAAAATATTCAATATTATCTTCTAGGGATCACATTGCACATTAAGGTAAAGTTCATTAACCATATTAAACTAATTAAAAGTTCATGGAAGGCACTACATATTGAGTCAATATTCATGGACCATTTATGTTATTATCTAAAAAATAAATAAAAAGTCATTCCACAACATCTGGGCGTGTGACATGTAAATGAACTCCATATGCTTCAGCTACTATGGATTTCACATGACAATTCTCGTGCTTTCACGAGGGTTTTATCGGAAAGCAGTCGGAGTCTCCGATCGATCGGAATCTCCCATCTTCCATTTCGAAAGAATCTCTCCAAAGCACGAGTGGAGAGCTCAACACTCGCCCTTTACAATCACACCGCGCACGAAATCGCCGACATGACACGCGAGTCTCTGTGTTCCCGACCGAGAAGTGCACGCTCCCTAGAAAATTCGGAACTACTCGGGCCGAAATCAAAATGGGAACTGATGTATCCATTCGAAGCAATAATACGTATTCGCTTGGCTCTTGCCCGCTCGGGGGAAGTGCCCCCCCTCTCCCTCTCGTGATGCCCAATACGTCGCGATTGACATATCGATGACGTCAAAAAGGAACAAATTGAAATGGAGCCAACCCGCCAATAATGTACTCGCTGTGATAATGGCATGGCCGATGTGGAAATTTGGAATGAGAAAATGATGGCAACATGGACTGGCTGGCAGAGGGCAGCAGTCCTGGCCAAAAGAAAAAGGGGGAGAGGAAAAAGGAAGAGGAAAAGGGCAAAAAGAGAAGAAGAGAGGAAGTCGTTGGAGGTCGGTAAGAGGGAATTGGGGGTGGGGGGCGGGCCCCCCGGGGCTCTACTAACCCGGCCGTACAGTCCAAAACGGGACGTCGCTTTCGTTCTAATCCAAGCGGTCGGCCCCGACGCCTAGCCGTAGCTCCTACGCCCCCGCCCCCCCCCCCCCGCCAGAGCTATCCGACAACCTCGGCCATCCCGGGCCCACTCTCTCTCTCTCTCTCTCTATACTTTTGGAAATTGGAAGTATTTTAGTAGCACGCGCGTACAGCGGCCCCCAGGCTACGATGACGAAGCGTGACGTTAGGGGACACCGCGAAGCCGTCTAACGATTCGAGGTCAATGGTACGCATGGCCCCCCGAAGCTTCGATCCAAGTTCAATGTGATTCATGGACTTCAAATTTGTTCGATGCGATCTATGAACTTTTAGCTCGATGTGCAGTATCGCTGCTGAACCGTTGATTTGTTCGATGGGATCTTCGGGCTTTGGTACCGTATGAAAATATTCAATATCGTCCTTCGATTAATTTAAGTTTAAGGGATGATATTGGACATTTTTACACAATTCAGGGACTAAATTAAACATGTACCAAAAGTCTAGGAACCACATTGCGTATTGGAGTAAAGTTTAGTAACTAATTTGTACATTGGGTCAAAATTCAAAGATCATTTGTGTCATGATCCCTGGCGCTTTCGCGTGAAGACTATGATGTCCAAAAAAAAACGCGAATTAAAAGTAAATTAGACGGAATCTTCTTGGGTCCAATCGAACCGGTCAGGAACTTCTTATATTTTCTAGAAGGTGCTTGGCAAAGAGAGATCATGCGCACACGCAAAGAATATTTCACAGCGACTAGATTCGACCGATCTTTCGAGATACTATTCTGCTTGAGCCTTTACCTAGAACGCTTTCCACAGGTGCTTTAGTGAGGAGGTAAAAAAGAACCATTCTTGTTCATCTTCATCCTCATCAATAGCCAGATCCAAACCTAGACGCCCGGGAGAGAGCACTCGAATTCTTAAAACTTACAAACCATCTTAACAAATATATTCCACTCTTATCATATTCCTATTAACGACCGTTTAAAATGTCGAAATCCCATATCGATAAAGTAGCTATTTTAGCACTATAAGGAATTAAATCAATGAACGTGTAGAAATCGTCTCGTAAATGTACAGCCTTTCTCATTCTTAAATTTTTCTTCCTAGCATAGAATACCACACTACCATAGCATGGCACATCATGGACCGGGGGCTAATTCTAAAACAAAGCACAAACTTTAGGTCGAGTGACAATTCTGACTCTAATTTTTTTTATCTCATAAAAAAGCACAAACTTTGAGTCAAATGACAATTCTGGCCTAGCTCTTTTTTTTTGTCTCATAAAAAATACCAACTTTTATCATTATCCAAAATCTAGCCCCTCATTGACTCTCTCTAAATTCACGCTTGTTTGAGAAAAAAGATTATGGCCGTGAGCTTGGCGGATCTCATCCATGGCGTTTGTCGACTGGCAGTGGTCTACAACTTCAGATTACGACAAAATGATGAAATCTAACAAGAGATATTCAATTTAGAGATCTTTTTGACTTGCCGGTGAAGTGAAGGAAACGAACAGTCTCGCTGCTATTCATCAAGCTGTGGCTCAGAGAAGAAGACAATGAATAGTGCTTTAAATCCACTCAGCAAGCTATGTGAATTTATCATTGAGGTGGAATAATCAAGTTGGATAATCAATAGTTCTAAGTCAAAGGGGCCAGATTTGGGATAACGGTAAAAGCTGGTGATTTTTTATGAGACAAAAAAAAGTTGGGATCATAATTGTTACTCGATCTAAAGTTGATGCTTTTTTACGAAACAAAAAAAATGTTGGGGCCATAATTGTCACTTGACCTAAAGTTAATGTTTTTTTTTTTGGAATTAGGCCCATGGACCGGTGACAAAATTGTAGCTTGTCTTCTTGTTATTTGGAGACTTATTAACCCAAATGGTCGGATAAAATTCCAATTTCTGGCAAGGAGGCATGTGATCTCACTTTTTATCTTTATTTTCTTGATCTCTTTTTGGGCTCATTGGATTTTACTTAGGCGCCTAGGTCACAACCATATGAATGGAAACGGTCCGTGATATAAATTGGACCACTCATTGTGCTTTTCCTTCACGAAGTTTGACTGAAATTGGGAGCATTGGTCATTAGAATCCAATAGATCTCGAATTGTATGTCCATGATAGCTACTCGATTGGGGCATGATTAAGAGATGGTGGTGCCGGGGAGAGATTGATTGGGCGTTACGAAATTTCGAAAGCTTAGATTCGAGTTGTCAGCGGCGGCGACTTTCGATTCGTATCTTATTTGGTTCACTCTGATTGATGGAAATTTTTATGTCATCAATAAGAAGACAAGAAAAACCTGTAGGGGATTAATAAAATTTATTAGAATAGTGGACATGATGACGTGGGTGCATTGGGATGTGTGACCTAGTTGAATTCGGTCAATTGTTAATTTCTCAAAGGGCACGTCGATGGTACTTTAAAAAATTGACTACTGAGATATTGTCCTTCATAATTGATAGGAAAATAATTTAATAGGAAATAATTAAACACCGTGGCCCCCGCACTAATCTGTCATCAGGAACAAATTTTGCATTATTCGTTAAAAGTGCGTTCATAATATAATATTATAAAGAATTGTGGGAATATTTTCCTAAGCAGATCATCTATAGTGTGAATCTAAAATATATTGTTTTTAGAGGCATGCTACTCAATAAATGATTTTGAAATGATACAATGCAAAGTGTATGCAACAAAGAAAAAAAAATCAATAATGATGGTCTTTGCTATCACCACTTCCCTCTCCTCTTGATTCAAATTTATTATATTATCGATATTCCTTTCAAGAATCACGTGGACTCAACTTAATGATTGAGAAATGAACAGGTATTTATGAATCGGATACACTATATGAGTTTTTACTTTTTGCAACATGAAGTGTAAACAATCTCGTGATTTGTCATTCCATTCGAATTTCAGCTCGCATTTAATTAGTTTATAAGATTAGTGGAGTATTTTATGGAATCAACTATCTTCTTATTTTAAGGAAATGATTTTCTTTTCATCTGAATTACAGCCTACATCCATTTAGATTATGAGATTAGTAGGATATTTGATGTGATTGATTATTTTTTATTTTTAGAAAATGATTTCCTTTTCATCATTAGTGTAAATTGTGTTGGAAAGGAGTCTTTTTGTTGACTTATATGATCATCCTTCCATTGGAAAACCACAGTAATTTGATTGATTTGGCCTTGGCTTAAAGATGTGATGGCCTTTGACTCGCACTTAATGGACTTGCCAGTTGCACTTTTGTTTTTTTTCCCAAGTATGCCTAGAGCCATGATATTTTTGTTCATCTACAGGTAGGTCCCATTGCAAGTTTTCGAGCCAGCCTACATAGGATACGAGAGAGGGATTTCTTGCACAATGACGTCGAAATAATGTCTCGAGTTTGAATCCAAGTCAATCTAAAAAGCAACGCGGATCTATGAGCAAAAACGTTCGAAAGTGAAATTTATAGTCATGACAGGGGCCGGTGCTCGAAGGATTAGATGAGCATCAAGATTACGTGCGATGATCACTTGAACAACTAGCGAGCGCCTTAACCTCAAGGTGGGTGCCTAGCCAAAGTCGGACAAGTTATTCATGCTTAGATGTGCTAGGGCTTGACAAAGCCTAGCCAGGTGCTCAAGTGGCGCCTTGTTTCTGGTGCGCCTAGCTGAGGCTAGCCGAGTGTTTGAACCCTTACAATTAGGTTTCCGAATAAGTTTTCCAAATATATGTAATCTCTATGCTTTCTCCCACATTGATATAAAGTCGTCAAAAATGTTTTAGATAAAGTTTCTACGATTGTTTATGTGATTTCTCCGATTTTCTGGAATAAATTTACAAACAGATTCTTGTGAGAGCAGATATGTGAGATTGATGGGTGTATTTCGGAGGCAAAAACACACTTGGAAGACATCAAGCAACAGTTTTTTTTTTGTATCGCTTGATAATAACAAAATATTTCGTTTTTCCGTCAATTATTGCATCAAACTTCTCATATCTTCGCACCATAACGAAATAAAGAAAGGTGCAATTGCATAGTGATGTTAGAATAGCTTACCTAGGTTATGTTTGTTGTGCGGAATCTCTCTTTTTCCTGTTGTGTTTGCTTAGCGTTTAAACCAAGAAAAGAAGACAAGACCGAGGGTTTTTAGAGGTACTATAAAGCTGGTTTTTCTTTTATATATTGTCGTAAAGTAAGTCTGTCTTGGGATCATAAGAAAAGGCAAAATAATTGGATTGATTGCAGAGAATTATCAAGCTTGTGACGAAGGAATCCTATGATCCAAAGCATTGAAGAAGATGGAACCGAACCGGGAGAAAAAGCGCCTTTTCCATGAGCATTATTTGTGCATCATGAAAATGACATGCCGAGTTTCACCAAATAATTTGTCGATAGTAATTATATCGCCTTAAATTAATCTAATCGTCGGTATCATGACTACGGTGAGAAGATTGGGTATAGATTGGATGATCCTTTTCGATCAAGAAGATGATGGGAAAAGTTTGATTGGTGCTGGTTTTGGTGGCAAAGTGTGCTACGTGCATCCACTAGGAAAACTGACACAAATCACATTTTTCTACCGTCTTCTCAATCGAAAATGATTGTCCAGTCTATTTCCATCTTCCCTTTTTGGTTATTATACTAGCGATAAGGGGATACACATCTATCGTTTAAAAAAAACTTGTCATGTCATTTCTTTCACGTGTAAATGTAAAAAGAGTCCAATGTAAAAGTAGCTACAACGACTTGCCCTTATTTCTCGATGAAGTTTTCGACCAAAAAACTTTTTTTCTCGATGAAATCAATGTTTAACCTATTTTGGAATGCAAGTTGGTTTTTCATAACCAAAAAAAAAAAAAGCGAACACAATAATATAATATAACTCATCATAAAACATTAGCATGAAAAAAAAAACAGCAACATATTCATACTTATGTTGTTCTATCTCTTATTTCTTGATCCATTTAAAATAAACATGAAACGGCATTAAAATTTATAGAAAAGTAGCGATTAATATGACATGGCTAGACACAAAGCATAATTTTGTCAGACATATATCATTTAAAATAATGTGGCCACATGGTGTGATTTTCTCACCTTGGCCATATTCGACTAACGATAAGTATTTGATTTCCTAACTATATTTTATTTAGTTCAAAATTTTTCAAAAACTATTGATGAAAAGAAAGTATCTCAAATATATTTTAAAAGGATATAGTTTGTTTTAAGCATACTTTTTAAATATATTTTTAAATGATATGCTATAAATTCGAATGATGTTAATTGTTACTTAATTAAACCAAATATAATTAAATATAATATGTTTTTCAGCAAAAATTATCCAACTACGAATAAAATACATTCTTGAATGATACAGCTTTTATTTAGATAGTTTCATTGATTCAACCAACTATAAGAATGAAATATATGATTAGTCTATTTAATTCAGCCAAAACTTCAGAAATTATATTCACAACTTGATTTATATGAAACATGCATATTTATGTGAGGTTGATTTTTATTTTCTTCTTTGAAATCCACTTGTTTAAACATAGCTTATATATCAAAACAAATACATTTGTTAGAACTTCTATTGCACGTCTATATTGTAGTTTGCGTTTCGATTTTTTTTAAATCTTAGAATCAGGGTAATAATCCATCTATTTCTATCATTAATTGTACATAATATTTAATCATTCACATAAAGCAATTACTTAATGTTTTAAACCTAATAAACTAATTATTTTATTACTATTAAATAATTTTTCAGTATATGGAATATGCTATATGTATAGTAGAGCAAAATCAAGTATAACTATCCGAACAACCGTTTTCTTACAATAAGCTAAATTTTTTATTCCCTCTACTTTTAAGTATACTCTTGCTTTTTCAAAGAGATGTGATAATAACACTGGCTTACTTATAAAGAAAATATATTTAACTCCTTTAACTTGTTTAGAATATTGACAAAATATGAATATGCATTATACGTGCCACGAGTTCTCTTGTAGAAATTAAACAAAGATTATGCTCCTTATTACATAGAAAATATTTTGTAAACTCTTGCAAATTCCATTCTGCTAGTTAATTAAACATGTAGATTACACTTACTCAAATGTTAAGCTATCCAGATTTATATAACATAAAAAGTACGAATTTTCAAGATTCTTCAATCACAAATATATATTCGACCTCAATAAATTGTGTTATGGTATCCATAAAGAAACTTTTAATAAGAAGCTCAATAAATTTAGCAAAAAATTGTGTCACTTTTGAAGGAGAAAAATACTTTTTGAACCTCCAAACTCCATTTTGCGTTGATTAGTACTACGCATTTTACCTTGCGAACGATAATTGATAAGCATGTAAAACCACATCCAATGGATCCATTATGCTTTTAAATGGTTAAGATCTTCTGAAATCTTAATTTGTGAAATATTCAGAATCTAAATTCAAGCTTCATCACTCAGATAGTATTCTATCCCAATTAATTAGGACATAACTTGTCTTGGGTCATTATAAACAAATAGTTAAGTGGTCCATGCAAAATAATAAACGTATTTCGATATGTGTGTATTTTCGTTTATGATATTAATGTCTATACTCTTTACATTATGTTATTTGAGGTTGTTACCTTTCAGCATTGAAAATATCACGTAAAAGTATTTTTGTCGAATTGAACAAACAAAATGCAGCCTGAACCACCGCCCGCAGCGGCTGCGTTGGCTTGCGCTCTTGTCCCCCCACGAAGGGATCGGAGTTCGAATCCCAGCGTAGGCGTTAGGGATTCTTAAGTGTGGCGCCGTGGTGGTGGGTCCTGCGCTAGCGTCACCCCAGGTTTACCTCTCCGGCTGTCGGCCGTGCGGGGGGTTCCTGGGTTACCAAAAAAAAAAAAAATGCAGCCTGAAAGTTTGAATTTAAGTATTTGCTAAAGTAGATGTATAATAGAAATTCGTTTGGTGCTCATACTAAATAAAAATTAGAAAAGAAGAGTTTAAATACTATTAGCTTCATCACGAATTCGATATTATTTTTTAAGGTATGTAAGTTTCTTTACTCCGTGTTATGTTCTATTAGGTGATATTTTCATTAATTTTAATAGCTAACTCAAAACTTCAGGTCATCTCTCCTAATCATTGTTTGAATTCTACGTCTGTTGTAAGATTAAGAACAAAATGATGAAGTCAAAACTCAAGGTCATCTCCCCAAATTGGCTGCGTTTGGTTCAACTTTGCCCAAAGACCTTTAACTTAAGGTGTATTTGCTCAAAACAAATATCGTTTGGCTAAAGGTATATTTTTGCAAATTAGCTTTGAAATTAAAAAAAGAAAAAAAAAGGGTTATTTGCTTATGTTCATTGTCTTCTACAAAGGAAAAACAAAGTTCATGTGATTCATTGTAAGTGCTTTCGGGAATCACTTTCCTAGGGGGCTTTGGACCACTATAGGCCCTTTGGAAAAAAATTGGGATGTTTGTCAAATTTTTCTAGGATTACTTTGGAAAAGCTAGCCTTGGCAAAGCTGAAAGTTTAAAGCAGAACCCCACCCGCCTTGAGCTTTCAGCACTTAAAGACAAGTATGTAGGTTAATGAATTTTTTTTCTTCCTAAATTGCCCTCACTAGTTTTTTCGTATTCCATTGTTGCCCTTTCAAGGGACTGTTCATCTTTTCCATTGTTGCAAATCTAGGTTGTCAGTAGCTCTACCAAGGTTCGTGTGAGGCCAGCAGACTGTCACTAATGGTCGCTAACGATGGCCGAGGGTCACCGAGCCTCATCAATAGTCGTAGATCTATTAGATCTAAAGGGTCGCGGCTAAGGCAAGATCTAGAGAGTCGAGGGTCAGTGAGACTCATTGAGGGCCACGAAGGCTGATGGTCGCCATCTCAAGCGTCACCGAGGTCGAGGCATGTTGGATGTTGCCATATCAAGGGTCGCCCAAGCCCTTTATGTCCAGATCAAATGTTGCCTGAGGTCACGCAATCGAGGCAAGGTGGCACTGAGAGTTACGGGACCTTGAGTGACCTAGGTGAGGCGTCACTTGGGTTGTGTGACCAAGACGTCGCGTCGGTTAGGCTACCCAAGGTTGAGCAATCCAGTGGATTGCGCGACCTCGAACGCCTTGCGTGGGCTCACAACAATGAACAGAGGGCCTTCCACGATGGAGATGTTTGACATGATTAACAGAGAACACGATGAACAAAGGAAGCCTTATCCAATACTTAATGCAAAATTGCTAACAGGTGAAGTTCATTTTTATGGACAGAATTTCAAGGGTCATTTTCTTTTGAGCTTTGATGATGATTCCATGGTCTAATGTGCTCTCATAATATATGGTTGTAAAACCTGATGTGCCTTGTTTCTGATGCAACAAGTTTCAAGCAACTAGGAGTCTTCTAGAGAAAGTTATGGTCAAATTACTAAGTCCTACTTAGTTTTACTCGAGAATTGAGTCATTAGTATTTTTTTGTTCTCGTTGAGTCCAATGCAATGCATTATGCTTCTAGAGTCAAGATTCGATTTCATATATATATATATATATATTTTGTCTTAATTGGAAAATAAAAGATAAGGTATCCTGGAAATTGCCTAGCTTGGAGGGTTGTTCCAAGTTGAGTCTATATAAATCCCTTTAGGACCTCCTTGAGATTTAGAATGCTTTGATTAATGAAATTTCATATTTGACCTGTTGGATTAAGAGTATCTCTAGAGCTTAATATCTCTCTGGTGGATTCTATTGAGTGGTGAGTTATGCACCGTGTATCATAGGGTGGATTCCTCGGGTGGTGAGTATATCCTTTATCACGTTTGAGTTTGCTTCACACAATTCGACCCCTTCAGTATCATAAAAGTTGTTGTTCCAAAAAATAGCTTGTGAACTTCTCTCTTATCTATTTCTTCAAATCAATGTCAAATTAATTGAATTCTAGATTAAATTGTTGTCATTCATTTTCTTATTAATATGGTTTTGCCCTGAACAGAGTGGCCAATGTATACATTTAGCCATAATATGTCGTAAGCAGTTGCTCAGTTCTTTATCTCCGTTTTCAGAAAGCAAAACCTACTATGGTACAAGATGTATTTGGCTAGAAAAAATTGAATATGAAATGACACTTTTCAATCATATGTTTTCGCTATCTGATTCACATGACAACTTATGGTCTTAAATTTGATGATATAAGTTTATCCTTATATAAAGTGACGGACGATATTTTGGTTTGTCCCTCCATCTTTCATGTGATCAAGATTATTACTTTGTTGCTATTATAGTTTCTACATAAGATCGAAAAGATTTTCACGAGAGACAGAGAGAGAGAAAGAGGAATATAAGGGGCTGAGATGAGGACAAGAGAGAGCTGGTTTAGCTCCGTGTTTGTTCTGTAGAAGGACATGGGAGGGAGACAAAGAATAAAAAATAAAGAAAGCTACATAGAAAGGATGCATGCCACATGAGACATCGCGCCCCATGACAAAATTCTTTTGTCAGTGAGGACCAAACATTCCACCTCGCAATTCATCCCACATAAGATAATCGTTAAAAAAGACTGTTTAATCGTCAAAAGAATTCATCGTCCCGATAAAACAAATAAGCAGCAGCTCGAGATTTCAAGGGCTTTGTCTGTTTGTTTGTTTGCTTGGATGTTGTGTGAAAATGCGGGCTTAGGGAATGTTTTGCCGTGGAATATGAGCATAAACAATCGCCGGAGAGAATGATTCTATTCATATTTTAGCTTCTGTTGTCGTGTCCTTATCATTTTAATATTCTTGTGCGGAATGTTCATCGAAACTAAGGAAGAAATGGAGAAAAAAATTCATGCTTGAGTGACTTCGAATGAATGAAAGTTTTTTTAGGTTATATTCGAGGGAAGTAGTCTTTCATGTGGTGCTCCTGTCCATCACTGCATTTCAAATGATCTGATGAGCTTGACTTACATGCACGTGAATTGGGATTCTGCCATTTGAGTCCTCAAGCAAAGAAAACAACCGTTTTACATTGATTAAAGACTCCAGTGCAGTACCTTTGCTTGTCCACGTCCTTTTTTTGAACAATTTGTGACGCATTCATGTGGAGTCACGTGCCCAATCAGATGAAATTGTCTAATGTAACTCTTTAAAGCCGACAATGAGTTCTCTTTTCAAGCTAGCTCGAAAATTAGATCACTCAGTTATGTCAATGACAATGTCAATGTCGCATGATATAGGCAGAATAACATAATGGGCTCTCTCCAAAATTAGGGCGTGACCGTATCATGGAAATGGGATTCAGCCATTTGAGTTCTCAAGCAAAGAAGAAAGCAACCCTTTTACATTGATCATAGACTCTAGTACAATAGCTTTGCTTATCTATATCCTTTTTTCACATCATCGTGATGCATTAATGTAGAGTCATGTGCCCAATCAAATGAGCTTATCTGTTGTAACTTTTTAAAGCCGATGGCGAGTTCTCTTTCAAGTCGGACTGAAAATTAATCACTCGATCATGTTAATGACAACGTTAGTGTCGCACGATATAGGCAATACGACATAACAAGCTCTCTCCAAAATCAGGACATGCCCATATCAAGGAACAAGGGCAACAGATCAAACACCGGTAGTGTTGAATTTTGATAAGGTACTCAAAGGCAACGCATTTGCTTACGCTCTGTCACGAGAAATCGATATTTTGGTTATTAATAATGCCGTTAGCATCCTCTCGAATATCTCGAAATCAATTGGGAATCTCTAAACCCTAGATTTTGACCCTCTCTGAGAAAGTGTGGGGTGTCCTCTCTCCTCTTCAATTCTCTCTCTCTCACGGGTCATCCTTGCATTCAGCTTTCAGACACTTACCTGTTCATACCGTTAGATACAAAATACAAAAGCATATGGTTGCAGGGTATCCATCATTCAATTCCCTGTCCATGAAGATGACACCATTCCGAATAACACCAACGTCAAAACTTTCATCGCCCAAATTATAAATCTTGTCTTCCTCGTCATCACCCCTTGTCCTTTTTTCTTGGCAATTGGTCGGTAAAAGAAGAGAAAGAAAATGAAGAATCTCTCTCTAGTTTTATCTACTTGATTTCGTTTTTGCTTTGAGCTTTTAAGTGGAGTGCACATTAGAAACCCCAAAATTTCATTGCTAGCTATAATGAAATTTCGTTGAAGATGTTTTTCACGCCGTAATTATTCTGCTAGTGGGTAGAGCCCCAAAAACTATTTGCCTCATGATCAAACTATCATTCTTTAAGATAACTCCTTTGAGACCTACGACTATCCTTTAATGAATAAGGATTTTCAAAAATTTGAGGAAATAACTTTTTTTTAAAGTACAAGATTCTGATAGATGACGAGAATTTTACACTTGTTCGAACTTTTTGGAGTCAAATCAAGAATGGATCAAAAGGATTATTCCAAGTTAGCGTGACTTCCGAGCCTAAGAGTCGATGCTCTCCTGCCTAGGATTAATGCTCCAAAAGTTAAGATTTATGTTATTTGGTTTGGTATTTTGTCGGAAAATTATCTATATACCTTCTAAAGTTTAATTGTATGAACAAAAGCACAATTCACTTCTAATTTGTAGAATTCGTGAGCGATACTTATATATGTAAGTTCTACTAATCCAATACATATACTAACTTAAAAGTTACTACTTCACCAAACCATAAATAATAATTACTTTACTTAACATTACTAGCTTGACACCTGTCATAGATGGGATGGGAGAATCCTGCACCCAAGGTGATTGTAGTCCATCCAATAAATTCCAATTTTTCTCCCCCCAAAGAAAAGAAAATGCCATTACCCTTCCCGTCCGACTTTGAGACAAAGGTAGCAAAAGGAAGGAAAAAAGCAAGAGACGGAAAGAAAAAGGAAAGCACGCATAAAAAAAAAAAGGCAACAAGAGAGGAAAAAAGGGATAAGCGGGCAATATATTTAAAGAGTAAAGTTGGGAAACAAAGACACCAAAAGGGTTCTCATTGCTCAACGAGTCTCTCCGTCTCTCTCACTCACAGCCTACTTTACTTTGCAACGCATCACCTCCTCTATTTAATCAGAGGCCCAGAAGACCTCCCAAAGTTTTCCACATAGGCTTGCTTACACACTCCCTGTTTTCACTAGCTTTCAAGGGAGAGGAGAAAAGGAGAGAAAGACAGAGAAGAAGCACAGAGAGAGAGAGAGGGGGGGATTGAAAGAGGGCAAAGAAGTGATCAAGTGTGAAATATTTGTGCAGACTTTTCCTTTTCAGTTTCTTGGGTTTGAGAAAGAGAGAGAGGCATGAAGCAAGGTTTTTATTTGCAGAGCTCATCACCAGTGCAGCACATGATGTCCGGAAACCCTAATCACTGGTGGAACAACATCAATCCTCCACCACCACGCTCTCCTTTTTGCCACTCTTCTTCTTCCTCTCCTAACCTCTTTCTTCAATACCCACCCACTTCTTTTGCTTCCTTATTTCATCTCAATCCTTCCTGGGTGTATAATAATAATAGTGTTAACCAAGAGCAGCTTCCAGAGTCTTTGAGCCAACTCCTCATGTAAAAAACCTCTCTCTCTCTCTCTCTCTCTCTCTCTCTCTCTCTCTCTCTCTCTCATGTTCCCATGTTTTTTGTTTCAATTTCCTGACCATGTAATAAAAAAATAAGGACATCTTTCTCCAAGTATCAGTAAAAGAACTCACATGAATTTGCATGTATGGATATATGTATATTAGCTTAATTTGTGGGTCATGTGGTGTATTTTAGGGGTGGATTGGTTGGAGAAGAAGATAAGAGTAGTGGGATGATGAATTACTTTCAAGAAAAGAGAGCGGATGATTGGGAGGAGCAACAAGTGCTTCAGCAATCCCCAAATGATGCTTCTGCTCTCGACAATCAGCATCATCATCTTCATGTGAAGCAGGAAGATTCAGCAAGCAGCTACAGTATGTATGGGCGTGCAACAAGTAATCATCATGCTCTTCAAGGGACAACAAACAAGTCTGCTTGGTCTCATCATCATCACCATGCTATGATTCCTGGTTCACCACCCAAGTCATGTGTCACCACAAGTTTCAGCAGCAGCATGTTGGATTTCTCAAACAAGAAGTCAGTTAATAAGAGGCAAACCCCACCAGATCTATCTTCTGAGGTGAGGAATTTGCAAAAAAGAAAGGGATAGCGAGAGATTATGTGTCCATAATTTTCTTCAGTTTCATTTGGTGAATACTGAATAACTGCATGTTACATTGACTAGAACTGACTTTGTGAATCAGTTCGAAAAATCCCAAACAATAAAAAAGAGTGGCTTTTGCTCTAGTCATGCTATTTATGTTTTTCACTTAAAAACTGGAGATCGTTGTTAGACTAATAAGGTTCTGATGCCATTTTTTTTTATTTTTCTTTCTCTTTAATCAGTGTAACAGCAATGCAACTGGTGGGGCACAAAAGAAAGCTAAGGTCCAGCCTTCCAGCCAATCTAATACCTTCAAGGTACCTAATCATGCTCGCTCTCTCTCTCTCTCTCTCTCTCTCTCTCACGCGCGCGCGCGTGCACACAAGCGTGCGTGTAATGGGTAGTGTTGGCTCTCTCTCATTGTCCACTTGTTCCAGCAGCATCAGTCTCTCATGTAGGCTAACATCTTACCTTCCAATAGAGTGAAAAAGAGAGATGGAAAAAGCAGAAAATGTGAAAAGTGGATTTACGGTGACCAATAATTTTTACGAAACACATCTTGCTTCATTTATTCAATCATTTTTTCCCTTTTTTCGGGTTTTTGAAACAGGTGAGGAAGGAGAAATTAGGAGACAGAATCTCATCCCTGCACCAGCTAGTTTCCCCATTTGGAAAGGTATTAAATGTTGGAGACATGTAAAATTATGTCGCATTATTAATTCTTTCAAGAGCAATTAGTTCTCTCTTTCTTTCTTCAAGATTATATGAAGATTTGTCTCTCCTTTTTGTGATTATGAGATCTAGAAGAAGTGAATATATAAGACTTTGTAACTGGTTTTCTTTCCTTCTTTCTCGCTTTATATTTTTATTGGATCTTTTTGCAGACTGACACAGCTTCAGTACTATTAGAAGCTATTGGGTACATCAGATTTCTTCAGAATCAAATTGAGGTGGTTGCTTTTTCTTTAGCTTATATTGCAAATCCCTTTGGTTATATGCAAAAAGAAAAACAAACCATGGACTTAGTGATGACGTCTCTCTTGATAGTTATGGAAGTACTAAATATTCTTCTTGTTTAACTCTTCTTCGCAGGCGCTCAGTTCGCCCTACATGGGCAGTGCTTCAGGAAAACCAAGACGCCATCAATCTGTAAGAAATCATTATTTTGACAAGCGTTAACTTCTTATTGGAGAACAAAAAAAAAATTGCATTGTCTCTAACACGTGAAAAGAAGAACTATATACTTGTTCTGCCAGTGATTTGATACAGAGAAGGCAAGGAACATGTAATAAATACATTGTTTTTCCCGTCTGAAATTTTTTCTGCTTTCAGACGTGCGCAAGCGCGCGCATGTGCGAGTTACTTTTGTTTTAACCATACATTACAAATTTTACTGATTGAAGTTCTAAATTCTATGCAAGGTTCGAGAAGAGAGGAGTTCTATGTTTTCTGAGGATTCGTGTCAGGTATGAGTGCTTTATTGGATCCCTTAAATACTTAAGACTTAAGAGTAACTGGTGTATTTACCTTTATTTTTTGGGAAAGCTAAAAATATGTTTAGTTTAATGTTGTAAAGACTAAAAGAAGCTATACACCTATATAAAGACATCGTCATTTTTCATCAGTTTAGATCGATTAAAGTAGACAATCCAGATTGACTAAAGACTTCGCAATCTCTTTTTCAGCTTTATAAACTTACTTTGAGAACAAAGAGACTGTTTTTAGCTTTTTACACAGATCTACAAAAATGTATATTTTCATTAAAGAAGAAGGTAAAGAGGAGTATCGTTTTCGAAATGGATTTTAATTCCCAATGCACGGTCATGGATGTGAGATCGATACACAAACATGTGGGGTTTCTATGGTCCATCAGGCCCTCCTGCAGTTTGTCGAATTCCCACACAAAATGTCGTACTACACAAATATTTCAAAGATCTTCAATGGATAACCGAAATCTATTCTTTTGCAATCCAACAATCACCCATTGTAGAAATGCCCCAGAAAGAGTCTTCTTTCGTTAGCATCCAGCATACAAGAAAAGCAAAATAACCACCGTGCACGGCACTTGTTAATAAGAAAGGATGCTGCTTGCGTATAGATTTCTTCCATCGGTGATGGGTAAAAGGAAACCTATTTTACATAACATACACAAAATGGGAAAAAAGTTCTATAGTTTTTTAGACCACCTATGCTGGAATGCATTCACTGCTTGGAAGTTGTCATGTAGTTCTGTTTTTTTCGCTAGAAAGTTGTCATGTAGTTTGATTGATGTTGTGTGATGGACATAGCTGTGTACAGTCTACCGAATGATCTTTAATCCAGAAAATCACGATAAAAATCGGTAAGACTAAGATAAACAGTGAATAATTATTAATTAACAGCATGGGAAGAGTTTACTACTTCATGAATCTGCTGTTAAAAGCCTATCCTAAAGATCCTTATACTTAGAAATTGCAATTATTTTGTAGTAGTTTGGGATTACCATGACAGTCATTACGATCAACAAACTCATATCCTTCTCATTTCTTCTTGGACATTTTCAGCAGGAATCCATCAATGAAGCGCCAGAGAATGGTCTGAGGAGTAGAGGGTTGTGTCTAGTCCCGGTCTCGTGCACGCTCCAAGTAGGAAGCGACAATGGAGCAGACTACTGGGCCTCTGCTTTTGGAGGAGGAGGGCTACGATGAGACTTGTTTTTTTAATAACTTTGGGGGGTTTTAGGGAGAATAGTGCAGCAAGAAGCTTCATGATCAATTGATATAACATCACGAGCCGTCAATCTGCTAGGGAAATAAATAAATAGAAAAAAATGTGAAAGGCTGACTGCTCATGATGCCATATATCATGGAAAAGAAAAAAGATGGGAGTCATCTTGTGCTGTGTGTCTCGGGGATAAGGGCATCCTTGAATTAATCAACCTAGCTCATCCTTTCAATTTAGTGGTTATTTTCAAATGCATTTTTGCTGTAATTATTATGCCTAGCAAAGGTGTTTGCATTTCAATTTACAAATCATTTCGTCGTTAGCATAGCAGGTTGAGCTTTGCGAGCCATGTAACTTTAGCTCTGGGATGGCTCTTCTCGAGCCGTAGTTTGTGTTCGCCTATCAAATTCCGTGTTATGAATTCGTGTCAAGTCATATCGTTCTAAAACGTTGCATTTTTTGACGGGACATGTTCAAAACGTCGCATCTAACTTCATATATGTCACTTTCAAGGTTGCCAACGACGTATTATTCCGTAAGCATATTGGATCATGTCAATATGAGATTCTCAAATTTGTGGAGATTATTGTATTGCTGGAAAAGACCATGAGAAAATCCACAGGCAAAGATCGATGCCAAATTCACTATGTTTATGCTGGGTATCATCACTAGAAATGATATTGTTGGCCAGAATATATCATGTCATCGGTTTAGTTGAGATATTAATGAGGAATCATGGAAGTACTAGTTTTTTTTTTGGTGGAAATCGAAATATTAGTTTTGTTTTCTTGGTCAAAAGAAGTATTAGTGTTTTTTTGGTCGAAAGGAAGTACTAATTCAAAACATGAGAAATTATAAAATTTCATTTCGTGAAAGAGATTGAGAGCAAAATCAAATAATGGTGCGAGCTAGAGGACAAAAATGGGAAAAAGTTTATGAGAAGTCGTCAATACAATTGATTACAACACCTTTCAAACATTATAAACAAGTTCTCAACGTTTTTTTTTTTAAAGTGCAATCATATCTTTTCAATCATCAATACTAAATTTTTGCTAAGTGGAAATCGGGAATTCCTTACCGGATCGCTTTCTTATATTGCTCTTTTTTTTTCATAGGATTAAAGATTTAATATTTGATTGCATCAAAGATCAAGGAATAGATTACTCGGACCTCTAGAGTACATTTCCCTATCAAGGATTAGATTTTGCTAAATATTTTTACATGACACGACTTTCGAGTAGACATTGTCTTGAAATAGACGGTCCTTAAGGATGGAGGTCCTGTATTCTCATACAACCAAACAATCTCAATCTTAACCGTTCGTATATCCAATCGCAAGTTCCGAAACAATCTATATTCACACGTTCTAACGGTCTATAAAAACACATAGAATGGAGAGAGAGAAAAGATCCCCATCGGGTCCACTGACTATTTGAATTTTGTTCATGCTTTTTAACCCATGATTCATCAAAGGTTTAAGTTCATGACAATTTCCTTGTGACACTCCCTTTTCTAGTTGAATCTACTTCACATAACTTTCAATACATTTGCTCTTACTAGCCTGTCTTGGTCTGTCTAGGAGGACACCTTGTCCTTTCGCAATAGTTTGAGACAGTAATTTACGTCAGATTCTTGACTCTCGCTATGTCCTTGCAGCAAGACATTATCCATGGAGACTCCGCAGGGCTTTTTTGACTTGTCCTCTCCAAGACAACATCTGCTGTAGACGCAGATCATGACAAATCAAAGAAAACGAGAGAGTTTACATTAGCTCGGCAGCATCATTGGTCCTTTTCCGAGAGCAATAATGGTGGGAATTGGCATAGCCATCGTGCCCTTTTCAAAGTTGAAATCATGGTAATGGCGGGTCCTCTCGCTTTTGCTTTAGAGATATTACTTTTCGTCCCTCTTTTTTGCCTTCTATTTTTCCTCCTTTTTTGTCTAGACAAGATCAAATTCCCGAAGAACATTGCACCGACGGAAACGCGATTGTTTGTGTAATTTAAGTTAGATTCAAAGAAGAAAAATTACCCTTTTAAAAAAAATTTAATCAGCATTTGATGCCATCTTGAGGGAGTTTTATTTTCGGAAATCAAACAATTCTCTAGTCATGGCCATGGGCCGGTTTCGGCCCGGTCAAACCTGGGCCCGCGGTTCGGAACCGGCGATTCCTGGCCCGGTTCCAAAAAAAATTAAAAAATTTAAATAAATAAATTTAAAAAAAACCTGCATCAGGGCTTGCACGTCTGCAGGCCCTGTTGCGGCCCGTTGCCAGGGCAACCTTTACAGGCTGCTTGGCAAAGGGAAAAAATAAAATAAAAAGATAACCGGAAGTCCCTCCCTCCCTCTCTCTCCAAACCAGAACGAAGCATCGAAACTCTCCGCGCGTGAGTGTGAGAGAATTGAAATCGGGCCATCATCGGAGAATCCACGACAGCTCCGCCGGCGATGTGACGATCCGGCGAGCGGGAAAGAGAGCGCGCAAGGGAGGAGCAGAAGAAGAAGAAGAAGAAGAAGATCTGATGTGCCGTCCCGCCGCCGGATTCAAAGCACCCGTACAATCGGCTTTCGAGCAACGGGCACTCTAAGTCCGGAATCGGCAGAAACAGGAATCGGAACTGGCCCAGAATTAGCCGGTTCCGATTCATACGTGGCCACGAATCGGAACCGGCCGCTTCAGAACCGTGGCCATGAGTACAATTTGCCACTAGAAAATGCCAAACATGGTCCCTTATGTGTCAATTCGGGAAAAAAGATTATTGTCTGGTCAACGAAGATATATGCCATTCATTGTCATGTTTCGATTGGTTCCCTGTCGATCTCACCTTTCGAGACAAATAAATTAAGAATTGAGGCTATTTAATCAGAAATTAAAGTATTTATGACTATTCCTCACCTTTTCGAGTCTTTCGTATAATATACGATAGGGTGACGCTAAATTCAGGCTGCGTTTGGAAATGCTTTTGGTGAAAGTTTTTGGGAAAATGCAAAGGACTTTGAGTTGAAGGAGTTTTTAAAAATGCAATTGTGTTTGGTAAATTGTAACTTAAAAGTCCCTTACAAAGCAACTTTGGGTAAAATAGTGTTTGGAAAAATTATACTTGCAAAGCTCTTTTTTTATTTTTTATTAAAGAAAAGTTAAAACCCTTCGCCGGAGCCGGCGAAGGGCAAGCGGCCGCCGGCGACCCAGATCCGGCGCCGGGCGGTCGCCGGGGCTGGCCGAGCGAGCTCGGCCTCAGACGACGGTCGCCCGGCGCCGGATCTGGGTTCCCGACGGCCCTCGAAGGTCGTTTAGGTAGCGCGACCTCAGGTGCCCTCGCCTGGGTCGCCGGCGACCCTCGCCTGGGTTTCGCGACCCTCGTCGGGGCTCGCTCGAGCCCAGGCGGCCCTCGCCGGCGGTCGCCGGGGCTGGCCGAGCGAGCTCGGCCTCAGACGACGGTCGCCCGGCGCCGGATCTGGGTTCCCGACGGCCCTCGAAGGTCGTTTAGGTAGCGCGACCTCAGGTGCCCTCGCCTGGGTCGCCGGCGACCCTCGCCTGGGTTTCGCGACCCTCGTCGGGGCTCGCTCGAGCCCAGGCGGCCCTCGCCGGCGGTCGCCGGGGCTGCCCGAGCTCGCTCGGCCTCAGACGACGGCCGCCCGGCGCCGGATCTGGGTTACCGACGGCCCTCGAAGGTTGTTTAGGTCGCGCGACCTCAGGTGCCCTCGCCTGGGTCGCCGGATTTGGGTCGCGCAGCCCCTCGCGGCGGTCGTGCGGCCCCTCGCGGCGGTCGTGCGAGGCCAGGCGACGGTCGCTGGGTTGCGCGACCGCACCGGCCCCCCTCTGGCGGTTGCCGTCCCCTCACAGCCATGCCGTCCAAGGTGCCCCGAAGAAGACGATGAACAGTAGCAGACAAGGCTAAATCCGGAAAATCAAAAATTAGACGAGGGTAGTTTTGGAAGAAAATTTTTGTCACTTACCGGCACTGTAGCATGCCGAAAATGCTGAAATGCCCAAGGCACCTCCTAGGGTGCCTTGGGCTTTTGGCCTTTTGAAGGCCAACTTTGGCTCAATGGGTCTTCAAAAAATGATTACCAAACACTAAAATTTAGCCCAAGGGACTTTGGATGCCCAAAGTCCCTTGGCAAAGTGGTTCCCAAACGGAGCCTCACTCCCATTTTGGCTTCATACACACCTTAAGGAGTTAGAACGAAAAGAATGCCTACTGCCTAAGCTACGGGTCCCTAGCCCCACAGAAGCCCAGACGTTCTCTCTCTACCTCTCTCTGCTCGCACCGCCCCATGCTCGGAGGTGGAGGCTATTGCCGAGCGCTCACCACCTCGGATCGAGCTTGATCCGATCGACTACCTCGAGCAGCCTCGATCGCGACAATCACGATGATGCGAGCTTGGAACTCGAAGCTAAGCGGACAGAGATGGGAAATCAGCCCAAATGCAACCATCCACGAGCCATGAGGAGAGAATAGAGAATAGAGATGCGGGGTCTGCGCAAGCAAAATGTGTAAAACAAAGAAACGGGACTGAGAGACCCACAAATTTTGGTACTTTTCTAAATTTTTATTTCTTAAGAGCGTGATTGGAGCCAAAATAAGGGTGGATTTAGGGCCCATTTGATTCGGCTTTTAGAATGCTCATTTGGGGAATGTAAATATCTTTAGGTGAAAGGCACTTGAAAAAATGCAAATAGCATTTGGTAAAAAATTATTTGAAAGCCACTTGGGGAAATGCAATTATGTTTGGTTATTTCTTTTTATAAATGGGCTTTGGGAGATTTTTTTTAATTATTTTTAAAAGTACCCTTTGCTAGCTCCGGCAAAGAGCTATGGTCGGCGGCAAGCCAGATCTGGCATCGGCAACTGTCACCCGAGGAGGCCTGAGGTCGCGCGACCCAGGCGGCGACGGCCTGGGTCACGCAACCCAGGCAGCGACAGCCTGGGTCACAAACCCAGGCGACGGCGCCTGGGCGGTCATGCGACCCAAGCGATGGTGCTTAGAAGGTCGCCCGACCCTAGGCGATCGTCGCCGGGGTCGCGCGACCTCGCCGGCCCCTCGCCAACCACCCTAGCCGGCCACGCTTTGCTAAAGAAGAATTTTTTTTTTTGGAGAACAGTCAGCATTTGTGGAATGCTATCAAATGAGCATTTGGAACTCCAATGCTGAACCGTTTGGTTCAGCATTTTGGGAATGCTCATTTAAGGCCAAATGAGCATTCCCAATGCTGAACCAAATGGGGCCTTAAGGCAGTCCAATGCGATATTCGAACTTTTATAACAATCAATCCAATTAATTATGCGTAAATTTACATGTCCGCATATTTCGGGCGATTGTGTGTGTGAGTAAATTTCTACAGCTGATCTTGGGTGAATGTAGAATCCAATTCGGCCATTTGTCTAATTGATAGTCATCGAGAAAGATGTTCGTGACGTGTCATCACAGCCTCTTCGAGATTAGGCCGCTCTTCTCTCTCGATTTAGATTTAGGTTTAGAATCGAGGGTTTTACTCTCCCGATTTAAATTTAGGTTTAGATCTAGGAGTTCCTTATAGTATTTGATATGTGTTCTTTCAATATATTGATGTTGGTGTCTCTACACAGCGATGGTGATGAGGACGTTGAACCTAGACGCACATCGCAAGTTGTTGCAAATGGAGCGGGGAATCTCGGCATGTGCTCATCATTGAATTTGGTGATCGGCTGCCGAACGTTTACGACGACAGATATGTTCTTGAGGGATGAGAGTGTGCTTTTAGCTGCAAACCCTGCTCTGTGTTTTGTTATTTGCATTATAGTATTTGTTCCTCAGTTGTTTGGGATTTACTAGATCGGTATGCCTTCTATGTATCTCTCGAATATTATTCTCATGAATGGAATGTTTCTTTCGACCAAAAAAAAAATCTATTAATCGCACAAATTACATGCAAATTTTTATGCTTATTACCGGGTGAGGCTCCATACACAGGCAATAAACATGATGCTTAATATAAGTTATCCTGAGCGAGAGATATCATTAATCAAATTCGAGATGCTAGGCTCTTAACCAATTGCTTTTAAGTAACCAAAAAGTAATGCATGATTAATAAACTATTACTCGCGGGATGAGAGTGGAATAAACTATGAACTAGCCCATCAACATGTGGACCTCGTGGAGTGATCCTGGGGCCGACTTCTCCACCCGCGCCATACCCAAGAAATTTTTTACTTGAAAGCCACGAGGGCCACGAGGCAATAAACACACAACTTAAAATGATGAGGCCGACGAATTCATTCATAATAATTTGACCAAATTTCCCCATAAGTACAACGCTTCGCATTTCTAACTTCACACCTTGAGCGCACTGAATTTCTGATTCTCTTTGCCATCTGATTTTGGGAATTGTAAGTGTTGAAGGATGGCGAGTCCTTTGAGAGTGGCAATGCTTATGGGGCTTCTTGCTTTGGGCGTGGTTGCTGGAAAGATCAAGACGGCAAACGGCGCAGTCCCTCTAAGCTCGAGGGTGAAGATCAGAATGATGAACAATCGAGGTCCATACATTGCTGTGATCGTGCCAAACTCTTTCGAGATGAACCCTCTTCTCCAATCTCCAAGCTTTCGAGCCGATCCAAACTTCCCTTACTTGGATATATTAGGTAAAGGAAAATTAGAATTGTTGTCTCAACTCGTACATCTTGTGTGTCCTCTGATCATTTTGAGCTCTTATTCACAATTTACCTAATCTCTAGCAGAAATTATTCCCACATATCAATTAGGTTCATGAGTTCAGAGTTTGTGTCTTCATTTGAGGAAACACAGCACTAACAACGCTTTAAGCTCAATCATTTTCATTCAATTTTATCCTACTTTGGATTTGACCACTTATGTTTATCTCGTTATTGCTTGTGAACAAAACTTTGGTATATCATTTTGGGTCACTTTTAGACTGTCTGAACGTTTTATGTAATTACGGCATGAATCAACTACGTCACGTGCACAATTCACGAGCTAAATTCGACTCAATATGAGTGGACAAGACATAATCCCAAACTAAATTCATGGGTAATTTCATGTCACACAGGAAGGAGATTTTGATTCGGAAAGGTGGAAAATAAGAAGGTTGTAATTGTCATGACCGGATTGAGCATGGTATGTATATTTAAAAATGCATTTAATTCATCTTCTTGCTCCCTTTTTCATTTCCCAATCTTTATTTTAAGAATTTGGTCTATTTGATCATGATAATTTCCTGATAAAGCCTGCTTTTTTTTTTCTTTAATTTTGCTTTTGAAGCTTAATGCAGGCATAACCACAGAATTGCTTCTCGCTCTATTTGATGTGAAAGGAATAGTGCACTACGGGATTGCAGGCAATGCAAATCCTCAACTCCAAATCGGAGATGTCACTATTCCTCAGTATTGGGCTCACACCGGCCTTTGGAATTGGCAGGTACCAAAATTTTGTTGATCATCACCTTAAAAACCGCATTAAGTTATCAATCGCGCAAGAACCGCACTATGTGAACGAGAATGTATCAAAACTATGATATGAATTTCCTATAATAGGTGTTTAACTTAGATTCAATCAGGTGAGTCAACTCGTCTAGAAGAGGCAATAGGCCAAGCCTAACTTGTTACTTTTCATCATAAGTTTTCAGGACGAAACCAACGGAAATTATGGTCAAGCCTAGCTTGTCGCCTCATCGTTTTCATCGCAAATCTTCACCCTATTTGATCTTGTGCAGCGATTTGGCAATGGACCTGACCACGAGCTGGCTTTTGAATCAAATGGGGACGACACGAGGGAATTTGGTTATCTCGAATTTTCTGATTACAACAACGTGAGTCAAAATGGGGAGGGAGTGGGAAATTTTCTGAACAGGGTGTGGTATCAGCGCGAAGAGGTATTCCCAATTGACGGTGTTCCTGAAGTCAGACCGCACGCCTTCTGGGTTCCCGTTGACCAGAGCTACTATGGATTATCGGCGAAAATCACGGTAATTAATCTGCGTAATCTCGCCTTGTTACCTCCAAAAACACTAGACGACGCCGCTTTTGGCACTCTACAAAACTCTTTCGTGCTAAAAGAATGTAAGAGATGTCCTTCGTTTGGCTAAGGCGAGCACACTGATTTCAAAAAATCTAGGCGATTTCAAAATCCAAATTACTGAAACTTTAGGCATTTCGAATGCATACTTAACGTGGGACCAATGTCACAACCTTTAGGCAATAGTAGACATTGCTTCATTCTCGATTTTGTAATGCCAGATTAATGTTGAATAAATGCCCTTCAATTCATTAATCTCCTTGAAATGAAATGCAGGATTTGAAGCTAGGGGCTTGTGTGAACTCTTCAACCTGCTTGCCAAGAGAACCTAGAGTGGTGAGAGTGGAGAGGGGAGTGAGTGCCAACGTGTTTGTGGATAACAAAGCTTACAGAGAGTTCTTGAGCTCCAAGTTCAACGCCACTCCGATCGACATGGAAAGCGCAGGCGTTGCCCTGGTGTGTCGCCAGCTCGGCATGCCCTTCATCGCCTTCAGGTCTCTCTCTGACTTGGCTGGGGGCGGCTGCTCGCTCTCCAACGAGGCCTCCACTTTTGCCTCTCTCGCCGCTCAGAACGCGGTCGATGCTGTGATCAAGTTCATCTCCCTCTCGGCCTCATAACCCACAGATCAACTTTTGCTTTCTTGTATTGTTGACGAAAACATTAGTATTGATCTTTGCCCTCCCTCTTGTTTTAGGGTTGGCATTTTCTCAAGTTGAGTCAAGCTCGAGCTGTTATTTACTCGAGCTCGAATCACAATTGTTTTAGTTTTTGTTTGAATAATCCGATTATCGATTTGAACGGTGGCCGGACACTGTTAACACTTGACTTGGGTGTTCAATAATAATCATAAATATTATTTCATTCCTTTGAAAATTCAATCTATCGCTATGCCTTCCTTATGTTGCGCCTCTTTTCAGTAGATTAAAGACTTAGGACTTGATTACATCAATTCAAAAGTTTAGGATCTGATTCCATTTGTACATCAAATTTCAGACCTCGAGAGTACTTTTCCCTCTCGGAAGATTTTGCTCAAGATTTTAGAGGGAACGACTTTCGAGTGGATATTGTATTTAAGACGGATAGTTCTTAGTGAGGAGATCCTATATTTTCATATAATTTATGGTGCCCTAACAATCTCAAGCTTAATTGTTGATAAATCCAATCACAAATTTCGAAACAGCCACGTGGTTAATTAATGCTTTGTAAAAAGACTTAGAATGAAGAGAGAAAAAGGATCCACATCCCGTCGTCTGATTATTTTAACTTTTTGTTGATATATTTTAAACCATAATTCAAAGATTTAAGTTTTGACCATTGCATCATATTTATTTTAGAATTTGGGAAAAGTACAAAAAAGTTATAAATCTATTGTATTGATATCAAGTCAGTCCTAAACCTTTCAATTTGATCAATATAATCACAAATCTTTTCATATTGATATCAATCTAGTTCATTTGGTCAATTTGGGCCGGAAATCGCTGACATGGACATCAGCCGTCTTACGTAGCACGGTCGGTGCATGCGATAGCTGGTGCGACAAGGACATTTTTAATAATATGTTAATAAAATTTTAAATTCTTTATTATTTTTTTCTCTTCATGGCCCTCGCCGGCCCCTGGCTAGGACTGCTCACCCTAAACCGGTGAGGCCACAGATCTAGGCAAGGGCCACCTCACTAGCAGCTAATGAGGTCGCCGGCCAAAATGAAGAGAAAAAAAAAAGAAAGAAAAAAAAGAAAAGAAAAAAAGTATAATATTTTTTTAAAATGTCTATGTCAACGCCAACTATGCCACATAGGATAGCTAGCGTCCATATCAATGATTTCCAGTCTAAATTGGCCAGATGAACGGAATTGCTATCAATGTGAAAAAGTTTAGGACTAAATTGATCTAATTGAAAAGTTTAAAACTGAATCGGTACTAATTTAATAGGTTTAGGATCAATTCAATAGATTTAGGACTTTTTTGGTACTTTTCTCTTATATTGTTCATATACTTTTCTTCCTTGGTAATAGTTAGTCAAAGTTGACTTTCCTTGATCGATTAAGTTCCTATCCAGGACCACTATGAGTCTCTTACCAAGCGGTAGCGCTCAACTATTCAAACCTTAGACCTTATAGTAGCTTGTGAACAAAATCTCTCCCATTTATCCAATAAAAGGGGAGTGAATGCCTAACTAATAATAAAAGTAACAAACCGTTCCCATTTTATCATGTGGAATCTATCTCAATGATTATTTCTCTCTCTCTCTCGCTTCTATTTAGCGGTAAGGTAATCTTGATAATAACCAATTGTCTCTACAACGCCAAGTGTTATGTGATTGTAAGAGACCATTAGTTATTCGAGTTAGGGCTGCATTTTGTTGTTCCAACTTTCGGTGTCCTTAGAATTGATCGTTCTCTTGAGACCAAGATGAATTGATTCTCAAATCTTAACGATCATTTGGCAAGAAAAGAAAAAATTACATATCAAAATTAATCGCCCATTACAAATTTATATTTGAGGTATGTTCTTATCATATAATTTGAATTCATTTGTTTGCCTTTTCCCAAATTATTTGCCTCCTCATTTATAAGGGATAATACCATGAACTGGTTTGGAATTTTTTATGGTTAAAAAATTAGTTTAGGGTAAATTTGTCATGAATGTACTAGCTTGGGGTTTTTTGTAGTATTAACCTTTGTTTATAAGCTATTGGTCTATATTTACAATGTATCTTATATTTATAAGATATTTATTTAGCTTTTTTTTTGGGTGTTGCCCATCAAAGTTCAATGCGAAATCTTTGTGCATAGTTTTCTTTATGCGAAAAACCCTTTGTCTGTACACGAGATATGTTCGCATTGGGGGAAGGATAACTACATGTCATGAAAACTACGACTGTCTATATTATCATCGTTTGACCTAAGATTTCTCCATTTTGGATGAGGACAGTTCTTTTCTGATGCTGATTTTGGGTCAAGGTGGGGGATGATTCCTTTAATTGTAAGGTGCGGTATGTTGACTCTGACTTCGTTTACGTCTTCCATTTCAATGTACTGTTCTATGGCTCTCTCTAGTTGCGTGCAGGGCTTAAATCAAAACCAAACCAAAGCACACTGGTCTGAATTCTGTTCACTTGTCTTTATCCACAAAGAATTGGTGGGTCGTTTAGTATTCCTTGAAATCTAACCAAACTTCCCCCTTAAATACATGCTTCCATGACTTATCTTTCATTTCACATCTCTTACTCTGCACTTCGTCTCATACCCTAACCCAATATCCTTTCTGATCTCTTGAGCTTACTACTGAAATTTCTGGTTCTATTGTTTTTGGTAAGTTAATTTCTGGACCTGAAGCATTAAAGGATGGTGTGTCCTTTGAGGGCGGCAATGCTTGGGCTTCTTGCCTTGGGAGCGATTGCTGGAAGCATCAAGAGAGCAAATGGTGCGGTTCCTCCAAGCTCGATGGTGAAGATCGGACTGATGAACAGTCGAGGTCCATACATCGCTATAATCGTGCCCAACTCTTTCGAGATGAACCCTCTTCTCCAATCTCCGAGCTTTCGAGCTGATCCGACCTTTCCTTACTTGGACATTTCAGGTATGTCTTATATGTGCTAAGAGCATTTTAAGCTCTTATTCGCAATTCACCAAATCTCCAGCGGAAGAATTCTTCCCATATGTTAATTAAGTACATAAGTTCAAAGTTCGTGTCTTCATTCGAGGAAACACAACACTGAAAAATGCCTTAAATTTAATCATTTTTATTGAATTTGATCCTACTTTTTAAAAACCATGGGATTTTACCCCTTTCAAGAGATTTGTTTTTTGTGTGATTTGGGTCCCAGACTGTTTACTCTGCCCGTGATCAAAACTTTGGTATGTCTATCTTGGGTCACTATTAGACTATCCAGTCGTTCTGTGTAATTACGTAACGAATCAACAACCTCACGTGCAAAATTTAGGACCTAAATTCGACTCGAGATGAGGGGAAGAGATATAATCCCTCACACTAATCTATCGATTACTCCATGTGACACAGGAAGGAGGTTTCGATTCGGAAAGGTCGAAAATAAGAAGGTCGTGATTGTCATGACCGGATTGAGCATGGTATGTATATCTACGTAACCATTTAATTCGTCCTGTTGTTACCCTTTTGGTTTGCCAGTCTGTATTTCAAGAATTTGATCTATTTGATCAATGATAATTTCCCGATGAAGCCTGTTCTTTTTCCATATATTTTTTCCTTTTAAGCTTAATGCAGGCATAACCACAGAATTGCTTCTCACTCTATTTGAGGTGAAGGGAGTTGTGCACTACGGGATTGCAGGCAATGCAAATCCTCGACTCCAAATCGGAGACGTGACCATCGCACAGTATTGGGCTCACCCCGGCCTTTGGTATTGGCAGGTACAAAACATATATTTAACACTATTTTCTTGCAATCACCTTAAAAACCGCAACGACTTATTAATCGCATGTGATTTGCACTCGTGAAAATTCGCAAAACGAGAACGTATCGAAACTACGATGTGCATTTTCCTATGAGCACTCGAAACTGTGGTCTCGCCTAACTTGTCAGCCTCGTCATTTTCATCATCTTCAACTGTGTTTTTTAATCTCGTGCAGCGATTTGGCGACGGAGCCAACGACGAGCTGTCTTTAGAATCGAATGGAGACTATACGAGGGAAATTGGGTATCTCGAATTCGCCAATTACAGCAACGCAAGTCAAAATGGGGAAGAAGTGGCAAATCTTCTGAACAGAGTGTGGTATCAGCCCGAAGAGGTCTTCCCAATCGACGGTGTTCCTGAAGTCAGGCAGCACGCCTTCTGGGTTCCGGTTGACCAGAGCTACTATGAATTATCGGCGAAAATTACAGTAATTAATTTGTGTAATCTCACCTTGTTACTTCCAAAAACACTAGGCGACGCCACTTTCGGCACTTGACGAAACTCTTTCGCGATAAAAGAATGTGATAGATGTCCTTTGTTTGGCTAAGCTTCGAATAAATACGAGAGGCGAGCATGCTGATTTCAAAAGTCCAGGCGACTTCAAAATCCGAACTACTGAAACTTTAGACTTTTTGAATGCATACTTAATGCGGGACCAATGTCCAAACTTTAGGCAACAGTAGACATTGCTTCCCACTCAATTATGTATTGTAATGCCACATTAGTGTTGAATCAATGCCTTTCGATTCATTAATCTAGTTGAAATATGCAGGATTTGAAGCTAGGGGCTTGTGTGAACTCTTCAACCTGCTTGCCAAGAGAACCAAGAGTGGTAAGAGTGGAGAGGGGAGTGAGTGCCAACATGTTTGTGGATAATAAAGCTTACAGAGAGTTCTTGAGATCCAAGTTCAACGCCACTCCAATCGACATGGAAAGCGCAGGCGTTGCTCTGGTGTGTCGCCAGCTCGGCATGCCCTTCATTGCTTTCAGGTCTCTCTCCGACTTGGCCGGCGGTGGCTCTTCGCTCTCCAACGAGGCCTCCACTTTCGCCTCTCTCGCCGCTCAGAACGCCGTCGACGCCGCGATCAAGTTCATCTCCCTCTTGCCCTCATAATCCACCATTCAACCATTGCTTCCTTTTAGTGTTGAGGGAAAATATAGTGTTGAACTTTACCCTCCCAAAATTAAGTTTGCCTCTCGGGTTTCTAGAGCTTGCATTTTCTCGAGTTGCGAGAGAATTCGTAATTGCTTGTATTGTTTATCATACTATACAAATATTTATACAAGACACTGCTTAATAAAAAAGGACAAAGAAAAATCTACCAAATATAAGAGATGTACAGGATATTATGCTAACTAACAAATAAAATGAAAGTCTTAAATGTTGATAAGAGATGCACTAAATATTAACAAAATAGAAAGAAAATCTTCTACATATTTTCCATAATACTCGCCCTCAAGTTGGCGGATGGAAGTCACGAATGCCCAACTTACTGACAAGAAATGTAAACCGATATCGACCCACCGCCTTGGTAAAAATGTCTGCCGGTTGAACTCTAGCAGATACTTTATGCGTTCTAGTGGACTCGAACTGCACATGTTCCATAACAAAGTGGCAGTCAATCTGAACATTCTTTTTTTGTTCGTGAAATATCGAGTTTGCTGTGATGTGTAAGGCGGCTTAGGACACGAATGATAACTATTATGTTTCTCTATTTTTCTATTTTTTTGTTCACCGGAATATTTTTAGAACAGAAATCCGTTTGGTAAAATAATTTCATTTTTTTATTTCTAGGATAAATTTTGGCCCAAAAATAAATTTGGTGCAGATATCCGAAGTTAAAATTTCCTACTTTTCTATTTCTGGAAATAATAACTCTTTTTTATTGCTCAACCTTGTTGCCGCCCCTCGCCAACCACCCGCCACCTCCGCCGCCGCCCCTCGCTGGCTAGTTCGTTGCAGCCGCCACCCGCCGCTGCCTCTCGCCGCCGCCCGCCACCTCCGCCATTGCCATCCGTCGCAGCCACTCACCAGTCGTTTGCCAGCCCATCCGCTGACGTTCGCCGGCCGGCGGAAACAAAAATGTTATGTCATTATCAAATGAATTTCTATTCCAGGAATTGAAATTTTGTGTTGTTATCAAACGTTATTTTTTGCTCAGAAACTTATTCGGGAAATATAAATAGGATTTTCTATTTCTAGCTAGAAATAGGGCCGGGGAAGAAAAATGTTTTCATTCGCGCCCTTAGTTGTCACAATAAAGACCCATCAATTTGTTGTGTAATACCCTGAGGGAGGCAAGTGAACTACGCAACCAAATCAATTCACTAATAGTAGTTGCCATACTGCAATATTCAGCTTTAGCAGAGGATCGAGAGACTATGGTACGCTTCTTGGTTCTCCAAGAGACAACCATCGAGCATGACAAAGTAACCAGTAACTGATCATCGAACGAACGGCAACTCACCCAATTGGAGTCATAAAAGGCAATTAAGCAAAGTGAAATCAGGACTGATAATAGGATCCCTTGTCCTTATTTCCCTTTCAATATCAAAGAACTCTTATAGCGGCTCCCCATTGCTGCTCCTTCAATTTCTACATGAATTGGGAAAGTATGTGGACGGAATGACCTAATTCAGGCCATAGTGAGATAAAGTAGACGTCCCGCTAATCGACAATAATGACTTGGGTCTATCATGGTAGGTTTGGTTGCTTTAGTTAGGCGATGTTGTTGCTCCATAAAAGAAGTGATCGGTTTAATTGCTAGCATACCGCATTTTGATGGGATGCCAAGTACATATTTAACTATTGGGGTTTGCTCTAGTTGCTATCCTTCCTACTTGGGAAGGGGGAGGTAGAGAGTTCGACTCCCAATCTTCTTAGAAGGGTTAAGGGTGGGGACGTTTAGTCTCAAGTGTGGGTTTTGACTCCCATGCCCTGTAAGGAGGGAGGTGGAGACTTCGATTCCTTGCCTTTTCAAAAGGGTTAGGGGTGGGGACGTTTAGTCTTAAATGTGAGTTTCAATTCCCACGCCCTACAAAGAGAGAGGGCAAAAGTCTAAAAGTTAGAGTATGACAAAAAAAAAATACATACTTTCTTTAACACAAAAATAACCCCAAAGTCATCCATGTCACTTTTTTTTTCCAAAAGTACTTCAATTGCCGAGGTGCTTGATATGAAAACACTCATAAAGGTAATGTTTGAGCAATGCACGCTAGTTTAGCCACTTGTGCAAAGGTTTCATAGAAGTTCATGCCCTCCATTTGGGTGAATCCCTTCATGACAAAATGAGCTTTATATCGTTCAATAGTACCATCGGTTCAATGCTTGATTCTGTAGACCCATCTGCACCTTATGGGTTTCTTACCCTTCGACAAAGTTGTCATCGTATCCTCCACAAAGTATTTTTAATACCCTCAGTGTAACTTCTGTTGGGAAAATCACCAATGTAGTGATTGTTGAGAAAATCCCCCGTGTTGTTTTGACGATGATAAAGACAATCAAATGCTACTAATGTGTGTATTGGTTGAGTGGTACTAGGTGATATATGCACAAGTCGATATGCAAATGTTTGTCATAAACAGCACCAAAACATTATGATATGGAGAGTGCTCTGTCACTGTCAAGATGCTCTGTCAATATCTAAGGTGAACAAGATATTGGGTAATTGAAGATGTTTGCAAGATGGAAAGATCTTTAGATATGGTGAACATGTGGAAGGATCTCCCCGTTCGTGATAGCTTGGAGGTACAAAGATCGGGTGAACAGTTGGATGGACCAATGATGGTGAACAAGTCTAGAACGAGGATATTTGGCAAAGCTTGGAAGGACTATAAATATGAACAATTTGATAAAGTCGAAATTGCCAATATGCTTGGACGGACCAAAAAGATCAGCATCGATATTGAGTGAGAGTAGCTGCCTTATATAGAAGAGGTGGAAGACTTAATGATATCTAAGGACTATGTGATATCCATGGTGTGATCCATTGGGAGAAATCGCAAGATGTCCTGACACGTTTTTCTATAAACAGTACCAACAAACCTAAAGATCAACTAATTGATGATATTTGTATCAATGCTGAAACATCATGTCATTGGTGATATTTAAATAATGACCATATGAGGATGTTCGGGATTTTAACTGTAGAAAGGTGGATATGTGCAACGGGAAGATTAGGAAGTCTATCGGGGAATAGAAGCATACGTCTATCAGAAATGTCAGAGTAGTCAGAGTAAGGACAGTAGCTACAATACCTATTTTCGGATGCCTGCAAATGTTCAAGATAAAGGGATATATAGGCAGCAGCACCAATGAATCTCTAATGGCTAGTTGATCTTCCAAGACATCTCCAACAAGAAGATTGAAGGTGCCTATTTAAGATAAAACCTTCTAAGCCAAAATGTTGGAGAGAGCACAATATAAAATCTGAATATTTACTCTGAGCTACTTTCCTTGTTGATATTGTTTCGTTCTCTTGAAAGATCTTCACTGTGATAATCTTGCCGTATGGTAATCGTATGAAAGATCAAATGTACAAGAGTAAGTACAGTAGCTGAGTCATGATAGTGTGATCTATCATTTGTAAAGGATTGACACTTGCCAATTGTAACTTCTTGAACAGATTACTAGTGTAATCTAGCCTGTATTATTGCTGTTAGTCTGGAAAGTAGATGTAGGCTTGGGAATAAAGTCGAACCGTTATATATCTGCTTGCAAATCTTCTACTTTTTCATTATTAGCATTACTTCATCTTTTTTATCATGATTTGTCAAATAGCAGCATGCACCTGATTTCTACAAATAGTTTCGGCCAATGTTTGAAGTTGAGCTTGTTATATTTCACAAATGTTTTTCATAGTTCTCAAACAACCTATTCACCCCATTTAGGTTGTATTTTTAGTCCCAAAAACTTCTAGGCTCAATATTCGAATCAATAGAAGCTAAAAAGGCATTGTGAGGCTCGGTAAATCATTCGTAAGAAATAAACTTCTCAATTGGATAGACCATACCTAAAGATGTCGAAGGAGTGGGCTAAAAAGTTGGGGACTCTTTTTGGAACATATGGCACACAAATCTCGAAGATGAGGCGGCTGTCTTTTTTGTCATGCAGGACGAGTTAGGACTGAAATTTGGTTATCAGGTTGCTTGCTTTGCTACTCTTCAACATGGACCGAATTGTCATAATCCTGCATCACTATTGGCCCATTTTCTTCATGAACTTGGCTTGACACCTTTCATTCTCCCCCAGAAGTTGATTCCGCCCACCATCCAAAGGCAGCCCCAGCTCACGAGTTGGTGTCATAAGAGGAAGAGAGATTTACTCCTCATGTGCAGACTACTGAGCAAATGGGAAATTATCTTCATAGAAAACAACATCATGGGACATCGATAATTCTTCAATTTCCAAATAAAAAACTTTCTAACTTTTCGTGTTGTGTGGATATCCCAAATATACACATTTTCTTTTCCTTTTGACGGTTTGTGAGCATAGTAAAGTGCATCAAAAACTCACAAATGACTATAATCCGAGGGTTTCACAAACCAAAGCTACAAAGACGCTTTTCCGGATAATAACAAAGTCGAAGTATAATTAATTAAATAAGCAGCCATCAAAATGCATTCTACCCAAAATCGAATTGGTAAATTCTCTTGACAACGAAGTGTCGTGCTAAATAGAGAATGTGTTGATGTTTTCTTTTAACTAGTCCATTTTGCTGTGGTGTGTAGATGCATGAGGTCTGATGCATGACTCCACTTTTTGAAAGAAAATCCTTCATAAAATTTAAAAGAAATTCACAGCCATTATCACTGCGAACCATTTTAACTACTCAACCAATTTGAATTCTTTTCATATGATAAAAATTAACGAAAACTTTGTACGTCTCTAATTTTTCCTTCATCAAATAAACCAAAATTGCCCGACTATAATCACTGACAATAGTTAGAAAATAATTTGCTCCTAAGAGAGACCTTGTTTAATACAGCCCCCAAACAACACAATGCAACAAATAAAAAATTCCACTCGATTCATTATTACTTAAATGAATTGAAGAAAGGGTTTGTTTTTAACGACAACATACACCACTCAAATCAGCCCCTTCTTTATTTATCTCAATACCAATGATCAAATTAAAACCTTGCCGTGATGGATGCCCTACTTATTGATGCCATAACTTGATTGATGGAAAAGCCGAAGGAGTGTCCACACGTCCGAAATAATGAACCCTTTTTTGAAGATTACTCACTCCAATTGATCGCTTTGAGGCTAGGTCATGTATGCACATCGTGAAGAGAAGAACCTTACTGAGCATTGCAAATTTGAACTCAACTTTCCACAGAAATAATATTGCACTTAAAGTTTGGGACATATAGGACATTGTGCAAAATAAAGTCAAGGCCTAAATAAACATCGCCTCTTTTGGTGGTGTGAGTCCCTTTTTTCCATCAGGAGTTCATATAGGATATGCATCAGTGATGTTTCGTAGTTGATTTAGAAGCAAAAATTGTCCCCTCATATGTTTGGAGGCGCCACTATCTATAATCCAATTGTGGAAAGATCATTGAGCTAATAGACCATACCTGAGAATTGATCATTAGAAGTGGACAGGTCTATCACCGTGAGGAGATTGACCAAATGTTGATATTGATCACTGCTCATTTCTCAATCCCCTGCGAACCTCCTCGATTGCTATTTGCAATGGTGCCAGAACCGTTGCTACTAGTCTATGCGGAGTGTACAGCCGCTATGAGAGCATTCCCTTTGAGTGCCTTTACACCTCATCTTGGCTCCCAATTCAGAGGATATCAAATCAAATCCTGGCAATGACTCTTTTCATGCTCGACCTTCCCATAGTGGTCACAATTAGGCTTCCCGAACAGTACTTTCATAGGACCTACTCTTCCAACCGGGAAAGCAACACTCTTGATCTTCTCTTCCCTCCCCGGGACAATTCATTGTTGGCGCTCCTCCTGCGTGATCAAAGAATAAACGTTACCAAGGGACAGGAGTGGTTCAAGGTTAAGAATTTGAGAAGGAACATTATCATAAGTCTCAGCATTGAGACCCATAAAAACTGGTGGATATTCTCTACCTCCTTCGCGTATTTCGTGGCTGCAACACAGGTACATTCTGAGACGTCATCATAGTCATCGAGTTCATCCCATAAGATCTTCAGTTTGGTGTAATATTCCACCATCGAGAGTCCTTGCCGTAGCAGTCCAATCTCGGTTTTGATCTCATGGTTCGTTACCTTAAGCGAAAATCTCCTTCAATTCATCCCACATTACATTTGTTTCCTTTGCGTATGCCACTCTTCGCTATAAATCCATGAAACTATCATGGAATTACAAATGTCCCAGGCGTTAAATTCAAGTGCTGTTGGATCCAGCTTCTAGAGCGATCCATTGAGAAATCCGAGTTTGTTTTTGGCCCACAATGTGCTTAAGTCAGCACTTATGAAACGAGTACACTTCCGAGATTGTCCGATGTGTTGAGATAATAAAGTGAGGAAGGGTCAATGACCCTTTTTGCATATGCTTCCACAGCCATATCACAAACAATGTTGATTGAATTGTTTAGTGTGTTTTATACGCTCTGCTCCGACACCATCTTAGAATTCATAATTGCTTTTATTGCTTATCCTACAGTACAAATATTTATACAAGGTAAATCTACCAAAAATCTCTAGCTAATTATAAAATATGTAACAGACATTATGCTAACTAACAAACAAAAAGAAAATCCTAAATACTGACAAGAGATACGCCAAATATTAACAAAACAGCAAAGAAATCTTTAACGGATCTTCCATAACAAGTTGAGTCAAGTTCGAGTTGTCATCTACTCGAGCTCGACTCGCAGTTGCTGTAGCGCCGCCTTCGAATGGTCCGATCACTGATTCGAACCGGACGCAGCTCTCTAGACCTAGCGATTCATCACGGGCATATTATCATTCACTCTCCAAGCATCAGCTGGTCTATGTACGTCACTCTTTCCCCCGCAAAGCGTCCCTCCTCCAATCATTCACGATGAGCGAATGATATATGGTGGGAAGCTCCCCATCTCGATCTTGGAAAACCAGCTTTGCCTCGTCCATGGAGTGCACATACACTGTCAAGTCGGTTTGCATTGTTTACTGATAGATGGCAGCAGTTCTTTGTCTCTCTCTCTCAAACTTGTCATTAGCTCCAAGAAGGGTCGCAGACTCGGTAAGAAAGAAACGAAGCTCGACGACTTCATTAAGAAAACCGAACAAATGTGGGGGCGACTGCCAATTTGAAGGCGCAGAGGAAAGGGTTGACAGGTCGATCCACGGGGACAAGCCAAGCCGGCCTGGTCGGCAATCCGGGGCCCCGCCTCCCTATCCGGAAGATCCAGCTTGCCGCTTCATTTCGAGGCAACCAACGAAATTACTATGCTACCCTTCTCCCTTCCTGTGCGAGGGAGAGGACAAGGTCGTTGTTGATACGTGTAAGTCGTCGCGGGGGTCACTTTGGTCATTTGGACAGCCGTCTCCGCGCCAGCACAAGGAGGGAGAGGCACTGTTTAGCCTCTCTTGGCCGCTAATATCACCGCCTCTTCGGCTCCACTCGCCCAGTTTCGGCACCACCGTCAGCAACCACCATGACCGCCGCCGCCTCCGCCGCAACCGCGGTGCCCTCCGAGATCCTCCGTCTTTCCGCTGCCTTCCTGTCCGAAGCCCTCTCGCAGCCCGAGCTCCGCCGCAGGATCTTCTCCGCCTTCCGCCACAGGCTCCCGCAGCCCAACCCGCTCGTCCGGCCGCTCGAGCTCGCCTCCGAGACGCTAGAGAACGCCGTCTCCACGGCGAACCCTTCCGTCCGGTCCTCCTCCCTCCACCTCGCGGAGAAGCTCCTCCTCTCCCACCCGGACTCCTCCTTCTCCTCCTTCCTCCTGTCCCTCATCTACTCCCTCCGTGATCGGCCTCTCGACGCGGCCCTCCGCCTGATCGATGTCTTCTCCTCCGATCCCTCGCTCGCACGGTCGGAGGTCGCGCCGGCGATCTTTGAGGACCTCTTTCTGGTCCACCTCATACCCGTCCTTGAGTGGTTCCACGACCAGAGGTCGAAGATCATGGTGAGTTCGGGCCCGGTTCATCTCAATAGCCAGCTCAACGACGGCTTCTCGTGTGACATGTCGTTGGTTCTTCCATGCACGAAGGTGCTCTCGAAGATGAGTGGAGACCAGGCGGCGAAGCTGAAGGAGCTGGAGAGCAACTACGAGCGCGTGATCGACGAGAACTGCGTGGTCTTCGCGAGGTACTTCAGGGAAGTCCTGAAGAGCGGAGACGGAGGCAGGGCGGTGAAGCCGCCGCCCGTGGTGGTAGAGAAGAGAGGGAGGGTTGAGGTGCTGGAGGAGGAGGAGACGACGGAGGACCGGACGGTGGATTCAGAGGCGAGCGGCTTCAACCATGGACGCTATAACGTAACGCACTTTCTTCCCCTGTTTTCTTTTTCTTCTTCAAGCATCATTTCTCAATAATCCTTTTTTTTCTTTTTTTTCCCTTTAATGTTAAGAAAAAGGCAAGGTGCACAAATATATATATATATTTAAAAAAAAACAATACAAGAAAAAAAGATGTAAATAACTCTACATAGCAACAGTGGTGTGTGTATACATACATGAGTAAAATGTTTGCATTTTTCCATATACTATATATATAGTATATGTATATTAATTGGTATTTTCATATTTCATTATATAGCATACGATGAAATTTGATTACTAGATGCATTCTTTCATTGAACCTATTCCAACTCGAATTTAATATACGACCTCTTCCCAATTATGAAATAATTGATGCAAGTTCATGATACGGTCGTTTTTAATTTTTACAATATAAATCAGAGCACGAGTGCGACGATGGCGGGGGAGGTTTTTCACTCACAAGACGGGGATGGGGAACTTGATCTCCATCACCATCACCGTATCGTTCCATGCCCATCTCAAAATTGTGTATTCGAACGAGAAAAGATATACCAACAAACCATTCCAAAAATCAGTTTTGCAGATCAAGCCTTTTTCATAAAATTAATCTACACCAACATCTTTTTTCGCGGCCATGTATGTATACATCCAATAATGTCTTTATGGGAATAACATCACATCGGGATTCATTCTATTCTATGAATGACGCGGTGAATGCTATCAATCATGATTACTCGAGTTTTTCTTCTCAAGACTTCTGTAAATCTCGATATGATTTTCGACCGAAAAAAATCTCAATACGATTGATTTAGGTTTTGTTTATTTTGCGAAAAATGAATGAATTGAAAATATTTATTGCTTGAAATAATTAGTCAATAGAAAAATTTTCATTGTCGATAATAATTTATGTATAAACATTTTCATGGATGTTGAGAATATTCTTCGTTGATTCATTTTACTTGGCAATAAAAGTCATTATTTTTAGAAAAACATTTTTCAAATTATTATTTATTTATTTTGAAATAAAGGCCGCCTCTCTCTTTCAACACAAAGATTTGACCCAGGCTGTCGTTCTTCGTCTCGTTTCCAGAGCACCGTCTCGAGAGATGGACGTCAAATTAAAAATCTGCTAAAACCCAGTAGGCACTTTTCCTTATCGCTGTTTCAGCACCGGAAAAAGTCGCCGCCGCTTTCTCTCGCGGGTCATTCATTCATGAACGAAATATGGTCACGTGGCGAGTTCCTTTTTCCGGGAAAAGTCAAGCGTATTTGCCGGGTTGGATGCGTCGAAACGGATGTGGGGCTTGTGCTGGTTACTATGCAACTTTGAAGTTCGGTTTGACTGATTCGACGCTCAAAGTCTTCTGCAATCATTCTTTGTTTGGTGCAGCCAATATGGGCCGAAGGTGACCGGTCAGTTGAATACTACAGCATCGGTGGGAGCAGCAGCCACTCGCCATCTTATTCTTATCCTCAAAGGGTCTCCGCGGCTTCACTCGCCGCCACTCCGAAGAGCCAGAAGAGGCCTCCCCCGGCCGTCGGACCGACGCCATTTCCTCCGGCGCCGCCCACTTCCACTTCAGATTCCGAAACCTCCGGCTCCTCGTCAGAAGGAGACGATTCGGCAGCCGGGTCTTCTTCCGAATCCGAGGCCGAAGACGAGGTGAACCCGAGCGACACAAACAAGAGAGAAAGAAAAATTCTCTGCATTGGACTCATCGACCTGCGCCAACTCTTGTCTTGGTTTTTAATGTTTTCGTGTCGTCTTCTTGTCTTCTAGGAAAGGAACAGGAGCATGGCCTTGTTCGAGCCTAGGAAAGCCCATCCTCAGAAAAAAGGGGATTCCAATCCTGCAGAGCCGAGTTGGTGGGTGAAATTTTGAAATTTAAGTCTTTTTTCTCATCATCCCTACCCTGTCCCTTGTATTTTTTCTGATTTTGCTTACGTTGTGTTTACAAACATTCTTGTTTATAACTATCAGCCCCGCGGGACGCCTCATGGCAGAGTCCGAAAACCCTCCTGGTGGTGGAAAACAGACCCCTCCTAAAGACTTCGTTTGTCCCATAACGAGCAACCTCTTCGACGACCCGGTGACTCTAGAGACTGGCCAGACGTATGAGCGTAGAGCGATCCAAGAGTGGCTCGACAGGGGGAACTCGACGTGCCCGATCACGCGCCAGAAGCTGCAGAGCACTCAGCTCCCCAAGACGAACTACGTGCTCAAACGCCTTATAGCGAGCTGGCAGGAGCAGAACCCCGGTGCTGTTCTGGACAAGTCCGAGAATTATAGCCTTGAGGTTACGCCGATTGCGAAGCCGATGATGCACTCGACCTCACCGAATAGTGTCATCAGCCAAGCAAGCCTCGATGGAACAGTGAGCGAGCTAAGGCAAAGTATCAACAAGCTCTGTACTTCGGAGGTCCTGGAGGAGTCCGAGATGGCCGTCCTCCAGATCGAAAAATTCTGGCAGGAGTTCAGTTTGGGAATCAACATTGTGAACATGCTCTCGAAGCCTCCCGTCATAAACGGGTTCGTGGAGATCCTATTCAATTCTGTGGACACCAGGGTCCTGAGGGCAACGGTTTTCCTCCTGTGCGAACTGGGATTGAGGGAGAAATCTGTCGTTCAAACGCTCACTCAGGTTGACTCCGATGTGGATGGCATAGTGGCTCTGTTGAAGAAGGGTCTGCTGGAGGCCGTCGTGCTGATATACCTGTTGCGGCCTTCAGTGACCAGCCTCATAGAAATGGACATTATAGACTCCCTGTTGGTGGTCATCAAGAAGAGCCCGGACAAGTTGATGCCAATGTGCTTAAAGCCAAGGACAGCATCTGTTCTTTTGCTAAGACAGATTCTCGGGGGCTGCCAGGAATACATGGCGGCTGCAATGACTATCAAGGTAATATCAGCAGGCGTTATCGACAGTATCATAGGGAGTTTGGACGCAGAATGGTCTGAGGAGAGGATGGCTGCAGTTGTCGTCTTATCGAAATGCATGCAGGAAGATGGGAAGTGCAGGAACATGATCGCAGATAAAGCTGAGTTAGCTCCTGTACTAGAAAGTTTCGTAGGTGCAGCTGATGCAGAGAGATTTGAGATAGTTCGTTTTCTCTCCGAACTAGTTAGGCTAAACAGGTAGTTTCAGAAAAGCAGTTGCTTACTGAATGCAGAGAATGTTATTATCTATCACAACTCACGAGTACTATAAATCTATCGTGGACGGTTCAATGAATATGATGCTGTTTGCATTTGAATTCCACCAGGAGGACATTCAACGAGCAAGTTCTTCACATCATAAAGGATGAAGGTGCCTTCAGTACCATGCACACTTTCCTTAATTATCTGCAGACAGCCCTCCAAGAACAATGTCCTGTTGTAGCTGGCCTCCTTCTCCAGCTGGATCTACTGGTTTTGATCTCTCTCTCTCTCTCTCTCTGTTAATCCACAGTTTAGAACTCAGTATCTTTGGTGAAGCCGCACCTGATATATCCATATCTTAAATTCTTTAGGCAGAGCCTAGAAAGATGAGTATATACCGGGAAGAGGCGATAGATACCCTTATTTCATGCCTCAAAAATACCGACTTCCCTGCTGCCCAAATGGCTGCTGCCGAGACAATCGTGTCGTTACAAGGGAGGTTCTCTGCATCTGGAAAGCCCCTTACCCGGGCTTTCCTTCTAAAACGTGCGGGACTCGAGAAGAGATATAGAACTGTAATGCGAATGGAGAATCTCGGCAACAGCAATGTCGAATTTGAGGAAAGTCTGGTGAGCATCTATGAAATTTGCTTTCCACCGGTATGAAGATGCTTTGGGCCATTGAAAATTTTAACATTTTCTTTTCCCTTTCCCTTGATTTTTAATGACATTAGCGAGAAGAAGAGAAGGCAGCTGATGATTGGGAAAGGAAAGTAGCTTATGCTCTGGTAAGCCATGAATTCGGTCTGCTTTTTGAGGCCTTAGCAGAAGGCTTAAAAAGCAGATATGCAGATTTATGTTCAGCATGCTTCGTGTCCGCCACATGGCTCGCGCACATGCTTGGCATTCTCCCGGATACTGGGATTCGAGGAGCAGCCCGAGTTTGCCTGCTCAAACGGTTCCTACAAATATTCAAGTCAGCAAAAGACGTTGAAGATAAAGCCCTTGCTATGCTCGCTCTAAACAGCTTCATCCAGGATGCTGGTAGGTAGCAGTATGAATTGCATGCCTTTAGTAAAAGAATGCTCAGTCGCATAACATAGATTAAATGCGAGATTGGAAAAATGGTGCTCAATCGAATACATGGATTTAATCATTAAGTAATGGAAAAGGCAAAACAGATAATCAGCTGAATTTGCTTCAAGATGCACCTTGATACAGAATATTTAATCGGGACCTTTTTGAATTCCAGAGGGTCTGCGTGATCTAGCTCCCTCGATGAAGGATGTCTTGAAAGGTTTGCGGGAGCTGAAGAAGCACTCTCCTTTTGCATTCGAGATGTTGAAAGTTCTCTCCGAAGGAAGTGAATCTAGTGCTGTAAGCCTGTCGGACTCTGCATCCTCTTCAAAGTGGCTTCTGATTGTATCTGCTTATCACGTGGTCCTTCACTGCAGGACCTCTGGAATCACAAGGACCTAGTTCAAGTTGATTGCAGCCACAACGGAGAAGTTCTGTCGATAGTTTGTTACAAGGACATTATATTTTCTGGCCATTCTGATGGCACGATAAAGGTAACTCTTCCCAGCAGCGATTCCTGTAATCAGTTTCAGCTATTGAATCTCATAGTGTTGGCAGACTAGTCGATCATAATTTCATATTAGTTTATGAACAGTATGAAATTCTGATGTACAATAGTAATGGCTGTAGTCAATACTAGCCTAAGCTAAAATATGGTCATGTGAAATCAGTACCTGACCCTTCGTTTCTTTTTTTTTTCTTTAAATTTGAAGGTATGGACGGGGCGGGGAAGCATTCTTCATCAAATACAAGAAGTTCGAGAACACACCAAGGCAGTGACCAGCCTGGCGATATCACAATCTGGAGAAAGACTGTACAGTGGTTCTCTCGACAAAACGACAAAGGTATGCTCGAATAGATTCCAGGACTTAGGAATGCATTAATCTTGTGAGGTCGGAAAAAATTCCTACACTTTGTTCTGATGATACATCTTTCTTTCTCTGTTGAGCAGGTGTGGTCTATTGGCAATGATGCAATACATTGCGCTGAAGCACATGATATGAAGGATCAGGTTCATAATCTGGTCGTGGCTAATAGTATCGCGTGTTTCATTCCACAAGGAGCTGGTGTAAAGGTAACTTGTGAAATGTCGTAAGAGCGTTACATTCAGATGACCAAAAGTGAAGAATTTCATGGAGCACATGCGAGATAATCGTGCAGATGTCCAAGGCATCAATTAAACCTGTCAAGGATTTAGGTCAACTTGGGCTAGCAAGCTGTAGTTCATCTGCAGTATGAAATAATTTCCGTGTATTTCTTGAAAGACAATGGCCTTGGACTATTTAATCTGTCTCTTCATAACTGAACAACGTAACGTCAAGGCTGCCATTCAATTCAATCAACCCTGAATATGCCAAGATCAGTTCAAATAGCACATTAATGTCGCCAAACTCTCGATCCGTCACCTCGGCTTGTAATTGTTCTTTTCCTTTTTCTCTATCAGGTTCAGTCATGGAACGGGGGTTCAAAATTATTGAATCAAAACAAACATGTTAAGTGCTTGTCTCTTGTGCAAGGAAAACTGTATTGCGGATGCCATGATAGTAGCATTCAGGTACCGGCTTTTTTCTGCTCATTGCTCTCTTAGTAGTGTTTTTGCATACATATAAATCCGTTTGTCGCTTTATGGCTATATCTTTTGGTCCTATTGGAGCACTGACTGTCAGAATTTGGTCGAACCCAGGAAATCAATTTGGCATCGGGGACACTCAACAGCATTCAGAGTGGCTCTCGAAAATTACTTGGAAAAGGAAATCCAATCCACGCACTCCAGCTTCACAGTGGATTGATATATTCAGCCAGCTCTTCCTTGGATGGAGCAGCCGTTAAGGTATCCATAATAAGGAAGAACATGATATGTCTTGTGTTGCCATAGTTATATAGGTTGCTACTTCTTTGTATACAAATGTAGATGTAAGAAGCTATACAGATAGATTTTGTGGCCTAACTCTTGTGATTAGTTGAGTCGTGCTTTGTCGACATCTAGGATGTGCCGACAATTAATTACTTTCTCGCTGGTGTTATTTAGGACCTTCAAAATCCCACAATCTTGCCAACTTTTGTAAAAGTGGTTATTGTTTACATCTGTTTGTGGCTAATGACGTTGTCTTCCTTGGATTGCCAACAGATATGGAACGCTTCCAATTACGAGCTCGTAGGAACGCTGCCATCAACAGCGGATGTTCGAGCTATTGCAGTGAGCTCAGACCTCGTTTACTTGGGCAGCAAAGGTGGAATAGTGGAAGTCTGGTGCAAAGAGAAGCATCAGAGAGTAGAGGCACTACAGAGCGTAACGAATGCCAAGATTCACTGCATGGCCCTTAATGGCGACGAAGAGTTCTTGGTGATCGGTACATCGGATGGGCGGATTCAGGTACATATCCTAACCTTGAATCGATGAGCTTGGATTTATCAAAGACGACGAACCCTGGTCATTCCATTTTCAACCGTTTCTTCTGGTTTTAAGATCATATGATAATGTGCATTACAATCGACAGTTGCTGATAAAAAGCAACATTGGTTAAATTGTTGAGCATTTTACTGTTGAACTAACAGAACGATTTAATATTGCGCTTCGCAGGCATGGGGTTTGAGCTGAAGAGAAGCCGCAGCTTTTGTTGATCGGTATGGATAGACAAGAAAATCAAAGACTAATATGACCCGCGAAATTCTTTTTTTCCCATCCAATAAGCATCCTCAACAAAGTTAGCATGCATGTTCTTGATAATTTGACTGTGTATAGCTCGAGTTCAATAACGGATACTGTCAGAAAAATCCATTCTTCATCCATTGAATAGATTGGTGCTTGTAAACAAGGACCATGAAACCCTTTGACGTTAACAGCATTCTTTACATCATCAGAAGAACCGTAAATAACCAGTCGCTCGCATTACATCTATGCTTGTCGCGTACAAGATTTTAAATCTTCATCGTTCTCGAAAATTTGATGCCGAAGTACACACGAGAGTTCGAATGCTACACTTCAGAAAATCCTATACAAGGCGTATGTCTAGTCTTTATCAGCTCCATCTGTGGTATGACAGTCTGCTGAAGTTCATTTCAAGATCATGTCCTCCCAATTTTTTAGACAAATTTCGCAAGACATGGTAACGAACCGTGTGCCAAATATTTTGGACATCGGCAAAGTCTGATGATGTGTCTTGAATGCTGATAAAGAAAGTAAAAGCTTAAACCCTACACCGTCGGCACAGTTTGTTGAAGCGTTAGGGAACATTTAGCTTGGACATTAAAGGTCACTCGTTTAAATCGGACCAACTGCGTGCAAAATCTGAGGTATCTACGGAAGTCAAATTTTGAACTTAACCGGTTCATGAAACTTATAGGTTGTCTCATATGACTCTTACCTAAAGTTACATAATGACGAATTTAGAAGATAAAGCAAATAAAATATTTGTTCTACCTCGATGATTGTCCCGTTTCTAGGGTGCTTAACCGGTGGTGTCAATTGGCACCGATCTTGTTGATGGAAAAGCTGAGATGAAGAAAACATAAATAAACACAAGCATCGCCAACTGAGGATGTGGTGGCGGCCGGCGGGCGGCGGGCGGCAGCAGCGGCGGGAGGAGGAGGATAATCTCAACGGAATCATGCGTAATTCATCTTACTAAAAGTAAAGCCCAAATGACTTTGCAGATGGGGCTTTCCTTCAAGTAAATGGTAGCAAAGCCGGCACATGAACGTTCAAAACGAGGAACAGTCGTCGTCTGCGCATTTGATTTTCGCAGGGCTCCAACGTCATCCTCTCTTGCTTGTACGATGAACCCAACCTAGTTGTTTATTTTTTTATGGTTATTTTCCATATTCAAATATGTGCTGAAAACACTCCCCATGCTTCCTCCCTAGATGTGCGCAGACCAATTAACATTCATGAAACTATTCACCATTCTGAAGAAAGATTTCAAAACAACAACACACATGAAAGGGTTCGATCAAATTTACCCACCAAACCGAACTGGCAAATATAGTTTGATTCTGTCCAACTCCTACTTCACTTTATGGTTTTCCGTTAGTTTCACGTATTTAACAAACTGAAAGTGTTCGACAGGCTTATCAAACGGTATGCTCGTTCTAAATGAATAATGGCAATCGGAGTTTCTTTAAACTAAAGCTGATTTAAGAAGTAATTTAAGTGCAAGGGCTAATGATATTGGTCAATAGTGGGATTTGATTGACTATCATCCAAATGGGTACAAAGTTCAATTTATAAGCCATCATGCGAGCTTGTCATTATCAGACATCTCCCCTAGCATTATAAAGCTAATTCCGCGACTAGCATTAATAAATCGGTCGGTTTTTTTCCTCCCATTTGATATGTAAACCCAAAAAAAAACACAAAACCCCTCTTATTTTTGCCCAAAAAGTAACCGAAAAACAGGACAAAAAGCATTAATATTCGACGGGTGCAGCCCTACCAGACCACCTGAGAAAAGGTTCATCGACTGCTCCTGCCAGGATCCGCCCGGTGCCAAGTGAGTTCACAGATTATTGTCTTCGACAAAACAGATAAATAGAGCCAAAATAAATGGAGTTTATTAAATAATAAACATTTATGGGTGCCAAAATGACTTGGGATAGGGATTGGACCCAACAGTTTCGTGAAAAACAAAATGGCTAAAATCACCAAAAACTTCAAATTGATATACCCGTGTCATATTTACTGTAAACTAGTTTTTCGTCACAAAAAATCTCGAACTGATACACTTATGCCGCGTTTATCCCAAAAAAGTGTACTCACGTCGTATTTACCTCAAATTATGGTAAATTTCAGGATTCCTTATTGGAAAGCGTGGTACGAGTTTATTAATTTGAGACAATGACACAAGTGGCCCCTAAACTTTAATCTAATGTATAATGTAATCCCTGAACTTTATTTGATGTACAATGTTATCATTGAACTTTAAAATATTCAGTATGATCCCTAAACTCTATAAAAATGTTTAATATTATCCTTGGACTTGAATCGGTGGAATGATAGCATTAAATATTTTCATATAATTCGGAGACTATATTAAACATGTACCGAAAGTTTAAAGACTATATTGAATAAATTAAAAGTTCAGAAACCATATTGCACATTGGGCTAAAGTTCCACATCATACATCGAGCTAAAATTTAAAGACTATTTGTATCATTATGCCTATTAATTTAGAATTCTTTACGATAGGGGTGAGCATGATTGATCGCCCGAACCGGGACCGGACCGAACCGGCCGGTTTGGTCCGATTCTCGAGAGTATCGATCCGATTCCCGGTTCCTAAAAGTGGAACCAATTTCCTGGTGGTCCAGTTCCCAATTCTAGGATGGGAACCGATCGAATCGGACCGGACCGGACCGATAAATATATATTTACTTTTTAAATTTTTTGAAGGAAAAAAGAAAGCTTAATCTATTCCCTCTTGCCTTTATCAATTTTTTTAAGGATTGGTTCCATTGGAAAATGGAATTGCTTCCATTGGAACATGATTGGTTCTATTTGAAGATAAAAAAAAATAAATACATTTATTTATTTAAAATAGAAAGCCTAATTTAAAAGTACGTAATCGATTCCATTGGAACCGGATCGGACAATCAGTTCGGTCCGGTCCACGGTGCTAGGATTAGCCGTTCCGATTCTCGGTCCTAAAAAATGAGAACCGGTCCTCCTGGTTCGATTTCTGATTTTTGGGTAAGATCGGATCGGATCGGGAGCCGCTCATCCCTACTTTAAGACGCCTTACTTTAAGATGCAAAAATTAATTTGGGGTACACATAGTGGGTACTAATCAGATTTCTCAATCTTAAGTTTTGCATGTGCGGTCGGCAATCGAGACAGGGCATCACGGGCCCCACATCCGCCCCCCCACCCAAAAAAAAGCCACACAAGCCCTCTTCTGCACGTGTCTGAGCAGCAACATTTGACCACGGCAATTAATCCAATGTTTCAATCTCTCTTGTCTCCTTGTGGTTTGGCCTCTCTGAGAGAGAGAGAGAGCTCCTGCTCTTTTCTCAAACATGCTTTGCAGCCAAAAACGAAATCAATTGCTTAATCCTGCTGGTGCTGGCGACGGCCAAACATCGGCCGTCTCGTTTGCTGGCGTCTTCTTCCTTCTTCCTTTCTTCAGTTGCCAGCTTCATCAGGCCCCACTAGGCTTTTTCTCTATGACTTTTCTTTCCTTTGTGGGTTTGGTTTTTGTATTTTATCTCTAGGTACAAATGGGATATCTAGTGTCAGTTGGCGACCGACTAGCTCACACTAGGTCCCGAGATTCCCTCGTCGCGACCGCATAGGATGGTTATAGAATCGCGTGCTCTCTAGGGTTGATCAAAGAGATCAGAGACGGATTTTCTATGTCATCCATACAAGTGATTGCCGAATCACACGGCTGCACGAGGCATTTCGTTTTTTATGGTGACTCTAAGGGAATGCATACACATGGGGATTCAAACTTATTCTTTGGAAAGTCGGATTGAATTTTTACTAGATGAGTTAAATCAGAGTGTATAAATGAATGTATCATGACGCATTGACAGCTCAAATAATGTGTGCTTTGTTTCGTACTTTCTCAACTAAAAGACATTAGCACTAACTTTATCATCTAGTTAGCCCTCAACCACTCTGCATAATTATTCGTATGCATACTCAAATTAACAGGTAGGACTAATAGCTATAGGGACCACAAGACCCATCATTGTCTGTTTGTTTAACTTGGTCCCAAGTCACTATAATCTATTCAAATTGACATAGAATGTGCAAAAGATGAAAACATAATTTATATGTACTTGTTATTTAAAAAAAATTGTTGGTGGATTAGACTAAATACATATGTGCCAAGATCAATTAGAAACTATTTGCAAATTCTTGACATGCATCCTCCACGGTACAAACTCTGTTGCATCCCATGTCTTGGAACTAATATAAGTTTGCTAAGGTTGCGCATGACAACCATTATGTGTTCGGGAATAGATTCTGCTAAGAAATGATTATTTTTTATTCCGTGCTCGAGAACAATTTTCTAAGCATTTGAAAGCGTTTGGTAACTGCCCAAAATTTCTATTCTTAAAATAAAAAAAGAGCAGAAATGTATTTGGTAACTATACAAAATTTCTTTTTATTAATAATATTTTGAATTTTTTAATATTTCTTTCTTTCTTTTTTCCTTTTTTCCTTTTTTTTTTCTTTTTTTTCCTTGGCCATGGCCAGTCGTCAGCGTCGATGACCGACAACAGGCTAGGGCCGGCAAGGGTGTCACGCCCCTCGCCGCCGGCCTCGCCAGTCACGACGGTGAGGTCGGCCTTGCTATGGCCGAGCGAGGCCGACCTCACCATCGCTGGGGGCGGCAAGGATCGACCTCGCCGTTGCTGGGGACGACGAGGGCCGCCTTTGCCGACTCTGGCTGGTCGTTAGTTGTCAACAGTGGACTTGGAAGAAGATGAAGAACAAATAAAAAAAATGGGTTAATATCACGAAAAACCCCAAACTGATACACTTGTGACAAATTTATCTAAAATTATTTTTTACCATAAAAAATCCTAAACTGGTACACTTTGTTGACACCTAAATTTTGGCCCATCATTTAGTGTTAATTGCATAGAAAATTAGGGATTAAATTTTTAACCCCTGAACAAAAATATTAAAATTGCATAGCATATAGTTTAGGCTCATATAGATTAATTGCATTCCGCATCGGATCGACGGTGGCAAGCGAACTTAAAATTCATCATGTAAATTGAGCTTGGGCATCGAACGAGACTCGACTCACTCGGAAAGCATGGGCCGAAAATCACACGCAAAAGGGCTTGGTTGTCTTAATTTGAGCTTAAATTAGCCCATTAAGTTAATTGAATAAAAGCCCGAATTAATTCAGCCAATTTGGAATTAAATGAAAATTAAAGCCTAAGCCCAAGCCTAAGCCCATTAGGACTAGAAAACCCGGCTATTTGACCTACGTTTATACTATAAATATAGGCTTATGTCTTTAGAGTTAAAAAAAGAAAAAAAAAAGATTTTCGGTTCAGAGATTCGAAGAAGTCGGAGGCTGTACATCCAGGGGAGGCTTCGTTCAAAGGGAGGTCTTCACGTTCTGGTCTTTGGGACAGAATTGCTTTTCTGTTGAAATTTAGAGAAAAGACAGGTCCAGAGAAGGAAGTCCCTCCGCAGCCGTCGTTCGTGTCCCTTGGTGCTGGACTTCCACGTTGCGAATTGCAACGCCTCAGCCTCACTCCCTTGCACTCTCGAGGGTCCAGACCAAATCTTAGCGACACTGACGAGATCCCATTGCTGTCTACAAGTTGAAGACTTGTCCAAGTTGAAGGTTGAAGGCCGTGAGTCCAAGAGGTCACCTTTTGATTACATCTTGCCAACTAAGGTCAAGAATATTTAGTCAAAGAAGGTCACGGCCACGTGATCTCGAGCAGAGAAATTCAACCAAAAACAACCAAAAGGACTCTTCCTCTTACGGGTGTGCGGTGGTTCCCTTTATGAACAGCTACTGTTCTGCTTCTTGCTGATATCACGTCTCCCAGTGCACCACCGCCTATTCAAGACACCTCGCTACAGTCCTGCAATCATCTAGCAGCGTCGGCTAGTAATGTAGAGACCTACACGAATTGCCGTTTTGTCGATTCTCTTGCAGGTTTCACTGAATGTCCACCGAGCAACGGTCCTCCTTGCAGTCCAACTCTCTGCCACACGAGTCCGACCACGAGCTGCTCCTCACCGAGTCAATCCAAGGCTTGGAATTTCTGTTTTTGCAGGTTGTTGATCGTCAAATCGAGCCATCCCGACTTGTTGTCTTCGCTAATCATCATACCGCTTGTCTAACGAGCATCACACCGAGACTATCATCCACCGCCGTGTCACTGCCGCGAGCGCCATTGTTCCCGACGCCGCGCCACCGCTGTCCCCGCCGCTAGTCCCGACGCACCGCCGGTCGCAATTCCGATCCGCGTGGTTCGAATTTGGAAGATATCCGCAAATTAGGTAAGATCATTATCCGAATATTTTTCGGAATATTTAATTTCCTGAGTTTTCGGTGTTTGAATATTTCGTGGATATTCCTTGATGTATTGCTAGATATCTTAGGATAATTTTGTGCGCTATATCCGCAATATTTGAAAATACCTAAAATTAGGAATTTTGCCTAATTTAGCAACGTATCTGGACGACTATCCGACCTTATCCCTAAGGTACGATACGCGGCGATACGGAAAATCATTATCTTGTTCATAATCACTTGGACACGATAGTAGATTTTATTCGCTTTCCAAATTCGAACAATCAACTTTCCGTCGATATCTATAACCCTATAGATATGACTGTTAGTTGGATTTCTTTGCCTTATCTGAGTTTAAAAAAATCTTGCGGATTGCGTGGATTGTTTGAACGTGATTGTTATCTTTATTTGATTGCTTTCCTTTTAAATAAATAAAATCCAAAAATTTGTTAGTTAGATTTAAATTAGAAATTTTGCATGCTTAGGGAATCTTAAATATATCCAAAAGAATAAGATAATTATTTGATTTAAATTGGGATTTAGGGTGGCATATTTCCTAGTTTAAATTAAAGATTGTTTTAATCTTAGTGGATTATTTAGGATATTTAATAATTTCGAATTTTCATAAAAATACCAAAAAGAAGTCATTTTAGGATAGATTAAATTATCTTTTCTAGAATAGATTGCATGTTAATTTAGGCATTTTTTTAATTTCGAATTTCATTTAAAAATACCAAAAATAAATCATTTGTCCGTCATTAGAATTAGGTCACGTCGTTGCATGACATATAGTTTGCATGTTAGGCTCTATTAATCGCATGTTAATTATTGCACGTCATTACATATAGGTTAGTTTTCATTTAAATAAGTGAAAATCCTAAAAAAAATGTTGAGTGAATTGCTTGTTAATTAGAAATCATATTAGGATTGTTGATGTGATTTTCTAGCTAACAACGCAGATGCTTACGTTGCTTTGAGGTAAGTAATTCTCCCAATCTTGCAATTTATTTAATGTTTTGATTATTGGGTGTTACTTTGGTGGTTTGCGCACCCGCATGAACACCTCACATGTTAGTAATTAGATAATAAAGTGGATCCAAACTGTCTGCCAAAATATTTTTGAAAAGAAAAGGTACCGAAAGGGCGTTAGACTAGATCTAGCGTAATCAAGTCTCCGAGCTTAGAATCTCTGGTTCGTAGGAATAAAACATATCTCCCTATGTTTTATTTAGGTTTCTAATCGACCTACCACAAATAGATTAGTGGCGACTCCAAGCATGAAAACATTTGCACGTTAAGAACTTAAATCCTAAGTTGCGAATTGGTAGGGCTTGGGAGGGCCCGAGTTAAGCTTAGTCTTAATAATCCATTAGCCTGAGAGAAAATTTTAGGTCGCGACAGCTTGGCGACTCCACTGGGGACGTTGAGTTAAAACTCTTAGTGGACTTAGGCCAGTTTTTCTTTTCAAAAAATAATTTTTGTTTGGCAGCGAGGATCCCAGGTACGTCCCTAACATTTTAGGTGTTAAATGTTTTTGCAGAATGTGAGGTATAAGGGGAGGCGTGATTGTTAACCCTTATTTTGCAGGGAGGTGTTTGGATGTATGGTTTATTTTATGCACGAAGCGCTGTATGATATAACCTGCTGTGCATGCCTTGCATTTACACTACACCGCACACACTACCTGCTGCCGGACCTGGGCAGCACAGGTTTAGGATGGTACTAAGACAGCGGACACCCCGACCACATCCGCGTGGTATGGGTCGCCCTCCTTAGTCTCGAAAGTTTTTCTCACTGTGTCATTGAGTTCCCACCACGGTTGCACCCTTTACAACCCGGGTCGGCTCCTTGACTAAGCCGGAGTCAGGGGAACCTCGGCCTAACCACAACCATGACTGGTTTAGCCCGGTAATCCTCACGTCTCCACTTTGCAAGCCAGAGTCTAGATAGAAATCGAACCTCACGTTTCATGTGCATGTCTATGTGGTTGTCATGGTCCTACTGGGTGAAGTAAGTCTTCTGAACTCTCCTTTTTGCAATTAATTTAGTTATTGCATTTTTCGGGTCGGTCCATGATAGGTCTAGGTTGGTTTTAAATTTGAAAGTAATAATCATTGAGTCCTTTTTAAAAAAAAAAAGAAAAAGAAAGCTCTTTTAGAGAATTTATTTTCAATCTATGTCTTTATTTTCCTAGATGTGTCATAGGTAATTATTTTCCTAAGAAGTTTGCCGTTATCTTTCTTTAAAAAAAAAAAGGCTTTAGAGAATTTGTTTTCAGGTCATAATTTCTAGGGAGTCTCAATTTTTGTTTTTCATAGTTTTATGATTAGGTATTTTGGTGCTTTTATTTCCTATGTTGTGTCTAGGGCGTTATTTACATTTCTTTGCCTAGATCACTTTTCATAAAGTCTCGATCATATACGAATATTTTCATGAATAAACAAAAAAAAACTAGAAGCGTGTCATGGACCAACCTCGTCTTAACCATGTGCTTATTTAGTTCATTTCTCTTGAATCAGGTGACTACGGATCATCCACAGTTATCGATCCATCGCTCAAGCCTCGCCAAGGGGCAATCTCACCGAGTTCCTTCGTTGTTGCTCCTCCGCCACCGTGAGCTCACCGCCCAACACAAACCACAACTCTATCCACCACTTGCCGTTCTCGCAACGACTGCGGCTTCTCTGCATAAACGACGTCCGTGTCTTTGTTTTTCGGAGCCTCATACGTCTGCCAGCCGCCAAGCAGAGACACCCCTAGCTGCGAGCCACCACCGTGAGGAAGTTGATACTCGAGCTAGGTGATTATGGATCGCCGGCCATCAATCGTTCATACGTGGCCACGAGCAAAAACAACCGATCAAAATGAAGTGTTGAACCGTGTTGTTAATGACATGAACAAGCGAATTGCAAGCCTCCAAAATCAAGTTGATGAGTTGCGTGCTACTATGGCCTATCTCGTCAAGCAGAAGCACCGTGATGACATGGATGCCTCATCTTTGATAGGGAATTTCGACTCCAAGGAAAAAGACAAAATGGGCCTTGAATGGTCTAGTTTCCCTGAAGTAGTGGAGTTTGACACCGCGATGGAGAGATTGGTAACATATTTGGAAGGGAGAATATCTGACTTGGAGGGCTCGCCACACAAGACCAAGGAGGGTGAAGTATCTAAGCACACGTGATTCATTGTCCCAAGCCCCTTGATTTCCCTATTTAAATAGGGGCATCTTTGATTGTGTTAATCCTCCCTTACATGGGAGTATTTCTTGCTTTCTAGAATTTCATTTGTTTTCTAGGATTTTTAGTTTTCTGAACTTTCAATTATGCTTAGGACTTGTTTGCTTGCATTTTCCATTTCAATAAATGTAATTCATTTGACTCTATTGAATGAAATTACAAGTTATTTTCATTTTGAGGGCATATTGAGGTATATCAAACCAGCTCGGTGATGATATCCAACCAGTAAAAGAAAAATATAGTCCAAGGAGAATTCTGAGGCCTGGGCTTCTTCATGCTCCCTCGTATTAAAACCTTTTTGAAAAGAATTTCAGAAAAAATCACAAAAAAAAAACTTGTTTTTAGAAAAATTTAGAAAAAAATGCAATGTTTAGCCCTGTTTGTCCTTCCGAATCCCTTACTTTATGTTTCAGGGGCAATCTTGTGACACGTGAGGGTATGAGAACGGCCTAATCTGATGAATTATGTGCCGTTGAATCTAATCTTGGTGACACCAATGAACTCGAAGATTTCTCGGACCTTCGGCGCGATCTAGAGCATCATGAAAGACCCAAAGTCCTGACGGTAGACCAAACTATCACCGTCAACTTGAGTGATTCTGGAGAACCCAAAGAGGTGAAGATAGGGGCAACCCTTCCCGAAGGTGAGATGAAACGCTTGATCCAGTTGCCGCATGAGTAGGTAAGTCTTTCAACCAAAAAGTGCGTCAAAGACACTTTGAGGTAATGATCTAGTCCTAAGGAAGGTACTGTCAGTCTTTCTTATTCCTGGGGGTAAATTTGCCCCAAAATACATCAGCCCATATGTGATCCAAAAAAGGTGCTTCCCGGAGGTGCCCTGATTCTCGCAGAAATGGATAGTCGTGAGTTCTCCACTCCTGTTAATTCTGATGCTGTGAAGATGTATCACTCTTGATAAAATCTAACATTTTGCAGCAAAAACTTTCAAGTGTTTAGTTTTATATTCTGAATTGCAAACATTTTACTGATGAATAAACGGTATTAATCAATTTCAAGTTAAGATGTTTGCTTTGGCTCTAAATTCTGCATGGTTATTTTGTCGGTCTGCATCATCGACTTCAAAAGGGGAATCTATTTGGACAATCTGATAATTCATGTAGAATGAATTGAATATGTTGAATGAGGTACATCGGGATGATGAAAGGCAAGCCCTATCCTATACACAGTCCCATGCACTAATCTTCAGTGAGTTGAGTGAAAAAATTCCATGTCTGCAAGGTAAAGAGTTATCTCGCAAAAGGTACGGCAACCGAAGTGACGAAAGGCAGTTCATTTCTCTATCCTAAACACTACAGGTTATTCATTGTTTCGCCACTTTGAGCCTAAATGTTTGGAGAAATCCTTTCAAATTACCCCTGTCAAGAATCACCCCACATCGGGGCAAACTGGAGGTAAGTCAGCATCATAAGGTGAAAAATGAATAGAGATTGTCTTGTTCTCACTTGCATCAATCTTCGAGTGTTGTTTTTTCAGATGAATTCACGCGAAGTTCAAGTGCCTTAGGATGACGAAGAGCATTTCTTTCTCTATCCTATACACATTTTATCCTTTGCTAAGCCTAATTGAGCCTACAATTTTATTTCATATGAACCCGGTTGGTGATCATCCCCCACACTGGGGCAAGGCAACAGTCATTGTTCAAGCAGCATATTCGGAGCGCTGATAAAAGATGAAGACCCCTGAGAATCCGAATGTCGAGTAATTTGGTAAAAACAAACCAAAGTGTGGTTGGCCGATATATGCATTGTAAACAGTGTGTGTCAAAAGTCAAAAGTCAAAAGTAAAAAAAAAAAAGGGAAAGGCAAGAAAAGCAGTGTGCCTAGTAAAAGCAAGGCCAATGCCAAAAAAAAAAAAGAAGAAATGGGAGATTTTTAGAGAAAAAATGTCAAGATATGACATGTCAAAGTCATGAATCCCAGTGGAGCAGAAGTTCTACAAGTCTCAAAGGAATCAAGTGACGAATTCTCGAAACCACTGGAGCATCTACCGAGAAGACAATCCCTAGTGAAGAAGAAGACTGGTGAAAATGCCAAGATGATCACCAACTTATTCGCCCCAATTATACACATTTTGAGCCTAATGATCCATTCATTTCTCAACCCATGAGCCTAGCCTACATTACGTCCCTTGCAAAGTCTCTTCAGATTAGGGCACTTGAACTAACGTAGAGTTTTAGATGTTTATAAGCTTAGCTCGAAGAAGTGCGAGCAAGTCCACTTCTATCTCATTTTGCAGGGTTCTTGACTTGTAAACCCGGAGACAATTGCAGAGTATTTTTTTCAATAGCCTTGACTCAAAGAGTCCCTTTTGCTAAGCCATTGACCAAGCCCACGTTACGGTCCCAGCAAAGACCTCTCAGATTGGTAAGGTCGTACTGCTTGCGAGAATACTCGGACCCTTGTCCACATGATGATGAGATAGAGCGATTTTCATAAATTAGCCACTTTTCGATGAGGATGAGAGAAAGCCCTTCCGGACCGAAAGTCCCTCATTCGATATTTTCAAGATATCTGCTTGTGAATCTGGATTGTCTTGTCATGATTCTCCCCAGTGAAATTTTGTAATACCGACTCGATAAAATCGTCATGCATGAAAATAAGTCGAATTTATAATGCATGAATATATGCGTCCTTGATTACCCATGAATGCATATTGCTTGTTGTCTATAACCGTGTCTAGCAGGAGACACGCCCTCAAGAGTCAGAGATATCACCAGGTACCTCTGATGATATCCAAGTACTTTGTTAAAGAACCCATGAGCATTCAGGATAGCCCCTGGTTCACCCAATTGTTAAGTGTCCAAGGCGATATCCAGAAGATTCCCCCGTGACACGCCTATGAGGAAGGTCACTGAAGTCCATCAAAGTTCATCAAGCAACATCTTTGGAACAAAGCCCAAGTGATTGTCAAATGGTACAGAATCAGAATCATGCCTCGATTTACTTTACCACTCCTACAAGGTAAGTGAATTCAGGTACGTCTGCCAATTATTCTTCATTGTTTCTCTCTTCGAAATGTGAGACATGATCTCTTTCATATGTTCGCCCAGTAGAACAGGCAACATAGTTTCTCATTTGGTGTTGCCAAGTGGAGTACGCGGCACACCCCATTTCATGTTTGCCAAGTGGAGTAGGCGGCAGCATAATATCTCATTTGGTGTTGCCAAGTGGAGTACGCGGCACACCCCATTTCATGTTCACCAAGTGAAACAGGTGACATATCTCATTTTGTGTTGTCCAGTGGAATAGACAACACACCCCATTTCATGTTAGCCCAGTAGAACAGGCGGCATGGTTTCTCATTTTGTGTTGTCCAGTGGAATAGACAACACACCCCATTTCATGTTAGCCCAGTAGAACAGGCGGCATGGTTTCTCATTTTGTGTTGTCCAGTGGAATAGACAACACACCCCATTTAATGTTTGCCCAGTGGAACAGGCAGCATAGTTTCTTATTCCGTGTTGTCCAGTGGACTAGACAACACACCCCATTAAATGTTTGCCCAGTGGAACAGGCAACATAATTTTTCATTCTGTGTTCACCCAGTGGAATAGGTGGCACAACCAACCTCATGCTCACCCAATGGAAGAGGTGACATGATCTTTTTCGTGATTGCCCAGTGGTATAGGCAACACGTCCTCATTCTTTCTTCATATCATGCGCTATTTCGCATCTGTAGGAAACTACAGGTAACAGATAGGCAATCCAGTACCTCGAGAACCTTACTTCCAGTGGAACAGAAGTTTGGAGATCGAAGGAAGCCAAAGCATTATAAAGCTTTCCTTCACTTGGACGCTTTTGTGCGATCCGTATGTAAGGCTCTTTCATCGCTCTACACGAAGTGAGAAGCCTTAACATACGTTCTTTATTGTTTGCATATCATGCATCATTACATATAAAAAAAAAATCAAAAAAAAATCAAAAAAAAAAATCATTCATCATTTTGCATAGTTTAAATTTAGGTCTCAGTCTTTGAGCGAAACCTCTGCGAGCCTCCACTCAAAGAGGGGCAGCTGTTGACACCTAAATTTTGGCGCATCATTTAGTGTTAATTGCATAGAAAATTAGGGATTAAATTTTTAACCCCTGAACAAAAATATTAAAATTGCATAGCATATAGTTTAGGCTCATATAGATTAATTGCATTCCGCATCGGATCGACGGTGGCAAGCGAACTTAAAATTCATCATGTAAATTGAGCTTGGGCATCGAACGAGACTCGACTCACTCGGAAAGCATGGGCCGAAAATCACACGCAAAAGGGCTTGGTTGTCTTAATTTGAGCTTAAATTAGCCCATTAAGTTAATTGAATAAAAGCCCGAATTAATTCAGCCAATTTGGAATTAAATGAAAATTAAAGCCTAAGCCCAAGCCTAAGCCCATTAGGACTAGAAAACCCGGCTATTTGACCTACGTTTATACTATAAATATAGGCTTATGTCTTTAGAGTTAAAAAAAGAAAAAAAAAAGATTTTCGGTTCAGAGATTCGGAGAAGTCGGAGGCTGTACATCCAGGGGAGGCTTCGTTCAAAGGGAGGTCTTCACGTTCTGGTCTTTGGGACAGAATTGCTTTTCTGTTGAAATTTAGAGAAAAGACAGGTCCAGAGAAGGAAGTCCCTCCGCAGCCGTCGTTCGTGTCCCTTGGTGCTGGACTTCCACGTTGCGAATTGCAACGCCTCAGCCTCACTCCCTTGCACTCTCGAGGGTCCAGACCAAATCTTAGCGACACTGACGAGATCCCATTGCTGTCTACAAGTTGAAGACTTGTCCAAGTTGAAGGTTGAAGGCCGTGAGTCCAAGAGGTCACCTTTTGATTACATCTTGCCAACTAAGGTCAAGAATATTTAGTCAAAGAAGGTCACGGCCACGTGATCTCGAGCAGAGAAATTCAACCAAAAACAACCAAAAGGACTCTTCCTCTTACGGGTGTGCGGTGGTTCCCTTTATGAACAGCTACTGTTCTGCTTCTTGCTGATATCACGTCTCCCAGTGCACCACCGCCTATTCAAGACACCTCGCTACAGTCCTGCAATCATCTAGCAGCGTCGGCTAGTAATGTAGAGACCTACACGAATTGCCGTTTTGTCGATTCTCTTGCAGGTTTCACTGAATGTCCACCGAGCAACGGTCCTCCTTGCAGTCCAACTCTCTGCCACACGAGTCCGACCACGAGCTGCTCCTCACCGAGTCAATCCAAGGATTGGAATTTCTGTTTTTGCAGGTTGTTGATCGTCAAATCGAGCCATCCCGACTTGTTGTCTTCGCTAATCATCATACCGCTTGTCTAACGAGCATCACACCGAGACTATCATCCACCGCCGTGTCACTGCCGCGAGCGCCATTGTTCCCGACGCCGCGCCACCGCTGTCCCCGCCGCTAGTCCCGACGCACCGCCGGTCGCAATTCCGATCCGCGTGGTTCGAATTTGGAAGATATCCGCAAATTAGGTAAGATCATTATCCGAATATTTTTCGGAATATTTAATTTCCTGAGTTTTCGGTGTTTGAATATTTCGTGGATATTCCTTGATGTATTGCTAGATATCTTAGGATAATTTTGTGCGCTATATCCGCAATATTTGAAAATACCTAAAATTAGGAATTTTGCCTAATTTAGCAACGTATCTGGACGACTATCCGACCTTATCCCTAAGGTACGATACGCGGCGATACGGAAAATCATTATCTTGTTCATAATCACTTGGACACGATAGTAGATTTTATTCGCTTTCCAAATTCGAACAATCAACTTTCCGTCGATATCTATAACCCTATAGATATGACTGTTAGTTGGATTTCTTTGCCTTATCTGAGTTTAAAAAAATCTTGCGGATTGCGTGGATTGTTTGAACGTGATTGTTATCTTTATTTGATTGCTTTCCTTTTAAATAAATAAAATCCAAAAATTTGTTAGTTAGATTTAAATTAGAAATTTTGCATGCTTAGGGAATCTTAAATATATCCAAAAGAATAAGATAATTATTTGATTTAAATTGGGATTTAGGGTGGCATATTTCCTAGTTTAAATTAAAGATTGTTTTAATCTTAGTGGATTATTTAGGATATTTAATAATTTCGAATTTTCATAAAAATACCAAAAAGAAGTCATTTTAGGATAGATTAAATTATCTTTTCTAGAATAGATTGCATGTTAATTTAGGCATTTTTTTAATTTCGAATTTCATTTAAAAATACCAAAAATAAATCATTTGTCCGTCATTAGAATTAGGTCACGTCGTTGCATGACATATAGTTTGCATGTTAGGCTCTATTAATCGCATGTTAATTATTGCACGTCATTACATATAGGTTAGTTTTCATTTAAATAAGTGAAAATCCTAAAAAAAATGTTGAGTGAATTGCTTGTTAATTAGAAATCATATTAGGATTGTTGATGTGATTTTCTAGCTAACAACGCAGATGCTTACGTTGCTTTGAGGTAAGTAATTCTCCCAATCTTGCAATTTATTTAATGTTTTGATTATTGGGTGTTACTTTGGTGGTTTGCGCACCCGCATGAACACCTCACATGTTAGTAATTAGATAATAAAGTGGATCCAAACTGTCTGCCAAAATATTTTTGAAAAGAAAAGGTACCGAAAGGGCGTTAGACTAGATCTAGCGTAATCAAGTCTCCGAGCTTAGAATCTCTGGTTCGTAGGAATAAAACATATCTCCCTATGTTTTATTTAGGTTTCTAATCGACCTACCACAAATAGATTAGTGGCGACTCCAAGCATGAAAACATTTGCACGTTAAGAACTTAAATCCTAAGTTGCGAATTGGTAGGGCTTGGGAGGGCCCGAGTTAAGCTTAGTCTTAATAATCCATTAGCCTGAGAGAAAATTTTAGGTCGCGACACACTTGTGATAATTTTACCCTGAACTATTTTTTTGATCATAAAAAACTCCACACTGGTATACCTGTAATAATTTTATCCCCGAACTAATTTTTTGGCCACAAAAAATCCCAAACTGGTATACCTGTAATAAATTTACCCTCCGTTAGTTTCCGTTAAATTTTACTATCAAATTGCTAAGTTTAATAACATGTGGTAATTGACATGTGTACCGATTTTGGGTTTTACCCCTCTGTTTGTCACAAGTTTATCAATTTGTGATTTTTTGTTATGTTAATATAAGTTAACGGACACTAACAAAAGGCAAATTTGTCACAAATGTACCAATTTGGGGTTTTTAGTGATAAAAAAATTAATTCGGGGGTAAAATTGTCATATATGTACCGGTGTGTGGTTTTTGATGGTCAAAGAAATGATTCGGGGTAAAATTGTTACATGTGTACCAGTTTATGGTTTTTCGTGATATTAACCCAAAAAGAAAAGAAGAAAATCAAGAAGAATCAGGAATGGAAAATTTGTTCCAGAATCAAGAAGCTATTTTTTTTTTGTTTCTTGATTCTGTTCCAAAACTGATTCTTGAAATAATTTTTTATAAAATTGTGCCCCGGCACAAAAATTTTAATAAATGGATTTATGTTCCTAAACTGATTCTAGAAACAAAAGAACAAAAATTTTTATTATTTAGGAAGTTGTCAAATGCCCTCTAAGTGCTATATTGGATTTTCCTTTGATAATCTCGTAATTCCAATGTGCGACAAAGTCAAAAACATATAACATGATTAAATCTTTCCGGCTTTTTTCAGCGATAGAGATTTCGTATTTATCTGACATTGAACACCATGATATTTTTTAGAATACATGAATTATCCCTTAAAGTAAATTTCGGTAAGATTTTATAGTTGAATGGTTCATATGAACTCATAATTGTCTTAACAAGAAAAGCCAAAAAGTACTTCATTTGCTGTTGCACCTATCTCTCCCTGAAATAGCTCCAAAACCCTAGGGAGATCTTGACTAGAAGATGGCAGAGGATTAATCATGACATTATATAGCATTGGTTGAAAAAACAAACCCAGCTTTATTAGGGATGTAATGTTTCACAGTTGGAAACCACCCCTGAAAAATGTTAGGTTCCATCCCTGAAAAATGTTAGGTTCCATGCACCATGGGTGCCGCTGGATACCGGGCCCCACCTACGGTGCATTTGAAAAATAATAATAATATGAACTTTGTTATGAATTTTGAAATCGACCGGTTTTTAAAATCATCAAGGGAAAATCTAATGGTTTTTGTACATAGAGAAACCAAAAAGTGGAGACTGCAGTAGATGGAGACCCTTTGACTACAAGCCACTGCATCTCTCTCTCTCTCTCTCTCATATTTAATTTCTTGGATTCTTAAACTACAAAGAGCCTGGCAACAACTCTGAACCAACCCAGATGCTATTTTGCCCTTGTTTCTTCTCTCTTCCATCTGTGCAAGCTTGTTTTTTTTCCTCTGAGAGGGAGGTAGGTATTGTGACTGTTTAGCTGAGAGCTCAAGTTTCTTGCTGAAGAGTATTGAAGAGGAGGAGGATGATGAGTGCTTCCAAGTTCATCAAGTGCGTCACTGTTGGAGATGGGGCTGTGGGCAAGACCTGCATGCTCATCTGCTACACCAGCAACAAGTTCCCGACAGTGAGCCTCGGTCTTTTCTCTTATTGAGTTTGTTGCTCTTCTGAAGTGGTCTCTGTTCCTCCATTTGTCTTATCTTTTCAAGGATGACTCCTCTGGTTGTACAAAATGCGATCTTCAGAAGGTTTATGATTTGTGCATACTATGAAAAAACAGCCGAAACTCCCCTCTTTAATCCTACTTTTCTCCTGCTGCTTTGTTGCAGGATTATATACCAACTGTGTTTGACAATTTCAGTGCCAATGTGGCTGTGGATGGAAACATTGTTAACTTGGGACTGTGGGACACTGCAGGTACTTACAATAGTGTCTGCAAATGCATAGATGACGGTTTCTTCTTGTTGTGAGAGCTTGGGCTTGGGGGACTTTTGGTTCCTTTTCTTTTCTTTTAGTAATTTTGTGTTGCCTTTTTGATGTTGAAAGGTCAGGAAGATTACAGTAGATTGAGGCCGTTGAGCTACAGAGGGGCAGACATATTTGTGTTGGCCTTTTCACTAATCAGTAGAGCAAGCTACGAAAATGTCCTAAAGAAGGTACTCATTATTCCCGTGGTTATACCTTTATCTCACTTTTTTTCCCCTTTGTCCTCTCTCACCTCACTTCCTTTTGCCACTTTTCAGTAGTGCACATTTTTCAGATCCTGCCAGATGAAAGTGGCTCATTTTAGTTTCAAACTGTTCACTGAGCCATACACTTTCTCTTTATGTGCTTGTGTGTATTGATCAAGTTAGCCGTTATTGTTGTTTTTGAACTATTAGTGGATGCCCGAGCTCCGTCGGTTTGCGCCTAATGTTCCCGTCATTCTCGTGGGAACAAAGTTAGGTAGGTAGAAAACCAGCTAGTTTGTATCTATAACGAGCCTTCTTTGTTTCACGGCAGAGAATAAATCAGCAATTGACATATTCTATCTTGTAAATTGTGTCAGATCTTCGTGAGGACAGGGGGTATTCAGCTGATCCCATGGGATCTAACATCATAACAACTGCTCAGGGAGAGGAGCTCCGCAAGCAAATTGGCGCTGCAGCTTATATCGAGTGCAGCTCAAAGACTCAGCAGGTAAATAAAAAAATCCACCGACAAAGTTTGACTTTTCGGTGGACCAAAGCTGATAGTTTGCCTTTTGCTGTGTTAGAATGTTAAAGCTGTCTTTGATACGGCAATCAAGGTGGTTCTCCAACCTCCGAGAAGGAAAGAAATGCCGAGTACTAGAAGGCCACGGAGGTCTGGCTGTGCAATTGCGTGAGTTACATCGTTATCTTCACTGTCTGGAGCTCTTTCTTGCTCATCATAATGCTTTCAACGGGCAATACTATCCGTAACTTTCATTCGGGAATTGAATTTGCGAATGTGGTATTTGGGTGGACTATCTTTAACTTGAGACTATTTCTGGCATGGCAGAGAATGACAAAGTTGCTCTAAAAACTTATCATCTCAGGGATTCACATTCATAGCTGCCCACAGATATATTATAGAACTAGTGAAAGTCCAAACCAAGATCTTTAGCTATTAGAGGGAGATGAGCTACATGTATGTTATGCCCTTTAAAACCTCATGTTTAAGCTTTAAGCAATTTGCGAGATCCCATAACAAGTGGTGCGAAGAAAGAGAGAAATTTCAGTACTTGTCAGCATTTCTAACATCAGCACATTTGAATTGTACAGGAGGCATGTAAATTCCAAGAAAAATCACCCACTTCATTGGAAACATTAACTAGAGGAATACATGAGATGTTTCGTGCTTTATAGATGAATTATGGAAATGTTTGCGAAGACGGTCATGTAGTATCTTTTTCACCCCATATCAGTTATCAATCTGCTTTTCTTCTGCATCCTCCTGGGCAGAAAAGTAATAAGCCCTCACACGATCCCAATTCAGATGTTACAGTAATGTATCATGTTGCGAATAAGAAGACAAGTGATGTTTTATAGTGATAGAAATGTGGAAGATCTTAGCCATGCATGCTTATTTTCTTTACATCATAGTCTCGGTGATTAGACAAAATCAAGCAGTGTTTGGGCAGGTCTCTCAAATTTTCTTGGGATGCAAGAATCTCATTATGGACTTAAGTTCTCTGATGAGCGTTAATACGAGAATCAGATATCTGTTGGCTCATTTATTTCAATCCTGCGAAAGCTAGACCAAAGCAACAACCGCAATGCTCCTCTCGGGCATAAAACTGTGCATAATCTATTTAGATCTGATTGAGTTATCTAGAAAAAACTCTGAAGAACGGGTCGATTAACATTATAGTGGTGCTACTGAATTCGGTAGCTTACAGCATCATTTAGTTGCTTTGAATGTACTCCTAAATCTGCAAACCTCGACTCTTTCTTACTTGTACCGTGTACTGATTGCAGGAGCATCATGTGTGGAGGTTGCGTAGCTTAAGATGTCCGGAGTCGAGACTGGCGACCGACCACTCACATGGTTAAGCAAATGCTTGCCGAATCGCTCACCGGAAAACGGGTGGAAAAAAGAAGATTGCCATGACTGACCTGTGTTTAGTTGTGTAGGCTGTAGCTGCTGCAATATTAGAAGGGGTTGAGTTGTACTTTATAACTTTTATTTTTAGTTTTCCCCTATGAACTGATGAGTGTTGTGGAGGGAATTGTTCATTCTCTCATATACTGCCTACTACTATGTTTCTTCCTGTCCATGGCTTTACCATCGTGCACTGTTTCCTGTCCTGTATCAGACATGTTATTAGATGGATTGACTATTTCTTATGTGTCTCCGATATATTGATCCCACACAACCCTCATTAGCTCATGTTTGCCGGTTTGACACGAAGATTATATTTGTAAAAAACAACAGTATTGAAGCAAAGAGAAATGCTTTGGTTTCTTTTCTTGTTTCCAGTTGATGCTCAGTGTCATTACCAAGCTAGGTGGAGCTTGAGTTTGATCACCAAGTTTGTCTTCTCTCTGATGATAACTCCCCTGTGGAAAATCAACTTCATCCGTTCGAAGCTCCGGCACGTTCTGGCTAGAACATGACTAGTATGACCCTCGACAAGATGACACTCTGAGCATACCGACGTCGGCAACCTGACCGAACCCTGTGATAAGTAGGTCAAGGATGCATTCTCTCAATGAACACAACCCGCACACTCCCTAAGTGCCATCTAATCCTGGCAAAATATAGCAAGCCCTCCACTGGAAAACTCATTCGCAGCTTCTGGTGCAGCCGAGCGCCCAGACAGCGACCGAATCTCGCTGTGGCCAGCATGGCTGTAAAACAGAGGGCGATAACTTCCTACTTCCCCTTTTGATTGCTGATGTGCCTGAAGAATCGGATGGTGAAAACTCTACATCATAACTTCCTACTTCCCCTTTTGATTTCTGATGTGCCTGAAGAATCTCGCGGTGGCCAGCATGTTCTCCTATTTTATTCATCATACCCTTATGTTCGTTGCCACATTAGCAGTAGACTCGAAGTCAAATTAGACTATTCTTCTCTATAATTTCCCCTTCTGGAAGTAACGTGCTGGGCTCCAAAAATTCAGTTAATTTGAGGTAACATGTCAAGATGGAGCCCATAGTCTTCAGTGCTGGCAAATCTCATTACTCGATCGCGGTCACCTTCGGAATTTTTAGTTTTAATAATCGATAGTGGCAAAATTCTTTTGGGATAAGTGCACTAGAAATCTTGAAACTTGTCATGAAATTGCTATTGAGTTCTTAAACTTTCAAAAAGTGCAACCAAGTCCTAAAACTTATCGAGAAAGTGTAATCGAGTCTTAAAACTTTAAAAAAGTGCAATCGATGAAAGAATTTGTTTGGACCAATTTGACAAGTTTTAGGACTCGATTGTTTTTTTTTGAAATTTTAAGGATTTAATTGCACTTTCTTGACAAATTTTATGACTTGATTGCACATTTTGAAAGTTTTAGAACTCAATTGCACTTTTGTGATAAATTTCGGGACTTCAAATGCCGTTGTCTGAATTATATTCATATCATACTCTTGTCGACTCTCATAAATATATTGGCTTTTGATCAACTCTATCTAGAGTTAAAAGAGGATTCGATTAGAAAAGTTATAGAACTTCAGAGACTCGATTGGACAAATTAGTAAAAAATTACGGTTAATTCCAAAAAAAAGAAAACACCAATTTTAGGTGAAGGGACAATTCTGACCCGAACTTTTTTTTGTCTCGTAAAAAAGCATCAACTTTAGGTCGAGAGACAATTTTGACCATAAATTTTTTTGTCCCATAAAAAAGCACTAACTTTAGGTCCAGTGATGATTCTGATCTAAACTTTTTTTTATCTCGTAAAAAAATACCAACTTTTACTTAAATCCCAAATGTGGCCCCCATTGACTTAGAACCATTGATTGTCTAACTTGACTATTCCACCATAGCAATAAATCTACGTGGCTTGCTGACTGGATTTAAAGTAATATTCATTATCTTATTCTCTGAATCAAAATTTAAAAAATAACAATGAAACTATTCGTCTCCTTCATTTTACCAGCAGGTCAAAAATATCTCCAGATTGAATCTCTCTGGCTAAACATAATCTGCATCTGACCACCGCCTGTCGACAAACACCATGGACGAGATTCGCCAAACTCACTACCATAACTTTTTTTCTCAAACAATTGTGACTTTAGACGGAAAGTCAACGGGGGGCCAAATTTTGGATCATGGTGAAAGTTGGTGATTTTTTATGAGACAAATAAAAATTAGGGTCAGAATTGTCACTCGACCTAAAGTTGGTGTTTTTTTACGGGACAAAAAAAAATTCGGGCTAGAATTGTCCCTCAGCCTAAAGTTGGTGTTTTTTTATGGGAAAAAAAAATTTGAGCCAGAATTGTCTCTCGAACTAAAGTTGGTGTTTTTTTTTTTTGAATTAGGCCTAAAAAATTAAGGATCTAATTGAAAAAAAAAACACAAATACCCAAGTTCAAATTTTAAAAAATAGGCTAAGCCTTTTTCTTTCTTTTTCTTTTTCTTTTTTGATGCAGCCAAAAATAGAAGAACAAACAAGAGACATTTCCGTCCGAATCGTCTCGCTGCCAAAGCTCCGCCGCCGGGCCGACGATGGACCGGGACCCGAACCCGCCGAAGAGCTGGAGCATCCACACCCGGCAGGAGATCGTCGCCAGGTACGAGATCCTGGAGCGCGTCGGCGCCGGCGCCTACTCCGACGTCTACCGCGGCCGCCGCCGCTCCGACGGCCTCCCCGTCGCCCTCAAGGAGGTCCACGACTACCAGTCCGCCTTCCGCGAGATCGAGGCCCTCCAGATCCTCCGCGGCTCCCCCAGCGTCGTCCTCCTCCACGAGTACTTCTGGCGGGAGGACGAGGACGCCGTCCTCGTGCTCGAGTTCCTTCCGAGCGACCTCGCGGCCGTGATCGGGGACGCCAAGAGGGGGAGGGACGGCGGCGGCGGGGGGCCGTTGCGGGCCGGCGAGGTCAAGCGGTGGATGCTGCAGGTCTTGGAAGGGGTCGATGCGTGCCACAGGAACTTGATTGTTCATAGGGACTTGAAGCCTGGGAATTTGCTTGTGTCGGAGGAGGGAGTGCTCAAGATCGCCGATTTCGGTCAGGTGAGGCTTGAGGTTTTGGTTTTGGATAGTGCGAAATTCTGCTGTTGTTATTTAGGGATTGCGGTTCAAATTTGGTTTTTTGAGAACAAAAATGAGCTTTGTTGGTGGAAATTTGTTTGTTTGGCCTGTTGGTGCATTGTGATTTGATTTTTGGCTGTTGGGGACGGGAGGTAGGAATTAGGAAGCGCAAGATGACTGATCCTATGTTGTTTTGCCTCATTGTATATATGCCAGAGTTCTTTGTCTGATTCGCTGTCAGGGTTGCTGTGGCGATGTCTTTGCCTCCGGCGAGCCGGGCATTTTCTGTTTCTCTAGTTGGGTTTTGGAAAATTTTCACAATGTGTTGTTTGCTCCCCAGAATGAGCTTGAGAGGGACGAGCTCGAAGGAGGATTTGTCGACTGTGAGATTTGTCGATCCCGAGTTTCGCTTGTATCGTCAATTTAGTCCCTCGGCACAACTTATGTATGCGAGGCTGTGACAGGAGTGAGCTTAAATGTTGTGAAGCTGGTGATGTCGGTGCAATTTTAGTAGCCAACTTGTAGAAACAGACTTTGGTGTTGTTGGCCGCAGTGGTGTGGTTATCGAAGTTAGGACATGAAAGAAGTCGGGGGCAATTCTGGTGCTTAGAAGAGCACTGCACGTAGGGCATGTTTGGAAATGATTTGATTTCTGCTGATTGAGTTTCTTATCAGTGCCGACCCGTTGCAATTTGTTGTCATAAGTTAATTTTTTACTTGGCTGACTTGGTTAGTAATGCCTTTGAACGCTACGATACTTCGCATGAGTTGCTCTTGACATCTTAATGCAAATGTCAGTTATTCTGTCTTTGGAGATGTCTGATCTGAATTCTTAGTTGTTCATCTGAAGAAAGGTCTTGTGTTTATTGTTGTTTTTATCACTTTGTTCACTGATCAGGCAAGGATACTCCTGGATGATGGAAATGTTGCTCCAGACTATGAGCCTGAATCATTCGAAGAGAGATCATCAGAACAGGCCGATATCCTTCTGCAACCGGAAACTATGGAGGCAGATACTGCATGTCCAGGTCACACTAGTCAAGAGCAGGGAGCTATCACTAGGGAGGCGTACCTCAGAGAGGTGGATGAATTCAAGGCTAAAAACCCTAGGCATGAAATCGATAAGGAAACGAGCATATTTGATGGCGATACTTCTTGTCTAGCCACATGCACGACCAGTGACATCGAAGATCCGTTTAAAGGTTCCTATGCTTATGAGGCCGAAGAGGCTGGAGAAGATGCACAAGGCTCTCTCACATCTTGTGTCGGCACGCGCTGGTTCAGGGCACCTGAACTGCTCTATGGGTCCACAGACTATGGGCTCGAGGTTGATCTCTGGTCACTGGGATGCATTTTTGCCGAGCTTTTGACTCTGGAACCCCTTTTCCCCGGGGTTTCCGATATCGACCAACTTAGTAGAATCTTCAATGTTTTGGGCAACCTGAGTGAGGAAGTCTGGCCAAGCTGTACGAAACTTCCCGATTATAAAACAATATCATTCTGCAAAATCGAAAACCCTGTCGGTTTGGAATCGTGCCTCCCCAACCGCTCAAGTGATGAAGTCTCTTTGGTTCGGCGACTTCTTTGTTACGATCCAGCTGCAAGAGCCACTGCTGTGGAACTGTTGCAAGACAAGTACTATGTTGAAGAACCACTTCCAGTTCCGATTAGTGAGCTCCGGGTGCCTCAATCAAAGAATAGCCGTGATGAGGACTCTCCAGGTGGTTGGTATGACTACAATGACATGGACTCGGATTCTGATTTTGAGGACTTTGGCCCTTTGAAGTTCACGCCTACAAATACTGGTTTCTCCATACAGTTCCCTTAGTCATCACGAGAATGCGGGGATTGAATTTGCGAGTACTATGTAAAATTTTGCTGTTATTATCTACCGTAATGCTGTAAGGCGGTTGAAATTCTAGAGGTAAATTTTGTCAACGTTCATGTGCTTGCCGTTATAAAGGAGGGGCACATGTCTTTAAAAGACCATAAGAGCATTATATTCCTGGTGTCATTTTTTCCTGTAAATTTCCTTCACCATAGAATCAAATTCCCATCGACTTGTCATCTCCTATGGTTCAAGTGTCCAAGTTTCACGTGCAGGGAAGCTGGGGATGCACCACTTCCTCCCAGTACTGTCGGTATCGATTGATGAAGTGTTTCTAAAAGCTTTTATTTCTGCAGCTTAGTTTTGGATTAAGGGTTTTAGCCCCATATATTGTAAACAGAAGAGTATGTCTGAGAAAGCATCTGTCGCTAAGGAACTAAGCTTGAGATATTTTTTTTCGAAACAATAACAAATATGCCGGCAAATCCTTTGTGAACACAAGCTGAGCAAACACACCACATATGAATTGATTAGATATAAAACAAGTTGCACAGGAAGGGCTTGCTCAGCCGGACCTCAAGCCAGACTGATTAGTATGCACTCTGCGAGTGTATAATATGTGTTTATCAAGGGACTCTCTCTCTCTCTCTCTCTCTCTCTCTCTAATATCTGTACTATTGGATTATCAATCACCCATCCCAAGGTAAATGGCGAAGCAGGGTGCATCTTACAGAATATATTTGGAGTTTGAGAAAATGAGTTAGGAGAAAAGTATTGAGGATTCTCCTGTAGCAGATCTATATCTGAGAAAGGAGTGCAATCTCAATTTCCTGAAGTGACTTTCCTTTAGTTTCCATAACGTTCCTTTTCACAAAAATCACTGCCAGCAAGCAAAATGCTGCAAAGATCGAATACAGGAGAGAAGGTCCGAGTAGCTCCAGCAAACGCAGGAAGAGCAGGCCTACGAAGAAGTTTATCACCTGAAGAACAAAACATAAAGACAAGGCAAATGAATAAACAGGATTGTTAAGTTCCTATGTCGTATCGAATTTTAAAATCAAACAGATTTCTAGTGTCTTGATTTGTTCAAGAACAGGTGACGTAACTGCATCTTGACGAAAACAAAGAAGTAAATAAACATGGGTACATTACCCAATGAACAGACATGCAGACTGCCATGGCTTTAGCTCTGATCCTGCTGGGGAAAATCTCTGGCAGGAGGAGACATGGAACTGGACCAGCTCCTAGGGCAAATGTTAGGACAAACCTGCACAATTACACAATAGGTTATCAACAACTACCAATGGAACCACTTGACAAAAATTATCAATGGGATTTCAGATAAAATTCGAAATCACTCATGCACAGTTGGGTCATCTGGTAGGGTCAATATTAACATTAAAAGGTCACACTTATTTTTTTGATAAATCTTACGATCTTCGAATTTCAATGAGCTAATTATCATTCTTCTATAGAATCACTACTCTTTTCACAGGAAGCCATCTACAGGAAAGTACATAAGCAATCCAACCGCCGTAGGTATCTCCCAGCCATAGTTTGTTGTATCAGATTGATCCTGAAAGCTCATATAAATTCATTAATATGTCTATAAGATCTTTCCAGATAACAGGAATCCCATGCAAGGACAAGAGTAAGACGACATATTTTATGTCCTCCCAAGACCTGCAACGAGATAACCAAAGTGCACAGGGATGCCCTCATACGCAATAAACTAATACATGGAAGCCACACACACACACACACATATCCAAATGATAAAAGAGAACTCACATCAGCATGCCTCCCACAGATAAATAAAGAGCCCCAGAGCCTTTTAAATAAGAACTTGCAGAAGCAACTTGAAGAAGCATTGACATTGCCTGCATATTGAACAAGTACACTATCAATTTTATGACTACTGCTTAACAATGCAAAAGTTCTTGAAGTGTTCCTTCTTCAATTGGACGTATGAATAATTAAGATAATTATTTTTTCACCTTGACTTTCATTGCCAAACCTGGAGTACTCTTTATCTCATGTTTAGTACTAATACTATAATTGGACAGGCTGACTAGCTAATGCAGCTTCTTTTGTTTATCCCATTGTTTCCCTTATATGCCATATCAACACCCTAATAATGACTTCAACAATCAAGAGGAAGTCTTAGGAGAGTATTAACAAATTACCATGCCAAAAAAGCTCCAAAGGAGGAGTACCCTCCTTCCCAGTTTATCCATCAATGCCATTGCAACAATAGACCCTGTATGAACGAGAATCCACCAGTTAAGGGATAAAGTTTTTCTTCCACTAATTGAATACCAGAAGCAGCGTCATACCAGATAAATTTACCACCCCTATGAAGACGTTTGCAAGACCTGATGGCACACCCGCACTTCTAAAGACGGCAGAAGAAAAATAAAATACAGCATTTATTCCTGAGAGCTGTTGCAGAGCAAACAGTGCTGAGCCAATAAATACGACTGCAGAAAGCATATAATAATGAAGCACATCAGAGAGAGAGAGAGAGAGAGAGAGAGAGAGAGAGAGAGAGAGAGAGAGACCAATGACATCAGTATCGAAACTTGCAAAGAAGAGAAGAGTGGATTCCAAGATAAGCGCTAGCACACACCACAAAGTACTAATTCCTACCTCTAAAATGACGGCCATATAGCAACTCTGAGATTGTTATGCTATCAGAGTCATCCCCTCTGTCCGATTTGGACAACTCAGCAACTGCAGACTTGACATGTGATGCTCCTAGAAGTCGTTCGAACTCAGCTTCTGCTTCAGTGATTCTTCCTCGCTGTATTGTGTCAATCATGGGCAGTAAGTTAAGAACATAAGTCCTAAAAATAGATCTGAGTGCATTTACTGAAGTTTGACCAGCCTTGTCCTTTAGCAAGGGTCACTACTTTGTCCAAATGAGAAGCCATAAACCCTTAAACCAAAATAACAGAAACCTGTTCGACCATTTACAGGAATCTGATGATAATCATATAATTGAGTGGAATTAAGTGTTAAGCTAGTTGGTTCAGGAAACCTAGCGACATCATGCACGCACGGCGCACGCACAAAGAGAGAGAGAGAGAGAGAGAGAGAGAGAGAGAGAGAGAGAGATTTTCCTTAAGTCTATTTTAGAGAACATCTAAATAGAGAGATGAATTAATTATATTTTCTATTTTAGAGAACATCTAAATAGAGAGATGAATTAATTATATTTTCTTTTGTTGGATCTGTCGGGAATGACAGGGAAATTTTCCTAAAGTAAGCTGTTTTTGGTGAAAAATCTGTGTGTGTGTGTGTCTGCTATTGATAACAGAACAAAGAGACATGCTAACAGCAGAAAACAGCAAATAATTTATGAAAGCAAACCTTATATAACCAGTGTGGGCTCTCTGCACAAAAGCTCATGGAGAGACAAAGTATTGTGGCTGGAATTATAGATACAAAGAAGCAAACACGCCACCTGAACAAAGAATTTGGAGCATTATTAACATAAGTTTGGCCGCTAAATGCTCCATGGGTGATCATGGGTATTGGAGAGGAATTGGCCCAAGAAGTGCAGGTTTCAACTACTCACACCCAGGCCTTACCCAATCTCACCCAGAGTGCATAGTTGAAGCAGCACACACCCTGTGAGAGGTTACGAAGACTTATGCAGTCTAAATTTTGTCCAGATGGAAAAGAAGAAGAAGTAAAGCCAGTAGATAAGGCAGAATGGAGAAACATAAGCAGCACAGGGCATTTGAGGAACACAAACTGAATAAAGTTAACACATTCTCACCAGCCAGCAATTTCCTTCACAGGGATTCCAACCAAAAGAGATCCCATTAGCCCAAGACATGTAGCAATTTGAATAAAGCTTCCATAAGTACCCCTCACAAAAGCAGGAGAAATCTGATTTTGTAGGAAATCGAAATAGGATTAGACATAACATGATTTTTCTATTTTAAAATTTAAGCATGCTACCATAAAACTCTTAAAAGGAACACTGTACCTCTGTCACGTAAAGAGCTGCAACAGGAGGACCCAAACCCATTCCTGTCCCAACCAGTAACCTCCCAAGCAGCATACCCATGAGAGTTTTGCTCTTCGCACTGCAAATTAGAGGTTGTCCTTCTATTACACCCAAAGGAATATATTTCTCTTTTAATTTCATCACTATATCAGATGTAGGGCCCACACATATAGAAAATGTGCACAGCGCATCCTAACAACCAAAAAAGTCATAAACTTTGTGAGTGCATCAACAGTCTATTAATTCAGACTGTCGAAAACTTGTCGCTGCATATATTCCATTCGTCTGGATTTAAATATAGGAAAGATCAGTAATACGATCAGCTTGACATCTAAAGGGTAATTATGTGGTCAAAGTCAAGCAGGGCGAATTCTGAGCTTTTGACCGATATCTACATGAGTAAATACATTTGCCTCTTAAGGAAATAGCAGAAGACAGAAAGTATGGGATTAAAAAGTTGAAACTTAATAAAAAAGAAAGAAAGGTAAGCCCTCTTAATTGGGGTGTGAAAATCACAAAATAGAGCTCGTTTCTCGTATCAAATTTGGGGAAATAACCATTTCAAGGAATGCTGACACTACCTCACAAAAGCACCAAGAATCATGGGCAAAGCACACAACTGGAAAGCCCTACGGCGCCCCAGCCCATCCGCAATCCAACCGCTGAAGAGAGATCCAGCAAAAGCACCAGCAAGGCATGTACTCACCACCAAACCTTCAATTAGGACAAGTCAATATTTTCCATTATCCAACTGAAGGAAAATCGGCACGAAAAAAAAAATGGAGGAGGAAAACAGAGTAAATTACTGAGTCCCACCTTCAGCGAGAGTATCTCCACTGAAACCCAAATCTGAAGAGATGCTCTCAAGGGGTTCGTTGACTACCCTGTGTGGTTAAGATATTGCAAAGAATGTCATTATATCTTAAATACATATTTAAATTATACAAGCTGAAACAGAAGCTATGATCGAAATTCAAAACTAAAGAACAAACCCGAGATGGTATCCGAATAAAAACGAAGTTATGGTAGCCACCAGCACATATGGCAGTGAAAGCCTCCACGGAGGATTCGAACTTTCTTCATCTGCACTGCTCCGCAAAAGAGCTAAACAGACAAAACAATCAAGTTGCCACATAGTACCAAACAATTGTGGACATTAATACAAATTTTTCACTAAAAAGAGAATGGACCAGACATTCCACTCATAACAGTGGCATGTACCTGTTGCCACATGTGCAAAAGTTTTCAATAGCCACTTATCGTTAGTGTTTCTCAATTTACCAACTAAAGCATCTAGATCAGCAACTTATGCATTGGCTTCGGTGCATGTTAACAATTCGAAAATAACACTAAATCTGGACATTTCTGGCTTTATATCAACACTTTCAAGATCGATTTGAATGAGGGAGACTAATTAATCAGGAAGAAGCCACTTTCTTGTGTTTGTGCTTTGATTAGACTGGTGATTGAAAGAAAATACAATTCCAGACTGCAAAAAGAAAGTTACCGGAATCGTCTTCCATGTCCAAGTGATTTGAATTTTCCCTTGACGGTATACGCTGGTATATCGACAAAGGCTCGCGTTGGTGGCTCCACATGCCAGTTTGCAGCCAGTCTAGATTGCTTCACACTCCGTGGCACTTACGGCCCTCACCTGTCAAAATTAAAAACCTGTAAGTTGAAGCAATGTAGGTGGTACTGCAGGATCACATTGACAGCCGAGGATAACCCGGCTGTCTTGTAATTGCTGCTACTGACATTTAACCTATAAGCTCGGGACGTTTTTCTTTCTTCTCAGATTGCAAGAGATAGGGTCCTCTCAGCATTCCAGCGGAACTAAAAGACTAAAAGTCCTAACAGATACTGAAAATCCAGTAGCTCGAATCTTGCAATTCGGGTACGAGGTCACACTTCTCAAGCTTCATAAAATGCACGAACCTAAGTTGGCCATGATCAGCCACTGGCCTGCACACGGAACCGAGCAAAAGACATATTCAAGCAAAGGCACGTGTCGGACCACATGAATGAATGCGCATGATGACTCGTTCACACTGAAAATAGGGGAGGCGAAAAAGGGCTACGGCTCGTCTACTTTCCTCGAATCCCACTTTCCGCGAGCCCGAGCAAGCAACGGCAGAGCAAGAGAGATCGCTAATGAGCTCAACGCGAACACCGAACCCCAAAAAAAGGGGTCAAGATCGACGCCGATCGAAACCGCGAGGCTCGAAGGCGGATCATCGCCGCCGCCGTCGCCGTCACCACCGAGCTTCGGAATCGGATGCGGTCATCATTACCTGATGATATCGTCTCGATCGTCGCCCGATGATCGCCCGGAGGTGGAGGTGGATCGAAGGACAAGGGAAGAGGAAAGCGAAGCTTCCACACAGAAAGAGAGAGAGAGGGGGAGAGAGATGCAGGCGAAGTGTCGCTGTTGCGCTCCTACTCGAGAGCTGACCCGCAACACCACGGAATCAAAGCCGGGAAGCGGAAGTCGCAGGTCGTTCCTACCTTACAATAACCAAGCGACAAACAGACGCAGGAGAGAGAGAGAGAGAGAGAGAGAGAGAGAGAGTGAGGGTTCACGAAGCTACCTGTGGGAACCATGAAAGGTAGCGATGGTGAGCATGCACGGTTGTCGAAACGATGGCCGATTATTAATTTTATGTTTATTATCTCTGTGTTTTCGTAGGAAGGAATCTGAGCGTCGTCGTCCGAGGAACCAAAAATCGGGTGGGCGGCGACCCCCCTGCCTTGCCCACGCCGAGAGTACCGTTTTGTCCCCAGCCACGTGTCGTTCTCCTAGAGGCTCGTGACCCGAGAAAAAGTCGCGCTGCCTTGGCTCGTGCAAGACACACAATCCACTTTGGTCTCGACCTTTCTCCAAATTTTTTTAATTTACCTAAGGTGGCCTCTGAAGTGTAACACGACATGCATTATTATGAAAACTAACCATACGATAAACCCTACCCTTTCCATCTCTTTTTACTTTTCCATGGCTCTTGCTCATTTCTGATATCGAATCCATCCGTTTCCTTTTCCGCATCTTCAATTCGCTTCTTGCATTAAAATTCAGCGTCGGAAGAGTTGAAGTTACGCGAATCATGTTGCGATGAGACGGTCTAAGCTTCATCAACCGCACATAGTGATTCGCTAAGAGGAATGACATTCCAATATAAGATCTCCCGGCATCATATTCATAGCTTACGTAGTACCAAAAGAGTCGAGGCTTCTTCCTCAACTTGGACTCGGGTGGGTTCGTCGCTATCAAATTGGGTCTTTTTTTTTTACTGAGGTTCACCAATCAGTGTGCATGATATAAAACATCTCTATATTTCATATTCTATCTTTAGATTATAAAATCCAGACGATAGAAAACAGATGTTTTAAAAAAAAAAAATAAACGCACATGGAATTTAGTTATTTTTTATTTTCCATTGTTGGCCCGCCCCCAAGAGAAAAGAAAAAAAGAAAAAGAAAATTCCATCCTCCGTCTAGGGTTAAGGTACCGCGAACCCGCTCGCGGAGACCTCCGATGTGAACAGAGAGCGCGCAGGAAGACAGCGGAGGAGCGGAGGCAAATGGGCTCGAGGGACAGGGACCAGCCGCCTTCCCGCCACCAGCCCCTCCTCAGCAGCCTCGTCATCCGCCCCTCCACCAGCAGCGACGGCGGCGGCGGCGGCGGAGGGGGGGACGGCGTCGCCGGCGGCCGCGCTGCCGGGAGCGACTACGAGTCCGGCGACGACCGGCGCGATCCCCTCCCGCCTTATCGCTCGGATCGATACTCCGACGACGCCGGTACATTCTCCCTGCTCGCATCCGATAGCCTCTTCTTCCTCCTCGGTTGCCGTAGAACGGTTAACGATTGACGAGCGCGATCGATTCGCCGTTTTCGTCGCGACTTCATTCCTGTGAAGTGAAATCGAATGGATACTGTTTCTGGTTTAGGGGCTCGCGAATGATTCTTGATGTGAAATGTTGACGGGAGCGACGTCGCAATCCTTTAGAATAAGTATCCCGATGTCTCGTTGTTTAGCTGTCGTGATTCGACATGCTTAGCATGGCCCGCTTAGATCTCTAATTGCGTTGTTGTATGAAACCTGCGTATGAACTTTTAACTTTGTTTCTTCAGATGAAAAAGAAAATTTAGCTGGTTGTGTTTTCGGTGATACGTCGAGTTGCTGCCAAATGTTTGGTATAGAGTTAGGAGTGCTTGAGCTTTATACAATCAGGATGCAACTTGCTAAGGTAGAGCTTAGATTGATTCGACTGCTTGCTTTGTTTTTGATAATTGAGGTTTGCTGTGTGTGAAACTCGCTGAGAGTTGATATCTGTATCGCTTGAGTTGAAGAGTTGCTAGCTGTATCATTTGCAATTCCGTCTCTTCACGACCATTGTGGCCGAAGATGTCGTGTGCACTGGAAACCTCCAACCCGAGTGCCCCGCACTCGGAGTGGCTTATTATTTTCCTTACTCACCTGAGAATTGCATCACAGTTAGTGCTGTAATGTGCACGCATGTGAGGTGTGACCTTTGTGAAGATGGGAAAAAAAATCGAGGTTGTATGGAATTTGAAGTTTTTTTTTCTCAACTTTCTTGCTACAAGCTAAAATGTGATTAGAGTTTAATCTCCGTAAATTGGATTAGTCAATCTATTACCATGCTTTATCTACTCTCCTATGGATTATATTGTCTTCTTCCTTTTTATATGAGGATGATTGATGATGTTCTCACAGTCAACTTTTGAGTCCGAAAGATGCTACTAGCTGTATGTTACATCTTTTGCCATATTTCAATGTTGTCTTAAGATTTGCATTGTGTGCAAAGTCACAGTGATAAAAAGCTTGAAAGTCACTATTGTTTGCTGCCATGAAGAGCTTGCGCTAGTTCACAAAGCCGTGCTCCACCTTTTTTTAGTTGAACATTCATGCGTAACATGTGGTTTTAATAGATTTGTTAGTCTGAAGCGTTGAATAAACTCTGCTGTTGTCTGTCACAGCTTTGAATGTGCCTGCAAGAACTTTGGTCTTGATGAAGGCATTCCGGTGTGAGTTGGTTTTAAAAAGTCAGGGTTTTGGATTTTTGATGGTTAGTTATGTCTTTGGGTAACAAAAAGTTGGGATGGTTTGTGGCTGGTGAAAGTACTGGTTTTAGTAGAGTTATATATTGTGATGAAGGCTGCATTTAGGTAATATTTCGTGAAATTTATGGGATAAGAAAAGTGGCAGCAGTTTCAGTTCCGATATGAGGTTATCAGTTGGGATGTGCACATGATGATTTGCTCGGCAGCTGAACTTGGAATGTACTTACTACTATCATTGTGGTTAAAGTTCCTTGTACGTCATCTTATTATCAGTCTTTGGGTACACATACTGACTGGAGGGCTGTTTACTGTGCCTGGAGTTGGTTGATCAGGTTTCTACTCCCTTTTGTCAGAGACAGTTTGGTCACTTTCCATGTCATGAATTTGATGAAGGGGGTTCACGTGTTTTCCTGCATGAGGGATTGTTACATCTCAAAATGGTGTAGTTGGAAACTTGGTCCAGTATTTGGAGGTGGCTATATGGAATCTGATTCGACAATGGTGAATACCATTCAAGTTAAAATGTGGCATGGCTTGTTTGGTTGAACGATCTGTTAAGATTCTTTTTGTCCTTTTGGCGGGTGCTGGGTCAGTCAAATGGCCTTTGTTTCTTCAATTATTACTCAGCAAAATGCTGGAGGATGGGGAACATTGTCTCATGTCATTTGCAATGTCTTTGAAATGCTTTGTTGCCAATGAGGTTGGCAAGTGGTGAATTGGTTATGATTTTGGAGAAGACTACCCCTTACAAGAACATTTGCCCAGGATACCTTTTTAAAAGTCATGGAGAGGGACATTAATGGAATTCGTAAAGAAAAAGGGGTGACAATGGTATTTGCTCCAAAATTTTCTGATTGGAATGAATTGCATCATGCTCTAAGTTAACCGGAAACGTGGATTAAGCAGAAAATATATTTCATTGCTGTTTGGGATTTTTGTCAAATTTGTTGCACTCAATGGATGAGTTTTGACTGGAAGGGACTGGGTTCATACCAGTTGGTCTAGTTCGATGTAATGCCTGAGTAGCAGATTGTCATCTTGTGGTTCTTTCATGGGTTTACATCTGCTGCTCGTCGCAGGTGCGGTTCATCAGAAGGTTCTGGGGGGGTTTTGTTTGGATGATATCTTTGATTGGGTTGGTTTATTTTAGTCATGCTTTTTATTTTTCTTGTAGTCTGCAGATGTGGATGCTGATACGATCTTTGTTGTGGCTTGATGCTGTGATTATGTTAATGTTGCATTAATGGTTTGGGAGGTCTCTCATCCGCTTAGGGAAATATTAATTCACGGATGTAGTGGTTTGCATGGTAGATTTGAGGTACTTGAATCTAGGAAACTGTGGAATGTGTTTGGATCCTGAAGACTATAAGGGGCTTCCCTAATTGGTAAGAGCAGGTGATGTTGCTTGGATCGCATCTTCTGTGGTCAGTTTGTGTGTTACAGCGGGTGAAGTTCTTGAAAAGTAATGACTGCACCATCAATTGTAGATTCCATGCCCTGTCTCCCTTTTATCTGATTTTCATGATACGCGACCGGAGGAGCTGTCTTCACGGCCGATAGCAGTTTTCAAAAGTCAGTTCAGTTATTGGTTGACACTTGGCACTTCTGGCTTGTTTTTCCAGGATTTAGAATTCATGCAGGTTCTGTATCTCCTGCTCGTCATAGGAATGCAGAACGTCGTTATAGTCCAGATCTTGATCGTCCGCCCCGTGGCCGTGAATTTGTCAGCAGGAGGGAGCCTGGTAGGTTCCAAGACTCTCCTCCCCATTATGGCAGAGGAAGGGGCGGTGGTAGGCCCTATGGCAGGGGTTTTGATGGTCCTGGATTGGGTCCTCGGCCATTCAGAGGTGAAGCTGTAGCTAGAAACAATCCTAATGTGCGACCAAGGGAAGGGGATTGGTACTGTGCAGATCCTTCGTAAGTCGTGATACTAAATCTTTAGAATAGCTTTATGTTATTGTCCTTAAGGTTACTTACTTACTTAAAAAGGATTGTGAGGTGATATTTAGACATTTTCTTTATGATTTGTATTTGGAGAAGACTATCTTTGCAATCAATTTCAATTTTTTACAATTACCCGCTGTTGATTACAGGACTCAATTTCCTATTCCAAAAAGGTGTGATGCACTATGATCCTGAGAGTTTAATCTGATTTTGATCATCAATATGATAGCTTATGTGCATGATACACTGCAGGAGAATTCCTGGCTAGCTGTCCCCATTGCACCTCTCCAGCAAGCAATTTCCTATTTACTTTATGAGCATTGCTGCTCTTATCTTATGCTTGATATTACCAATCTGACTATCCATTGTATCTAACATCCAATCATCTTTTATTCTCTTAGATGTGGCAATCTGAATTTTGCAAGGCGAGATCACTGTAACAACTGCAACAGACCTCGCTCTGGACACAGGGGTAGCCCTCCTAGAAGGGCCTTCCTGGCCCCACCACCTCCATATGCTGCTTCGAGGCGTTTTCCTGGGCCCCCGTCACAGCGCTCACCTCCTAGGTCCATGAATGGGTACAGGTCTCCGCCTTGTTCATGGGCTCGGGATGGGCCTCGAGATTTTGGCCCCAGTGGTCTACCCCCTCCCAGGCATGAAGTTGGGTTCTCCGATGACTACATGCGAAGGGGACATGTGGACTATCCGGAAGATGATTATAGGGGAAGGAGCAGGTTTGACAGACCAATGCCGACTGACTGGGCCCCCAGAGACCGTGGAAGGGATAGCTTTGTAAGTGAAGGAAAAAGCTTTGACAGGCGACCACTATCACCACCTCTGCACCCACTGCCAATTCCTGCAAGTCATGACCGATGGGCACGTGACATCAGGGAGAGAAGCCGTTCGCCTTTTAGGGGTGCCCTCCCACCAAAAGATTATCGTCGGGATCTCTACATGGAGAGAGGACGAGATGACCGCCATGGCCTGGGTAGAGAGAGGATTGGCGATCCTTACTAGCTGAGACACGATTTGCTGCTATGAGTCCGATTTTTGCGGGCTTGGAGGTAATTGTGTAAAGGATGTTGAAGGCCGTAGGGATGATGGATCTAGAGTTGTACTGTTTGCGATGGAGCATTTATGGTTTCATAGTGCCTGTGTGTATGAGTTTAGGTCAAAACTTACACAATTGTTTGTGTGGTCTGCTTTGCTGTGACTGGTTATTCAAATGGAACTTGCGGAGACTTTTCTCTCCAGCAGCAGGTTACTTGGAGATGCTTCATGGCTTTTTATCAGGTGAATGCTCCTATACATGAAGGTCCGAATCCGTCTTTACAATGCCTCTTGACCGTTTGAAATGACGGCGAAAAATTCGAGCAATCAAGTTAAAGCAGCTTTGCGTTGGAGAGTTAACGTGAACATTTTGAATTGCCACTGGTTTTTTCTCGGTGATTGGATACAATTTATCCCGGAATGGAATTGTGATTCCATCTCCCCTTCCCATCTCTGTTGTTTGTTTTCTCTTCCTTCCTTTTCATAGAAGGAATGAGCATTTTGGGCACAGGGAGTTGGAAAATTGCTCATCCCTTTGCAACAGAGGCATCGAGTTAGAATTCGAGTGGTATTGCCAAAAACATGAGACTTGTCTTCCTCCTTCGATGACTAGACGAATAGAGTTGGAGTCTTCGCACTACTTTCTCGATTGTAATTTGGTTAATCAAATTGAATCCGAAAAGGTCTTTTTGACGCGAGCTACTTTTTTCTTCGCCCAATATTCCTAATGTCGAAGCAAAATCTCATAGCCTAAGCTTCTATTATGAAAGTTTGGCGATGAATGGATAATCGTCTGAACATAATTTCAAAAGCGAGCTTCGACACGAGCAGAACAAATGACGACCCATTACCTCGCGCGTCTATGTTTGAGCTGCTGATACACTTACCGCTCGACAAACACTACTGGGACGGCACATCTGTGGCGTAAATGTTCACAAAATCTCATGAAATCACCGAGTTATGATCTTCACAAATGTATCCCTCGCGTGCGAAGAACATGTTTCGACGGGAAATCTGATTTTAGTATACAGCGGGACAGAGGTTAGGGCAAAATCGACACCCATTTAACATTAGTGGCCATCTCAAATATCGCGTCTGCATGACTGTGGTGATACGAGATGAAATCCGCTTTCATGGGGGTCATTTCGTGATTTTTGCTATCTCAAGGGACCAGTTTTCGAATTTAACTCTCGGATCGGGTGCTGGCCCGTAGTACCGAAGTCTTCACCCCCGGTCAACAATTTCTGAGGCATTTCAACATTTAGCGCCAATTTATTTTTTCGTTATTTATTTCTTTTTCTTTTTTTTTTTCCGGTTTCACTCTTTTTAACTGGACCGGACGCACACGAACCGAAAGGCTCGGCCAATGAGGTCTCGCCACGTGGGGGCCATCCGAGCTCCAGCCAAGCCAACGAATCTGGAGGGCTTTCGATCATCGCGCTCTCAATTCAGTGCTCCGGGCGGGGGTGGGGGAAGGGGATCGCACGGTCCACGACCGAAGCCTGCGTACCCTTCCATGAATTCCGACCGTCGATCCAGGTCCCCACGGTTTCCTCCGTCGGATGAGCCCGCGACGCGCATCGGGCCGTCCAATAATCGCGAAATTGAAAGTTGAAAACCCCGGGAGAGAGAGGGATAAATTAGGGTTTTGTCGGGGTTTCCATTTCAGAACAGACCACCTACAGGGAGGGCACGAAAAAATGGCGTCCGGGAAGCGGCCCCGCTTCAGCCGCCTCTCCGAATCGCCTCCCGACAGCCACGGCGGTGGCGGAGGTGGCATCGCCGCCGTCCGAGCTGCTGGGAGCGGCTCGGGTGCAGACCGTGGCGATCGTCTCCATCTCTCAATGGCGTCCGGCAAGTTTTTCCGCGTCAGCCGCCTCTCCGAATCGCCTCCCCACGGCCACGGCGGTGGCGGAGTTGGCGTCACCGGTGGCCGAGCTGCTGGGACCGGCTCCGGCGAAGGCCGTGGCGATCGTCTCGATCGCTCGGACCAAATCGCTCGTGGCGGTACTTTTCCTTGTTCATCCAATCGCTTTGGTTGCTTTAGAATGGTTAATACTTATCAAGCACGTTTGGTTCGATTTTTTTCCTACCTTAGTTTCTGTAAATGTGAAATTGAATCGGTACCGTTCGGTCCAGATCCTTACCGTCTGCTGCCTGGCCATGGATTTGGCCTCGAGAAGGAGAAATCTGCCGATTGTCATGATGGATGTGTTCCTAGAGAAGTGCATGAACGCCTTTTGTAAGTCACGATGCAACCTTCAGATTAGCTTGATGTTGTCTTCATAGGCGAGAGCACCTTTACTCTTTTAAGTCTGATCTGAAACAGAAAACGCCTACGAGAGCTTGGAGATGAATTCTTGGCCTACTGCGGAGACAGCCCCTACGTTTGTTCCACCCCTGCAGAGGCTGCAATGACCCGGAAGGCCACTAAAGTCCTTCACACACCTCGCAGCATCGTTTCCCCTGGTGCTTTTCCCCTCTTCGGATTGTTCGGTTTTAGTGATTATCGAAAACAATCAATTCGCCTTGTTATTGCACCATAATTTCTGTACATGTGAAATCGAATAGATGCTGTTTCGGGTTTTAGGGGCTCACGAATAATTCTTATGTAAAGTGTTGATGCGAGCAACCTCTGTCTACTCTCCATAGACCATTTGTGTTCTTCCTTTTTACCTAATGAGGTCATCTTTTGTCTCCAAATTATGCTACTAGCTGCATGTCAATATGCTTTTGCCATATTTCAATGTCGTCTGAGATTTGCATTATTCTCATGTGGTTTTGAATAGATTTTTAATCTGAAGCGCTAAATAAGCTATGCCGTCCGTCACGGCTTTGAATTTGCCTGCAAGAACTTTGGTCTTGATGAAAACATTCCGGCGTGAGTTGGTTTTGAAAAGTCAGGGTTTTGGATTTTTTACTCTTTGGGTGACAAAAGTTTGAAATGGTCTGCCTGATGGAAGTAGTGGTTTTAATAGAGCTATATAGAAATTTCTGGCTTGTTTTTCTGGTTCTAGCAGATCGTAGCAAAGCAGAACAGCACGAACTGCTATATGGCAGTCCATTGTCAAGTCGCTGGGCCCGCAAATCCGGCGGCGGGAGGGAGCCTGTTGATAGGTTCCAAGAAGAGTTTTATTCCCATTCTGGTCTGGGAAAGGGTGGATCGAGTTCACAGCCATTCAGAGGCGAAGCGGTGGCTAGGAGCAGCCCTAAGTTGCGACAAGGAGAAAGGGATTGGCTCTGTTCGTAAGTCCTGATGCTAAATCTTTGGAATAGCCATATGTTGTTGTCTTTAAGTTTACTTATTTGTTTAAAAAGGATTGTGAGGCAATATTGATGTTGTGTCTTAACATCCGATCATCTTTTAATCTCTTAGATGTGGCTTCAGTAACTTTGCGTGGAGGCTTCACTGTCGCGACTGCCAGGGACCTCACCCTGAGCACATGTCTGGCAGCAGAAAGGGCTGTTCATTTCCATATGCCCTCCCACCAAAAGATGACCGCCATGGCCTGGGTAGAGAGAGGACTGGCGATCCTTACTAGCCGAGACACGATTTGCTGCTGCTATGAGTCCGATTTTTGCAGGCTTGGAGGTAATTGTGTAAAGGATGTTGAAGGCTGTAGGGACGGTGGAGCTAGAGTTGTACTGTTTTGCGATGGAGCATTTATGGTTTCATAGTTAGTGCCTGTGTGTGTGTGAGTTTAGGTCAAAACTAATACAATTGTTTGTGTGGTCTGCTTTGCTATGACTGGTTTATTCAAATGGAACTTGCGGAGACTTTTTCTCTCCTGCGGCGGGTTACTTGGAGATGCTTCATGGCTTTTTATCAGGTGAATGCTCCTATCCATGAAGGTCCGAGTCCGTCTTTACAATGCCTATCGACTGTTTGAAATGACGGCAAAAAATTCGAGCAATCAAGTTAAAGCAGCTTTGCGTCGGAGAGTTAACATGAACATTTTGAATTGCCACTGGTTTTCTCTCGGTGATTGGATGCAATTTATCTCGGAACGGAATTGCGATTCCATTTCCCTTTCCCATCTCTGTTGTTTGTTCGTTCGTCCTTCCTTTTCATGGTAGGAATGAGCATTTTGGGCACACGGAGTTGGAAAATTGCTCATCCCTTTGCGGAGGCATCGAGTTAGAGTTTGAGTGGTGTTGCCAAAAACATGTGATTATCTGAATGTAATTTGATAAACGAGCTTTGACATGAGTAGAACAAATGACAACCTATTACCTCACGCGTCTATGTTTGAGCCATTGATATGCTTACAGCTTGAGAAACACCATTGGGATAGCACATTTGTGGCGTTAATGGTTCACAAAATCTGACGAAATCACCGAGCATTTCATTCACTCGATTGGGTGAGGCCGAGCTATGTCCTTCACAAGTGCATCCCTTGCGTGTGGAGCACCTGCTTCGATGGAAAATCGGATTCTAGCATACGGCGGGACATAGCTCGGGGTAAATCGATACCCATTTAACAGTAGTGGCTGCTTAAATTAGTTGCTGCTTAAATATTGGCTGATGTATTTCGGCTATTGAGTCCACGTAAAAAAGAACATCCTGCAGAATTGGAACTTCTGACATACACCTGTTTAACATTCACAGCGAATCTATTGCATTCATCTCAGAAGTTTCACTTTTTCACAGTTTAAGAGGTACATGAACTTTTTGTAGAAGCTGTTTGCAGGCTTAGTTAAGTGTCAATTAGGTATAGGCTGTGGGCCAAACACAGATATCAGTAGATTATGCTAATGTGGGATGTGTTCTTCGGGATAAACAACAGGATGGAACTTTAAAATACTTTTCTAGTTCATTGCTTTGATAGGAAAGTTATGGAGACATGCTAGTTGATCTTTTTGAGTATCTTTGATGGGAAGCATGTTGATTTAATTCAGCATTTAGAGTCTATTATTCAACTTGGGCCAAAGGGATAGAGGGAAGACCCCTATATTTTGACCACAATTTGTCTCTGTGTTAATTATCTGTTAATTGATGGTGTCATTTGCTTTTACCATGGCATAGTATTTATCATTAGATGCTCACATTAGGCATCGCTCAACGGCCCACCCCTGTCTAAGATTTTGATGATGTAGTTATTAATTCCCAATTTATATGTCTTTTCTTTGAAAAATTCCTAATTAGGTGCAAGTTTAGCGTGCATAGCTCAGTTGTTCAATAAAAATGTGCACATAATCACTCCAGGCCATATTTGGTACATGAATGGAGGTCATAATGGAATCAAGATTCTGGATTTCGTTCCTTTCCTTATGTTTGGAGAGCAAACTTTCATTGGAATGGGTGTTCCCATTGGAATACCCCTTTTTCACTGATTCACACGAGGAAGGAATTCCAATTCCTGTCCCCTCGTAAAGACACATGTTATGTTTTTTTTCCAGGTGTGCCCCCCTTTTTTCTCTCGTACTGCTTCTTGAGGAAATATTCGACATTTGACTCTAATCCTCTTTTGGATTCCCACATTCTTTTAATACAACCAAACATAAGAATATGAACAGCGGTTCCATTCCATGCCTCATTTGGTTTCCATTTCCTTTCCTTTCTTCCTACCATACATGCCGTTAGAGTGGGGAAGCTTCTTTGCCTTGTGCAGTGGTAAGGATTGGGTTGCATGGTGAACATGAGTGTCTTTCTGAACACTTATAAAATGATGTGAAGTTCAGGTGATTATCTCCGGATCAGACCTCTCAAAATGTGATATAGGTTCGGTAGATATATTGTGAAGCATAATAATATACTGTGTAATCCATATCTGGGATCTGTTAATAACCACGTCTTCCACATAATGATGGTGAGAATCTATTTGAAGATCACTGTTTGTACAAAATGAAATTTGTTGGTTTTACTCAGACAAAGAATGTATTCTGGGTCGCCAGACTGAGTGTAAAGTCATTGGTAAGTATGGTCCAAACATGTTGTATTTGTAGATCAATAAATTACCTTGAAACGGTCAAAGCATGTTGTGTAAAATGCGGTTTTTTGGAATGAGGCAGTTCATTTGTTGATAATTGCGGGGCCATAATGCAATTTTCCCTTTTCGTAGCGTATGCTTCCAAGCCCTATAGCGTGAATCGGGAATAGGGAAAAAAGAAAAAACTGGTACGGACACTGTTGATTCGGCATCAAAGAAAGGGAGAAAGAATTTAAATTGGACGCGCGGTCTTCCTTCGCTAATTTGGTAATAAATGCTTTCGAAAAATGAATGCAAAATCCGAAAAGCCTTTGAAGTGAACGGTGTTTTGAAATATTCCCGAAGTGGAAGCAAAATTCTCATAACCTAAGTTTCTATTGTGAAAGTTTGGCAACGAATAGATAATCATGGCATGCCAGCGCTGACGCAGACAATTTTTGTAACTTTCTTTTATAAATTTTATGAATTTTTTCTCCTCCTTTTCTTCTTTTTTTTTTTCCTTTTTTCCTTTGTTTCTTTTTCTCTCCACCAGTGAGGGCGTTGACGCGCTCACTGGACCGGGGGAGGGGGCCTCGCCAACGGAGGAAAAAAATGAAAAAGAAAAGAAAAGAAAAGAAAAAGGTAAAAGGAGAAAAAGAAAGAAAAAGAAGAAAAAGTTCAGCAAATGAAAAATTGTCAAAATTGTTAAGCGATTTTCTACCAAATTTTGCTGAAAGGATTAAATTGATAAATCATCAAAAGATTTAAGATTAAATTAATACTATCGAAATATTTATGACTAAATTGATTTAAGATTTAAGATTAAATTGATAATACTATTGATAAATTAATGTTTATGACTAAATTAACAAATTATCAAAATATTTAGAACTAAACTTATCAAATTAATATATTTAGAATTGAATGGTACAGTCATAGGTTTATGATTTTTTGTTTTTTTGGTAGTTTCCTGTTACCATAAGAAAAGACAAGTGAGGCACGAACGCCGAAAATTCCGTGCATTCATTATCGTGACATTGAACGGGTCAAAGTACGATGTAGATGATGTTCTCTTGTGGGGACATCATGGCTTTATCGTGTAATTTTCCAAGTCAAACAAGTCTTCTCTGCTCGGCAAACGTATTGTGGGGAAGGGGGGAGGGGAATGTGGAAAGCATGGAAGTCAACAATCCTTTTACGCAATGACAAGATTGCGTTATTGCTTCAAAATATCTGAATTTTTACGAGTGACCCAAATCGAAGTGGGAGGGAATTTCCGCGGTTTATTAATCGACTATATGTCGCTTTGGCTCTGCATATTATTATGGATTTTGTTAATGAGTATCCCCCGAGGCACTTATTTCATACCCCATTCAAGGAAAGTCTATAATGTCCAAGGTGGTGAGAAGGTTTGCTCCCGAGGTCCCTTAGCCTAGCGGAAGGTTAGCGTTGTGCGGAAGTAACACCGTACGTGCCATAAAATAGAGAGGCTGTGGGAAGAGGAACATGCAATTTCAGTGGACCCGGGTGTGAGGTGGTAGGTGAGGAAATTGAATTGATGGGGGTTATTTATACCGAGATGATCAAAAGAATAGGGAATCGACGGTAGATAAATTGCTAGCTATTAAGGAGACGGGTCACTAATGGACCGTCGCATGTTAGGAGGACACTAGCAGACACCATATTCACTAGAAAGGGTTACGGAATAGGCAGGACCATCCTTGACGAGCCTCACTAGAGCCCTTTAAGGCAAAACTCTCTAAGACATCCCATGCATATATTAATGATCGATAATCCCGTCACCCATCCTAAGTCGCTCTTGCATTGAGCAATGCTTACGTGGAATAAATCTATAACAAATCTCTAATAATGGTAGCTGTGAGTAAATTCACGAAATTATATGGAGGAATAATATACTTATTCTTCACAAATTTGAAAGGACAAATATACACATCTACAATGCAATGTTTTTTTTTGTGTTTGTTATTGTGCAATAAAAACATCAAAAGTCGAAACATTTAATAAGTATGTTTAACAAGTATCTGAAGAGCACTCGTTAACAAAATCCATATTTTACCAAAGAATGCTTAAAGTAGCCGTCAATTGGATTTTCAAGAAGTTCCTTTTAGGTTAGGATGAATATAATGACTTTTCAAGTCAATAAAACCTTGTTGGTTATTGGGAAAACGACATGAATGAGACGCACACTTTGCGGCGAGTGGTATTTAGGTAGTTTACTTTGTTGGTACTAGCAATTTTCTAATAAAATATCGTTACCAGAGATATCATCCTTCAACCTTCCCACTCTACCAAGATTGATGGCGTTTCTAAGAAGAAGAAGATCCATAGTTTCTATTTTTGCATCGATGCAAGAAATTACTCTCTTCTGCGAAATGTGAACGCGGTCTCTCAGCTAGGCTAACGAAGAACTCGCGACACGACTCATTAGGAAATGGCAACAATGATTGAGGATGTCGGACTGATCTTAGCACATGCGCTCCTTCATATGGGGCCTCGATAAGTAAAATATGCGCCTCGTTTTTAAGCCCTTGAGCGACAATTTTTCGCGAATCTAATTCACACTAACCGCTGGAGCGATCACGTGGGGTTTCATTCGATCCGATAGTTATATCTAATTATTCCCAATTCAGCCCCGCGTCCAAGATGATAAATCAAACAAGAACGATAAAAAAAGAAGAAGCTTCCTCCTTACTGTAGTCAAAGGTAGACAAGCCGCGGGTGCGTGCTGCCATTGGTGGCTGACCGAATCTAACGTGGCCAATCCGACATCATCCGCCCTCTGTCCGAATCAAACACTTGCGCGCGCACTCACACGATCAACGATCTCTCCCGAGGAGAGGGAGAGAGAGAGTTGCAGAAAATTCTGCGCTTTTGATGATGACGGAGGACATCTGACACCAGCTCGTCCGCCTGTGCTGAAGAAGAACCGATCCTTCCTCCCTTCCTTCTTTGCTTTCACACACTCTTCTCTTTCTCTATCTCTTTCCCCATGATCATTTGCTCTTTCTGGTTTTGATTCCTTCTGAGTTGTTGTCGAAGTCGTCGGAAACGTCACGGGAACAAGAAAATGTCAGCGCCATATCCGGATGGCCCGCTTGAGCACTCTCATCCCGCGCCGCCGCCGCCGCCGCCGCCTACCCCTTCCCTGTCGCTGGACTGGCCGCCCTCTCCCTCTCCTCCTCCGCCTTCTCCTTCAGATGCCCCTCCAGCTCCAGCTCCCAGCGGCTCCCAGAAAGCCTCATCGAGCTCCTTGGCAACTGGTCTAGGGGTGGGGGTTGCAATTGGCGGAGCGGCAGTGCTCGCAGTGTTGGCTGTGTTGTTCATATTCGGGAGGAAGAAGAGGAGGAGAGACCAGGGTGCACGGCCACCTACTATTCCGCCTGTATTTAGCTCGCGTCCACCAAATTCGCCCGTCGGCAGCACAGTGCCACCACCATTCATGAGCAGCAGTGGAGGTTCAGGCTCCACTTCAGGCCCCGAAAATCCATATCCTCCTCCATCGCCGGGCATTGGATTAAATTTCTCCAAGAGCGAATTCACGTTCGAGGAGTTAAGGATGGCCGCAAATGGCTTCTCGGACTCGAACCTTCTCGGACAGGGCGGTTTCGGTTATGTGCACAAGGGGGTCCTTCCAAATGGGAAGGAGGTCGCGGTGAAGCAGCTTAAGCCTGGGAGACACCAAGGAGAGCGCGAGTTCCAGGCCGAGGTGGAAATAATCAGCCGAGTACATCACAAGCACTTGGTCTCCTTGGTTGGATTCTGCACAACGGGGTCTGAGAGACTGCTCGTTTACGAGTTTGTCCCGAACAATACCTTGCAGTTCCACTTGCATGGTATGTGCATGTCGTAGCATCTCACGTTCTGATTGATCGTTATGATGCCGTGTACTATTTTGCTTACCTGAATTAGCACTCTTCTTATGCTTTGCATGGCGAGTTATATCCAGAGATTGAATAACGAGCCCCTGTGGTCACGTCGATGTAGAATGTCTAATTGTCATAAGCAATGCAATATAAGTGAAGCTGTTTCGAAAATGCATAAATGTGTTTGCGTATTGGCAAATTGACATTTTGATTCCAGTCAATGCTCTTGCTAAAGAGGATCCGATAGAAGTAAATGGCCTTGCTGCAGGAAAAGATGGACCAACCATGGATTGGACGATAAGACTGAGAATCGCTTTAGGATCTGCCAAGGGACTTGCCTATCTTCATGAGGACTGTGAGCCGCTTTCTCATCTTTGTGAACGATCACTTTAGTACAGAGAAAAGGCGATTATTTGCTTAATGATGTGGGAGTTTATTCTGTTTTGCAGGTCATCCTAGGATCATTCATCGTGATATCAAGGCAGGTAACATCTTGCTGGATTCCAATTTTGAGGCTAAGGTGAGAATCGTGCGCTAAACCCTATAATCTCAAACGCCCTTAAGAAGATGGTCAATTTTTCTGTATAAAAATAAAAAGTCATATCTAGAAGTTGAATACGAATACGGCTTCACAGGTTGCTGATTTCGGACCTGCGAAGTTCTCTTCAGATGTCCACACCCACATTTCTACAAGAGTGATGGGAACGATATAATAGGGTAAGATTTTTGTAGCTGGACATTTTATTGCTCCGATAATCGTTCGGCTTTCGAAAGTTACCCTTTTCTTGCCACTTCGTCCCACTAAATCATATTCTTGATTGTCTGTTTCATCTGGATTAGCGCAATTCATGTGACAGTGCCACCTCATGCCCTCATAAATGGCAATGGATGTATTAAAAATTGGGTTCTTCTGTTGTCTCTTGACCATTACGAATTTACACAGATATAGGATCATATTGAGATAGTGTCAGGGACATTATCCAGTGCTTTTTGCACGGGACTGTAGTCCTAGCGATGAAAAAAAGAAGAGGGTTTACATTTCTTGCAACTTGCAGCTATGTCGCTCCAGAATATGCATCGAGTGGACACCTCACAGATAAATCAGATTGTCTTCTCCTTTGGAATGATGCTTCTGGAGTTGATCACGGGACGCAAACCGGTGGACACAACTACTGACATGCACGGGAGCTTGGCTGACTGGGTAAGTAGCGGATTGTCTCAGGCAGTCTTTCGCAGCATGGACATATATATCGTAGAAGGTCTTTGAGCGTTGAAATGGGAAAAAAAATGTTATGAAAGAATGTGGATGCCCTCTAGTTTTTACTAATGCACATTGCACACTGCTTTTCCTTTATATAATCTATTATTTCGCGGAACATGTTGCAAGAGACATGACCCTGTCGTTGTTATGTGTTGCCTGACAGACACGCATCTCATTTAGCAAAGGCCTGGTAGTTTTCCTCTGTATCAGCAGTTTCCCATAGCTAAAATTACAACATGACTGGAGTTTTCAGTCTTAACCTTTGTTTTCATGGAAGTTGATCCAATAGGTTCAGTGTCAAGAAGTCGTGGAATTAATATATTTTAGGACAATATTCTTGTGTAATTACAGGCAAGGCCCCAGTTGACGCGAGCTCTGGCTGATGTAAACTTCGACTCTTTGGTAGATCCAAGTACGGACATTGTTGATTCAGCATCAAAGAAAGGGAGAAAGAATTTAAATTGGACGCGCGGTCTTCCTTCGCTAATTTGGTAATAAATGCATCCGAAAATGAATGCAAAATCCGAAAAGCCTTTGAAGTGAACGATGTTTTGAAATATTCCCGAAGTGGAAGCAAAATTCTAATAACCTAAGTTTCTATTATGAAAGTTTGGCAACGAATAGATAATCATCCGAATATAATGAAAAACGGGGCTATTTTCATAAACGAGCTTTGACACGAACAGAACAAAGGATGACCTATTACCTCATGCGTCAACATTTTCGGTTCATGAAATCACCAAGCATTTCATTCACTCGATTGGGTGAAGATGTACCAACGAGAGAAGTTCACTTTTTATCGATCCTTTGTCTCGGAGAACACGAGGATGATGAAGCGGAGAACCGGCCCGATCTCTTGTTCTCGGCCATGTGCTTGCAAACGGACTTCTGGACCTCTTCCTTCAGTTCCATGAAACGCATCTGTTTACTTGTCTTCTCTTCACCTATGCCCTCTTCAGGGAAGAAATCGCCGGGGAACCTCATCCAGAAAGTTGTCGAGAACACCCGAGCAATGAGGGAAATAGCGGCGACCATTGAAGCCAATGCTCAAAGGGATCAAAGTCATTCGTGCACAGTCAGGAATATCCGATATGCGAGCTTTAACGAGTATGAATCCCAGAACAAGTAATAAGCTCTTGAGGGCAAAAAAAGGCAATTGACGAAATTTCATTATACGAAGTTGTCTTTCCGGAAATGCTGAAAGGCCATGGCAGGTGAGCTTGTCTTGGGCTTTCAGCCTTGTCAAGAGCTGGCCGAAGGAGTTCCAAGAAAACTCGTCATCCATCCCAAATTTGCCCTAAGGGCCTTTGCAGGCCCAAAGCCCGTTTGGGAGTCTGAACCGTAGTATAGTATATATCTTACGGTTCCGTTAGGGTTTCGATTTCAGAACAGACCACCAACAGGGGCAATAACAGGGCACGAATCAACATGGCGTCCGGCAAGCGGCCCCCCTTCAGCAGCCTCTCCGAATCGCCCCCCCACAGCCACGGCGGTGGCGGAGATGGCATCACCGGTGGCCGAGCTGCTGGGAGCGGCTCCGGTCGTCTCAATCGCTCAGACCAAATCGCTCGTCGCGGTACTTTTACGATTGGTTCGATTTTTTTCCTACCTTAGTTTCTGTAAATGTGAAATTGAATCGGTACCGTTCGGTCCAGATCCTTACCCTCTGCTGCCTGGCCATGGATTTGGCTTCAAGAAGGAGAAATCTGCCGATTGTCATGATGGATGTGTTCCTAAAGAAGTGCATGAACGCCTTTTGTAAGTCGCGATGCAATCTTCAGATTAGCTTGACTTTATCTTCATTAAAGTTTACTCTTTTAAGTCTCTGATCTGAAACAGAGAATGCCTACTGGAAATTGAAGACTTTATGGCCGACCTCCGAGACAGCTGCAAGCGCAACGTTTCTTGCACGAGTGGTAGGATCTTTTCCCCTGGTACTTTTCCCTTCTCCATGCGATAGGCTTGTTTTGTTCGGTTGCCTTAGAATGGTTAGCGATTATCGAAAACGATCAATTCGCCTTTTTATCGCGCCTTAATTTCTGTACACGTGAAATCGAATAGATACTGTTTCGGGTTTTAGGGCCTCGCGAATAATTCTTATGTAAAGTGTTGACGCGAGCAACATCTGTCTACTCTCCATAGACCATCTGTGTTCTTCCTTTTTGCCTAATGAGGTCATCTTTTGTCTCCGAATCATGCTACTAGCTGCATGCCCATGATGGTTTTGCCATATTTCAATGTCGTCTGAGATTTGCGTTATTCTCGTGTGGTTTTGAATAGATTTTTAATCTGAAGCGCTAAATAAGCTATGCCGTCCGTCACAGCTTTGAATTTGCCTGCAAGAACTTTGGTCTTGATGAAAACATTCCGGTCTGAGTTGGTTTTGAAAGGTCAGGGTTTTGGATTTTTTACTCTTTGGGTGACAAAAGTTTGAAATGGTCTGCCTGATGGAAGTAGTGGTTTTAATAGAGCTATAATCCTCCAGAAATTTCTGGCTTGTTTTTCCATATCTTTCTCTTTCTCTAGCAGATCGTAGCATAGGAGAACAGCACGAACTGCTATACGGCAGTGCATTGTCATTGTCATATCACTGGGGCTGCAAATCTGGCGGCGGGAGGGAGCCTGCTGGTAGGTTTCCATATGCTTCTGCGAGTAGTTATGCTGGGCCTATGGCAGATTTTCGAGCACCACCAGTCCCGCCGAGCCATGCCCCGAGGGCACGTGACATCAGGAAGAGGAGCCCGAGGGCACGTGACATCAGGAAGAGGAGCCCCTCGTCTACTAGGGGTGCCCTTCCCCCAAAAGACTATGGCGGGGATCTCCAAATGAAGAGGGGACGAGATGATCGACATGGCCCCGTGTAGAGAGGGAAATAAGGGCGGAGCTCGAATTACCTGGAGCATTTATAATTTTATAGTGCCTGTATGGATGAGGTAAGGTTGAAATTTGGAGGATTGCTTGTGTGATCCGCTTGCCTGAACCTCACTAATTAAGTTTTTTGAACTGTCACCTAGAAAGTGAGAAAAAGTTTGGATGGCTTGCCTAAACATGAGATTGTTCGATTCGAGCCAGTTTCATCATCATCATGCAGTAATATTGATGCGAAGTCTGTAAATATCCACTTTGGAATGACGCCGTTCGCTTGATGGTAATTGCGGGGGCACAATGCAATTTTCCCTTTTCGTAGCGTGTGCTTCCAAACCCTGTAGCGTGAATTGGGAATAGGGAAAAAAGAAAAAAACGGGTACGGACATTGTTGATTCGGCATCAAAGGAAGGGAGAAAGAATTTAAAGTGGACGCGCGGTCGTCCTTCGATAATTTGGTAATAAATGCATCCGAAAATGAATGTAAAATCCGAAAAGCCTTTGAAGTGAACGATGTTTTGAAGTAATCCTGAAGGGGAAGCAAAATTCTCATAACCTTAAGTTTCTATTGTGAAAGTTTGGCGATGAATGGATAATCATATGAATATAATGAAAAACGGGGCTAATTTCATAAACGAGCTTTGACACGAACGGAACAAAGGATGACCTATTACCTCACGCGTCTACATTTTCAGCCAACGATCGAAAGCGTACTTTTCACCGCTCGAGAAACACCGCTTGGGACGGCACATTAGGCACGTAAATGTTCACGGTATCACCGAACATTTCATTCACTCAATCGGGTGAAGCCAAGCAATGCCCTTCGCAGATGTGTCCCTCACAAGCGAAGAACATGCTTGGACGGAAAAGCGTATTCTAGTATACGGCAGGACATGGCTTGGGGCAAATCGACACGCATTTAACATTAGGGGCAATATGAGATTTCGCGTCTACGCGAAGGGTGGTGAAACGAGACGAAATCCGCTTTCCGTGGGTCATTTTGTGATTCTTGCTATCACCACCTCTGCACCCACCTCCAATTGCTGCGAGTCATGACCGATGGGCACGCGACATCAGGGAGAGGAGCCGTTCGCCTATTAGGGCTGCCCTCCCGCCAAAAGATTGTCGTCGGGATATCTACATGGAGAGGGGACGAGATGACCGCCATGGCCTGGGTAGAGAGAGGATTGGCGATCCTTACTAGCTGAGACACGATTTGCTGCTATGAGTCCGATTTTTGCAGGCTTGGAGGTAATTGTGTAAAGGATGTTGAAGGCTGTAGGGATGGTGGAGCTACAGTTGTACTGTTTTGCGATGGATCGATACTCCGACGACGCCGGTACATTCTCCCTGCTCGCATCCGATAGCCTCTTCTTCCTCCTCGGTTGCCGTAGAACGGTTAACGATTGACGAGCGCGATCGATTCGCCGTTTTCGTCGCGACTTCATTCCTGTGAAGTGAAATCGAATGGATACTGTTTCTGGTTTAGGGGATCGCGAATGATTCTTGATGTGAAATGTTGACGCGAGCGACGTCGCAATCCTTTAGAATAAGTATCCCGATGTCTCGTTGTTTAGCTGTCGTGATTCGACATGCTTAGCATGGCTCGCTTAGATCTCTAATTGCGTTGTTGTATGAAACCTGCGCATGAACTTTTAACTTTGTTTCTTCAGATGAAAAAGAAAATTTAGCTGGTTGTGTTTTCGGCGATACGTCGAGTTGCTGCCAAATGTTTGGTATAGAGTTAGGAGTGCTTGAGCTTTATACAATCAGGATGCAACTTGCTAAGGTAGAGCTTAGATTGATTCGACCGCTTGCTTTGTTTTTGATAATTGAGGTTCGTTGTGTGTGAAACTCGCTGAGAGTTGATATCTGTATGGCTTGAGTCGAAGAGTTGCTAGCTGTATCATTAGCAATTCCGTCTATTCTCGACCATTGTGGCCGAAGATGTCGTGTGCACTGGAAACCTCCAACCCGAGTGCCCCGCACTCGGAGTGGCTTATTATTTTCCTTACTCACCTGAGAATTGCATCACAGTTAGTGCTGTAATGTGCACGCATGTGAGGTGTGACCTTTGTGAAGATGGGAAAAAAAATCGAGGTTGTATGGAATTTGAAGTTTTTTTTTCTCAACTTTCTTGCTACTTGCTAAAATGTGATTAGAGTTTCATCTCCGTAAATCGGATTAGTCAATCTATTACCATGCTTTATCTACTCTCCTATGGATTATACTGTCTTCTTCGTTTTTATATGAGGATGATTGATGATGTTCTCACAGTCAACTTTTGAGTCCGAAAGATGCTACTAGCTGTATGTTACATCTTTTGCCATATTTCAATGTTGTCTTAAGATTTGCATTGTGTGCAAAGTCACAGTGATAAAAAGCTTGAAAGTCACTATTGCTTGCTGCCATGAAGAGCTTGCGCTAGTTCACGAAGCCGTGCTCCACCTTTTTTTAGTTGAACATTCATGCGTAACATGTGGTTTTAATAGATTTGTTAGTCTGAAGCGTTGAATAAACTCTGCTGTTGTCTGTCACAGCTTTGAATGTGCCTGCAAGAACTTTGGTCTTGATGAAGGCATTCCGGTGTGAGTTGGTTTTAAAAAGTCAGGGTTTTGGATTTTTGATGGTTAGTTATGTCTTTGGGTAACAAAAGGTTGGGATGGTTTGTGGCTGGTGAAAGTACTGGTTTTAGTAGAGTTATATATTGTGACGAAGGCTGCATTTAGGTAATATTTCGTGAAATTTATGGGATAAGAAAAGTGGCAGCAGTTTCAGTTCCGATATGAGGTTATCAGTTGGGATGTGCACATGATGATTTGCTCGGCAGCTGAACTTGGAATGTACTTACTACTATCATTGTGGTTAAAGTTCCTTGTACGTCATCTTATTATCAGTCTTTGGGTACACATACTGACTGGAGGGCTGTTTACCGTGCCTGGAGTTGGTTGATCAGGTTTCTACTCCCTTTTGTCAGAGACAGTTTGGTCACTTTCCATGTAATGAATTTGATGAAGGGGGTTCACGTGTTTTCCTGCATGAGGGATTGTTACATCTCAAAATGGTGTAGTTGGAAACTTGGTCCAGTATTTGGAGGTGGCTATATGGAATCTGATTCGACAATGGTGAATACCATTCAAGTTAAAATGTGGCATGGCTTGTTTGGTTGAACGATCTGTTAAGATTCTTTTTGTCCTTTGTTTCTTCAATTATTACTCAGTAAAATGCTGGAGGATGGGGAACATTGTCTCATGTCCTTTGCAATGTCTTTGAAATGCTTTGTTGCCAATGAGGTTGGCAAGTGGTGAATTGGTAATGATTTTGGAGAAGACTACCCCTTACAAGAACATTTGCCCAGGATACCTTTTTAAAAGTCATGGAGAGGGACATTAATGGAATTCGTAAAGAAAAAGGGGTGACAATGGTATTTGCTCCAAAATTTTCTGATGGGAATGAATTGCATCATGCTCTAAGTTAACCGGAAACGTGGATTAAGCAGAAAATATATTTCATTGCTGTTTGGGATTTTTGTCAAATTTGTTGCACTCAATGGATGAGTTTTGACCGGAAGGGACTGGGTTCATACCAGTTGGTCTAGTTCGATGTAATGCCTGAGTAGCAGATTGTCATCTTGTGGTTCTTTCATGGGTTTACATCTGCTGCTCGTCGCAGGTGCGGTTCATCAGAAGGTCCTGGGGGGGTTTTGTTTGGATGATATCTTTGATTGGGTTGGTTTATTTTAGTCATGCTTTTTATTTTTCTTGTAGTCTGCGGATGTGGATGCTGATACGTTCTTTGTTGTGGCTTGATGCTGTGATTATGTTAATGTTGCATTAATGGTTTGGGAGGTCTCTCATCCGCTTAGGGAAATATTAATTCACGGATGTAGTGGTTTGCATGGTAGATTTGAGGTACTTGAATCTAGGAAACTGTGGAATGTGTTTGGATCCTGAAGACTATAAGGGGCTTCCCTAATTGGTAAGAGCAGGTGATGTTGCTTGGATCGCATCTTCTGTGGTCAGTTTGTGTGTTACAGCGGGTGAAGTTCTTGAAAAGTAATGACTGCACCATCAATTGTAGATTCCATGCCCTGTCTCCCTTTTATCTGATTTTCATGATACGCGACCGGAGGAGCTGTCTTCACGGCCGATAGCAGTTTTCAAAAGTCAGTTCAGTTATTGGTTGACACTTGGCACTTCTGGCTTGTTTTTCCAGGATTTAGAATTCATGCAGGTTCTGTATCTCCTGCTCATCATAGGAATGCAGAACGTCGTTATAGTCCAGATCTTGATCGTCCGCCGCGTGGCCGTGAATTTGTCAGCAGGAGGGAGCCTGGTAGGTTCCAAGACTCTCCTCCCCATTATGGCAGAGGAAGGGGCGGTGGTAGGCCCTATGGCAGGGGTTTTGATGGTCCTGGATTGGGTCCTCGGCCATTCAGAGGTGAAGCTGTAGCTAGAAACAATCCTAATGTGCGACCAAGGGAAGGGGATTGGTACTGTGCAGATCCTTCGTAAGTCGTGATACTAAATCTTTAGAATTGCTTTATGTTATTGTCCTTAAGGTTACTTACTTACTTAAAAAGGATTGTGAGGCGATATTTAGACATTTTCTTTATGATTTGTATTTGGAGAAGACTATCTTTGCAATCAATTTCAATTTTTTACAATTACCCGCTGTTGATTACGGGACTCAATTTCCTATTCCAAAAAGGTGTGATGCACTATGATCCTGAGAGTTTAATCTGATTTTGATCATCAATATGATAGCTTATGTGCATGATACACTGCAGGAGAATTCCTGGCTAGCTGTCCCCATTGCACCTCTCCAGCAAGCAATTTCCTATTTACTTTATGAGCTTTGCTGCTCTTATCTTATGCTTGATATTACCAATCTGACTATCCATTGTATCTAACATCCGATCATCTTTTATTCTCTTAGATGTGGCAATCTGAATTTTGCAAGGCGAGATCACTGTAACAACTGCAACAGACCTCGCTCTGGACACAGGGGTAGCCCTCCCAGAAGGGGCTTCCTGGCCCCACCACCTCCATATGCTGCTTCGAGGCGTTTTCCTGGGCCCCCGTCACAGCGCTCACCTCCTAGGTCCATGAATGGGTACAGGTCTCCGCCTTGTTCATGGGCTCGGGATGGGCCTCGAGATTTTGGCCCCAGTGGCCTACCCCCTCCCAGGCATGAAGTTGGGTTCTCCGATGACTACATGCGAAGGGGACATGTGGACTATCCGGAAGATGATTATAGGGGAAGGAGCAGGTTTGACAGACCAATGCCGACTGACTGGGCCCCCAGAGACCGTGGAAGGGATAGGTTTGTAAGTGAAGGAAAAAGCTTTGACAGGCGACCACTATCACCACCTCTGCACCCACTGCCAATTCCTGCAAGTCATGACCGATGGGCACGCGACATCAGGGAGAGGAGCCGTTCGCCTTTTAGGGGTGCCCTCCCGCCAAAAGATTATCGTCGGGATATCTACATGGAGAGGGGACGAGATGACCGCCATGGCCTGGGTAGAGAGAGGATTGGCGATCCTTACTAGCTGAGACACGATTTGCTGCTATGAGTCCGATTTTTGCAGGCTTGGAGGTAATTATGTAAAGGATGTTGAAGGCTGTAGGGATGGTGGAGCTAGAGTTGTACTGTTTGCGATGGAGCATTTATGGTTTCATAGTGCCTGTGTGTGTATGAGTTTAGGTCAAAACTTACACAATTGTTTGTGTGGTCTGCTTTGCTGTGACTGGTTATTCAAATGGAACTTGCGGAGACTTTTCTCTCCAGCAGCAGGTTACTTGGAGATGCTTCATGGCTTTTTATCAGGTGAATGCTCCTATCCATGAAGGTCCGAATCCGTCTTTACAATGCCTCTCGACCGTTTGAAATGACGGCGAAAAATTCGAGCAATCGAGTTAAAGCAGCTTTGCGTTGGAGAGTTAACGTGAACATTTTGAATTGCCACTGGTTTTTTCTCGGTGATTGGATACACAATTTATCCCGGAATGGAATTGCGATTCCATCTCCCCTTCCCATCTCTGTTGTTTGTTTGCTCGTCCTTCCTTTTCATAGAAGGAATGAGCATTTTGGGCACAGGGAGTTGGAAAATTGCTCATCCCTTTGCAACAGAGGCATCGAGTTAGAATTCGAGTGGTATTGCCAAAAACATGAGACTTGTCTTCCTCCTTCGATGACTAGACGAATAGAGTTGGAGTCTTCGCACTACTTTCTCGATTGTAATTTGGTTAATCAAATTGAATCCGAAAAGGTCTTTTTGACGCGAGCTACTTTTTTCTTCGCCCAATATTCCTAATGTCGAAGCAAAATCTCATAGCCTAAGCTTCTATTATGAAAGTTTGGCGATGAATGGATAATCGTCTGAACATAATTTCAAAAGCGAGCTTCGACACGAGCAGAACAAATGACGACCCATTACCTCGCGCGTCTATGTTTGAGCTGCTGATACACTTACCGCTCGACAAACACTACTGGGACGGCACATCTGTGGCGTAAATGTTCACAAAATCTCATGAAATCACCGAGTTATGATCTTCACAAATGTATCCCTCGCGTGCGAAGAACATGTTTCGACGGGAAATCTGATTTTAGTATACAGCGGGACAGAGGTCAGGGCAAAATCGACACCCATTTAACATTAGTGGCCATCTCAAATATCGCGTCTGCATGACTGTGGTGATACGAGATGAAATCCGCTTTCATGGGGGTCATTTCGTGATTTTTGCTATCTCAAGGGACCAGTTTTCGAATTTAACTCTCGGATCGGGTGCTGGCCCGTAGTACCGAAGTCTTCACCCCCGGTCAACAATTTCTGAGGCATTTCAACATTTAGCGCCAATTTATTTTTTCGTTATTTATTTCTTTTTCTTTTTTTTTTTCCGGTTTCACTCTTTTTAACTGGACCGGACGCACACGAACCGAAAGGCTCGGCCAATGAGGTCTCGCCACGTGGGGGCCATCCGAGCTCCAGCCAAGCCAACGAATCTGGAGGGCTTTCGATCATCGCGCTCTCAATTCAGTGCTCCGGGCGGGGGTGGGGGAAGGGGATCGCACGGTCCACGACCGAAGCCTGCGTACCCTTCCATGAATTCCGACCGTCGATCCAGGTCCCCACGGTTTCCTCCGTCGGATGAGCCCGCGACGCGCATCGGGCCGTCCAATAATCGCGAAATTGAAAGTTGAAAACCCCGGGAGAGAGAGGGATAAATTAGGGTTTTGTCGGGGTTTCCATTTCAGAACAGACCACCTACAGGGAGGGCACGAAAAAATGGCGTCCGGGAAGCGGCCTCGCTTCAGCCGCCTCTCCGAATCGCCTCCCGACAGCCACGGCGGTGGCGGAGGTGGCATCGCCGCCGTCCGAGCTGCTGGGAGCGGCTCGGGTGCAGACCGTGGCGATCGTCTCCATCTCTCAATGGCGTCCGGCAAGTTTTTCCGCGTCAGCCGCCTCTCCGAATCGCCTCCCCACGGCCACGGCGGTGGCGGAGTTGGCGTCACCGGTGGCCGAGCTGCTGGGACCGGCTCCGGCGAAGGCCGTGGCGATCGTCTCGATCGCTCGGACCAAATCGCTCGTGGCGGTACTTTTCCTTGTTCATCCAATCGCTTTGGTTGCTTTAGAATGGTTAATACTTATCAAGCACGTTTGGTTCGATTTTTTTCCTACCTTAGTTTCTGTAAATGTGAAATTGAATCGGTACCGTTCGGTCCAGATCCTTACCGTCTGCTGCCTGGCCATGGATTTGGCCTCGAGAAGGAGAAATCTGCCGATTGTCATGATGGATGTGTTCCTAGAGAAGTGCATGAACGCCTTTTGTAAGTCACGATGCAACCTTCAGATTAGCTTGATGTTGTCTTCATAGGCGAGAGCACCTTTACTCTTTTAAGTCTGATCTGAAACAGAAAACGCCTACGAGAGCTTGGAGATGAATTCTTGGCCTACTGCGGAGACAGCCCCTACGTTTGTTCCACCCCTGCAGAGGCTGCAATGACCCGGAAGGCCACTAAAGTCGTTCACACACCTCGCAGCATCGTTTCCCCTGGTGCTTTTCCCCTCTTCGGCTTGTTTTGTTCGGTTTTAGTGATTATCGAAAACAATCAATTCGCCTTGTTATTGCACCATAATTTCTGTACATGTGAAATCGAATAGATGCTGTTTCGGGTTTTAGGGGCTCACGAATAATTCTTATGTAAAGTGTTGATGCGAGCAGCCTCTGTCTACTCTCCATAGACCATTTGTGTTCTTCCTTTTTACCTAATGAGGTCATCTTTTGTCTCCGAATTATGCTACTAGCTGCATGTCAATATGTTTTTGCCATGTTTCAATGTCGTCTGAGATTTGCATTATTCTCATGTGGTTTTGAATAGATTTTTAATCTGAAGCGCTAAATAAGCTATGCCGTCCGTCACGGCTTTGAATTTGCCTGCAAGAACTTTGGTCTTGATGAAAACATTCCGGTGTGAGTTGGTTTTGAAAAGTCAGGGTTTTGGATTTTTTACTCTTTGGGTGACAAAAGTTTGAAATGGTCTGCCTGATGGAAGTAGTGGTTTTAATAGAGCTATATAGAAATTTCTGGCTTGTTTTTCTGGTTCTAGCAGATCGTAGCAAAGCAGAACAGCACGAACTGCTATATGGCAGTCCATTGTCAAGTCGCTGGGCCCGCAAATCCGGCGGCGGGAGGGAGCCTGCTGATAGGTTCCAAGAAGAGTTTTATTCCCATTCTGGTCTGGGAAAGGGTGGATCGAGTTCACAGCCATTCAGAGGCGAAGCGGTGGCTAGGAACAGCCCTAAGTTGCGACAAAGAGAAGGGGATTGGCTCTGTTCGTAAGTCCTGATGCTAAATCTTTGGAATAGCCATATGTTGTTGTCCTTAAGTTTACTTATTTGTTTAAAAAGGATTGTGAGGCAATATTGATGTTGTGTCTTAACATCCGATCATCTTTTAATCTCTTAGATGTGGCTTCAGTAACTTTGCGTGGCGGCTTCACTGTCGCGACTGCCAGGGACCTCACCCTGAGCACATGTCTGGCAGCAGAAAGGGCTGTTCATTTCCATATGCCCTCCCACCAAAAGATGACCGCCATGGCCTGGGTAGAGAGAGGACTGGCGATCCTTACTAGCCGAGGCACGATTTGCTGCTGCTATGAGTCCGATTTTTGCAGGCTTGGAGGTAATTGTGTAAAGGACGTTGAAGGCTGTAGGGACGGTGGAGCTAGAGTTGTACTGTTTTGCGATGGAGCATTTATGGTTTCATAGTTAGTGCCTGTGTGTGTATGAGTTTAGGTCAAAACTAATACAATTGTTTGTGTGGTCTGCTTTGCTATGACTGGTTTATTCAAATGGAACTTGCGGAGACTTTTTCTCTCCTGCGGCGGGTTACTTGGAGATGCTTCATGGCTTTTTATCAGGTGAATGCTCCTATCCATGAAGGTCCGAGTCCGTCTTTACAATGCCTATCGACTGTTTGAAATGACGGCGAAAAATTCGAGCAATCAAGTTAAAGCAGCTTTGCGTCGGAGAGTTAACATGAACATTTTGAATTGCCACTGGTTTTCTCTCGGTGATTGGATACAATTTATCTCGGAACAGAATTGCGATTCCATTTCCCTTTCCCATCTCTGTTGTCTGTTCGTTCGTCCTTCCTTTTCATGGTAGGAATGAGCATTTTGGGCACACGGAGTTGGAAAATTGCTCATCCCTTTGCAGAGGCATCGAGTTAGAGTTTGAGTGGTGTTGCCAAAAACATGTGATTATCTGAATGTAATTTGATAAACGAGCTTTGACATGAGTAGAACAAATGACAACCTATTACCTCAAGCGTCTATGTTTGAGCCATTGATATGCTTATAGCTTGAGAAACACCATTGGGATAGCACATTTGTGGCGTAAATGGTTCACAAAATCTGACGAAATCACCGAGCATTTCATTCACTCGATTGGGTGAGGCCGAGCTATGTCCTTCACAAGTGCATCCCTTGCGTGTGGAGCACCTGCTTCGATGGAAAATCGGATTCTAGCATACGGCGGGACATAGCTCGGGGTAAATCGATACCCATTTAACAGTAGTGGCTGCTTAAATTAGTTGCTGCTTAAATGTTGGCTGATGTATTTCGGCTATTGAGTCCACGTAAAAAAGAACATCCTGCAGAATTGGAACTTCTGACATACACCTGTTTAACATTCACAGCGAATCTATTGCATTCATCTCAGAAGTTTCACTTTTTCACAGTTTAAGAGGTACATGAACTTTTTGTAGAAGCTGTTTGCAGGCTTAGTTAAGTGTCAATTAGGTATAGGCTGTGGGCCAAACACAGATATCAGTAGATTATGCTAATGTGGGATGTGTTCTTCGGGATAAACAACAGGATGGAACTTTAAAATACTTTTCTAGTCTTTGATAGGAAAGGTATGGAGACATGCTAGTTGATCTTTTTGAGTATCTTTGATGGGAAGCATGTTGATTTAATTCAGCATTTAGAGTCTATTATTCAACTTGGGCCAAAGGGATAGAGGGAAGACCCCTATATTTTGACCACAATTTGTCTCTGTGTTAATTATCTGTTAATTGATGGTGTCATTTGCTTTTACCATGGCATAGTATTTATCATTAGATGCTCACATTAGGCATCGCTCAACGGCCCACCCCTGTCTAAGATTTTGATGATGTAGTTATTAATTCCCAATTTATATGTCTTTTCTTTGAAAAATTCCTAATTAGGTGCAAGTTTAGCGTGCATAGCTCAGTTGTTCAATAAAAATGTGCACATAATCACTCCAGGCCATATTTGGTACATGAATGGAGGTCATAATGGAATCAAGATTCTGGATTTCGTTCCTTTCCTTATGTTTGGAGAGCAAACTTTCATTGGAATGGGTGTTCCCATTGGAATACCCCTTTTTCACTGATTCACACGAGGAAGGAATTCCAATTCCTGTCCCCTCGTAAAGACACATGTTATGTTTTTTTTCCAGGTGTGCCCCCCTTTTTTCTCTCGTACTGCTTCTTGAGGAAATATTCGACATTTGACTCTAATCCTCTTTTGGATTCCCACATTCTTTTAATACAACCAAACATAAGAATATGAACAGCGGTTCCATTCCATGCCTCATTTGGTTTCCATTTCCTTTCCTTTCTTCCTACCATACATGCCGTTAGAGTGGGGAAGCTTCTTTGCCTTGTGCAGTGGTAAGGATTGGGTTGCATGGTGAACATGAGTGTCTTTCTGAACACTTATAAAATGATGTGAAGTTCAGGTGATTATCTCCGGATCAGACCTCTCAAAATGTGATATAGGTTCGGTAGATATATTGTGAAGCATAATAATATACTGTGTAATCCATATCTGGGATCTGTTAATAACCACGTCTTCCACATAATGATGGTGAGAATCTATTTGAAGATCACTGTTTGTACAAAATGAAATTTGTTGGTTTTACTCAGACAAAGAATGTATTCTGGGTCGCCAGACTGAGTGTAAAGTCATTGGTAAGTATGGTCCAAACATGTTGTATTTGTAGATCAATAAATTACCTTGAAACGGTCAAAGCATGTTGTGTAAAATGCGGTTTTTTGGAATGAGGCAGTTCATTTGTTGATAATTGCGGGGCCATAATGCAATTTTCCCTTTTCGTAGCGTATGCTTCCAAGCCCTATAGCGTGAATCGGGAATAGGGAAAAAAGAAAAAACTGGTACGGACACTGTTGATTCGGCATCAAAGAAAGGGAGAAAGAATTTAAATTGGACGCGCGGTCTTCCTTCGCTAATTTGGTAATAAATGCTTTCGAAAAATGAATGCAAAATCCGAAAAGCCTTTGAAGTGAACGGTGTTTTGAAATATTCCCGAAGTGGAAGCAAAATTCTCATAACCTAAGTTTCTATTGTGAAAGTTTGGCAACGAATAGATAATCATGGCATGCCAGCGCTGACGCAGACAATTTTTGTAACTTTCTTTTATAAATTTTATGAATTTTTTCTCCTCCTTTTCTTCTTTTTTTTTTTCCTTTTTTCCTTTGTTTCTTTTTCTCTCCACCAGTGAGGGCGTTGACGCGCTCACTGGACCGGGGGAGGGGGCCTCGCCAACGGAGGAAAAAAATGAAAAAGAAAAGAAAAGAAAAGAAAAAGGTAAAAGGAGAAAAAGAAAGAAAAAGAAGAAAAAGTTCAGCAAATGAAAAATTGTCAAAATTGTTAAGCGATTTTCTACCAAATTTTGCTGAAAGGATTAAATTGATAAATCATCAAAAGATTTAAGATTAAATTAATACTATCGAAATATTTATGACTAAATTGATTTAAGATTTAAGATTAAATTGATAATACTATTGATAAATTAATGTTTATGACTAAATTAACAAATTATCAAAATATTTAGAACTAAACTTATCAAATTAATATATTTAGAATTGAATGGTACAGTCATAGGTTTATGATTTTTTGTTTTTTTGGTAGTTTCCTGTTACCATAAGAAAAGACAAGTGAGGCACGAACGCCGAAAATTCCGTGCATTCATTATCGTGACATTGAACGGGTCAAAGTACGATGTAGATGATGTTCTCTTGTGGGGACATCATGACTTTATCGTGTAATTTTCCAAGTCAAACAAGTCTTCTCTGCTCGGCAAACGTATTGTGGGGAAGGGGGGAGGGGAATGTGGAAAGCATGGAAGTCAACAATCCTTTTACGCAATGACAAGATTGCGTTATTGCTTCAAAATATCTGAATTTTTACGAGTGACCCAAATCGAAGTGGGAGGGAATTTCCGCGGTTTATTAATCGACTATATGTCGCTTTGGCTCTGCATATTATTATGGATTTTGTTAATGAGTATCCCCCGAGGCACTTATTTCATACCCCATTCAAGGAAAGTCTATAATGTCCAAGGTGGTGAGAAGGTTTGCTCCCGAGGTCCCTTAGCCTAGCGGAAGGTTAGCGTTGTGCGGAAGTAACACCGTACGTGCGATAAAATAGAGAGGCTGTGGGAAGAGGAACATGCAATTTCAGTGGACCCGGGTGTGAGGTGGTAGGTGAGGAAATTGAATTGATGGGGGTTATTTATACCGAGATGATCAAAAGAATAGGGAATCGACGGTAGATAAATTGCTAGCTATTAAGGAGACGGGTCACTAATGGACCGTCGCATGTTAGGAGGACACTAGCAGACACCATATTCACTAGAAAGGGTTACGGAATAGGCAGGACCATCCTTGACGAGCCTCACTAGAGCCCTTTAAGGCAAAACTCTCTAAGACATCCCATGCATATATTAATGATCGATAATCCCGTCACCCATCCTAAGTCGCTCTTGCATTGAGCAATGCTTACGTGGAATAAATCTATAACAAATCTCTAATAATGGTAGCTGTGAGTAAATTCACGAAATTATATGGAGGAATAATATACTTATTCTTCACAAATTTGAAAGGACAAATATACACATCTACAATGCAATGTTTTTTTTTGTGTTTGTTATTGTGCAATAAAAACATCAAAAGTCGAAACATTTAATAAGTATGTTTAACAAGTATCTGAAGAGCACTCGTTAACAAAATCCATATTTTACCAAAGAATGCTTAAAGTAGCCGTCAATTGGATTTTCAAGAAGTTCCTTTTAGGTTAGGATGAATATAATGACTTTTCAAGTCAATAAAACCTTGTTGGTTATTGGGAAAACGACATGAATGAGACGCACACTTTGCGGCGAGTGGTATTTAGGTAGTTTACTTTGTTGGTACTAGCAATTTTCTAATAAAATATCGTTACCAGAGATATCATCCTTCAACCTTCCCACTCTACCAAGATTGATGGCGTTTCTAAGAAGAAGAAGATCCATAGTTTCTATTTTTGCATCGATGCAAGAAATTACTCTCTTCTGCGAAATGTGAACGCGGTCTCTCAGCTAGGCTAACGAAGAACTCGCGACACGACTCATTAGGAAATGGCAACAATGATTGAGGATGTCGGACTGATCTTAGCACATGCGCTCCTTCATATGGGGCCTCGATAAGTAAAATATGCGCCTCGTTTTTAAGCCCTTGAGCGACAATTTTTCGCGAATCTAATTCACACTAACCGCTGGAGCGATCACGTGGGGTTTCATTCGATCCGATAGTTATATCTAATTATTCCCAATTCAGCCCCGCGTCCAAGATGATAAATCAAACAAGAACGATAAAAAAAGAAGAAGCTTCCTCCTTACTGTAGTCAAAGGTAGACAAGCCGCGGGTGCGTGCTGCCATTGGTGGCTGACCGAATCTAACGTGGCCAATCCGACATCATCCGCCCTCTGTCCGAATCAAACACTTGCGCGCGCACTCACACGATCAACGATCTCTCCCGAGGAGAGGGAGAGAGAGAGTTGCAGAAAATTCTGCGCTTTTGATGATGACGGAGGACATCTGACACCAGCTCGTCCGCCTGTGCTGAAGAAGAACCGATCCTTCCTCCCTTCCTTCTTTGCTTTCACACACTCTTCTCTTTCTCTATCTCTTTCCCCATGATCATTTGCTCTTTCTGGTTTTGATTCCTTCTGAGTTGTTGTCGAAGTCGTCGGAAACGTCACGGGAACAAGAAAATGTCAGCGCCATATCCGGATGGCCCGCTTGAGCACTCTCATCCCGCGCCGCCGCCGCCGCCGCCGCCTACCCCTTCCCTGTCGCTGGACTGGCCGCCCTCTCCCTCTCCTCCTCCGCCTTCTCCTTCAGATGCCCCTCCAGCTCCAGCTCCCAGCGGCTCCCAGAAAGCCTCATCGAGCTCCTTGGCAACTGGTCTAGGGGTGGGGGTTGCAATTGGCGGAGCGGCAGTGCTCGCAGTGTTGGCTGTGTTGTTCATATTCGGGAGGAAGAAGAGGAGGAGAGACCAGGGTGCACGGCCACCTACTATTCCGCCTGTATTTAGCTCGCGTCCACCAAATTCGCCCGTCGGCAGCACAGTGCCACCACCATTCATGAGCAGCAGTGGAGGTTCAGGCTCCACTTCAGGCCCCGAAAATCCATATCCTCCTCCATCGCCGGGCATTGGATTAAATTTCTCCAAGAGCGAATTCACGTTCGAGGAGTTAAGGATGGCCGCAAATGGCTTCTCGGACTCGAACCTTCTCGGACAGGGCGGTTTCGGTTATGTGCACAAGGGGGTCCTTCCAAATGGGAAGGAGGTCGCGGTGAAGCAGCTTAAGCCTGGGAGACACCAAGGAGAGCGCGAGTTCCAGGCCGAGGTGGAAATAATCAGCCGAGTACATCACAAGCACTTGGTCTCCTTGGTTGGATTCTGCACAACGGGGTCTGAGAGACTGCTCGTTTACGAGTTTGTCCCGAACAATACCTTGCAGTTCCACTTGCATGGTATGTGCATGTCGTAGCATCTCACGTTCTGATTGATCGTTATGATGCCGTGTACTATTTTGCTTACCTGAATTAGCACTCTTCTTATGCTTTGCATGGCGAGTTATATCCAGAGATTGAATAACGAGCCCCTGTGGTCACGTCGATGTAGAATGTCTAATTGTCATAAGCAATGCAATATAAGTGAAGCTGTTTCGAAAATGCATAAATGTGTTTGCGTATTGGCAAATTGACATTTTGATTCCAGTCAATGCTCTTGCTAAAGAGGATCCGATAGAAGTAAATGGCCTTGCTGCAGGAAAAGATGGACCAACCATGGATTGGACGATAAGACTGAGAATCGCTTTAGGATCTGCCAAGGGACTTGCCTATCTTCATGAGGACTGTGAGCCGCTTTCTCATCTTTGTGAACGATCACTTTAGTACAGAGAAAAGGCGATTATTTGCTTAATGATGTGGGAGTTTATTCTGTTTTGCAGGTCATCCTAGGATCATTCATCGTGATATCAAGGCAGGTAACATCTTGCTGGATTCCAATTTTGAGGCTAAGGTGAGAATCGTGCGCTAAACCCTATAATCTCAAACGCCCTTAAGAAGATGGTCAATTTTTCTGTATAAAAATAAAAAGTCATATCTAGAAGTTGAATACGAATACGGCTTCACAGGTTGCTGATTTCGGACCTGCGAAGTTCTCTTCAGATGTCCACACCCACATTTCTACAAGAGTGATGGGAACGATATAATAGGGTAAGATTTTTGTAGCTGGACATTTTATTGCTCCGATAATCGTTCGGCTTTCGAAAGTTACCCTTTTCTTGCCACTTCGTCCCACTAAATCATATTCTTGATTGTCTGTTTCATCTGGATTAGCGCAATTCATGTGACAGTGCCACCTCATGCCCTCATAAATGGCAATGGATGTATTAAAAATTGGGTTCTTCTGTTGTCTCTTGACCATTACGAATTTACACAGATATAGGATCATATTGAGATAGTGTCAGGGACATTATCCAGTGCTTTTTGCACGGGACTGTAGTCCTAGCGATGAAAAAAAGAAGAGGGTTTACATTTCTTGCAACTTGCAGCTATGTCGCTCCAGAATATGCATCGAGTGGACACCTCACAGATAAATCAGATTGTCTTCTCCTTTGGAATGATGCTTCTGGAGTTGATCACGGGACGCAAACCGGTGGACACAACTACTGACATGCACGGGAGCTTGGCTGACTGGGTAAGTAGCGGATTGTCTCAGGCAGTCTTTCGCAGCATGGACATATATATCGTAGAAGGTCTTTGAGCGTTGAAATGGGAAAAAAAATGTTATGAAAGAATGTGGATGCCCTCTAGTTTTTACTAATGCACATTGCACACTGCTTTTCCTTTATATAATCTATTATTTCGCGGAACATGTTGCAAGAGACATGACCCTGTCGTTGTTATGTGTTGCCTGACAGACACGCATCTCATTTAGCAAAGGCCTGGTAGTTTTCCTCTGTATCAGCAGTTTCCCATAGCTAAAATTACAACATGACTGGAGTTTTCAGTCTTAACCTTTGTTTTCATGGAAGTTGATCCAATAGGTTCAGTGTCAAGAAGTCGTGGAATTAATATATTTTAGGACAATATTCTTGTGTAATTACAGGCAAGGCCCCAGTTGACGCGAGCTCTGGCTGATGTAAACTTCGACTCTTTGGTAGATCCAAGTACGGACATTGTTGATTCAGCATCAAAGAAAGGGAGAAAGAATTTAAATTGGACGCGCGGTCTTCCTTCGCTAATTTGGTAATAAATGCATCCGAAAATGAATGCAAAATCCGAAAAGCCTTTGAAGTGAACGATGTTTTGAAATATTCCCGAAGTGGAAGCAAAATTCTAATAACCTAAGTTTCTATTATGAAAGTTTGGCAACGAATAGATAATCATCCGAATATAATGAAAAACGGGGCTATTTTCATAAACGAGCTTTGACACGAACAGAACAAAGGATGACCTATTACCTCATGCGTCAACATTTTCGGTTCATGAAATCACCAAGCATTTCATTCACTCGATTGGGTGAAGATGTACCAACGAGAGAAGTTCACTTTTTATCGATCCTTTGTCTCGGAGAACACGAGGATGATGAAGCGGAGAACCGGCCCGATCTCTTGTTCTCGGCCATGTGCTTGCAAACGGACTTCTGGACCTCTTCCTTCAGTTCCATGAAACGCATCTGTTTACTTGTCTTCTCTTCACCTATGCCCTCTTCAGGGAAGAAATCGCCGGGGAACCTCATCCAGAAAGTTGTCGAGAACACCCGAGCAATGAGGGAAATAGCGGCGACCATTGAAGCCAATGCTCAAAGGGATCAAAGTCATTCGTGCACAGTCAGGAATATCCGATATGCGAGCTTTAACGAGTATGAATCCCAGAACAAGTAATAAGCTCTTGAGGGCAAAAAAAGGCAATTGACGAAATTTCATTATACGAAGAAAGTTGTCTTTCCGGAAATGCTGAAAGGCCATGGCAGGTGAGCTTGTCTTGGGCTTTCAGCCTTGTCAAGAGCTGGCCGAAGGAGTTCCAAGAAAACTCGTCATCCATCCCAAATTTGCCCTAAGGGCCTTTGCAGGCCCAAAGCCCGTTTGGGAGTCTGAACCGTAGTATAGTATATATCTTACGGTTCCGTTAGGGTTTCGATTTCAGAACAGACCACCAACAGGGGCAATAACAGGGCACGAATCAACATGGCGTCCGGCAAGCGGCCCCCCTTCAGCAGCCTCTCCGAATCGCCCCCCCACAGCCACGGCGGTGGCGGAGATGGCATCACCGGTGGCCGAGCTGCTGGGAGCGGCTCCGGTCGTCTCAATCGCTCAGACCAAATCGCTCGTCGCGGTACTTTTACGATTGGTTCGATTTTTTTCCTACCTTAGTTTCTGTAAATGTGAAATTGAATCGGTACCGTTCGGTCCAGATCCTTACCCTCTGCTGCCTGGCCATGGATTTGGCTTCAAGAAGGAGAAATCTGCCGATTGTCATGATGGATGTGTTCCTAAAGAAGTGCATGAACGCCTTTTGTAAGTCGCGATGCAATCTTCAGATTAGCTTGACTTTATCTTCATTAAAGTTTACTCTTTTAAGTCTCTGATCTGAAACAGAGAATGCCTACTGGAAATTGAAGACTTTATGGCCGACCTCCGAGACAGCTGCAAGCGCAACGTTTCTTGCACGAGTGGTAGGATCTTTTCCCCTGGTACTTTTCCCTTCTCCATGCGATAGGCTTGTTTTGTTCGGTTGCCTTAGAATGGTTAGCGATTATCGAAAACGATCAATTCGCCTTTTTATCGCGCCTTAATTTCTGTACACGTGAAATCGAATAGATACTGTTTCGGGTTTTAGGGCCTCGCGAATAATTCTTATGTAAAGTGTTGACGCGAGCAACATCTGTCTACTCTCCATAGACCATCTGTGTTCTTCCTTTTTGCCTAATGAGGTCATCTTTTTTGTCTCCGAATCATGCTACTAGCTGCATGCCCATGATGGTTTTGCCATATTTCAATGTCGTCTGAGATTTGCGTTATTCTCGTGTGGTTTTGAATAGATTTTTAATCTGAAGCGCTAAATAAGCTATGCCGTCCGTCACAGCTTTGAATTTGCCTGCAAGAACTTTGGTCTTGATGAAAACATTCCGGTCTGAGTTGGTTTTGAAAGGTCAGGGTTTTGGATTTTTTACTCTTTGGGTGACAAAAGTTTGAAATGGTCTGCCTGATGGAAGTAGTGGTTTTAATAGAGCTATAATCCTCCAGAAATTTCTGGCTTGTTTTTCCATATCTTTCTCTTTCTCTAGCAGATCGTAGCATAGGAGAACAGCACGAACTGCTATACGGCAGTGCATTGTCATTGTCATATCACTGGGGCTGCAAATCTGGCGGCGGGAGGGAGCCTGCTGGTAGGTTTCCATATGCTTCTGCGAGTAGTTATGCTGGGCCTATGGCAGATTTTCGAGCACCACCAGTCCCGCCGAGCCATGCCCCGAGGGCACGTGACATCAGGAAGAGGAGCCCGAGGGCACGTGACATCAGGAAGAGGAGCCCCTCGTCTACTAGGGGTGCCCTTCCACCAAAAGACTATGGCGGGGATCTCCAAATGAAGAGGGGACGAGATGATCGACATGGCCCCGTGTAGAGAGGGAAATAAGGGCGGAGCTCGAATTACCTGGAGCATTTATAATTTTATTGTGCTTGTATGGATGAGGTAAGGTTGAAATTTGGAGGATTGCTTGTGTGATCCGCTTGCCTGAACCTCACTAATTAAGTTTTTTGAACTGTCACCTAGAAAGTGAGAAAAAGTTTGGATGGCTTGCCTAAACACGAGATTGTTCGATTCGAGCCAGTTTCATCATCATCATGCAGTAATATTGATGCGAAGTCTGTAAATATCCACTTTGGAATGACGCCGTTCGTTTGATGGTAATTGCGGGGCACAATGCAATTTTCCCTTTTCGTAGCGTGTGCTTCCAAGCCCTGTAGCGTGAATTGGGAATAGGGAAAAAAGAAAAAAACGGGTACGGACATTGTTGATTCGGCATCAAAGAAAGGGAGAAAGAATTTAAAGTGGACGCGCGGTCGTCCTTCGATAATTTGGTAATAAATGCATCCGAAAATGAATGCAAAATCCGAAAAGCCTTTGAAGTGAACGATGTTTTGAAGTAATCCCGAAGGGGAAGCAAAATTCTCATAACCTAAGTTTCTATTGTGAAAGTTTGGCGATGAATAGATAATCATATGAATATAATGAAAAACGGGGCTAATTTCATAAACGAGCTTTGACACGAGCGGAACAAAGGATGACCTATTACCTCACGCGTATACATTTTCAGCCAACGATCGAAAGCGTACTTTTCACCGCTCGAGAAACACCGCTTGGGACGGCACATTAGGCGCGTAAATGTTCACGGTATCACCGAACATTTCATTCACTCAATCGGGTGAAGCCGAGCAATGCCCTTCGCAGATGTGTCCCTCACAAGCGAAGAACATGCTTGGACGGAAAAGCGTATTCTAGTATACGGCAGGATATGGCTTGGGGCAAATCGACACGCATTTAACATTAGGGGCAATATGAGATTTCGCGTCTACGCGAAGGGTGGTGAAACGAGACGAAATCCGCTTTCCTTGGGTCATTTTGTGATTCTTGCTATCACCACCTCTGCACCCACCTCCAATTGCTGCGAGTCATGACCGATGGGCACGCGACATCAGGGAGAGGAGCCGTTCGCCTATTAGGGCTGCCCTCCCGCCAAAAGATTGTCGTCGGGATATCTACATGGAGAGGGGACGAGATGACCGCCATGGCCTGGGTAGAGAGAGGATTGGCGATCCTTACTAGCTGAGACACGATTTGCTGCTATGAGTCCGATTTTTGCAGGCTTGGAGGTAATTGTGTAAAGGATGTTGAAGGCTGTAGGGATGGTGGAGCTACAGTTGTACTGTTTTGCGATGGAGCATTTATGGTTTCATAGTGCCTGTGTGTGTATGAGTTTAGGTCAAAAGTTACACAATTGTTTGCGTGGTCTGCTTTGCCGTGACTGGTTTATTCAAATGGAACTTGCGGAGACTTTTTCTCTCCTGCGGCGGGTTACTTGGAGATGCTTCATGGTTTTTTATCTGGTTATTCAAATGGAACATGCTTCATGACTTAGGGGGTCACTTTTTCTGAGGACATCGAATGGATACTGTTTCTGGTTTAGGGGCTCGCGAATGATTCTTGATGTGAAATGTTGACGCGAGCGACGTCGCAATCCTTTAGAATAAGTATCCCGATGTCTCGTTGTTTAGCTGTCGTGATTCGACATGCTTAGCATGGCTCGCTTAGATCTCTAATTGCGTTGTTGTATGAAACCTGCGTATGAACTTTTAACTTTGTTTCTTCAGATGAAAAAGAAACTTTAGCTGGTTGTGTTTTCGGCGATACGTCGAGTTGCTGCCAAATGTTTGGTATAGAGTTAGGAGTGCTTGAGCTTTATACAATCAGGATGCAACTTGCTAAGGTAGAGCTTAGATTGATTCGACCGCTTGCTTTGTTTTTGATAATTGAGGTTCGTTGTGCGTGAAACTCGCTGAGAGTTGATATCTGTATGGCTTGAGTCGAAGAGTTGCTAGCTGTATCATTTGCAATTCCGTCTCTTCTCGACCATTGTGGCCGAAGATGTCGTGTGCACTGGAAACCTCCAACCCGAGTGCCCCGCACTCGGAGTGGCTTATTATTTTCCTTACTCACCTGAGAATTGCATCACAGTTAGTGCTGTAATGTGCACGCATGTGAGGTGTGACCTTTGTGAAGATGGGAAAAAAAATCGAGGTTGTATGGAATTTGAAGTTTTTTTTTCTCAACTTTCTTGCTACTTGCTAAAATGTGATTAGAGTTTGATCTCCGTAAATCGGATTAGTCAATCTATTACCATGCTTTATCTACTCTCGTATGGATTATACTGTCTTCTTCCTTTTTATATGAGGATGATTGATGATGTTCTCACAGTCAACTTTCGAGTCCGAAAGATGCTACTAGCTGTATGTTACATCTTTGGCCATATTTCAATGCTGTCTTAAGATTTGCATTGTGTGCAAAGTCACAGTGATAAAAAGCTTGAAAGTCACTATTGCTTGCTGCCATGAAGAGCTTGCGCTAGTTCACGAAGCCGTGCTCCACCTTTTTTTAGTTGAACATTCATGCGTAACATGTGGTTTTAATAGATTTGTTAGTCTGAAGCGTTGAATAAACTCTGCTGTTGTCTGTCACAGCTTTGAATGTGCCTGCAAGAACTTTGGTCTTGATGAAGGCATTCCGGTGTGAGTTGGTTTTAAAAAGTCAGGGTTTTGGATTTTTGATGGTTAGTTATGTCTTTGGGTAACAAAAGGTTGGGATGGTTTGTGGCTGGTGAAAGTACTGGTTTTAGTAGAGTTATATATTGTGACGAAGGCTGCATTTAGGTAATATTTCGTGAAATTTATGGGATAAGAAAAGTGGCAGCAGTTTCAGTTCCGATATGAGGTTATCAGTTGGGATGTGCACATGATGATTTGCTCGGCAGCTGAACTTGGAATGTACTTACTACTATCATTGTGGTTAAAGTTCCTTGTACGTCATCTTATTATCAGTCTTTGGGTACACATACTGACTGGAGGGCTGTTTACCGTGCCTGGAGTTGGTTGATCAGGTTTCTACTCCCTTTTGTCAGAGACAGTTTGGTCACTTTCCATGTAATGAATTTGATGAAGGGGGTTCACGTGTTTTCCTGCATGAGGGATTGTTACATCTCAAAATGGTGTAGTTGGAAACTTGGTCCAGTATTTGGAGGTGGCTATATGGAATCTGATTCGACAATGGTGAATACCATTCAAGTTAAAATGTGGCATGGCTTGTTTGTTTGAACGATCTGTTAAGATTCTTTTTGTCCTTTTGGCGGGTGCTGGGTCAGTCAAATGGCCTTTGTTTCTTCAATTATTACTCAGTAAAATGCTGGAGGATGGGGAACATTGTCTCATGTCCTTTGCAATGTCTTTGAAATGCTTTGTTGCCAATGAGGTTGGCAAGTGGTGAATTGGTAATGATTTTGGAGAAGACTACCCCTTACAAGAACATTTGCCCAGGATACCTTTTTAAAAGTCATGGAGAGGGACATTAATGGAATTCGTAAAGAAAAAGGGGTGACAATGGTATTTGCTCCAAAATTTTCTGATGGGAATGAATTGCATCATGCTCTAAGTTAACCGGAAACGTGGATTAAGCAGAAAATATATTTCATTGCTGTTTGGGATTTTTGTCAAATTTGTTGCACTCAATGGATGAGTTTTGACCGGAAGGGACTGGGTTCATACCAGTTGGTCTAGTTCGATGTAATGCCTGAGTAGCAGATTGTCATCTTGTGGTTCTTTCATGGGTTTACATCTGCTGCTCGTCGCAGGTGCGGTTCATCAGAAGGTCCTGGGGGGGTTTTGTTTGGATGATATCTTTGATTGGGTTGGTTTATTTTAGTCATGCTTTTTATTGTTCTTGTAGTCTGCGGATGTGGATGCTGATACGTTCTTTGTTGTGGCTTGATGCTGTGATTATGTTAATGTTGCATTAATGGTTTGGGAGGTCTCTCATCCGCTTAGGGAAATATTAATTCACGGATGTAGTGGTTTGCATGGTAGATTTGAGGTACTTGAATCTAGGAAACTGTGGAATGTGTTTGGATCCTGAAGACTATAAGGGGCTTCCCTAATTGGTAAGAGCAGGTGATGTTGCTTGGATCGCATCTTCTGTGGTCAGTTTGTGTGTTACAGCGGGTGAAGTTCTTGAAAAGTAATGACTGCACCATCAATTGTAGATTCCATGCCCTGTCTCCCTTTTATCTGATTTTCATGATACGCGACCGGAGGAGCTGTCTTCACGGCCGATAGCAGTTTTCAAAAGTCAGTTCAGTTATTGGTTGACACTTGGCACTTCTGGCTTGTTTTTCCAGGATTTAGAATTCATGCAGGTTCTGTATCTCCTGCTCATCATAGGAATGCAGAACGTCGTTATAGTCCAGATCTTGATCGTCCGCCGCGTGGCCGTGAATTTGTCAGCAGGAGGGAGCCTGGTAGGTTCCAAGACTCTCCTCCCCATTATGGCAGAGGAAGGGGCGGTGGTAGGCCCTATGGCAGGGGTTTTGATGGTCCTGGATTGGGTCCTCGGCCATTCAGAGGTGAAGCTGTAGCTAGAAACAATCCTAATGTGCGACCAAGGGAAGGGGATTGGTACTGTGCAGATCCTTCGTAAGTCGTGATACTAAATCTTTAGAATTGCTTTATGTTATTGTCCTTAAGGTTACTTACTTACTTAAAAAGGATTGTGAGGCGATATTTAGACATTTTCTTTATGATTTGTATTTGGAGAAGACTATCTTTGCAATCAATTTCAATTTTTTACAATTACCCGCTGTTGATTACGGGACTCAATTTCCTATTCCAAAAAGGTGTGATGCACTATGATCCTGAGAGTTTAATCTGATTTTGATCATCAATATGATAGCTTATGTGCATGATACACTGCAGGAGAATTCCTGGCTAGCTGTCCCCATTGCACCTCTCCAGCAAGCAATTTCCTATTTACTTTATGAGCTTTGCTGCTCTTATCTTATGCTTGATATTACCAATCTGACTATCCATTGTATCTAACATCCGATCATCTTTTATTCTCTTAGATGTGGCAATCTGAATTTTGCAAGGCGAGATCACTGTAACAACTGCAACAGACCTCGCTCTGGACACAGGGGTAGCCCTCCCAGAAGGGGCTTCCTGGCCCCACCACCTCCATATGCTGCTTCGAGGCGTTTTCCTGGGCCCCCGTCACAGCGCTCACCTCCTAGGTCCATGAATGGGTACAGGTCTCCGCCTTGTTCATGGGCTCGGGATGGGCCTCGAGATTTTGGCCCCAGTGGCCTACCCCCTCCCAGGCATGAAGTTGGGTTCTCCGATGACTACATGCGAAGGGGACATGTGGACTATCCGGAAGATGATTATAGGGGAAGGAGCAGGTTTGACAGACCAATGCCGACTGACTGGGCCCCCAGAGACCGTGGAAGGGATAGGTTTGTAAGTGAAGGAAAAAGCTTTGACAGGCGACCACTATCACCACCTCTGCACCCACTGCCAATTCCTGCAAGTCATGACCGATGGGCACGCGACATCAGGGAGAGGAGCCGTTCGCCTTTTAGGGGTGCCCTCCCGCCAAAAGATTATCGTCGGGATATCTACATGGAGAGGGGACGAGATGACCGCCATGGCCTGGGTAGAGAGAGGATTGGCGATCCTTACTAGCTGAGACACGATTTGCTGCTATGAGTCCGATTTTTGCAGGCTTGGAGGTAATTGTGTAAAGGATGTTGAAGGCTGTAGGGATGATGGATCTAGAGTTGTACTGTTTGCGATGGAGCATTTATGGTTTCATAGTGCCTGTGTGTATGAGTTTAGGTCAAAACTTACACAATTGTTTGTGTGGTCTGCTTTGCTGTGACTGGTTATTCAAATGGAACTTGCGGAGACCTTTCTCTCCAGCAGCAGGTTACTTGGAGATGCTTCATGGCTTTTTATCAGGTGAATGCTCCTATCCATGAAGGTCCGAATCCGTCTTTACAGTGCCTCTCGACCGTTTGAAATGACGGCGAAAAATTCGAGCAATCAAATTAAAGCAGCTTTGCGTCGGAGAGTTAACGCAAACATTTTGAATTGCCACTGGTTTTCTCTCGGTGATTGGATACAATTTATCGCGGAACGGAATTGCGATTCCGTCTCCCCTTCCCATCTCTTTTGTTTGTTTGCTCGTCCTTCCTTTTCATAGAAGGAATGAGCATTTTGGGCACATGGAGTTGGAAAATTGCTCATCCCTTTGCAACAGAGGCATCGAGTTAGAATTCGAGTGGTATTGCCAAAAACACGAGATTTGTCTTCCTCCTTCGATGACTGGACGGATAGAGTTGGAGTCTTCGCACTACTTTCTCGATCGTAATTTGGTTAATCAAATTGAATCCGAAAAGGTCTTTTTGAGGCGAGCTATTTTTTTCTTCGCCCAATATTCCTAATGTCGAAGCAAAATCTCGTAGCCTAAGCTTCTATTGTGAAAGTTTGGCGATGAATGGATAATCGTCTGAACATAATTTCAAAAGCGAGCTTCGACACGAGCAGAACAAATGACGACCCATTACCTCGCGCGTCTATGTTTGAGCCGCTGATACACTTACCGCTCGACAAACACTACTGGGACGGCACATCTGTAGCGTAAATGTTCACAAAATCTCATGAAATCACCGAGTTATGATCTTCACAAATGTATCCCTCGCGTGCGGAGAACATGTTTCGACGGGAAATCTGATTTTAGTATACAGCGGGACATAGCTCAGGGTAAATCGACACCCATTTAACATTAGTGGCCATCTCAGATATCGCGTCGGCATGACGGTGGTGATACGAGATGAAATCCGCTTTCATGGGGGTCATTTCGTGATTTTTGCTATCTCAAGGGACCAGTTTTCGAATTTAACTCTCGGATCGGGTGCTGGCCCGTAGTACCGAAGTCTTCACCCCCGGTCAACAATTTCTGAGGCATTTCAACATTTAGCGCCAATTTATTTTTTCGTTATTTATTTCTTTTTCTTTTTTTTTTTCCGGTTTCACTCTTTTTAACTGGACCGGACGCACACGAACCGAAAGGCTCGGCCAATGAGGTCTCGCCACGTGGGGGCCATCCGAGCTCCAGCCAAGCCAACGAATCTGGAGGGCTTTCGATCATCGCGCTCTCAATTCAGTGCTCCGGGCGGGGGTGGGGGAAGGGGATCGCACGGTCCACGACCGAAGCCTGCGTACCCTTCCATGAATTCCTACCGTCGATCCAGGTCCCCACGGTTTCCTCCGTCGGATGAGCCCGCGACGCGCATCGGGCCGTCCAATAATCGCGAAATTGAAAGTTGAAAACCCCGGGAGAGAGAGGGATAAATTAGGGTTTTGTCGGGGTTTCCATTTCAGAACAGACCACCTACAGGGAGGGCACGAAAAAATGGCGTCCGGGAAGCGGCCCCGCTTCAGCCGCCTCTCCGAATCGCCTCCCGACAGCCACGGCGGTGGCGGAGGTGGCATCGCCGCCGTCCGAGCTGCTGGGAGCGGCTCGGGTGCAGACCGTGGCGATCGTCTCCATCTCTCAATGGCGTCCGGCAAGTTTTTCCGCGTCAGCCGCCTCTCCGAATCGCCTCCCCACGGCCACGGCGGTGGCGGAGTTGGCGTCACCGGTGGCCGAGCTGCTGGGACCGGCTCCGGCGAAGGCCGTGGCGATCGTCTCGATCGCTCGGACCAAATCGCTCGTGGCGGTACTTTTCCTTGTTCATCCAATCGCTTTGGTTGCTGTAGAATGGTTAATACTTATCAAGCACGTTTGGTTCGATTTTTTTCCTACCTTAGTTTCTGTAAATGTGAAATTGAATCGGTACCGTTCGGTCCAGATCCTTACCGTCTGCTGCCTGGCCATGGATTTGGCCTCGAGAAGGAGAAATCTGCCGATTGTCATGATGGATGTGTTCCTAGAGAAGTGCATGAACGCCTTTTGTAAGTCACGATGCAACCTTCAGATTAGCTTGATGTTGTCTTCATAGGCGAGAGCACCTTTACTCTTTTAAGTCTGATCTGAAACAGAAAACGCCTACGAGAGCTTGGAGATGAATTCTTGGCCTACTGCGGAGACAGCCCCTACGTTTGTTGCACCCCTGCAGAGGCTCCAATGACCCGGAAGGCCACTAAAGTCCTTCACACACCTCGCAGCATCGTTTCCCCTGGTGCTTTTCCCCTCTTCGGCTTGTTTTGTTCGGTTTTAGTGATTATCGAAAACAATCAATTCGCCTTGTTATTGCACCATAATTTCTGTACATGTGAAATCGAATAGATGCTGTTTCGGGTTTTAGGGGCTCACGAATAATTCTTATGTAAAGTGTTGATGCGAGCAACCTCTGTCTACTCTCCGTAGACCATTTGTGTTCTTCCTTTTTACCTAATGAGGTCATCTTTTGTCTCCGAATTATGCTACTAGCTGCATGTCAATATGTTTTTGCCATATTTCAATGTCGTCTGAGATTTGCATTATTCTCATGTGGTTTTGAATAGATTTTTAATCTGAAGCGCTAAATAAGCTATGCCGTCCGTCACGGCTTTGAATTTGCCTGCAAGAACTTTGGTCTTGATGAAAACATTCCGGTGTGAGTTGATTTTGAAAAGTCAGGGTTTTGGATTTTTTACTCTTTGGGTGACAAAAGTTTGAAATGGTCTGCCTGATGGAAGTAGTGGTTTTAATAGAGCTATATAGACATTTCTGGCTTGTTTTTCTGGTTCTAGCAGATCGTAGCAAAGCAGAACAGCACGAACTGCTATATGGCAGTCCATTGTCAAGTCGCTGGGCCCGCAAATCCGGCGGCGGGAGGGAGCCTGCTGATAGGTTCCAAGAAGACTTTTATTCCCATTCTGGTCTGGGAAAGGGTGGATCGAGTTCACAGCCATTCAGAGGCGAAGCGGTGGCTAGGAACAGCCCTAAGTTGCGACAAAGAGAAGGGGATTGGCTCTGTTCGTAAGTCCTGATGCTAAATCTTTGGAATAGCCATATGTTGTTGTCCTTAAGTTTACTTATTTGTTTAAAAAGGATTGTGAGGCAATATTGATGTTGTGTCTTAACATCCGATCATCTTTTAATCTCTTAGATGTGGCTTCAGTAACTTTGCGTGGCGGCTTCACTGTCGCGACTGCCAGGGACCTCACCCTGAGCACATGTCTGGCAGCAGAAAGGGCTGTTCATTTCCATATGCCCTCCCACCAAAAGATGACCGCCATGGCCTGGGTAGAGAGAGGACTGGCGATCCTTACTAGCCGAGACACGATTTGCTGCTGCTATGAGTCCGATTTTTGCAGGCTTGGAGGTAATTGTGTAAAGGATGTTGAAGGCTGTAGGGACGGTGGAGCTAGAGTTGTACTGTTTTGCGATGGAGCATTTATGGTTTCATAGTTAGTGCCTGTGTGTGTATGAGTTTAGGTCAAAACTAATACAATTGTTTGTGTGGTCTGCTTTGCTATGACTGGTTTATTCAAATGGAACTTGCGGAGACTTTTTCTCTCCTGCGGCAGGTTACTTGGAGATGCTTCATGGCTTTTTATCAGGTGAATGCTCCTATCCATGAAGGTCCGAGTCCGTCTTTACAATGCCTATCGACTGTTTGAAATGACGGCGAAAAATTCGAGCAATCAAGTTAAAGCAGCTTTGCGTCGGAGAGTTAACATGAACATTTTGAATTGCCACTGGTTTTCTCTCGGTGATTGGATAAAATTTATCTCGGAACGGAATTGCGATTCCATTTCCCTTTCCCATCTCTGTTGTTTGTTCGTTCGTCCTTCCTTTTCATGGTAGGAATGAGCATTTTGGGCACACGGAGTTGGAAAATTGCTCATCCCTTTGCAGAGGCATCGAGTTAGAGTTTGAGTGGTGTTGCCAAAAACATGTGATTATCTGAATGTAATTTGATAAACGAGCTTTGACATGAGTAGAACAAATGACAACCTATTACCTCAAGCGTCTATGTTTGAGCCATTGATATGCTTATAGCTTGAGAAACACCATTGGGATAGCACATTTGTGGCGTAAATGGTTCACAAAATCTGACGAAATCACCGAGCATTTCATTCACTCGATTGGGTGAGGCCGAGCTATGTCCTTCACAAGTGCATCCCTTGCGTGTGGAGCACCTGCTTCGATGGAAAATCGGATTCTAGCATACGGCGGGACATAGCTCGGGGTAAATCGATACCTTAACAGTAGTGGCTGCTTAAATTAGTTGCTGCTTAAATATTGGCTGATGTATTTCGGCTATTGAGTCCACGTAAAAAAGAACATCCTGCAGAATTGGAACTTCTGACATACACCTGTTTAACATTCACAGCGAATCTATTGCATTCATCTCAGAAGTTTCACTTTTTCACAGTTTAAGAGGTACATGAACTTTTTGTAGAAGCTGTTTGCAGGCTTAGTTAAGTGTCAATTAGGTATAGGCTGTGGGCCAAACACAGATATCAGTAGATTATGCTAATGTGGGATGTGTTCTTCGGGATAAACAACAGGATGGAACTTTAAAATACTTTTCTAGTTCATTGCTTTGATAGGAAAGGTATGGAGACATGCTAGTTGATCTTTTTGAGTATCTTTGATGGGAAGCATGTTGATTTAATTCAGCATTTAGAGTCTATTATTCAACTTGGGCCAAAGGGATAGAGGGAAGACCCCTATATTTTGACCACAATTTGTCTCTGTGTTAATTATCTGTTAATTGATGGTGTCATTTGCTTTTACCATGGCATAGTATTTATCATTAGATGCTCACATTAGGCATCGCTCAACGGCCCACCCCTGTCTAAGATTTTGATGATGTAGTTATTAATTCCCAATTTATATGTCTTTTCTTTGAAAAATTCCTAATTAGGTGCAAGTGTAGCGTGCATAGCTCAGTTGTTCAATAAAAATGTGCACATAATCACTCCAGGCCATATTTGGTACATGAATGGAGGTCATAATGGAATCAAGATTCTGGATTTCGTTCCTTTCCTTATGTTTGGAGAGCAAACTTTCATTGGAATGGGTGTTCCCATTGGAATACCCCTTTTTCACTGATTCACACGAGGAAGGAATTCCAATTCCTGTCCCCTCGTAAAGACACATGTTATGTTTTTTTTCCAGGTGTGCCCCCCTTTTTTCTCTCGTACTGCTTCTTAAGGAAATATTCGACATTTGACTCTAATCCTCTTTTGGATTCCCACATTCTTTTAATACAACCAAACATAAGAATATGAACAGCGGTTCCATTCCATGCCTCATTTGGTTTCCATTTCCTTTCCTTTCTTCCTACCATACATGCCGTTAGAGTGGGGAAGCTTCTTTGCCTTGTGCAGTGGTAAGGATTGGGTTGCATGGTGAACATGAGTGTCTTTCTGAACACTTATAAAATGATGTGAAGTTCAGGTGATTATCTCCGGATCAGACCTCTCAAAATGTGATATAGGTTCGGTAGATATACTGTGAAGCATAATAATATACTGTGTAATCCATATCTGGGATCTGTTAATAACCACGTCTTCCACATAATGATGGTGAGAATCTATTTGAAGATCACTGTTTGTACAAAATGAAATTTGTTGGTTTTACTCAGACAAAGAATGTATTCTGGGTCGCCAGACTGAGTGTAAAGTCATTGGTAAGTATAGTCCAAACATGTTGTATTTGTAGATCAATAAATTACCTTGAAACGGTCAAAGCATGTTGTGTAAAATGCGGTTTTTTGCATATGAGGCAGTTCATTTGTTGATAATTGCGGGGCCATAATGCAATTTTCCCTTTTCGTAGCGTATGCTTCCAAGCCCTATAGCGTGAATCGGGAATAGGGAAAAAAGAAAAAACTGGTACGGACACTGTTGATTCGGCATCAAAGAAAGGGAGAAAGAATTTAAATTGGACGCGCGGTCTTCCTTCGCTAGTTTGGTAATAAATGCTTTCGAAAAATGAATGCAAAATCCGAAAAGGCTTTGAAGTGAACGGTGTTTTGAAATATTCCCGAAGTGGAAGCAAAATTCTCATAACCTAAGTTTCTATTGTGAAAGTTTGGCAACGAATAGATAATCATGGCATGCCAGCGCTGACGCAGACAATTTTTGTAACTTTCTTTTATAAATTTTATGAATTTTTTCTCCTCCTTTTCTTCTTTTTTTTTTTCCTTTTTTCCTTTGTTTCTTTTTCTCTCCACCAGTGAGGGCGTTGACGCGCTCACTGGACCGGGGGAGGGGGCCTCGCCAACGGAGGAAAAAAATGAAAAAGAAAAGAAAAGAAAAGAAAAAGGTAAAAGGAGAAAAAGAAAGAAAAAGAAGAAAAAGTTCAGCAAATGAAAAATTGTCAAAATTGTTAAGCGATTTTCTACCGAATTTTGCTGAAAGGATTAAATTGACAAATCATCAAAAGATTTAAGATTAAATTAATACTATCGAAATGTTTAGGATTAAATTAACAAATTATCAAAATATTTAGAACTAAACTTATCAAATTAATATATTTAGAATTGAATGGTACAGTCATAGGTTTATGATTTTTTGTTTTTTTGGTAGTTTCCTGTTACCATAAGAAAAGACAAGTGAGGCACGAACGCTGAAAATTCCGTGCATTCATTATCGTGACATTGAACGGGTCAAAGTACGATGTAGATGATGTTCTCTTGTGGGGACATCACGACTTTATCGTGTAATTTTCCAAGTCAAACAAGTCTTCTCTGCTCGGCAAACGTATTGTGGGCAAGGGGGGAGGGGAATGTGGAAAGCATGGAAGTCAACAATCCTTTTACGCAATGACAAGATTGCGTTATAGCTTCAAAATATCTGAATTTTTACGAGTGACCCAAATCGAAGTGGGAGGGAATTTCCGCGGTTTCCGGAATTAATCGACTATATGTCGCTTTGGCTTTGCATATTATTATGGATTTTGTTAATGAGTATCCCCCGATGCACTTATTTCATACCCCATTCAAGGAAAGTCTATAATGTCCAAGGTGGTGAGAAGGTTTGCTCCCGAGGTCCCTTAGCCTAGCGGAAGGTTAGCGTTGTGCGGAAGTAACACCGTACGTGCGATAAAATAGAGAGGCCGTGGGAAGAGGAACATGCAATTTTAGTGGACCCGGGTGTGAGGTGGTAGGTGAGGAAATTGAATTGATTGGGGTTATTTATACCGAGATGATCAAAAGAATAGGGAATCGACGGTAGATAAATTGCTAGCTATTAAGGAGACGGGTCACTAATGGACCGTCGCATGTTAGGAGGACACTAGCAGACACCATATTCACTAGAAAGGGTTACGGAATAGGCGGGACCATCCTTGACGAGCCTCACTAGAGCCCATTAAGGCAAAACTCTCTAAGACATCCCATGCATATATTAATGATCGATAATCCCGTCACCCATCCTAAGTCGCTCTTGCATTGAGCAATGCTTACGTGGAATAAATCTATAACAAATCTCTAATAATGGTAGCTGTGAGTAAATTCACGAAATTATATGGAGGAATAATATACTTATTCTTCACAAATTTGAAAGGACAAATATACACATCTACAATGCAATGTTTTTTTTTGTGTTTGTTATTGTGCAATAAAAACATCAAAAGTCGAAACATTTAATAAGTATGTTTAACAAGTATCTGAAGAGCACTCGTTAACAAAATCCATATTTTACCAAAGAATGCTTAAAGTAGCCGTCAATTGGATTTTCAAGAAGTTCCTTTTAGGTTAGGATGAATATAATGACTTTTCAAGTCAATAAAACCTTGTTGGTTATTGGGAAAACGACATGAATGAGACGCACACTTTGCGGCGAGTGGTATTTAGGTAGTTTACTTTGTTGGTACTAGCAATTTTCTAATAAAATATCGTTACCAGAGATATCATCCTTCAACCTTCCCACTCTACCAAGATTGATGGCGTTTCTAAGAAGAAGAAGATCCATAGTTTCTATTTTTGCATCGATGCAAGAAATTACTCTCTTCTGCGAAATGTGAACGCGGTCTCTCAGCTAGGCTAACGAAGAACTCGCGACACGACTCATTAGGAAATGGCAACAATGATTGAGGATGTCGGACTGATCTTAGCACATGCGCTCCTTCATATGCGGCCTCGATAAGTAAAATATGCGCCTCGCTTTTAAGCCCTTGAGCGACAATTTTTCGCGAATCTAATTCACACTAACCGCTGGAGCGATCACGTGGGGTTTCATTCGATCCGATAGTTATATCTAATTATTCCCAATTCAGCCCCGCGTCCAAGATGATAAATCAAACAAGAACGATAAAAAAAGAAGAAGCTTCCTCCTTACTGTAGTCAAAGGTAGACAAGCCGCGGGTGCGTGCTGCCATTGGTGGCTGACCGAATCTAACGTGGCCAATCCGACATCATCCGCCCTCTGTCCGAATCAAACACTTGCGCGCGCACTCACACGATCAACGATCTCTCCCGAGGAGAGGGAGAGAGAGAGTTGCAGAAAATTCTGCGCTTTTGATGATGACGGAGGACATCTGACGCCAGCTCGTCCGCCTGTGCTGAAGAAAGAACCGATCCTTCCTCCCTTCCTTCTTTGCTTTCACACACTCTTCTCTTTCTCTTTCTCTTTCCCCATGATCATTTGCTCTTTCTGGTTTTGATTCCTTATGAGTTGTTGTCGAAGTCGTCAGAAACGTCACGGGAACAAGAAAATGTCAGCGCCATATCCGGATGGCCCGCTTGAGCACTCTCATCCCGCGCCGCCGCCGCCGCCTACCCCTTCCCTGTCGCTGGACTGGCCGCCCCCTCCCTCTCCTCCTCCGCCTTCTCCTTCAGATGCCCCTCCAGCTCCAGCTCCCAGCGGCTCCCAGAAAGCCTCATCGAGCTCCTTGGCAACTGGTCTAGGGGTGGGGGTTGCAATTGGCGGAGCGGCAGCGCTCGCAGTGTTGGCTGTGTTGTTCATATTCGGGAGGAAGAAGAGGAGGAGAGACCAGGGTGCACGGCCACCTACTATTCCGCCTGTATTTAGCTCGCGTCCACCAAATTCGCCCGTCGGCAGCACAGTGCCACCACCATTCATGAGCAGCAGTGGAGGTTCAGGCTCCACTTCAGGCCCCGAAAATCCATATCCTCCTCCATCGCCGGGCATTGGATTAAATTTCTCCAAGAGCGAATTCACGTTCGAGGAGTTAAGGATGGCCACAAATGGCTTCTCGGACTCGAACCTTCTCGGACAGGGCGGTTTCGGTTATGGGCACAAGGGGGTCCTTCCAAATGGGAAGGAGGTCGCGGTGAAGCAGCTTAAGCCTGGGAGACACCAAGGAGAGCGCGAGTTCCAGGCCGAGGTGGAAATAATCAGCCGAGTACATCACAAGCACTTGGTCTCCTTGGTTGGATTCTGCACAACGGGGTCTGAGAGACTGCTCGTTTACGAGTTTGTCCCGAACAATACCTTGCAGTTCCACTTGCATGGTATGTGCATGTCGTAGCATCTCACGTACTGATTGATCGTTATGATGCCGTGTACTATTTTGCTTACCTGAATTAGCACTCTTCTTATGCTTTGCATGGCGAGTTATATCCAGAGATTGAATAACGAGTCCCTGTGGTCACGTCGATGTAGAATGTCTAATTGTCATAAGCAATGCAATATAAGTGAAGCTGTTTCGAAAATGCATAAATGTGTTTGCGTATTGGCAAATTGACATCTTGATTCCAGTCAATGCTCTTGCTAAAGAGGATCCGATAGAAGTAAATGGCCTTGCTGCAGGAAAAGATGGACCAACCATGGATTGGACGACAAGACTGAGAATCGCTTTAGGATCTGCCAAGGGACTTGCCTATCTTCATGAGGACTGTGAGCCGCTTTCTCATCTTTGTGAACGATCACTTTAGTACAGAGAAAAGGCGATTATTTGCTTAATGATGTGGGAGTTTATTCTGTTTTGCAGGTCATCCTAGGATCATTCATCGTGATATCAAGGCAGGTAACATCTTGCTGGATTCCAATTTTGAGGCTAAGGTGAGAATCGTGCGCTAAACCCTATAATCTCAAACGCCCTTAAGAAGATGGTCAATTTTTCTGTATAAAATTAAAAAGTCATATCTAGAAGTTGAATACGAATACGGCTTCACAGGTTGCTGATTTCGGACCTGCGAAGTTCTCTTCAGATGTCCACACCCACATTTCTACAAGAGTGATGGGAACGATATAATAGGGTAAGATCTTTGTAGCTGGACATTTTATTGCTCCGATAATCCTTCGGCTTTCGAAAGTTACCCTTTTCTTGCCACTTCGTCCCACTAAATCATATTCTTGATTGTCTGTTTCATCTGGATTAGCGCAATTCATGTGACAGTGCCACCTCATGCCCTCATAAATGGCAGTGGATGTATTAAAAATTGGGTTCTTCTGTTGTCTCTTGACCATTACGAATTTACACAGATATAGGATCATATTGAGATAGTGTCAGGGACATTATCCAGTGCTTTTTGCACGGGAATGTAGTCCTAGTGATGAAAAAAAGAAGAGGGTTTACATTTCTTGCAACTTACAGCTATGTCGCTCCAGAATATGCATCGAGTGGACACCTCACAGATAAATCAGATTGTCTTCTCCTTTGGAATGATGCTTCTGGAGTTGATCACGGGACGCAAACCGGTGGACACAACTACTGACATGCACGGGAGCTTGGCTGACTGGGTAAGTAGCGGATTGTCTCAGGCAGTCTTTCGCAGCATGGACATATATATCGTAGAAGGTCTTTGAGTGTTGAAATGGGAAAAAAAATGTTATGAAAGAATGTGGATGCCCTCTAGTTTTTACTAATGCACATTGCACACTGCTTTTCCTTTATATAATCTATTATTTCGCGGCACATGTTGCAAGAGACATGACCCTGTCGTTGTTATGTGTTGCCTGACACGTATCTCATTTGGCAAAGGCCTGGTAGTTTTCCTCTGTATCAGCACTTTCCCATAGCTAAAATTACAACATGACTGGAGTTTTCAGTCTTAACCTTTGTTTTCATGGAAGTTGATCCAATAGGTTCAGTGTCAAGAAGTCGTGGAATTAATATATTTTAGGACAATATTCTTGTGTAATTACAGGCAAGGCCCCAGTTGACGCGAGCTCTGGCTGATGTAAACTTCGACTCTTTGGTAGATCCAAGTACGGACATTGTTGATTCAGCATCAAAGAAAGGGAGAAAGAATTTAAATTGGACGCGCGGTCTTCCTTCGCTAATTTGGTAATAAATGCATCCGAAAATGAATGCAAAATCCGAAAAGCCTTTGAAGTGAACGATGTTTTGAAATATTCCCGAAGTGGAAGCAAAATTCTAATAACCTAAGTTTCTATTATGAAAGTTTGGCAACGAATAGATAATCATCCGAATATAATGAAAAACGGGGCTATTTTCATAAACGAGCTTTGACACGAACAGAACAAAGGATGACCTATTGCCTCATGCGTCAACATTTTCGGTTCATGAAATCACCGAGCATTTCATTCACTCGATTGGGTGAAGATGTACCAACGAGAGAAGTTCACTTTTTATCGATCCTTTGTCTCAGAGAACACGAGGATGATGAAGCGGAGAACCGGCCCGATCTCTTGTTCTCGGCCATGTGCTTGCAAACGGACTTCTGGACCTCTTCCTTCAGTTCCATGAAACTCATCTGTTTACTTGTCTTCTCTTCACCTATGCCCTCTTCAGGGAAGAAATCGCCGGGGAACCTCATCCAGAAAGTTGTCGAGAACACCCGAGCAATGAGGGAAATAGCGGCGACCATTGAAGCCAATGCTCAAAGGGATCAAAGTCATTCGTGCACAGTCAGGAATATCCGATATGCGAGCTTTAACTGAGTATGAATCCCAGAACAAGTAATAAGCTCTTGAGGGCAAAAAAAGGCAATTGACGAAATTTCATTATACGAAGAAAGTTGTCTTTCCGGAAATGCTGAAAGGCCATGGCAGGTGAGCTTGTCTTGGGCTTTCAGCCTTGTCAAGAGCTGGCCGAAGGAGTTCCAAGAAAACCCGTCATCCATCCCAAATTTGCCCTAAGGGCCTTTGCAGGCCCAAAGCCCGTTTGGGAGTCTGAACCGTAGTATAGTATATATCTTACGGTTCCGTTAGGGTTTCGATTTCAGAACAGACCACCAACAGGGGCAATAACAGGGCACGAATCAACATGGCGTCCGGCAAGCGGCCCCCCTTCAGCAGCCTCTCCGAATCGCCCCCCCACAGCCACGGCGGTGGCGGAGATGGCATCACCGGTGGCCGAGCTGCTGGGAGCGGCTCCGGTCGTCTCAATCGCTCAGACCAAATCGCTCGTCGCGGTACTTTTACGATTGGTTCGATTTTTTTCCTACCTTAGTTTCTGTAAATGTGGAATTGAATCGGTACCGTTCGGTCCAGATCCTTACCCTCTGCTGCCTGGCCATGGATTTGGCTTCAAGAAGGAGAAATCTGCCGATTGTCATGATGGATGTGTTCCTAAAGAAGTGCATGAACGCCTTTTGTAAGTCGCGATGCAATCTTCAGATTAGCTTGACTTTATCTTCATTAAAGTTTACTCTTTTAAGTCTCTGATCTGAAACAGAGAATGCCTACTGGAAATTGAAGACTTTATGGCCGACCTCCGAGACAGCTGCAAGCGCAACGTTTCTTGCACGAGTGGTAGGATCTTTTCCCCTGGTACTTTTCCCTTCTCCATGCGATAGGCTTGTTTTGTTCGGTTGCCTTAGAATGGTTAGCGGTTATCGAAAACGATCAATTCGCCTTTTTATCGCGCCTTAATTTCCGTACACGTGAAATCGAATAGATACTGTTTCAGGTTTTAGGGCCTCGCGAATAATTCTTATGTAAAGTGTTGACGCGAGCAACATCTGTCTACTCTCCATAGACCATCTGTGTTCTTCCTTTTTGCCTAATGAGGTCATCTTTTGTCTCCGAATCATGCTACTAGCTGCATGCCCATGATGGTTTTGCCATATTTCAATGTCGTCTGAGATTTGCGTTATTCTCGTGTGGTTTTGAATAGATTTTTAATCTGAAGCGCTAAATAAGCTATGCCGTCCGTCACAGCTTTGAATTTGCCTGCAAGAACTTTGGTCTTGATGAAAACATTCCGGTCTGATCAGGGTTTTGGATTTTTTACTCTTTGGGTGACAAAAGTTTGAAATGGTCTGCCTGATGGAAGTAGTGGTTTTAATAGAGCTATAATCCTCCAGAAATTTCTGGCTTGTTTTTCCATATCTTTCTCTTTCTCTAGCAGATCGTAGCATAGGAGAACAGCACGAACTGCTATACGGCAGTGCATTGTCATTGTCATATCACTGGGGCTGCAAATCTGGCGGCGGGAGGGAGCCTGCTGGTAGGTTTCCATATGCTTCTGCGAGTAGTTATGCTGGGCCTATGGCAGATTTTCGAGCACCACCAGTCCCGCCGAGCCATGCCCCGAGGGCACGTGACATCAGGAAGAGGAGCCCGAGGGCACGTGACATCAGGAAGAGGAGCCCCTCGTCTACTAGGGGTGCCCTTCCACCAAAAGACTATGGTGGGGATCTCCAAATGAAGAGGGGACGAGATGATCGACATGGCCCCGTGTAGAGAGGGAAATAAGGGAATTACCTGGAGCATTTATAATTTTATAGTGCTTGTATGGATGAGGTAAGGTTGAAATTTGGAGGATTGCTTGTGTGATCCGCTTGCCTGAACCTCACTAATTAAGTTTTTTGAACTGTCACCTAGAAAGTGAGAAAAAGTTTGGATGGCTTGCCTAAACACGAGATTGTTCGATTCGAGCCAGTTTCATCATCATCATGCAGTAATATTGATGCGAAGTCTGTAAATATCCACTTTGGAATGACGCCGTTCGTTTGATGGTAATTGCGGGGCACAATGCAATTTTCCCTTTTCGTAGCGTGTGCTTCCAAGCCCTGTAGCGTGAATTGGGAATAGGGAAAAAAGAAAAAAACGGGTACGGACATTGTTGATTCGGCATCAAAGAAAGGGAGAAAGAATTTAAAGTGGACGCGCGGTCGTCCTTCGATAATTTGGTAATAAATGCATCCGAAAATGAATGCAAAATCCGAAAAGCCTTTGAAGTGAACGATGTTTTGAAGTAATCCCGAAGGGGAAGCAAAATTCTCATAACCTAAGTTTCTATTGTGAAAGTTTGGCGATGAATAGATAATCATATGAATATAATGAAAAACGGGGCTAATTTCATAAACGAGCTTTGACACGAACGGAACAAAGGATGACCTATTACCTCACGCGTCTACATTTTCAGCCAAAGATCGAAAGCGTACTTTTCACCGCTCGAGAAACACCGCTTGGGACGGCACATTAGGCGCGTAAATGTTCACGGTATCACCGAACATTTCATTCACTCAATCGGGTGAAGCCGAGCAATGCCCTTCGCAGATGTGTCCCTCACAAGCGAAGAACATGCTTGGACGGAAAAGCGTATTCTAGTATACGGCAGGACATGGCTTGGGGCAAATCGACACGCATTTAACATTAGGGGCAATATGAGATTTCGCGTCTACGCGAAGGGTGGTGAAACGAGACGAAATCCGCTTTCCTTGGGTCATTTTGTGATTCTTGCTATCACCACCTCTGCACCCACCTCCAATTGCTGCGAGTCATGACCGATGGGCACGCGACATCAGGGAGAGGAGCCGTTCGCCTATTAGGGCTGCCCTCCCGCCAAAAGATTGTCGTCGGGATATCTACATGGAGAGGGGACGAGATGACCGCCATGGCCTGGGTAGAGAGAGGATTGGCGATCCTTACTAGCTGAGACACGATTTGCTGCTATGAGTCCGATTTTTGCAGGCTTGGAGGTAATTGTGTAAAGGATGTTGAAGGCTGTAGGGACGGTGGAGCTAGAGTTGTACTGTTTTGCGATGGAGCATTTATGGTTTCATAGTGCCTGTGTGTGTATGAGTTTAGGTCAAAAGTTACACAATTGTTTGCGTGGTCTGCTTTGCCGTGACTGGTTATTCAAATGGAACTTGCGAGACTTTTCTCTACAGCAGCAGGTTACTTGGAGATGCTTCATGGTTTTTTATCTGGTTATTCAAATGGAACATTATGAATCGCTGCTGGTTATCTCTCGGTGATTGGATACGATTTATCCCGGAACGGAATTGCGATTCCGTTTCCCCTTCCCACCTCCGTTGTTCGTTTGCTCGTCCTTCGTTTTCATAGAAGGAATGAGCATTTTGGGCACACGGAGTTGGAAAATTGCTCATCCCTTTGCAGCAGAGGCGTCGAGTTAGAATTCGAGCGGTGTTGCCAAAAACATGAGATTTGTCTTCCTCGTTCGATGACTGGACAGATAGAGTTGGAGTTAAAGCGAGCTTCGACCTGACCAGAACAAATGACGGCCCATCACCTCACCCGTGTCTATGTATGAGCCATTGGTACGCTTACCGTTCGAGAAACACCAATGGGACGGCACATCTGTGGCGTAAATGCTCACAAAATCTCACGAAATCTCCGAGCTATGATATTCACGAATGTATCAATCGCGTGTGGAGCGCATGTTTCGACGTGAAATCTGATTCCAGTATGGACATAGCTCAGGGTAAATCGACACCCATTTAACATCATTAGTGGCTATCTTAGATATCGCGTCTGCATGATAGGAGTGATGCGAGACGAAATCCGCTTTCATGGGGGTCATTTCGTGATTTTCGCTATCTTAAGGGGCCACTTTTCGAATTTAACTCTCGTATCGGGTGATGGCCCGTCGTACCGAAGTTTTCACCCCCACGTCAACAATTTCTGAGGCACTTCCCCCCCACCCCCAATTTAGCGCCAATTTTTTTTTCCTTATTTATTTATTTTTTTTTCCTTATTTATTTATTTATTTATTTTCCTCCTTTTAAGTGCGCCGGAGAGACACTAACGTGCGCACGAACTGAAAGGCTCCGCCAATGAGGTCCAGCCACGTGGCGGAGATCCGAGCCCCAGCCAACAGATCTCGAGGGCTTTCGATCATCGCCCTCGTTCAGTGCCCCCGGGCGGGGGGGTGGGCGATCGCACGGCCCGCGATCGAAGCCTGCGTACCCTTCTATGAATTCCGACCGTCGATCCCGCACCCCCGGGTTCCCACCGTCGGATGATCCGGCGACGCGCATCGGGCCGTCCAATAATCGCGAAATTGAAATTTCAAAACCTCGGGAGAGAGAGGGAGGGGAAGAGAAGGAACGAACGAGAAGAAGAAGAACGAGAAGCCTTCCCCCCCCCTCCTTTTTTTTTTAATTTTTTTTCCTCTTTTTCCTCTTCGCAATTTGAAAAGAGGGAGAAGGAAAAACAGGATAGATTCCGGAGCTGCTTCGTCGTCTTCGCAATTTGATCTCTGCTCCGGCTCGGGAAGCTGCGGTTCGCTCGTCCGCGTTCGATCGCGCCGTGCTCCTCGGCGGCGTCGCCCCGCGCGCGCCCCCTCGCGCGTCGCTGCTCCTCGTGGCGGCGGCGGTGAATCTCGAGCTCCGCGGGTTCGGGGAATTTGAATTGCCGGGGGCGTTTCGGTGAGTTCTTCGGGCCCGGAGCTGGAAGCTTCTGGATTGGGTACCGATTCGAGCGGGTCGTCGAGGCGGATTTGAGTTCCTTCCGGCAGGGGGGGAACGGGGGTCTTCGGTGCTCTGGAATTTTTTTTGAGCTGGAGATTTGATGGGAGAAGGCGAGGCGAGGGAGCCGTCTCCGAAGAGGCAGCAATCGGACGCGGGAGGGAGCTCCGTGGGGGCCGCGGTGGCGAGGCAGCTGGATTTCACCGCGGGGGGCGGCGGGGGCGGGGAGAGGGAGAGGGAGAGGGAGAGCGTGGCGTTGCCGGAGCATCCGCAGCCGCAGGCCGTTGCTCAGTCGGCGGCGGCGGCGGCGCTGCCGTCCGCGGCTCCTCTGCAGGCTTCTCATCCGGCAGCGAGGTTGGTGCGCAGTTGGTTTCTTGGTGATTTTCTGCGTGTGCTCGCAAGCGGGGGCGCTCTTCTTCTTTCTTTCTTTTTTTTAAACTCCCTCTTCTGGAGACTTATCGTTTTTGTTTTGAGGAAACTTTTTCTGGTTTCAAGGGTACGTGGAAGAATCAAGAGGGAACAATTGGTGTGTTAGATATCTGGTAGTGAATTCAATTGGTTAGTTGCAGCATTGAGCTAGCGAATTGATGGATGAAGAGTGTTTTGGGTCCTAATTTGAATGAAGGAATGGAGGAAGGAAGTTTTTGAACGCACACACGCACGCATGCGCGCACTCTCTCTCTCTCTCTCTCTCTCTCTCTCTCTAGTGATTTTACTCTTCCTGAGTCCATCGTCTGCTTCACCTCCTCAGCTCTTTCCTTATTCCCAGTGTCTGCATTTTTCTACATTGTTATTTTCATGTTCGATAGAGGTGTTTCAGCCTGAGGACGGAGGAAAGGTTTGTTTAGGATGTTGAATTGTTGCTAACCTTCGTTGACTTCTGGTATTTATTTTCGTTTTGGGAACTTGTGGGAAATCTAACATTGTCTGGTTGTCATTGTTGTTGGTAAAAGGTTCTTTCTTTCCCATTAAGGGTTATGAGATTTCGACTCTCATTCACTCCATTTATCTTCATCTTCCCAGAACTGCATCCTTCTATCTTCTCTAGCCCGCTGTGAACAAGTTTTGTTCACTAACGTTTGGTCGCAATTACAAACTTATTGAGTGCAACTGGGGTCTAACTTTCCTTTTGTGCCTGAAGTTTTCATGGTAAAGAGACGTTCAGAGGGCTAAAAGGGTATTAATTATTCTTGTCATATCATCACTCCTTTGGCAAATGTCAGAAAATAACACCATGTTAATTAGTGAGCTTGTTGAATTTTTGATGTTGTAGGTGTCTATAATATGTCAACGCAGAAAAATTTTCCTCCCATTTTTTGAATTAAAAGAGTTACCTTATCAGTGTAAAAGTATACTTATGATGGACTCTAAAAAATTCTAATGTATTCTTTTTCTTCTGTAAGGTGGAATTCCATTTAATATAGATTTTTCATAATGGAACTTCTCTATCTTTTCATGTTGGAAATTCTCTCTTCTTTATCTCCATTGAATCATTGTTTGATATGTTGGTTCTCAATACCTTCACTGGGGTCTTAAAGTCTTAAAGTTCATTACATGCTAATCTCTATAAATTGCTTTATTATAAGCCAGTAGCGTAAAGCTTTGGTCCTTTTCTCTTTTGTCAACGATTCAACTACTGCATTTGTACTGATGACATGGCTTTACTGAGAATATTTATTGAGCTAATGTGATATATATGTTCTTTGCCTTTGCGTTTCCAGGAGAATGGAATCTCCGAAGGCGAGACCAAGACCCAATGTGGAAGTGAAAGAGGGCACTCCAAAGAAGCAAAAGCAGTGCAACTGTAAACACTCACGTTGCTTGAAGCTGTAAGTACATTTCTGCATGAACGGAATGGTTATTTTAGTGACTATGTACTGATAGAACCTTCTTGACTTTTCACTTTGGCAACTGGAATTCTATCTTTATGTACTAGTGGGACCTTACCTACTTGTTTGGCGCCATCATCCATTATCTTAAAATCATCCATTATTTTTCCCTCTCCTTGAGATAGCACATTTCCTGTAGCTTTTTCTGTATAATTGAGGGTCCGAATCGTAAGTAATTAAATTAGTTGCTGCTTAAATATTGGCTGATGTATTTCGGCTATTGAGTCCACGTAAAAAAGAACATCCTGCAGAATTGGAACTTCTGACATACACCTGTTTAACATTCACAGCGAATCTATTGCATTCATCTCAGAAGTTTCACTTTTTCACAGTTTAAGAGGTACATGAACTTTTTGTAGAAGCTGTTTGCAGGCTTAGTTAAGTGTCAATTAGGTATAGGCTGTGGGCCAAACACAGATATCAGTAGATTATGCTAATGTGGGATGTGTTCTTCGGGATAAACAACAGGATGGAACTTTAAAATACTTTTCTAGTTCATTGCTTTGATAGGAAAGGTATGGAGACATGCTAGTTGATCTTTTTGAGTATCTTTGATGGGAAGCATGTTGATTTAATTCAGTATTTAGAGTCTATTATTCAACTTAGGCCAAAGGGATAGAGGGAAGACCCCTATATTTTGACTACAATTTGTCTCTGTGTTAATTATCTGTTAATTGATGGTGTCATTTGCTTTTACCATGGCATAGTATTTATTATTAGATGCTCACATTAGGCATCGCTCAACGGCCCACCCCTGTCTAAGATTTTGATGATGTAGTTATTAATTCCCAATTTATATGTCTTTTCTTTGAAAAATTCCTAATTAGGTGCAAGTTTAGCGTGCATAGCTCAGTTGTTCAATAAAAATGTGCACATAATCACTCCAGGCCATATTTGGTACATGAATGGAGGTCATAATGGAATCAAGATTCTGGATTTCGTTCCTTTCCTTATGTTTGGAGAGCAAACTTTCATTGGAATGGGTGTTCCCATTGGAATACCCCTTTTTCACTGATTCACACGAGGAAGGAATTCCAATTCCTGTCCCCTCGTAAAGACACATGTTATGTTTTTTTTCCAGGTGTGCCCCTTTTTTCTCTCGTACTGCTTCTTAAGGAAATATTCGACATTTGACTCTAATCCTCTTTTGGATTCCCACATTCTTTTAATACAACCAAACATAAGAATATGAACAGCGGTTCCATTCCATGCCTCATTTGGTTTCCATTTCCTTTCCTTTCTTCCTACCATACATGCCGTTAGAGTGGGGAAGCTTCTTTGCCTTGTGCAGTGGTAAGGATTGGGTTGCATGGTGAACATGAGTGTCTTTTTGAACACTTATAAAATGATGTGAAGTTCAGATGATTGTCTCCGGATCAGACCTCTCAAAATGTGATATAGGTTCGGTAGATATATTGTGAAGCATAATAATATACTGTGTAATCCATATCTGGGATCTGTTAATAACCACGTCTTCCAGATAATGATGGTGAGAATCTATTTGAAGATCACTGTTTGTACAAAATGAAATTTGTTGGTTTTACTCAGACAAAGAATGTATTCTGGGTCGCCAGACTGAGTGTAAAGTCATTGGTAAGTATAGTCCAAACATGTATTTGTAGATCAATAAATTACCTTGAAACGGTCAAAGCATGTTGTGTAAAATGCGGTTTTTTGGTTTTTGTTCAGAAAAAGAATGATTCTTAGGTCACCAAAGGGAGTGTTAAGTCATTTGTGAGTATAGCCAAAACATGTTATTGTATTTATTAAAGCATAAATTACTTTGACACTGCTTGTGTTTTGACAATTATGTTCTTTTGAACACTTTGCATCATGAACTGTGCTTGGCCTTCTATTATACTAAAGAGTTGGATTATCTTGGGCCACAAGGCGTTAATTCACTGTTGTTTTATTGTCTTAATTCAATTCTCTTATTTTGTGGTTGAATTTGAATTTTCAGCCGATTGAATATCCTCTAAATTATATGGTCTTGATCTCACTTTTTGATCAGTTACTGCGAATGCTTTGCATCTGGTATATACTGTGATAACTGCAACTGCACAAACTGTCACAACAATGAAGAAAACGAAGCTGCAAGACGAGAAGCTGTTGAAGCTACTCTAGAACGTAATCCAAATGCATTTAGACCCAAAATTGCAAGCAGTCCTCATGGAGCAAGGGACAGAAGGGTGAGTACTTTCCATTAACTAAACTTCCTTTTGAAATTGTTTTCTAAATATATCCCCTTAGATCCCCTTCTACTCCTCATTCACTAATAGCATGGTTAGATTTTTTTTTGCTGCTTGTGATGTGAGTCAACTCAAAGAAACTAATTGGAGATATCTTAGTGTTGACACCTATTTGCACGCACTCCGCAGGAAGGCGGTCGCGACACTTAGCTTCTATTTTCTAGTTATATCACAGCATTTTCCTTTGTTGAAGCGGCGTGAATAATCATCTTTTGGTCCTTATTATCTTATTGTGGCTATCACATTAAACCTTGTGCTAATTTTGATAGTTTAGTATGTCAATTAGCTTCAAACTTTTGGAGGACAAATGAGACCGAACTTTACCTTCTTGGGAGCTTTGACATTGATCTTCACCAAATTTGATGTGTACGACTCAAAACTTATGTTGGATAACTGGTTTATGGCTTTAAATTATACTGCTAGAACTAACCGTAAACTGATAATCACTTCCATTAAATTGTTATCTCATATTGCATGTTTATGGGGTTTGTCTGGGTTTTATATGCATGTAGTTCCCTTCCACAATTTTTCTAAGTTTTTGGGTTGAATATCTAACATGATATGAGAGTCATATCTGGCTCCAGAACCTTGTGGCTCCTGTTTGGCAACTCCATGTGCACTTCCCTATCTAGTTTACATGTGAGAGAGGGTAATAAGACATTTTAGACTGCTTGTCTACTGGTTGGATTGGGGCGCATATGCATATACTCTTCCTCCATCTAATAGCTTAAGTTTTTGGATTGGACATTCAACTTCTGCTTATTTTAGGCAATGGTCAATCGCTTTCTTACTGTGGCTTGCATTTAGAACTTATGGAGCCAAAAATCAAGTTCGTTGTCAATCGGCATGTAAAGGGGTCTGCAAAGGTCCCTAAGGTTTACTTATTGTAAGGGAACTTAGCTGTCTCAAATTGTCATCTTGTGGTGTATGGTTGAGAAAAGGTGTGGACGAAGTAGGAGACTTTTTTGTTGCTTGGTGGAGCATAACTACATGTCTCTCTTTTTACAATTGTCGATACTTCATACTACTTCTGGCTGTTGATGAAAAACACATTGACTTATTGCAAATTAATATAGGAGGATGCCGGGGCCTTGGGGAAGCACAATAAGGGCTGCCACTGCAAGAAATCAGGCTGCCTCAAAAAGTACTGTGAGTGCTTCCAAGCCAACATCCTTTGCTCGGAAAATTGTAGATGCATGGACTGCAAGAATTTTGAAGGAAGTGAAGAGAGACAGGCTCTATTTCATGGGGACCATGCCAGCAACATGGCATATATTCAGCAGGCTGCGAATGCTGCCATCACGGGAGCAGTTGGATCATCTGGTTATGCATCCCCACCTTTGTCCAAAAAAAAGAAAGGTCAGGAACTCCTCTTTGGTCCAAACTCAACCGTCAAGGATCCATCCACTCAAAGACTTGGGCAATTTCCACAGGTAAACTTGATCGGTTAATCTTATGTTATACTTTGGTGGCGATTGGCTAGGTAGACATCGGCTAATATATTATGCCCTGTCGCTTATCTTCTGAACTTATCCAAGAAACTACAGAGGTTTTTTATGTCTGAAAACTTGACCGTCTATTGCAGCATAACTTTTTTTGCAGCCCTATCTTGGTGTGTATTGACTGTATGTTCTATGTTAATGACAGCCAAACCATACAAAAGCCTCTACTTCTTTCTCCTCGTCATCTGCACCTGTTGCCCATGGTGGTAGCAGTACATTGTTGGCTCCTTCAAAATGTACATACAGGTAGATATTGTTTTTGTTTCTCTTTAATCAAGTGAAAACCTACATTCTTACAGAAGGTGTGCCTTTGTCCTTATTGAAGGTCCCTGTTAGCAGATATCATTCAACCACAGGATGTAAAAGAGCTTTGCTCTGTTCTAGTGGTGTTATCAAGCGAAGTTGCCAAGACACTTGCAGGTATATCTTGATAACTGATCCGTCTATGAATGAGCTGAAAATTGCCTTTGATGTTACTTTGGCTAGTTCAGCCACTTAATGGAAGAGGTACATTTAGTTGGTAGTGGGGTTATTTTGCAGTTTCGTTAATGAATGTTAAAACTACGGCTGAGGGAGGAATTTTGACTTATAATCTGTTTCAAATTAATATGTGAAGCCATCACCCTGCGATTTCCAGTGTGATTGAGTACAGACAGTGCACATTGATCACAGTGTATACTTGTCTCCAAATGGTAAAATTTCAGCGGCTGCGGCTTTCTGTGTTGTCTGATTGTTCTTTTTGTACACTCTCTCAGTTTCATTGGAATAAATACATTTATTAGCAAAATGTAGCTAGAGTTTTGCAATTGTGTCTTGATGATCCATCAGTGGCTTTCTATGTTGTCTGATCGTTCTTTTTGTACACTCTCTCAGTTTGATTGGGATAAATACATTTATTTAGCAAAATGTAGCTAGAGTTTTGCAATTGTGGCTTGATGGTCCATCATTTTTCTCTAACTTGCTCATCTTCTCTTCATGTTCAATCTCCCTTACACTTAATGGGCTTATGTGCAATCTATATTCCTTTCATCTCACCGCGTCCATGACTACCACCACCACAAGCCTGAACCACTCTCAGTCGTGGTTGCTGATGATGTTTAGGATCTGTAAGCCAAAGTGAAAGCTGAAGTGTTATTTCACTGTTTCGATATCAGAAAGTGGACATGTAAATTATTAGTTGTCATAGGAAACCAAATAGAAAAGAAACTTTTGGGATAACATATCAGTGCTAAAGCCATCCAAGAAGCTAAGAAATTTTGTTATCTCACATCAAATTGAAGTGCTAAGGCTGTGGCCTAGTGATGGTCCAACGTTACAGAGACTCCAAAAGCATTCTGTCTCCTCCCTATCCTATGATACCCTGGCCCAAAATGAGAAGTCTTTGGACTGTGACAACGGGACTTCTATGCATCGGTGTCTTATCCACAATGTGATAACTGGAAAAGAGATCAGTTTTAACCTTGAATAGATGTTTGTCTGCTCAAACTGTTAGGGAGAGAGGGGCGTGGGGTTTGTTGACAACCTTGTCATATCCATTAGCTGTTTAAGGGAGTGCTTTGTGGATTTTCCTCTCTGTGGAGACTGAACCAAAATTATGAGCAAAGATTTTTGGAAATGTATATACAAATTTGGATGCTTCATATTGTTGTACTTCAATCTTCATCCACTGAACTTCATGCTTGGTCATAGCTGATGACTTTCTCCTCCTGTTATAGTGAGGTTGCTGCTTTTACTATTACTAGCTTCAGAGTTAAAGCTTCACTTTTCATACATTTGTGAGGTTAGAACAGTGAAGGGTTTAAACTTTATATGATCTGCCTTATTTTTGCAATAGGTTCTTATTCCTTGTGCAATCAGTCTCCTCCGAGTTGCTTTTTCTCTTCTTCAGCAATTGATATGGGCAGTTTCTTTCCTTTTGTATTTTATTCCAGCTTCATTACCTGGCTCGTCATTGTTTCCTTTGGTGACTTTGTTTCAGTACAACTAGTAGTTCCAGTAAAAACAAATTCTGTCGCTTGGAAATGAAATAGTCAGCTTCTGTGACATTGCTAATTATTGATGTTAATTTTTTTGCTGCTATACTTAGTGAAAGTACTTCTGATTGTTCTTCCAACTGGTATTGTCTGTGAGCTTGTTGCGTTTGTAAACCAATAGAAAATTGAAGGATTGCTGTTACTGAATTATGGTCAATGTTCATGCTCAGAAGAAAAGAATGCAAAAGAAAAGCATGTGGCAGATCAGACAGAAGCTTCTCTTGCTTCATCGGCACAAGACAGGGCTCAAAGCCTAAAGGATCCTGATGGAGGGAAAACAGCAGCTGACAATTGTTCGAGCTCAAGCCAGGTTGATAAAAGTGGTAATGAGGAATCAGTCTCAGACAGTGCCGAAGCACCAAATGGAAGACCAATGTCTCCTGGAACTTTGGCTTTGATGTGTGACGAACAAGACACAATGTTCATGGCAGCTGCTTCCCCTAGTGGGTTGATGGGCCACGACTGCAATTCATCTTCACAGGTTTCTCATGGACAAGGAATAACAGAGGTCTACGCGGAGCAGGAAAGGATTGTGTTGGCGAAAGTGCGAGATTGCCTTAATAAGCTCATCACTTTCGGAGAAATAAAAGGTAAGCTTGAATACCTCTAACTCAATTCTGCTTCCAACTCCAAAGAAAAGTAGAAAAGAAAGAAGAATGAGTCCATAACCCTGATGCGTCAGTTATCCTTCTGCATATTACATCTTGGGGTATGTTGATTGATATTTTCGACCAAGTAAAAACCCTGAAAGTTGAGGTAGTCCTTTCTGGAGTGCACACAATCTGGTGTTATAATTGATTGTTTCAATATGAAGTAGCATAGTCAAGCATTTCGAAATGTGACTACCAATTAGTTTATTAATAACAATCTGTAACATTGCCCAGAAGTTAGAAACAAGGCATTTCTTCATATCTAAACCAATTAAACCTACATCATTCCATTTGTCAATAGATAAGTGGGTTGGAGTATTTGACATAGAATTTGTAAATATTTAATGAGATGCCATAGTTGAATAGCATGATGTGCTTGTATGATATTGAGGAATTGCCTTAGAAAATTTCAAATTTTCTAAGAAACGACGAAATCGTACATCCTTCTGCTTTTTTTGTCCTTGCTAATCCTTAAATAATACCTGATATTCTGATGCTGGATGTTCCGCCACACACTAGTGTGTTTGTATAAAGCTACCCGTTTGGTACTTTGATCAAGTAACCTTCTTATTATAAGATTCTCAGTGTGATTATTTTGCGACAGAAACCAAGTATTCCTCATTAGCCAGAACTGAATTGGGACTTCAAAAGGACCCCATCTGTAATGGAGCTGCAAACGGAAAAGCTGAAACAGGACATCAACCTTGGTTGGAAAGCAATAGCATCTCCAGAACTGATGTTCCACCGCCTTTATCGACTCAGGTGGTTTCCACAGTGGTTAGCACTTCTCATACAGACAATTCCAAAATGTCACGTGCTCTTGAGAATGGGTCTATCCAACCAAAGGTTGAACAGATATGAAGCAAGTTTTAAGCAAAGGAGTTTTGTAATGAGCGAGCTCAGATTGCTATGGCATTGATACGCAATTAAACCTAGCGCACAGATGTAAGTCCTAGCAAAGCAGATGGAACACAAGTAACGGAGGAGTTCGCCACAGGCTCTTGTGGTGGTGCTGACATGATTACATTATGGCTTACCGCAGCCATATTATTTACTTCACTCAATTGATTTTAGCGTTTGAGCTCTGATTTGATTTGTAAGATTAGGCTTGAGAATGTGCCTGAAGATGCACAGGATATCACCATGTTGTACGTGCTGAGGCGACATGACTTGTACCCCCGGATGTAAAGATATACTCAATCATTTAACTGAGATAGAGTACTTTGATAAGTTTCCTATACTTATGTATCTCAAAGAGAAAAATGGAATGAAGTTGCTGTGTATCCAATTTTTTGGTTGACTAGATTCAATTTCATACATGACTAAATTTGTAGCTCTATTATACCTCTCCTCGTGCGGCGAAACCTTGTGATAGTAATGCTCCATTTGTTTTGCAACCGTTGAGAAAAGCTTAGATTGTTTGTAAAAAGCTCAAGGCTTAAATTCTGAAAAGTGATTTTTATTTCCGACAGAGCAACATTTGTTCATCAGTTGGACCGCCGCCATTCATGGGAGGTCGTTTCTTGATCAACAGTAGAGCAGCTGATCACTGAAGCTACCACCAATCATTAGTTGTACAGTTGCTGATTGTTGCCGACACATACTCATTTTCGGAAGTTCTTAAAAAGGCGCCATTGTCTTGGGCACGGTGGTGTGGGGTTTTGAGGGGTTAGGTCTAGGTCATGGAAGCAACTCCCGTGGAGAGCAAAGGATGGGTACATGCGACATGTCCACTCTAACACTAATAATTTATGTCTTGTAAAATATTTTACTGCAAAACATTTTCATTCAAAAGAGATAGCCAGCCGCATTCAGATTTAAAATACTAGTCATGACTTACGTAATCCATGTTAAATGGCTCCTTTCATTAAGAAAGGTCAACAGATCAATGCTGCTCAACTCCAACACTAACTACCAACAGACAGTTTTTCAGACATCTGAATCGAATATTTCAAACCTCGAAGAATTTCTCCCCCAATAAGTGGACAACTATAAGCACAGAGAAACTCCAAATTAAATATTTAAATGAGCTCGTATAGTTCATCAGTCCGTTGCTACGCCATATCCATATTGCAAAACAATGATGTTTCGCTTTCGATTCGCTTAAGTAAAAATAGTAAAATGACCCGCTTACTGATTGCCGTGTCCCTTTTTCACGTCACTCTGTCTGGCTTGCAGTTTCAGTGGCTAGTATGTACACGACAGCATTGGCAAAGACCACCTTCAACACCCAATACTCTCACACTTTTAACATCCCTTTCGAATGTCAGCAACGACAGTTACTAACTGGTAGTAGATGCCATAAAATGGTTTACATTTAGCATGCCTAATTAACAGGAAATTGCCATCTCTACAATTGACACTTTTGACAGCATAAATTAGCTGACAGAAGCTTGAATATGCTTGTGGCATGGCTTAAATTTCAACAAGCAAACCCCTTATTGCTCTCGAGCCTCCATATTGAATTACAAGGAAATGGGCTAGTTTTATTCTTTGATTGGAGCAGCGGATGACATAGGCACAAAGCATGGAAAAGGAAAACTCCTAGAGTCGTGATTTTGATCGTGATGAGGATGACACAGGTGCACTCTGCATAATGAAAAGTAAATTTCATGAGAGAGCTTAGTTTCCAAAGCGTTCAGGAAGGCAGAGACTGGCATATAATGGGCTAAAGATACGTTAAATCAGTCACAGTTGGCGCATAAAGCAAAAAAAAAAAGAAAAAAAGAAGGGGGTGAAAATGAATAGTTTTCCTCGGGCTAATTGTTTATGATTATGCTAACTTTGGGTACCAACACTTTTAAATGTCTCTTAACATGGTAAATGTTTAATTCACTCTGAAAACACGTCACTTGTGTAGCTAAATTCCTCTAGTATCAGTTTTCGTTCTCTGTACTTTGTGTTTTGGATCTTATGGGGGTTATGTCCACCTATGTCAGCCCAAAATGGTCGCCAGCAAAGAAGCAAAAGATCAAAGTGAGAAAGCATAAGCTTGAGTAGCAGCCTGGTGAAAATAGGTCTGATTTTCTGGGAGGTCAGTAAGGTGATTATTATTATGATTACAGGTTTCACTGAGCCATAAAGAAAAAAAGGATAGTTACCAGTGGGGTGCCTTTCGTGGCTCTTTCTTCCAAAAACCTTGATGGAAGGTAGAAGTTACCATATAATTCTGACCACTTCTTGAGACTTTTGTATATGTGATTTGGTCCAACCGCATCACCCCAAAATACGAGACCACCACTACAATCAAAGAAACAAGCAGGTTAGCAAGATGGAGGAAGAAATTCTGGTACCAATGAGTAAAGGTATAAAATAAGAATCAATCTCGTGCTAAAAATAGCAAGCCTCCTCCTATATGAGTCCATCAAGACAACAAAACCGCGAAATCAAAGATAAATTACATCCTATAAAAGAACTAGGTGCACAAAGCCCCCCTCACTGGGGGCATCTGGGAAGAGGCTGCACCCTTGCCTTGACCCTGTGACCGTAGGCCACAATGGGACAGGTTGATGTATGCTTATTTCTTCCATGGATTGCTGTACTGAAAAATCCCTGCATTACTATATGATGTAAAAAATGCATAACCCGACAGTCCGCCACTTGATACATTCAAATAAAACAGAGCATTCACAAATAGTGACAAAATTTCCATGAACGAGGAGCCAAATGGCATCACAACATGGTAAACTAATGTAAATATTTGCAAGGGAATAAGAATAACTGCAGATTAACTCACCGGAATGATGGGAAACTCATCCCAAGGACCGAGGCAATGTCAAGGTCTGACGCTTGTATTACCACTTCTTCAGCCAAAACACGACACGCCTCATTCACCACGGGAAATAATAGCATTTCCACAATTTCTTGTTCAGAAACAGAGAGAGGCTGTGTGAACACCAAAAAATTTAAAGGGAATCGTAAGGTCTTGTCAGTTTTGAAGAGATCTGAGCTAAGTTAAACAGAATCAGCAGGACTATACAATGGATATACACAACTTAACAGAAGAATGAAGGTACCTTTCCACCAGGCATGATATTGGCAATCCTCCTAGACTCCTCAATAATAGGTTGCACAGATGGGTCAGGTACTGGTTTGCGCCCCTTTTCATAGATATAATATCCCTTTCCATTGTTCTTCCCTAAGTACCAGAGTTTGTTCAAAGTACATTTAACAGATGAAAAACGAAGCAATCATTGATAAGAAAAGACATTAATAAGGATTATCCTCATTACCATTTCGCCCACTTCTGATCAAAAGTTCAAGCAGAGGAGACTTATATGTCAGGCCCGGAAAGGCATCAGCAAATACTTTCCCAACTGCCATGCCCACACCATATCCGGCAACGTCCTGAAGCCTGCAATTATAAGCATGTTAAAAGAGAGCACCATCAAGAACCCAGAACTCATTCATGGCTTCCGAGAATGAATGCTTTAGTTACAAGTTCAAATGATAAATGGACTAATCAAAAGCCATAGGTTCTGATAAATTGGCAGTTAACAACTTGAGAGTCTAAGAGGCTAAAATAACAAGGTAACAAATACCACGTTTGCATTTATTTTTCACGTGTGCATCCCACTGAGTCATACGTCCTCCCATCAGAACAAGGACTTTGGCAGCATGATCTTCTCAGTATCCTCTTGTTTCTCACATTCATAAATGATTTTAAATTTCACGTGCTCCTTCAGTCGAACTTTTGGAAGTAGCTTCCTCAGAATTTCGCAAACCAAAGCATAAGAGAACTAGGCAGCCAACTAGGCTCATCATAATTTACATTCTCAGACAATTGATTCTGCACAGACCAATTCCTTTGGAAAACCAAGTCTTAGATATGTGTTGTCTGGTCTAGTTCGGTGATTAATGGAGTTATTACTCTTCCAACATCAGTAACTAAGCAATTATACTGGAAAAAGAAAAGAAGCGAACTGCTCAAGGAATTTTCCTACTCTGCCTCTCCAGTCCAAGCTACATCAAATCATCATCATATGCATCCCCAAACAAGAAGAATTTGCAGGAACCTTAATTTTCTTGGACATTTCCAAATCCATGCATGCACCAAACGTATGTATATTTTATGACATTGGGTGTCCGGGCCTCTTAGAGCACCCAACCTTAATCTATCTGTAAAAGCTAATATCCTCAACAAATCACATTTGATCTAGCGAAAAACATATTTATGACAAGCTGCAATGCAGAGGGGAAGATAATTACTGGAAAGGACCAAGAGGGAAGCCGAAGTTGACAATTGCCCTGTCAATCCTGAAGAGGTCCACACCTAGACTGACCAACAGATGTGCACCTTGGGAATATGGGAAGAATGCCCGGTTTACAGCAAACCCAGCACAGTTGCCTACCACAACTGGAACCTTCTTTATGATTTTTCCAACTGTCATAAGATCAAGAATCACTTGTGCAGAAGTCCTCTCTGTGCGTACAATCTCCAATAGGGACATTATATGAGCAGGACTGTTTCCAAATTTGCCAATGAAAGAAAAAGAGTAAGCTTAGTAGACCAATGCACAAGGGGAAAGAATGTTATACTGGAGCAAGACAGCATGCTATCTATATAGTCATCTTAATCAGACAAAGAACCCACATTCTTCAGAACAATATGCTAAAAAAGTGAAGATCCAGGTATAATTACAGAAGAGCTGGAAGGGTGAGAAACATTAAATCCCACTCATCAAGATGCATAATGTGCCACAAAGAATCAAGCAGTAATAAAACTTTGCAAAGCTAATATCAAGTTTAGGACGGAGGGCTCCATGGTATCCAAAGTATATCCAAATGCAGGACAATATTTAGAGAGCCTTCAAAGGAGAAAAAAGAGATGTCTAACATAGTAATACATGCTATGCTACAGAACCTGATCATACATACACACGATGGTCATTACCAACTCAACCTGCGGCCTTTTTTCTCGCTCAAATTGTGCCAAAACAGAGAAAAGTTTTGAAAGAGACATGCATGTGTGGACAGACACAGAGAATAGATCCATCAGACAGATCACTGAGAAAACTATCGACAAGATAAGATTGATCGGACCAGATATGGGAGGAAAAAAGTGACACCTGTCACAGAGTGAGACAGATAAATAATGCCGCAGTTGCATTGTCAATTGGAATGACAGAAAAGAAAATCACGTGCCTATTAGGAATCTAAATTAGCATTTTAATAGACATAAAATCAGGTCAAATAATCCTAACTACACAACCACAAATTCCAGACCCTACAATGAGCAAGGCTATTCTGCACCAAGGATGAGAAAGAGTGGTACGTCATACATCTATGTCATAAAGGAAAAGAAAATAAGTTAAATAACCTGAAAAAATGAGCACCCACAATCCGATCTTGAGAGCTGGTTCTTTCTCCAATGATATTAAGATCAATCGAAGAAGTATTTGTAGCTAGTATGCAATGGGGAGGACAGATCTTCTCAATTTCGCTAAAAATTGCTTGTTTTAATGAAATGTTCTCAATCACAGCCTGCAAATGGGGGACTTCCGTCAGTTGTTTCTAACAAAGAAGTAGTACAGATCATGCACATATGAGCCTTAAAGATTTCTCATGGCTTCTATTCAATAGAACTTGTGAGCTACTTTGTGCCATTTTCTATAGTGAAGGAATTTTAGAATCATTTAAGCAGAATACTTGCAATCTACCTCTATCACCATGTCCACGTCTTTAAAATCTGCATAATCCAGGACACCTTTTAACATTGACAAAGCCTTTTCCGCATTACCCTGTGTCAGTTTCCCTTTCACTACAAGACCTCGAACATTAGCTGCAAAGAAAAGTCATAGAAAAATAAGTGAGAAGTCAAGCTTATTGCAAAAGACAGCATCAAGGACAAAATCACTATTTCATAATCAGCAATGGTGTTTGGGTTGAAATTAACTTCTATAAACAGCCTAGATATGTATATTCTCATACTCACTTTGCATCATTGGCGGGCTATGACCTGAAGTTGTCTTTTGTCATGGATAAAACACGGAATAGAAGCTATATGTTTAAATTTATGAGGCTATTGTGAATTATAGACAATATCAAACAATGTTGTAATTTGAACTTGTCCAGCGTGGAACAACCTATCTAGTCCTATTAACAGTTGAAAAGTATTGGATACGTTAATAACAGCTACTAAACATCAAATTATAGGTAAAATCTTGGTAACTTCCTCCTAGTCATGGTGGAAAGTAACCGGCGGGAAAAAAAAAAAAAACTGTTCATCACAACTATGGCCCAATGATATATGAGGAGACAGTGTAACCATATAGGGAATGCCACTCCCAGGCTTTTGAACTTCATGAAATGAACTACTTACCTTCAACCATTTTTATCCCCTTTAGAAGATATTCAGAGTTGATTTCCTTAAGAATGACGTATATATTGTTCAGAATAAGAGCAGTAGCAATGCCAGAACCCATTAGACCTCCACCTATCACAGCAACCTTCTTCACCTTCCTTGGTTTTAACCCAACATCAGTGACATTAGGCACCTGCAAAAGCGAAGAGTCTTGACTGTTAAGGGAATAATTCAGATTATAACAACAGCTAATAAGACTACTTACTTCTGTGAGAACAGAGGAAATTATCTAAGAGTATGAAACATGATATTAGATTGTAACCTTCTGGGAATTGGAGAAAAAATTAATGGAATATATAGGTAGAATACAACATGTAGTAAGAACAGAAGAAAGGGGCATCACATAAACGAAACAACAAATCTACCTAAGAAGAAACTATGTAAGAGTATGAAACATGATTTATAAGGTTGTGACTTTCTTAAAATCAGAAAATATATGATCAAGGAATATAAACATAAAATAGAATACCTAGTAGAAACAGAAGAAAAGACCTCTATCACATAATATAAATGACAAAACTACCTAAAAAGTCCCCCCAATTATCCATGTTAGAAAAAAGCGAATGAGGATAAATAGAAAGAACAGAAATTTGTTTGGAAGAATTAGCATGTCCTTATCTATTTCTGAGAGCATAACTTGATCCTACATGAAAAGTTAACTACAAAATCCTTTTTACAGAAAAGGAGACTCAAACTTCAAACAGTAATTCTCTCCTACAACTGTTATATCATAGGCAAACATAATTGATGGAAACAAACCAATCATCAACAAATTAAAGCCCAAAACTAAGAACCACACATCCAGCAGCCCACTTGTTTCTCTGTCAAATATAACAAAGAAAGGATAGAGAAGATCCATCACATCTTAATTCATATACCTTATTATTTTGAAGTATTAGGTACATATCTACTTTAGACGCACCTTTGCCGTCGCACGCTGGGCAAAAAATACATGAACAAGACCCTTCGAAGTTTCTGATAAGACCAACTCCTTAAATACTTTAGCCTCCTGCCATGACAGTTTTCTTTGTCAGCAAATTCAAAAATGAAACTAAGCTTGCTTAAAAAATATTCACGCCCCCAACTCCTCCCCCCAAAAGCTCCTCCCAGCAGACATGTTGAGTCAAATGATCTACAAAGTCCCGAAAGTAAACATGCTAGTAATGTGAGTAAATTTAGTAACTAGGTGCATAATGTTATCCACCATTGTGGCCACATTAAGAACAGTAAATCGTGTTCTTTCAAGGGAGACAGATTAGGTATCTATGACAGATTAGCCACTCTCCAAAATGTACCTTTAGAACCCCATTATATCCACCATGAATAATGCCTTCTTCCATCACATCAAGGCATGCCTGATGCTGAGGCAAGTGACGGGCAGTCTTCTTGGCTTGTTCTCGTGCAATTTTCAGTATCTTGAGTGCTTCGGACAGGGGAGGAAGCTTATCTGTGCGATGAAGTGAACGAACCCATGGTTTACGCCTATTTGCAATGTCCAGAGCCCAGAGACGAGATACTTTCAGCAATTCTCCTGAAGGAACAATGGCATCAATGAGACCTAGTTCCTTCCCCTCTTCTGACATAATTGGTTTGGATGACTGCAAATCATTAAATGCAACAATTAATTAGCATGTTTGAAAATAAATAACTGCAGATACAAACTATTGGTGAGATGCTTGCTCTTTTCTCGGAATAGAAGTCAATAAGGCTAAGCAATGGCCTAGAATTAGCTACAGCTGTCTAGGAGCAATTTGATTGAATCTTGCCCTCACATACTTCATTCTAGAGATCTTTCTCATTTTTTTAATTCTTGCAGCATCTATCTTCTCTCTTATTACGGCGAATCTTCATTAGAAGGCAGTAGCAAGATATTCTAGTTTCATTAAATCAGCCTATTCCTTTACATTACTCCTCAATCCTCAAAAGAAGGAAAATAAAAATCACACTGAAGCCATATTTGAGATAAGGGAACCTTGTGGTCACTATCTGCAGCGTCATCCAACCTTTGTCGGTTCAATTTGCAACTAGTTCACGCAAACATGTACTGCTTACCCTACCAAATCAAGAAAATGCTTCCCCAAACCCCCCCACTCAAAAAAAAAAAAACAGAAGAAGAAGAAGAAGCAACCCCAAAAAGAAACAAAAATTTGCACATGAAAGCAAGTAGAGAAGAGAGAGAAAGAGAGAGAGAGAGAGAGAATCCTAGATCAAATTTTAATCTCACCCGCATCATTTCAACAGCCTTGGGCAGTCCTAAAAGCCTCGGAAGACGTTGTGTTCCTCAAGAATTGAATAAACTTATTATTAGTTTGGATTATAAGCAGGAAAGATTATCGTAAGACATTCAGGCTTATGGCCAGGCATTGCCTAAAAGTACCTCCCCATCCTGGAATTATTCCAAGTGATAGCTCTGGTAAGCCTAGTTGTGTCCTTGGCACTGCTATACGTGCATGGCATCCCTGGATAAACATCAAATGGTGCATTGTTGATAATAAGCATAGGAAGCAAACAAAGAAAACAACACTCGGAAATTGCTTCTACTTGACTCTGAACATAGATGACAGACCAGCGCCAATTCTAAGCCACCTCCAAGAGCAAGTCCTTCTATGGCAGCAACAATAGGCTTCTTGGCATCTAGCATAAAAAGAAATATCAATCTTCATTCATACTCTCAAATGGCATCACATTGTGGAAAGGTAACAGTTTAAGCCGGGCTAAGGACCTTCCATTGTGTTGACCACGAGTCCAACGGACGTATCAGGGAGACCCGAAATATCACCTGCCAGGAAAATTGATCACGTTCGACTTCACCAACGCTTGGAAATTAGCGAACAATAATTCGAGAAACAATTTCCATCAAATCATACCGGTCTCCTGAATCTGCTCAAAGACATTGATATCGAAACCAGCAGAAAACCTCCCACCGTTGCCTTCACAACAAACAAGAAAACACGCACGGTACGCACTTGTAAGCAAAAATTACAAAACGCATCAAATAGAACCCTAGCAAGCTTTGTTGTCCGATGCCTTCTTTCGGAGGAATTTTGCAAAGTTTTCGCCTTTTCGCCGCTTGCTCCGCCAAATAAGCCTTTCGGCCGATCCGCACAAACACAACAGGGAAACAGATAACAGAGCAGCTACGAAACAGAGACGGGACACCAAAATTTGAAGTCCCAAAGAGTTACCTGTCAAGACAATAGCCTTCACATCGTCTCTCCTCATGGCTTCATCCAACTTCTCCTTTAATTCAGATTGAACTGCACCGCCCGCCCACCAACAGCAAAGCACAGGATCAGACGCTCGATCCACGATTTCAAACCGAGAAAACAAATTCCAGAATCGACCAAACGCGACGGCGAACAGAAAGAGAGAGAAGCAAAAGGCCCCGCCAGAGAGCTCATGGTCGGGTCGGAACTTTCACCTGGAATGGCCAAGGCGTTGACGGGAGGATTGGACATTGTGACGACGGCGACGCCGTCGCGGCCGACCTCCATGGCGACGCCGATTCTCGCCATGATCGGGGGGGCGGGGGCAGTCCTCCTCCTCCTCCGGGGACGGGAGACGCGCGCGGGTCGATTCGCCGGAGCCGATCTCGTTTCCGCCGGAACGACGGGGAGCGCCGACGAGTCCTTCGCCGGCGTGGAGCTGGAGGGAGGTGGGGAGATGCAGGGGGGGGCGGAGGAGAACCGAGCTCTTATACAGTTGGCCCGCTGATAGGGGGGGAAGCGAAAGCGACTGCGAAGTTGACGAACAGAGGTCCACTGCGTATCCTTGTTTTCATTTTTTTTTGGGGGGTATTTAATAAAGGCTAAGGTCAATAAGATAAGTGCTGAAAAATCTAATAAAATAATTCGAACAATTAATGAAATTTAAACTTATTTACGGTAGTTTCTGATATAGATCTAAAAAAGGCTCGATCGAGTTGGAAGAATCGCTCGAGAAAATCAGATATGTTTTGCAGTGCGTTCGAAAGGGTTTATTCAATTCAAATCGAATGAGAAAATCAATCAATGACGAATGGAATGTTATCGATTATATCACTAAAATGTATCCATAACGAGCACAATTTCAATGTATGACTAGAAACAAATGATATCCGGTTGGGTTAATACCACGAAAAACCCTAAACTGGTACACTTGTGACACATTTACCCCAAACTATTTTTTTGACCATAAAAAACCCCAAACTGGTACACCCGTGACAATTTTACCCTGAACATACCACAAAAAACCCCAAACTGGTACATCCGTGACAATTTTACCCTGAACATACCACAAAAAACCCCAAACTGGTACACATGTGACAATTTTACCCCGAACTAATTTTTAATATTGTTTTTTTTATTTTTTTGAATTTTTTCTTTTCTTTTCTTTTCTTTTCTTTTTTTTCATTTTCAAACTTTGGCCGGTCGCCGATCCGGCGACCGGCCAGAGGCGGAAGCCGGCAAGGGCCGTCCTCGCCTGCCCAGGGCAAGGGCGACCCTCGCCCGACTCAGGCGAGGGCGGCCCTCGCCTGCGTCGGGCGAGGGCCGCCCTCACCCGACGCGAGCGAGGGTCGCCCTCGCTGGCTCACCCTCGCCCAACGCGGGCGAGGGTCGCCCTCGCCGACTCACCCTCACTCGAGCCGGTGAGGGTCGCCCTTGCCGACGCCGGCGAGGGCGGCCCTCGCCGGCTTCCGCCTCTAGCCGGTCGCCGGACCGGCGATCGGCCAAAGTTTGAAAATGAAAAAAAGAAAAGAAAAGAAAAGAAAAGAATAAAAATAAATAAAAATTCGAAAAAAATAAAAATAAAAATATTAAAATTTTAATTCAGGGTAAAATTGTCACATGTGTACCAGTTTACGATTTTTTATGGTAAGTTCAGGGTAAAATTGTCACAGGTGTACCAGTTTGGGGTTTTTGGTGGTCAAAAAAATAGTTCAGGGTAAAATTGTCACGGGTGTACCAGTTTGGGGTTTTTTATGGTCAAAAAAATAGTTTGGGGTAAATGTGTCACAAGTGTACCAGTTTAGGGTTTTTCGTGGTATTAACCCTATCCGGTTATCCATTTTCTATTTATTTATTGAGAATTTCTTTTAGTTTTTTTATTTTCGGTAGTTATTATCGACGCTTGAAATTTTGTTGTTTATTTTTCAACGCTTATTTTCCGATTTTATAGTGAACGAATGCTAAGATAGACTTAACCGACTTTCATGACATTTTCGCTCTAACATTAGATTATTGTGCGTCAAATTCGAAGAAAATGGTTAGGGTACAAATACTTTGCACGAGACGATTTTTTGAAATTGTGGGTCTCATTAAGTGGCTTGTGGTAGATCCGATCAAAGGTAAGTCCATTAATCGAGTCGAAATATTCATCAAGAATAAGTTTCATAATGAATAAGAGTAATTTGATATTTCTCGATATGCAAAGAAAATCTTTTTAGAATCTTTGGACCAACATTGTATTTGGTATTCCATTTGAAGAATCCTAAAGAGAGCTTGAAATGCATAAGTTTGTGATTCCTTAATTAATTAACTAAACCATTTTAATTTATGACTAAATACCATAGATAGCCTATTTTTTTCTTTTTTTATCAGGGTTAATACCACAAAAAACCCTAAACTGATACACCTATAACAAATTTACCAAAAACTGATTTTTTTACTACGAAAAATCCAAAACCAGTACATCCGTGACAAATTTACTGAAAACTGACCACCAAAAACTTCAAATTGATATATCTGTAATAAATTTACCTTTCGTTGAATTAGATTAATATTACAAAAAATCACAAGCCAATACACATGTGAAAAAGGGAAGGTAAATCTCAAATTGATACACCCGTAAGCTGCCACGTGTCATTCAATTCAGAAATTTGATAGTAAAATTTAATGAAAATTAGCATGTGGTAAAATTGTCACAGGTGTATCGGTTTGTGACTTTTGGTTATCAATAAATTATCTAAGGTAAATTTATCACGAGTGTACTAGTTTAGAGCTTTTCGCGATATTAACCTTTTTTATTTATTATTTTTCCAATTAATAGGGTCTCACGATAATACAATGAGATCGGCCGCGGGGCATCGAATCGAGTTCACTTTATTAGGGACAAAAAGCTGTTTCCTTGTCATTGCTCCCTACTTCCTACGTTTACCTCGTGGATCACGAGGTTAAGTGCGTCAGAGCCAGGGGGGCCCACTACAATATTTGCCCCTTCCCCCAAAAAAATAATTAAAATAATTAAAATAAATCCAACTTGCAACAATAATTATTATGCGGGTGGAAATTAAAAAAAAAATGCCACGAACCGTCGATGTCATGGGTCGGTCGGTACTTACTGGCTTTTAGGTAGGCAAACGAGGAAGTCAACTATGATTATTCGGGGCAATTAGCCTAATCTTACGTTTGGAAAGGAGGCGGCGGACAGAGAGGATAAAAAAAGAGTAGAAAATGTGGAAAATCAAGAAAAATTGCGGAAAAATGGGTATAGAGTATTGATGGATGATAAAAATATTTTCCCATTAATGCATTTTTCTAAGCAGCATGAATTCTCAAACATTTTTTTTGGTCGGGAAATTCTGTAAATAATTTTTTTTTAAATTGTTGTTTTTTCTCGGGAGCTCAACACGCCGTGTTGCCATCCACTTTGTCCGGTCTTTTAGTAGCGACCCGTTAACTATGTTCACTTGCATAGCATGTGCCTGACCACGAGTTTATATCAAGTTAAGGGTTGAGACTGAATGGTGACGACGACGACGGTCTTGTTGCATTCGAGGCGCTGCATATTAAATAAGGACATTTCGGTTTTTTTGAGTAGTGAGCGGTCCGTATCATGAAAGTAAGTAGCCAAAATCGTGTTGGTAGAAAAGAAGTTCCGTCCCATGAGTGTCCTAAACACTTAATCAACCCAGTTTACAAGAAAATTTTTAATTTTTCAACATATTAATTATAGACTTAGGTTCCGTTGATCAACTGCCAAAAAAACACTTTTCGGATTTTCTGGAATTCGTTTAACGGAAAATAAACTAGTCATACAAAACATTTTTCACAAATGGAAAAATACCATCAAAAGTGAGAAAAATGATTTTCGCTTTTTAGAAAGTGGAAAACATTTATCATATCTTCTTTCACCTTATTTTTCTTTTTTTTTTATTTTTTATTTTTAAAAAATCAAATTTTTAATTATTTTTTCTTTTTTCACAAGCGATGCTCGTCAGTGGTCGATCGCCGGCCGTTGCTGTGGCCGACAACCGGCCAAGGAAGAAGACAACAAAAACAAAAACAAAAACAAAAAAGAAAAATAATTAAAAATTCGAATTTTTTGGTAATTTTCCCTGAAAAATCAAGTCGAATATCGAGCGGCAGAAAATATTTTCCAATTGATTTTCAGATCTCAACTCAACACCGGAGAAGATCATCATTTTTCTAAAAATTGACTTTTTGAAAAGTATTTTTCGAAAAATATCACTTTTTTCGCGAAACGAACGTAGCCTTATCGGAAATCTAAGACAAAGATGCATGCTTTTGTGCGATTCACGACTCAGGCTTTCAGGCACGAACTCGGAAACCGCATGGCCGCCGTTGACTCCCTCGGCCTTGGTCTCACCGAACGTTGGGCCGAACTTTCCTGTCAGAATTCGAGATCCGTTTCACATCCTCTCGATCTGTTTGCTTGGCTGAAGCTTCTTCGCATTGAATGCATACCGGCATACACCGCGAATTGATTATCACGAATGCGACTGGTGATGAAGATGTCCTCGGAAAAAAACACGTAACGTACCTAATGTCGAGATCCTGTGGGTGCCGGTGCGCGTACCCCCAGCCGAGCAATCGTCGCTCAGATTTAGCTAAAACTAGCGCGAGGCCAAAATGTACCTCGCGCTCAACCAACAATTTGTCGGCTTAGATGGGAAGGGAGTTTGCTAATCCTCCTCGTAGCCTAGGCTTTGGAGCCTCGTCGAGAGCTTTTCGGGATCGAGAGAGATCCCGAATGCGCGCCGTACTGCCGGTGTGGGGGCAGTGCGCATTCAAGATCGCCCGAAGAGGCGGCTTAGTCGGGGCTGTTCGGAGTCTATTTCAAACAACCCCTGATCGGGCCGCCGAGCCGCACCTAATTAAGGCATTGCCACAGGCCGCGAGGTCGCGGCCTTCGACCTCACTGGATGGCCACGAGGGCGGCCAAGGGTCGAGCCTCGCCGGTCATGGGTGAGGCCCGACTTCGCCAGATTCGGCGAGTCAAAGTTTGTGGTCTTTTTATGAGATAAAATAATTAGATCAAAATTGAAGTCAAACCTAAAACTGGGATTTTTTTACGAGACAAAAAAAAAAATTAGGGTATAATTGATATCGAACCTAAAGTTGAGGATTTTTTATAAGACAAAAAAAGTTTAGGGTATAATTGGGACTAAACCTTTTTTATGGGACAAAAAAAGTTTATGATAGAATTGGGACAAGACCTAAAGTTGGAGGTTTTTTAAGAGACAAAAAGGTAAAATTGGGACATGAGTTAAAGTTAGAAATTTTTCGTGATATTAATCCTTATTATTATGCAGGCGAAAATTAAAAAATGCCGCGAATCGTCCATGTCCCCGGTTGGTCGGTACTCATTGACTTAGGTAAGTAAACGAGGAAGTCAACTATGATTATTCAGGGAAATTAGCCTGATCCTACTTTTGGAAAGGAGGCGACGGACGGAGAGGAAAAAATAAATAGAAAATTAAGAAAATTAAGAAAATTTGCGGAAAACCATAGATAAAAAGTTACTTTTCGACGATGAAAAATTTTTTCAGTTAGCTTCGTTCACTTTCATATCGCGCGCCTGCACACTAGCTTATAACAAGACGAGGGTTGAGACTGTATGGCGACGATGGCGGCGACGGGCTTGTTGCATTCAAGGCGCGGCATATTAAATAAGGGACGTTTCGGCTTTTTCGAGTATTGATCGATAAATGCACGGTGCGTTCCAACGTATCAATTACGGACCTAATGTCAATTCGTGCATCGACAAAGCTGCATGCTTTTTGTGCAATTCGTGCCTCACGCTTTTAGGCAAGAGCTCGGAAACTTGCATGGCTGACGTTGGCTCCTGGGGTCTTGGTCTCCCTCACCGAACGTTGGCCAAACTTCCTGTCGAATTTGAGATCTGTTCACATCGCTCGTTCCATTTCTTGGCTCGGAGGTTCGCGCGGAACGCATTGGCCTGGAGTTGTGGCTTACAAATTGAGTATCGAATGCGACCGATGATGCCGATGTCCTTTGGAAAAATTTAATGTACCTGATGTCGGGATTCCGAGGGTGCCGGTGTGTGTACCCCCTATCGAGCAATCGTCGCTCGGATAGCTAAAGCCAGCACGGGACCGAATGTAGCACGCGTTGAGCCGACAATTTGCTGGCTTTGATGGGGGAGGGAGTTTGCCTATCGTTCTCGTGGCCTCGGTTTGTAAGAATAATTGTGGCCTCTATGATGTTATTAACTAATGATTTTCATGTTTTCACGAAAAATGTTAAAATATAATTAAAAGCTGTCTACGTCGGCACCGACCATGCCATATAGGACGGCCGGCGTCCACGTCACCGATTTCCGGTCAAAATTGATATGATGGACTCAATTGATAAAGGTTTATGCCTCCATTGACACAATAAAAAATGTTAGGAAGAGAGTGTTGACATGAATTTGGCCCCGTTTGACCTAACAAGGCCAAAGCTTGGCGATAGCACAGAGACTTCAAAGATCAGTTGGGCTGGCCGATGTTTTAGTAGCCATTTGTCAAAGAAAGAAAGCCCTTTTTTTGGCTACTCTGCTCAAACGGAAGACGCCCTTTCCTCATTTTACAACTCCGGGAGAGGGCGCCGCTAGTGTCGCCGCTCTGTCGGGTATTATCATAAGAGCGTCGCACTTGCTTAGAGAACGCTCTGGATTCGAATACTGTCGAGACGTGGTCAGTACAATGCCATTCGCGACGATCGATCCGAGGTAAGAGAGACCTTCGTCGGGGCAGCTCCAAAGTACCGGAAGTCCGGATTCCATTCGCCGGCGCGAAATGCAATTTTGCACCTTGCTGGTGACTTTAATCTTCAGCTCTCCTTCTTGGGTTGACCGTCGAGTATGTTCTCGGTCTTCTGATTCTGGTCAGAACAGTTTTTGGGCCCCTCAAATTCGCTTTCACACAACAACAACAATGCTGGAGCAAGTGTTAAAACTTTGTCCAAATGACAAAGGCAATTGTCCGTGATTGTCGACTCGGGCTGAGAAAGACCGAGCGAGATGCAAAAGAGGTAAAGTTTGCCCAAGTATCGAAGGCTCTCGATCGGCAAGTATAGTTAGTTGACAGAACGAGTGGCGTTAATCAACATAAGATATAACAAAATAGCCTAGTCCCGAAACATGGGCGACGGTAAATGAAGCGTGGTTTAGTCGGCCAAGGCCACAACCACTGATGTCCGTGATAAGTATTGTCTATTGGAAGTTTGGAACTTGGAACTTCGAAGGCAAATCCGTGACGTGGGGTGCAAAGAGCGGGGGGAGCGGAACCGTCAATTAATATGTGCTGATCAGCCGTTTGTGAATACAAAATTCTGAATTCTAGGGTCACGTGGGATGTGATTGTTGTCTTTGTTGTTGACTATCATAGTAGATATAAATATCAGGACTGTAATTTGTGTAAGGGACCGTCAATTAGGAGTATGCAAAAGAACCGAGAACTACCCGAATTGCCCAGGATTGCCTGAAATCGGACCGGAACCAGTAGTTCCTAAGGGAATCGATTTGGCTCCCGATTTTAATTTTTGGGAACCGGTAGGCACTGATTCGGTTCCCTGTTCCAGGTGTGGAACCGTCCATCCGGACTGGATTGGTAATATAATAATAATATAATATATTTATTTAATTTTTAATTAAAAAAAGAAAAATCCTAAATTCCTAAACTAAACCTAACTTGCTTGACACTCACAACCTCACACTGAGCCGAGAAACATCTTTTTTCACTTTCGCCTCACGCTCGCTCTCGCTCTCGCTCTCGCTCTCTCTTTCTCGCTCTTCTCAGTCAATGCTGACCTCACCGTTTCCGACTCTCTGTCCTTGGATGGTGTGACCGGTTCCATGGACCTAATCAGGAACCGGACCGGCGGTTCGGTTCTCGGATGGATTCATGGAATCAACGGGTGATTCTCGGTTTCAATTTTTTTGAATTGGTCCTTAGTGGGCGGTTTCCGGTTCTAGGATGGAAACCGCCAACTCGGACCATGCTCACTCCTACTACCAATCATATGAACAACAGGCTGTTCAATTTTACTCTTGTTTATCTTTACATTTCAGTACCATTTTACACGGCTATCAATTCGCGTTTTTTGTCCAAAAATCAGCAAATGGCCTTTAACGACCTTAGTCGATTTCCACATCGACTCATATTTTGAAAGGTTTGCTGTTGACACTTTTTGGCGAAGCAATAATAAAGAAAAAAAACTAATTAAACATTTAAATAATCTTTATAATTTCTATTGTATTTCAGTTTCTTTGTGATACCAAGCATAAAATTGTCAATTGGAAGTCTGTTTTCATAGTATTTCCACGCTTTGAAGCTTTTCTTTTAATTGTGACAATGGCATCAAAACAATGTTTAAACTTATAATTCCTATATTATTTTAATTTATTTGTGTAGTTAAATCTAATAATATATTACAAGCTAATTATAGTAAAAGTGCAATTAGAAAATTTAGAAAAATACAGCCCAATACTGAAATAGAGTTTGCCATTACTTAAAATTATAATGTAACCCAACTTAGATCAAACTTGAACAACCATTAATTATAAAACTGAAATAGAAATTGAGTTGGACATTTAGATACTTACGTCATCCTAAATAGAAGACCTCAAAAATTAGAAAATCTAAATACTTTAAATTGCAATTATGAAAAAAAAGTCAAAGACAATAAAAACTTGCGTGATTTTGTAAAAAGAAAACTTAAAATGCATGTGGAACACGGTAAAATGAAATTTATGAGGACAATGCCAATGTCAATGGATTGTTTGTAAATATTAAAAAATATATACTTTATTTAATTGAAATTGGCTTAATTCTCTAAAAAAATCTCTCAATTTTTGGTTTAGTACCAAATTTATCCCAAAATTGTTTTGTTTAAAAAAGGCCATCAACTTTAACTCTTGTCCCAAATCTGCCTCCGCTAACCCTCCATCCAAAAATTACCATTGAGTCTTCTAAAGTGACAATTCCGCGTCAGCATTAAATCTATTGCAGAAGTTGACGAGGAAAAACTCCACAAAAACGCCTACCTTCCTTGCTATGAAGATTGGGGAAGTTAGAAGCAATTAGGGCTTGCTTCTTCAATTAAGAGAGAGAGAGAGAGAGAACACAACGCTGAGTCGCACTCTCTCCAATAGATTGTCTTTTAGTTAGCACATTTTACTCTTATGTATACGTAAATACGATTTGTTTGTTTCCTCGTGGCGGTCACCGTCACTTCAAAATAGTGAAAATAACGAAAGATGCGCTCAAAGTCCGCAGGTTCTTGAGCAGAATTCAACGGCGCAAGAATATTGGTTGATTTTCGTGGTAGCCAATTGTTTTTAGAATGTGAACAGTGTTGTTCACTGTTTGCTTTCAACCAGCGTGATGTGTTCGGCATTGAACTTGCAGTTTGACCATCGTCGTTTTGCTCGCAGGATTTGCTCGTCGAAATTCGAAGCGTCGCTCGGTTGAATCGGAAGCAACAGCAAGTCCATTCCCCATTTGCTAATTGCTCAATTGAAATTTCACGAGCTTCGATGGCGAGTTCGATGGCGAGTTCATTTTCGCCATCTGCTTAAAAGGATTTTGGAATAAGGAGGTGCGCTTAAAATACGCCAAAGAAAGCCATCCGCTAACCGCTCAGTTGAAAATTCATCCGCTAAAGAAAAGAAAGGCATACTCTTGTGCAAACCCTCCACAAAGTAACTTCATCATCACCGTCACTACGACCTCCGTGAAAATAGGCATGATATCGAAGAAAATATTCAACTACAACTAACATACAAAGTGCAAGTATCAAATCTCAGCATGTGCACCTGTTCATCCAATTGCTGGAGCAACCTCCAACTCATTGGCCTGGTCAGTTCACACCGCGGCGAAGAGCAATTTCTTCAAATTTGTCGGCGAGACGAGGAAGAGATCGCGCGCTTTGGAGTCTATTGTCAGTCGATTCACGGAGGAATTCCTCCCGTCGACGATCAATTCCTTCGAGCGAAATGAGTCGAGAGGCTAACGCACGGAGAGGGGGCTGAAGCGCGGAGGGTGGAGGAGCTCGCTGGATCCGGCTTCGTGCCGAGAGCGAATGTGATATGGAGGGAGCGATAGAGCGTTCTCTCTCTGTTTGAGCACGAATTGACGAAGCGAAGAAGCAAGCCCCTAATTGCTTCTAACTTCCCCCGATCTTCAGAGCAGAGGAACGTCGGCTTTTGACGTCAAATTAGGGAAGTAACATTAAATAATTTACACATATGTGTTTAATGGCATTAATTATCGAATTAAAATTTTCCCATGCAAATGGGCCACTTTTCTAGTCATCCCATAACTTTTCATTTTCATTATTGTTGCTCATCCTTTGTTTCCTTTTTATTTTTCCTAATTGAACGCGTACATTATCGACCAGTATCGTTTAGCGGGAGAAAGCTCTCCCTTCAACGGCCACAAAATGGCCTCCCTCGCCTTCCCTCCTTCCCTGCACCAACACCTCCACCGCCACCTCCGGCGCCGCCGCCGCCGCCTCGCTTCGCTCCCTCCGTGCATGCCGCCCTCCGTGACCCTCGATTCCTCCAAGCACCGCCACCCCACTCCCGCTTTCGCCGCCCTCCGGAGCGACACCCACCACTTCCTGCTCGCCAAGCTCCCCGCCGCGGCGGGCGGCGACCCTCCGGCGAAGGCCGCGGGCGGTTTCTGCTTCGGAACCAGGGAGAGGGCCGGCGGCTCGCCGGCCCGGCCTCCGAGGCCCGGCGACGAGAACGCGCGGAAGGAGTCGTTGAAGGACCTCGTGAGCTCGATCATACGGGAGCGGTCCGGAAGGAGGGCCGGCGATGGCGGCGGCGAGAGTGCGAGGGGGCCGCCCAAAGGTGAGGCTGCGAGGAGGGATCCGAGTTCGAGGCGGAGGGGTCGTGTTGGAGTCGGGAATCGCGGTTTGCGTCCTGAAAAAGAGGGTGCGGCGGTGAAATTTGCGGATGGTGATGGTGGGAGTTCGGGAGGTAAAGTAGGGAAGCAGAAAATTAGCGGGAACGTCGGCGGTGGTGGGCTGGAGGCGGCTAGGGAGAGTAGAAAGTCTAGGAAAAGTAAGGTCGAGTCGCCTGAAGTTCGGTTGAAAGTCGCGCTGGATATGTGTTCAAAAAGTGGGGATTTTTTGGGGGCGGTTCAATTGTATGATTCGGCTCGTAAGGAAGGGATTCAATTGGGGCAGTATCATTATGCCGTGCTGTTGTATCTCTGTGCTTCTGCGGCTGTTGGTGTTGTTCAGCCTGCTAAAAGCGGAAGTGGTATGAAGACTTTGAATAGCTCGGACTTGTCGAACGAAGATGTCGCTGCGAATTGCGTCAAGTTTGGTGAGGAGGATGAAGTCGTGCCAAACGACCTTTTGTCAATTGGTGCCCGTAGCATCGAGGGAAATGATGGCATAATGGATTTGAGTTCAAGTCGCACGTATGGCAATGTTGGGTATACCGACGAAATTAAGAGCATCAGGCAGAGCTTTAATGGGTTTCCAAAACCCAAAGCTCATGTTTCAGTTAGGCTGAAGGATGTAGGAAAAACTAAAGGTGATTCCTCTGATATCGAAAATGAGGCTATAGACCAAGGAGATCAGGTTGTTATAGTGGACGGAAATGTCAAGAAGTATGCAGTTGAAAAGGGATTTGAAATATACAGGGAGATGTGCTCGGATAAAGTCCCAATGAATGAAGCCACTTTGACATCTGTGGCCAGAATGGCAATGTCAATAGGTGATGGAGACTTGGCGTTTGACCTGGTGAAGCAAATGAAGCCTTTGGGGATAAATCCTCGGTTGCGGTCCTATGGTCCTGCTTTATCAGCTTTCTGCGATAGTGGAGACATTGAGAAAGCATTTGAAGTTGAAAAACATATGCTGAAGAATGGTGTCTGTCCAGAGGAGCCTGAACTGCAAGCACTGCTAAGAGTAAGCATAGCAGTTGGAAAAGGGGACAAGGTGTATTATTTGTTGCACAAACTCAGAACAAGTGTAAGGAAGGTCTCTCCATCTACTGCAGATCTAATCGAGGACTGGTTCAAAGGCAGGATAGCTTCAAGACTAGGGAAAAGGAAATGGGATCAAAGAGATACAAGAGAAGCAATAATAAATCGTGGTGGAGGCTGGCATGGGAAAGGTTGGTTGGGAAGAGGCAAGTGGAGTGTATCACGTGCGTCTGTTGGTTCTGATGGCTCATGCAAATGCTGTGGCGAAAAATTGGCCACAATTGATCTTGATTCTCAGGAAACAGAAAAATTCGCCGAGTCAGTTGCAGCCTTGGCTCTAAGGAGAGAAAAAAACTCGAGCTTTCAGAAATTTCAAGTACGAAATTCTACAGTCAACCCTTCCTAATTGTAATTTTCAATGTGTCTCCGAGAACCAGATAGACTAATTTAGCATTTGCAGAAATGGCTTGATTATAATGGACCATTTGAAGCAGTAATTGACGGAGCTAATGTTGGCCTTTTTAGCCAGCAAAGATTCTTACCAGCAAAGGCAAGTTTTTTGAAATTTGAAGACAGATCACCTGTAAAGGTCCATAGATCTTTAGAGTTGTAGTTTTCTGATTGTTCTTGTGCACTTGTTGAATCGATTTGTAGGTTAAAGCAATTGTTAATGGGATACGTCAGAAGCTTCCTTCAAGAAGATGGCCTCTCATTGTTTTACACAATAGACATATTACAGGAAACAAGATGGAAGTACCAGTGAACAGGGCAATCATTGACAACTGGAGAAATAAGGATGCACTCTATTTAACGCCTACTGGATCCAATGATGACTGGTGAGATATTGAATTTGCAGATTACAATCAGAAAGTTTACATCTTTATTGTCATTCCGGGGAATATTGAAACCTCCATAGTGCATGCAGTTTAAATTAAACCGACATGAGAAATAACCTGCGTTTCAGGTATTGGTTGTATGCAGCTATCAAATTTAAGTGCTTAATCGTGACCAATGATGAAATGAGGGACCATACATTTCAACTTCTAGGAAATGACTTCTTTCCCAAATGGAAAGAAAGGCATCAGGTGAGTCTAGTTGGATTTCCCATTAATCTTGATTATTGGTCTTTTTCGCTTATCAAGGTCACTTGCCTTTTTACTATTTTATCATTTCCTAAATCATCCGATAATTTATGAGTCTGATTAGAGTCACTGTTGCAAAATATAACAGCATTTGTGTTTCTGTTTTCAAGGTACATTTCAGCTTTTCTGATGCTGGTCCTGAGTTTCACATGCCTCCCCCATGCTCCGTAGTAATCCAGGTGAATAGCACAAATTTATTTTCTATGCTGTGTATATCTCCTCTTATGGATGGATATGGGTGATACGATTGAGTTTTTGTTTGTTGTGGCGTGTGCATGCACGGCTTGCATATTCGGGTGCGTCACATTTGCGTCTTGCAATCTTTAAAAGGTTAAGGACATTATATAATCCTTTGGTGAAACAATGTCCACAGGAGTCCGAGAATGGCCACTGGCATATACCCATTTTGCTGGAACATGAGTACGAAGCAGATAGAACGTGGTTATGTGTGACGCGTGCTGCCTCTGGATCAGCAACCAGACCTGAAGGTAGTAGATTGTATGCTGAGTCAAGTTTACAATCTGATAAGCTGAAGCATCTATTTATCATGATAAATGCTTGCATGCCCTGCCTTTGGGCTGACAAAAAACGTTATTCATCAAACATTCTGGATGGCAGTGTTAAATACATGATGAGATTACTTAAGCTTATGCACACCCACACCAGAAAAAAAGTTATATAAACTTTTGGAATTGGATTATTTTGTTCTCTTTTGCTCTTTGTATCTAAGCTCTATGTTTCATCTTGTTCATTCCACTTTTGTTTATGGTATGCTTTTCTCTTGGCAAAAACAACTCCATAAAATTTTATAACTCTGTTGATTCGTGAAGAGAATAACTAGTCTAACAAGTTCTGACAATTAAGGACAAGAGCAAAGTCCGTGTAAAAAATTTTAGGAGAAGTGCAAATTCCTTTAAAAAAATTATTTGATTTCCACAATTATGCTAGTGTTTTTGGATGAAACGTTATTTTTGTTCTAGTCCAGATCATTTCAGATACTGGTGACTGGTGCTTGGTCTTATTTTTAATACATTCCATTTGCTCAACACTCAATCCTCCTAACCTACTGACTTTCACTACGCAGTTTTGTTGCTGATAAGAAGGTATTTTGTCCAATTCCCAGTCACTAGGTTCACCACCTAACTAGTTCCCATCTCCATAACTTCAAGGGCTGGGGTATTGGTTGGGGAGGGGGGGGGGGGGAGGTGTGTGTAAGAAGATACAAAAGCCTAGGAGGCCATTCTTAAATTTGGTTGATTCCAACATTTTGTAGTCGTGGGGCGTTCCATTCCTTATGGAGTTCTTGGATATTCTTGAGATTCAGGATAATTATGAAAAGAGAGACTAGGTTTCGTAATTGGCAGTTCATGTCTTCTGTCCTAGAAAAATTTCTAAGGTTGAATTTAGTGGTAAAGAATTGTTGTTTACTCTTCAGTACATTTTCGAGGACTTGTTGAGTGCTTCATTGGCAATCAGTGGCAACATCAAACTAAGCTTCTTGTCCCACCAAGATGGGAGAAGGGAGAATTTGCAAGCAAAGTGTGGTGGCAGGTGTTAATCAGCCATCATGTGAATATTTTCATCATCTGTAGCTGGGTTAATTAGTTTTCTCCTAGTTTCTATTTTGTACAAGCACCTTAATTTATTTCATAAAGCTGGTTTTGCTGAACACATGTATGCACGAATAGCCTCTCTTCATCATCTACTTTCAGTGACAAAACGTTCTGATATATCCTGTTCTGCTGCCAAGTGATATTCACGTGTGGGTTTTTCAAAATTATTCTTTGCTTTTGTTAGAATAATTAAATATTAAACTACGCCTTCATCTAACAGCTTAAGCTTTTAAAACAGTTGGCTGTTATCCCACCAAATCTCACATGGTATCAGAGCCGGAGGTCTTGAGTTCAAATTTTTTCAGGCCCCATTTACCTCCTCTATTAAATTTGTCCACGTTTAGTACTAGGCAAAAAAGACCAGACTAAGTGTGAGAGGGAGTGTTAGAATAATTAAATATTAAACCACGCCTTCATCTAACAGCTTAAGTTTTTAGAACAGTTGGTTGTGGTCTCACCAAATCTCATAGCTTTTTTCTACTTAATCACATAAAGTTTGTCGAACTAGTTTTCTGGTTTGATTTTCACGTCTTTGCGTTTGTTTAGATCTGCAGTTACATCAGCAGAGCGAGCAACATGTGATGGAAGACAGAGACCCACAAGATGGAGTTGATTCCTTTTCAGAAACGCTTCAACCTAACCATGATGACATTAGAAAATCACCTTTTGATCCACACCAAAATCTCATAAGCATATTTGCGGCGTCTGTATCATCATATGACAGCACCCTCCTGTCCGAACTTTACATTGCAGAGAGGTGTGGTGATTGTATTATTGATTTCCAAATATAGATTCGTTGATAATCAGTTCACATCTTTTTGTTATCTTCTCACCTAGATCAAAGAGCTTGGAATGCCTATGTATAGACATGAGGCACAGTTGATTTTCTAAGGTGTAGAGAGCCCTTTGTTGGCAGAAAAGCTTAGTTCACAATGAATATAAATGTATTTTACCAAGCGTTGTAACTTTGGAATAGATGCATTCTCTTGCCTAATATGCTTCAGGAAAAATTATTCCGGCTTCCTTTTCCTTTGGAGCTCTTAAAGTAGTTGGTGTTGAGTCTGAAGATGGTGCATCTGCCCTATGATTGCTTTATGGGTCACGCCAGATGCAGCTTTTTTCACTACTGATAAAAATTGTCTCCGGTGGAAATACTCTAAAAGTTATCAATTCGTGTGGCTCATAGGTAGAATCCGTGGATGCACCTAGCAAACTCGTTGCTATGTTAGCATATTAGGATTTAGGGCTATCATTTTGTATAATGGTATTCGTATTTGCTTGTCTTGTTTGTGTCGTTCGTGGCATTGGCTCTTTGTGAAGAGGAGAGATGGATCTGAAAGTGGTTGCACAGACATACATTTTCATAGGATAATTACTTGGGGGAGAAGCAATTGACCATGCTGGGGACAATGTCTTCTTTACCACAATATGCCACCAAGAAACGGAGAGGATTATCTCTTATGGAGCTGGTATTGCTCTTTCAAATGAAATTATAGTTTCGTCCAACCTTGATAAAGAGTACATGCCAGCTCTTAAATTTTGTGGGCTCCTAAAAAAATTATTTGTCAGGATTTGATGTTCACGCAATAAGTGTCCTTTGTTTGGTTTTGTATCTCTACGCCGATGAATTATTGGTTTTGAGAAATTTTAATTCTCTTGATAAAAGGAAAAATGACATAAATGATTCATGAATTATTTATTTGTTCAATATAATCACTGAACTTCGATCCAATGTTCAATGTGGTTCTTGAACTTTTAAATATTTTTCATACAGTCTATGGACTAAATTGAATATTTTTTAGGAACCATATTGAACAAATTAAAAGATTAGGAACGACATTGCACGTTGGGCTAAAGTTCAGAAACTTCCATCTTATTGAATATTTAGAAACGACATTATACATTCACCAAAGTTTACGCACCATTCGTGCTATTCTCCCCTTGATAAAATATTTCTTGTTTGTACCTGCCATGGGCTCACTGCATTGCAGACCTCGAATGGTCGGTTTCATGCTGGAACAGCATTTGCCAGTGGGCACGAATCAAAGGACATGCCATTCCTGGATATGACAATTCTTTGGCATTTTGTTTATTTATTCAAATCAAATCTTCATGCGTCGTGATGCATTGCGTGGCCCCTGAAAGTGATAGCCCTGCCTGGTGTCGGGAACTGAACGTGCCTATTTCATCTATGATGGAGGAGAAAAGGGGAAGGAACACAAGATCACGGGGCTGCAACTCATTTCTTTGTCCTTTTTTGCTCCACTTACGGTTGCTCTCTTGCCCTTTTATTGACAGAATCAAATCTTAAATGGGGTTCTCAGGTTTTGGTGCATCGAACAGTTCATTAAACAGAATCACGAGTCACGAGCACCCATTCGCCTCTCTCTCTCTCTCTCTAGAAGAGACCCACCGTAGATAGAAAAAAGAATGTTCATTTCTTTCTTCAGGTAGATTCTGAACCTGAAGAAGGGAATGGAAGACTCCAAATGCACCTGCATAAACCCAGAAGCCGATGAGTCCGAGGATGTTGTTCGTTTCGACAAGTCCCTTCAAGTAAGAATTCCGGGGTTCCTTGACATATGTTGCTAAAATTTTCTTTGTTTGGACTCTGCGTTTGTTATCTGCCACTTGCTGCTGAGTTGTGGTTGTGTGTTGCTAATCTATTGTAGGAGCTCAAAGATTTGCGGTCTCAGCTTCATTTTGCTGCAGATTACTGCGAGTCCACGTTCTCGAACGCGGAAGAGAAGAGGATGTGAGCATTTCTTACCATTGAACCCTTAATCCTTTTCACCCATGAGAGAGAATTTACTGCTTAACTTTTCTCCAATGCAAGCAAGTTGCTTGAAATCTAGTTGGACTTGCCAGAGTTAATTGAAAAGCAACATATATAAATTTAGTAACCCAAACTTGCTTCCTTCACTATGAACTCTCTTCACCAAAAGTTGCTTTTCTTTATATTCCTTTTTACTGACATTATGTGATTTTTTTTTTTTGGCTCGCAGCATTGTTGACAACACTAAAGAATACATATGCAGGGCCATGGTCACCGTGGTCGATCATCTTGGGAGTGTCTCTGCTAATCTCAATTGCAGCATTTCCAATGCCTGTGAATTCACTAATACGGAGCTTCGGATTAACTGCCTGAAGCAAGTCAGTCCGTACATACACGTCTCCGATAGTAACCTCTGAATTATGTAGGAAACGAGGAATCTTAAGCCAAGAATGATGATTCAACATGTTTTTGTTCGACAGAGACTTGTGTCTTGTGAAGAGTATGTTAACAAGCTTGCTTTGACCGGGGTACAATGGAATGCGGTTCTACCAAGACTTAGTCCCAGATACTTATTGACTTGTATAGTTCTGTCTTTTCTTTCTGTTAAGTAACACGTAATATTCTCTTCGTTATTTCAAAAGCTAGTAAATGCTGATGTATTCCTGCTTATGTTTCTTACTAGAGATTAAATCCTTTTTTTTTTATCAGCAATCACTAATGTTGAGAGGTCAAAGGAGGTTAGAAGGTAATATTCTAGGACAAGTAGAAGATACCAAGCCAGAGATTCATGAAGTCATCAAGAACTTCAAAGAAACATTTTGTTTTGGTTCCTTATGGTCTTATGGTACAGGAATTCTGAGAACCAAACACCGGAAGCCGGAGAGAATCAAGACTTCGAAACAGAGAAGGGCTTGCCGCTTTTCTTGGGTACCCATACAAGCAAGCCATCACTCGCCAAGAACTCAACAGCACAAGCTGATGGGAGGAAGACAGATGCTAATTTACCAATAGGTACTCTTGGAAGCTTCAAATGCAGTAATTGCTCAACTAATCATAAGGAACTATTTGGTTCTGTTTACCCAACTTGGTGACATTGCGGATGCTTCTCTAATATGAATAATTGTCTTCTTCTTTTAGTGTCTAAATTAGTTCCCATCCGCGACGGCCTGTCCATACTGTCGAGAAGGTCGAACCCCACTTTCCATTTCCAGGTGAATAAATTTCGCGCACGATTCTTTTGGGCCCTATTTTGGTAAAAATCATGTGCACATTGTTCGTACAAACACACTCCGGTAATGTGTGATTGCATGATAATTCATTATATTCTTATACTGCAGGGTGCTCCAAAACTTGGACGCAACACCCTGAACAGAAAGTCGACTTATAGTAGTGACATCGTATCTCTCATTCGACGCGTTAGACGGACACCATGAGGGCTATCCATGGTGTGACTCCATTTACAGGGTGAATTGCAACCGCTTTCTGGAGCCTCAGGCTGGTCACTGTGGGGGGGGGGGGATCGCATACATTCAGAATGGACCTCGAAAGATTTATGTCCAGCTCTTCCAGTTTGCAGTTCAATGAATGAGTCTTCCATTCATTAGCCAAAAATGATCGGTTGCTGTATCTTGAGATGATATAGGATTCTGCATAATAAAAATGCTCAGTTTTGCTGTTTCTGAACTTTCATCATAAGCTCCTGTCCCAACTCCCAGTGACAGAAACCAGAGAACCCTCTATATCATCAGATACACAACATAAACATCATTTTCACCAACATAATTATGCATGCATGAAAGTTCATGCTTACTGACCATCACTATCTGTCATGTCAAGGTAGCTCTTCCTCTTTCTATCCGCTGCAATAACCTCCAGGACCACCATAAGTTATTGTATACCCCGTTTTTTCCTGGTAGTGATCATTTTTCAAGTCATAGACATTGGATCTATCCACCCACTCGGTCTCTTTCATTGGAGTATGGAATTTGCCACCTGAGCTAGTCCAATGGAGCCCTCGGAAGCATGCTGCGTGCGTATGGTCGCCGTCGGGCTTGTGTCCACTTCCCATCGGCGGACAAACTCCGTTGCTTCCAGCTAGTCCAATTCCTCCCCAAGCTACATGCAGTGAGCCGTTGCGTAAATTCAAGAATAATTCCTTCGGCCAGTAACCCACCGGAATCGGCGGATAGAACACATTCAACCACCAATTCCCAGTATACATGTCCTAGTGAGAAGCAAATACTGTTCGTATTAATATCATATATAATTATACAAATCAATGTATATATATGCTCTAAATTACCTTAATATTGGGGAAATTGCTATTGAAAAATCGAAGTTACCTGTTGGATATACATTATAAGTTCAGACTGCTGTCCACCATAAACAGAAGCGGGCTGTAATGGAAAATTGCTGGTTATTGTCCTATGTACCTGGACAAAGCCTGGACACAACACGTTATAGCATCCATTACGAAAGCCATCGCCCTGTGAGAATAAGAGTGATGCTTTAGTCAAATAAACAACTCAACTTAGCTTTAATTTCCAAAATTTTATTTCAAGAAATAAATTCAAGGAAAGAACAGTTCGACGGAGAATTGGAAACCATATTTAAACTGACCGTCCAGTATGTGAACAACCGGGGAAGTGCATCACCGCCGAGCCGTGGACAAACCTAAGCAAAGCAAGAAATGCTAGATTGCTTTCTGCTTCTTTCATTTATCGTAAAAGTTTTGTTTCATTAACTTCACACTACACCACAAATTTACTCACCGACCAACCCGCTGTGATCATGCTAATATGATTTGAAGGACCGGTTTGGATCCACATATTATGGAAACTGCACTGATCACGAGCAACGGTAAGATTGTAGACAGTCGTGCCTCCACCACCTCCGTATTTGATGTTCTTTACCATGTTGTCTCGGATAGAAACCACCTGCAAATGAAATAATGATTTAAATATCTAAATTTTCGCATGGTTGAGAGAGAGAGAGAGAGAGAGAGAGAGAGAGAGAGAGAGAACATGTTGATTAGAAGGACGGAAATCTGGTCCTGTAGCCACAACTGATGGCATCTTTGGCAAGGATCTTGCCCTAGCCAGAACTTCCTTGGTCACTCTCGGAATCGGTACTGTTCCAACAGGACAAGGTTTTCGGAACCTATACTGTGGTTTTGCACTTGGTGATGTTCTTAAGAAGCGAGCGTATAGCAAATTCGGTTTGGCCTGCAAGAGAGAAAATAAGAAATTTCATAAAAGTAGAAAATAAAACGTCGCAATCGACAACCTGTCCATCTATAGTTTGATGAACGCGGGCGAGTGTGAGGATTCTTAACCTGGACTCTATGATTCTTCAGTAGAGGGTGATCGAGAGCCGGCTGCTTGTTAATTTTGACACAGTCGATTGTATCTCCTTCCTCGGTCTTTCACAGAATTTCCATGTGATCAGTTGTTTAAAAATGCCATTTCGCAAAACCGAAATTGAGGACATGATCAAGAATTACCACAAATGTCTTGACCGGTGGCCTGTGCATCAGATTAACTTGCCTTTCCAACTCTAGATCATCATCATCTTCTCCACCGTGTGCCATCTCACGTAAGGAAACACCGGAAAGCATGAACAGCAGCAGCAGCACAAGTTTCATTTTGAGTAGCATAGTGAGTAAGAAGAGAAAAAAAGAAAACAAGGAAATTCAAAAGAGAGCCATCTAGTTTTTTTTACTCAAACAAACACGCACCGTGAATTGGAACTCGGCTGTCCATGCATATAAATTTTCCTTATGAATTCACTTCTGAATATGTCCAGATATACATTGTATAAGAAACTTGCGAGTGATCAATTAATTACCTAATTAAGCTATTAATTAATTAATAAGACTATTTTTTTTATTGGAGAATGCATGCTTGCCAGTTGTCCTGGCGAAGCCTTCCACGTTTACCTCGTTTATTACTACGTTGGGCACGAAACTTGCCAAAATTGAAATGCCATCAAATCAATTAATGATGATATGACGAACGACGCAGCAGCTATATCCGTTAAACTATGTCACTTTATTTGAATGACTATTTACGAGGAAAATGCCAAAAAAGTCTTATACCTTTTATATTAATGTCAATTTAATTTTAATTTTTTTGTGTCAATTCAATCCTAAATTTTTTATATTTATGTTAATTTATTCATAAACCTTTTTTTGTGCCAATTCAATCCTAAATCTTTTGTATTTGTGCCAATTTAATCCAAAACCTTTTGTTTTTATGTCAATTCAGTTCTTCCGATTAATTTTGGCAGAATTTTGCTGACGTGGACGCCGGTCGGCCAGCGACCGGTCACCGGCGCTGACGTGGACAACTTAAATAATATTTTAACATTTTTGAATATTTATTTATTTATTTTTTTTTTCATTTTCCCCTCTCCTCCCTTCTTCCTCCAGCAGGTTGCCAGACTGGCGACAGGCCAGAGGCTAGCGTCGACGAGCCTTGCTTACGCCAGCCATTGGCGAGGGTGGCCTCCAGCGCGAGGCCTGTCCTTGCCAAATCCGACGAGGTGGTGCCTTCATCCAGCCATGGCGTGGCTCGAGCCCTCATTGAAGGCTGCTAGCAAGGGCTCGAGCCTCGCCATGGCTGGGCGAGGCCTGACCTCGTTGGATCTAGCGAGGTCGAGTTTCATCGGCGGCTAGCACGACCTCGCCAGATTTGGCTAGGTCGAGCCTTGCCCAATGCGAGGCCGCCCTCGCTAGTGGCTGGCGAGGTCAACCTCATCAGTGGCCGACGAGGGCGAGCCTCATCGGTGCTGGCCTCTGACCTCTAGTCGGTCGCTGGTCGAGCAACCGGCCGGAGGAAGGAGGGAGGAGAGGGGAAAAAGAAAAAAGAAAAAAAATAAATAAAAATTCAAAAAAATATTAGTTGAGTTGTCCATGTCAACGCCAGTAAACGGCCGACGTCCACATTAGCAAAATTTGGCTAAAATTGATCGGAGGAACTGAATTGGCACAAAGACAAAATATTTAGTACTGAATTGGCAACAATGCAAAAGGTTTAAGATCGAATTGACACCACAAAAAAGTTTAGAACTAAATTGGCACAAATGTAAAAGGTTTAGGACTGAATTGGTAAAAAAAAAATTTCGGACTAAATTGGCACTAATGCAAAAGGTTTAGGACTTTTTTGGCATTTTCCCCCCTATTTAGAGCATGAGCGTAGTCATCTGCTTCTTAATCAAGTTCGAACATGCATATCGGGTTTGATTTTTCCTTTTCAGAGAACAAATACGATAGAATTAGGACTTCAGTTGAGTTTCCCCGATTTCTAGTCATATTGGTAGCGAATTTCGATCAAAGTAGTTTGAACTTTTTTAGATAACGGGATTTGATACGTTCGTAATTTCGAGTTGCTGAGAATGATTTACGACAAATCGACGGGAAATAAGGTGGCAAAAAAGAGGAGGAAGCAAGTCTATGCGATAATATTGCTTTATCCACACAAAAGAAAAGGTCTATGCAATATTGAATAATTCGATCACGAAGACAATGGCTCACTCCACACAGCTTGGGAAGGAATTGGCTTAGCTGGAAGCAATGGAGTTTGTCCACCGATGGGAAGTGATCACAAGCAATATGGTATTGTTGAGTTTGATCGGACGGCAAATTCCTACCTCCTTCAGATGAGACGACGGAGTGGGTAGATGGATTCAATGTTTATGGTCTGATGAATCTTCACAATGCTAGAAGAGATCGCAGTGGCTACGTACATTATTAGCTTTGGAGGTTCATGAGGTTATTGTAAGCGATATAAATTAACATGAAAAAAGCTATCTCGAGCCGTTCAAATAACAAAGCTGTCCATTTTATATTTCTCCCCTTTTGTCTATAATCAGTAATTTTTTTTATTTCCGTTTCATTTCTCTCGTGGTTGAGGGGGCAATCTATGCGACACAACATGTGACCTTAATGGTAATCATAATGCTATGTTCTCTCAACGGCATCGTGGAATTCCCGAATATGGTAAATGCCTATTAGCTCTTTCAACCAAATCCAACATCCATGGTTGAAGATCACTATGCTAAACAATTACAAATGAACTACATTATTGATTATAGGGATCTCGCAATTTGTTGCAGGGGATAGAAACCAGATGGAAACCTTACAAAAATCTGCTTACCTTAAACAATTTAATAAGCAAAACTCTATTTTTCGTTTTATCTACTCCCTTTTGGAATTAATATTCACATGTTATTTAATTTTCCTTTCTTGACAATTGAGATTGCAATAACTATGGATAGAATTAGTTAGAATAAACTTTAATACGAAAATAGGCATGCTGATAATAATTATAAATGAATTACTAAAACAAACTATATAATTAGTGGCAACAATTGTGATGTTGCTGCTGTTATTAGAGATGTCGTTGCTACCGCTCTTCTTAACAAATTTTAAGTCATCGCTATACGTGAATAATATTGTTGTTGCAAGTGCCTTGCATTATTTTTTACCCAAAATCGAATATGACTACGTTTCAATATTATAGTCGGCGAACATTTATTAAGAGATCTTCAAGATACCTATTCCGTAAAAACAGAATGTATGGTGTTTCGATGCGCTGAGAATTATGTCAGCTAGGTTTGAAAGAGTGCATAGATAAACTAATGAAATCGTAAAAAATTCCATAAGGATGTTTTTCACATGATCTTTCCCTTTTTTTTTTTATATATTTTATGATGACAAAACTACCCTACGAAGTGGTGATACATAACTTGAGAAGATATATTTGCAGGTAATTAAAGATCTGCTATGTGATGGTGTCAATTTAGAAGCAATTACGCGGCTCATGTTTTCAAGAAACATTACGAGACGAGGACTACAAGTTTTCAGAGAATATGAGTGATAGATTGCGTACTTTTTAGATTAGAGCAGATTTCGTTCTAATATATAAGAGATGAAGGCAACCAAACCTTAAACCAATCTGACACACTCATTCGACACCCCTGCGAGTAAGTTCAAAAAGACTAAAGAAAAATGAAGCAAAGGTTCCTGTGAAACTATTGATCACCCAAGATTGCCACATTCGCCTTAGCGCTTATATTTGTGGAAATTTTTTTAAGAAAAGACTTAGCCTGACTACTACAAAGAGTAAATTAACATGTTACCATCAATATCAAGAATGTCAAAAGTTTGAAGGGGAACACTGTAGATATCAGGTTTCTTCCAGTACAGGAGAGCAGCATCCATTGATGTGCACAATTCCAAATGTAAAGAAAAGCCGTAATCTGTTCTAGAGTGCCAAACCACAGCCTCATCACGCAAAGAGCGAATACATTTATCCATGAACTTCCTTTTTGAGCTAGCGGCAGATCATAGCATATTCCTGAGTACATATTTTATCGTCACTTCATGCAGCTCATAGCTAATAATGTTTGCTAATGCGCAACTTGCCACAAATCGCCGCGAACGAGCCAAGCTTGAGCAACTGTCCATGGAAGCACGAAAGGGACTTCAACGGCAGACATGATGGAACATGTTTGCATGGTCGATTGTGCTTGCAGAAGCACATGGTTGCATTGGCCTTTTGCTTCGTAATTTGGTGAGTAGTCTCACTTGCGTGAACATGGCATGAGGGGCACCGGTTGTGTACAAGTTATTGCCACAAAAATTACACGGCAACGAGGCATTGCGACCATACATTTTCATAATCAGAAAAGCTTTCAAACCACAAAGCCCCTAGAAAATAAAAAAAAAACCTTAGGAATGTATTATGCTTTGGCTAAATCTTCTGCGATTACTTTTCCTTAACCAACGGTCTTTGTATTTCCTATACAATACGTATCTAAATCCTACTAATTTGAGTGAATTTCTTTTTTGGGCCCCACCGATGAGATTTGCCAGATCCTTTAATATCCGATTTAAAATTGGATTGTAACAGTAACTCCTCTCACGTCTCTTAATTTGCCCCAATAAGTAGGACCACCATCCCGTAGCATGTTGCCGTCATAAGTATAACCCGTATTTTTTCTAGAGAAATCTCTTAATTTTTTCAGAGCAACTAGAAAGAGATTCTTTAACCAAAAAGAATTTAGTTCAGATATAGGATACCTATTAAAAAGTTTTCGCAATCCCGTCATGTATGATGGAATCATCCAAGATTTGACATTTTCGAACTCTGTCCGGAACTCACTAGCACACCGAATGTGAAACGTGGCTTCTTGCCATTGGACATTTGGGTGCAGAAACCAACCTGTTCTCTTCGCTCACTCCCTCTTATTGAAGCGCATTCATAGAATTCTATTCTACCATACCACATCTTAATTGGAGACTATTCAATCATTGTTCAGCTCATAATTAGGTAAGCATTCACATTCGTATTACATGAGCATTACCGTGTGTGACAAACAGAGAAACATGAATTTCGACATGCTCGTCATTCTAGATAGGGAAAATCATACCAGCAGGTAACTATGAAGTTCAACATGCAAGTCATCCTGAAAAAAAAAAACAAAAATCGTGCTTTAATTCTACCAGTAATTAGAATTTTCTCGTAACTGGCGTTTGCATAAAACCTTATCAGCTTATCATAACCTGAAGGCCTTGAAACGATCATCAATTCCTCAGAGAGACCAGAATACAAACAAACAACCAAGGGTCTATCAAGTGCAATACCCAGTTTTACCAGTCCCCGAACCGCCTAATTAAGATTGAACCATACCTTTTTAGGAGATATGCAGTTCACTGAGGACACTTTGTAGGTGTGAATTTCTCAACAAGATAGGGCAAGGCGATAACTAACTTCTCTAAGAGAAATGCAATTGACTGATGAAAGCTCTGTCAAACTATCTGCTCTTGAGAAATTTCTGCTAACTTCTGAAAAACGAATGCAGTTCACTTCTCTAATTCATCGACTGCTAAGTAAAATTACAAAAATCAAATTCCGATCTTCTCTTTTCATCATATCATTATGAGTTCCCCAGTCTCGACTCACAAACAATCCTAGACATGGCATGAAAGGATAAGTTAAGCAGCTCCATCATTAACACTGAATATCTAATTCAAAATCCAACCAGAAGCTAAGATACATCATTGTCAATAAGCAGTAGTTTCTAACTTCAGTTGCATATAATTTTTTTTTAAAATTCACTTTCTCATTAGAAGTTAAGCAATATCTACTGAAGGACTACTCCACATTATAGCTTGATGAAAATGGACTTGATACAATTAACCAAAATAAACCGAGAACTAGGGATGTCCAAAAAGCCCACGCCGGCCTGGTCCAACCCGCGTCGGCCCGACCCGACCCTAAAATTTGGGTTATTTTGGGGTTGGGTGTTGTCTACTTTGGATAGGGTTTTTGGGTATGGGTATTACTAAGTTTGGATAGGGTTGGGCCCGACCCATTGACACCACAAAACCACCCATGGGTCACAGTCCACACATCTCCCTCTCTCTCCTCAACTAAAAAAAATCAACACTTTCTCTCTCTTCTGTATCTCCTTCTTCTACGACATGATCTAGGGCTTCGGGGATGCTCTTCTCCTTCGCATTCTCCTCTTAAATTCGTGGTGAGATCCGCTTCCCCCCCCTCCTTCCTCCAACGCATCTCGATTTGATCCGATTCGATTTGATTCAATTAGGGTTTTGATTTCCTTTCATCCGCTCCTCCCAATGGGATTGGAAAGTCAGCGCCTTTGCTCGCCCGCTCCCTCACCGTTCCTCCGACCGGGCCTCGGCTTCGGCATCCCTGCGATCGTCAATTGAATCCTCAGGTTGTGGATTTCCCTTTTGGTGTGGGTGGTGTTGTTCTTCAGGGGAGAAATCGGAGACCTTTTTCTATTTTGGGACATCTCTTTTCATCGATTGGGACGGTTCTTTGCCCGATTTAGGCTCTGCCTTTTACTTTTGTGTTTTGATTTGATTCGTCTCGGATGGTGAGTTCAGAGGGATTGAGAGAGTCGCCACCCCCCGTGCCGGCGATGGCAATGGCGGCAAGGCAATTCGGGGTTATGAAACCAATTTCGGTGTTGGGGCCCAATGAAGCCGATGTTTAGAGAAGCATGGAGTTGGAGAAGGATGAAAAAATTGGAAAGGTCGTAATTGAGTGACAAACCCGAAACCCGACCCGACCCCGAACCTTTGGGGTATATGCTGAACAGGGTTTTGGGCCGGGTTTGGGCGGGCCAAGCGCAACCCTATTGATTTCGGATCAAGTAGAGTATCATAAAAGCCCGAGCCGACTCGACCAATTAACACCTCTACCAAGGACTGTCTATCGGTTAGTAAGAAATAGCAAATTGCGCCAAGTGTGCAGAGAATTACCTTCCAGTCTGTTTGAGCATTTCAAGCATATTGGTATGAAACACATGATCGACCGCCTCGACACCGACACCAGTACCGCTCTGCGGCATAGCAAACACATGGACGACTCGGACGGTGTACTCGTCCACAAACTCCCCAAGCATCAAGCCCACCACTTCCATGGGAACCCCAGCCCTGCCTGGTCGGGCAAATCCAAGTCTCCGTTTAGAGAAAGCAAAAACACTATCCAGCCACCATCGCGCCCACAACTAATACCTAACAACACCGAAAAACCACAGACTCCATCCGAAAGAGCTCAAATTCGATGCCGAAGACGCGATCTTTCCCCGATCCCTCGACATTGAAAATGGAGGCCAGCGGAAAGCACGCGCCAAGCGACCCTAACCAACTTTCCTTTTCACGTCGAGCTGCCGGTGGAATCGAGCGACCGCAGCGGGGGAAGACGAAGAGAGAGATTTACTGTGCTTGAGCATCTTGAGGAGGGCGAGGGAGGAGATGTAGACCTGCTCGGAGGAATCAAGGGTGGGGGAGTCCAGGGGCGGGTGGCCCAGAGCACCTCCGGCGCCGGCGAACATCCACTGCAGCCTCTCCATATCGGACATTCAAGTTTGGAACCACGAAATTTGAAGGTAAGAGGCAAACGATTGAGGCAAATCTAGCTTTCAGACGAGCTAGGACACAAGTTGAGGTTATCAATGCAAAATATACTTATGTTTATACACCTTTTGTTTTTCTGATGAATGTTCCGAATAAATCAAATGATTTATTCGTTCATTAATTTTTTCTTTCATGGATTTTCTCCATTATTCATATGGTTTCGTATATTAAAAAACATAAAAATTATTTAAGCGTAATAACCGTGCTCATTGTCTTTCTTTTTTTGGTGTTATGAAATCGGGACAAAACAAAGATAATGATATATTCTTGAGTCAAATTATTTATGAGATGATACAAATGAAGGAGAGTACCCTGTAAAAAGAAATATTCCTCTAATTATAATCGTATATCTCCCCTTCTACATCTCTCCTTAATCTAACAGTAGCGGAGGTTCTCCTATCTATCAACTACCTACATTGATTACAAGAACACTTTAGAATAGTATACATTTCCATATTGCCCTTAAGAATAATCTAGAGTACTCGAGAAACCCTAGGATTTTAGAAGCTTCAAGACTAGGCCAGTCTTTTAGGATCATCCTCGGTCCATTGTGCATTGAAAACCTCTGGACCGTGACATGTGACTGAAATCGATGTCATGCAGGTCCGTAACCAAATTGGCAGGATTTTACGGACATAATAGCCTTACTTATATCATCAATTCCACCATCAGCTATATGGAGGAAAATAGTGCAGGCAATTCTGCCACAGCACTAATGGCAGGCCCAACATAGAAAGGTCATTGACCTATATGTTGTTCCTATCAATGTTTAGTGAGCATAAATGTATCGGAAAACACACCGAAGTTAAATGTTTCTATTTGCTAAACTAAAATTTGAAGGTTCTTAGAGATATAAATTGGAGCGAGCAAGAAGCTGCAATTTTGGTTCCTGGAGATGCGGTCGGTATTAAGCTTCGAGATATTACTCCAGCAGATGCCCGTCTTTTGGAGGGTGACCCTCTTAAAATTGATCAATCTGCTCTAATTGGTGAATCTCCGCCCGTAACCAAGAATGATGTTTGCTCTAGGTCAACTTGTACGCAAGGGGAAAATTGAGGCTGTTGTCATTGTTACCGGGTTTCCATACATTCTTCGGCAAGGCTGCTCACCTTGTTGACAATACCAACCAAGTGGGGCACTTCCAAAACGTACTTGTTTGATAGTCAATAATATCTTGCCTAAGGATCGCACATGTTGTTGCATGTTCTTGAGACGTGCATGAGATTTTGTCCATAAAATCACATCAAATTGACATAATGAACGACAGGTCTTGACCAGCAAGCAAATAAATATCACTACAAGTGCTAGACATGATTTTTCAAGAGATTTTCTATTTTAAAACTAATGTGAAGAAGTGTTCACTCATGATCAATGCGTTACTTTGATAATCTCATCACGTCCTATCCATCACACGATCCATAGATTGGAGATTACTCTTCAATTTTGTACTGTGAATTGGATAAGAATCCTTAAATGATCCTATGAGATTCAATCAATACAATCAATTGAAACCTACCTTGGAGAAACTGGTGGATTGAAGAGCTCCAACGATCACGAAACCACACAGCCAGTGTGAGAGACTCATGACGTCACCGGAATGAGTGAAAGAGCTCCGGTGACCAGTGGATAGTCCTTGGAATGGAGCAAAAACGGGAGGAGTCGGCAAGAAAAGGAATTGGAGAGAGAGAGTGTGCTTTCTTGTGAAAATTTCAAAAAAGGAATCGTCTAATTCTTATGAAATTCATCCAAGGCTCTTTTTTGTTTGGTTGAAATCATCCAAGGATTTTAGAGAGGGAATTAGAGATATTTTTGTGTCTAATCCTCACCATTACATGTCTAATTGATTCTATGGTTTAGATCTTGTCTAGGGGATCAAACCTGCACTCTCATTGGTGGATTTGAGAGAAAAGAGAGAATAGCCTATTCTAATCCTCATTGGTTAGCCAATGAATGGAGAGAATTAGAGAGCACCGAGATTGATGACGTGGCTAAGTTGTCTTGTAATTATGGAGAAGGTTCCTTGGTAATAAAGGATGTGGCATTATGGTAGATATTTTAAATGGAGATGTGACTGGCTCTCATGGGCTGCAATGGGTTTGGCTTTCGGCCTAATGGGCCAAGTTGGCCTTGGGTTGTCTTTGGCCTATTGGGCCGCGCTCACCCGGGTCGATCGTATTGAACCTGTTGGGCCCGGGTCTTCGTAATCGGCCATTGCTCCTTAGAAACCCTAAATCTACATGTGGATGTTGAATTGACAAGCATATGCAATATTTTACATGTTTTGTTGATTTTTGACCGTTCTTCGGTTTGATCAAAAAGTCCGATGAAAAGTCAATTCTTGATTTATCAGCAAAATGAGGCTTAATGACTAATGAAATGTAATGCTCCTAACTTCTACATGCAATTGGGATGCTCTGAATGTTTAACTAATTGTTTTTGGGTCTAGAATGGAATTTTGTCGCGATAAGAGGTCTCGAGTCTCAAATTATTGTAAGTTTAACATGTCAGAAAAGTGCAGCTGTAGTTTCAGGTTCCAAGTGAAATCTGTAAGGAAGCTGGAAAGAACCTAAAATCACTCACCCTAATATCTATTACCCTTCTCTCTTTGTAAGAGTGATCATACATTCGAGCTCGAAGAAGCTCCAATCGCCGTGATTGAGCTTGACGAAGCTCGAGAGGTCATGGCGTGGACAAGTTCGAAGAAGCTTCAGTTGTTGTGGCCGCGAACTTGACAAAGCTTGAGTGGATGGTTGAGCTCAAGCAGCAATTGCCACGAGTTTAAAGAAACTCTAGCCACCGTATCCGAGCTCGAAGAAACTTGAGCAGCCAGGGTCCCAAGCTTGAAGAAACTCCGGCGGCCAAGGCCGGGAGCTCGAAGAAACTTCGGCAGCCATGGCCAAGCTTGGACAGGTATGGTCACGAGCCTGAAGAAGCTCCAATCGCCATGGTCATGCGCTCCAAGGATTTTGCGAACTATAATAGGGCACATGTACTTCGATATCCAACTCTGCAATTCGGTCGGGAAAAACCGACCAACAATAGAAAAGGTTTCAGGGAAAAACTAACGCTAACACATTTTAAAAAGTATAAAAACGGTTTTTAATAAGAAAAATGATAGAGGTTTCGATTTTTTGCGTAAAATTGAAGGGATCGACGGCAACATTTTACCCGAGAGAGTGATAGATTGGAGATTTCAAATTTTCAATCTTCACCCCCAACGATTTTGGTTTGTGTTCATCCATTCGGTAAACATTAATTGTTTTGTCTATATTTATGCTGTTTATAATGCATGAAAGACTTCCATTGTCATGGGTTGGGTCAGGTTTGCTCACACCTAAATAGACCATTTTAATAATCCATATTGATCCATTTTTATGCAAATACAATTTTAACGACTCATACTTGATCCCGACCAAACCCATACCCAACCTATGAACCATATTATTAAACATCTCTGTATTTAACTTCACCTACGAAAATCTATGCCCACTCATACAACCCACTTAAAGCTTTTTCATGTTATTGTGTTACTTAGATAAAATTTTATATCAAATTAAAAAAGTAAAATAACTAAATAAGAAGATGTATGTAAATAAAATGAAAAGTGTAAACAAAAACCGAAAATCAAAAAACCTGTAAAATAACTAGAAAAGTGCGCATGTGTTGTGACGATGCATACACTAGATGCATGAATTATTGATCGAACTAAATTTAATCATTTTTCAATTTGCGTTGACCGACGGCCAAATTATCCTCTCAAAATCTGATGTCATATTTGTTTACAATAAAAGAAAGTTTGATTACATCTATAGCACCATCCCAACATACCACTAAATTTTCTGTGGAAGAAGTAACATGACAAATCAATGGAATGAGCAATCAAATTTTCCGTAAACGCCGGCCCTTTTACTCAGCTCTCTGTCGCGCTTGCAGAACAAAAGCGAAAAAAAAATGGAGAATCGCATAGTATAGATCCACAGAACAAGATTATTAGATCAGAATCATCTTTTCTAATATTAGAGACTAAGATCTTAATGTATTGGATACGTGGTCTCATTCGAAGTTTCTATCGAAAGAAACCTACAGTCCCTGAAAGTGAATTCACATCGAGGTTCCTAGCATCAGCTGCATCGTATCTTCAAATAGAGAGCTTTATGGTGTGATCTCCTTTTGAGGTTGCTTAATTGAATTATGATTGAGTTGAGTTCTGCTCTTATTTGTTAGTAATGAAGGGTTACGGGATCTTTTCGCTCTTTTGGCGAGAAAGGATCTCTGAATAGATGGACTTGCTTATCTAATTTTTTAGGTGATACCGAGACTGGACCGGCGAAAGCAAAGTTGTACAAAACAAGTGAAAGCTCCCTTACTTTGAGTGCTACAAAGAGGAAGGACCAAGCCACTTGAGACGGTAAGCTTCTCTTAATAGTAAGGGGAGTTACGCAACGGATCAAAGAAGGATGGTCTATTGTTCAGTTTTCTAGAAAGGGAGACTACTAAATTTGATTGGCGTTTGATCTTATCCTTGACGTCATTATAAATTGCATATGCACTATCTGCTTCCAAAGGTAATTTTCCGGTCACGATATGGCTGCAGATTCTCGTTCAAAGTAATTGCGGAGATTAAAGATGAATCCCGATTCACAAGTTTCCAGTGCTTTAGTGCACCTAAGTCGAAGAAAAAAAGCAGCCGCATAGCATGCAGCTGAAGGGGAACTATGGCAGCTGAAGCATCTGGGGTATTCTTCATAGTTAAGGTGAAAAAGACGGAAAATGGAACGGCTTATTTATTTGGTTAGTGATTGTTTGTGCGCTGCCTTTCTTGCCACTGGAAGTAGTAATTCTGATCAGGGTTGTTTGTAATGAGATATCTCGGCTCGTAGGATGGGAAAGTTACACTGCTTCGTTGTGTAAATAATCAGTTCACAATGCTCATGAAAGTTGCTTTGTTCCTTGGTCCTGCAGGCATCGATTTATGTAGCTTTTAGCCCTTGACCGACCCCGAGTATTGTTCCAATGGCGCTACCATTTGGTAAAGATGATCGAACTCACCGTCATATGACTTGATAGCACCTTTATGAGAACAGCAGTTCTTCTCTGGGGACATAAAACGACAGGTACTTCGCCTCTACTTTTGATTAGAACGGTTTGATGACAATTTACGTACTCCTATTTCAAGAAATACCATATGTGCTTAATTAGTTCGGTACCCTGTCTGCAAGGTGGGTTCGCATTATTGAAGGATGCTCTAATGGAAGCGCCGCCACCAACTCGAGAACTCGAGTCTTCTGCTGCTGCTTCTTTTCCCTTTAGAAAGAGCAAGTTCAGTCAGATGAAAGAAATGTCTGACCAGAGGCCAGGGTGACTGGACTGGACTGGTGAGACAGACGCTTACACTGAAATCGACCAACAAATACTAAAATAAAAAAGGATCTACCAAATTATTACTGCTTTGGGGGATGCAATGCGGGTTGATGTTGCTGATAAAGCTACCCATGGCTTCTCCACGAGGGAGCAAGTGTTTTCAATTTTATCACAGTACTTCTGAGCGGCTGAACTTTCTTGATACACTGCCGCACTTCACATGTAAGAAATCACTACAAAATCAGGAGCTCCTGCTGTAGGAAACAATCGGATACCGATTCACGTACACTATTCCTACGGAGCAAACAATCATGCCTAGATATGAAGTTCAAATCTCCACTCCATTCTGGAGAAAATAGATATTCTAAAGGTGAGGGAATGAGAGGAAATCAATAGGGAAGAGTATATTGGCACTCCATACTGACAGAACATCACAGTTCTCTCCGACGTTCTACCCTGATCCAATTTCTTGATGTATTACTATTCCTCCATGGCATCTAATGAAAAACATAATGGAAATTGCACAATCCATTCCTCTTTCTATCTCTAAGGCCAATTCCTTTAAAAAAAAAAATCAGTCATCAACTAAAACTTTGCCAGCCTCGATCAAATGCTGTTGAATTGTCATGTTGTCAAGCCCCTTAGATTGGACCACTGATTTAAACATGTCCCTTGAGGGTATGAAGATCTTCAAACCTGGGCAAGTAAAGAAACGGAAAGAAATCAGGATTTTCTGGTAAATAAAATGCTGCATGCAATTTGTTACTTCCGGTCACTACCTTGCAACCCCAGCACATTTCCTAGCCTGTTATGCAATTGCGGACAGGTGTTGTTGTCCTGTTTCAAGTGGGGGACTTTGCGTCGCATGCGTTGCTCCCTTGCCCATTGAGCCCATCGTATTGAAAACCATCTGCAAGGGAAATAGTATGCAGTGAGGGAGTTTGCATTGCGTGATACGAATAGCACACTGCAAGAGAGGCAAACTGTATGCAGCTCTGTGCAAACAGTCCATGTTTGCCAACTTCCTTCTCATAAGTGAAAAGCCTGATGAAAAGAGGGTACCGGATTATATGCTAAAGTACGCCAAGCCCTGCCGCTCAGTGCATACCAGATCGTGAACTTGAGAATATCTAAAGGGATATACGACATAATACTCCACAGCCAGATGACACCGGCCCATCCCCAGCCGATGCCATTTGTCCTTGCAAAACCCCAGTTTGCATACACAGTAAGGAGAGTCGCAATCTGATAAGCATAAACACGATGAGTTGTGAAACTGTTACTCTTCAACGATAATAAATCAGTTATCACCATCACGATTTCATTCCCTCACCAGCTGTGTAACGAAGAAGGCTGACATAAGCTGGAGACCTGGGCATTCAATGTACGACCAGCTGCGAGATCGAGTAACAAAGATGAGTGCCTGGCTCCCAATACTCACCTGGAGGTAGACAGCTGCTGTAAGCTCGTGGGGATTGTCCCCAATTGACCTCACTCCAATGTCCTGTGAAGTCAAGTAACGAGGCTTCCTTTGGACTCATTTGAAAATTATATTTCTGATTTAGCGGATAAGATTACTGAGAAGAAGTTCGTTTTGTGTGCAGCCCAGAAGAAAACAACAGTCGTGACAGCTAAGTAGGTTCCAAGGACAATGCCGGTAGCCAAAATCTCCCCGAGCTTTAAGAAATCAGGTACGGGAGATGGCTTCACCCTATCTTTAGGAATGGTCATCATAGTTCCATCATTCAATATGGCAATGACTAACACCATGAAAGGTGAAAAATCATACTTCCATATAAGGGCAAGCAACAGAAAAGCCAGCACAATGCGGATTGTAATTGAGACTGCATAAATGGTGTAGCTTTTCATTCTCTGGAAGATTTCTCTGCTTGTCAAGACAGCACCGAGAATCACACTCAACCCTGGTTTGGTGAGTACTATGTCAGATGCGCCTCGGGCAGCATCAGTTGCATCGGCTACAGCAATTCCAATGTCTGCCTCCTTTAAGGCTGGTGCATCACTCACGCCATCACCAGTCATCCCGCATATGTGCTTCCCTTCTTGTAGACTATTCACAATCATGTACTTGTGCTCTGTCCATTTGGCACGACACGGTTAGTATCTTCCGGCCACTTTGATAACAAAGTTACATCAAAGGAAACAAGAACTTGCATATAAAGTCGCTTTCAAGTCGGAGCCTATGGCTATGCTTGCCACATATCATGAAATCATAATATTCTATATACAAGTTTATTAGGCAAAAGTAAGTGCTATATGACAAGTTCAAACCAGGAAAGACGCCAGCAAAGCCAACAGCTCTCTCAATTATCTCATCAAAAGTGAGGGAAGTAGTCACGTTGACAATGTGCTGGCCTAGGAGTGAGAAGGGGTACATATTAGTCCCCATTCCTAGGTGGCGACCTGTCTCCTTGCCTATGGCTAACTGGTCTCCAGTAATCATCTTGACATTGACTCCAAGATTAAGTGCTTGTCTGATGGTCTCTGCACCATCGTGCCTTGGGGGATCAAAGAGAGGTAACAGGCCTACAAATTGCCAGGGTCCTCCAGCGCTATCCTTGGTTTTCTCCGGCACAGCCTGTTGACAAAAAGAACTATTACATGCATCGATAGTTATAGGATTAAAACCTAACTCTTGGGTAAACTTGAAGCTCACTTGTTTAGCAACTGCGAGGGAGCGAAGATTCTGGTCAGCAAATTTACCAATAACATCATGGACTTTCTTCTTTACATCTTTCCCAACCTTGCAGAGATCAATGATCTGGTAGATGTTTGAGAACAAGTTTAAATCATGAATATGCAAAGAAAGTCACCGCAAAAGGCTATGTGAAGTGGGAAGAGCAGAGGCAATAAAAAGCCTAGGAAGGAATTTGGCTCAGAACAAGAAAGATGACTAGCTAGCAAAATGTTTTACCTTCTCTGGTGCACCTTTGCTGACTCGATGCCAGTTACCATCAGAGTCCACGTATGTTATAGCTGTTCGCTTGTCCACAGGATTAAAAGGTAAGAAATGGACCTCAGTGATATCAGCTCTAGCCTGTGTAAAGCACAAGCATTCATGACCAACAGGAGCACTTAGACATGTCAAATTTGAAAAGATACAGGAGGCACTTCAGTAATCTGGAACAAAGAAAGTATTATTTGCCCAAAACAGTATGTTGGTTCAATCACTCAATACCAATATAATCAGGCACGACGCTGAAATTTCTGTTTCCAGCTATTTTCAATAAAATAGCCAAATCTTTGAATTTTTTCGATTTCCCTTTTGCTCTTCTTGGGTTTTTGAGTATACTCACGATGCAAAAGATCACCCGATATGGCAGATCTAGGTCATGTGGCAGAAGATCATTGAAATGATGACAGGACACCGACATTGTTTGATGAACTCTAGCAATGCAGAGCAAAGTTTAATAAGTTTATATCCATAAAGTTAGATACCTTCTTGGGATCACCTAACTTTCTGACAATACAAGCATCGATTGCATCCTGGTTCTCAACTCGCGAAGCTCTAGCGCCGAGCAATAGTACCCCGTCTCTATCTACATCCTTTGCAAATACCTGATGGTTGATTTTCATAACCATTGTCAGAATTATCTCAAAGTTTGGGAATTATCTCAGAATCTATTTATCTCAAGGAACGGTACTGCATATTGGGTTTGCACTCCGTTCTAAGACTGTTCTACTATCAGAACTTCTGGGGTCCAGAACTAACTGCAGTCAGGTCCTTGTCCACCGTAAACTCGTTGAGTGTAAGAGTCCCAGTCTTGTCACAGCAAAGGACATCCATGCCAGCCATCGACAAGATGGCTGACCTGCTCTTGGCAATGGCACCTTGTTCATACAGCAGACATGATCCAATAGCCATCGTCATTGACAAGATTGTTGGCATGGCAATAGGAATTCCTCCAATAAGGAGAACCAACAGATTGTCAATGCCATTCCTGTAATTGCGGTGCTGGATTGGATACATGACGATTATCTCTACCATCATTCCCAAAGCAGTTAAGCATATGCAAAACTTCCCGATGGCCGTCAGTATCTGATTTAAATTGTAACATTGATCACACATCAGAAACGGAAAAACAAGTTAGTTTCATAGCACATACGACATTATGCAGCACTGCAATCCCTTCACAACAAGCACTTTCTGTCACTCATCAAAAGTGTAAGTAGAATAGGATTCCAGTTGATGAACATTAAAACGAGACATGTACCACAGTTAACAAACGAAACTAGATAGGTCGATCAAAATGATTTTCTTGATATTTACATGTACCTTCTTTTGTAAGGGCTGCGCTTGGTTGGTGTTCTTCACCAGGTGACCAGACCTGGCGAAGAAGGTATTAGGCCCGGTAGCAATGACGACAGCCTCTATTTCCCCTTGCGCGCAGATGGACCCAGAGAAAATTTGATCTCCGGGATTCTTGGTTACCGGTGTTGAACTACCGGTTAGAGCAGATTCATCAATTCTAAGAGGGTACCCTCCAAAAGACAGACATCTGCCGGAACGATATCGCCAAGCTTAATACTGATCACATCTCCAGGAACCAAAACTGCTGCTAGTTGCTCCGTCCATGTACCATCTCTAAGAACCTTCAAAATTTAGTTAAGCAAACACAAACGTTCAGTTTCGGTATCTCAATGTATCTCACTAAACATTGAGAGGAGCAACTGGAGCAATTTCTAGACCTTTGTTTTGGGTGCTAGGCCTGCTGCAATTGAAGCTCTTGCTGCATTTCTTGCCCTATTACTCACGACAAGGCAGATTGCGGAATGAAAAATAAGCAAGGCAATTATGGCTACGATATCCTGCCAATGACCCATGTCATCGATTTCAGTCATACATGATAATGTGACTTGTGCGTGTTTTGCCAGTACAAGTTAGCAGTCAACTAACCCCTCCTCCATTAGCCAAAGCAATAGACACCATGACCGAAGAAAGCGGATTCCAGAAAAATCGCAAGAATCGCAGAACCTCATTGTCCTGTTTCAGGTGAAACAACGATTAATAGTTTCGTGACCAAAAACAAAAATTCCCTGAAATTTTTAATTAGGAGAAGGATGTGGTTCATGCCTCGTGAACAGAGTGCCCGTTTGGGCCATACATGATGGCCTTGGTCCGTGCTTCTTCAGTCGAAAGACCCTCTCTTGAGGATCCCAGCTTTCTGAGAATTTCATCACATGATGTGCGTCCCTGAGAACAGAGGGAGGAAGAGCAAAACGTCCTATCAAAACTCACGCGAACAAAACACATGGTCGAAACAAGTGAAACGAGAGGGTGGAAGAGCGAACGTACCAGGTGCTGCATCTCTTCCATGACGAAGTCGGGAAGCACGGTGGCGAGATTTTTCCACCTCTCTTTCGCTCGCTCCCCTCTCCTTTATAACGAAGGGATGCGTGGGAGGGAGTTACGATTACAACGCTATCTTTAACCAATCTAATCTGACTGTTGGTTTCCAAGAAAAAGATCCTAGAAGATTTTCCTAGAGTATGATATATTCTTGAATTTTTTTTATCTTCTAGGGGATCGGTCCAGGATTTGGTTGCCTTGTATCCACCGCGTGTTAACATGAAATCTACTCTTATCTAGAAGTATGCGATCTGTCACTCGAATTCTCCGAAAACTCTGAGTCGTACTCTCGCCATGTTTCTTGAAAATATCATGAGCCGCGGAGTTGCCCCTAAATTATCACCACTTCGTAGGGTAGTTTTGTAATCACAACAAAAAGGAAAAGATGATGGGAATTTCATAAGTTCTATTCATGCACTCTTTCAAACCTAATTGACATGATTCTCAATGCATCGAAAAAACCATAAATTCTATTTTGAAAGATTGACAAATTTCTGGAGCCGTTAGATTTAGACGGAATAGGTATCTTGAAGATCTCTTAATAAATGTTTGCCAACTATAATATTGAAATGTATTTCCGAACTAGTGAGATTTCGAGTCATATTGAGTTTTGGGTAAAAAATAATGTAGGGCACTTGGAACAATAATATTATCCACACATAGCGATGACTCAATATTTTTTAATAAGAGCGTTAGCAATGACATCTCTAATAACATCCATAATACCGCATCTCTAATAATAGCCGCAACATCGCAATTGTTGTCACTAATTATATAGTTTGTTTTAGTAATTCATTTATAATTATTATCAACGTGCGTATTATTATATTAAAGTTTATTCTTACTAATTCTATCTCACTAATTATTGCAATCTCAAATCTGAAGAAAGGAAAAGAAACTATGAACATTAATTCCAAAAGGGAGTAGATAAAACGAAAAATAGAGTTTTGCTTATTAAATTGTTGGGTTAATACCACAAAAAATCTCAAATCGATATATTTATGACAAATTTATCCCAAACTAATTTTTTGACTACGAAAAACCCCAGCTGGTATACTTATGATAAATTTACCTAAAACTAATTTTTTGACCACTAGAAACCCCAAACCAGTACACTAATGACAAATTTATCCTCTGTTAGTTTTCGTCAAATTTTACCATTAAATTTACTGACGTGGATGACACATGGTGGCATGGTATGATGGTGATGTGGCAAGTCCACATGGAAATCCATAAGATAAATATCACGAAAAACCCAAAATCGGTGATAGAGGATAAATTTGTTACATGTGTACCGGTTTTGAGTTTTTTGTGATAAAAAAATTCGTCTGGGTAAATTTGTCACATTCGTACTAATTTGAGGTTTTTCGTGTTGAAAAAGTTAGTTTCGAGTAAATTTGTCACGAGTGTATCAGTTTAGGGTTTTTCGTGATATTAATCCTAAATTGTTTAAGATTGTTTAAGGTAGGCAGATCTTTGTAAGGTTTCTATCCCCCGCAACAAATTGGCAGATCCCTATAATCGATAATGTAGTTCATTTGTAATTGTTTAGCATAGTGATCTTCAAATCTTAGATGTTGGATTTGGTTGAAAGAGCTAATAGGCATTTACCATATTTGGGAATTCTGCGAAATCATAGAGATAACGTCGCATTATGATTACCATTAAGGTCGCATGTCGTGTCGCATAGATTGCTATTACCATTAAGGTCACATGTTGTGCCACATAGATTGCTCCCTCAATCATGAGAGAAATGAAATGAAAATAAAAAATTACTTATTACAGGCGAAATGTGCAAAATATAAAATGGATAGCTTTGTTATTTGAATTGCTCAAGATAGCTTTTTCATGTTAATTTCTGTCTTCCGCTATAACCTCCAAAGCTAATAATGTAGCCACTTCGATATCTTCTGGCATTGTGAATGTTCATTAGACCACAAACATCGAATCTATCCACCACTTTAGACTCTTCATTTTTTTTGGAATTTTCACAAGAAATAACTCTTTCTCTCTCTCTCTCTCAAATTCATGCGAGTTACTAGGATAATTCCACATGTCCAAACTTCAGATGTAATTCCACATATGTATCTATGAAGTATGAACATCTCTCGATATATTCATAAGAGGAAGTGGTATTGGCTGACTCCTCCATTCTCTTATGAAGATAAAATTGATTACAGAAACAGGATGGACTAGGGAATCTATCCACTCGGGTCAAATGAGACTGTTTGTGCCGTCATTATTGAAGGTACCGCAAGCTATTGGTTGGCCGCATCTCGACATTGCTAGAGAATTGCATCAAAGTAGTTCTGAAACAATTGCGGGTCTATCCCAAAAGAGAGCTTCAACAACCATTATTCACTTTCTTCTATGCTTTTGAAAATTACTTATCGGATGACTTCTCCCTTGAACTTAGAGCTTCAGAGGAAAGGCACGAACGTCAGAAGTTTGCAAAAGATATATTGAGAATTTAGTCGTCTTATCTAATCTGAATTAAGATGATTCAGCTCTATTTCATTTAGACTCTACAAAATTGGTCATATCTAACATAACCAAGTCTCTCTAAGGCCTACAAGGAAAGGAAATGTGGATGATCTACTCGGTACATTAACCTTATAGGTCATGATCAAAACCTTGAGTGATAGCACGAGTGTCGAGCCGAGAGCCCTCAGACCACTCAAAAACTACCCACGATGTATGAAGGTGCTGAAAACCTTATACTTTGATATCATTAATCATGTCAATCTGGAATCACACATTGTTTAGCCACTTATTATAGACACCTGAACTTTCCTGACATGTCAAACTTATAATAATTTGAGACTCGAGACCTCTCATCGTGACAGAATTCCATTCTAGACCCAAAAACAATTAGTTAAAGGGTTAATATCATGAAAAACCCCAAATTGGTATACCTGTGATAATTTTACCCAAAACTAATTTTTTGACCACCAAAAATCTCAAAGTGGTATACCTGTGATAAATTTACCCCGAACTAATTTTTTGACCACAAAAAACCCCCAAACTGGTACACTTGTGACAAATTTACCCTACGTTAAATTGGATTAATATCACGAAAAATCACAAATTGGTAAACTTGTGACAAATAGAGGGGTGAAGTCCCAAATTGGTATACCAGTCAACTATCACGTGTCATCAAACTTAGCAATTTGACAATAAAATTTAACGGAAACTAACAAAGGGTAAATTTGTCACAAATGTATCAGTTTGGGGTTTTTTGTGGCCAAAAAATCAGTTCGGAGTAAAATTGTCACATGTGTGCCAATTTTGGATTTTTGGTGGTCAAAAAATTAGTTCGAGATAAATTTGTCACAAATATACTAATTTGGGATTTTTTATGATCAAAAAAATAATTTGGGGCAAATTTATTACAAATGCACTAGTTTAAGATTTTTTTATGGTATTAACCCTTAGTTAAACATCCAAAGCATCCCAATTGCATGTAGAAGTTAGGAGCGTTACATTTCATTAGTCATTAAGCCTCACTTTGCCGATAAATCAAGAATTGACTTTTCAACTGACTTTTTGATCAAACCGAAGAAGTCAACTCTTGGTCAAAAATCAACAAAACATGTAAAATATTGCATATGCTTGTCAATTCAACATCCGCATGTAGATTTAGGGTTTCTAAGAAGCGATGGAGGATTATGACGACCCGGGCCCAACAGGTTCGATACGATCGACCTAGGTGAGTTCGGCCCAATCGGCCAAAGACAACCCAAGGCCAACTTGGCCCATTAGGCCGAAAACCAAACCCATTGCAGCACATAAGAGGCGGCCACATCTCCATTTAAAATATCTACCATAATGCCACATCCTTTATTACCAAAGAGCCATCTCCATAATTACAAGACAACCAAGCCATGTCATCAGTCTCAATGCTCTCTAATTATCTCCGATCATTGGCTAACCAACGAGGATTAGAATAGGCTATTCTCTCTTTTCTCTCAAATCCACCAACGAGAGTACAGGTTTGATCCCCTAGACAAGATCTAAATCATAGAATCAATTAGACATGTAATGGTGAGGATTAGACACAAAAATATCTCTAATTCCCTCTCTAAAATCCTTGGATGATTTCGACAAAAAAGAGAGAGCCTTGGATGAATTTCATAAGAATAAGATGATTCATTTTTTGAAATTTTCACAAGAAAGCACGCTCTCTCTCTCTCCAATTCCTTTTCCTACTGACTCCTCCCGTTTTTGCTCCATTCCAAGGACTATCCACCGGTCACCAGAGCTCTTTCACTCATTTCCGGTGACATCATGAGTCTCTCACACTGGCTGTGTAGTATCGTGACTGTTGGAGCTCTTCAATTCGCCGGTTTCTCCAAGGAAGGTTTCTACTGATTGTATTGATTGAATCTCATAGGATCATCTAAAGATTCTTATCCGATTCATAGTATAAAATTGAAGACTAATCTCCAATTTGTGGATTGTGTAATGGATAGGACGTGATGAGATTATCAAAGTAATGCATTGATCACGAGTGAACACTTCTTCACATTAGTTTTAAAATAGAACATCTCTGGAAAAATCATGTCTAGCTCTTGTAGTAATATTTATTTGCTTGCTGGCCGAGACCTCTAGTTCATTATGTCAATTTGATGTGATTTTATGGACGAAATCTCATGCACATCTCAAGATCATGCAACAACATGTGCGATCGTTAGGCAAGATATTATTGACTCTCAAACAAGTACGTTTTGGAAGTGCCTCACTTGGTTGGTACTTTCAACAAGGTGAGCAGCCTTGCCGAAGAAGGTATGAAAACCCGGTAACAATGACAACAGCCTCAATTTCATCCCCTTGCTTACAAGTTGACCTAGAGAAAACATCATTCTTTGTTACGGGAAGAGATTCACCAATTAGAGCATATTGATCAATTTTAAGAGGGCCATCCTCCAAAAGATGGGCATATGCTGGAGTAATATATCGAAGCTTAATACTGACCGCATCTCCGCATCTGGGGATTCTTCGGCCAGATCGGGTCGGGCTCTCTGTCCGAGTACTTCCTCAAGTGAGTCCGCTTCTCCTCCCTCTGTTATTTCATGAATTAATACCACAAAAAATCCCAAACTATTATATTTATAATAATTTTACTCCAAAGTATTTTTTTATCAATGAAAATCTCAAATTGATACTTTTATGATAATTTTACCCCGAATTACTTTTTTGACAATCAAAAGCCCTACACTGGTACACATGTGATAATTTTACCCATAAACTAATTTTTTGACCATAAAAAATCCAAAACTGGTTATTTGTGATAAATTTATCCTCTGTTAATGTTCGTTAAATTGGATTAATATTACGAAAAATCACAAATTAGTAAACTTGTGACAAACAAAGAGATAAAATCCAAAACCGACCGCAGCTTCTTACTCGTTCCCAATTTATATCTCTAAGAACCTTCAAAATTAGTTTAGCAAACAGTAACATCCAGCTTCAGTGTGTTTTCCAATACATTTATGCTCACTAAACATTGATAGGAACAACATATAGGTCAATGACCTTTGTGAGTTGGGCCTGCCATTAGTGCTGTTGCAGAATTGCCTGCATTATTTTCCTCCATATAGCTGATGGTGGAATTGATGATAAGTAATGCTATTATGTTTGTAAAATCCTGCCAATTTGGTTACGGACCTGCATGACATCGATTTCAGTAATGTGTCACGGTCCAGAGGTTTTCAATGCACAATAGATCAAGGATGATCCTAAAAGACTAGGCTAGCCCCGAAGCTTATAAAATCCTAGGGTTTCTCGAGTACTCTGGAATATTCTTAAGGGCAATATGGAAAATGTACACTATTCTAGAGTGTTCTTGTAATCAATGTAGGTAGTTGATAGATAGGAGAACCTCCACTGTTAGATTAAAGAGAGATGTACGGTTATAATTAGAAGAATATTTCTATATATAGGATACCCTCCCTTCATTTATATCATCTCATAAATAATTTGACTCTAGAATATATCATTATCTTTGTTTTGTCCCGATTTCATAAAATGATATAGGTACGTAAATTCTTATAACATAAATTTGATAATATCAACTCGAACATCGTCACCCTTGTCATGTATAATTTTAAACAAATTAATCAAATCTCATTGTTAAGTAATCAGATATCTGATAGGGCCAATATGACCACGGCATTTTTATTTTTTCGTCAGGACTAAATAACATAATAAATCTAAATCAAACTATATTCCCTCGATAGTGTTTCACGTTATTCTTTGAACATGGTTAGAAAGTGAATTGCATTATGTATTTAACTCTGTGAATTTTTTATTTAATTTTGAATCATTGTATTCCTTTGTGATAGATTTCAAATTGGCTGCTCTTTTTTTTTTTTCGTTTTCCCCTTTGTCTCGAAATTCCACAATTCCCTACATCTGATAGACAGAAATATTACGGATGAGACGAGATTTGCGCGCCATAAATAACACATGAAAATCGCGGTTGCCACCTCTGTCTAGTGCTCCGAGAAATCCAAGTTTTGGTATATAGAGGGATAAGTGCGACACAGATGTAACATATACTCTAACAAAATACGGCCACAAGGCACGTGCCATTTTCGATAGTGCCCTTTTCCTAGTATGGATATTCTAAATTCCGAATCGGCACATCTTGCCAATTTGGCGGCTCACCCCGCATCAAATGCAATTCAGTTACGCATGTGCATAAACATTTTTCGTGTGCTTGTGCGTGTTTTGCTAGTAGTCAGCTACTCCCTCCATTGGCCAAAACGATGGACATGACGGTAGTTGGCTCCATGCCAAAACTAAAAAGTGACGGACTCCAAGAGGATTTTTCTTTCTTGCTGAAAAACAAAATATTTGTAGTTTTAAATGGAATACTATTTTATGAAAAAGGAGAAGGATCATGCCATAAGCTCGGAGAGACGGTTTGGGCCATATGTGATGAGCCTAAATCGTGTGATTTCACTCGAAAGACCCCCTCTTGAGGATGATAGCTGTGTGAAGATATGATGAGCTGATCTGGACGCTTGAGAATAGAAACATATTCATGAAACAGAGAGAGTAAGCAACAGAAGCGAAGTTTCGGAAGTCAACAAAAAGCTAACCAAACATAGGAAACTAGAAATCGCCAGAAATGATGGATCATTCATGGAAGCCAAAAACACTTGATTCAACATTGTCGCTATAGAAAGAACGAGTGGCAAGGAGACCTTAGAAGTTGTTGCTAAACAAATGGGAAGGGAGGATCGACCCGCTCAGTAGAATTCCGAAGAAAGACTATTGATAGCAGGTGCAGACATTTCTTTGGCCCGTCAAAAGGAAATGCGGGTAGGGGAGAGCTCGGTAGAAGGTTCGAGAATGGGTTAGGGTCCACTTCTTAATATTTAGATAAAAAAAAAGAGTTCCAAACCTAGATGCAAAAAGAAGGAAAATCAGCCGTCTCTGCCTCAGTGCCAAAAAGAGCCCATTCTGGCCATCCGGGAATCCCCGTCTAGGAAGAAGTAAAGCTTTCCCTCTCAAAAAAAAAAAAGCAAACAGAGCACGACTTTTTCCTTCAACACAGAATCCCTCATCACATTCACGAGTAGAAACTACATACATGGAAGCTCGGTTCTAACACAAAATTAGCGTAGCAAAATGAGGATCAAAAGAGTATGGAGGCAATGAGAGCCAAACCTGAATCAATATTGTCGCCATCTATTATGAGCTTGTAGAGGAAAAGAACGAGCACAACTTTGAAGAAGAAGAAGAAAAAGAAGAAGAATGAGTAGAACTTTGAAGAAGAAGGAGAAGAATGCCCCTCTTCCTCTGTTTCTCGCTCTATCTCTTCTTCCTTTCTCTCACTCCGTAACTTTGATGAGGACAGAATGAGCTCAATGCAAGAAGCCTTTCTCTCGCTCCGTAACTTTGATGAGGACAGAATGAGCTCAATGCAAGAAGCTACGGAACTATCGAGGGAATGTGCATAGTAATTGGCAAGGATGAATTGCTTGAAGCCAACTGTACATACTCTATAACAAATTAATTGGGGGAAAATAAGAGGACATACTTACTATACATACCGGGAATATTTGTTTGTGTAACTTATCGATGGACACATATATAATGATATTGGTACGTAAGTTCTTATAAAATAAATTCGCTAATATCAAATCAAAAATAGTCACCCTTGCCATTTATATTTTAAAAAAAATTAATCAAATCTTATTGCTATGTAATCAGATATCAGATAGGGCCAATATGACCATAACATTTTTATTTTTCTGTTAGGACTAAATCAAACTATATTCCCTCCATAGTGCTTCGTGTCATTCTTTTAAGATGGTTAGCACTCTGTGAATTTTTTATTTCATTTTGCATCCTTATATTCCTTTGTGATAGATTTCAATTTGGCTGCTCTTTTTTTCTTTCTTTTTCCCCTTTATCTTGAAATTCCAAATTTTCCTATATCTTATAGACAGAAATATTACTGGTGAGACGAGATTTGCTTGCCATAAATAAGACATGAAAACCGCGGTTGCCACCTCTATCTACTGCTCCGAGATATCCAATTTTCGGTATATAGAGGGATAAGTGGGAAACGGATGTAACATATACTCTAACAAAATACGGCCACAAGGCACGTGCCATTTTCGATAATGCTCTTTTCCTAGTATGGATATTCTAAATTCCGAATAGATATATCTTGCCGATCCGGCGGCTCACCCTGCATCAAATGCAATTCAGTTACGCATGTGCATATGGACATTTTTCGTGTGCTTGTGCGTGTTTTGCTAGTAGTCAGCTAACCCCTCCCTTGGCCAAAACGATGGACATGACGGTAGCCGGCTCCATGCTCCAAGAGTATGGATTCCACTAAAAAGTGACAGACTCCAAGAGGATTTTTTTTTCTTGTTGAAAAACAAAATACCGGTAGTTTCAAATGGAATACTATTTTATGAAAAAGGAGAAGGATCATGTCATGAGCTCGGAGAGACGGTTTGGGCCATATGTGATGAGCCTAAAACGTGTGAGTTCACTCGAAAGACCCTCTCTTGAGGATGATAGCTATGTGAAGATATGATGAGCTGATCTGGACGCCTGAGAATAGAAACATATTCATGAAACAGAGAGAGTAAGCAACAGAAGCGAAGTTTCGGAAGTCAATAAAAAGCCAACCAAAACATAGGAAACTAGAAATCGCCAGAAATGATGGATCATTCATGGAAGCAAACACCTGATTCAACATCGTCGCTATAGAAAGAACGAGTGGCGAGGAGACCTTAGGAGTTGTTGCTAAACAAATGGGAGGGGAGGATCAACCCGTTCAGTAGAATTCCGAAGAAAGACTATTGATAGCAGGTGTAGACATTTCTTTGGCCCGTCAAAAGGAAATGCGGGCAGGGGAGAGCTCGGCAGAAGATTCGAGAATGGGGTAGGGTTCACTTCTTAATATTCAGATAAAAAAAGAGTTCCAAACCTAGATGCATAAATAAGGAAAATCAGTCGTCTCTGCCTCAGCGCCAAAAAGAGCCCGTTCTGGCCATCCAGGAATCCCCGTCTTGGAAGAAGCAAAGCTTTCCCTCTTAAAAAAAAAAGCAAACAGAGCAGGGCTTTTCCTTCAACACAGAATCCCTCGTTACATTCACGAGTAGAAACTACATCCATGGAAGTTCGGTTCTAACACTAAATTAGCGTAGCAAAATGAGGATCAAAAGAGTATGGAGGCAGTGAGAGCCAAACCTGAATCGATATTGTCACCATCTATTATGAGCTTATAGAGGAAAAGAACAAGCACAACTTTGAAGAAGAAGAAGAAGAAGAAGAATGAGTAGAACTTTGAAGAAGAAGGAGAAGAATGCCCCTCTTCCTCTGTTTCTCGCTCTATCTCTTCTTCCTTTCTCTCGCTCCGTAACTTTGATGAGGACAGAATGAGCTCAATGCAAGAAGCTACGGAACTATCGAGGGAATGTGCATAGTAATTGGCAAGGATGAATTGCTTGAAGCCAACTGTACATACTCTATAACAAATTAATTAGGGGGAAATAAGAGGACATACTTACTATACATACCGGGAATATTTGTTTGTGTAACTTATCGATGGACACATATATAATGATATTGGTACGTAAGTTCTTATAAAATAAATTCGCTAATATCAAACCAAACATAGTCACCCTTGCCATTTATATTTTAAAAAAAATTAATCAAATCTTATTGCTAAGTAATCGGATATCAGATAGGGCCAATATGACCATAACATTTTTATTTTTCTGTTAGGACTAAATCAAACTATATTCCCCCCATAGTGCTTCGTGTCATTTTTTTAAGATGGGTAGCACTCTGTGAATTTTTTCTTTCATTTTGCATCCTTATATTCCTTTGTGATAGATTTCAATGTGGCTGCTCTTTATTCCTTTCTTTTTCCCCTTTATCTTGAAATTCCAAATTTCCCCATATCTTATAGACAGAAATATTACTGGTGAGACGAGATTTGCTTGCCATAAATAAGACATGAAAATCGCAGTTGCCACCTCTATCTACTGCTCCGAGATATCCAATTTTCGGTATATAGAGGGATAAGTGGGAAACGGATGTAACATATACTCTAACAAAATACGGTCACAAGGCACGTGCCATTTTCGATAGTGTCCTTTTCCTAGTATGGATATTCTAAATTCCGAATCGATATATCTTGCCGATTCGGCGGCTCACCCTGCATCAAATGCAATTCAGTTACGCATGTGCATATGGACATTTTTCGTGTGCTTGTGCGTGTTTTGCTAGTAGTCAGCTAACCCCTCCCTTGGCCAAAACGATGGACATGACGGTAGGTGGCTCCATGCCCCAAGAGTGTGGATTCCACTAAAAAGTGACAGACTCCAAGAGGATTTTTTTTTCTTGTTGAAAAACAAAATACTGGTAGTTTCAAATGGAATACTATTTTATGAAAAAGGAGAAGGATCAAGCCATGAGCTCGGAGAGACGGTTTGGGCCATATGTGATGAGCCTAAAACGCGTGATTTCACTCGAAAGACCCTCTCTTGAGGATGATAGCTATGTGAAGATATGATGAGCTGATCTGGACGCCTGAAAATAGAAACATATTCATGAAACAGAGAGAGTAAGCAACATAAGCGGAGTTTCGGAAGTCAATAAAAAGCCAACCAAAACATAGGAAACTAGAAATCGCCAGAAATGATGGATCATTCATGGAAGCCAAAAACACCTGATTCAACATCGTCGCTATAGAAAGAACGGGTGGCGAGGAGACCTTAGGAGTTGTTGCTAAACAAATGGGAGGGGAGGATCGACCCGTTCAGTAGAATTCCGAAGAAAGACTATTGATAGCAGGTGTAGACATTTCTTTGGCCCGTCAAAAGGAAATGCGGGCAGGGGAGAGCTCGGCAGAAGATTCGAGAATGGGGTAGGGTCCACTTCTTAATATTCAGATAAAAAAAGAGTTCCAAACCTAGATGCATAAATAAGGAAAATCAGCCGTCTCTGCCTCAGTGCCAAAAAGAGCCCATTCTGGCCATCCGGGAATCCCCGTCTAGGAAGAAGTAAAGCTTTCCCTCTCAAAAAAAAAAAGCAAACAGAGCAGGGCTTTTTCCTTCAACACAGAATCCCTCGTTACATTCACGAGTAGAAACTACATCCATGGAAGTTCGGTTCTAACACTAAATTAGCGTAGCAAAATGAGGATCAAAAGAGTATGGAGGCAGTGAGAGCCAAACCTGAATCGATATTGTCACCATCTATTATGAGCTTATAGAGGAAAAGAACAAGCACAACTTTGAAGAAGAAGAAGAAGAAGAATGAGTAGAACTTTGAAGAAGAAGGAGAAGAATGCCCCTCTTCCTCTGTTTCTCTCTCTATCTCTTCTTCCTTTCTCTCGCTCCGTAACTTTGATGAGGACAGAATGAGCTCAATGCAAGAAGCTACGGAACTATCGAGGGAATGTGCATAGTAATTGGCAAGGATGAATTGCTCGAAGCCAACTGTACATACTCTATAACAAATTAATTGGGGGGAAATAAGAGGACATACTTACTATGCATACCGGGAATATTTGTTTGTGTAACTTATCGATGGACACATATATAATGATATTGGTACGTAAGTTCTTATAAAATAAATTTGCTAATATCAAACCAAACATAGTCACCCTTGCCATTTATATTTTAAAAAAAATTAATCAAATCTTATTGCTAAGTAATCGGATATCAGATAGGGCCAATATGACCATAACATTTTTATTTTTCCGTTAGGACTAACTCAAACTATATTCCCCCCATAGTGCTTCGTGTCATTTTTTTAAGATGGTTAGCACTCTGTGAATTTTTTCTTTCATTTTGCATCCTTATATTCCTTTGTGATAGATTTCAATGTGGCTGCTCTTTATTCCTTTCTTTTTCCCCTTTATCTTGAAATTCCAAATTTCCCCATATCTTATAGACAGAAATATTACTGGTGAGACGAGATTTGCTTGCCATAAATAAGACATGAAAATCGCAGTTGCCACCTCTATCTACTGCTCCGAGATATCCAATTTTCGGTATATAGAGGGATAAGTGGGAAACGGATGTAACATATACTCTAACAAAATACGGCCACAAGGCACGTGCCATTTTCGATAGTGCCCTTTTCCTAGTATGGATATCTAAATTCCGAATCGATATATCTTGCCGATTCGGCGGCTCACCCTGCATCAAATGCAATTCAGTTACGCATGTGCATATGGACATTTTTCGTGTGCTTGTGCGTGTTTTGCTAGTAGTCAGCTAACCCCTCCCTTGGCCAAAACGATGGACATGACGGTAGGTGGCTCCATGCCCCAAGAGTGTGGATTCCACTAAAAAGTGATAGACTCCAAGAGGATTTTTTTTCTTGTTGAAAAACAAAATACTGGTAGTTTCAAATGGAATACTATTTTATGAAAAAGGAGAAGGATCATGCCATGAGCTCGGAGAGACGGTTTGGGCCATATGTGATGAGCCTAAAACGCGTGATTTCACTCGAAAGACCCTCTCTTGAGGATGATAGCTATGTGAAGATATGATGAGCTGATCTGGACGCCTGAAAATAGAAACATATTCATGAAAGTAAGCAACAGAAGCGAAGTTTCGGAAGTCAATAAAAAGCCAACCAAAACATAGGAAACTAGAAATCGCCAGAAATGATGGATCATTCATGGAAGCCAAAAACACCTGATTCAACATCGTCGCTATAGAAAGAACGAGTGGCGAGGAGACCTTAGGAGTTGTTGCTAAACAAATGGGAGGGGAGGATCGACCCGTTCAGTAGAATTCCGAAGAAAGACTATTGATAGCAGGTGTAGACATTTCTTTGGCCCGTCAAAAGGAAATGCGGGCAAGGGAGAGCTTGGCAGAAGATTCGAGAATGGGGTAGGGTCCACTTCTTAATATTCAGATAAAAAAAGAGTTCCAAACCTAGATGCATAAATAAGGAAAATCAGCCGTCTCTGCCTCAGCGCCAAAAAGAGCCCATTCTGACCATCCGGGAATCCCCGTCTAGGAAGAAGTAAAGCTTTCCCTCTTAAAAAAAAAAGCAAACAGAGCAGGGCTTTTTCCTTCAACACAGAATCCCTCGTTACATTCACGAGTAGAAACTACATCCATGGAAGTTCGGTTCTAACACTAAATTAGCGTAGCAAAATGAGGATCAAAAGAGTATGGAGGCAGTGAGACCCAAACCTGAATCAATATTGTCACCATCTATTATGAGCTTATAGAGGAAAAGAACGAGCACAACTTTGAAGAAGAAGAAGAAGAAGAATGAGTAGAACTTTGAAGAAGAAGGAGAAGAATGCCCCTCTTCCTCTGTTTCTCTCTCTATCTCTTCTTCCTTTCTCTCGCTCCGTAACTTTGATGAGGACAGAATGAGCTCAATGCAAGAAGCTACGGAACTATCGAGGGAATGTGCATAGTAATTGGTAAGGATGAATTGCTTGAAGCCAACTGTACATACTCTATAACAAATTAATTGGGGGGAAATAAGAGGACATACTTACTATACATACCGGGAATATTTGTTTGTGTAACTTATCGATGGACACATATATAATGATATTGGTACGTAAGTTCTTATAAAATAAATTCGCTAATATCAAACCAAACATAATCACCCTTGCCATTTATATTTTAAAAAAAATTAATCAAATCTTATTGCTAAGTAATCGGATATCAGATAGGGCCAATATGACCATAACATTTTTATTTTTCTGTTAGGACTAAATCAAACTATATTCCCCCCATAGTGCTTCGTGTCATTTTTTTAAGATGGTTAGCGCTCTATGAATTTTTTCTTTCATTTTGCATCCTTATATTCCTTTGTGATAGATTTCAATTTGGCTGCTCTTTATTTCTTTCTTTTTCCCTTTTATCTTAAATTCCAAATTTCCCTATATCTTATAGACAGAAATATTACCGGTGAGACGAGATTTGCTTGCCATAAATAAGACATGAAAACCACGGTTGCCACCTCTATCTACTGCTCCGAGATATCCAATTTTCGGTATATAGAGGGATAAGTGGGAAACGGATGTAACATATACTCTAACAAAATACGGCCACAAGGCACGTGCCATTTTCGATAGTGCCCTTTTCCTAGTATGGATATTCTAAATTCCGAATCGGCACATCTTGCAGATCCGGCGGCTCACCCTGCATCAAATGCAATTTAGTTACGCATGTGCATATGGACATTTTTCGTGTGCTTGTGCGTGTTTTGCTAGTAGTCAGCTAACCCCTCCCTTGGCCAAAACGATGGACATGACGGTAGCCGGCTCCATGGCCCAAGAGAGTGGATTCCACAAAAAAGCGACAGACTCCAAGAGGATATTTCTTTCTTGTTGAAAAACAAAATATTAGTAGTTTCAAATGGAATACTATTTTATGAAAAAGGAGAAGGATAACACCTTGAGCTCGGAGAGACGGTTTGAGGCATATGTGATGAGCCTGAGCCGCGTGGTTTCACTCGTAAGACCCCCTCTTGAGGATGATAGCTGTGTGAAGATATGATGAGCTATTCTGGACACTTGAGAATAGAAACATATTCATGAAACAAAAAGAGTAAGCAACAGAAGCGAAGTTTCGGAAGTCAACAAAAAGCTAACCAAAACATAGGAAACTAGAAATCGCCAGAAATGATGGATCATTCATGGAAGCCAAAAACACATGATTCAACATTATCGCCATAGAAAGAACGAGTGGTGAGAAGACCTTAGGAGTTGTTGCTAAAACAAACGGGAGGGGAGGATTGACTCGTTCAGTAGAATTCCGAATAAAGATTGTTGATAGCAGGCGGAGATATTTCTTTGTCCCTGGCGGGCAGTGGAGAGAATGGGGTAGACCTTTTAAGATTCAGATAAAAAAGAGTTCCAAACCCATATGCAGAAAGAAGGAAAATCAGCCGTCTCTGCGTCAGCGCCACAAAGAGCCCATTCTTGCCATTCAGGAATCCCCGTCTAGGAAGAACTAAAGCTTTTCCTCTCAAAAAAAAAAAAAAAGCAAGCAGGGCTTTTTCTTTTAACACAGAATCCCTCGTTATATTCCCGAGTAGAAACTACATCCATGGAAGCTCGATTCTAACACTAAATTAGCATAGCAAATTGGGGATCAAAGGAGTATTGTCACGCCCCGAACTCCTCGGCACGCAATCTTCCCTACCTTGGTCGATTTGAGTGCGACGTCCCAAGAAGTGTTGCCGACTCGACGCCCCAAACAGATAACAAGCACAAGCAGAAGCAATTAAATAACAGCCCTAACAATAATATTAATACGAGACAATGGATAGCACGGCTAACAATCAGACAATACTGAAAATATGTATTCTTTATAATACTTATCAAAGCTCTTTTATAGCATTTACATATACACAACATAAACACATCCAAACCAAAAAGGGGGTCAGTGAATGGCCACTACTAAACAAAAAGAGTAGGTGGCTAGGGTGAGTCAAGCTAAACCTATAAAGAGGACTACAATAAAAAAGGTACAATCCTCTCTACCAAACTCGGGTCCCTCCTAAGGCTCCCAGTCAGCGTTTGAGGACTCCGAAGAATCCCCTGAGGATCTCTCGCTTGGCTCGGACTCCTCCGACTCTGTGGCTTGAGCGGCTACCCAATCATCCTCTGAATCCGGCTCCAACTCGGGGTCCATATACAGCCCTAACTCTTCCTCTGACCCTAGCTCTACATCCGATTCCACCTCAACGATCTCTCCGTCCTGCTCTGGGTCTAACTCCATGGCTTCCGGCTCCTGCTCCTCATCATCCATCGGCTCAGGGTACGAGGAACCACACCCCTAGCTCTTGGTTCATAGCCATAGGCTCGTCTGCAGTCGGGGGATCCACGATCTCGCCATCGGCCATATGAGGTATCATCACTCCACCTATATCTACCGGAACGTCGAATGTCTTGAGGGGTCGCCCAATATTTCCGTCTGCATCCTTCAGGCACCAAGCTACGTACTCTTAAGTCTGGTAAAAGTACTCACCTACATTCACAAATACTACGGAGTGGTATCTCACATATGCTTCCCCATTCCCCGATGGGTATACTCTCGAGGTAGAGTGGATCTCCATAGGGATCTCAAAAAGAAGCGGCAGCCTCACCATGCTCAAGTTGGGGATCTGAAAAGGTAGGTTATTACAACCGTGAGACGAATCTCAGCGAGTACAACTCTAAACATAGGTTAGGCTGACATGCATTCTCCTGACAGGCAAACAACACAAAACACAAATAAGGACCTGGGCCCTCTGGCCCAGATAGAACATAAGAATTACCTTGCAGGTTAGGCAGTTCATTAAAATCCTCAAGGCACATGCGCGAATACACTGGTCACATATGTTCCACACGCATGCTCATGCTCACTGTGTTCATCTCGCATGTCATTCACTGAGTTTCGTTCACTCGCATACCGGGTCATGCATTCTATGCATACAAGTCAATGTCATGCCATGTACTCATTTTGGTTCACTCTGCACGCTGACTCAATTGTTAATATTTATTAGGACTCGAGTCAACACAATTCCCGACCCGGTGCGTCTAGCCTGCTACAAAGTGCATGAGGCGCAACATCGATCTGGCCCAGTGTCTCTAGCCTGCTACAAAGTGCATGAGGCGCAACACTGATTTCCTCATGAACCAGAGCCCGCGTAAAACGCATCAGGATGATCATCTTCCGGACGAACTAGGTATCGTCCTGCTTCAAAGTGCATGAGGACGACACACCCCGCGTAACACGCATCAGGGCGAAATGTGATCACATATACACACACTGCCAGTTATTAACTGTACCCCGTGTAAAACGCATTAGGGTATTTTAGGTGATCACATGCTCATGACAGGCACGCATTCTCGCACAGATTCGTCATATACCTCATTCGCAGCATACACAATGTGCGGCCATGAAATGCAGCACAATGGACCATGAGCATCAAACGTACTTTAGGCAACCAGTCAAACCTATACCACAACAATTTGCCCACTTGACCAATCACACTCCGCATTTGGTTGGCCATGCAATCACACGACATGGTATTATTTAATTCCCAAGATTGGGCACAATTTCACAATGAATCGGTCAACCCGAGCATACCCAGCAATTCAGTCACCTAATCCTTAATTAACCCATGCCAGTCCAATAAACCGCTAATGGACGGTCACTCCCACAGCCACTCCGAGGCCAACAATCATCCTTAATTAAATCACATAAATCCACCAGTATTATTCCATTACAAATCCCCCCATTCGGTTCACTAATTTTTCCTAATAACTACTCACTATACCCAAACCAGTCTAGAAAACGCACTATTAGTCCTAATCTGGGTTTAAAAGGTATACTCACTTAATCCAACTTTACGATGACGAGGAACGGCGGCTGATCATCGGTGAACGGTGGAACCGGCGGCGGCGTTCCAACGGCGGCGACGATGGTGGCCGGTGGTACGGACGGCGGTCCTTTGGCCGAACTGTACGACGGCGATGAGGAGAGAGAGAGGTTGGGTCGATGAGGGTGAGTGGCGGTGGATGGGTGGTGAACGGCGGCCTCGGCTTCCCGGCGGTGGCGCGCGCGGCACACGGCCGTCCGGCGGCTTGATCGGCGTTCCTTAGCCGAGAGGGAGAAGGAACGGGAGAGGGGGAGAGCGGACGGGATGAGGGGGTACCGGTGGTGATCGTGAGGCGTGGACGGCGATGGCGGCCGGCGTGGCGGCGGCATGGCGGTGATCTGGCGGTTTCGGCATACGGACGGCGAAGGAGGATGATCAGCTGAGGAGGGCTGATCGTGGGGAGTTTGGCCGAATGAAGGGGAGGAGAGAGAGAATTGGGTCCAACCTTGGTCAAATATAGTGGCTAGTGGTGCCATGTGTTGCTGATCTGAGCAATTTGACTAAAATTGCTTCGTAGTCACATAAATCGACTCGATAAATTGTGTGACTACGAAGCATTTTTACCTTCGTCAATGGAGGCTAAAACGGAAATTTCGAGACAAACGAAGGCCATGGAATGATCACCGATACCCCCTCTTCAAGCTGTTGGTGCTCGCCTCACCGGGAAGGTCATGGTTCGGTTGGAAAAGTCGAGATTTCGAGCTTTCACGACCAGCTCTTAAGTGGTACTTAAGTGATCATTTTTTTGAAAGTTATGGCACTCAACTGAGCCAAAAAAAAAATTATGGCACTTAAGTGTTCTCCGTATAAAAGTTATGGCACTTGCGCTGTAGTTATCCCGGATTAACCCTATTGCACAAAGCTGACCTACCTCCCACTTTTTGGACCTACGCCTTCCAAACCGTCCCGTATCTCATAAATTGCCTATCTATGAGTATTCTTAATCTTAAGTCTCCATGTCATCGCCTCTTCAGCAAACCCCCGAACTACTTAAAACTCTGAATTTTCGGATGCCTCTGCTACCCGTGGCTTGAGCCATACACAAAAAACAAGCTTTTACCACGATCCCGCTTATGTATTTTTCTTTATTATTCTTCAACTCAAAGTGCGTACAAGTGTTTTGATCCTACTGCCAAAAAAATATTCCTCTCACGTCACGTTATTTTTTATGAAACTGTCTTCCCATACCCTCTTTGAACCTACCAGAGTTCTCTCCCTCATTTTTGGCTAAAACTCCTATTCTTCGGTTACCCACTGTGCCATATATTGCTCCTGCTCCGAACACGCCATCAGCCGTGACAAGCGCTCTTCCTAGTAGCCCCGCTGACGCACAAGTTCTACCAGCCAACTCACCCGATAACTTAGTAAATGATCTCTCCTCTAACACCACACACACACACCTCTATCTGATGCACGTACCATCGACTCACTACAAAAAAACAAGGGATTAGCGACGAAAAATTTGGCAAAATTCGTCGCAAATCGAATTTGCGACGGAAAAAATTCCGTCGCTAATAGGGCATCGCAAAATTTTGCGACGAAAAATTTAAATTTCCGTTGCAAAATTGTGACGGAAAAAAATTCGTCGCAAATTAGCCACGAACACTATCTGTCGCAAAATTCATCGCAAATTAGCCACGAACTTTATTCGTCGCAAAAAAATTCATCGAAAATTTCGTCGCAAATTTCATCGCAAAATTCGTCGCAAATTTCTTCGCAAAATTAATTGCAAATTTCGTCGTAAAATTTCACTACAAAAAAATGAGGTTTTAGCGACGAATTTTGCGTTGCAAAATTTAGCGACGGAAAATATCAATTTTCGTCGCAAAAGTCGTCGCTAATTATTCGTCGGTAATTATTTGTTGCAAAATTCGTGACAAATTATTCGTCGCAAAATTCGTCACAAAATTCGTCGCTAATTATTCGTCACAAAATTTATCGCAAATTATTCTTCACAAAATTCATCGCAAATTATTTATCGCTAATTATTCGTGGCAAAATTCGTCTCTAATTTCAACCAAAAAAAAATTCATCGCTAATTTGCCAATTTTTTTTTGGGTCCGTAATTTTTTTTTGATCAATAAGAGCAACGAATTTTTATTAATTATTTAGCGATGAATTTTTTATTAATTCTTTAGCGACAAGCTCTGCGACAAATATTGTTTAGGGATGAAATTAGCGACGAAATTTTCTTTTTGCGACAAACTTTTATAATTTGTGATCGTACGATAAAATCATTTCTTTTATTTTTCGATTTTAAATCTAATTAAAAGCAAAATTAATTTCTAGGTCAATTGATTCCATGCCAAATGCCAATCAAAGTGCTAGGTCAATCTACTTCTACTAGCAATACGAGTCAAACATTGAAGGAACACGATGCACATAGGGGAAGAGACAGCGAGAGAAAGAGTGTTCAACAAGCACAAAAATGGGAAGAATCAGAGTTCGACAAAAAGCATTAAGCTGCCGCACATCAAAACACTGAAAAGACACAGCAAAGAAATTCACAAGAAAAACTTAATCCAAATTTTGTCTTTCAAGTACATCCATAGTGAACTATTATGGCGTTTCACTTTGAAACCAGTTAGAGGAACTTCCTGTACAGCCTTCCATTATCCTCATCCTGCATATGCTGTTAAACACCAGCCAAGGTAGATATATCAGTAACCCAACTCATTTGCTTTCAAATCAACCACAATCAAGATGCAGTTTCGGCACTAGTTTGAAGAGAACATCCAGAAGAATCCATCATTAATAAAGGGACATCCAACACACATACACCAATATTGCTTGGTGATTGAAAATCAAGATGTCAATCACATCCACTCTATTTTGTTTCAGCTAGCTAGTCTATAGTCATCTTAGAATAGAGTGGTTAAAGTTCTTTGTGCTCCCCACTAGATAAGATATTTGCCAAAGGTCAAACAACCTGCCCTATATGAACTTGACTCCTATAATCCCAGACCCAATGTGAAAAGATCAAAGGACTACAATTTCTTTCTCAAGGTAGAAAAAGCAGTTAGGTTCAGTACATCACTGTAGTTAAGAACCTGAAGTATGAACTTCCACAAGGATAACATGATGAAGCAAATTCTAGTGAGCCTGTTAATCTTGACTTTGACTATAGTATTTCCCAGAGTAAAGCCTCAATGCAAGTTAAGGATATAAAGGCTGGTGCACTTAGCCAATTGATTCAGTTATAAAAAGAAATAGCAAATAGGCTGTGGTGTGCAGCATGTGTTCTCGGATGTCTAATTTGCTGTGAACCCCTTCTACCAATCTTTCAACATGCTTCACCAAGTGAACTCAATATAATCAACAGACCCATTAATCTCGTTTCTCCAAGGAGACATCCCTCCAGCCCTGCCCTTTACAAACCGTGCTCAACACTGTGTTTCCCACGATTGAAAGTTCAGATTTTTTTAACTAGAGAAAGCCAATAAAACTAATGTCATCAGCAAAAGCGGCAAAAAAGAAAAAAGTTGTCTCAATTTGGACAGGCCACTAAATTCTTATAACCATTAAGCTTTGACTGCCGCCGTATCTTCAACGAGAACCACTAACTCCAAGCTCAATCAATTAATTACTTTTTCATAGGTAACAACCCGTATCTTAAGACTCAACACATTGCAAAAAATGGCCTTATTAGTCCCCCCTGTCTACGCTCTATTCCATCTGCCAATCGTGCGTATTGCTCTCTTCCTGGTATGTCCATTTCCTACAGTACAATAAAATTTCAATGCCATCCACCGCAGGATGAACAAAGAATTGCTAGCCTTGATTAAAGGGTACAGAGAGTTAAGAACCCATTGAATCCATTGTCAAGTGTTCAGCTCTAACTTCTCATTCCAGGGCGCAATCCAAAGCCAACAACAACTAAGCCACTAAGCTAACTCTCCCAGCAAGCGCAGCGATCGATTCAGTGGCAATCCAAACAAGGGCAAACAAGCGAATCCAAAAGGCCAGATCAATCAAGAGAGGAGGAGGAGTAACGTACGAATTCGCGGACGATGCCCTTGTAGACGACGAGGAGGAGGGCGACGCCGAAGATGCCGACGAGGGCGAGGTTCCGGCGAGTCCATCGGAAGTTGTGCTCCAGGTTCTTGCGTGCCGTGCTCCAGTCCTCGATGAACCTGTTCTTCTTTAGCGTTTCCATTCCTCCTTGCCCTCGACGGGGGGAGGAGCCGCCGCCCCTTCGGGCTCCGCGGCCTCTAGGGCTCCGGAGGCCATGGGCGAGGAGGAGTCGCGCGAGGAAGCGCAGGGGGTAAGGGGGTACCGAAAACCATAGCGAGTGCGAGAGGCCTGGGGGTGTGGGGGCAGAGGGAAGAAGCAGAAGCGAGAAGGAGAAGGAGAAGCGGAAGCAGATCTAATATGATCGAGAAAGAGGGAGAGAGAGGGAGAACACTGAGCGAGAGAGAAATCGGGGGTGAGGGCGGGGCTTCGGGGCGCTCTTTTTTTAATTAAACTTGCGACGAACTTTATATTTCGTCGCAAATTTTAGAGACGAACTTATTTCGTCGCAAATTTTAGCGATGAACTTCTTTTAAGTTCGTCGCTAATTTGCGACGAACATAAAAATTAGCGACGAACCTTATATTTTGTAACAAATTTTAGCGACGAATTTTTAAGTTCGTGGTTAATTAGCGACGGATTTAGCGACGACCTTTTAAAAAATAATTAAAAAATTCAATTTTTTTACAAAAAAATAAAATAAAAAAGAAATAAAAAATAATTAAGAAATTCGATTTTTTAAAAATAAAAATATCTGAAAATTCTTTTATTTTTTTATTTAAAATAAAGTCATGAGTTTGAAATCATTTTCTAATGAAATCCAAACATCAGAAAACGATTTCCATCGTATATCACCAAACAAATGAAAACTAAACGTATTCATGGAAAATGATTTTCCAGAAAACACTTTCCTTTATCATTAAATTTTTCACAAAACAAACGCACCCCTAGAGTGATTATCAACTTATCCTCTATCAAGTTTACCATATTGCATTACCAACTCTAATTGAGTTACTTACCAATGTTTATTTTCATTTTTTTTGGCAAAAGTACACCACAAGTGCCATAACTTGTGTACGGCGATCACTTTGGTGCCATAACTTTTTTTCGGATCACTTTGGTGCTAAAATCGGAGAAAAAAGATCACTTTAGTGCCAATTTGACCGGAAATCCGACGTGGCATTTTTTATTAATTTTTGACGCCGACGTGGCTCGCCGGAGGCTGAGTCAACGTGTACAGTCAGCATTTTTTATTTTAAATAATTTTTTTCAACGGGTACAGTCAGCATTTTTTATTTTAAATATTTTTTTCTTTTTTTTTCTTTTTTTTTTCTTTTCTTTTCTTTTTTCTCCCCTCGCCGGCCGGCCACCGGCGAAGCCCGACAAGGGCTGGGCGAGGGCGGCCTTGCCCATGGCCGGCGAGGGGCGGCCGACCCTCGCCGGCGACGGGCGAGGCCGGCCCTCGCCGGCGACGGGCGAGGCCGGCCCTCGCCGGCGTTGGGCGAGGCCGGCCCTCGCCGGCCCAGAATCACCATTATCAAACGACGCGAAGCGAAGCGAAGCTCTCGAATCGCGTTGGGGGGGGGTTAAAGTTCGCACCTTTGCACGCCATCATCCTCCCCCCCACCATCTTCATCTTCGTTGCCGCCCGCTCCAGAAGCAAAAGGAAGAAGCGAAGCTCTCGAATCGTTCTTTCCTCTTCTTCACGATCACCAACCGGAATTCTCCCGTGTTCCTCGCCCGCCGGAGAGCCGCCCAGTCCGGCCGGAGCTGCCCTTCCGCCGCCGCCGCCGATCGTCCTCCTCTTTCTCTTTTCTTCTTTTTCTTTTTTCGGGTTTTCAATTCGTTCCGCGGATCGTTGACCTAATATCAATATATAAAAGAGCGCGATCGATTCGGAGGTAGAGAGAGAGAGAGAGCGGTGGAGGTGGAGGTGGAGAGGAGAGAGAAGGGGAGGGAGAGGGGGGATGGGGAATTCGTTCGGCTGCTCGGCCTCCGGCGAGCGGCTGGTCTCGGCGGCGAGGGACGGCGACTTGGTCGAGGCGAAGATGCTCCTCGACTGCAACCCTTGCCTCGCCCGCTACTCCACCTTCGGCGGCCTCAATTCCCCGCTCCATTTCGCCGCCGCGAAGGGCCACAACGAGGTTCGCTCCTCCCTCTTCCCTGTAATCTTCCCCCCTCCCTCCCCGCCCCCCCTTCTGATTCCTCTGTTCTTTTGGTAATCGATGGATTCTCCCGTGTTCCTCGCCCGACGCCGGCGAGGGCCGGCCTCGCCCGTCGCCGGCGAGGGTCGGCCGCCCCTCGCCGGCCATGGGCAAGGCCGCCCTCGCCCAGCCCTTGTAGGGCTTCGCCGGTGGCCGGCCGGCCACCGGCAACCGGCCGGCGAGGGGAGAAAAAGAAAAGAAAAGAAAAGAAAAGAAAAAGGAAAAAAAAGAAAAAAATATTTAAAATAAAAAATGCTGACTGTACACGTTGAAAAAAATTATTTAAAATAAAAAATGCTGACTGTACACGCTGACTCAGCCCTCCGGCGAGCCACATCGGCGTAAAAAATTAATAAAAAATGCCACGTCGGATTTCCGGCCAAATTGGCACTAAAGTGATCTTTTTTCTCCGATTTTGGCACCAAAGTGATCCGAAAAAAAGTTATGGCACCAAAGTGATCGCCGTACACAAGTTATGGCACTTGTGGTGTACTTTTGCCCATTTTTTTCTACACCAACTTCTCTAATCTCTAACCAAACAAAGCTTTGTCATTGTTTATGAACTTTTATTTACATTTATTACCAATAATTTAAATTTACTGAGTATTACATAAAACTATCAGCCTAGCTTTCTTTGCGTGATTTGGGTAAATTTTCTCCAATCAAATCAATTAGTTTTGGATTACCAAATCCCATTTGAGTTATTAGCATTTATTTGTTATTTTCTCAAATTTACTAGCTTTTTATTAAGTTGCTACTTTTATTTGCATTGGTTTCCTAGTTTTTAAATTTACTGGCTCTTTTAGAAATTACTAACTTTTATTAGAGTGATTACCAACTTTTTTCGATCAAGTTACTAACTAGTTTTATGTTACCTTTTTTTATTTGAGTTACTTACCAATGTTTATTTGGTTTTCTATTTTGAAATGACTGACTTTTCTTATCTCTAACAAAAATACATTTCTAATTTTCTACCAACTTTGAATTTACCTTCTATTACATGAAATTATCAACTTTTTTGTGTGCCTCATTAACTTTTGCCCAATTAAGTTACCAATTAGTTTTGGATTGTCAACTCAAATTTGAGTTGCTTACCCATTTGGTTTTTTAACTTACCAATTTTTATATTGAGTCATGCTTCTTTTTGCATGACCTACTAATCCCATTTTACGATTTAATACCAATTAATTTTCTATTACTAACTGTTATTTTACTTAATTACTAACATTTATTTGATTTTTCCCTCGCTAAATCTGTCGCTAATTAGTGACGAATTTTTTTTCTGTGGCTAAATCTAAATCCGTGGCTAAATCCTTTTTTTGTATTGTTTTTCGTCACAAATTAGCGACAAATATTTTTACCGTTGCAAATTAGCGACAAATTCTTTTTCCATCGCTAAATTCGTCGCAAATTAGCGACGAATTTCTTTTCCGTCGGTAAATTCGTCGCAAATTAGGGACGAATTTTTTTCGTCGCTAAATTCGTCACAAATTTGTAACGGATTATTTTTTCCGTCGCAAATTTGCGTCCGATTTTATTTCCGAGGCAATTTGCGACGGATTTTGATTCCGTCGCAAATTTGCGACGGATTTTTTTCCGTTGCAAATATGCATCTGATTTTATTTTCGGGGCAATTTGTGACGGATTTTGATTTCCGTCGCAAACAAATTTGCATCGGATTTTTATTTCCATCACAAATTTGCGACGGATTTTTTTGTTCCGTCGCAAATTTGGGTTCGATTTTATTTTCGGGGCAATTTGCGACAGATTTTTTTGTTTCGTCGCAAATTTGCGACGGATTTTTTCTCCGTCGCAAATTTGGGTCCGATTTTATTTCCGGGGCAATTTGCGACGGATTTTGATTTCCGTCGTAAATTTGCGACGGATTTTTTTTCCGTTGCAAATTTGCGACGGATTTACTTTTTCCGTCGCAAATTTGCGTTTTGTGACGGATTTGGATTTCCGTCGCAAATTTGCGATAGATTTTTTTTTCTGTTGCAAATTTGCAACGGAAAATCCGTTGTAAATTTGCAATGAATTTTTATTTTGTGGTAAATTCCATCGCAAATTAGCGACGAATTATTTTCGTTGCTAATTTGCAACGGGAAAAAAAATCCGTCACAAATTTTCGTGGCAAAATTCATGTTTTTTTTTGTAGTGACTCACACCTCAAACCTCACCAAGTAACAACCATCCCCTAATTAGGAGCATTCTAATAGGAACCAACGTCCTACCAATCAGCTCCACACTCTCCCCACTCTTAACCGAACCACCCCAAACTTGCCAAACACGAATCACTCCAACCGCACCTATAACATGATCACACGCTCTCAAAACAACATTTTCAAGCCTAAACAAATATATACACTTACCACAAAATATCCCCTACCTCAAACCTATAAACCAAGTGGACTTAACTCAAGCTTTAAGTGATCCCCAATCGCACTCTGCTATATCCCAGGAGATCAATGCCTTAATTCGAAATGGAACTTGGGAACTAACCCCAAAGAATTCTTCTATGAATATTGTTGGTTGTATGTGAGTCTACAGGATCAAGCGTCGATCCGACAGTAGCATCGAGAGATACAAGGCACATCTTGTCACCAAAGGATTTCACCAAAGATCAAAAATTGACTTTAAAGAAACCTTCAGCTCGTTTGTCAAACCTACAACAATTCGCATCATCCTCACTCTGGAACTCACTCGAAATTGGCTACTACGCCAAATGGATGTAAACAACCCGTTTTTGCAAGGAATGCTACAAGATGAAGTGTTCATGGAACAACCTCCTGGTTTCAAGGACCCCACAAAACCCGATCATGTGTGCAAACTCATAAAATCTATCTACAGGCTCAAACAAACTCCTCGCGCCTGGTACAATGAGTTTAGTGCATTTCTAATAGCCAATTCATTTACTAATTCCAAGGCCGATAGCTCCCTTTTTATCTACTCACACAATGACAGAGGCATATTTCTTGGTATATGGTGATGATCTTGTCATTACGAGCAACAACACTCAGTTTCTCAATTATTTCATTACAACATTATTCAAGCGTTTTTCGGTCAAAGATTTGGAGACCTTAGCTACTTCCTTGGAATCAAAGTACTTCCCACCAAGAATGGTCTTTTGCTCTCGCAACATAAATATATACGGGATTTACTCGAAAAGCATAAAATGGCCAAAGCAAAGGATGTTGGGTCTCCAATGGCAACTGATAATACACTTACACTTCATGATAATTCGAGGTACACATCCACAACTGAATTTCGGAGCCTCATTGATGTCCTTCAACACCGCCTAATCACTCGACCCGATATTTCGTTCGCTGTCAATAAATTATCTCAGTTCATGCACAAGCAAACATTACATCATTGGTCTGCTGCCAAATGCCTTCTTCGATATCTTAAAGGTACCCTATTTCATGGGCTTCACTTGCGGCGAGATACAAAGCCCATTTTACATGCTTATTTCGATGCAAATTAGGCTGGTGATTCAGATGACACCGCTTCCACATCTGGCTTTATTGTTTATCTTGGCGCCAATCCTATCTCTTGGAGCTCCCACTAACAGCGGTTCGTTGCCCGATCATCAATAGAAGCCAAATAAAGAGCAGTTGCTACTACCTCATCAGAATTACTTTGGATTCAAAACTTGCTCATGAACTGGGCATACACTCACTTGAAACACTCACGATATACTGTGACAATATTGGAGCCACTTATGTATGTTCCAATCCAGTCTTCCACTCTCGCACGAAGCACATTGCAATTGATTACCACTTCGTTGGTGAGCTCATAAAAGATGGACAATTGAGAGTCTCTCACATTTCCACACATGACCAACTAGTGGACATCTTTACCAAGCCACTATCAAAACAGCGCGTGCAGACACTTTGAGTCAAGATTGGTGTTTCCAACGGTAACCTCAACTTGAGGGGGCATATAAGAGAATCAGTTTAAAATTCCAATTATCCTCCATAATTTCAGCCTTCTCAATGTTATAAATAGCTATTAATTAGTTGAGATTTTCTCCATATTTTTGTTGTTGTCATCCCTGTATATGTACTATAAATATCATTGAAATACAACAATGAAAATCATCCTAGAAAATATTCTCTCAATCTCCTTTTTAAGAAGGAGCTTCATTGAGACATCTGTAGGCAAGACGGATGATAAACATGCATTTGTTTCTCCGAGTGAAGAGCCTGAATCATGGGTTGATAATCACTCGTTGCATAAGGATCGAAGCACGATCTGCTTCTTGCCTCAGTAATTACCAAGCTAAATCATATGTGAGGTTGGCTTAGTGACTAAGAAACGGGCATTTTCATTTGTATGAGGTATACCGGTTCGTGTTTGGACTACTCCACTCGGGCTTCGTCTTGCGTTTCAATTGATTTAGGAGCCTATTAGAGAAAATCACGAATAATGGGTTTTACTCGAGGCTCATTTCCTTGTCATTGGACATCTAAATAAACACAATGCTCATCAAAGCAAGGGCAAGGGAATCATCACTCTGACAAAGTACTCACACATTAACAATTCTACTTACCGGTACATTTATGGTACTAATCGAGAATCGAATGCCAAAAATCTCAATTTTGAAAGCATTGGCTTTGTGTAAGTCAGTGCTTTGGACGTTCGAGTTTTATCTCGATTGATATACTTAAGGAGCACTCTCAGAGCATTCTATAGACTGGTTTTTTCTTTTAACTCAATTAATAGCCACAACACCTGTAATTCAACACAATTTTATCTTTGTGTGGGATGATACAGAGCCTGTTTGGTTCAGCATTTGAAAGCTGCTTTGGGGGTCTAAAGTCTCTTGTACAAATGCGAAGTTGTTTGGCAAATTTTTTGGAAAGCTTTGAGGAGATGCAATTGTATCTCCAAAGCTTTCCAAGGACTTTTGGCTAAATGGAGCCCACGAGGAGCTTTGGGAAGTTGTATTTTTGGAATGCAATTGAGCACTGTTCATCGTCTTCCAAGCAGCTGATCCGGCGGCCGGCCACCACCGCCTGAGGGCCAATGCCCCAGTGATCGTCGCCTGAGGTTGCGCGACCCCATTGACCTCAGGCAGCGGTCGCCAGGGTCACATGAGCCCTAGGCGACCGCCACCTAGGGTCGCGCAAACCCCAGGTGACCGCCGCTTGGGGTCGCGTGGCCTCAGGCGGCAGTCACCGAGGTCGGACGACGCCGCCTGAGGTCGCCGACGATCGGATCTGGCCATCGGCGGTTGGCTGGCGACCAAATCTGGTCGGCAATGATGGTCGGTGGCCAGCTCTTTTTTTTTTTAATATTAGCAAATGTCTTTTATAGATAATTTTTACCAAATAGTATTTAGGCCAAAGTAGCTTTCAAATGTGATTTTAAAATACACATTATCAAAAATTACTTATATTTCGGAAAACCCTTTTAGCTCAAAGGTCTTTGCATTTTGCCAAATGCATTTTCCAAAAGCTGCACCAAACAGGCCCATAGAGCAAACTAATATGTGGACCTCAATTTGCACACTAAAGTCAAGCTCAGTAAATGATCCCAACCGTTGGCAATGATTTTTGGTTGTCTTCGTTTTAGCATCGTTTGGCGCCCGCTAATCACTTGCACGCATGCTTGGCCGCGGCATCTTCTCCTGCGTTACATCTATAACGTAATCCACGCAATGACTATACCTTCGAGCAGTTGAAAAGGGCCATTTCCAATCGGTGTCTTCACGTTGTTATCACCACGAACTCCTTACTAATGACCGTATATGAAAAATGAGTCTACAAAAATTCATCCGATTGAGAATATCACAAAAAAGAAGAAGAAGAGGATGTGTATAATGTATATAAATTTCTCATAAAAAATAAGAAATGCTTTATTTTAAGTTACGAAAGAATTTGAAGAGCCCGACTACTACGCACTTTTCAAAAACATTTAAAAGGCAAAAATCGAAAGTTAAAACCATAGACCCCACCAGACATTTATTAACGTGTTTAAAAATTGGGGTCTCATATCCTCCGAAAGATATCTACGTTGGATCATCATGCAGGGTACTTTTTTTCTCGGATGGGTGACTTCATGGAAGATGCATAGTATTTTTAAGACTTGTTCGAGGATTGGCGCTTCAGTTATCCACTTTTTATTTATAATGAAAAGCAGGAATGCTAGATGAGACCAGCCACGGTATTTCCCGTACTGTGGTTGGTCGCTCTTCTTCCTCCCTCTTCTTCGCACGATAAATGGTGGATGCGAGAGGAAGGGTCTGTCGACCCCTTGAACGCGAAGCTCACCGGCTCAGGCACCCGAGACGGTGGTTCTTGCTTCAGCCTGTGACCTGATCGCTCTACTCGATGAGGCTTGACCTCGAGTCCACAGGGTTAGGGACGCGTGGCTGCGAATCAGGTACTCTTGGGCAAGCATTGCGAGTGTTTCGATTCCATTGTCTAGGTGGTGAAGGACGCCGCGCCCCCCATGAGCCTTCGCGTCGAGTGTTAAGCTTTGTCGATTTTGCAGGCAATGTACTTGCCTGAGTTTAAAGCTGCCAGAAGCACGCTTTGAGGAAGGTTCCCATGAGGAGACTCACGCTGCTCAAGGAAATTCGGAAGCGCAGAAGGAACAAATTACTCGGGGGCTGAACACAGACCTGTCGTCTAACAGTTGAAGGAGGTACCTTTTCAATCCGATTGAAGATATAGAAGAAACAAAGGGGATTCCAGGCCTTGCCCACACTTTGCTTTTTTGATTATTATCTGGGGACATTCCTTGTAGATGACCTTTGGGTTTGCTTTGAGCTGCAATTTCTTCTTACCGATCGAAAATATATGGTCTACCTTGACTGCAGATAATTTATTGAAGCAGATTCTCCCACATGGGGTTGAGGTACCTACATCTTTTGAAACGATAGTTATGCACAAAATCTCTATAATTTATTTCTGGATCAGATTCCTCGCGGCCATTTTTACTTCAAAACTGGGTGATCTTCCGGAAGTAACGTTGTCCTCTTATTTGTGCCCGTCATATTGCACACTTTGAATATACATGACGAACTGCTTCCCTAGAAGGATGTTATTGCTAAAGTCATCTATGATGACGTAGGTAGTGCTAGTCAAGTTTTCTCGCATGTTTCTCCTGTACTCTTTTCTCTTCATTCTGAACTCAGCATCCTACACACATGCAACAGCAAGCCACAAGATGTGGGCTGGTGGTTCACAATCTGCAATGTGTTATGCTTTCTTTTGAATGTGTTTAGAGTATCATTTAGAGCATCACTGTGGTAGTTCTGCTTATTTCCTGTTTTTAGGATGTTTAAAGTGCTCAAGTGTGTGCTGCCTGAAGCTCTGAGCATGCAGAAACATATGCCATAAAGTATGCGGCATCAATAATTTGTACGAATCCCGATGGTTGTCGATAAAGTTGGAACAATCGCAAACGAGTGTCGTGTGCCGAAGTTTGAAGTCTTGGCTGGAAGAAGTGATATGGAAACAGAGGTGAAGCAGTATGGAGCGACATTGAAGCTTGATTTCAGTCTGGTGTATTGGAATTCAAGACTGGAGCATGAACTCATAAGACTTGTATCTAATTTCCGACCAGGGGAAACCATATGTGACCTGTTTGCTGGCATTGGCCCTTTTGCAAACCCAGCTGCTCCAAAGGGGTGCATGGTGTATGCAAATGACGTAAACCCAGATAGTGTTAAGAATTTGAAGATCAACGTGCAGTTGAACAAAGTGGACAACCTTGTCCTTACTGTCAACTTGGATTCGAGGAAATTCATTTCTCAAATGATGTATTTGCCCTGAATCCAAAACTAGTTTGGAATCTGATGTTCTTACTCAAGAGTGCGATGAGTAGTGAACCGTCAAGGCAGGAAGCAGAGTCAGATGGGAGCCCAGGTGTAGTATTCCTGCAATTTGATTGCTGTCTTTTTGCAATTCGATGGGTTTAGTGTTATCTTCCAATGTATGACATGCAATTAACATGGATGTAGTACCCGATGATAATGCCAGCAAAGGTGATGGTCAGAAAGGTTTATGTGCTGGTATAGTCGCAGCTGCTCCTGCAGCCAAAAGACCATCAGATGCTTCTAAATACGGTAACACAACCATCACTGTCAAGTATATTTTTGCATTGAATAGATTATATGCTTTTACATATATGTGTTAGTTTGTTTAAGATTTTTTGCATGGTGGTGCAGTTTGCTGATTCTTGCATTGTTTAATCAAGATTCAAGATAATTCATTTATCCTGCATATTTTTGTGGTAGGTGCCAATGCCGAAGATTGCAGTGTACTTGTATCTTGCACGAGAAAAGGAAATAATAATAAGTGAATGAGGGCCACTGAGTTGTCCTGTTCTAAGACATGGGAGCATGTAGATCATGTGGTTATGAACCTTCCTACAGCTGCTCTCACATTTTTGGGTCTCTCTGTCTCTGTGTCTCTCTCTATCTCTGTCTCTGTCTCTGTCTCTGTCTCTATCTCTCTCTGTGTCTCTGTCTGTCAGTCTCTCTCTGTCTCTCTCTCTCTCTCGCATGTGATGCAGCACATCATGAAATTTTGTTGACATATGTTATCTCCAATGTCTTCTCCGATGGGAAGAAAACCATGTTGGGTTTGCTTGATTCCTTTGATCTGTGTTGAAGAGACCCGACGAGGTAGAAAGAGTTGCCAGCATCGCATTCTCCGTGGGAGAAAAAGTTCTATTTCAATAGTCTTCTCAAATGTTTCAAAATATCTTCACATTGCTTAGTTGAATAATGCATCTAGTTGCTACCGTAATGGCTTATTGTGATGATACTTTAAACCTCTGTAACCTAACTCCCTGTATTGTTATTATAAGCAGCGACTTAAGCATTATTGATAACTTTAATTTGCACTTTTGGTGATCACTTTTGTCCGGCGATTGCTGTAAATAAATCCAAGACGTTTGTTAGGATACATTTACTTAGGCTGATGCACTTGTTCTCTTCGTTTTTCTCCTGTGAACTTTGTGCATCGTCTTTCAATATCGTAGAATACTTAAAAATATTTATTTAAGCTGCTTAGAAGATCCAGAAAGGTAATTTTGGTCCAATTCTTGTTTGTGTCTGATGTATTTAGGGGGCTTATACACAGGAAATATTGGTATGGATCCTCTCCTTGCATTCACTGCTATTTTTTCATGAAGGCTGGTGAAACCAAAGAATCCATTTTGGCAGTAAGTTCTGTTCTACAGGAATGTAAATTCAGGTCCACTTGGTGACGTTATTGTCCTTTGCCAGTCTAAACACGATACTTGTGCAATCTTCAAGTTGATTTGACTTGTATGGGTGGCAATTACAAATACACTTCCCAACTTCCTGTTGACATTTATACTTTGTCATGGATTTTACGTTGATTCTTTAAGCAGCCTCGTAAAATAAATGAAATTTTCATAATCAGTGTTAATGTAATGAGTCTGAAAAAGGAAAAAGCAAACGGAGCTTGTGTGCTTCATTCCAAATATTAGTTTGTTGATTATTGCATTACTGACGTGGGTACTCCATTGAAAGTTACGTGGGAAAAACAAATAAGAGTGAACTGAAAGTTCTTGGAGATTTTAGGAACCTTTGTACTTATCTTAGTTTTCGTGTTGTGCCTCATTATCTCTATCTTCTGGGATTAATTAAGAACTGAAAACTGAAGATTATGGATAGCTATTGTACCAGACATCCACATCATTGCTACTAGTACGAGGTTCTGTTAGCTTTTACTGTGAATCGGGAAATTGAATTATGAAAGGCACAGGTAGTTGAAGGTAGTAGTAGGACTTGACAGGCCACATGTTCAGGCAATCACAGGGCCAAAAGAGCGTTGGCAGTGCCTTATTATTCAATTTCCTCAACTTTTAGTTTCACTGTCGGCATTTGAAGTTTTGTCACAAGCTGTCACCTATTACCTCAGTGAGATGACTGGAGCTATGATGGTTCAATGATCGCAGGCATGTTAGGTTCAAATTTGGGATCTTCTAACTTGCCGTTTTTCTATAATGGGATAAGCCTGAAATCTAAACCGTTTTTCCTTTTTATAACATTTTGTTTGTTATCTACATGAAAAGTTTCACATGGAAGTATTCTAGACCGCATGGCTGCGCTTTTCTTGGGTGTTTTATCGTTCGTCGTCCTCTGAACACTGTTGAAATTGCTACAGGTGGCAGAACGAGCCCCCAATGCCTCTATTAGCGAGGCAATATTCCACAGGGTTAGGGACGTGGCTGCAAACCAGGTACTCTTTGGTAAGCATTCCGAGTGTTTCAATTCCATTGTCTAGGTGGTGAAGGACACCCCCATGAGCCTTGGCGTCAAGTGTTAAGCTAAGCTTTGTTGATTTTGCAGGCAATGTAGTGCCGGAGTTTAACGCTGCCAGAAGCATGCTTTAAGGAAGATTCCCATAACGATGGTCACCATGCTGAAGGAAAGTCGTAAGCGCAGTAGGAACAAATTTCGCAGGGGCTAAACACAGACCTGTCCCCTAACAATTGGAGGAGGTATTTTTTCAATTCGATTGAAGATATAGAAGAAACAAAGGGGAACCAATCATTGATGGGACGGAGTTGTTTATGGATTTGAGTCCGATGTCCATGCAAATGCCACTTTTGGTTCGTGAAAATCGAGCGGATGTATGTTAGGGTATGATCTTTCTGTTGCTAGAGTTCAGAGTCTTAAGGATATGAAATATGAGATGAATTTTCTTTCTTTCTTTTTGGCTTTGACAGTTTGTTTCTTTAGGATTTCCTACTCGGTGCTGCTGGTTGCAATATTTTCAGCAATTATCTTGGTAGGAGGATATCTAGCGGTCTGCTTCCTATGCTTGCAGCTGTTTTCTGTAAATGGACTTTGTGCTTGGACTCCAAGCCATTTGTACATACTTTTACTTCCAAATTATAATACTCTGGATTCTGACTTTAATTTAATAAATACTGCCATTTGAGGATGCTCAAAATGATGTGTAGTCACACGCTAACTTAACGATGTTATGTTTGACGGGTTACCAAGCAGAAGTTATGAAAGTTATATAGGAAAAGTCAGTTGAACATTGCGGCTTGAGGCCGTCTTTTGCCACCGAAAAGAATAATGCATTTCATGAAATAAATAGAATGATAGAGGTTCCTATAAAAATAGGATTATATCTAGTTAAAAGGGATGGATCAAACACCCTAAAGCTTTACTAATGTGTAATTAAACATCCAAAAAAAATCATCCAAATCAGACATTTCATACTTCTTTTGTTTTGGGCCTTTATTAGAAAAGTCCAAGTTTATCTTTTTAGTTAGAAGAGGAACCATATGGATTGCGCTATTTCCATTCTGTTTTTCATTAGATGCCATTGAGCAATTGTAATACATCAAGAAATTGCATTAGCACTATGATGTTATGTCAATAAGGAGTGCCAATATATTCTTCCCTATTGATTTCCTCTCATTCCCTCACCTTAGAATATCTTTTTTCTCCAGAATCGAGCACAGATATTAACTTCTCATCTAGGCATGATTGTTTGCTCCGTATGTATAATGTATCCGTGAATCGGTATCCAATTGTTTCCTAAGCAGGAGCTACTGATTTTGGAGTGTTTTCTTACATGTGAAGTGCGGCAGTGTATCAAGAAAGTTCAGCCGCTTAGAAGTAATGTGATAGAATCGAAAACAAATCTCTTGGCTTCTCTCACTTGCTCCCTCATGGAGAAGCCATGGGTAGCTTTATCAGCAACATCACCCGCATTGCATCCCCCAAAGCAGTAATAATTTGGTAGATCCTTTTGTAGTTTAGTATTATTGGTCAATTTCGGAGTAAGCGTCTGTCTCACCAGTCCGGTCACCCTGGCCTCTGTTCAGACATTTCTTTCATCTGACTGAACTTGCGCTTTCAAAAGGGAAAAGAAGAAGAAGCAGCAGAACACTCGAGTTCTCCAGTTGGTGGTGGCGCATCCATTAGAGCATCCTTCAATAATGCGAACCCACCTTGCAGACATGATACCTAACTAATTAAGCACATACGTTATTTCTTGAAATAGGAGTACGTAACTTGTCATCAAATTAGTTTAAAACCGTTCTAATCAAAGGTGGTGACGAAGTAACCGTTGTTTTATGTCCCAGAAAAGAACTGCTGTTCTCATGAAGGTGCTATCAAGTTATAGGACGGTGACTCCGATCATCTTTACCGAATGGTAGCGCCATTGGAACAATCCACAGGCTCGGTCAAGGGCTAAAAGCTACATAAATCAATGCCAGAAGGACCAAGGAACAAAGCAACTTCCTTTAGCATTGTGAACTGATTATTTACACAGCAAAGCAGCATGCCTTTCCCATCCTACGAGCCGAGACATCTCATTACAACCAACCCTGATCAGAACTACTACTTCCAGTGGCAAGAAAGAAAGCGTATAAACAATCACTAACCAAATAAATAAGCCGTTCCAATTTCTCTGTTTTTTCACCTTAACTTTGAAGAATACCCCAGATGCTTCAGCTGCCATAGTGCCCCTTCAGCTGCATGCTATGTGGCTGCCCTTTTTAATTTGACTATGGTGCACTAAAACACTGTAAACTTGTGAGTCGGTATTCATCTTTAACCTCCGTAATTTCTTTGAATGAGAATCTGCAGTCGTATTGCAAACGGGAAATTACCTTTGGAAGCAGATAGTGCATGCGCAATTTGCAATGATGTCAAGGATAAGATCAAACACCAATGAATTTTAGTAGTCTCCCTTTCTAGAAAACTGAGCAATTGATCATGCTTCTTTAATCCGTCCCAAAGCTACTGCGTATCTCCCATTACTATTAAGAGAAGCTTACCGTCTCATGTGGCTTGGTGCTTCCTCTTTGTAGCACTCAAAGTAAGGGAGGTACCACTTGTTTCATACAACTTTTCTTTCGCCGATTATCACCTAAAAAATTAGATAAGCAAGTCCATCTATTGAGAGATCTTTTCTCGCCAAAAGAGTGAAAATATCCTATAACCCTTCATTACAAACAAATAAGAACAGAACTCAACTCAATCATAATTCAATTAAGCAACCTCAAAAGGTGATCACAATATAAAGCTCTCGATTTGAAGATATGATGCAGCTGATGCTAGGAACCTCAATGTGAGTAGGTTTCTTTCGATAGAAACTTCAGATGAGACCATCTCTCCAATACATTAAGATCCTAGTCTCTAATATAAGAAAAGATGATTCTGATCTTATAACAGCTTACCTGCTAAAACTGTAAGATTCTAGGTATGCTCTCAAAAGCAATCAACTCTCATGCACTGAAGCTGGTCTAAATAGAAGGAAGAAAACTTGTGGAGAAGGTTATGCCTTGAGAACATGCCTTTGTTTTTACGTTTGATAGAAATAAAAGTACGTTTTTTGCTGAGCTTGTGTGCTGTGAGAAAGAGAGCTCAGTGATGGGGTCTGTTGTGCGTGGAACTGTGAAGAAGGGGAAGTTGAGAGAGATGTAAAATCGTTCCCCTAACTAGTGTTGAGCTTGAAATGCCATTTTGGCTTATTTTACTTCGATCGTATAGGATTTTGTTCCGTCGATCTTTGTTATAGTGGTCTGTTGGGTTGGTGCTATAGATGTAATCAATTTTTCTTTTAGTGTAAACAAATACGACATCGGATTTTGAGGGGATAATTAGGCTGTGAAATTTGATGCAAAAAATTGAAAAAAGGATTACACTTAGTGCAGATACATATTGGTACATGAGGTTTCTTGGAGATTTTCTCCATTTCACAAAAAGTATAGAGGCTCATTCTACACCTTCCTTTGATGAATAGAGTCGCTTATCATGACAATGAAAGTCTCTCATGCATTATAAATAGCATAGATATAGATAAACCAATGTTTACCGAATGAATGAACAAATCGAAATTGTTGGGACGAGGATTGAAAATTGAAATTTTCCAACCCATCACTCTCTCAAGTAGAATGTTGCCGTTGATCCCTTTGTTTTTACCCGAAAATCAAAGCCTCTGTCCACTTTTTCTATTATTATGCAAAACTGTTCTTATACTTTTTAAGATGTCTCACCATTAGTTTTTCCCTTATACTTTTTTTTTTTATTGTTGGCTGATTTTCATGAAACTTGTGACCATGGCGGTTAGAGCTTCTTCAGGCCGTGACCATGCCTGTTTAAGCTTGGCTGTGGTTGCTAGAGTTTCTTCAACCTTTGGACCATGGCTGCTAAGGTTTTGTCGAGCTCAGTTATGGTGGTTAGAGCCTCTATAAACTTGTGGTGATGGCTGCTCAAGCTCGACCTCGACCATAATCATTTGAGATTCGTCGAACTTGACCATGGCCACTCAAGCTTTGTCAATCTCACATCCATAAATACAGGAGCTTCTTCCAACTTGTCTATGCCACGAGTCCATGACTGCTCGACCTTCGTCAAGCTCTGTCACGGCAATTGGAGCTTCCTCGAGCTTGATGCTATGATCATTCTTTCAAAGAAAGAGAAGGGTAATCGACATGGAAAAGCAAACGAAAAATTCAAGCATCAAGCATCAGCAAATTTCTAAGGGTGTTATCAAATCGATTTAGGAACGACCGGTCAAAATTTTTGGAAGCAACAGGAAGATTTTTTGTTCTCGTGCGAAAGTACATGAATCAACGAGTCAAAGACACTAGTGACTCAAAATTTAAAACTTTTTCATATTTCGCACGCCCAGTTTTGTCTTCCCACTTTCTTTGCTCTTTGCTTTCGGAAACAGAGGAGTCTTCCTTTTCGCAGAAAAAATGCTCGCTTTTTGGGGGTCTCTCTCCCTGGTTGCAGAAAGTTCATTTTAGATCTCAAGCCGCTCATTCTCGCGCACTAGGTTCGCAGAAACGGTGATACCAACGGCTTGAGAACCTCCGCAGCAATGGCGATCATAACGGAGGAAGCAGAAGACCACCGTCAACATCAAGAACCGGAACCGAGACCGAAACCAGAACAAGAACGAGAGGTGAGCCGACCCCCGAACCCCACTACGGCTTCACAATCTTCGCGCACGAACCCGTTCATTTTCTGGTTCTACTTCACTCTGGCCGTCTCTCTCGTCACCCTCCTCTTCGTCTCTCTCCCTTCCCTCTCCCCGCAAGACCCCAAATCCTGGTTCCTCGGCCTCCTCGCTGACCTTCGCCGACATTACTCCAAGGGCCGTACCATCAAAGTCCAGATATACCCAGATTCTAGTCCTGTTGAAGTGTTTGCGGTCGAGAACGGGCCTAGCTCTGCCGAGAATGTGTTAATTATTCATGGGTTGGGTGCGAGTTCTTATTCTTTTAGCAGAGTCGTGCAGTCTCTGGGCTTTAAAGATAGACGTGCCATTGCAGTTGACTTGCCTGGAAATGGGTTCTCTGATAAAACTGTGGCCGTTGAGGAAGAAAGAGAAAATGGGGTTTTGGAGAGGTTGTGGGATGTGTTCAGTGAGATTAAGGAAAAGGGTCTGTTCTTTGCCTTTCATCAGATTATTGAAACTGGGCAAATGCCTTACCAAGAGACCGAAGTTCTGCGGATGGTTAGTAGAATGAGTGTGGCACTCGAATTGGGTGCTGAAGAGGTAGGCAAGGTGCTGGGGCAAGTGATTGAGACCATGGGGCTAGCTCTGGTTCATCTGGTTTTGGATGATTTGGCTCTCGCAATGAGTGCCAATTGGATCTTGAATAATGAGGGACTGGTCAGGAGTGTAACCCTTATCGATACTTCAGCAAAAACCGGCATTGCCTTGGTGGTCCTTTGAGGTTCCAGTGCTTGGCGATGCGGTCTTGGGTGTTCCTTTCTTGCATAAGAGGTTGATCAGGTCATTTTGTGTGAAGGGAATCAGCAGTTCTGATGCCAATGCGCATGGGATTCTGATGAAGGGAAGAGGTGAAAGAAGAGCTATTGCTGAGATCGGGAAGAGGTTGAATCATAGCTTCAATGTTGCAGAATGGGGTAGTTCGGAAAGGTTGATCTCTATGCCGATGCGAGTGCTTTGGTCCAGTGGTTGTTCCAAGGAGTGGAGGGAAGAGGGGCATCGGATTGCCAAAGCACTTCCGTGAGCTAAATTCGTTGAACATTCTGGCAGTCGATGGCCTCAGGTCAGGATTCTAGTATCCGATATCATGAAGAAAACCGCTTGCATTTTTTCTATGTTATTGCATGTGTTATTTGATTAATGCCATTTAATATCACCCAGTTTTATTAAGGTGTGAAGATTTAAACCACAGCTAGAATAGATGACAAGATAAAGGAGGCTGTGACATTGAAAATATTGCTGAAATGAGCTCTGCTTTGTGTAGCTAAATGTGGCTAGAAGTTGTTGTGGCTGGATATGCAACCTAGAGGGAGGTTATTGAATAGTTAATAAGCAAAACTTGAAAGATTTTGTGAAATTATTGAAATAAAGTTTGATGTAAGCAGGAGCAGTCGGTATATGCAAGAGTAAGCTGGTGATAGCAAATGCAGTGTGCTTCTATCAAGTTTAATGGAGTATGATAGCCATAATCAGTTTTTCTCTTCATGATATGTGGCAAGCATTGCCACAGGCTCCAAATTGCAAGCAACTTTATATGCAAGTTCTTTTTTCCTTTGATGTAACTTTGTTATCGAAGTGGCTGGAAGATACTAACTGTGTTGTGCCTAATGGACAGAGCACAAGTACGAGACTGTGAATAGGCTGTAAGAAAGGAAGCACATATGCGGGATGATTGGTGATGGTGTGAATGATGCACCAGCTTTAAAGAAGGCAGACATTGAAATTGATGTAGCTGATGCAACTGATGCTGCCCGAGGCGCATACTCACCACACGAGGGTTAAGTGTGATTGTCAGATTTGTCTTAACAAGCAGAGCAATCTTCGAGAGAATGAAAAGCTACACCATTTATGCAGTCTCAATGGCAAGTCCTTGGTACCTTCTTAGCTGTCATGACAGTTATTTTCTTTCGGGCTGCACATAAAATGAACGGTAAGCTTATACGCTAGATTATAAATATAATTTTCAAAGGAGTCCAGGGAGGATGCTTCCTTTCGGACTGCATACGTAAATTACTTGCAGCTTGGCCTTTCTCCTTTGTGATCAAAGTTTTAACTCGATATCTGACTTTACAGGACAAATTTGGAGTGAGGTCAATTAGGACAATCCCTACGAGCTTTTTCTACCTCCAGGTTTGTATTAGGAGCCATACACTCATATTTATTATTGGATCTCGCAGCTGGTCATTGAACGTCCAGGTCCCTAGCTTATGTCAGCCTTCGTTGTTACACAGCAAAGCTGGTGAGGAATGAAAACGTGATGGTGATGTTGAAGAGTAACGGATTCATGACTCATTGATCTAAATTATGCTTATCAGATTGCGACTCTCTTGACCGTGTATGCAAATTGGGGTTTATGTTGTATATTCCTTTGTATATTCTCAAGTTCACAATTCAGTACGCATTGAGATGAGGTTCCGGATTGTGAGCTTGAGAATATGTAAGGAATATACAACATAATACTCCACAGCCATATGACACCAGCCCATCCCAGCCCCGATGCCATGCATCCTTGCGAAACCCCAATTTGCATACACGGTCAGGAGAGTCGCAATCTGATAAACACAATCTAGATCGATGAGTCATGAACCTGTTACTCTTCAACATCACCATCACGTTTTCATTCCTCACCAGCTGTGTAACGATGAAGGCTGACATAAGCTGGAGACATCGGCGTTCAACATATGACGAGATTGAATAACAAAGATGAGTGCCTGCTCCCAATACTCACTCGGAGGTAGACAACTGCTGTAAGCCTATGGGATTGTTCCTAATTGACCTCACTCTAAATTTGTCCTGTGAAGTCAGGTATGAGTTAAAACTTTGATTACAAAGGAGAAAGGCCAAACTGCAAGTAATTTACATATGTAGTCCGAAAGGAAGCATCCCTTACCTGGACTCTTTTGATAATTATATTTCTGATTTAGCGAATAAGCTTACCGAGAAGAAGTTTGTTTTATGTGCAGCCAAAAGAAAACAACAATTGTGATAGCTCAGTAGGTTCCAAGGACAACGCCGTAGCCAAAATCTCCCTGAACTTCCAGGAGTTAGGCATGGGAGATGGCAATGGCCGCGATAGTTGGGAAGAGTGGGCTGGTATCATTTGGCTGTAGAGTATTATGTCGCATATTCCTTTAGATATTCTCAAGTTAACAATCCGGTATGCACTGAGTGACAGGGCTTGGGACATTGCAGCACAAGATGAGCTACCTCTTCATTAGGCTTTTCACTTATGAGAAGGACGTTGGCAAACATGGACTGTTTACAGAGTTGCATACTGTTTGCCTCTATTGCAGTCTGTTATTTGTATTGTGCTCATCATTGCATACAATTTCCCTTGCAGATGGCTTTAAGTACGAAGAAAGGGTAAGAAAGAGGAGATGGACAGGCTCAATGCGCAAGGGAGCAACGCGTTCAACGCAGACTCCCGCCACTTGAAACAGGACAACAACACTTACCCTGAGCTGTTCGCAATTGCAGAACAAGCTAGGAAATGTGCTGGGGTTGCAAGGTAGGGACCGGAAGTAACAAATTGCATTCAACATGTTATATACCAGAAAATCCTGATATCTTTCTGTTTCTGTACTTACCCAGGTTTAAACAGCTTCATACCCTCAAGGGACATGTTAAATCAGTGGTCAAACTTAAGGGGCTCGACATCGTGACAATTCAACAGCACTACATTATTTATTGAGGCTGGCAAAGTTTTAGCTGATGACTGAATTTTTTTTTTAAATAGGAATTGGCCAGAGAGATGGAAATAGGAACCATATGGATTGTGCTATTTCCATTCTGTTTTTCATTAGATGCCATTGAGGAATAGTAATACATCAAGAAATTGCATCAGGGTGGAACAACTGAGAGAACTATGATGTTCTTTCAGTATGGAGTGCCAATATATTCTTCTCTACTGATCTCCTCTCATTCCCTCACCTTTAGAATATCTATTTTCTCTTTAATCGAGCGCAGATATTCACCTCTCATAGAGGCATCCGTTGCTATAGAGTATACATGAATCGGTATCCGATTGTTTCCTACAGCAGGAGCTACTGATTTTGTAGTGTTTTCTTACATGTGAAGTGCAGCGGTGTATCAAGAAAGTTCAGCTGCTGAGAAGTACTGTGATAAAATTGAAAACAAATCTCTTGGCTTCTTTCACTTGCTCCCTCGTGGAGAAGTCATGGGTAGCTTTATCAGCAACATCACCCGCGTTGCATCACCCAGAGCAGTAATAATTTGGTAGATCCTTTTGTAGTTTAGTATTATTGGTCAATTTCAGAGTAAGTGTCTGTCTCACCAGTCCAGTCACCCCAGCCTTTCAAGCTGAGAACCGGACCGGTTCCTTTGGGAACCACTGGTTCCGAACAGTTGTTAATTCTTTTGCACACCTTTAATTGGAGCTTCTTTAAGCTCGAATGTATGATCACTTTTACAAAGAGAGAGAAGAGTAATCGACATGGAGAAACTAAGGAAAAAATTCAAGCATCAAGCATCGGCAAATTTCTAAGGGGAGTTATAACTTAGCAAATACCTTTATCAAATCGATTTATGAACGGCCGGTCATAATTTTTGAAAGCAAAAGGAAGATTTTTTATTCTCCTACGAAAGTAAGTCAAAATCTAAAACTTTTCGCACGCCCAGTCTTGTCTTCCTACTTTCTTTGCTTTCGCAAACGGAGGAGTCTTCCTTTTCACAGAAAAAAAAGCTCGCTTTTCTGGGTCTCTGTCCCTGCTTGCAGAAAGTTCATTGTAGATCTCAATCCGCTCATTCTCGCGCACTAGGTTCGCAGAAACGGTGATCCCAACGGCTTGAGAACCTCCGCAGCAATGGCGATCATAACGGAGGAAGCAGAAGACCACCGTCAACATCAAGAGCCGGACCCGAGACCGAAACCAGAACAAGAACGAGAGGTGAGCCGACCCCAGAACCCCACTACGGCTTCACAATCTTCGCGCACGAACCCGTTCATTTTCTGGTTCTACTTCACTCTGGCCGTCTCTCTCGTCACCCTCCTCTTCGTCTCTCTCCCTTCCCTCTCCCCGCAAGACCCCAAATCCTGGTTCCTCGGCCTCCCCGCTGACCTTCGCCAACATTACTCCAAGGGCCGTACCATCAAAGTCCAGATATACCCAGATTCTAGTCCTGTTGAAGTGTTTGCGGTCGAGAACGGGCCTAGCTCTGCTGAGAATGTGTTAATTATTCATGGGTTGGGTGCCAGTTCTTATTCTTTTAGCAGAGTCGTGCAGTCTCTGGGCTCTAAAGATGTACGTGCTATTGCAATTGACTTGCCTGGGAATGGGTTCTCTGATAAAACTGTGGCCGTTGAGGAAGAAAGAGAAAATGGGGTTTTGGAGAGGTTTTGGGACGTGTACAGTGAGATTAAGGAAAAGGGTCTGTTCTTTGCCTTTGATCAGATTATTGAAACTGGGCAAATGCCTTATCAAGAGACCGAGGTTCTGCGGGTGGTTAGTAGAATGAGTGTTAAGGCACTCGGATTGGGTGCTGAAGAGGTAAGTAAGGTGCTGGGGCAGGTGATCGATACCATGGGGCTAGCTCCGGTTCATCTGGTTTTGCATGATTCGGCTCTCGCAATGAGTGCCAATTGGATCTTGAATAATGAGGGACTGGTGAGGAGTGTAACCCTTATCGATACTTCAGCAAAACCGGCATTGCCTTGGTGGTCCTTGGAGGTTCCAGTGCTTGGCGATGCGGTCTTGGGTGTTCCTTTCTTGCATAAGAGGTTGATCAGGTCATTTTGTGTGAAGGGAATCAGCAGTTCTGATGCCAATGCGCATGGGATTCTGATGAAGGGAAGAGGTGAAAGAAGAGCTATTGCTGAGATCGGGAAGAGGTTGAATCATAGCTTCAATGTTGCAGAATGGGGTAGTTCGGAAAGGTTGATCTCTATGCCGATGCGAGTGCTTTGGTCCAGTGGTTGTTCCAAGGAGTGGAGGGAAGAGGGGCATCGGATTGCCAAAGCACTTCCGTGAGCTAAATTCGTTGAACATTCTGGCAGTCGATGGCCTCAGGTCAGGATTCTAGTATCCGATATCATGAAGAAAACCGCTTGCATTTTTTCTATGTTATTGCATGTGTTATTTGATTAATGCCATTTAATATCACCCAGTTTTATTAAGGTGTGAAGATTTAAACCACAGCTAGAATAGATGACAAGATAAAGGAGGCTGTGACATTGAAAATATTGCTGAAATGAGCTCTGCTTTGTGTAGCTAAATGTGGCTAGAAGTTGTTGTGGCTGGATATGCAACCTAGAGGGAGGTTATTGAATAGTTAATAAGCAAAACTTGAAAGATTTTGTGAAATTATTGAAATAAAGTTTGATGTAAGCAGGAGCAGTCGGTATATGCAAGAGTAAGCTGGTGATAGCAAATGCAGTGTGCTTCTATCAAGTTTAATGGAGTATGATAGCCATAATCAGTTTTTCTCTTCATACTCCAGGTTCTGTGAGTGGTGATAGAGCTTTCCTTGTATTTGTTCAACCTGAGATAAGACAACACATGCATTTATCTTATATTTGATAGACCATTTTGTCAATTTCTGTATTTTGGCTACAGAAATACTGAACCATATGGTACTAAGACCAATTAGTGCCAAGTTCAATTGTGCCATGCTTATGTAATTGGCAATAGAAGAGAGATTGGACATTTTGTCTGCTTTAGCATCTATGAGTATTATTATGTGTATGCTAGGTGCAACTTGGGAGGAGGTTTACTAGTTATAGTCAATCAGAAGTTGAATCCAAAATGCAGATTCATTGAATTAATTTATTTCAGAATGCTTATATCAAACACCAACTTCACAAGTACTGAGCACGTAAGTAGCGTGGACTAAATACCGATTGCGTCCTACATTAGTGTAAAGAAGGTTGCTGTTCACATAAGTCTTCACATTGAAATTCTCACACTTTACTAAACATGGTCTGTCTTCTTGCCCCACTGATAAGTTTTCACATTGAAATTCTCACACTTTACTGAACATGGTCTGTCTTCTTGCCCTACTGTCTCCTTATTGTGTTCTTTTAACCCTTTTTGGATCATTTGAAGATGCTACCCTGATCAATAACCAACCATGAAAGACATTAAGCGAGCTTCATTTCTCATTTGATTGGTGTAGGAAGATGCTGCGGAAGAATTGGCTGAAAGCATTTCAAAGCATGTGTCCTCTTTGCCAAAATTCGTGCGGAAAGTTGAGGATGAGCCTTTACCTGAGCATATCCAGAAGATTTTCAACGAAGCACAAGGTGGTGATCATCACCATCACCATCACCATCACCATCATCATGATCATACTCATATGGGTGGACATATGGATCCTTATGGAATGGGTCATGGATGGGGAGGTTGATTAGACCTCATTGTGGAACGTTGTAAGTGGTTGTATCGTAGATGCTAGTCAACATAGATGACTCGCATCTTAATCATGGTAGGGTTGCCATGCATCCTCTCACCTAGCATTGTGAAGCATCCTTAGGGCTGCTTGCTGCCTTGCATCGCGTGCTACGACATCATGGACATGGTTGAAACCGAGATGCTATTTTACCTCTCTTTGTTTCCCCTTTTTCTCTTGTTTGTGATTTTTTCAACCCAAAAATGTTAGATCTTTGTAATGTAATGTTTGTTCACCCTTGAATTGATGATGTGAGAGTGGTTAATTTTCTGTCGTTTTCAAATTCTTCATGTTGTTCCTGTATGTGACTAAGAAGTTTGTCTGGGTCTTAGGATCACATGTGTTCATTTAGTATTTACAAACGGGGTGTGGAAACTAAGGTGAGGCTATTTCCACTTACCCGGGGCATATTTTGATATCCTGGATAAAAGTTAGGATATGATATATTTTATCCTATGTTACCCAGGGCATATTTGATTGACATGTCCCCACCGAATTCAAGACAAGGCTGGATAAAATCACGAGCCCAAAGGGTAAGATAATTTTTATCCCATCCGGATTAGGAAAGAGATTTTTAAAACGAAGATGGGAAATTGTGCAATTTGTGGTACACCATGGACATCAGGGGTTGTGTTGCGCTGCAAAGGCAATATAGTAGGCGAATCTAGGATTTAGTACAATTTTAGTTTCTAATATGTCGTGTTGGTGGGATTTCATTCCCCATTTAGTGCTCGTACAATCAAGTCCTAAGACTTTGCTTATGCGGAGAAACGATTTCTATGGTTTTATTAGCGTGTCATCCCACACAATCAAGGTCCAAGTTTGTCTCTTCAATTAATAGCGTGCTGCGTGCCCTTCTTTATTTCACATGTTGAGTACTTGTCAAGTTCCAAAGGGATTTTAAATCTCGAGTGCGCTGTTCAACCACCCGGCTGAAGAAGCCATGGCCGATGAGGCGACGAACAAAGGAACTTTGCCTTGGTTTTCCAAAGTAGAGTTTTTCCAGTTCCTCCATGTCCATGAACAAGAAAAATATGCCGCCATCATTATTCACAGATGCTATAACATTCTCGTACGCATTTCTTTGCTCATCATTCAAAATTTGAGTAGATTGAGCATGCAAAATTGAAAGTTCAGCTACATCGCGATTGTTGGTATCATGCAAAAATAATTCATTTGGCAAAGGAAGACCATAGTATGAGAGGGAGCTTCCATTTTGCCCCCAACAAATGGTTCCTAAGCTGTTGCTTTGTGGATTGTATGCAAGTGGGCAAACACGGTTACATTTAGGTTGCAAAATATCTAGATTCCGTTTGTTTTGCGGAAAATATATTTAGGAAAAATATTTTCTTCATTTTCCGGCGTTTGGATTGCTTAAGAAAATTAGTCAATGAAAAATATTTTCCTATCGAATTCGAAAATCATATTCCAAATCAACGGGAGGACGGTTCAGAATCAACCCAAGTAGTGTATTCCATTTGCAACCTCATTCTCAGTAATCAAAAGATATACAATTGGGAAAACATGGGCTTACATTCAGACTGCAAAATACGTTGTCTTTCTGCGAGCATAAAAGCTACTATGTAAGCAATGAGGTCCAACTGCGGAGCAAGACGGTGTTAGTTTCCATAACAGCATATAAAGAAGTTCATCTTGGCCTCCTAGCGCTCTCAAGATGATGCCCTTCAACATCTCTATCCGAGCACACAAAAATATGTGTTGGTGGAAATCCAACAAGATTATTGAAATGGAAGGGCAGGCAGTCGCAGCTGCCGTTGCTGTCACCTTCCCACATTTCGCCGGCCACGACCGGGAGTTTAGCGACGAGACAGAGAGAGGAGGCTGAAGTAGCACCCTCTTGGTTATATAGCTTCGAGTTTCGGTCGACCATGATTACTTCTTTGCAAGTAATCCAAAGACCTAGATATGGAGGCGCAAGAAGCATCGTTCTTCTGAAATTTGAGTCGTATGAAACGCAAGCTTTTTTCATGGCAGATAAAGAAGAAGAAGAAGAAGGAAGGCTACTTTTTCCAAATAAATGCAAACAATGCGTGCGAGCGCGGGTGCGTGCGGCTTTTTCCTTATATTATTGCGGGTGTATGTGTGCGCGCATGTTTAATCCCAAAAAAAAAAATGTCTTGCCACTTTCCATCTTTTCACTCATTATTATTGTTTTAAAGTTACAATTTCATAGGTTAACTTATTCAATCTTTCTTCACAAGTACTTCTCGCGCTTTGGTGTTCGAAAGAAATCACTTCAGACAGTGAGCACGGACCGGGTGAATTAGGTTTCAAGATATGTTTTGGCCCAGCCACAACAGGTCAGTTCCGTTCAAAGCTCATTTGCACTCCTCTTGCTTTGAAGATTGTCACGTGTCTCTCCTATTTTGTTCTATTCTTGGTCTCTTTTGTTCACTAATTGAAAATGGAGATTATGACTAAATTCTGACACATGATACTTCTCCCCTTTCAAACCTAATTGACATAATTCTCGATGAATCGAAAAGCCATAGATTATATTTTGAAAGACCGCGAAACTTCTAGAGACGTTAAATTTCGACAGAATAGGTATCGTTAAAGATCTCTTGATAAATGCTTGCCCAACTATAATATTAGGACGTATTTTCAAGCTGGTGAGATCATGGATCAAATTCAATTTTGGGTAAAAACTAAAGCAAGGTACTTGCAACATCAGTATTATTCACGCACGGCGGTGACTCAAAATGTGCTTATAAGACCGTTAGCAATAACATTTCTAATAATAGCCGCAAAACGGCAATTGTCGCCACGAATTATATATTTTTGCTGTAGTAGGTCATGCATATTCATTAAATGCACAGCAGATGATTTTATTTATACCAACATGCCTATTTTTATGTTAAAGTTCATTCTTACTGATCATGACCACTAGTAATCGCAATCTCACTCTCGATCTCAAGAAAGCAAAAGAAAATACGAAGTACTAATCATAAAAGGGAGCACATAAAGTGAAAAATGGAGAGTTTTGCTTTTTAAATTGTTTGAGGTAAACATTTATTTTCTATAAAGTTTCTATTCCCAGCAACAACTTGCCTGTTACAATGAAATTATGTAGCTCGTTTGTCATTGTTTAGCATAGTGATCTTGAAACCATAGATGTTGAATTGGGTCGAAAGAGCTAGCAGGCGTTACTATATCCAATAATTTCGCAAAGCCGTCTAAAGAACGCGGTGTTATGCTTACCATTGAGGTTGCATTGCGTGTGATTGCCACCTCAACCCCAAGAGGAAGGAAACGAAAATGAACGTCACCATTTACAAACAAAAAAAGTGTGAGTCGAAAATCGATAGCTTTGTTATTTGAATTGCTCAAGATAGCTTATTCACGTTTTTCTATCCCCTGCAATAACCTCCTGGACCTCCAAAGCTAATGACGTAACTGTTTCTAAAAATCGTACGATGGTGAATCATCAAGCCATAAACATTGGATCTATCCAGCCACGCCAACGTCTTATTTGGAGGGGGTAAGGATTTGCCATCCGATCGAATCCAATGAAGCCATTTAAAGATCGTGGCATGCTTGAGATTACCATCAGGCCTATGACCACTTCCCATTGGCGGACAAACTCCATCACTTCCAGCTACGCCAACCCCTCCCCAAGCTGTGTGTAGTGAGCCATTGCGCAAATATAAGAATAGTTCCTTTGGCCAGTAGCCTATTTTAATCGCTCGAGAGGTCAAAATCAACCGCCAATTCCCAGTATTTCGATCCTGATTGAAAAAAAATATTGATAATAAGTGCTAATGATGTAAAAAATGCAGAAATTATTAACACTAGTTTATTTCAATATAGACGATGTGATATCGCATCATGCTTGGTATTAGGGGCAGTGATAATGTATATAACATGGATGCAATGATTGATTATATGCTTATATGGATAACTTTCAGATGGGTAGAAAGATAGCGCAAATTCTAACTATAAGAACAAAAGTATTAGTCTCTAATGCATTTTAGCAAAAAACATCATATTAAGCACCTTGAAATGATCAAACATATACCTGTTCAATGTGGACTACAAGCACAGATTGAGCTCCATCATAAGTAGAAGTAGGATATATTGGATAATCGGGGGTTATTTCCCTATCCACTTGGACGAAACCCGGACATAGTGCATCGTAGCACCCGTTGCGATAGCCATCACCTTATGAGGATAATGCTTTAGTCAATAGGATTCAAATCATCTCCAACTTCTAGTTTGGATCGGTTAAAAAGTGGTTCGACTAAAAATTAACAATTAACTCCACAGGTCACCCGTCCAATATGTGAACAACCGAGGAAGATTATCGCCATATAACCGTGGAGAAACCTAGGAAATTAAGAGATTTTTCTCTTACATCATTTCACCCGTCCAATATGTGAAATGTAATGCTCCTAACCTCTGCATGCAATTGGGATGCTCCGAATGTTTAACTAATTGTTTTTGGGTCTAGAATGGAATTTTGTCGCAATGAGAGGTCTCAAGTCTCGAATTATTGTAAGTTTAACATGTCAGAAAAGTGCAGCTGTAGTTTCAAGTTCCAGGTGAAATCTGTAAGGAAGATGGAAGGAACCTAAAACCACTCACCTTAATGTCGATTACCCTTCTCTCTTTGTAAGAGTGATCATACATTCGAGCTCGAAGAAGCTCCAATCGCCGTGACTGAGCTTGACGAAGCTCGAGCGGTCATGGCGTGGACAAGTTTGAAGAAGCTTCGATTGTTATGGCCGCGAACTTGCCAAAGCTTGAGTGGATGGTTGAGCTCAAGCAGCAATTGCCACGAGTTTAAAGAAACTCTAACCACCGTATCTGAGCTCGACGAAACTTGAGCAGCCAGGGTCCCAAGCTTGAAGAAACTCCGGCGGCCAGGGCCGGGAGCTTGAAGAAACTTCGGCAGCCATGGCCAAGCTTTGACAGGTATGGTCACGAGCCTGAAGAAGCTCCAACCGCCATGGTCATGCGCTCCAAGAATTTTGCGAACTATAATAGGGCATGTGTACTTCGATATCCAACTCTGCGATTCGGTCAGGAAAAACCGACCAACAATAGAAACGGTTTCGGGGGAAAACGAACGCTGACACGTTTCAAAAAGTATAAAATGGTTTTTAATAAGAAAAATGATAGCGGTTTTGATTTTTGGGTAAAATTAAAGGGATCAACGGCGACATTTAACCCGAGAGAGTGATAGATTGGAGATTTCAAATTTTCAATCTTCACCCCCAATGATTTCGGTTTGTGTTCATTCATTCGGTAAACATTGTTTTCTCTATATTTATGCTGTTTATAACACATGAAAGACTTCCATTGTCATGGGTTTGGTCAGGTTTGCTCACACCTAAATAGACCATTTTAATCCATATTGATCCATTTTTATGCAAATACAATTTTAATGACTCATACTTGATCCCGACCAAACTCATACCCAACCTATGAACCATACTATTAAACACATCCGTATTTAACTTCACCTACGAAAATCTGTGCCCACTCATACAACCCACTTAAAGCTTTTTCATGTTAATGTGTTACTTAGATAAAATTTTATATCAAATTAAAAAAGTAAAATAACTAAATAAGAAGATGCATGTAAATAAAATGAAAAACGTAAACAAAAACCGAAAATAAAGAAACCTGTAAAAGAACTAGAAAAGTGCGCATGTGTTGTGACGACGCATACACTAGATGCATGATTTATTGATCGAACTAAATTTAATCATTTTTCAATTTGCGTCAAATTCGACGGCCAAATTATCCTCTCAAAATCTGATGTCATATTTGTTTACAATAAAAGAAAGTTTGATTACATCTATAGCACCATCCCAACATACCACTAAATTTTCTGTGGAAGAAGTAACATGACAAATCAATGGAATGAGCAATCAAATTTTCCGTAAACGCCGGCCCTTTTACTCAGCTCTCTGTCGCGATTGCGGAGCAAAAGCGAAAAAAAAAAAATGGAGAATCGCATGGTATAGATCCACAGAACAAGATTATTAGATCAGAATCATCTTTTCTATTATTAGAGACTAAGATCTTAATGTATTGGATACGTGGTCTCATTCGAAGTTTCTATCGAAAGAAACCTACAGTCCCCGAAAGCGAATTCACATCGAGGTTCCTCGCATCAGGTGCATCATATCTTCAAATAGAGAGCTTTATGTTGTGATGACCTTTTGAGGTTGCTTAGTTGAATTATGATCGAGTTGAGTCCTGTTCTTATTTGTTAGTAATGAAGGGTTCTAGGATCTTTTCGCTCTTTTGGCGAGAAAAGATCTCTCAATAGATGGACTTGCTCATCTAATTTGTAGGTGATACCGAGATTGGATCGGCGAAAGTAAAGTTGTACGAAACAAGTGGAAGCTCCCTTACTTTGAGTGCTACAAAGAGGAAGGACCAAGCCACATGAGACGGTAAGCTTCTCTTAATAGTAAGGGGAGTTACGCAACGGATTAAAGAAGCATGACCTATTGTTCAGTTTTCTAGAAAGGGAGAATACTAAAATTGATTGGTTTTTGATCTTATCCTTGACATCATTACAAATTGCGCGTGCATTAGCTGCTTCCAAAGGTCATTTTCCGGTCGAGACATGACTGCGGATTCTCATTCGAAGTAATTACGGAGATTAACGATGAATACCGAGTTACGAGTTTACAGTGCTTTAGTGCACCTAAGTCGAAGAAAAAAGGCAGCCGCATAGCATGCAGCTGAAGGGGGTACTATGGCAGCTGAAGCATCTGGGGTATTCTTCGAAGTTAAGGTGAAAAAGACGGTGAAAACGGAACGGCTTATTAATTTGGTTAGTGATTGTCTGTGCGCTTCCTTTCTTGCCACTGGAATTAGTAATTCTGGTCAGGGTTGGTTTTAATGAGATGTCTCGGCTCGTAGGATGGGAAAGTTACACTGCTTCGTTGTGTAAATAATCAGTTCACAATGCTAATGGAAGTTGCTTTGTTCCATGGTCCTGCAGGCATCGATTTATGTAGCTTTTAGCCCTTGACCGACCCTGAGTATTGTTCCAATGGCGTTACCATTTGGTAAAGATGATAGGAGTCGCCGTCATATGAGAACAGCAGTTCTTCTCTGGGGACAGAAAACGACAGTTACTTCGCCTCTACTTTTGATTAGAACGGTTTTAAACTAATTTGATGACAGGTTACGTACTCCTACTTCAAGAAATACCGCATGTGCTTAATTAGTTAGGTACCATGTCTGCAAGGTGCGTTCGCATTATTGAAGGATGCTCTAATGGATGCGCCACCACCAACTCGAGAACTCGAGTCTTCTGCTGCTGCTTCTTCTTTTACCTTTAGAAAGCGCAAGTTCAGTCAGATGAAAGAAATGTCTGACCAGAGGCCAGGGTGACTGGACTGGACTGGTGAGACAGACGCTTACACTGAAATCGACCAATAATACTAAACTAAAAAAGGATCTACCAAATTATTACTGCTTTGGGTGATGTTGCTGATAAAGCTACCCATGGCTTCTCCACGAGGGAGCAAGTGTTTTCAATTTTATCACAGTACTTCTGAGCGGCTGAACTTTCTTGATACACCGCCGCACTTCACATGTAAGAAATCACTACAAAATCAGGAGCTCCTGCTGTAGGAAACAATCGGATACCGATTCACGTATACTCTATTCCTATGGAGCAAACAATCATGCCTAGATATGAAGTTCAAATCTCTGCTCCATTCTGGAGAAAATAGATATTCTAAAGGTGAGGGAATGAGAGGAAATCAATAGGGAAGAGTATATTGGCACTCCATACTGACAGAACATCACAGTTCTCTCCGACGTTCTACCCTGATGCAATTTCTTGATGTATTACTATTCCTCAATGGCATCTAATGAAAAACATAATGGAAATAGCACAATCCATTCCTCTTTCTATCTCTAAGGCCAATTCCTTTAAAAAAAAAATCAGTCATCAACTAAAACTTTGCCAGCCTCGATCAAATGCTATTGAATTGTCACGTTGTCGAGCCCCTTAGATTGGACCACTGATTTAAACATGTCCCTTGAGGGTATGAAGATCTTCAAACCTGGGCAAGTAAAGAAACGGAAAGAAATCAGGATTTTATGGTAAATAAAATGCTGCATGCAATTTGTTACTTCCGGTCACTACCTTGCAACCCCAGCACATTTCCTAGCCTGTTATGCAATTGCGGACAGGTGTTGTTGTCCTGTTTCAAGTGAGGGACTTTGCGTCGCATGCGTTGCTCCCTTGCCCGTTGAGCCCATCGTACTGAAAGCCATCTGCAAGGGAAATAGTATGCAGTGAGGGAGTTTGCATTGCGTCATACGAATAGCACACTGCAAGAGAGGCAAACTGTATGCAGCTCTGTGCAAACAGTCCATGTTTGCCAACTTCCTTCTCATAAGTGAAAAGCCTGATGAAAAGAGGGTACCTGATAATATGCTAAAGTACGCCAAGCCCTGCCGCTCAGTGCATACCAGATTGTGAACTTGAGAATATCTAAAGGGATATACGACATAATACTCCACAGCCAGATGACACCGGCCCATCCCCAGCCGATGCCATTTGTCCTTGCAAAACCCCAGTTTGCATACACAGTAAGGAGAGTCGCAATCTGATAAGCATAAACACGATGAGTTGTGAAACTGTTACTCTTCAACGATAATAAATCAGTTATCACCATCACGATTTCATTCCCTCACCAGCTGTGTAACGAAGAAGGCTGACATAAGCCGGAGACCTGGGCATTCAATGTACGACCAGCTGCGAGATCGAGTAAAAAGATGAGTGCCTGGCTCCCAATACTCACCTGGAGGTAGACAGCTGCTGTAAGCTCATGGGATTGTCCCCAATTGACCTCACTCCAAATTTGTCCTGTGAAGTCAAGTAATGAGTTAAAACTTCGAGGCTTCCTTTGGACTCATTTGATAATTATATTTCTGATTTAGCGGATAAGATTTCGTTTTGTGTGCAGCCCAGAAGAAAATAACAGTCGTGACAGCTAAGTAGGTTCCAAGGACAATGCCGGTAGCCAAAATCTCCCCGAGCTTTAAGAAATCAGGTACGGGAGATGGCTTCACCCTATCTTTAGGAATGGTCAACATAGTTCCATCATTCAATATGGCAATGATTAACACCATGAAAGGTGAAAAATCATACTTCCATATAAGGGCAAGCAACAGAAAAGCCAGCACAATGCGGATTGTAATTGAGACTGCATAAATGGTGTAGCTTTTCATTCTCTGGAAGATTTCTCTGCTTGTCAAGACAGCACCGAGAATCACACTCAACCCTGGCTTGGTGAGTACTATGTCAGATGCGCCTCGGGCAGCATCAGTTGCATCGGCTACAGCAATTCCAATGTCTGCCTTCTTTAAGGCTGGTGCATCACTCACGCCATCCCCAGTCATCCCGCATATGTGCTTCCCTTCTTGTAGACTATTCACAATCTCGTACTTGTGCTCTGTCCATTTGGCACGACACGGTTAGTATCTTCCGGCCACTTTGATAACAAAGTTACATCAAAGGAAATAAGAACTTGCATATAAAGTCGCTTTCAAGTCGGAGCCTATGGCTATGCTTGCCACATATCATGAAATCATAATATTCTATATACAAGTTTATTAGGCAAAAGTAAGTGCTATATGACAAGTTCAAACCAGGAAAGACGCCAGCAAAGCCAACAGCTCTCTCAATTATCTCATCAATAGAGAAGGAAATAGTCAATGTGACAATGTGCTGGCCTAGGAGTGAGAAGGGGTACATATTAGTCCCCATTCCTAGGCGGCGACCTGTCTCCTTGCCTATGGCTAACTGGTCTCCAGTAATCATCTTGACATTGACTCCAAGATTAAGTGCTTGTCTGATGGTCTCTGCACTATCGTGCCTTGGGCGATCAAAGAGAGGTAACAGGCCTACAAATTGCCAGGGTCCTCCAGCGCTATCCTTGGTTTTCTCCGGCACAGCCTGTGGACAAAAAGAACTATTACATGCATCGATAGTTATAGGATTAAAACCTAACTCTTGGGTAAACTTGGAGCTCACTTGTTTAGCAACTGCGAGGGAGCGAAGATTCTGGTCAGCAAATTTACCAATAACATCATGGACTTTCTTCTTTACATCTTTCCCAACCTTGCAGAGATCAATGATCTGGTAGATGTTTGAGAACAAGTTTAAATCATGAATATGCAAAGAAAGTCACCGCAAAAGGCTATGTGAAGTCGGAAGAGCAGAGGCAATAAAAAGCCTAGGAAGGAATTTGGCTCAGAACAAGAAAGATGACTAGCTAGCAAAATGTTTTACCTTCTCTGGTGCACCTTTGCTGACTCGATGCCAGTTACCATCAGCGTCCACGTATGTTATAGCTGTTCGCTTGTCCACAGGATTAAAAGGTAAGAAATGGACCTCAGTGATATCAGCTCTAGCCTGTGTAAAGCACAAGCATTCATGACCAACAGGAGCACTTAGACATGTCAAATTTGAAAAGATACAGGAGGCACTTCAGCAATCTGGAACAAAGAAAGTAATATTTGCCCAAAACAGTATGTTGGTTCAATCACTCAATACCAATATAATCAGGCACGACGCTGAAATTTCTGTTTCCAGCTATTTTCAATAAAATAGCCAAATCTTTGAATTTTTTCGATTTCCCTGTTGCTCTTCTTGGGTTTTTGAGTATACTCACGATGCAAAAGATCACCCGATACGGCAGATCTAGGTCATGTGGCAGAAGATCATTGAAATGATGACAGGACACCGACATTGTTTGATGAACTCTAGCAATGCAGAGCAAAGTTTAATAAGTTTATATCCATAAAGTTAGATACCTTCTTGGGATCACCTAACTTTCTGACAATACAAGCATCGATTGCATCCTGGTTCTCAACTCGCGAAGCTCTAGCGCCGAGCAATAGTACCCCGTCTCTGTCTACATCCTTTGCAAATACCTGATGGTTGATTTTCATAACCATTGTCAGAATTATCTCAAAGTTTGGGAATTATCTCAGAATCTATTTATCTCAAGGAACGGTACTGCATATTGGGTTTGCACTATGTTCTAAGTCTGTTCTACTATCAGAACTTCTGGGGTCCAGAACTAACCGCAATCAGGTCCTTGTCCACCGTAAACTCGTTGAGTGTAAGAGTCCCAGTCTTGTCTCAGCAAAGGACATCCATGCCAGCCATCGACAAGATGGCTGACCTGCGCTTGGCAATGGCACCTTGTTCATACAGCAGACATGATCCAATAGCCATCGTCATTGACAAGACTGTTGGCATGGCAATAGGAATTCCTCCAATAAGGAGAACCAACAGATTGTCAATGCCATTCCTGTAATTGCGGTGCTGGATTGGATACATGACGATTATCTCTACCATCATTCCCAAAGCAGTTAAGCATATGCAAAACTTCCCGATGGCCGTCAGTATCTGATTTAAATTGTAACATTGATCACACATCAGAAACGGAAAAACACGTTAGTTTCATAGCACATACGACATTATGCAGCACTGCAATCCCTTCACAACAAGCACTTTCTGTCACTCATCAAAAGTGTAAGTAGAATAGGATTCCAGTTGATGAATATTAAAATGAGACATGTACCACAGTTAACAAACGAAACTAGATAGGTCGATCAAAATGATTTTCTTGATATTTACATGTACCTTCTTTTGTAAGGGCTGCGCTTGGTTGGTGTTCTTCACCAGGTGACCAGACCTGGCAAAGAAGGTATTAGCCCCAGTAGCAATGACGACAGCCTCTATTTCCCCTTGCGCGCAGATGGACCCAGAGAAAATTTGATCTCCGGGATTCTTGGTTACCGGTGGTGAACTACCGGTTAGAGCAGATTCATCAATTCTAAGAGGGTCACCCTCCAAAAGACAGACATCTGCTGGAACGATATCGCCAAGCTTAATACTGATCACATCTCCAGGAACCAAAACTGCTGCTAGTTGCTCCGTCCATGTACCATCTCTAAGTACCTTCAAAATTTAGTTAAGCAAACACAAACGTTCAGTTTCGGTATCTCAATGTATCTCACTAAACATTGAGAGGAGCAACTGGAGCAATTTCTAGACCTTTGTTTTGGGTGCTAGACCTGCTGCAATTGAAGCTCTTGCTGCATTTCTTGCCCTATCACTCACGACAAGGCAGATTGCGGAATGAAAAATAAGCAAGGCAATTATGGCTACGATATCCTGCCAATGACCCATGTCATCGATTTCAGTCATACATGATAATGTGACTTGTGCGTGTTTTGCCAGTACAAGTTAGCAGTCAACTAACCCCTCCTCCATTAGCCAAAGCAATAGACACCATGACCGAAGAAAGCGGATTCCAGAAAAATCGCAAGAATCGCAGAACCTCATTGTCGTGTTTCACGTGAAACAATGATTAATAGTTTCGTGACCAAAAACAAAAATTCCCTGAAATTTTTAATTAGGAGAAGGATGTGGTTCATGCCTCGTGAACAGAGTGCCCGTTTGGGCCATACATGATGGCCTTGGTCCGTGCTTCTTCAGTCGAAAGACCCTCTCTTGAGGATCCCAGCTTTTTGAGAATTTCATCACATGATGTGCGTCCCTGAGAACAGAGGGAGGAAGAGCAAAACGTCCTATCAAAACTCACGCGAACAAAACGCGTGGTCGAAACAAGTGAAACGAGAGGGTGGAAGAGCGAACGTACCAGGTGCTGCGTCTCTTCCATGACGACGTCGGGAAGCACGGTGGCGAGATATTTCCACCTCTCTTTCGCTCGCTCCCCTCTCCTTTATAACGAAGGGATGCGTGGGAGGGAGTTACGATGACAACGCCATCTTTAACCAATCCGACTGTTGGTTTCCAAGAAAAAGATCCTAGAAGATTTTCCCATAGTATGATATATTCTTGAATATTTTTATCTTCTAGGGGATCGGTTCAGGATTTGGTTGCCTTTTATCCACCGTGTGTAAACATGAAATCTACTCTTATCTAGTAGTATGCGATCTGTCACTCGAATTCTCCGAAAACTCTTAGTCGTACTCTCGCTATGTTTCTTGAAAATATCACGAGCCGCGGAGTTGCCCCTAAATTATCACCACTTTGTAGGGTAGTTTTGTAATCACAACAAAAAGGAAAACGATGATGGGGATTTCATAAGTTTTATTTATGCACTCTTTCAAATCTAATTGGCATGGTTCTCGATGCATCGAAAAACCATGGATTCTATTTTGAAAGATTGAGAAATTTCTGGAGCTATTAGATTTAGACAGAATAGGTATCTGGAAGATCTCTTACTAAATGTTTGCCAACTATAATATTGAAATGTATTTTCGAACCGGTGAGATCTCGAGTCGTATTGAGTTTTGGGTAAAAAATAATGTAGGGCACTTGGAACAATAATATTATTCACACATAACGACGACTCAATATTTGTTGGTAAGAGCGTTAGCAATTACATCTCTAATAACAGCCGCAACACCGCAGTTGTTGTCACTAATTATATAGTTTGTTTTAGTAATTCATTTATAATTATTATCAACGTGCGCATTATTATATTAAAGTTTGTTCTTACTAATTCTATCTCGCTAATAACAGCCGCAACGCCGCAATTGTTGTCACTAATTATATAGTTTGTTTTAGTAATTCAATTATAATTATTATCAACGTGCATATTATTATATTAAAGTTTGTTCTTACTAATTCTATCTCTCTAATTATTGTAATCACAAATCTCAAGAAAGGAAAAGAAAATATGAATATTAATTCCAAGAGGGAGTAGATAAAACGAAACATAGAGTTTTGCTTATTAAATTGTGTAAGGTAAGCAGATTTCTGTAAGGTTTCTATCCCCTGCAACAAATTGCCAGATCCCTATAATCAATAATCTAGTTCATTTGTCATTGTTTAGCATAGCGATCTTCAAACCATGGACGTTGGATTTGGTTGAAAGAGCTGGTGGGCATTCACCGTATTCAGGAATTCCGTGTATCCGTCGAGAGAACGTAGCATTATGATTATCATTAAGGTCGCGTGTCGTGTCGCATAGATTGGCCCCTCTACCACGAGAGAAATGAAACGAAAATAAAAAATTACTGATTATAGATGAAAGGTGCAAAATATAAAATGGATAGCTTCGTTATTTGAATGGCTCGAGATAGCTTTTTCATGTTAATTTCTATCCCCCAAAATAACCTCCCGAACCTCCAAAGCTAATAATGTAGCCACTTCGATATCTTCTAGCATTGTGAAGGTTTGTTAGACCATAAACATTGAATCCATCCGCCCATTCCGTCGTCTTTTCTGAAGGAGGTAGGAATTTGCCATCTGATCAAATCGTCATTGAAAGATGGAGGCATGCTCGATGATACCATATGGCATGTGACCACTTCCCATCGGTGGACAAACTCCATTGCTTCCAGCTAAGCCAATTTCTTCCCAGGCTCTGTGGAGTGAGCCATTGTCTTCGTGATCAAATTATTCAATATTGCACAGACTTTTTTCTCTGCGGATAAAGCAATATTATCAAATAGACTTGCTTCCTCCTCTTTTTTTTGCCACATCATTTACCAGTCGATTTGTCATAAATCATGATAGGCAACTCGCAATTACAAACGTATGGAATTCTGTTATCCAAATAAGTGCAAACCACCTCGATCGAAATTCGCTACCAATGTGACTAGAAATCGGGGAAACTCGACTTGAGTCCCAATTCTATAATATTTGTCCTCTGAAAAAGGAAAAATCAAGCCCGTTTTGCATGTTCGAACTTGATTAAGAAGCGGATGACTACGCTCGCGCTATGAATAGGCATTCAAACAAAGTGACATCGTTTAACGGATACAGCTGCTGTGTCGTTCGTCATAATATCATAATTAATTTTGATGACATTTCAAATTTGGGCATGTTTCGTACCCAACGTAGTAATAAATGATGTAAACGTGGAAGGATTCGCTAGGACAAATGGCAAGCACGCACTCTCCAAGAAAAAAAAATAGTCTTATTAATTAATAGCTTAATTAAGTAATTAATTGATCACTCACAAGTTTCTTATCCAATGTATATCTGGACATATTCAGAAGTGAATTCATAAGGAAAAATGTATATGCATGGACAGCCTAGTTCCAATTTACAGTGTGTGTTTGTTTGAGTAGAAAAAAATCGTAAATTAATTTTCTGAACCTTTACGCGTTTGGTTTACTGAAAATGATCGGTCAATGAAAAATCATTTACGGTCAAAGAAAATATGCATACTTAAAATTAGGAAAATGAATTTTCTGATCTAAAAAGGGAAATATATATATTTTTTAAAATAATTTAGTGAAAAGCATTTTCTTTTAACTTGAAATTTTTCTTTGAGAAAAACACACGATGTGAAATTCGATGAAGATGACCTCTTGTTGAGATTGAGAAGCCAATGTGAGTTGTTGGAATCATATATCCTTTTTTATTTTTCCAAATTACAAAGAATATGCACATAATTTATTTTGCAATTTATAAAAAAGGAATAGCCCAAAAACTAGATGGCCCTCTTTTGAATTTCTTTGTTTTTTTTTTCTCTCTTTTTAATCACTATGCCACTAAAAATGAAACTTGTGCTGCTGCTGTTCATGCTTTCCATTGTTTCACGTGAGATGGCATACGGTGGAGAAGACGATGATGATCTTGAGTTGGAAAGGCAAGTTAATCTGATGCCCAGGCCACCGGTCAAGACATTTGTGGTGATTCTTGATCATGTCCTCAATTTCGATTTTGCGAAATGACATTATTAAACAACTGATCACGTGGAAATACTATGAAGACCGATGAAGGAGATATAATCGATTGTGTCAACATTAATAAGCGGCCGGCTCTCGATCATCCTCTACTGAAGAATCATAGAGTCCAGGTTAAGAATAGTCACGCTTCCCCGCATTCATCACACTATAGATGGACAGGTTATCGATTGCAACGTCTTATTTTCTCCCTTTGCAGACCAACCGAATTTGCATTACGCTAGCTTCGAAAGAACATCACCAAGTGCAAAACCAAAGTATGGGTTCGGAAAACCTTGTCCTGTTGGAACAATACCGACTCCGAGAGTGATCAAGGAAGTTCTGGTTAGGGCAAGATACTTGCCAAAGATGCCATCGGTTGTGGCTAGAGGACCAGATTTCCTTCCTTCTAATCAACATGTACTCTCTCTCTCTCTCTCTCTACCATTCGCAAGTTTAGATATTGAAATTATTTTTTCATTGCAGGTGGTTTCTATCAGAGACAACATGGTAAAGAATATCAAATACGGAGGTGGCAGAGGCACGACCCTCTACAATCTTACCGTTGCTTGTGATCACTGTAGTTTCCATAATATATGGATCGAAACCGGTCCTTCAGATCATATTAGCATGATCATTGCTGGTTGGTCGGTGAGTAAATTTGTGGTGTATCCTGAAGTTAATACAACAAAACTTTTACGATAAACAAAAGAAGCAGAAAGCAATCAAATATTTGTTGCTTTACTTAGGTTTGTCCACAGCTGGGCGGTGATGCACTTCCCCGGTTGTTCACGTACCGGACGGTCAGTTTAAATATGGTTTCCAATTCTCCGTCAAACTATTCTTTCCCTGAATTTATTTCTTGAAATAAAACTTTAGAGATTAAAGCTAAGTCGAGTTGTTTATTTGACTTAAGCATCACTCTTATTCTCACAGGGCGATGGCTTTCGTAATGGATGCTGTAACGTGTTATGTCCAGGCTTTGTCCAGCTACATAGGACGATAACGACCAATTTTCCACTGCAGCCCGCTTCTGTTTATGGTGGAAAGCAGTATGAACTCATAATGTATATCCAACAGGTAACTTTGATATTTCAATTGCATTTTTCCCCGATATTAAGGTAATTTAGAGCATATATAAACATTGGTTTGTATATTTATGTATGATATTAATACGAACAGTATTTGCTTCTCACTAGGACATGTATACTGGGAATCGGCGGTGGTTGAATGTATTCTATCCGCCGATTCCAGTGGGTTACTGGCCGAAGCAACTGTTCTTGAATTTACGCAACGGCTCACTGCATGTAGCTTGGGGAGGAATCGGGCTAGCCGGAAGCGACGGAGTTTGTCCGCCAATGGGAAGTGGGCACAAGCCCAACAGTGACTATGCGCATGCCGCATGCTTCCGAGGACTCCACTGGACTGGCTCAGGTGGCAAATTCTGTACTCCAAGAAAAGAGGCCGTGCGGGTGGATATATCCAATGTCTATGACTTGAAAAATGATAACTACCAGGAAAAAAATGGGGTATACAATAACTTATGGCGGTCCTGGGGGTTATTGCAGCGGATAGAAAGAGGAAGAGCCACCTTGACATGACAAAGAGTGATGGTCAATAAGCATGAACTTTGATGCATGAATAATTATGTTGGTGAAAATGATTTTTATGTTATGTATCTGATGATATTGAGGGAGGGAGAGGAAAAAAAAAGAAAAAGAAATGAAAAAAAGAAATAAAAATTCAAAAAATATTAAAATATTATTAAAAATTGTCCACGTCAACGCCGGTGGCCGGTCGGCGTCCACGTCAATAAAATCCGGCCAAAATTGGCCGGAAGGACTGAATTAACATAAAAACAAAATATTTAGGACTGAATTTGCACAAATGCAAAAGGTTTAGGACTGAATTGGCACCAAAAAATGGTTTAGAATTAAATTTGCACAAATACAAAAGGTTTAGAACTTTTTTTACACTTTTCCCTTTCCTCCTCCCGCCCCAGTGACCACCCTGATGCTCCAGAAAATGGTTGTGATTCGCCATGCAAATGGAGTCGCACCATGGGTAGCCCACATGGTGTCCGTCCAGCGCGTCGAATAAGAGATTCGATGTTGCTACTATGAGCCAACTTTCTGCCCGAGGCGTTGCGCGGCCGACTTTTGGAGTACCCTGCAGTATAAGAATATAATGAATTATCACGCACTCACACATTACCGGAGTGTGTTTGCACGAAAAATGTGCACATGATTTCTACCAAAATAGGGCCGCAAAGAATTGTGCGCGAAACTTACTCACCTGGAAATGACAGTGGGGTTCGACCTTCTCGATTGTATGGACAGGCCGTCGAGGACGGGAACTATTTTAGACACCAAAAGAAGAATGACAATTAATCATATTAGAGAAGCATCCACAATGTCACTAAGTTGGGTAAACAGAACCAAGTAGTTCCTCATGATTAGTTGAGCAATTGCTGCATTTGAAGCTTCCAAAAGTACCTATTGGCGAATTAGCCTCTGTCTTCCTCCAATCGGCTTGTGCTGTTAAGTTCTTGCGTTCATTCATTCGGTAAACATTGTTTTATCTATATCTATGCTATTTATAACACATGAAAGACTTTCATTGTCATGATAAGCGACTCTATTCGTCAAAGGAAGGTGTACAATGAGCCTCTATACTTTTTGTGAAATGGAGAAAACTTCCAAGTAACCCCATGTACCAATATGTATCTACAATAAGTATAATCCTTTTTTCAATTTTTTGCATCAAATTTCACGACCTAATTAACCCCTCAAAATCCGATGTCATATTTGTTTACAATAAAAGAAAATTTGATTTCACCTATAGCACCAACCCAACAGACTACTATCACTACAAAAAAACTGTAATTTAGCTACAATATATTTGCGACGACAACAGTATCGTCGCTAATTAGCGACAACAAAAGGCAAATAGTCGCTAAGTGGCGACGAAATTAGCGACCAAGTTAATTTCGTCGCCAATTACCGAAAATAGCGACGGCAACAGACAATTAGTCGCTAATTCGTCGCTAAATAGCCACGAGATAAAGATGTCGTCGCCAATTTGCGACGATCACGCTTTTCTGTCGCTAAATAGCTACTACATTCAGCGACGGCATTTTTATCATAGCTAAGTAGCTACGAAAATACTTGGTAGTCGCAAAAACACAGTTTAGCGACGCATCGTAATTACTTCGTCGCTAATGTGATCTAATGTTACATTTTAGGTTTCTTGGTCTCTGGACAGTTTAGCGACTAAGTTGTCGCAATCTCGTCTCAAATTAGCGACGATATTAGTACCGTCACTAAATAGCTACTATATTTACCTACGACTTGTGTTTAGTCGCTGAATAGCGACTATCTTTAGCGACGATTTAGTTTATTAGTCGCTATTTAGCGACGAAGTAAACATATTTCGTCGCTAAATATAGCTTATATCAGCAACAAAACAGACGATTCATTCATTTCGCAGCACTCGATCTCTTCTTCCTCTCTGTCTGAACGAGAGCCCGACGCCTACTTGGAGTAAGTACAAGTTACCTGGAGGTGGAGATGCGTATGCTTTAGCGAAGAAATCGGAAAAGCTTAAGGGAGTGAGAAATTCGCGATTGAAGAAACCGCAAAAAATACACCATTGTCCCAACTTGTTTAATTTCAAGGTAAGTTATTTCTTCTTTCAATTTGACTGATATTTCTGTCTATTACGCGTTGTTGTGTTGCCGTTATACGTTGTTGTTTACACGAGATTGATTTCAAGCCTAATATGGGGTTAAACGACTCGGATACATGTGACACCCCCATATGTTTGTTAAAATACCGTAATGAATCTTGACATTTGTTGAGTCGGGTTTTCATCGTAGGCATCATGGAAGGAGATAGGTCTTGGATGTATAATAAGAACTTACCTAGGCGTGGAGGATTAACCGATGAGTTTCGTGCTGGGTTGGAAAAATTCATGGCGTTTGCTAGTTCACAAGTTGAATACATGAACGGAAGTAAGTTAAGGTGTCCGTGCAAAAAATGCAAAAACAGTAAATTCCAAGAATATGATATCGTTCAAGAGCATCTTTATAGAAACGGTTTCACTCCGAATTACTACAATTGGACTTGCCATGGTGAACCATTTATGTCTCCCGAGGAATATCGCAATACTCACCAATTGCCTTGTGTACGGGAAGAATGTAGTAGTGCTAGAGATGAATTAAATCCATATCAGAGAATGGTGCTTGATGCAGCTGCTCATAATTTTGGATGGGAAACGAACCAAACTAGCACCCATGAGCATGGAAGCTCCAGTCATACATCACAGTTTGACAATTCTGGTGACACAACATTTGAAGAAAGTGTGTGCCATAAATTTCGTGACGTGTTGAGTTCAGCGGATGAACCTTTATGGGGAGGTTGTGACAACCACTCAACGCTATCGGTCACGGCAAGAATGCTAAGTATTAAAGCCGAGCATAACGTGTCAGAGAACTGCTTCAATTCTTTTGTGGAAATAATGCGTGAAGCATTACCCCGTGATAACAACATGCCGAGTTCCTTTTACGATATGAAGAAGTTAGTGCATGACCTGGGTCTTCCGGTTGAGCGGATAGACGTCTGCATCGCAGGGTGTATGTTGTATTGGAAAGAATATCAATCTGCTGAATCTTGCAAGTTTTGCGGTGAGCCTAGATACAAGGTTCAAAGGAGGCATGGTGGTAACCATACACGTAGACCAGTGAAGCAATTGTTTCATCTGCCGTTAATTCCTAGATTGCAAAGGTTGTTTGCGTCTCGAGCTACTGCTGAACACATGAGTTGGCACGCAAACCATGAAACTGAAGAGGATATGATGTGTCATCCTTCCGATGCATACGCCTGGAAACATTTCGATAGAACATACCCAGGTTTCGCTATGGAGCGACGCAACATCAGGCTAGGTCTATGTAGTGATGGGTTTGCCCCCTTTGGTAAAACCGGAAAAAACTATTCATGCTGGCCAGTCATATTAACGCCGTACAATCTCCCTCCTGGCATGTGCATGAAGACACCTTATATGTTTCTGACATTGATCGTGCCCGGTCCGCATAACCCGAAGAAGATGATAGACGTTTACATGCAACCATCGATTGAAGAGTTGCAACAACTATGGAATGTTGGTGTTCCAACCTATGATGTTTGCACCGATAAAACATTTCTATTGAGGGCTGCGCTTCTTTGGACGATAAATGACTTCCCAGCTTATGGAATGTTGTCTGGGTGGAGCACAGCCGGCCTGTTAGGATGTCCGATTTGTATGGAGAAATCAAAGTCGTTCCGATTAAAACATGGTAAGAAGGCGTGTTACTTTGATTGCCACAGACAATTCTTACCGATGAATCATCCATTTAGAAGGAATAAGAAAGAGTTCGTCAAAAAAGGATTGAAAGGACACCTCCACCAATGAGGTTGACCGGTTATGAACTTTGGGAACGAGTCCAAACCTTCCCGACCGTTGTTGATGCCCCGCAATGCATACCTCATTCGTATGGTTCTACGCATAAATGGACAAAGCGCAGTATATTTTGGCATTTACCATATTGGAAGACCCACTTTGTTCATCATAACCTTGACGTCATGCACATAGAGAAGAATGTTTTCGAGAATGTCATCAACACGGTGATGGACGTCCCTGGCAAAACAAAGGACAACCTAAATGCAAGAAAAGACTTGCGAGACATTTGTGATCGGCCGACTCTAGACGTGGAGCCAAGCAGTATTGGTCCAAAGCCAAAAGCAGTGTACACGTTGACCAAGGAGCAGCGACGTGCAGTCTTAACATGGTTGAAATCTGTCCGATTTCCTGATGGGTATGCTTCAAACATCGGGAGATGTGTTGATTTGAATGGATGTAAGTTGTCAGGTATGAAAAGTCATGACTGTCACGTCTTTATGGAGCGACTACTTCCAATAGCCTTGAAGGAATTTCTGCCAAACTTCGTGTGGGGCGCTCTTACTGAATTGACGACTTTCTTTCATGATATTTGCTCGACAATGTTACGTACATCACACATGGAGAAGCTGGAGAAAGATATTCCAATCATCATGTGTAACTTGGAGCGGATATTCCCCCCATCGTTCTTTGATTCAATGGAGCATCTACTAGTTCATTTGCCATACGAAGCAAAACTTGCAGGTCCCGTCCAATTTCGATGGATGTACCCATTTGAGAGGTAACAATGTTTTTCATTTTGTATTGGAATGAAACTACCTATCAACGATGTTGCACACTAATGTCGTTTTCCATATAGGTTTTTGTATCATTTGAAGAAAAAAATTAAGAATAAGGCATGTGTGGAGGCTTCAATTTGTAATGCATACATTGTTGAAGAAGTGACTACATTTGCATCATACTACTTTGAGTCGCACGTGCAATGCAAGAGGCGGAGACCAGGACGAAACGACGAGGGACCGCTTGATTCGGATTGTAACTCATTCTCCATTTTCAATTATCTTGGTCGACCAAGCGGCGTATGTAAGTTACGTTATATAACGGGGGAAGAAATGCATGCAGCCCACACATACATTTTATTGAATTGTCCAGAAGTGGAGCCATACTTTCAGTAAGCATTTCATATTAGACCTCACAATGTGAATGTATATACACATTTATTGTGTCTAACCATTCGCTAATAAATTATTCTATCTTGGCTCAAATCGAACAGAATGTTTCGGGCATCCATGTCAGGAGTATCGCCTGATGAGCTCGATCGTTTGTGCAATGACCATTTTGCAGCATGGTTTAAAAATTATGTAAGATCGACGTGCAGTGTTAACTTGTAGTTTTCATCAAATTTTGATATTAAGCAATACTCTATGTATACGTACATATATGAATAACTTATTCATATGTGTCATTAGGTTCACAATATTCCAGCCATGATCGAGAATGAAGGGTTGTTATATCATCTGTCATTGGGTCCAAAAGCAATAGCAAGAACTTGGCCAGCATATTTTGTCAACGGTTATAATTTTCACACGCAAGAATATGGCAAGGGAAAGGCCACGATGAATAGTGGCGTCTGTGTTCGATCTGGGAGCAGTTTGATGGAGGCCTTTTACGGCTTGTTGGATGCTATCATACAGGTAGAGTACCCTGGTCCACCATTGGCCGTTACGTTATTTAAATGCACGTGGTTCGACCCTATCAAAGGAATGAGGGTGCATCCGAAGTTTAATTTGGTTGAAGTTAATCACAAGAGAAAATATATTAAATACGAACCATTTGTACTGGCACAACAAGCAATTCAAGTCTATTACGCATCATATCCGAGCTTGAAACAGGACAAAGTTGAGTGGTTGGCAGCATGTCAAATCAAAGCGCGAAAAAAGATCGAACAACACTGGAAAGATACAGCATATCAGCAAGAGGTCGTTCTGCACACAGCTGAACCTTATGAATATAATATTCCATCTTTACAAGACCCACATGGAGCATTGATCGATGTTGATGCAAGTGAAGTTCGTCAATCGAACTTGCATCATAGTGTTGAAGAAGATGAATTTATCACTGATGATGACGAGGACACTGATGAGGAAAACGAGGACACCGAAGACGAAGACGAGTTTTATGATCATAGTGAAGATGCAGAAGACGACGATGATCATGACAACGACGAAGATGACAATGACAACGACTTTGGGTTTTGAAACTTTTACTATTCTTCTTTTATGACATGTATAACGTATTTTATGGTTTATTGTGTTATAATTAATATTCAGTATATACGGTATATATGATAATATTATTTATGAATCAGGTGTATTTATATATAAATATATAATAATGTAATTAGGTGTATTCTGTAAAAATTAGCGACAATTTTGTCGCTAAAAAAGTCACTAATTAGTGACGGCGACGCACAATGTCGTCGCCAAAAAAGGCCGAGAGATATAAAATTTGCAATGGGGTACATCTTTAGCGACAAAGCATAAACAATAGTCACTAATTAGCGACGGTCATAACCTTGTCGTCGCCAAAAGTGGCCGAGAGCTTTATATTTGGTATTCGGTCCGACATTAGCGACGGACCCTGTTCTTGTCGCTAATTAGTGACGGAGACGTGCTCGGTCGTCGCCAAAAGTTACCGAGAGCTATACAATTTGCATTCGGGACATCATTAGCGACGGATCACATATCTTCGTCGCTACTTGGTGACGGGGAGCTCATCTCGTCGCTAAAAGTGAAATTTTAGCGACGGAGACGTGCTCGGTCGTCGCCAAAAGTTACCGAGAGCTACACAATTTGCATTCGGGACATCATTAGCGACGGATCACATATCTTCGTCGCTACTTGGTGACGGGGAGCTCATCTCGTCGCTAAAAGTGAAATTTTAGTGACGGAGACGTGCTCGGTCGTCGCCAGAAGTTACCGAGAGCTATACAATTTGCATTCGGGGACATCATTAGCGACGGATCACATATCTTCGTCGCTACTTGGTGACGGGGAGCTCATCTCGTCGCTAAAAGTGAAATTTTAGCGACGGAGACGTGCTCGGTCGTCGCCAAAAGTTACCGAGAGCTATACAATTTGCATTCGGGACATCATTAGCGACGGATCACATATCTTCGTCGCTACTTGGTGACGGGGAAATAAATGTCGTCGCTAAAAGTGAAATTGTAGCGACGATGTTGTCGCTGATTGGTCGCCAAATGTGGCCGAGAGCTTGGATTTGATTCAGGCGTTTTAGCGACTACTTGGTCGCTATACCGTCGCTAATTAGCGACGGAGGTTTTTTAATTGTAGCCAATTAGCGACGATTCGTGGCTATACCGTCGCTGAATCACGATAACCTAAGCAAGAAATCGATTTTGCCCATTCTGTCTCTCTCTGTCTCTCTCTATCTCTCCTCTACTCTCGCTCTCCCTGTGACCTCCGACGCCGCTCGATCGCCCGCCGCCGGTCGTCCGCCCGCTCGCCGCCGCTCGTCCGCCCGCTCCCCGCCGCCCAAGCCAAAAGGCGACTCGGAGTTCGCCGGTCACGACCCTCGCTCTCCATTTTCCGGCTCCGGCGATCCGCATTCCCTCCGGTAACGGCTCGCCTGCTGTTCTTCCGCTTCCGTTTCATCCTCTTTGGTTGCTGCATCATTTGCTCGTTTGTTCCTCTTGCTGCTACACTGGTCGAACGGGCAGTTCGTTGCTCGGTTGCATTTTTAGGCTGCGGAGTTGAGTTCGCCTGGATTGTACTCGGTCGTCGCAGTTTTTCAGGTTTCTTTTCCGTCGATGATCGAAAGGGTTCATTGGGTAGATAGGGGGGAAAAGAGGGTATGATCTGATTTGAACGAATTGGAGTTACGGGGAATGTTGAGGTAGTTAAATGAGATTGGAGTGTTTTTTTGGTCTCGTGGGGTGTGGCTTTTTAAGTGGGTGGCGCGAGAATGATATCGGCTGTTTGGTTTGAGTTTGTTGATTTTGCTGTACTTCCCAGTTCAATTAACTTGCTGTTATTGAGCACCTTAGGAGGATGACTGAGTTCAGCTTGCGTACTGGGTGCCTCTTTAGCTGGCAGCCGGGCACTTTTAGAGGGTCATTTTGCATACTATGTATGGGAGAACTGTGAAGCGATACGGTTTTAAGGTATTGGGTTACATTTGTTGTGTTCGTGTACTCCCGTCAATTATTCTTCTTGTCGTCTGGTGCAGTGATCTCAAGCGCATGAGGTAATCTGATTTTTTTTTCCCACAGTTCTTGCTATAGGTTGGCTAGTTTTAACCAAATAATGGCATGAGTATGATTTAACTTCTTTTGTTCCGTACAAGCAAATTAAAAGTAAATTTTTTTTTGTGAGTTGCATCGATTGAGGATCTGGGACTTTGTCTTTGCGTCTCCAGTGCTTGCCCAACGCTGGTTTTACCATCCTCTGTCTTACTTTGTCGATGACTGCAACTTACATTGCCTTGCTGATACTGAACCAATCAAGACATGGGCTTACCTTTGGTTGTTAAGACAGTGATTGAAGCAAGCTGGTTGTTACCTTTTGTAATGTTGTTTTCCTTATGCAGGAAGAAGAACAATATTTACACACTGCAAGAAAAATGGTAAGTTTTTAATTGGGTTATAAATCATTTCTAGTTGGTAAATAAATTGTTCTAACTAGTTTGTTTTTCCAATGTGCACCAGCGTCCAAATCAGAAAAATAACAACAAGGGTAAGGGTAAGGCTGCTGATCAACCGACGGTCTATACACGTGGACGGGCCAGAGGAGGGCGTTCAATGGCAGTCGTGATCAGGCCGGTCGACGAGGCTAGTCCCCCTCGACGGACCTTCGTGCCCACGCCCACTTGGGTCGATACGCCCCCCACAGAACCGCAGCCTCAACAGGAGGAAGACGAAGGAACGGAGGAGACTCAATCTGAGGGCGAGCCTTTGATCACGGCACGATCATCGGTAGGCCAAGCGTCGACATCGCCAAGCGCCGAAGATGCGGATGACAATTGGGTCATCGATGATCAAGGGAGGAGGCGGATAGAACCGTTAGGAGACTCGTAAGTACAATTTGATGAAAGTGCTTAATTTTTTGTTATTAACTGTATAGGCTAGATTTTCTTATGCTTTTGAGATGTTTTATGTATTTTTTATGTTTAACAAATGCAGCTTCTACAGAGCTACGGTAGTCCTGCGGGACTGGTATCGTATGATCAACAATTTTTGGCGTGGGCCATATACATGCATTACGCAAGCGCCGGAGGAAGATAGGAGAGTATGGTGGCGAGAGTTTGAGGTAAGTGTAAGATCGGTTTGTTAGTGACATTTCTAAAATGTATTGGTAAATTGAGTTAGCTTTTTTTTTTTTTTGCAGCGCAAGTACTATTGGGACAGATCTATGGATAGCGAGGTTAGGAGAATTTTAAACAAGAAGGCCGGCGATCACATGCGAAATGTGATGAACAAGGCGAAAACCACTCAGAGGCAGCCGGCTTGGATGCACGATCAGTCATGGTGGGAAATCCATAGAAAGTGGGCTACTGAGGAGCATAAGCGCGCCAGCGAGAGGAATAAAATTAATCGAACTTCCAGTTCCAGAGAATCTGGGATTGGGACGTATGCCGGCGGCTCCATCACAGTTGCGGAGCACAAAAGGAAGATGGTAAGTATTGTCAGATTGTCAATTTATTCCGTTAATACATTGTATGACTAGTTGGAAGTCCGTTGTGTATGTTAGGCGAAGGTGATGGGAACGCCGCCCAGCTTCTCACAAACATATGAGCGGACCTTCATGAGAAAGGACAAATCATTCGTCAGTGGCACGGCGAAGGCCGTTAAGGTATGTTCGAACTTGATGATTTTATAGCAGATTAGTTGATTGTAATGCATGCCTAGTAACTTTTAAAGTGTGTACGTAGGAAAAATTTGATGAAATGCTTGCATCTACGGCGGGTGTCGGGGGTAGTGGCAGCGGCGAGGGTACAGAAGGGACGTCGCCCACGATTGAAATGTCGCAGGCCGAGCAGGAGAAGCTGTGGTGGCAGGCATCTGCAGCAGTGAAGAAAGGGAAGGTGTACGGGTTGGGGTCGTTAGCCCGGGACAGCATGAAGTCGGTAGGCACATCTTCTGCTGGAACGAGTTCAAGGCGCAGCGCAAGAGAGAGTGAGCTGGAAAAAAAAGTGGAAAACCTCGAGAACCTACTTGCAGAGAAAGACGAAAAAATGAAGAAGATGGAGGAGAGACTAGATGCCATAGATGCCAGAGATGAGGCAATGCGCATCATGCAACAACAACTGAGTCTGCTAATGAGACAACAGCAGGGTCAGCATTCGCAGCAAGACGATGATGATGAAGCAGCCGAGCAGACTGGACTTCCACCGGCACCCCCACCCGATGAAGACCATGAAGAGTAGATACATTTGCTGAACATTTTAGATATGTGCGAATGATAATTGTTTAATTAGATACATTTGCTGAACCTTTTTGATATGGGTACTTTTCTTAGATATTTACTTTTTGCTGCTATATTTCGTTTTTCGTTGAATGTTATGACTTATCAGGTAGAACTGAACAAAAAACAAAAAAAACATATTAATCGTTCGAACAGGTTTAGCGACGCTACGATATACTCTCGTCGCTATTCTGGACGATTTAGCGACGAAAAGTTTCCTTTGTCGCTAAATAGCGACGAATCGGCGACTACCTTGTCGCTAAAAGTGGCCGAGAGCTACCATTTTGCATTCGGGACGTCATTAGCGACGGGGGATAAAGTTATCGCTAATTGGTGACGGCCGTAGACATTGTTGTCGCTAAATACGATTTAGCGACGAAAAGTTTCCTTTGTCGCTAAATAGCGACGAATCGGCGACTACCTTGTCGCTAAAAGTGGCCGATAAAAGTGGCCGAGAGCTACCATTTTGCATTCGGGACGTCATTAGCGACGGGGATAAAGTTATCGCTAATTGGTGACGGCAGTAGACATTGTTGTCGCTAAATACGATTTAGCGACGCAAAGTTTCCTTTGTCGCGAAATAGCGACGAATCGGCGACTACCTTGTCGCTAAAAGTGGCCGAGAACTACCATTTTGCATTCGGGACGTCATTAGCGACGGGGGATAAAGTTATCGCTAATTGGTGACGGCCGTAGACATTGTTGTCGCTAAATATGCGAGACTGAGTGCATTCTGGATTTTTGCGACGATATTTTTCTTGTAGTCGCTTAAATATTAGCGACGCCAGGTGTAGTTTGTCGCTAAATGGCGACTAATGGTGTGTCTAGTCGCCAAGTTGCTATATCTGAGTTTTGCGACAGATGTTTTAGCGACGACACAGTTTGTCGCCAATTTGCGACGATCATACTCTTGTAGTCGCTAAAATATTAGCGACGCCAGGTTTAGTTCGTCGCTAAATGGCGACTAATGGTATATGTAGTCGCTAAATTGTGATATCTGAGTTTTGCGACAGATGTTTTAGCGACGACATATTTTGTCGCTACTTAGCGACGAATTGCCATATATTTCGTCGCTAATTTAGCGACATGGTTTTTCGCAACGAAATTTGGTTCGTCGCAAAGGTCGTCGCTAAAAATTTATAGCGACGAAAATTTGCGGTAATTCGTCGCTAATTATCGTCGCTAAAATGCAGTTTTTTTGTAGTGTATAATAAAGATCCACATAAAAAAAATCCTATACAATCGACGTAAAATAAGCCAAAATGGCATTTCAAGCTCAAACAGTGGTTAGTGGAACGGTTTTGCATCTCTCTCAACTTCACCTTCTTCGCAGTTCCACGCACAGACACCATCACTGAGCTCTCTTTCTCACGGCACACAAGCTCAGCGAAAAACGTACTTTTATTTCTATCAAACATAAAAACAAAGGCATGTTCTCAAGGTATAACCTTCTCCATAAGTTTTCTTCCTTCTATTTAGACCAGCTTCGGTGCTGATTGATTTTGACGGCATACCTAGAATTTACAGTTTTAGTAGGTAAGCTGTTAAAAGATCAGAATCATCTTTTCTTATATTAGAGACTAGGATCTTAACGTACTGGAGAGACGGTCTCATCTGAAGTTTCCATCGATAGAGACCTACTCACATTGAGGTTCCCAGCATCAGCTGCATCATATCTTCAAATAGGGAGCTTTATGTTGTGATCACCTTTTGAGGTTGCTTAATTGAATTATGATTGAGTTGAGTTCTGCTCTTATTTGTTAGTAATGAAGGGTTACGGGATCTTTTCGCTCTTTTGGCGAGAAAGGATCTCTCAATAGATGGACTTGCTTATCTAATTTTTTAGGTGATATCGAGACTGGATCGACGAAAGCAAAGTTGTACAAAACAAGTGAAAGCTCCCTTACTTTGAGTGCTACAAAGAGGAAGGACCAAGCCACTTGAGACGGTAAGCTTCTCTTAATAGTAAGGGGAGTTACGCAACGGATCAAAGAAGCATGGTCTATTGTTCAGTTTTCTAGAAAGGGAGACTACTAAATTTGATTGGCGTTTGATCTTATCCTTGACGTCATTATAAATTGCTCATGCACTATCTGCTTCCAAAGGTAATTCTCCGGTCACGATATGAATGCAGATTCTCGTTCAAAGTAATTGCGGAGATTAAAGATGAATCCTGATTCACAAGTTTCAAGTGCTTTAGTGCACCTAAGTCAAAGAAAAAAGGCAGCCACATAGCATGCAGCTGAAGGGGAACTATGGCAGCAGAAGCATCTGGGGTATTCTTCAAAGTCCAGGTGAAAAAGGCAGGAAAAATGGAACGGCTTATTTATTTGGTTAGTGATTGTTTGTGCGCTTCCTTTCTTGCCACTGGAAGTAGCAATTCTGATCAGGGTTGTTTGTAATGAGATATCTCGGCTCGTGGGATGGGAAAGTTACGCTGCTTCGTTGTGTAAATAATCAGTTCACAATGCTAATGGAAGTTGCTTTGTTCCTTGGTCCTGCAGGCATCGATTTATGTAGCTTCTAGCCCTTGACCGACCCCGAGTATTGTTCCAATGGCGCTACCATTTGGTAAAGATGATCGGAGTCACCGTCATATGACTTGATAGCACGTTTATTTGAGCAGCAGTTCTTCTCTGGGGACATAAAACGACAGGTACTTCGCCTCTACTTTTGATTAGAACGGTTTGATGACAATTTACGTACTCCTATTTCAAGAAATACCATATGTGCTTAATTAGTTCGGTACCCTGTCTGCAAGGTGGGTTTGCATTATTGAAGGATGCTCTAATGGATGCGCCACCACCAACTCGAGAACTCGATTCTTCTGCTGCTGCTTCTTCTTTTCCCTTTAGAAAGCGCGAGTTCAGTCAGATCAAAGAAATGTCTGACCAGAGGCCAGGGTGACTGGACTGGTGAGACAGACGCTTACGCTGAAATCGACCAATAATACTAAACTAAAAAAGGATCTACCAAATTATTACTGCTTTGGGGGATGCAATGCGGGTGAAGTTGCTGATAAAGCTATCCATGGCTTCTCCATGAGGGAGCAAGTGAACGAAGCCAATAGATTTCTTTTCGATTTTATCACAGTACTTCCAAGAGGCTGAACTTTCTTGATACGGCACCGCACTTCGCATGTAAGAAAACACTACAAAATCAGTAGCTCCTGCTTTAGGAAACAATCGGATACCGATTCATGGATACTCTATACCTACGGAGCAAACGATCATGCCTAGATGAGAAGTTAATATCTCTGCTCGATTCTGGGGAAAATAGATATTCTAAAGGTGAGGGAATGAGAGGAAATCAATAGGGAAGAATACACCGGCACTCCATGCTGACAGAACATCATAGTTCTAATGCGAGTTCTTGATGTATTACTATTCCTCAATGGCATCTAATGAAAAACAGAATGGAAATAGCACAATCCGTATAGTTCCTCTTTCTATCTCTATGGCCAATTCCTTTTGAAAAAAAAAATTCAGTCATCAGCTAAAACTTTGCCAGCCTCAATCAAATGTTGTTGAATTGTCATGTTGTCGAGCCCCTAATATTTGACCACTGATTTAACAAGGTACCACATTCTATGCTGTAGTTTCCCAAGCCCTGCCGCACAGTGCTTTCCGGGTGGTGAACTTGAGGATGTCCAACGGAATATAGGACGTTATGCACCAAATCCATATCACGCCAGCCCATCCCCAGCCGATGCCACAGATTTTGGCAAAGCCCCAATTAGCATACACTGTCAGCAGAGTCGCCACCTGATAAGCACAAAACAAATCAATGAGTCAGTTACTCTTCAATGATAATATATCAGTTATCACCAGTTATTCATTCCTCACCAGCTGTGTAAGCACGAAGGCTGACATAAGCCAGAAACCTGGGCGTTCAAGGCATGACCAGCTGCGAGATGGAACAGCAAACAAGAGTGCCTGGCTCCCAATGCTCACCTGGAGGAAGACAGCTGCTGTAAGCTGGTGGGGATTGTCCCTAATTGACCTAACCCCAAATTTATCCTGCGAAGTCAGGTGACTGAGTTAAAACTGTATTGACATATGCAGTCTAAAAGAAAGCCTCCCTCTGAATATTATTTTTCTGATTAGCTTACCGAGAAGAAATTGGATTTATGTGCAGCCCAGAAGAAAACGGCTGTCGTGGCGGCTAGGTAGGTTCCAAGGACAGTGCCAGTAGCCAAAATCTCCCTGAGCTTCCAGGAGTCAGGTACGGGAGAAGGCTTTGCCCTGTCTCTAGAAATGGCTGTCACAGTAAAATCGCTTAATATGGCAATGATTGACACCATGAAAGGTGAAAAATCATGCTTCCATATAAGGGCAAGCAACAGAAAACCCAGCACGGAGCGGATTATAATTGAGACTGTATAAATGTCGTAGGTGGTCATCCTCTGGAAGATGGCTCTGCTTGTTAAGACAGCACTGACAATCGCACTCAACCCTGGCTTGGTGAGTACTATGTCTGAAGCGCCTCGGGCAGCATCAGTTGCATTGGCTACAGCAATTCCAATGTCTGCCTTCTCTAAAGCCCATGCATCATTCAGGCCATGACCAGTCATCCTGCATATGTGCTTCCTTTTTTTGAGCCTCGTCACGATCTCGTACTTTTGCTCTGTCCATTTGGCACAACCCAGTTAGTATCTTCCAGCCACTTGGATAACAAAGTTACATCAAAGGAAATAAGAACTTGCATATAGAGTCGCTTTCAAGTTGGAGCCTATGGCTATGCTTGCCACATATCATGAAATCATTATATTCTATGTATAAGTCTATTAGGCGAAAGCAAGTGCTGTATGACAAGTTCAAACCAGGCAAGACGCCAGCAAAGCCATCAGCCTTGTCAATTAGCTCATCAATAGGCAGGGCAGCAATTGATTCATCCATGTGCTGGCCTGGGAGTGAGGAGGAGGGGAGCACGTTAGTCCCCATTCCTAGGCGGCGACCTGTCTCCTTGACTACGGCTAACTGGTCTTCAGTAGTCATCTTGACATGGACTCCGAGATGAAGTGCTTGCCTGATGCTCTCTGCACTATCGTGCCTTGGGGGATACAAGAGAGGTAACAGGCCTACAAGTTGCCAGGTAACGATCTGCGGACAAAAAGAATTATTACCATGAAGTCCATGCATTGATAGTTATAGGATTAAAACCTAACTCTTAAACTCGAAGCTCACTCGTTCAGCAACTGCTATGGAGAGAAGACCGCGGTCAGCAAATTCATCAATAACATCCTGGGCTTTCTTCTTTACATCTTCCCCATCCACACAGAGATCAACGATCTGGCAGATATTTGAAAACAAGTTTAAATCATGAATATGCAAACGAAGTCACCGGGAAAGGCTATGTATAGTGGGAAGAGCAGAGGCAATAAAAAGCCTCCGTAGGAATTCGGCTGAGCAAAATGTTTCACCTGCTCTGGTGCACCTTTGCTGACTTGATGCCACTTACCATGGGAGTCCACGTACGTTACAGTTGATCGCTTGCTTACAGGATCAAAAGGTGAGAAATGGACCTCAGTGATATCAGCTCTAGCCTGCGTCAAGCACTAGCATTCAGGACCAACGAGAGCATTTACGACATGTCAAAATCAAAAAAGATGCTGGGAGGCACTTCAGTAATCTGGAACAGCTATAACATGAAGTTAAATACCTTCTTGGGATCAGCTAACATTCCAACAATACATGCATCGATTTCATCCTGATTCTCAACCAGAGAAGCTCTAGCGCCAAGCAACAGTACCCTGTCTTTGTCAACATCCTTTGCAAATACCTGGTTGATTTTCATAACCACTGTCAGCATGTAAAATAACAAGAGTTTGGGAATTCTGGGGTCCAGTACTAACCGCAATCAGGTCCTTGTCCACCGTAAGCTCGTCGAGCGTAAGAGTCCCCGTCTTGTCACAGCAAAGGACATCCATCCCAGCCATCTTTTTGATGGCTGTCGTGTGCTTGGCAATGGCACCTTGTTCACATAGCAGGTGTAATCCATGAGTTATCATCGCTGACAGGCTGTTTGGCATGGCTATAGGAATTCCTCCAAGAAGGAGAACCAACAGATTGTCAATGCCATCCCTGTACTCGCGGTGCTGGACTAGGTACATGAATATTATCTCTACCGTGATTCCCAAAGCAATGCAGCATATGCAAAAGTTCCCGATGCCCTCCAGTACCTGATTTACATTGTCACCATTGATCACACATCAGAAACAGAAAATTTCAAATAAAGAAAGATAATGAGCATAGAGCACATCACTTTCATAAGACAGATCCCTTCACAAAAAGCACTTTCCATCACTCATTTTGGCACGATCATTCCACTTTAATGTTTATCATGTTCACATCGTAGCTGCAGGCTCAGTCAGGATATTGTTAAATCCCATACCTTATCCACTTCCACTCGGTTGTTGCCATTAACTACGCGACCAGCTCTCGCGATCAAGGTATCTGTTCCGGTGCCAAAAACGACCGCCTCCATTTCGCCTCGCATGCATGTCGAGCCGGAGAAAACTTTATCTCCGGGGTTTTTTGTCACGGGCAGATGCATGCCGGTTACAGGAGCTTCATCAATTAAAATAGGGTCACCCTCCAAAAGAAAGGCGTCTGCTGGAATAATATCCCCAGGCTTAATTCTGATCACATCTCCAGGAACCAAAACTGCTGCTTCTCGCTCGCTCCATAACCCATCTCTAATAACCTTGGTTTTGGGTGCAAGGGCTGCAGCACGAGCTGCTTCAGCCTTCATTGTCTTCTTGTTCTCCACAGTGCGCATAACGCAGTGGAAGGCAAGCAAGGCAACTATGCACAAGAAATCTTCCCAGTTCGGTGGCTGACCCTGCATCAAATACGATTCAGTCAGGCATGTGCATATGAGCATTGTTTTGCCAGTAGTCAACTAACCCCTCCATTGGCCAAAACGATGGACATGACGGCAGCCAACTCCATGCCCCAAGAGAGCGGATTCCACAAAAAAGCGACAAACTCCAAGAGGGCATTTCTTTTCTGTTGGAAAACAAAATATCAGTAGTTTCAAATGGAATAGTGTTTTATGAAAAAGGAGAAGGATCATGCCTTGAGCCTAAAGAGGCGGTTTGAGCCGCATGTGATGAGTCGGAGCCGCGCGGCTTCACTCGAGAGACCCCCTCTCGAGTATTGTAGTTGTGCGATGACATGATCAGCTGATCTAGCCGGCTGAGAACACAAACAAACATGTTCACGAAACAGAGAGTAAGCAAACAGAAACGATGGACTGCAAGCCAAAAACACCTCTTTAACGTTATACGAGTGGCGAAGTTATTGCTAAAACAAACAGTTGCTAAAATTAACAGATTCAGATTAAACAAAATTTCCAAACCTTACATGCAGAGAGAAGGAAAATCAACCATCTCTACCTCAGCGCCAAAAAGATCACACTCTCGCCATCTGGGAATCCCCTACTAGGAAGCCACTCAACACAAAAAAAAAAGGGGCAAACAGACTAGAACTACGTTTCTAACACTAAATGAGCGCAGCAAAATGAGGATCAAAAGAGTTACAGAGGTAGTGAGAGCCAAACCTCAGTCGGCACTGTGTTGTTCACGAAACAGAGAGTAAGCAAACGGAAACGATGGACTGGAAGCCAAAAACACCTGTTTAACGTTGTACGAGTGGCGAAGTTGTTGCTAAAACAAACAGTTGCTAAAACTAACAGATTCAGATTAAACAAAATTTTCAAACCTTACATGCAGAAAGAAGGAAAATCAACCATCTCTACCTCAGCGCCAAAAAGATCACACTCTCGCCATACGGGAATCCCCTACTAGGAAGCCACTCAACACAAAAAAAAGGGGGCAAACAGACTAGAACTACGGTTCTAACACTAAATGAGCGCAGCAAAATGAGGATCAAAAGAGTTACAGAGGTAGTGAGAGCCAAACCTCAGTCGGCACTGTGTTGTTCACGAAACAGAGAGTAAGCAAACAGAAACGATGGACTGGAAGCCAAAAACACCTGTTTAACGTTGTACGAGTGGCGAAGTTGTTGCTAAAACAAACAGTTGCTAAAACTAACAGATTCAGATTAAACAAAATTTCCAAACCTTACATGCAGAAAGAAGGAAAATCAACCATCTCTACCTCAGCGCCAAAATGATCACACTCTCGCCATCCGGGAATCCCCTACTAGGAAGCCACTCAACACAAAAAAAAGGGGCAAACAGACTAGAACTACGGTTCTAACACTAAATGAGCGCAGCAAATTGAGGATCAAAAGAGTTACAGAGGTAGTGAGAGCCAAACCTCAGTCGGCACTGTGTTGTTCACGAAACAGAGAGTAAGCAAATAGAAACGATGGACTGGAAGCCAAAAACACCTGTTTAACGTTGTACGAGTGGCGAAGTTGTTGCTAAAACAAACAGTTGCTAAAACTAACAGATTCAGATTAAACAAAATTTCCAAACCTTACATGCAGAAAGAAGGAAAATCAACCATCTCTACCTCAGCGCCAAAAAGATCACACTCTCGCCATCCGGGAATCCCCTACTAGGAAGCCACTCAACACAAAAAAAAGGGGCAAACAGACTAGAACTACGGTTCTAACACTAAATGAGCGCAGCAAAATGAGGATCAAAAGAGTTACAGAGGTAGTGAGAGCCAAACCTCAGTCGGCACTGTGTTGTTCACGAAACAGAGAGTAAGCAAACAGAAACGATGGACTGGAAGCCAAAAACACCTGTTTAACGTTGTACGAGTGGCGAAGTTGTTGCTAAAACAAACAGTTGCTAAAACTAACAGATTCAGATTAAACAAAATTTCCAAACCTTACATGCAGAAAGAAGGAAAATCAACCATCTCTACCTCAGCGCCAAAAAGATCACACTCTCGCCATCCGGGAATCCCCTACTAGGAAGCCGCTCAACACAAAAAAAAAGGGGGCAAACAGACTAGAACTACGGTTCTAACACTAAATGAGCGCATCAAAATGAGGATCAAAAGAGTTACAGAGGTAGTGAGAGCCAAACCTCAGTCGGCACTGTGTTGTTCACGAAACAGAGAGTAAGCAAACAGAAACGATGGACTGGAAGCCAAAAACACCTGTTTAACGTTGTACGAGTGGCGAAGTTGTTGCTAAAACAAACAGTTGCTAAAACTAACAGATTCAGATTAAACAAAATTTCCAAACCTTACATGCAGAAAGAAGGAAAATCAACCATCTCTACCTCAGCGCCAAAATGATCACACTCTCGCCATCCGGGAATCCCCTACTAGGAAGCCACTCAACACAAAAAAAAGGGGCAAACAGACTAGAACTACGGTTCTAACACTAAATAAGCGCAGCAAAATGAGGATCAAAAGAGTTACAGAGGTAGTGAGAGCCAAACCTCAGTCGGCACTGTGTTGTTCACGAAACAGAGAGTAAGCAAACAGAAACGATGGACTGGAAGCCAAAAACACCTGTTTAACGTTGTACGAGTGGCGAAGTTGTTGCTAAAACAAACAGTTGCTAAAACTAACAGATTCAGATTAAACAAAATTTTCAAACCTTACATGCAGAAAGAAGGAAAATCAACCATCTCTACCTCAGCGCCAAAAAGATCACACTCTCGCCATCCGGGAATCCCCTACTAGGAAGCCACTCAACACAAAAAAAAGGGGCAAACAGACTAGAACTACGGTTCTAACACTAAATGAGCGCAGCAAAATGAGGATCAAAAGAGTTACAGAGGTAGTGAGAGCCAAACCTCAGTCGGCACTGTGTTGTTCACGAAACAGAGAGTAAGCAAACAGAAACGATGGACTGGAAGCCAAAAACACCTGTTTAACGTTGTACGAGTGGCGAAGTTGTTGCTAAAACAAACAGTTGCTAAAACTAACAGATTCAGATTAAACAAAATTTCCAAACCTTACATGCAGAAAGAAGGAAAATCAACCATCTCTACCTCAGCGCCAAAATGATCACACTCTCGCCATCCGGGAATCCCCTACTAGGAAGCCACTCAACACAAAAAAAAGGGGCAAACAGACTAGAACTACGGTTCTAACACTAAATGAGCGCAGCAAAATGAGGATCAAAAGAGTTACAGAGGTAGTGAGAGCCAAACCTCAGTCGGCACTGTGTTGTTCACGAAACAGAGAGTAAGCAAACAGAAACGATGGACTGGAAGCCAAAAACACCTGTTTAACGTTGTACGAGTGGCGAAGTTGTTGCTAAAACAAACAGTTGCTAAAACTAACAGATTCAGATTAAACAAAATTTCCAAACCTTACATGCAGAAAGAAGGAAAATCAACCATCTCTACCTCAGCGCCAAAAAGATCACACTCTCGCCATCCGGGAATCCCCTACTAGGAAGCCGCTCAACACAAAAAAAAAGGGGCAAACAGACTAGAACTACGGTTCTAACACTAAATGAGCGCATCAAAATGAGGATCAAAAGAGTTACAGAGGTAGTGAGAGCCAAACCTCAGTCGGCACTGTGTTGTTCACGAAACAGAGAGTAAGCAAACAGAAACGATGGACTGGAAGCCAAAAACACCTGTTTAACGTTGTACGAGTGGCGAAGTTGTTGCTAAAACAAACAGTTGCTAAAACTAACAGATTCAGATTAAACAAAATTTCCAAACCTTACATGCAGAAAGAAGGAAAATCAACCATCTCTACCTCAGCGCCAAAAAGATCACACTCTCGCCATCCGGGAATCCCCTACTAGGAAGCCGCTCAACACAAAAAAAGGGGGCAAACAGACTAGAACTACGGTTCTAACACTAAATGAGCGCATCAAAATGAGGATCAAAAGAGTTACAGAGGTAGTGAGAGCCAAACCTCAGTCGGCACTGTGTTGTTCACGAAACAGAGAGTAAGCAAACAGAAACGATGGACTGGAAGCCAAAAACACCTGTTTAACGTTGTACGAGTGGCGAAGTTGTTGCTAAAACAAACAGTTGCTAAAACTAACAGATTCAGATTAAACAAAATTTCCAAACCTTACATGCAGAAAGAAGGAAAATCAACCATCTCTACCTCAGCGCCAAAATGATCACACTCTCGCCATCCGGGAATCCCCTACTAGGAAGCCACTCAACACAAAAAAAAGGGGCAAACAGACTAGAACTACGGTTCTAACACTAAATGAGCGCAGCAAAATGAGGATCAAAAGAGTTACAGAGGTAGTGAGAGCCAAACCTCAGTCGGCACTGTGTTGTTCACGAAACAGAGAGTAAGCAAACAGAAACGATGGACTGGAAGCCAAAAACACCTGTTTAACGTTGTACGAGTGGCGAAGTTGTTGCTAAAACAAACAGTTGCTAAAACTAACAGATTCAGATTAAACAAAATTTCCAAACCTTACATGCAGAAAGAAGGAAAATCAACCATCTCTACCTCAGCGCCAAAAAGATCACACTCTCGCCATCCGGGAATCCCCTACTAGGAAGCCACTCAACACAAAAAAAAGGGGCAAACAGACTAGAACTACGGTTCTAACACTAAATGAGCGCAGCAAAATGAGGATCAAAAGAGTTACAGAGGTAGTGAGAGCCAAACCTCAGTCGGCACTGTGTTGTTCACGAAACAGAGAGTAAGCAAACAGAAACGATGGACTGGAAGCCAAAAACACCTGTTTAACGTTGTACGAGTGGCGAAGTTGTTGCTAAAACAAACAGTTGCTAAAACTAACAGATTCAGATTAAACAAAATTTCCAAACCTTACATGCAGAAAGAAGGAAAATCAACCATCTCTACCTCAGCGCCAAAATGATCACACTCTCGCCATCCGGGAATCCCCTACTAGGAAGCCACTCAACACAAAAAAAAAGGGGCAAACAGACTAGAACTACGGTTCTAACACTAAATGAGCGCAGCAAAATGAGGATCAAAAGAGTTACAGAGGTAGTGAGAGCCAAACCTCAGTCGGCACTGTGTTGTTCACGAAACAGAGAGTAAGCAAACAGAAACGATGGACTGGAAGCCAAAAACACCTGTTTAACGTTGTACGAGTGGCGAAGTTGTTGCTAAAACAAACAGTTGCTAAAACTAACAGATTCAGATTAAACAAAATTTCCAAACCTTACATGCAGAAAGAAGGAAAATCAACCATCTCTACCTCAGCGCCAAAATGATCACACTCTCGCCATCCGGGAATCCCCTACTAGGAAGCCACTCAACACAAAAAAAAGGGGCAAACAGACTAGAACTACGGTTCTAACACTAAATGAGCGCAGCAAAATGAGGATCAAAAGAGTTACAGAGGTAGTGAGAGCCAAACCTCAGTCGGCACTGTGTTGTTCACGAAACAGAGAGTAAGCAAACAGAAACGATGGACTGGAAGCCAAAAACACCTGTTTAACGTTGTACGAGTGGCGAAGTTGTTGCTAAAACAAACAGTTGCTAAAACTAACAGATTCAGATTAAACAAAATTTCCAAACCTTACATGCAGAAAGAAGGAAAATCAACCATCTCTACCTCAGCGCCAAAAAGATCACACTCTCGCCATCCGGGAATCCCCTACTAGGAAGCCACTCAACACAAAAAAAAAGGGGCAAACAGACTAGAACTACGGTTCTAACACTAAATGAGCGCAGCAAAATGAGGATCAAAAGAGTTACAGAGGTAGTGAGAGCCAAACCTCAGTCGGCACTGTGTTGTTCACGAAACAGAGAGTAAGCAAATAGAAACGATGGACTGGAAGCCAAAAACACCTGTTTAACGTTGTACGAGTGGCGAAGTTGTTGCTAAAACAAACAGTTGCTAAAACTAACAGATTCAGATTAAACAAAATTTCCAAACCTTACATGCAGAAAGAAGGAAAATCAACCATCTCTACCTCAGCGCCAAAAAGATCACACTCTCGCCATCCGGGAATCCCCTACTAGGAAGCCGCTCAACACAAAAAAAAAGGGGCAAACAGACTAGAACTACGGTTCTAACACTAAATGAGCGCAGCAAAATGAGGATCAAAAGAGTTACAGAGGTAGTGAGAGCCAAACCTCAGTCGGCACTGTGTTGTTCACGAAACAGAGAGTAAGCAAACGGAAACGATGGACTGGAAGTCAAAAACACCTGTTTAACGTTGTACGAGTGGCGAAGTTGTTGCTAAAACAAACAGTTGCTAAAACTAACAGATTCAGATTAAACAAAATTTCCAAACCTTACATGCAGAAAGAAGGAAAATCAACCATCTCTACCTCAGCGCCAAAAAGATCACACTCTCGCCATCCGGGAATCCCCTACTAGGAAGCCACTCAACACAAAAAAAAAGGGGCAAACAGACTAGAACTACGGTTCTAACACTAAATGAGCGCAGCAAAATGAGGATCAAAAGAGTTACAGAGGTAGTGAGAGCCAAACCTCAGTCGGCACTGTGTTGTTCACGAAACAGAGAGTAAGCAAACAGAAACGATGGACTGGAAGCCAAAAACACCTGTTTAACGTTGTACGAGTGGCGAAGTTGTTGCTAAAACAAACAGTTGCTAAAACTAACAGATTCAGATTAAACAAAATTTCCAAACCTTACATGCAGAAAGAAGGAAAATCAACCATCTCTACCTCAGCGCCAAAAAGATCACACTCTCGCCATCCGGGAATCCCCTACTAGGAAGCCACTCAACACAAAAAAAAAGGGGCAAACAGACTAGAACTACGGTTCTAACACTAAATGAGCGCAGCAAAATGAGGATCAAAAGAGTTACAGAGGTAGTGAGAGCCAAACCTCAGTCGGCACTGTGTTGTTCACGAAACAGAGAGTAAGCAAATAGAAACGATGGACTGGAAGCCAAAAACACCTGTTTAACGTTGTACGAGTGGCGAAGTTGTTGCTAAAACAAACAGTTGCTAAAACTAACAGATTCAGATTAAACAAAATTTCCAAACCTTACATGCAGAAAGAAGGAAAATCAACCATCTCTACCTCAGCGCCAAAAAGATCACACTCTCGCCATCCGGGAATCCCCTACTAGGAAGCCGCTCAACACAAAAAAAAAGGGGCAAACAGACTAGAACTACGGTTCTAACACTAAATGAGCGCAGCAAAATGAGGATCAAAAGAGTTACAGAGGTAGTGAGAGCCAAACCTCAGTCGGCACTGTGTTGTTCACGAAACAGAGAGTAAGCAAACGGAAACGATGGACTGGAAGTCAAAAACACCTGTTTAACGTTGTACGAGTGGCGAAGTTGTTGCTAAAACAAACAGTTGCTAAAACTAACAGATTCAGATTAAACAAAATTTCCAAACCTTACATGCAGAAAGAAGGAAAATCAACCATCTCTACCTCAGCGCCAAAAAGATCACACTCTCGCCATCCGGGAATCCCCTACTAGGAAGCCACTCAACACAAAAAAAAAGGGGCAAACAGACTAGAACTACGGTTCTAACACTAAATGAGCGCAGCAAAATGAGGATCAAAAGAGTTACAGAGGTAGTGAGAGCCAAACCTCAGTCGGCACTGTGTTGTTCACGAAACAGAGAGTAAGCAAACGGAAACGATGGACTGGAAGCCAAAAACACCTGTTTAACGTTGTACGAGTGGCGAAGTTGTTGCTAAAACAAACAGTTGCTAAAACTAACAGATTCAGATTAAACAAAATTTCCAAACCTTACATGCAGAAAGAAGGAAAATCAACCATCTCTACCTCAGCGCCAAAAAGATCACACTCTCGCCATCCGGGAATCCCCTACTAGGAAGCCACTCAACACAAAAAAAAAGGGGCAAACAGACTAGAACTACGGTTCTAACACTAAATGAGCGCAGCAAAATGAGGATCAAAAGAGTTACAGAGGTAGTGAGAGCCAAACCTCAGTCGGCACTGTGTTGTTCACGAAACAGAGAGTAAGCAAACAGAAACGATGGACTGGAAGCCAAAAACACCTGTTTAACGTTGTACGAGTGGCGAAGTTGTTGCTAAAACAAACAGTTGCTAAAACTAACAGATTCAGATTAAACAAAATTTCCAAACCTTACATGCAGAAAGAAGGAAAATCAACCATCTCTACCTCAGCGCCAAAAAGATCACACTCTCGCCATCCGGGAATCCCCTACTAGGAAGCCGCTCAACACAAAAAAAAAGGGGCAAACAGACTAGAACTACGGTTCTAACACTAAATGAGCGCAGCAAAATGAGGATCAAAAGAGTTACAGAGGTAGTGAGAGCCAAACCTCAGTCGGCACTGTGTTGTTCACGAAACAGAGAGTAAGCAAATAGAAACGATGGACTGGAAGCCAAAAACACCTGTTTAACGTTGTACGAGTGGCGAAGTTGTTGCTAAAACAAACAGTTGCTAAAACTAACAGATTCAGATTAAACAAAATTTCCAAACCTTACATGCAGAAAGAAGGAAAATCAACCATCTCTACCTCAGCGCCAAAAAGATCACACTCTCGCCATCCGGGAATCCCCTACTAGGAAGCCACTCAACACAAAAAAAAAGGGGCAAACAGACTAGAACTACGGTTCTAACACTAAATGAGCGCAGCAAAATGAGGATCAAAAGAGTTACAGAGGTAGTGAGAGCCAAACCTCAGTCGGCACTGTGTTGTTCACGAAACAGAGAGTAAGCAAACAGAAACGATGGACTGGAAGCCAAAAACACCTGTTTAACGTTGTACGAGTGGCGAAGTTGTTGCTAAAACAAACAGTTGCTAAAACTAACAGATTCAGATTAAACAAAATTTCCAAACCTTACATGCAGAAAGAAGGAAAATCAACCATCTCTACCTCAGCGCCAAAAAGATCACACTCTCGCCATCCGGGAATCCCCTACTAGGAAGCCGCTCAACACAAAAAAAAAGGGGCAAACAGACTAGAACTACGGTTCTAACACTAAATGAGCGCAGCAAAATGAGGATCAAAAGAGTTACAGAGGTAGTGAGAGCCAAACCTCAGTCGGCACTGTGTTGTTCACGAAACAGAGAGTAAGCAAACAGAAACGATGGACTGGAAGCCAAAAACACCTGTTTAACGTTGTACGAGTGGCGAAGTTGTTGCTAAAACAAACAGTTGCTAAAACTAACAGATTCAGATTAAACAAAATTTCCAAACCTTACATGCAGAAAGAAGGAAAATCAACCATCTCTACCTCAGCGCCAAAAAGATCACACTCTCGCCATCCGGGAATCCCCTACTAGGAAGCCGCTCAACACAAAAAAAAGGGGGCAAACAGACTAGAACTACGGTTCTAACACTAAATGAGCGCAGCAAAATGAGGATCAAAAGAGTTACAGAGGTAGTGAGAGCCAAACCTCAGTCGGCACTGTGTTGTTCACGAAACAGAGAGTAAGCAAACAGAAACGATGGACTGGAAGCCAAAAACACCTGTTTAACGTTGTACGAGTGGCGAAGTTGTTGCTAAAACAAACAGTTGCTAAAACTAACAGATTCAGATTAAACAAAATTTCCAAACCTTACATGCAGAAAGAAGGAAAATCAACCATCTCTACCTCAGCGCCAAAATGATCACACTCTCGCCATCCGGGAATCCCCTACTAGGAAGCCACTCAACACAAAAAAAAGGGGCAAACAGACTAGAACTACGGTTCTAACACTAAATGAGCGCAGCAAAATGAGGATCAAAAGAGTTACAGAGGTAGTGAGAGCCAAACCTCAGTCGGCACTGTGTTGTTCACGAAACAGAGAGTAAGCAAACAGAAACGATGGACTGGAAGCCAAAAACACCTGTTTAACGTTGTACGAGTGGCGAAGTTGTTGCTAAAACAAACAGTTGCTAAAACTAACAGATTCAGATTAAACAAAATTTCCAAACCTTACATGCAGAAAGAAGGAAAATCAACCATCTCTACCTCAGCGCCAAAAAGATCACACTCTCGCCATCCGGGAATCCCCTACTAGGAAGCCACTCAACACAAAAAAAAGGGGGCAAACAGACTAGAACTACGGTTCTAACACTAAATGAGCGCAGCAAAATGAGGATCAAAAGAGTTACAGAGGTAGTGAGAGCCAAACCTCAGTCGGCACTGTGTTGTTCACGAAACAGAGAGTAAGCAAACAGAAACGATGGACTGGAAGCCAAAAACACCTGTTTAACGTTGTACGAGTGGCGAAGTTGTTGCTAAAACAAACAGTTGCTAAAACTAACAGATTCAGATTAAACAAAATTTCCAAACCTTACATGCAGAAAGAAGGAAAATCAACCATCTCTACCTCAGCGCCAAAATGATCACACTCTCGCCATCCGGGAATCCCCTACTAGGAAGCCACTCAACACAAAAAAAAGGGGCAAACAGACTAGAACTACGGTTCTAACACTAAATGAGCGCAGCAAAATGAGGATCAAAAGAGTTACAGAGGTAGTGAGAGCCAAACCTCAGTCGGCACTGTGTTGTTCACGAAACAGAGAGTAAGCAAACAGAAACGATGGACTGGAAGCCAAAAACACCTGTTTAACGTTGTACGAGTGGCGAAGTTGTTGCTAAAACAAACAGTTGCTAAAACTAACAGATTCAGATTAAACAAAATTTCCAAACCTTACATGCAGAAAGAAGGAAAATCAACCATCTCTACCTCAGCGCCAAAATGATCACACTCTCGCCATCCGGGAATCCCCTACTAGGAAGCCACTCAACACAAAAAAAAGGGGCAAACAGACTAGAACTACGGTTCTAACACTAAATGAGCGCAGCAAAATGAGGATCAAAAGAGTTACAGAGGTAGTGAGAGCCAAACCTCAGTCGGCACTGTGTTGTTCACGAAACAGAGAGTAAGCAAACAGAAACGATGGACTGGAAGCCAAAAACACCTGTTTAACGTTGTACGAGTGGCGAAGTTGTTGCTAAAACAAACAGTTGCTAAAACTAACAGATTCAGATTAAACAAAATTTCCAAACCTTACATGCAGAAAGAAGGAAAATCAACCATCTCTACCTCAGCGCCAAAAAGATCACACTCTCGCCATCCGGGAATCCCCTACTAGGAAGCCACTCAACACAAAAAAAAAGGGGCAAACAGACTAGAACTACGGTTCTAACACTAAATGAGCGCAGCAAAATGAGGATCAAAAGAGTTACAGAGGTAGTGAGAGCCAAACCTCAGTCGGCACTGTGTTGTTCACGAAACAGAGAGTAAGCAAATAGAAACGATGGACTGGAAGCCAAAAACACCTGTTTAACGTTGTACGAGTGGCGAAGTTGTTGCTAAAACAAACAGTTGCTAAAACTAACAGATTCAGATTAAACAAAATTTCCAAACCTTACATGCAGAAAGAAGGAAAATCAACCATCTCTACCTCAGCGCCAAAAAGATCACACTCTCGCCATCCGGGAATCCCCTACTAGGAAGCCGCTCAACACAAAAAAAAAGGGGCAAACAGACTAGAACTACGGTTCTAACACTAAATGAGCGCAGCAAAATGAGGATCAAAAGAGTTACAGAGGTAGTGAGAGCCAAACCTCAGTCGGCACTGTGTTGTTCACGAAACAGAGAGTAAGCAAACGGAAACGATGGACTGGAAGTCAAAAACACCTGTTTAACGTTGTACGAGTGGCGAAGTTGTTGCTAAAACAAACAGTTGCTAAAACTAACAGATTCAGATTAAACAAAATTTCCAAACCTTACATGCAGAAAGAAGGAAAATCAACCATCTCTACCTCAGCGCCAAAAAGATCACACTCTCGCCATCCGGGAATCCCCTACTAGGAAGCCACTCAACACAAAAAAAAAGGGGCAAACAGACTAGAACTACGGTTCTAACACTAAATGAGCGCAGCAAAATGAGGATCAAAAGAGTTACAGAGGTAGTGAGAGCCAAACCTCAGTCGGCACTGTGTTGTTCACGAAACAGAGAGTAAGCAAACAGAAACGATGGACTGGAAGCCAAAAACACCTGTTTAACGTTGTACGAGTGGCGAAGTTGTTGCTAAAACAAACAGTTGCTAAAACTAACAGATTCAGATTAAACAAAATTTCCAAACCTTACATGCAGAAAGAAGGAAAATCAACCATCTCTACCTCAGCGCCAAAAAGATCACACTCTCGCCATCCGGGAATCCCCTACTAGGAAGCCACTCAACACAAAAAAAAAGGGGCAAACAGACTAGAACTACGGTTCTAACACTAAATGAGCGCAGCAAAATGCGGATCAAAAGAGTTACAGAGGTAGTGAGAGCCAAACCTCAGTCGGCACTGTGTTGTTCACGAAACAGAGAGTAAGCAAATAGAAACGATGGACTGGAAGCCAAAAACACCTGTTTAACGTTGTACGAGTGGCGAAGTTGTTGCTAAAACAAACAGTTGCTAAAACTAACAGATTCAGATTAAACAAAATTTCCAAACCTTACATGCAGAAAGAAGGAAAATCAACCATCTCTACCTCAGCGCCAAAAAGATCACACTCTCGCCATCCGGGAATCCCCTACTAGGAAGCCGCTCAACACAAAAAAAAAGGGGCAAACAGACTAGAACTACGGTTCTAACACTAAATGAGCGCAGCAAAATGAGGATCAAAAGAGTTACAGAGGTAGTGAGAGCCAAACCTCAGTCGGCACTGTGTTGTTCACGAAACAGAGAGTAAGCAAACGGAAACGATGGACTGGAAGTCAAAAACACCTGTTTAACGTTGTACGAGTGGCGAAGTTGTTGCTAAAACAAACAGTTGCTAAAACTAACAGATTCAGATTAAACAAAATTTCCAAACCTTACATGCAGAAAGAAGGAAAATCAACCATCTCTACCTCAGCGCCAAAAAGATCACACTCTCGCCATCCGGGAATCCCCTACTAGGAAGCCACTCAACACAAAAAAAAAGGGGCAAACAGACTAGAACTACGGTTCTAACACTAAATGAGCGCAGCAAAATGAGGATCAAAAGAGTTACAGAGGTAGTGAGAGCCAAACCTCAGTCGGCACTGTGTTGTTCACGAAACAGAGAGTAAGCAAACGGAAACGATGGACTGGAAGCCAAAAACACCTGTTTAACGTTGTACGAGTGGCGAAGTTGTTGCTAAAACAAACAGTTGCTAAAACTAACAGATTCAGATTAAACAAAATTTCCAAACCTTACATGCAGAAAGAAGGAAAATCAACCATCTCTACCTCAGCGCCAAAAAGATCACACTCTCGCCATCCGGGAATCCCCTACTAGGAAGCCACTCAACACAAAAAAAAGGGGGCAAACAGACTAGAACTACGGTTCTAACACTAAATGAGCGCAGCAAAATGAGGATCAAAAGAGTTACAGAGGTAGTGAGAGCCAAACCTCAGTCGGCACTGTGTTGTTCACGAAACAGAGAGTAAGCAAACAGAAACGATGGACTGGAAGCCAAAAACACCTGTTTAACGTTGTACGAGTGGCGAAGTTGTTGCTAAAACAAACAGTTGCTAAAACTAACAGATTCAGATTAAACAAAATTTCCAAACCTTACATGCAGAAAGAAGGAAAATCAACCATCTCTACCTCAGCGCCAAAAAGATCACACTCTCGCCATCCGGGAATCCCCTACTAGGAAGCCGCTCAACACAAAAAAAAGGGGGCAAACAGACTAGAACTACGGTTCTAACACTAAATGAGCGCAGCAAAATGAGGATCAAAAGAGTTACAGAGGTAGTGAGAGCCAAACCTCAGTCGGCACTGTGTTGTTCACGAAACAGAGAGTAAGCAAATAGAAACGATGGACTGGAAGCCAAAAACACCTGTTTAACGTTGTACGAGTGGCGAAGTTGTTGCTAAAACAAACAGTTGCTAAAACTAACAGATTCAGATTAAACAAAATTTCCAAACCTTACATGCAGAAAGAAGGAAAATCAACCATCTCTACCTCAGCGCCAAAAAGATCACACTCTCGCCATCCGGGAATCCGCTACTAGGAAGCCACTCAACACAAAAAAAAAGGGGCAAACAGACTAGAACTACGGTTCTAACACTAAATGAGCGCAGCAAAATGAGGATCAAAAGAGTTACAGAGGTAGTGAGAGCCAAACCTCAGTCGGCACTGTGTTGTTCACGAAACAGAGAGTAAGCAAATAGAAACGATGGACTGGAAGCCAAAAACACCTGTTTAACGTTGTACGAGTGGCGAAGTTGTTGCTAAAACAAACAGTTGCTAAAACTAACAGATTCAGATTAAACAAAATTTCCAAACCTTACATGCAGAAAGAAGGAAAATCAACCATCTCTACCTCAGCGCCAAAAAGATCACACTCTCGCCATCCGGGAATCCCCTACTAGGAAGCCGCTCAACACAAAAAAAAAGGGGCAAACAGACTAGAACTACGGTTCTAACACTAAATGAGCGCAGCAAAATGAGGATCAAAAGAGTTACAGAGGTAGTGAGAGCCAAACCTCAGTCGGCACTGTGTTGTTCACGAAACAGAGAGTAAGCAAACAGAAACGATGGACTGGAAGCCAAAAACACCTGTTTAACGTTGTACGAGTGGCGAAGTTGTTGCTAAAACAAACAGTTGCTAAAACTAACAGATTCAGATTAAACAAAATTTCCAAACCTTACATGCAGAAAGAAGGAAAATCAACCATCTCTACCTCAGCGCCAAAAAGATCACACTCTCGCCATCCGGGAATCCCCTACTAGGAAGCCGCTCAACACAAAAAAAAGGGGCAAACAGACTAGAACTACGGTTCTAACACTAAATGAGCGCATCAAAATGAGGATCAAAAGAGTTACAGAGGTAGTGAGAGCCAAACCTCAGTCGGCACTGTGTTGTTCACGAAACAGAGAGTAAGCAAACAGAAACGATGGACTGGAAGCCAAAAACACCTGTTTAACGTTGTACGAGTGGCGAAGTTGTTGCTAAAACAAACAGTTGCTAAAACTAACAGATTCAGATTAAACAAAATTTCCAAACCTTACATGCAGAAAGAAGGAAAATCAACCATCTCTACCTCAGCGCCAAAATGATCACACTCTCGCCATCCGGGAATCCCCTACTAGGAAGCCACTCAACACAAAAAAAAGGGGCAAACAGACTAGAACTACGGTTCTAACACTAAATGAGCGCAGCAAAATGAGGATCAAAAGAGTTACAGAGGTAGTGAGAGCCAAACCTCAGTCGGCACTGTGTTGTTCACGAAACAGAGAGTAAGCAAACAGAAACGATGGACTGGAAGCCAAAAACACCTGTTTAACGTTGTACGAGTGGCGAAGTTGTTGCTAAAACAAACAGTTGCTAAAACTAACAGATTCAGATTAAACAAAATTTTCAAACCTTACATGCAGAAAGAAGGAAAATCAACCATCTCTACCTCAGCGCCAAAAAGATCACACTCTCGCCATCCGGGAATCCCCTACTAGGAAGCCACTCAACACAAAAAAAAGGGGGCAAACAGACTAGAACTACGGTTCTAACACTAAATGAGCGCAGCAAAATGAGGATCAAAAGAGTTACAGAGGTAGTGAGAGCCAAACCTCAGTCGGCACTGTGTTGTTCACGAAACAGAGAGTAAGCAAACAGAAACGATGGACTGGAAGCCAAAAACACCTGTTTAACGTTGTATGAGTGGCGAAGTTGTTGCTAAAACAAACAGTTGCTAAAACTAACAGATTCAGATTAAACAAAATTTCCAAACCTTACATGCAGAAAGAAGGAAAATCAACCATCTCTACCTCAGCGCCAAAATGATCACACTCTCGCCATCCGGGAATCCCCTACTAGGAAGCCACTCAACACAAAAAAAAGGGGCAAACAGACTAGAACTACGGTTCTAACACTAAATGAGCGCAGCAAAATGAGGATCAAAAGAGTTACAGAGGTAGTGAGAGCCAAACCTCAGTCGGCACTGTGTTGTTCACGAAACAGAGAGTAAGCAAACAGAAACGATGGACTGGAAGCCAAAAACACCTGTTTAACGTTGTACGAGTGGCGAAGTTGTTGCTAAAACAAACAGTTGCTAAAACTAACAGATTCAGATTAAACAAAATTTCCAAACCTTACATGCAGAAAGAAGGAAAATCAACCATCTCTACCTCAGCGCCAAAATGATCACACTCTCGCCATCCGGGAATCCCCTACTAGGAAGCCACTCAACACAAAAAAAAGGGGCAAACAGACTAGAACTACGGTTCTAACACTAAATGAGCGCAGCAAAATGAGGATCAAAAGAGTTACAGAGGTAGTGAGAGCCAAACCTCAGTCGGCACTGTGTTGTTCACGAAACAGAGAGTAAGCAAACAGAAACGATGGACTGGAAGCCAAAAACACCTGTTTAACGTTGTACGAGTGGCGAAGTTGTTGCTAAAACAAACAGTTGCTAAAACTAACAGATTCAGATTAAACAAAATTTCCAAACCTTACATGCAGAAAGAAGGAAAATCAACCATCTCTACCTCAGCGCCAAAAAGATCACACTCTCGCCATCCGGGAATCCCCTACTAGGAAGCCACTCAACACAAAAAAAAAGGGGCAAACAGACTAGAACTACGGTTCTAACACTAAATGAGCGCAGCAAAATGAGGATCAAAAGAGTTACAGAGGTAGTGAGAGCCAAACCTCAGTCGGCACTGTGTTGTTCACGAAACAGAGAGTAAGCAAATAGAAACGATGGACTGGAAGCCAAAAACACCTGTTTAACGTTGTACGAGTGGCGAAGTTGTTGCTAAAACAAACAGTTGCTAAAACTAACAGATTCAGATTAAACAAAATTTCCAAACCTTACATGCAGAAAGAAGGAAAATCAACCATCTCTACCTCAGCGCCAAAAAGATCACACTCTCGCCATCCGGGAATCCCCTACTAGGAAGCCGCTCAACACAAAAAAAAAGGGGCAAACAGACTAGAACTACGGTTCTAACACTAAATGAGCGCAGCAAAATGAGGATCAAAAGAGTTACAGAGGTAGTGAGAGCCAAACCTCAGTCGGCACTGTGTTGTTCACGAAACAGAGAGTAAGCAAACGGAAACGATGGACTGGAAGTCAAAAACACCTGTTTAACGTTGTACGAGTGGCGAAGTTGTTGCTAAAACAAACAGTTGCTAAAACTAACAGATTCAGATTAAACAAAATTTCCAAACCTTACATGCAGAAAGAAGGAAAATCAACCATCTCTACCTCAGCGCCAAAAAGATCACACTCTCGCCATCCGGGAATCCCCTACTAGGAAGCCACTCAACACAAAAAAAAAAGGGGCAAACAGACTAGAACTACGGTTCTAACACTAAATGAGCGCAGCAAAATGAGGATCAAAAGAGTTACAGAGGTAGTGAGAGCCAAACCTCAGTCGGCACTGTGTTGTTCACGAAACAGAGAGTAAGCAAACAGAAACGATGGACTGGAAGCCAAAAACACCTGTTTAACGTTGTACGAGTGGCGAAGTTGTTGCTAAAACAAACCGTTGCTAAAACTAACAGATTCAGATTAAACAAAATTTCCAAACCTTACATGCAGAAAGAAGGAAAATCAACCATCTCTACCTCAGCGCCAAAAAGATCACACTCTCGCCATCCGGGAATCCCCTACTAGGAAGCCACTCAACACAAAAAAAAGGGGCAAACAGACTAGAACTACGGTTCTAACACTAAATGAGCGCAGCAAAATGCGGATCAAAAGAGTTACAGAGGTAGTGAGAGCCAAACCTCAGTCGGCACTGTGTTGTTCACGAAACAGAGAGTAAGCAAATAGAAACGATGGACTGGAAGCCAAAAACACCTGTTTAACGTTGTACGAGTGGCGAAGTTGTTGCTAAAACAAACAGTTGCTAAAACTAACAGATTCAGATTAAACAAAATTTCCAAACCTTACATGCAGAAAGAAGGAAAATCAACCATATCTACCTCAGCGCCAAAAAGATCACACTCTCGCCATCCGGGAATCCCCTACTAGGAAGCCGCTCAACACAAAAAAAAAGGGGCAAACAGACTAGAACTACGGTTCTAACACTAAATGAGCGCAGCAAAATGAGGATCAAAAGAGTTACAGAGGTAGTGAGAGCCAAACCTCAGTCGGCACTGTGTTGTTCACGAAACAGAGAGTAAGCAAACGGAAACGATGGACTGGAAGTCAAAAACACCTGTTTAACGTTGTACGAGTGGCGAAGTTGTTGCTAAAACAAACAGTTGCTAAAACTAACAGATTCAGATTAAACAAAATTTCCAAACCTTACATGCAGAAAGAAGGAAAATCAACCATCTCTACCTCAGCGCCAAAAAGATCACACTCTCGCCATCCGGGAATCCCCTACTAGGAAGCCACTCAACACAAAAAAAAAGGGGCAAACAGACTAGAACTACGGTTCTAACACTAAATGAGCGCAGCAAAATGAGGATCAAAAGAGTTACAGAGGTAGTGAGAGCCAAACCTCAGTCGGCACTGTGTTGTTCACGAAACAGAGAGTAAGCAAACGGAAACGATGGACTGGAAGCCAAAAACACCTGTTTAACGTCGTACGAGTGGCGAAGTTGTTGCTAAAACAAACAGTTGCTAAAACTAACAGATTCAGATTAAACAAAATTTCCAAACCTTACATGCAGAAAGAAGGAAAATCAACCATCTCTACCTCAGCGCCAAAAAGATCACACTCTCGCCATCCGGGAATCCCCTACTAGGAAGCCACTCAACACAAAAAAAAGGGGGCAAACAGACTAGAACTACGGTTCTAACACTAAATGAGCGCAGCAAAATGAGGATCAAAAGAGTTACAGAGGTAGTGAGAGCCAAACCTCAGTCGGCACTGTGTTGTTCACGAAACAGAGAGTAAGCAAACAGAAACGATGGACTGGAAGCCAAAAACACCTGTTTAACGTTGTACGAGTGGCGAAGTTGTTGCTAAAACAAACAGTTGCTAAAACTAACAGATTCAGATTAAACAAAATTTCCAAACCTTACATGCAGAAAGAAGGAAAATCAACCATCTCTACCTCAGCGCCAAAAAGATCACACTCTCGCCATCCGGGAATCCCCTACTAGGAAGCCGCTCAACACAAAAAAAAAGGGGCAAACAGACTAGAACTACGGTTCTAACACTAAATGAGCGCAGCAAATTGAGGATCAAAAGAGTTACAGAGGTAGTGAGAGCCAAACCTCAGTCGGCACTGTGTTGTTCACGAAACAGAGAGTAAGCAAATAGAAACGATGGACTGGAAGCCAAAAACACCTGTTTAACGTTGTACGAGTGGCGAAGTTGTTGCTAAAACAAACAGTTGCTAAAACTAACAGATTCAGATTAAACAAAATTTCCAAACCTTACATGCAGAAAGAAGGAAAATCAACCATATCTACCTCAGCGCCAAAAAGATCACACTCTCGCCATCCGGGAATCCCCTACTAGGAAGCCGCTCAACACAAAAAAAAAGGGGCAAACAGACTAGAACTACGGTTCTAACACTAAATGAGCGCAGCAAAATGAGGATCAAAAGAGTTACAGAGGTAGTGAGAGCCAAACCTCAGTCGGCACTGTGTTGTTCACGAAACAGAGAGTAAGCAAACGGAAACGATGGACTGGAAGTCAAAAACACCTGTTTAACGTTGTACGAGTGGCGAAGTTGTTGCTAAAACAAACAGTTGCTAAAACTAACAGATTCAGATTAAACAAAATTTCCAAACCTTACATGCAGAAAGAAGGAAAATCAACCATCTCTACCTCAGCGCCAAAAAGATCACACTCTCGCCATCCGGGAATCCCCTACTAGGAAGCCACTCAACACAAAAAAAAAGGGGCAAACAGACTAGAACTACGGTTCTAACACTAAATGAGCGCAGCAAAATGAGGATCAAAAGAGTTACAGAGGTAGTGAGAGCCAAACCTCAGTCGGCACTGTGTTGTTCACGAAACAGAGAGTAAGCAAACGGAAACGATGGACTGGAAGCCAAAAACACCTGTTTAACGTCGTACGAGTGGCGAAGTTGTTGCTAAAACAAACAGTTGCTAAAACTAACAGATTCAGATTAAACAAAATTTCCAAACCTTACATGCAGAAAGAAGGAAAATCAACCATCTCTACCTCAGCGCCAAAAAGATCACACTCTCGCCATCCGGGAATCCCCTACTAGGAAGCCACTCAACACAAAAAAAGGGGGCAAACAGACTAGAACTACGGTTCTAACACTAAATGAGCGCAGCAAAATGAGGATCAAAAGAGTTACAGAGGTAGTGAGAGCCAAACCTCAGTCGGCACTGTGTTGTTCACGAAACAGAGAGTAAGCAAACAGAAACGATGGACTGGAAGCCAAAAACACCTGTTTAACGTTGTACGAGTGGCGAAGTTGTTGCTAAAACAAACAGTTGCTAAAACTAACAGATTCAGATTAAACAAAATTTCCAAACCTTACATGCAGAAAGAAGGAAAATCAACCATCTCTACCTCAGCGCCAAAAAGATCACACTCTCGCCATCCGGGAATCCCCTACTAGGAAGCCGCTCAACACAAAAAAAAGGGGGCAAACAGACTAGAACTACGGTTCTAACACTAAATGAGCGCAGCAAATTGAGGATCAAAAGAGTTACAGAGGTAGTGAGAGCCAAACCTCAGTCGGCACTGTGTTGTTCACGAAACAGAGAGTAAGCAAATAGAAACGATGGACTGGAAGCCAAAAACACCTGTTTAACGTTGTACGAGTGGCGAAGTTGTTGCTAAAACAAACAGTTGCTAAAACTAACAGATTCAGATTAAACAAAATTTCCAAACCTTACATGCAGAAAGAAGGAAAATCAACCATCTCTACCTCAGCGCCAAAAAGATCACACTCTCGCCATCCGGGAATCCCCTACTAGGAAGCCACTCAACACAAAAAAAAAGGGGCAAACAGACTAGAACTACGGTTCTAACACTAAATGAGCGCAGCAAAATGAGGATCAAAAGAGTTACAGAGGTAGTGAGAGCCAAACCTCAGTCGGCACTGTGTTGTTCACGAAACAGAGAGTAAGCAAACAGAAACGATGGACTGGAAGCCAAAAACACCTGTTTAACGTTGTACGAGTGGCGAAGTTGTTGCTAAAACAAACAGTTGCTAAAACTAACAGATTCAGATTAAACAAAATTTCCAAACCTTACATGCAGAAAGAAGGAAAATCAACCATCTCTACCTCAGCGCCAAAAAGATCACACTCTCGCCATCCGGGAATCCCCTACTAGGAAGCCGCTCAACACAAAAAAAAAGGGGCAAACAGACTAGAACTACGGTTCTAACACTAAATGAGCGCAGCAAAATGAGGATCAAAAGAGTTACAGAGGTAGTGAGAGCCAAACCTCAGTCGGCACTGTGTTGTTCACGAAACAGAGAGTAAGCAAACAGAAACGATGGACTGGAAGCCAAAAACACCTGTTTAACGTTGTACGAGTGGCGAAGTTGTTGCTAAAACAAACAGTTGCTAAAACTAACAGATTCAGATTAAACAAAATTTCCAAACCTTACATGCAGAAAGAAGGAAAATCAACCATCTCTACCTCAGCGCCAAAAAGATCACACTCTCGCCATCCGGGAATCCCCTACTAGGAAGCCACTCAACACAAAAAAAAAGGGGCAAACAGACTAGAACTACGGTTCTAACACTAAATGAGCGCAGCAAAATGAGGATCAAAAGAGTTACAGAGGTAGTGAGAGCCAAACCTCAGTCGGCACTGTGTTGTTCACGAAACAGAGAGTAAGCAAACAGAAACGATGGACTGGAAGCCAAAAACACCTGTTTAACGTTGTACGAGTGGCGAAGTTGTTGCTAAAACAAACAGTTGCTAAAACTAACAGATTCAGATTAAACTAAATTTCCAAACCTTACATGCAGAAAGAAGGAAAATCAACCATCTCTACCTCAGCGCCAAAAAGATCACACTCTCGCCATCCGGGAATCCCCTACTAGGAAGCCACTCAACACAAAAAAAAGGGGCAAACAGACTAGAACTACGGTTCTAACACTAAATGAATGCAGCAAAATGAGGATCAAAAGAGTTACAGAGGTAGTGAGAGCCAAACCTCAGTCGGCACTGTGTTGTTCACGAAACAGAGAGTAAGCAAACAGAAACGATGGACTGGAAGCCAAAAACACCTGTTTAACGTTGTACGAGTGGCGAAGTTGTTGCTAAAACAAACAGTTGCTAAAACTAACAGATTCAAATTAAACAAAATTTCCAAACCTTACATGCAGAAAGAAGGAAAATCAACCATCTCTACCTCAGCGCCAAAAAGATCACACTCTCGCCATCCGGGAATCCCCTACTAGGAAGCCACTCAACACAAAAAAAAAGGGGCAAACAGACTAGAACTACGGTTCTAACACTAAATGAGCGCATCAAAATGAGGATCAAAATAGTTACAGAGGTAGTGAGAGCCAAACCTCAGTCGGCACTGTGTTGTTCACGAAACAGAGAGTAAGCAAACAGAAACGATGGACTGGAAGCCAAAAACACCTGTTTAACGTTGTACGAGTGGCGAAGTTGTTGCTAAAACAAACAGTTGCTAAAACTAACAGATTCAGATTAAACAAAATTTCCAAACCTTACATGCAGAAAGAAGGAAAATCAACCATCTCTACCTCAGCGCCAAAAAGATCACACTCTCGCCATCCGGGAATCCCCTACTAGGAAGCCGCTCAACACAAAAAAAAGGGGCAAACAGACTAGAACTACGGTTCTAGCACTAAATGAGCGCAGCAAAATGAGGATCAAAAGAGTTACAGAGGTAGTGAGAGCCAAACCTCAGTCGGCACTGTGTTGTTCACGAAACAGAGAGTAAGCAAACGGAAACGATGGACTGGAAGCCAAAAACACCTGTTTAACGTTGTACGAGTGGCGAAGTTGTTGCTAAAACAAACAGTTGCTAAAACTAACAGATTCAGATTAAACAAAATTTCCAATGTCCCACTTACGAAGCCAGCTGAAGAAGGAGCTTCATTGAGACATGTGCAGCCACGACAGACGATGGACATGCATTTGTTTTTCCGAGTGAGGAGCCTGAATCATGGGTTGATAATCGCTCGTTGCATGAGGATCGAAAGCACGATCTGCTTCCTGCCTGAGTAATTACCAAGCTAGATCATACGTGAGGTTGGCTTAGTGACTAAGAAACGGGCATTTTTGTTGGTACGAGGCATACCGGTTCGTGTTTGGACTGCCCCACTCGGGCTTTGTCTCGCGTCTCGGATGATTTAAGAGCCTATTAGAGAAAATCACGAATAACGGGTTTTACTTGAGGCTCATTTCCTTGCCGTTGGACATCTAAATAAACACACAATGCTCGTCAATGCAAGGGCAAGGGAATCATCGCTCCAACAAAGTACTCACACATTGACAGTTCTACTTGCGGGTACATTTACGGCACTTAATTATCAAGAATCGAATGCCAAAAGTCTTAATTTTGAAAGCACTGGCTTTGTGTAAGTCAGTACTTTGGACGTTCGAGTTTCATCTCGATCGATATACTTAAGAAGCACCCTTGGAGCATCGTACAGACCGGCTTTTTCTTTTAACTCAATTAATAGCCACACAACACCTGTAATTCAACACAATTAATTTTATCTTTGCGTGGGATGATAGAGAGCATACTAATTTGTGGACACCTCGATTTGCACACTAAAGTCAACCTCAGTAAGTGATCCCAACCGCTGGCAATGATTTCTGGTTGTCTTCGTTTTAGCATCGCTTGGCGCCCGCTAATCACTGGCACGCATGCTTGGCAGCGACATCTTCACCTGCGTTACATCTATAATTTAATCCGCGCAATGAGTAGTATCCCTTCCAGCAGTTGAAAAGGGCCATTTCCAATCGGTGTCTTCACGTTGTTATCACCACGAAAAGGCGCTTCTCCTTACTAATGACCGCAAATGAAAAGTGGGTCTACAAAAATTAATCCGATTGAGAATATCACCAAATGACACTTGGAAAAAAGAAGAAGAGGATGTGTATAATGTATATAAATTTCTCATAAAAAATAAGAAATGCTTTATTTTAAGTTACGAAAGAATTTAAAGTGCCTGTTAAGACTACGACCTACTTTTCAAAAACATTTAGAAGGCAAAAATCAAAAGTTAAAGCCCTCGATTCCTCCAAACATTTATTAACGTTTTTAAAAATTACGGTCTTATATCCTCCGAAAGATATCTATGTGGGATCATCACGACGGTACTTTTTTCTTGGACAGGTGAGTTGATCGAAGATACATGGTATTTTGGGAAATTTTCAATTAAGGACTCAAAGCGGATCTCTTTTCTTAAAAAAGGATTTCAAGTAGATAATATCTTAATTAAAGACCTAAAGTACCCAAATCAGTCTCAAATAAGTATCCCATCTCACCGAGCGGCCAAATGTTCGCCAACCGGCGAGTGTGAGACACTTCCAGCGCTAAAATAGGGGTAATTTTGTTTTTTTCTCTCTTCCCTCTTGAGGCCATCGCCGGCGACGTTTTCCGACCTCAAGCAAGGGCCCCCTTCGCCAGCGTCGGGCGACGACCGCCCTCGATTGGGCAGGTGAGGGCGAGGGTTGCCCTCGCCGAATCTGGTGAGGAGCGCCCTTGCCAACCGAGGTGAGGGCGACCCTCGCCCGACGGCGGCACTGACGAGATGAGATACTTATTTGAGATTAATTTAGACACTTTAGGTCTTTAATTAAGATATTATCCACTTGAAATCTTTTTTCGTGAAAAAAGATCCACTTTGAATCCTTAATTAAAATTTTTCCTAGAATTTTTAAGACCTGTTCGAGGATTGGCGCTTTAGTTGTCCACTTTCTATTTATAGTGAAAAGTAGGAGTGCTAGAAAAGACCAACCTCAGTATTTCCCGTACAATGCATCACTCGTCCCTCACGTGACCGCCCAACACCGCGCCCCCCCCCCCCCCCCCCTCTCTCTCTCTCGCTTCTTGGGTTGGTGCTATAGGTGTAATCAATTTTTCTTTTATTATAAACAAATATGACATCGGATTTTGAGGGGATTATTAGGTCGTGAAATTTGATGCAAAAAATTGAAAAAAAGATTATACTTAGTGTAGATACATGTTGATACATGAGGTTGCTTAAAGATTTTTTCCATTTCACAAAAAGTATAGAGGCTCAGTATACATCTTCATTTGATAAATAAAGTCGCTTATCAGGACAATGAAAGTCTCTCACGCGTTATAAATAGCACAGATATAGATAAAATAACGTTTACCGAATGAATGAAGAAATCGAAATTGTTGGGATGAGGATTGAAAATTGAAATTTTCCAACCCATCACTCTCTTAAGTAGAATATCACCATTAATTCTTTTATTTTTACTCAAAAATCAAAACCTTTGTCTACTTTTTTCTTTTCTTATGCAAAACCGTTCCTGTACTTTTTAAGATGTGTCACCATTAGTTTTTCCCTTACACTTTTTATTTTATTTTATTTTATTGTCGGTCGATTTTCATGGAACTCGTGACCATGGCGGTTGGAGCTTCTTCAGGCCGTGACCATGCCTGTTTAAGCTTGGCCATGGTTGCTAGGGTTTCTTCAACCTTTGGACCATGGCTGTTCAAGTTTTGTCGAGCTTAGCCATGGTGGTTAGAGTCTCTATAAACTCGTAGCGATGGCTGCTTGAGCTTGATCTCGACCATGATCTTGACCATGATCATTTGAGTTTCATTGAACTTGACCATGGTCACTCAAGCTTTGTCAATCTCACGTCCATAAATACCGGAGCTTCTTCCAACTTGTCTATGCCACGGGCCCATGACCGCTCGACCTTTGTCAAGTTCTATCACGGTGATTGGAGCTTCCTCAAGCTTGATGCTATGATCATTCTTTAAAAGAGAGAGAAGGTTAATCGACATGGAAAAGCAAAGGAAAAATTCAAGCATCAAGCGTCAGCAAATTTCTAAAGGTGTTTAACTTAGTAAATGCCGTTATCAAATCGATTTAGGCACGACCGGTCATAATTTAGGGAAGCAAAAGGAAGATTTTTTATTCTCGTACGAAAGTACATGAATCAACGACCCCCAGTCACCGAAAATTTAAAACATTTTCATATTTCGCACTCCCAGTTTTGTCTTCCCACTTTCTTTGCTTTCGCAAACAGAGGAGCCTTTCCTTTTCAAAGAAAAACAGCTCGCTTTTTTGGGTCTCTCTCCCTGCTTGCAGAAAGTTCATTGTAGATCTCAATCCGCTCATTCTCGCTCGCTACGTTCGCAGAAACGGTGATCCCAAAAACTTAAGAACCTCCGCAGCAATGGCGATCATAACGGAGGAAGCAGAAGACCACCATCAACATCAAGAACCGAAACCGAAACCAGAACAAGAACGAGAGGTGAGTCGACCCCAGAACCCCACTACGGCGTCACAATCTTCGCGCACGAACCCGTTCATTTTCTGGTTCTACTTCACTCTGGCCGTCTCTCTCCTCACCCTCCTCTTCGTCTCTCTCCCTTCCCTCTCCCCGCAAGACCCCAAATCCTGGTTCCTCGGCCTCCCCGCTGACCTTCGCCAACATTACTCCAAGGGCCGTACCATCAAAGTCCAGATATACCCAGATTCTAGTCCTGTTGAAGTGTTTGCGGTCGAGAACGGGCCTAGCTCTGCCGAGAATGTGTTGATTATTCATGGGTTGGGTGCGAGTTCTTATTCTTTTAGCAGAGTCGTGCAGTCTCTGGGCTCTAAAGATATACGTGCCATTGCAATTGACTTGCCTGGAAATGGGTTCTCTGATAAAACTGTGGCCGTTGAGGAAGAAAGAGAAAATGGGGTTTTGGAGAGGTTTTGGGACGTGTACAGTGAGATTAAGGAAAAGGGTCTGTTCTTTGCCTTTGATCAAATTATTGAAACTGGGCAAATGCCTTATCAAGAGACCGAGGTTCTGCGGGTGGTTAGTAGAATGAGTGTTAAGGCACTCGGATTGGGTGCTGAAGAGGTAAGTAAGGTGCTGGGGCAGGTGATCGATACCATGGGGCTAGCTCCGGTTCATCTGGTTTTGCATGATTCGGCTCTCGCAATGAGTGCCAGTTGGATCTTGAATAATGAGGGACTGGTGAGGAGTGTAACCCTTATCGATACTTCAGCAAAACCGGCATTGCCTTGGTGGTCCTTCGGGGTTCCAGTGCTTGGCGATGCGGTCTTGGGTGTTCCTTTCTTGCATAAGAGATTGATCAGGTCATACTGTGCGAAGGGAATCAGTAGTTCTGATGCCGATGCGCATGGGATTCTGATGAAGGGAAGAGGTGGAAGAAGAGCTATTGCTGAGATCGGGAGGAGGTTGAATCATAGCTTCAATGTCGCAGAATGGGGTAGTTCAGAAAGGTTGATCTCTATGCCGATGCAAGTGCTTTGGTCCAGTGGCTGGTCCAAGGAGTGGAGGGAAGAGGGGCATCGGATTGCCAAAGCACTTCCACGAGCTAAATTCGTTGAACATTCTGGTGGTCGATGGCCTCAGGTCAGGATTCTAGTATCTGATATCATAAAGAAAACTGCTTGCATTTTTTCTATGTTATTGCATGTGTTATTGGATTAACGCCATTTAATGTCATCCAGCTTTCTTAAGGTGTGAAGATTTAAACCACAGCTAGAATAGATGACAAGATAAAGGAGGCTGTGACATTGAAAATATTGCTGACATGAGCTCTGCTTTGTGTAGCTAAATGTGGCTAGAAGGTGGTGTGGCTAGATATGCAACCTAGAGGGAGGTTATTGAATGGTTAATGGGCGAAACTTGAAAGATATTGCGAAATTATTGAAATAAAGTTTGATGTAAGTAGGAATAGTCAGTATATGCAAGAGTAAGCAGGTGATAGCAAATGCAGTGTGCTTCTATCAAGTTTAATGGAGTATGATAGCCATAGTCAGTTTTTCTCTTCATACTCCAGGTTCTGTGAGTGGTGATAGAGCTTTCCTTGTATTTGTTCAACCTGAGATAAGACAACACATGCATTTATCTTATATTTGATAGATCATTTTGTCAATTTCTGTATTTTGGCTACAGAAATACTGAACTATATGGTACTAAGACCAATTGGTGCCAAGTTCAATTGAGCCATGCTAACGTAATTGGCAATAGACGAGAGATTGGACATTTTGTCTGCCTTAGCATCTATGAGTATTATTATGTGTATGCTAGGTGCAACTTGGGAGGAGAGATTACTAGTTATGGTGAATCAGAAGTTGAATCCAAAATGCAGATTCATTGAATTAATTTAATTCAGAATGCTTATATCAAACACCAACTTCACAAGTACTGAGCACGTAAGTAGCGTGGACTAAATACCCATTGCGTCCTACATAAGTGTAAAGAAGATTGCTGTTCACATAAGTCTTCACATTGAAATTCTCACACTTTACTGAACATGGTCTGTCTTCTTGCCCTACTGTCTCCTTATTGTGTTCTTTTAACCCTTTTTGGATCATTTGAAGATGCTACCCTGGTCAATAACCAACCATGAAAGACATTAAGCGAGCTTCATTTCTCATTTGATTGGTGTAGGAAAATGCTGCGGAAGAATTGGCTGAAAGCATTTCAAAGCATGTGTCCTCTTTGCCAAAATTCGTGCGGAAAGTTGAGGATGAGCCTTTACCTGAGCATATCCAGAAGATTTTCAACGAAGCACAAGGTGGTGATCATCACCATCACCATCACCATCACCATCATCATGATCATACTCATATGGGTGGACATATGGATCCTTATGGAATGGGTCATGGTTGGGGAGGTTGATTAGACCTCATTGTGGAACGTTGTAAGTGGTTGTATCGTAGATGCTAGTCAACATAGATGACTCGAATCTTAATCATGGTAGGGTTGCCATGCATCCTCTCACCTAGCATTGTGAAGCATCCTTAGGGCTGCTTGCTGCCTTGCATCGCGGGCTACGACATCATGGACACGGTTGAAACCGAGATGCTATTTTACTTCTCTTTGTTTCCCCTTTTTCTCTTGTTTGTGATTTTTTCAACCCAAAAATGTTAGATCTTTGTTATGTAATGTTTATTCAGCCTTGAATTGATGATGTGAGGGTGGTTAATTTTCTGTCACTTTCAAATTCTTCATGTTGTTCCTGTATTTGACTAAGAAGTTTGTCTGGGTCTGAGGATCACATGTAGTGTTCATTTAGTATTTACAAACGGGGTGTGGAAACTAAGGTGAGGCTATTTCCACAGACCCGGGGCATATTTAATTGCCTGGATAAAATTTAGGAATGTTACCCGGGCATATTTGATTGACATGTCCCCACCGAATTCGAGACGAGGCTGGATAAAATCACGAGCCCAAAGGGTAAGATAATTTTTATCCCATCCGGATTAGGAAAGAGATTTTTAAAAACGAAGATGGGAAATTGTGCAATTTGTGGTACACCGTGGACATCAGGGGTTGTGTTGCGCTGCAAAGGCAATATAGTTGGCGAATCTAGGATTTAGTACAATTTTAGTTTCTAATATGTCGTGTTCGTGGGATTTCGGTCCCCATTTGGTGCTCGTACAATCAAGTCCGAAGACTTTGCTTATGCGGAGAAATGATTTCTATGGTTTTATTGGCGTGTCATCCCACACGATCAAGGTCCAAGTTTGTCTCTTCAATTAATAGCGTGCTGCGTGCCCTTCTTTATTTCACATGTTGAGTACTTGTCAAGTTCCAAAGGCATTTTAAATTTCGAGTGCGCTGTTCAACCACCCGGCTGAAGAAGCCATGGCCGATGAGGCAACGAACAAAGTAACTTTGCCTTGGTTTTCCAAAGTAGAGTTTTTCCAGTTCCTCCATGTCCATGAACAAGAAAAATATACTGCCATCATTATTCACGGATGATGTAACATTCTCGTGCGCATTTCTTTGCTCATCATTCAAAATTTGAGTAGATTGAGCATGCAAAATTATTTGAAAGTTCAGCTACATCGCGATTGTCGGTATCATGCAAAAACAACTCATTTGGCGAAGGAAGACCATAATATGAGAGGGAGCTTCCATTTTGCCCCCAACAAATGGTTCTTGAGCTGTTGCTTTGTGGATTGTATTCAATTGGGCAAACACGGGTTTTACATTCAGGTTGCAAAATACTTAGGCTCCGTTTGTTTTGCGGAAAATATATTTAGGGAAAATATTTTCTTCATTTTCCAGCGTTTGGATCGCTAAAGAAAATTAGTCAATGAAAAATATTTTCCTGCCAAATTCGAAAATCATATTCCAAATCAACGGGAGGACGGTTCAGAATCAACCCAAGTAGTGTGTTCCATTTGCAACCTCATTCTCAGTAATCGAAGATATACAATTTGGGAAACACATGGGCTTAATCAAAGATATACAATTGGGAAAACATGGGCTTAATCAAAGATATACAATTGGGAAAACATGGGCTTACATTCAGACTGCAAAATACGTTGTCTTTCTGCGAGCATAAAAGCTACCATGTAAGCAACAAGGTCCAACTGCAGAGCAAGACGGTGTTAGTTTCCATAACAGCATGTAAAGAAGTTCATCTTGGCCTCCTAGCGCTCTCAAGATGATGCCCTTCAACATCTCTATCCGAGCACACAAAAATATGTGTTGGTGGAAATCCAACAAGATTATTGAAATGGAAGGGCAGGCAGTCGCAGCCGCCGTTGCTGTCACCTTCCCACATTTCGCCGGCCACGACCAGGAGTTTAGCGACGAGACAGAGAGGAGGCTGAAGTAGCACCCCCTTGGTTATATAGCTTCGAGTTTCTGTCGAACATGATTACTTCTTCGCAAGTAATCCAAACACCGAGATATGGAGGCACAAGATGCATCGTTCTTCTGAAATTCGAGTCGTCTGAAACGCAAGCTTTTTTCATGGCGGATAAAGAAGAGGAAGAGGAAGGTTGCCCGCAAACGATGCGTGCGAGCGCGTGTGCGTGTGGCTTTTTCCTTATATTATTGCGGGTGTGTGTGCGCGCGCATGTTTAATCCCAAAAAAAAAAAATGTCTTGCCACTTTCCATCTTTTCACTCGTTATTATTGTTTTAGAGTTACAATTTCATAGGTTAATTTATTCAATCTTTCTTCGCAAGTACTTCTCACGCTTTGGTGTTCAAAAGAAATCACTTCAGACAGTGAGCACGGACCCGGATAATTAGGTTTCAAGATATGTTTTGGCCCAGCCACAACAGGTCAGTTCCGTTCAAAGCTCATTTGCGCTCCTCTTGCTTTGAAGACTGTCACGTATCTCTCCTATTTTGTTCTATTCTTGGTCTCTTTTTGTTCACTAATTGAAAATGGAGATTATGAATAAATTCTGACACATGATACTTCTCCCCTTTCAAACCAAATTGACATAATTCTTGAAGAATCGAAAAGCCGTAGATTATATTTTGAAAGACCGCGAAACTTCTAGAGACGTTAGATTTCGACAGAATAGGTATCGTTAAAGATCTCTTGATAAGTGCTTGCCCAACTATAATATTAGGACGTATTTTCAAGCTGGTGAGATCACGGATCAAATTCAATTTTGGGTAAAAACTAAAGCAAGGTACTTGCAACAATAATATTATTCGCGCATGGCGGTGATTTAAAATATGCTTATAAGACCGTTAGCAATGACATCTCTAATAATAGCCGCAAAACAGCAATTGTCGGCACGAATTATATAGTTTGCTGTAGTAGGTCATGTATATTCATTATATGCACAACATATGATTTTATCTATACCAACATGCTTATTTTTATGTTAAAGTTCATTCTTACTAATCATGACCACTGGTAATCGCAATCTCACTCTCGATCTCAAGAAAGGAAAAGAAAATACGAAGTACTAATCATAAAAGGGAGCACATAAAGTGAAAAATGGAGAGTTTTGCTTTCTAAATTGTTCGAGGTAAACATTTATTTTCTATAAAGTTTCTATTCCCAGCAACAACTTGCCTGCCACAATGAAATTATGCAGCTCGTTTGTCATTGTTTAGCGTATTGATCTTGAAACCATAGATGTTGAGTTGGGTCGAAAGAGCTAGCAGGCGTTTACTATATCCAATAATTTCGCAAAGCCGTCTAAAGAACGTGGCGTTATGCTTACCATTGAGGTCGCATTGCGTGCGATTGCCACCTCAACCCCAAGAGGAAGGAAACGAAAATGAACGTCACTAGTTACAAACAAAAAAAGTGTGAATCGAAAATTGATAGCTTTGTTATTTGAATTGCTCAAGATAGCTTTTTCATGTTTTTCTATCCCCTGCAATAACCTCCTGGGCCTCCAAAGCTAATGACGTAGCTATTTGTAAGAATCGTACGATGGTGAATCATCAAACCATAAACATTGGATCTATCCACCCACACCAACGTCTTATCTGGAGGAGGTAAGGATTTGCCATCCGATCGAATCCAATGAAGCCATTTAAAGATCGTGGCATGCTTGAGATTACCATCGGGCCTATGACCACTTCCCATCGGTGGAAAAACTCCATCGCTTCCGGCTACGCCAACCCCTCCCCAAGCTGTGTGTAGTGAGCCATTGCGCAAATATAAGAATAGTTCCTTTGGCCAGTAGCCTATTTTAATCGCTCGAGAGGTCAAAATCAACCACCAATTCCCAGTATTTCGATCCTGATTGAAAATAAATATTGATAATAAGTGCTAATGATGTAAAAAATGCAGAAATTATTAACACTAGTTTATTTCAATAGACGATGTGATATCGCACCATGCTTGGTATTAGGGACGGTGATAATGTATATAACATGGATGCAATGATTGATTATATGCTTATATGGATAACTTTCAGAAGGGTAGAAAGATAGCGCAAATTCTAACTATAAGAACAAAAGTATTAGTCTCTAATGTATTTTAGCAAAAACCATCATATTAAGCACCTTGAAATGATCAAACATACCTGTTCGATGTGGACTTCAAGCACAAATTGAGCTCCACCATAAGTAGAAGTAGGATATATTGGACAACCGGGGCTTATTTTCCTATCCACTTGGACGAAACCCGAACATAGTGCATCGTAGCACCCGTTGCGATAGCCATCACCTTACGAGGATAATGCTTTAGTCAATAGGATTCAAATCATCTCCAACTTCTAGTTTGGATCATTTAAAAAGTGCTTCGATTAGAATTAACAAATATCTTCATAGCTCACCCGTCCAATATGTGAACACCCGAGGAAGATTATCGCCGTATAACCGTGGAGAAACCTAGGAAATTAAGAGATTTTTCTCTTGCATCATTTTTCCATATGTTGAACTTCTTGAATATAAAATAAATGAAAAACTATGACATTGACTTACTTTAAAAATCACTTACCATCCAACCAGCTGCAATCATGCTAATATGATCTGGGGGACCGGTTTCAATCCACACATTATGTGTACTAAATTGATCATGAGCAACAGTTAGATTGTAGACCGTCGTAGCTCCACCTCCTCCGTATTTGATATTTTCAGTCATGTAGTCTGTTATAGAAACCACCTGCAAATGATAACTTGTAATTTAGACTTCTAGGAAGTGAAAGAAAACTAAGGATCCATTTGTTTGAACGAAAACTACCTTCGGAAAAATGTTTTAAGATTTTTCGATATTTAGATAACGGAAAACTAATTGATGTGTGGAAAACATTTTCCTTGAACCGAAAACAACAAGTTTAGATTGTGGGAAAATAATTTTCTATTATAGCAAGAAGGAAATTACTTTTCCTAAACCACCAAATTAATGAAAACAAACCATTTTTCATGAATGATTTCAATAGAAATTATTTTCCTTTATAATGAAGATTTTTGTTTATAATGAAGCATTCGGTAAAACAAACGCACCCTAAATAATCTCTTAACCACCTATGCCTGCCGGTCTTATTTTAAGATGCATAAATTTTCTTTTTACACACAAATCATGGAAAGAACAGATTTTGAGACCGTCATAACTAGACATTTGACATGTGGTCTCATGAAATTCATATATACAAAACTTCATTAAAAGATTCAAAAAAATAAAGTCACCGGTGATATTGTATGTGTGTAGATATGCATGTGAGCATGGGAGAGAGGGATTGTACATGTTGATTTGAATTAAGAGTAGTTTGCCTCGCAGCCGTGACCGACGGTATCTTGGGCACGGATCTTGCCCTCATCAAATCTTCTTTTGTTACTCGACGAATGGGTACTGTTCCGACGGGGCAAGGTTCTCCCAACCCAAATCTTACTGATTTTGCATTTGGAAAAGTTCTACGCAAGTGAGTAACATGTAGATTTGGTTCTGTCTACAGGAAGAAAAAGCTGATTATAGAAGTATCAAGTGGACCATTTCATCTAAATGATACAATATCGGTCTGGATATTTATCAGTTGATTTAGGAGAAAATGATGCACTTTTACCTGAACCTTATGATTTTTCAGTAGAGGATGATCGAGTGCTGGTTGTTTGTTTATATCGACACAATCAATTGTGTCTCCCTCTTTAGTCTTGATAAAATCAAACACCGTTAGTTGTTCGTCGAGCAGCAATTGTACTTCAAAAATTAACCGAGTAAATTGCAATATCTCCATGAAATTTAAATGAGAGTATTGCAGAAAAAACGGTTTGAACGAAAATTACCGTAAAGGTCTTGATGGATGGCTTGTTCATAGTTCTAACCTGGCTTTCCAAGTCTAAACCATCCCCTTCGGAAATAATATAGGGCATCTCACACAGGGAAAGACCGAAGAATAGGAGCAGCAACGGCGTATGTTCCACATTCAGTTTCGTGGTGATAAAAAGAAGCATAAAAGTGAGGCCTTCCAGTGGTTAGCTGCGCTTGGGTATATATTGCTGAGCATGTTCGTACAATGGCAAGGAGGTCGTACATTTTACTACGGGATCATAAGTTTGAGCAATGCAATTAGATTTAAAAGATGGTAAAAGATAAATGTTTTTTTATTCCAAACAAGGTAAAAGACAAATGTTTGAGAAACTGAAGAGTGTCATTGAATAATCCCTGCTTCGCTGTCCTAAAAAAATTGCATGTTTGTCACTTGTTTCATTCTGTCATGGTCATGTCATGCATAATTGTTACCATAGCCAACGTTATTCTGGACCAGCGATTCATATATAAATGTTTTTTTATTCCAAACATGGTAAAAGACAAATGTTCGGGAGACTGAAAACTATTATTGAATAACGCATATCTGCCATTGTCCCCAAAAAATAATGCATGTTTGCCACTTGTCTCATTCTTTCATGGTCATATCGGGCATAATTATTGCCATAGCCAACGTTATTATGACCGATTCATACATATGAACTTCAAAACGACAAGTTTATTTATTTAAAGAGAGGCAGTTGAGGTATGATCCGAAATAGAGCATCGATATGCTAAAACTTTTCCTTAAAATAATGCATGGTTACCATTAAAAAAAAAAGAGAGAGAGTGCATGTTAGCCATTTTGCTTTCAAACTCCTTCAATGTTCATCACATGCATAACTACTTTTGGGGCCGTCAAATGAGTCGATCAGGTCGGGTCGAACCGAATATTGTTTGACATAAATTTACTCATTCAACCCGCCTTGACTCATATATTTGCAATACAAATTTCAAACCCAACCTATATTAATAGAATACTACCTACCTATTTAACTCACTTTAAGCTCTTCATGTGTATATATTACTCAAATAAAAAATTTATATCATATTTAGAAAGTAAATTAATACACTAAAAAAGTTAATAAATAAAGTAAAAAATGTAAAAATTAAAGTAAAATAGTGCCATATATCATTATATTTATGAAATATTATATTCTACACTTTACGGGATATTATATTCTGCTCATGTTGGTTAAGCACTTCCAAACAAGGAAAGATATCAACGAAATATTATATCTTATAATTTCAGCACTTACAAAGTAAACTAGTGTCGGATGTCATTGTAAGTAGGGGTGTAAAAAATAGACCGCCCAACTCAGAAATTGCCCAGTCTAGACCAAACTAGCCAGTTGGTCCGGTTCCCGGTTCCAAGGGGGAATTGGACCAACCGCACCAAACTAACTATACATACCTTTTTTCATTTTTTTATTTCTTCAAAAAGTTTAATAAAATGTGAACTAAATCTTAAGTGAACTTCATAGATGTAGCTTCATTGACAAAAATTAGTAAAATGTGAACTAAATCGTAAATGAACTTCATTGACATAAATTTATTGATAAAAATTAATAAAATGAGAACTAAACCTAAGTGGTCGGTTCTATTTGACCGGACCAGAACCGGCCTAGGACCAATTGGTCCGGTCCCCGGTTCCCGGTTCCACCTTAAAACCGGATCGGGAACCGGGAACTAATCACCCTAATTATAAGGCATTTTCAAGAACCAAAAATATGATCAGGTCCATGTCCATCATATCTATCGGGTCGACCCGACCGGCCCATGACCCGGCTTAAACCCTTAAACGAAAACCGCTTGCTCCTCCCTCAGTCCTCTAAACCCCTCTCTCTCTCTCTCTCTACAATTTCCTCCGGGCCAGCGTGACGTCAGCAATGGCGGAAGAAGAAGCGAAGTCCGGAGCTGAACACTCGAGAGGCAAGAAGAAGAGGAGACCCATCAAGCAGCACGCAGAAGATGGTCCATCGAGGCCTAGCAAGTCGCGCCGCGTTGATGATTCCGCGGATGAAGAAGGACAAGAAGCTAGCAGTAATCCGATGGTGCAGAAGGATGGTCCCTGGCGGAACCTGCAGCTGATTCTCTCGTTGCAGGACAAGGGCATCGACGTCGGAAAGTTAGTCTCTCTTTTATCTCTCTCTTTAGCGAGAGTTGTGACTTCGCTTGTTGTTGTTGTTTTGCTATTAGTATGATGAAGAAGAGCGGAGACAATGTGCTTTGCTATGAACTTAGTCGCGGCGATGCTTTATTTGCGACGGGGACTCTAATGATCGGAATGTTTATTATCGATGACATCGAGGATTTCCCAGAATTTGTTTTGTGCTGTGAACTTAATCTGGAGATCAATCTGCTTCCTTTTTCAATTTTGAAGATTTAGAACAGGTGCTGAGAAAAGCAAACAGTAAGATAGGAATAACTATCTTGCACTGAGTCTTGTAAACAAAATTGGAACATGTAAAAATTGTTGAATTTTCGCAAACTCTAGTAATTATCTGAATAATCGAAACAGCCGTTTAGTATATTAGCTTGATGATACATCTTAAATGCAGGAAGTTGGAGATTGGTCTGGATTATGTCAGAACGAGAAGCAAAGAACAAGAGTGTAATGGGCCTGAACAAGATTGTGATACAGTGAAACTGTCCCGTGTGATAGTCTTCCTTAGCGAGTGGATTCAGTCATTGTTGATTTCATCGGGAAAGAAAGTCAAATTTGATGGAGAACGGCATGATGTAGTTAAGGCGTGTTTAGACGCGAGATGCTGGGAGATTTTCAAGTTCTGCCTGGAGAAGTCATCGAGATTGCAGATTCCTCTAACTTTTTCCCAAAAGCTTTTGCAACCTATCCAGTTTATTGCAAGTCATGTGCTATTCAGGCTTAGTGATTCACCCATGCATGGAGAGGAGTCCTTCCTTACAGACGAAGGGTTTGAGTTGTTTAATCTTATGGTCGATTGCGTTTCTTTGTTATATGCTTCCCACAATGTCGCGTCAAATGAAAGCTTGGAGCAATGGATTTCAACTGTCCATGCGGTGATTGAGCTCGTCAACAGTATTTTTATACAGAATCTTGACAGCAGCAAAGCTGGTGTTTTGGTTCTGCAGTTCTCCTGCTTTGTACTTGATCCATTTGCCAAATTTTTGAGGATTCACCCAACTCGGAAAAGTGGTTTTAGTGAATTTGTACATAAACTTCTTGAGCCACTATTGCAATTGTTCGGTCATCTAAGTGGCAACAGAAATAATCCTGGTCTCACTAGCAACCTTTTGAGGTCAGTTGATGAAGTCTTGTCGAATGGGGTGTTCCATCCAATTCATGTCGAGGGCTTCTTGACTTTGCATAGCTCTGACAAGTATCTCACTGCCAATGAAGGAAAGTCAAAAGACTCAAAGATCATCATCATGAGTTACCACAGACATTTATTTGAGGAACTGCAAGAAATTATGACTGCAAAGAAGGTGTTGGCGTTGAAAGGTGTTAGTAAACTGTTTCATTTGCTTGTTAAGCAAGTAAGAAAACTTAGGGGAGCTTCTGTGCCAATAGAAGGGAGTAGTGCACCATCAGCTGGTGAAGAAGGTTCAAAACAACCAGAACATGGTTTATTTGGTCACAGATCTAAAATGCTATCCATGGCTAGTGATATAAATTCTGAGAGAGATTATAGCTTGGTTAATCTGAGCCCAGAAGCACGCAAATCGCTGTTTGATTTTTTTGTGCAGATTATGGAGCCTCTATTGATCAAGCTTAATAGCTATCTTCTGGAGAAAATGGAAGTGGAAGACTTGCTGAATGTTCAATACATACTTGGTTCTGTAAATTGGATACTTCGTGGCATTATCGACGAAAAGGTCTTTGTTAAGACCGAGGACATCTCTGGAGGAGCTTTTTTGGGTTTTCTTAAGGAAGTTTACCGTACAATAATCTCACTATCAGCTAACTTTAACGTATTTTGGCAGTCCAAGCACCACACAGATATCGGAATGCACAAGGGACTATTTTCTTCTGTGGTCAAGGAGCTGGTTGCTGCTATAGGTTGTCTTCTAGACATAGAATACGAGGTTATTGGGGGAGACCTAGAAAGTTTGTGGCATGTGTTGCTTGTACACTTGGCTACGGGGCTTTCCGTAAATGATTCATCTGATGGGAACTCATTAAAAGGCAAGATACTCGACCTGGGATGCCAGCTTGTCAGTCTCTTCAGTGAACTTCGCCAGGTTTGTAAATCATAATAGTCAAAGGCTTAAAACATCTGCTTAATTTCTGCATCAATCTTGTTCATATGAACCTTTGCTCAACTTTCCAGAAAAATGCTTGTTGTGTGTCTAATTGTTGTTTAGATCTTTTCAATCTTGAGATTGCTGTTCTTTATTTGTTATCCTTTTGTGTGATGCAGGTGAGCAATGTCATTTTTTCTCTTAGTAAAGCTGCGAGACTCTTAGCAAATTGGGAAGTTAATGGTGTGATCGATCCTAAAATGTTTGTTGGTACTCATGCCTCATATGAGGCATATGTTAACTCAGTGGGAATGTTACTGTGCTCTCAAGAATTTAAGGTGGCTGTTCATAAAGCTATTTCATCCATACCAGAGGGGCAAGCAAGTGGATGCATTGAGCAGTTGGCAGAAGATATATCAGAATCTCTGATATGGATGAAACATTGTTGTTCCAAGAATGTTGGAGTAGGATCTGGCTGCGGGAATTTACGAAGATGTGCTATAATTAGCTTCAACCTGCACTGTGAATTGTTGGGCAAAGGTTTGTCCGAGATATACAGTTGTTTACTAGATTCCATCCCTGTGACAACCAGCAACAGTGTGGCTGTTGGATCTTCTATAAACAACTTGATGGCAGTAATACGTCCTAGCTTGAGTAGTTTGGTTGAACCACAGTTGGGAAGCTTAAGTGAGTTCCTTTTGTCATTATCAGGAAGTATTTTTGATAAGAAATTGATTAATAAAATTATGTCAGTGAAGTTTGGCTTGTCCAGCCATTGGGCTTTTGTGTTCTTCTTTCGATTGTACTTGTCATGTCGAAGCCTAAACAGACAAGCAATAAGCCTTATGCCCCCAAATTCTTCAATAAAAATGTCAGCTTTTATGGGCGATTCATTTACATCATGTTCCGGAAAAGATTGGACTGAGAGGGATGATTTGGCAGACGATGGCTATTTTTCATGGGTTGTCAAACCTTCAGCTTCTGTTCTGACTGTTATTCAATCTGTATCCGATATCTATCTTCAAAATAGTATTGGAGATTGCGGTTGTCTGATTTTCATATTGTATGCCACGGCACTTCAGAGACTGGCTGATTTGAATAGGCAGATAAAATCTGTGGGGTATGTTCTACAGAGCAAGAAGGAAATGCTGCGTAACATTTCCCTTGACGGTGCTGACCATTCAACTCTGTGCGGAAAATGTCAAAAGTGGGAAGAGAATGTTGTAAACTTGAGACAAGAAGCACAAGGGCTTGCTGATTTCGTAATGAGATACCTGACTTCTCTGGTGAATGATCCATTATTCTCCACTTATTCTGAGGCAAGCACGAATACATGCGCCCAGTCTCCGCATGTAAGTTATCAGTGGGATTTTAGTCTAGGCTCTATAAATGAAAAAACATTGCTCACTGCAATTTGGTGGATCATATGCCAGAGCATAGATATTTGGTGTACTCATGCTTCTAAAAAGAATTTGAAGATGTTCCTCTACTTTTTGATCCAATCTTCTCTTCCTGCTACAACTGAAAGTCCTTTCAAGCACAAAACTCCAAGTGAGATGCTCTACAAGTCGGTGCACCAAATCTCATATGAAGTTCTACACGACTCTACTTTTCATGAGCATAGAGTAAGCAATTGCCCATGGTCTTCCTATGAAATAATTACTCATTTTATGTTCATTTGCAAAAGCATGTTGAAGAGAGGATTTTCTCCTTGTGTTTTCATGTATCTTTGTCTGCTGAGATGTCCTTTTCTTTACTATTTACACTCCTTTACTTATCCTTACTTTGTGTCGGTATCAATGATTGTTGAGTTTAATCGTCTTTTGCATTAGTTTGTCCATAGGCACTTGGCATCAAGGCTTTGTCGTGTGATGGAGAAGTTAGCAGGGTCATTCTTTCGCAGTACTTCATCTGGGAAAGTTGATCTACGCTCATCACCTAATTGGTCTCATTGTCTAGTTGAACTTCAGAAGTCAATATTGGTCGATTCAGGCAGCAAAAGCCACACCAATGATTCAAAGCGGACTGCTCCCTCATTCAATAATGAGCCTATTGATGATTGCACTGAAATAAGAACATCTCAAAGCACGAGTTTTGCTGCTTGCATGGATTTACTTGATCTTTTTAGTCGGATGCCAAAAGACTACTTAAGTTCGAGATCATTCAAGCGCTATGCAACTCACATTATTAACGTTGAAAGGTAAATTTGGTTTCTGTCAATCTATCAGTTGTTCAGCACAACTTCTAGCTGAGATTCGTTGTTGGTTTAACAAATTTTAACACTGACGATGGATGTCAAGAGTTCTGAAACTTTTGAGGCAATCCCTCCATACAGTCGGTATGTGAGAACTTCAATGGAAAACTGAGTGCCTGAGAAGATTTTGGATGATTGATATCTTCCTCTGTTCCTTTCTCTTTCTGTCGGTTTTTTGATTTAGATCGTAGATTTTTTTGGCCTATATTAGTTGCTCAATACAATTCTAAAATGATGAGTCATTTGTTGTTCTTTGTCTTCTTTTGAAATGGCATTCATACAAGTTCTGATCGAGTTCTTTTAATAATCACAAGTTTTGAGAGCAGAAGCCCTGAAACATATACATGGGTCCACTTAAATCTGTGTACACATATCTGTTTTAGAATAATGAAATGGCAGTTGTTGGCCAAAAGAATAAAAACTAAAAGAATTGGCATTCACAACACATCAGAGACAATTGCAGCTATAATCCTCTTGGTTTCACTTGTCGCCCGTTTTCTCCTCTGCCAAAATGTCTCTCTTTGAACATTCATGACCTGTTCAGACATATATGTGATGGGAGAAACCATTGAAGATACATCTAGGCAAATTTGTAGTTTAGGCCTATAATGCTATGTTTCTTATTGAAAAGTGTTTGTGATGCGACATGTTTTGTAGTACAGTGTTATCTCGAAACAATTCATAAGCTTTGGGAGTTAAGTTAGACAAAAGCTGGACTGAGCTTACGTGATAAATTTCCCCCTTTCATAAGTCTTCATTTTAGCTTTTCTTTGAGGATTAATTGGTTCCTTTCTTTCTCAGACTTGCAGCTAGCAGCTTACCAGACTTTCAAGGTGCCTCATTCTCATCTAAGCATAATAAGCACTTCAAGTTGTTCTTATATTGTCGAAAGGCTTTAAAACATTTGGTTGAAGCATCTTTCTGCGATAATATAGAAAAAACTGAGCATCCGCTGTGTGTCCTTATATCTGAAGGATTATTTTCTCTTGTATGGCTTTTCAAGTCTGTAATTGTTGTGGGCGGGCTTCAAGATGAATGGGGAGAATATTACTCTGGCAAAGTGAATCTGCCTTTAATGGAACACACAGCATATATGTTCCTAATGTTTAGCAAGTATTACTTTTGTCGAACACTTCCTCTGATTGTAAAGTATAAGTGGCGCTGTAAAGAGCAAGAAGGTTCTGACATTGGCCCGGGGGAGACAAATTTAGTCGAACCAGGTTCATGTTGGGATTCTTCTGAACATTCTGAAGCTTGGAAAAGCATCTGCCTTGTTGCACAGAGTATGAAAGAAGAGACACAAAGCTTATTTTGTTCTCTAGAAGACTCTTTTCATGATAAAAAAGCAAATGTTGGTCAGAATTCCTCAGATATGACTAAATTATCTACTATTGTATCTTGCCTGAGTGGTTTCTTTTGGGGCTTAGCATCCGCTGTTGACCACATTGATGCAAAAGATCAGGTTCACAAGGTTATATCATCTTATCGGAAGCATGAACCTCTTTGCAAGCTCAGCCTCCTTATCGACTTATTTACAGATGTAGTTAGTATCTTTCTGCGGGTTATGCTTGGTCAGAATGATCAGCAGCTGGGATCTTTAGGTCATGAGCAAAGTAGTAAAAAGTCGAACTACAGCCAGGACATATTGGGAACTGATGGTTCGTCACATAGTGACTCTACTACACGTGTCCCTAATATATCCAGCCGCAGTGAGCAGAAGGACGTTGTGACAGCCTTCCTAGAGTCATCTGGCTTTACTAATCAGTCAGTGGTTACTGATGTTGGCCCTCAGTTGTCATCTGTGGAAGGTGATGATTGTGTTGCAAGCATTTCAAATGAAGTTAATTTGCTTGACCTGCAATATTTAAATAAGCCTTTCTTACAGCAGTTGCTTAAAGGTGATAATCCTGAAGCGGCAGTTCTGCTCAGGCACTTATTTATTGGTTATTCAGCCATTCTAAAGCTGAATTTGAAAGACCAGACTCTTCTCTTATCGACAACTTTGGTGCAAACTTTTGCGGCAATGGCACAGTTCCTGATCTTGGAGTTGGTTAATGGTGGTGAGCTGCCAAAGCCATCATCATTTGTTTGCTTAGATGGTATTCTGAAGTATCTGGAAGAATTAGGGAGTCATTTTTCCTACACAAATCCCACATTATCCAGAAATATGTATGCCAGACTGATAGAATTGCAGTTGGGGGCTCTAGGTAAATGCATCGTGTTACAAGGGAAAAGATATACTCTAATGACGCATGAGACTGAGTCAAGCACCAAGACAATTCCTGGTCATGCAAGACTAAATGGATCAAAAGATTTTCCTCTGGAGCGTTGCCTGGATGACATCAAAGCAAGGTTGAGAACGTCGTTTACCATTTATATTAAGAAGGCTGCAGAGTTGCATCTCTTATCCGCTGTCCAAGCAATAGAGAGAGCATTAGTTGGAGTGCAGGAATGCTGCACGGCTAAGTATGGCATTACTTTTGGAAGGGTAGGAGGGACTGTCTCGGCTGTTGTTGCAGCTGGCATTGACTTGTTGGATATGCTCCTAGAAAATGTTTCAGGTAATGATGTGTACATATGTTTAAGGTGTGGTTGAGGGGAAGAAGTTATGTATCCTCGGGCACTTAAAACTTGTTTTCAATGAGTAACAAATATGGGAATAAGCTCTCCTGAATTGTTACTTAACTAATACTCACTTTCTGTTGATAGACCAAGTATTAGATTTTAATAACTTGACAACTCTCTTTGCCTTTGTTTATTGAGGAAAGAAAGAATTTGATGATCCATGGTTGTTTTACAAAATATTCTGTATAAAATGGAAAGAAAATCTTTCAGGAATTATAATGGGAGTGAATAATATTATATCAATGTCATAATCTGATTCCTGGGTGATTCTAAATAATTATTGTTTTCCTTTCTCTTTTCCTGTTTCAATAATCTATGATGGCTAGAAACACACATATTGAATGAGACAGCGGTCCAATAATCTATACTTTCCAGTATATGTCCAGAAGTGTCATTTAAACAAAAACAGAAAAATTAGCCATGTCTCCCTGTAATTATACATTTGATGAGGTGGCAATAGTGTATTTTCACATTTAGATTAATGTAAGCCTCAACCCTTGAATTCCTTCTGTAGGTCGGAAACGTTTGAGTCTGGTCAGGAGACACATTCAGAGCTTTGTGGCTGGTTTGTTCAATATAATTCTGCATGTACAAAGTCCACTAATTTTCTATGAGAGTTCACCTGGCAACGGCTTTGGTGATGCGGACCCAGGATCAGTCACTCTTATGTGTATTGAGGTACTGATTAGGGTTTCAGGAAGACGTGCTCTCTTTCAAATGGATCTTTGGCATGTTGCCCAGATGTTACGTATTCCTGCAGCGCTATTCCAGGTCTTTTGTCAGTTTCAACTGAAAGATCCGATTTCTTCGGGCTCTTTATTTTCGTCGGAGAATCTTAACATTGATCGGCCGTTTTCAGTGAAGCTATATGCCTCTTGTTGTCAATTGCTGTGTACTGTTCTTAAGCATCACAAAAGGTATGTTATGCTTCACAAATTCTTCAATCATGTTCTCAGTAAAAAGTTGGTCAAGAAACTTATTAGTTAATTTAGGTGACAAAATAGTCAGTGTTATCCATTGGGATAAATATAAGGGGGAGTTGGAGGCATCCCCCATAGAGGTGTTTTGTGGAGTGAGGGACGAGAAACAAGAACTAGAGAAAGGTTGTTTTTCGAAATAACGTCATGTGGTTACTTCAATTCTTCTTCAGCAGCAGTGCACCTCTTCTCACTTCTGTAAACTCTCTCTCTCTCTCTCTCTCTCTCTCTCTCTCTCTCTCTCTCTCTCTCTCTCACGTGCACTCGCGCCCACACACATGCATACAGAGAGATCATATGCTGACACTGCAATCAAATTTTTGGAGATATTGTTGTCATCTTTCATCGCCCTTTCTTCACCATCGAAGTGTTTCTTTGCTGAAAACATACTCTATGGTTGTGTATTTTCCAGTGAATGCGAAAGATACATAGCTTTGCTTCAAGATTCCACTTCTGTTCTTCTCAATTGTTTGGAGACTGTAAACATGGACCTGGTGGTCAGCCAAGGTTATCTTTCATGGGATGTACATGAAGGGGTCAAATGCGCATGTTCCCTACGAAGGATTTATGAAGAGGTGACTTTGTAATGAAACTGTTTTCTTTGTGTGGTATTGATACACTGCAATTCCTTAGTTGTGCTTTATGTTCATGGAATGCATATTCTTGTGCACAAGTTGCTTTGTGGTATAATGCTGGTAGTGAGCATGTGGGGATGCTGACCAACTTGGCTGAGAGTTCTTTACTACATTTTGTGAGGCTTGATATTGTTCAATTATGGCAAATGTCATCATCGAAGTATTTGTTGCATCATTCTTTTTTTTTTTTGTGCTCGATCACTCACAATCTCATTGACATGTTCCCACCACTCTTTTAAGTTCCTCTTACTATATGCTTATTGATTTCCTATCGAAAATAAGAAGTTTAAATTGCTCATAATCGCATTGATTAGTTCCACTTCATTTTACCTTTATGTGACGATTTTTTCAAGCAGAGTGGTTCATTTGAACCAATTGCTATGACCTCATGGACCTTAGTGCTGGGGAGAGATTTGTAATGTTTCTGTCAAGTCTTCATGCATTAGCATTGAAGGAGCTAGTTTCTTGAAAATGGCTATCTGACCAACAAAATGCTGGGAAATTCACAAAACTATTTGACTTTAGGATCCGAATTTGGTCTAGTCGGAGGAGGATGAGAGGTAGTTGGAAAATTATGTTTTTCCTAGCAATAAGCTAATAAGCCAGTGCAAGACAAGAATGCTTTCGTCAATTGACCAATCATCAGATTGCTTTATTTTACATTTGTCTGTATCCAAGCCTCAAAACAGAAGGGGAGTGTTTAGTTGGCACTTAACAGAAGATATTGGAACCTCACTTTTTAACTGTTTGTCCTAAAATGATGATTGATAAATGCCTTGGAAGTATCAATGTCCAAACCAGGATTTTCATGAATATGGTACCGTCTTCTGTTTAGTTTTCTTATGATTTGGTGTTTTCATCCTTTTACAGTTAAGGCAGCAGAAAGATGTATATGGGCATCATTGTTTTAAGTTCTTGTCCAGTTACATATATACATGTTCGGAATGCGGTCCTCTTAAGGCTGGATTCATGAGGTACCTTCCTTTGTTGTTTCGCTTTAAGTTTGATAAAATGAGCGTAGTTACTATTGGTACGTGTTTTGATACTAACAAAATGGTTGTACTTTTTTTACTCTATCACAGAGAAATAGATGAAGCTTTGAGACCCGGGGTGTATGCTTTAATTGATGCTTGCTCAGCAGATGATCTTCAATATCTTCATACGGTATTTGGAGGTATGCTTTTGTAAGCTGACCCCACTGTAAACTATTTTCAATGGACAACATTTTCTTTTTCAAGTTTCATATGTTGCAATTTCCTTCTATATGCAGAGGGTCCTTGCAGAAACACTTTGGCGTCTCTGCAGCATGACTATAAAGTGTACTTTCAGTACGCAGGAAAAGTTTGATGTGAGTGTACTCCCTTTGGATCTGTCCGTTCAGATAAATCATCTTTTTCGGTTTTTATACGATGAAGAAATTTTGGTGGGTATTGTTGCTGCTGCCTTTGACGGGGGACATAAATTCTGCAAAATACGATGCTTGTTATGAGGACTACGAAGTGCTGTGAAGACATGAATGATTACAGTTATTTGCTTCGCTTTGTTGCAACATGTTAATGACATCACTGGAGTATCATCGATTCATCATATGCTTGAAGACAAATGTTGTTGTGTATCGGAACAGCTATTGAATGGGAAAGACCACCTTTTCTCATTCTTACTTGAAGTTCATAGAAAACTTAGATAGGGGAAGAAAGACAATTTGACACCCGGGCATGAAACGGTTTTATCAGGAGATTGGATTATGGGCAAGTAGGTGATTCATGTAGATTCGATTCTTATTGAGTTTTAGGCTCTTTTACTGGGGTCAAATTAGCTAATGGTTGTACCATGAAATTTTGAGTATTCTCCAATCTAGTGTAAATGGCCTCACTAAGATTGTAACATTTGTAATTTGTTTCTGTAATTTTTTTCCCATTTTTTCGAAATAGAAGTTGTACGCTCGTACAGAAGCAATGATAACGAGTATGATTCACTTTGCTTATTCATGCTTTTCATCTTTCTTCTAGTTGAGATTCCAGTCTCGCTGGGATTAACCCACCGTGCTCTTTATCTTTTTATATTTCTCAACACGCAAGTAAGGAGGATCCTCCTCTGATCATAACAATTCGCCGGCATCGGAGTGTAACGTGCGACCTCATTTTGACTAAAATCATAGGATGCAGGGAAGCAAAGACGAGAGGCTCTAGTTATAAGCCGCGTTGCATCATATTTTCTCCATACCGACTGTTTGCATTTCCCAGCAACTTGTCAGATGGTTCGGTAGTAGCGACTCATCTTTATATATGGCTAATTCAGACTTGGAGCCTCTCGTTTAATATATGTCTTTTGTGGTATGTACCTAAGCTCTTGTGTTGGGCATGTTGGTCGGAAAATCATGAGTGGACCTGGGCAAGAGCCTTGAAAGTGTTCTTTCAGCACTCTGCAATAGACAACACAGGCATACGCATCGTGTATTTTGAAATTTGGAGGCTGAGTGACAAATGATGCACATATTCAGCAGCACACGCATTACTCATTAGCTTCTCGCTTGAAGGATTAAAGAGTGTCATCTTCAGGTTAGACCTGATCATTCTTCAGGTTAGGCCCGATCATTTAAGGGTCAACCCGAAGGATGAAATGGGCAGATTTAGGCAAGCAATAGACCCTTTCGGCTCGGGACATGCCCGGTCGAGTTTGTACATAAATTCGGCATTTTGGTGATCATGGGAGGGCTCGAACAAGAACTTTTTCAGGCCTGGTGTTAGACCTAGCGGTCTTGTTGATGGTCTCTGGTTTAGATGCTCGGCTTAAAAGGGGAAAGACAACCACCATGCCCAATTTTCTAAAAAGGTGAAAATGGCATAACTCATCTTGAATTTGTGATCAAGGGTGAACCCAGGATTCGGTTATGGATTGAATCATGAAGGCCCATCGCAAGAAGACTCTACATTGTAATTGGCTTGCGGAGCCTCCGCAGGCTCTTTTAGATTTATTATGCTCATATGTTAGTACAAACTTTGCTCTAGTTCTAATGACAAAAGCAAGTACAACATATCAGGCTAGAATCTTCATCACATTACTAGCCAACAAAAATGTGTCGCTAAAACCTACGAGTCACAATTGTGGATCTTTAAGTTTCACCTTTCATACCATGAATGAGGACTTTTGACGGACACTTTGATGTCACTTATAAAAAATTTTAATTAATAGCTTTTTTTTTTATTGTTCATGATTTTCCTTATGACAAAAATCATAAACTAAAAGAGGAGTGCTAAAAAGAGATTTGTTTTGCATTTGCACTTACATGTATCACATCTATTGTTTCCCTATTTAGTAAGGTGGTTGGATGTAACATATAACCTTGCCAAAGTACCATATCAAGCAAAACCTCATCTTGCATTCATATCTCCACCGTCCCTTTTCTCCAGGATTCTGAGCAAATCCAGTGACAATTATAGCTTACCTAACATTACAGTGAGATTACTACATGAGAGAGAGAGAGAGAGAGAGAGAGAGAGAGAGAGAGAGAGAGAGAGAGAGAGAGAGAGAATTGCATTTATGCCATTGCCCAACTTTTAGATTGAAGACCCACCTGATATGAACTCTGCAGGGAATTTTGAAATTTGAAGGAGGAAAGTACTTCCATGGCCAGACATCATCCTATGCCCATGTCATGCCTTTATTGCATTACCACAAAAGTAATTCCCACTTAATAAGGAAAATTGTTTACACCTGCTGAAATTGAGTTCCAACTGGCAGTGTCTTCAGCATGTCACCTTCATCTCTTCCTAGCAATATAAATGAAGGCACGGCCCAAAATTCCACCTCTTTAATTGTGGGTGGTTGGGCAATTTTGAAGACCACATGAGGGGCACTACAGTGATATGGGTTTGAATGTGAATTGGTTGATTTGGTCGTACAATAAGGTGGAAATTTCAGAAATTTATATTGATCAAAATGTTCACGAGGCCTTGTGGAAACCCAAGGGCTGATTGTCAGTGAGAGTCTGCAAATTGAGAGCCAATTTGTCTGGCCAAAAGAAAACAAAAACTTATAGGACCAACTTGAAAGACATTGCTTGAAGAAACTGCAAAGGCTTAACCAGGACCATGTTTGCATTATATAAAAGGAGCAATTGCTTTTCCTAAAAAGAATTCCCAATTTCATGTCCATTTTTCCTTTCTTTTTTCTTCCATTTTGCCACTGATATGATAATCGCTTGATGGTCAATTTTAGAAAAAAGGACGGCACATATATCATAACTTTCATATGATGCTTATTTAAGCATCGTAATTTTTTCTATCGATCACTTGAGTGCATCGTTTTTTTTTAAATTATGGCATTCAAGTAATCAATTAAAAAGTTACAGCATTTAAGTGAATGATTTTGAAAAGTCATTACACTCAAGTAAGCATCGCATGAAAATTATGACACGTGAAAATTACTATTCTTTTCTTCGGCCAAAAAAGGATTTAACTATTTGCTCTATCTTTAATTTCTCTCACACTAATAACACCGAAATAATCAATTTATCCTCGGTTGAATTTACCATGTAATAACTTTTTTTCGCAAAAAATAATTACATACGAGTCCCTTTTCTCTCCCCTCTCTCATACATAATCTATTGGCCGCACACACACTTGTGTGTTGGCTTTTGTAATTGTCATTACTCGGCGCTAATGACAAATCCCTGACTTTGCCTCGGCCCCATGTGTTGTATATAGGGGAGCCTAGATTACGCGATATACTGCCTTTTGATTATTATTATTATTATTGTTATTATTGTTATTATGATAGGTAGACCATAGGAACTTATTATATAATAAGCCTACCTATATATAATTATTGAGCTATACCAAGCTGTGCATTAGGTTTGTCCTTTGCACAGATAATAATTGTTAAATTATCGTGTCAGGAACATTGTAGAGCTTACAGTCTGATTGAGTAGCTGCAGCCAAAGCTCAGATTTTTCAGACCTTACAATTAACCAACAGTAACAACCGGAAATTAGACAAGACAAGAGGTAAATTAAAAAAATAATTTAGAAAAATCACTTTTTTGGGTGTTGAATATCATTAATTGGAAGCACCAAAAAAAGGTAGAATTTACAAGACCCAGCTTTTTATCAATTGCAAGAATCCTGTGACAGCATTTAAAAGGTGAGGCCACCGTGGATTGGCGTACAATTTATTTATTTATTTATTTTGGTAAGAAGCGTACAATTTATTACTCTCTAAGTAAACCAAAACATTTTTATTTTGCTTTTCAAATTAAATATCTTATTGCCATTGCAAAAAAAACGGCTTCATTTCCAAATTATTTGGGTTATTGAATAATCAATTATTAGCAAAGACGCAAACTCTACGAACAATTTCAGAAAGACTAAAAGGGCTATAGTGTATGCATAATGCGAAAGAAAGAAGGAAGAAAAGGCAATATTGTCAAGCCTTGGATAGTTCACAATCAAGGACTATGAGGGAATATGTTATATAAATAGTGCAAATATTCTTTTCATTGGATCAGAGAAGAATAACATTGAAAAATTCAAACAATTAATTTACACATGAGGGAGACATTGCAAGAATGAATATTAAAATGAAAAAATAGTACAAAAAAGAGAGATTAATCTCCATGACTTGCGCAAGCAGCTAGGCTCCCACGAGTGCACAGTGCACAATGATCATGTATTGATTTATTTTCATTTTTTTTGTGTGGTTGATATTATAAACTGTGGTGTGGTCATGCAAATTGGAGCTGATCTTGTGGCAAATTTTTCCTTCTTTTACAATAAATGGAGCTGGTGTGCTTGGGCTGGTGCTCTGAAACAAGCGTGCGACAAGAATCAAATTGCACCCAATTGACCTCAAACAATGGTGATCTTAGCAAATCTCATTTCAGATTGCTAATTTAATAATGTGCCATTAAACAAAGATCACCAAATCTGTACTCCTCTCTCTTTCTTACCTTGAGAAATCTCGTGTGTGGGTTCACCTCTAGTGAAGTCAATGCACCGGCTCTGTGTTCTTCTTTCCTCTGCTTCTTCTTCTTCTATCATCATCTTCTGCCTTTGGAATGGATCTGAGGCTCTCTGTACTCTTGTGCCGGTATGAAGTTCTCTGACATCAACCTCCATTGTTGTGCAAGCGCTTCTTCTGTTCACTTGGGTTGCTTTCTTTTCTGGGTTGTTATGCTTGTGACTTGGTTGAGCATGGCTCATACAGATGCTGAAGGAGTGAGAGTTCGGTTGGTCAGCCTCTGAGAAAGGGCATTCAGAAAAGTTTAAGGTACTATGCAGTTTCTTCTTGAAAGAAATGATCTTCTTGTTTCCATTTTGTTATTTTGAGTGCTGATATGTTCAGTTCTTCGCACTGTCGCTGGAAATCCTTTTCTGGGCATTTTACTTCAATCTTCTCGACTCTCTCTCTCTCTCTCTCTCTCTCTCTCTCTCTCTCTCTGCTTCACTGGTCAATCTTGATGAATTCTGAAACTCCAGAGTTTGATTATCTGACTCTGAAGGCAGACATTAGTGAGTAGCTCATCGCTGAAAGTTTCTGAAGGAGATGTTTATGCTCAAGAACTGTGTAAAATATTGTGACGACAGCTTAGCTTAAGACCCACAGATAAGGTTTCCGAACGTTTCAGATCCCAGACATGAGGAAGCTACTCTCAGTTTTGTCTGTTGTGGCCAATTTTTGACACATTATGTGAAGGGATCTTAAGATCTTCTGGTTTTATTATTAGTTTTGAGCCTTAAATCTGTTTTTGTCACTTTGTTCCTTAGAATATGCCTCGAGACAGTCGGAGATCAATTGGGTATAGGTCCTTTGTCACATGCGATGATACGAAGGGAGTTGTAGAATGTGGGACAATCAGAAGATCCAAGACCAGTTCTCAGAAGATGGAGCAGAGTATCGAAAGACGAAGCATAATAAAACACTCGAATAAGTCCTCGGCACACAAGACAGAGAGGGAAGAACTGGTCATGAGACAGACTGCTGAAGAATCTGGAGGACGAACCTCCTATCAGCTGTTAGAGGTGTCCAAGGGAGCTCAGAAGCTGAATAAGATGATAGAAACATGGTCAAAGGGGCTAAACTTTGATGGGCAGTGCAAAGATAACATTGCCAACGACTTGTTGAAAGGAGCTCTTGATCTGCAGGAGTCTCTGGCAATGTTTGGGAAGTTGCAAGCGGCTACGAAATATGTGGCTCGGTTGAAGCAAAAACAGGAGAAATCCAAGGGTGCAAGAGGAGATGAGATGGGGTTTGGGAAAACGAAGTCTGATCCATTTGAAGATCGAAATCGATTCCCGGGATTTCAGAAGCCACAGCTCTTGGGTGATGGATCTTCAGAAAGGCATATTGAAGAGCTCAGGAAAGTGATAAGAGAGAGCTTTGCTAGGCAAAATCTGCTGCCAAGACCTATGTATGGAGGGGAGGATTATTTTCATCGACGAAACGCTGATTCGGTTTCTAGTATGCCCTCTTCTAGCTCGAGCCATTCTTCGACAATTCACAATGACAATCTTGATTTTGTTAATTCCTCATTTCCATATGTGACGTCACAGGAAAAGGCAAAAGTCCCGAGTGTCGTTGCCAAGCTCATGGGTTTGGAAGAGTACCCTTTCAAATTAGCCCAGAGCCCTCCAAGGGAAAGGTTGGATCCCCAGAAGTCTTCTCTTAAGGAGAGGCCTGTTTTCAATGTAGTTATTCCGAAGATGAAGAAGCCTGAGAATGAAGTTCAAAAAGATACGGCGCAGAGGACGCTCAGAGAAATAGTTGATACCATGCAACTTAAAGGGCTTTTGAGAAGCAATTCTTCTAGAAAAATGAAATCTCTTTCGCAGCTTTTCGATGAATGTGATTCTGAGGAGCGGCCTGTAATTGATGTTCCTCCTATCGTGCTCATAAAGCCTTTCAGCTTACCACACTCAGAAGCAAAGGAGCACCTTTCGCAGAGAGACGGAGTCTTGAACCAACAATTAATACTCAAGACAATGAAATCGAAAGAGGAATATGCCTCAAAATCAATGGATCCTAAAGGAGGGGCTAGGAATTGTGAAAAGACAAATCCTGTGGAAGAAGAGGAAGACACTTCAGTCACTAGGCCTACCCAGCAAGGAGGAGAAAAGAAATTCAAGGAGGACGATAAAAAATCAACCAAGGAAAAAATATTAGGAAAAAGTTCAAAGAAGATGAAACTACCTGCCCCCGCAAGCAAGCAACCGCTTAAAAAAGAGGCAATTGGCAGGAGATCCAGTGAAAATGAAAAGGTAATGAAGGAGGTTTCAAAGTCTAGAGAAGCTCAGGATACTACTACCAAGGTCACCAGTGCAAAGCTTGTGAATCCTGTAACTGAAGTAAACGGAAAGAAGAATAAATCTCCTCAACATGGCACTAACTCGAAGTCCAAATCAAAACCTGTTACACGCGTTTTGCCCTGCAACCAGGACGATCTAAAAAGCGTTCAGACTCAGAGGACAAAGGAAAAGCCAGCAAGGGAGAAGAAAGCGCTCAGAACATCCAAGGTAGCTTGCATTTTATTATTGTTCTAACAGCTTTATAGCTCATTAGGCTTTTCAGAATAAGTAATCTTTGTGGTATCATTGTACGACTGTATGGTCCTCATATTGTGGAAGTTTTTAAGGCTGAACTCATATGATAGGCATAATAGACGCTCAAGCTTAATTCATTATGTAATTCCACTAGCTCTTATTTGTCCAGATAAATGACAGAGAATGTAAAGACCACGGAGGGAAGACTGATCTTAGCACTGAAACCCAATTTGTTCAGATTGAAGCTATCTCTACTCGTGTGGATCAACAACCTATCCCGGAGAACGCAAATGGCTCGGATTTTGAGACCGGAGGTAAAACCTTCTTTATGCTCTGTTCTGTTTTGTTGAACGACACGTTGAATTTTCTGAATGCGTTGATTTACCAGTACTCTATGGTTGAAGAAACAAATATCGTTAAATACCTCTGCCTAATACTTTGTTCGGGCTGAATTATTGTTTAATATGGTTTTCCTTCAAGATCTTGACGATTCTGATAAAAGAGATCTTTGGGGTTGACAATTTAAAGTAATCTGGTTGACCTGTTTTTTTTATCAAAAATTGGACGTGAAAATATATGCACCATGGTTTTTGTCTTTCAGCTCAGCTAATATTATTTCTGTGAAGGTGCGTTTGTACCTTCTGAGATTCAGATTGCCCTCTAATACCCTATAAATGAGCCTTCATTTGCATAATGAAGTCGCTTATGCTCTCTCTCTCAATGCAGAGGATTTCAGCAATGGCCGGAATATTGATACGCTTCCAACCCTCCAACATGAAAGAGACACTGGTTTAGCTACAAAAGCCTGTGATCACATCCCGCAAAGTGAAAATGAGGAGAGCTACAAAAGAAGATGTTACGCAAAAGCTATCCTATTGAACGACCCATCATTTCTTGCTCGTGCAGAGGAGCTCTTTGAATTCGTACAATGCCCAACGGTCGTTGAGGACTTTGTAGAGTCCTATTCTGGATCAGCTAATGAGAGACTCTATTTGGATTTCGCGAAAGAAATCATTGACCGCAAAAGCCTTCAGGCTTGCCAAAAGTCTTATTTCCTCTTAATAACCCTTCAAGGGACCTCCAGGATTTGCATCTCTATGGACAAGCTGTTGGAAGAGATTTGTGATGGAATCGACTGTCTGAGCGACTGTTGTGAGTTTGCCTCTGCTAATCTTTCCGTGGATGGCCTCTACGCAGTGTTGAACAGAGATATATGGAGCATAGGCATGGCAAACGGAACATGGGAATCGGGATGGAGGAGCGGATACTCCTTGCATGATGCCGAACAGGTTGTTAACAACATCGAAAAGGTTCTTTTCAATTGGTTGATCGAGGAAGCGGTCGCAGAACTCGGCAATTTCCATTGTGAGTGAAAATTTGATAGGACGATCTCAGTCCTTTCTTTTAGAATACTTTCTCTGGTGAAGCTTCCCAAGAGCGTGATCTTCAATTCTACAATGATGCTGAAATCGAGTAAGTTTGGTCTCTTGAAACCAAAAAACAAAGGGAGGACGAGGATATATAGATATGCGCTGAGAGGATTCAGAGTCCTCCGCCTTTGGTCTTTTGCAGAGCATTCGAATGTAGCATTGCTTGTAAATGGATATATCCTTGTATGCAAATGTTACCGTAAAAATGGAGGGAAAAAGAAACAAGAGAGTCTGAGAAGAGTCATGGATACGTGAAGCTAACCATTTAGGATTTAGCCCACCATGGGATGGCAAAAACAGATCAGGTTTCTTCTATTTGGGTTTCTGGTCCAGGTAAGTTTTATATGGATGCTATCTGATACCTCAAAGAAATTCTATCAGGTCAAAGTTTGCTCAAGCACTCTCTCTCTCTCATCTGTTGCATGATTGGTCTGTGACTTTAAAACTAGCTAGGATGCATTTTTGGGCACGAAGTAGTAGATGAAAGCCTTGAACTTTACTTCCATTGTGTTCCAGAGGGTCTTCTGTCATGGTTTGGTCAGTCTTGATGAATTAGATAAGGATAGCTTCTCCACGTTTCACTTGCTTATTGCCCTATTCCTAGGAAAGTTTTGCCGTAGAAAGTGACTTATCTTGAGATGGGAAGGATAATGCTTTTAATCCTTGAGATTATCATGATCAACGATTAACCAATTATAAAACATGATGTGGCGGATTTGCATTAGCATATAGTCGTTATGCAAACCCAATCTACTAGAAGCAATTAATAGTGTTCGATATTGACTTCACTACTAAGAAGAAGAAAATTCTTTCATGAATATGATACTAGAATTTCCTGCAAGGTTTGAACAGACTAAAGGACAATATTGAAATGCCTTTTCATTGTAATTTCATTGCTGTTTAATCTACGGAAGTATTGGATCTGATTAACTGAAAAAGGACGGTCGAGATACTCGGTCTATCTTGTCTGAATTTCTCATGAAAAACCTAATTAAAGAAAGTTTTGCGTAACAAATTATGTGCATTCCGACTCCGGCCTAGTTGGATCATGCCGTGTTCAATGGAACAAAAGGAGTTCCCTTTCATGCTCGCCTTCGATTCAGCCGCGCAACCAATAATTAAGGTCCAATCAGGTTTGGCATATGTTGTTTCCATTCGAGCATGAGCGTAGTTCTCTGATCGTCAATTCCAAAGTAAAACTATGATACAAACATCTGTAGCTACAAAATATTCTGAAGCAGAGCATCTGTGAACAAAAGTGGGTCATGAATAAATTACAACTGCAAGTATATTACCATTGCCATATGATATATGCACAAAAGGCCATGAATCTCTAGGAGATCTGCATAACTCTCCAGATCCATGCAACTCTCTCTCTCTCTCTCTCTCTCTCTCTCTCTCTCTCTCTAAGAAGAGGCTCCTTTGAAGATGAGAAAATTGAGCTTCTCCAAGGAAAAGTAGATGAAAGTCCCCTGCTTGTGGGAGAAGTAACACCCAAAGTTTGAGCCCACCACACATTGCCATCCACTCCCATATTCCCTGTCAAACTCCTGCCATCAAATTCGAATCCAGAGAAAAGAAAAATGAGAACATGAGACCCAAAATCATCTTTCGCGAAAAGAAAAAGAAAAAACAGATGGAAGAAGAAGAAGAAGAAGCTGGTTTTTCTGGTGGGTTTTCTGCAAGTGACCTTCTTGATGTGTGAAGCTAGGGAGATGCAGTCCGAGACGTCGCATAGATCAAGTGCTTGGGAAGCAGCAGCCATGGCTTGGCTCTGCATCTTCTCTGGCATGTCGGTCTCCTTCACCATTCCTTTACCTTCCAACATCTCTCTCTCTCTCTCTCTCTCTCTCTCTCTGTGTAGAATCTTGAAGATTATGGTGATTTTTCGACACGCCTATAATAGACCAGAAGCTTCGTTTTTTACACTGTTTGGGATTCGAGCTCGAGGACACCGATTTATACATAGCGTAGACGACGGGGAATGTTCAAAGTTCCACACTTTTGTGGTGCACTTTCAAGTTTTTGTCCGATTGCGCATCTTCCAGTCTCTTTCCCACCCGTGGACATTTCTCTCGCTTGCTGCCATTATTAGTGTTCACATATGCCTGTTTTGATCGTTTCCCAGAATTCTCGAATCAGCCCCTCTTTTACGGATCGTCCCTCTGAAGCTTATCATCTAAAACGTCGGATAAATTTAGGGATTTGTCCATCTGTTCTCGTGGTCGATCTTGGTCTCGTTACCGAACTTCAATTCGTGTCCCTTGATCGCTTGTATATCCTTATACGGGTGCGAGTCGTCGCCTGACAAGTCGCGTGGCGCTTGATCATCAAAATAGTTTATCTATCTTAAAGATACTCATTCTCTCTCTTAAAGATAATCACGTGGCTTTTACTTTTTTTATTTATCCCTCATCATAAATATCATACCATCAGGTTAATACTTTACGTAAATTTGGACAATCAAATTAAGATAGTTTACATAAAGATTGTGGAAATCAAAGTAGGAGATAAAGTGCGTTGCTAACGTCATTCTTCACCTTTTCTTGTTATTTTGTTCTTTTTTCTAGTCCCTTTGCCCCAAAAGTCTCAGCTCAACCCTATCTTTCCTTCCTGAGTGGGAATGATATCCAAATGCCGAGTCATCAATATCTATTAATCGGCAAGGTTATTGCGTATTGTACTGTATAAGATTCATTATACAGTGTTCCCTTGAAATCCTTCTGTTCAGAACACGATGATGGTGATATCATGTTAAGAGGCTGAGGGTGATTTTAGGACCCAACTCGTCAATTATGGCAGCAACTATTTGGGCAGCAAACGTATTTCAATGTCTAGCGGTTGAGCTATGCTGTCTTCGGGCCTGTCAAATTTATCTTTTTTCCCCTCAAACGGTAATCAATCGACCAAATCTGATTTTCATAATTCAACAAATAGAGGAATTGACGTGAGGGACGGTCTGCCCGATAGCGCCAACAACGTTGGCACCGGTTCAATTGGCGGTCACCAACACCACAAACGAGGCACGCCGATCAAGGACCGAAAGAAACCTTGGACTGATAATTTGGCTTTTTAGCTTTACTTCCGTCTTTGGAAGACTGGATGCCGGGACCACTCTAGATTACGAATTCAAGATGAGTCATGCCTTTTTACCTTTTTGGAAATCTCCATGTGGATACTGATTTTTCCTTTTAAGCCGAGCCCGAAAGTTCTTGCTCGGGCCCTCCCTGTGATTAGAGAAATGCTAAGTCTGTATACAGACTCGATCTGCGCCTGTCCCGAGCCGAGATGGATTGTTTGCTTACCCGGATCCGTCCATTTCATCCTTTGGGTCGGCCGATCCACGGCAGGTCCATCTGGCTTCCCATGCAATGACCGCGTCTGACTTAAGAATGGGCTTTAATCCTTCAAGCGAAAAGCTAAAACAGCAATGCGTGTGTTGCTGATATTTGCATCTTCTGTCACTTAGCCTCCAAATTTGAAGTGCAAAACGTGTATGCCTGTGTTGTCTATGGCAGAGTGCTGAAAGGTGACTTCAAGGCCTAGTGCAGATTCTGGGATGAGACCGATGAAGTGGGTTCTTCAATGGAAAGGGAATTGAAATGACGATGGGTTTGGGCTTGGGCTAAAAAGCTCAAGATTCTCCGACCAACGTGCCCAAAGCAAGAGCTCTTCTAGGCCTACCCATTTGGAACAAACACGAGCCTAGTCCGCTGCCAAGCCCAACCAGTCCCGTGTTGACCCTTTGTCTTTGTCCTCCTCATACTAACATTCCTTCCAAACTCACCTCGGCAGACAACTGCTGACCAATCCATGAATACGAATGTCTCTCCTCTCGGAGAGAGAGAGAGAGGGACTTTTCTGAAGTCAGCTTAACGCGGGGCAGAATTTACGAACTCTGATCTAAACACCCCTCCCTCTCTCTCTCCTTCTATCTTCTCTATTTTCCCTCTCGTGTCCTCACGAGCCATGACCGTGGTGTGCGCATAATAGATCAGCAACGGCACGACCAGAACAAGGGAGACCCGCCAATCGATCTCGAAATTCCAATCCAACGGGAGCACTTCGAAACACGGGTGGACCGGCCTACTGGCGACCCTTGATTGGTGCTAATGCAGCTCAACAACTCCCTCATGACAGCAAAGTATATGCCAAGCTCCGCCCTCCTAAACACATAATTAAACTGAGAATTATTAAAGAGTTTCCAAACGGAGGGCCAAATGTAAAGCCCGCAACTTTGAATGCTCCGTCCCACAAACAGTGAGAAGGAGACGCATTATTATCTCGAAGTCTTCACATGCAAAACCCATATCCTCAAGATGCAATTTTTTATGCACATATTCTTAGACGCCCCTCAAACCCCTCGTTCGAGCTTTGAGAAAATTAGAATAGAGGAAAACCCAAAATCAAGAAACAGAGTAACCCCCCGAAAACAGCAGTGGAGAGAGAGAGAAGGAAAGCTCGCGTCTTTCTGATTCGTGGACTTGAACTTGCGAAAAATCCCTTTCTTGCTCCGACTGGCGATACTGGGTCTCTCTCGGTTGCTGCTCCTCTTTGCGCGTTCTCGAGTTCGGAGACGGCGTCGTTCTGGGGCAGCGAGTGATGGGCGACGAGAAAGCGGCGATGGCGATGGGGAGTAGGGAGAGGGAGAGAGATCGGGAGCTCCTCATTCCGGTGGCCGGTACCGGGGGCGACGAGTCGTCCTCGTCCTCATCCAAGCCCTCTCCTTCGTCTTCGTCTCTGCACCAGACGGGCCGCGAGGTGCGATGCTTTCTGCTCGATTGATTGGTTCGCGGGTAGTTTTGTGAGTCCCGGTGGTTTGATTTGATGCGAAGATTGGAGGGAATTGAGGGAAAGTTTTGAGCTTGGTCCGGCTCAAAAAGATGGGTGTTTGGAGAATCTGGTTTTGTTGCTTTGTGCTGTCTATTGGAGCTTGTTTTGGTACTTTGGGTTCTTGTCTGACCTGCTTTCATGGTTTTTCCTCGATGATCTGTGGAGCTAGGTTGATTCGTTTGCGGGTAGTTTTGTAAGTCTCAGTGGTTTGATTTCATGCTAAGATTAGTGGGAATCGAGGGCAAGTTTTGAGCTTGGTCGGGCTTTAAAAGATGAGTATTTTGAGAATCTGGTTTTGTTGATTTGTGCTGTCTACTGGAGCTTGTTTTGGTACTTTGTATTCTTGTTTGACCTGCTTTTATTGTTTTTCCTTGGATGATCTGTTGAGCTAGGTTAAATTGGTGCTCTTTCTTTGGTTTTGAGCTTGGTTTTTTTGGCTGATGTTGATACTATATGGTTGGCGAAAGTAAGAATTGCTGTGAGATTTGGGGGAGTCTTTGTTATGCAAAATTTTTGTACGTTTTGTGATTTCATGCCAATTTTCCATATACTTCTATACTCTGTGGCCTTCAGAAATTTGATGTACTGGATGGACCTGATACATGTTGGATTTCTTTGATTAACAGTAATTGAATTTTCTAACTTCGTAGTTTTTCTATGCCTATTAGTGAGGGAGATCCCTTTTTCCAAGCCTGAGCGTAGCATGAACACTTGTACAATTGCTCTTATGTGTTGGAAGCTACACCGATTGCTTTAGTACTCCACTGATAGTATCAGTCTGATAGAACCATGTGTTTGTGCTACCACCTAATTCCTGCAGTTCTCCTCGTTCTGATAACCTTGCTCAAATTTTGTCTAAGACCTTTAGCCTTCTTCTATTTATTGGGAATTATTCGTTAGGTTCTGTTAGTATCATGTTAGGCGACAGCTGAAAAGTCACCAGTATCTATTCCTTTTATTGCCTCATGATGTGGGGTTGAAGAATACCTGCTCACTGTCAACATGAGATATTGGATTAATCTGATGGACCTTGTGATTGTCTTCCAATTTAGATTCATTATGCAACAAGTTCCCCTGGGGATGGGAACATACTAGAAAATTTTGTATGGTACTTCGTGAATGGACTAATGACTGTAAAGATACTTCCATTTGATGTGCACCTTCAACTTCATCATAATCTTGACAGAGTTTGGACTTTTTATTTTCCTTGTGTAATTCCTTTTTTGTGTGGTTGATTTGATGTACTTTCTTCCAAATATCATCTTATGGTGACATAAACTTATATTCTTGATGCAGACATTATACAAAGTTGTTAGGAGTTGGGCTTCAAAAAAGTTTATGACTGGATGGTATGTAACTTCTGTACCTGTATTTTAGCTCCTTCATCCCTACTTGCTGTTCTTCTCTGTTTGAAGAAGTCAATATATCTATCCATTGAATAAATTGTGTCAGCGATCCTGCACACTAGTTCATATGGTGAAGATTATGGTGTATTAAGCTTTTAGCCATAGCATGGACATTTGACTTTACTCATGGCATTTATTCAATAGTAGTGTAATAAAATCATAAGTCCTTACCAAAAAAAAAATCACAAGTCTTCATTTGTATTGTTCTTTTTTTTTGGGGGGGGGGGGTGGGGGAGGGGGGATTATTAACAAGAGTAACACGTCATCCTACTATTCATACTTTAATAGGTAACTTTGACAGTTTTCACATTTTATTTTTGTTCAAAATCAATTTTGGGGGGGGGGGTGGGGGGGGGATTTGTTTGTTTACGGGGAGGACATATTTTGCTCTTCCCTTCTACTAGTTGAGTGTTATTGGCTTTTCAATCAAGGATGGAAAAAGTATAAATTATCAGTGGGAGGATAAGCCTTCCAGAACAACCCCTATGATTTCACCTTAAAGGATGTTATACAGGAGTCGTACTTTTTATGTCTCATGAGCTTGAACTACTTAGTGAGGTCTTAGTTAGGCGCAATCATTGGGTCATTCATTGAATGTGACGTTTGATACCCTCTGGTCAATAGATATTGCTTGCCAATTCATGATGGTATTGACCCTTTAGGCGAGCACAGTTATCTCAACACAAACTTGACAGTACCCATGCAGAGCCTTCTAGTAATGAAAATGTGGATGTAAACGATAAAATAGTCATGTGGTCTGAGTATGTTGACAGTAGCACTTTTGCTTTAATACTTCGACCCTTGGATCTGATCATATGCTTTCTTTTTTCTTTCTGGCATCCTGCAGCGTCATCCTCTTTCCCATTATAATCACATTCTATGTGACGTGGTGGTTCATACACTTTGTTGATAGCTTCTTCTCTCCAATTTATGCACAACTTGGGATTGATATATTCGGTGAGGTTTTTTGGCTCTTGCAGCATAACAGCTATTACTATAAACAGTTTGATATCTGTCTATTTTGTTTTTATGTTGCTGTTAATGAATAAAGTATGCGGGTTTACTCTACTCTATGTTTTTCTTTTTCTTCAGTCGTGAAGGTCTCTTCAACAATTTTCTCTCTGTCCTGGAGTTGTTTTTTTTTTTTGCTTCTTATGCTTTTTAGTTATTACTATGAACCTGTTCAATGAAAACTCTGGTTTCATTTATATCCTCATTAATGCTCCCTTTGTGTCTTTAGTTTTGTCGCATGAAACCTTCTTTTCATAAACTGTGTTTCTGACTGGTCATATATTAGCTCTTAGATGACCACATCATTTGACACTAAATGGTTATTGATCTGCATATTGACAGATTGAGGAGAAACTTTTTTCTATAACAAGTTTCATGGAGTAACATTTATGTTTTTACTTTAAAAAAAGGTTATCTACAAAGGTTAAACAGTTTGGCTTTAAAATGCTTTATTCATTGTCATAGAATGAAAAGTATTTATTTACCTTGATTCATCTATGTAACTTTGATCAAGTGCAGAATTTTATGATTTGTACCATAGGTATGTTCATGATGCCTATCTGATGTGCCCAGTTAATGGAACCATCTGTTTTCTGTTAGGTCTTGGATTTGTTACATCCATAACTTTCATCTTCGTGGTTGGGGTGTTCATGTCATCATGGTTGGGTGCATCTGTCCTCAGCCTTGGAGAGTGGTTCATTAAACGGATGCCATTTGTTCGTCACATCTACAGCGCCTCCAAGCAAATTAGTGCTGCTATATCACCAGGTTTGAGTTGGTGTTTATTTCTTTTGCCATTTACATTTCAGTTGACCTAGGTAGAGCTCATTGATTTTCCTGCCTTGTTCCACATTCCAGATCAAAACACTCAGGCATTCAAAGAGGTGGCTATCATAAGACATCCTCGAATCGGTGAATATGCATTTGGATTCATCACTTCATGCCTTGTTTTGCAGGTATGGAACTGATGCTGGCATCATGCAGTTATCAATGCATTATATGTGGCATAGCGCTACCTAATTTTCCGCATTTGTTGTTGCTTACTAGCTCAGTTGTAAGCTGTTCGTTTTCTTCCTAATGTTAATCTTGTATCAATTTTTTAGCGGTACTGTCAAGCTAACTTCTTGCCTTTACGGCGCCCACTGTTGATGTTAAGTTTAAGCATTTACTTTTTTGGTGTTTGGTAGTGTTTTACCTTTGGGGTTGTAGAAGCATATGGGTTGTGAGTTGATGTTGATGTATTCTGATAGGCTAACTCTGTCAAATTCGGTTGATCATTGTGGGGTTCAGTTTGAAACTGTACTTTGGAGGCCTTCTCTTTTCTGGCATTCCAGCTACTGTGTTGACGTCTCAGAGTTTCGAGGCTGGGTGTTTTTAAGGGCTTGTATGTCTGCTTCCTGTCAAAGTTTTAAATGATATTTAAATTTCACGAAATTATGAAAAAATTATATGTTAATCTACTTGTCGATGTTTATACATTTTAAAGCTTCAGATGGTTCAAATTAAACGGAAGTTAAAATGCGTGGGCTGCTAGATTTTGATTATGCAAAAAGTAAAAGTCAATATTTGGGTTCAAATAGTATACCTCTATGGATAAGTTGTCATTACAGAAAATATTACATCTCCATTATCTTGAAATGATTGTCAAGTGACTAAAAAGAAGTTCAGAATCTCGCTGCATGACTCCTGAAGAAAAAACTCATCCATGTTGTCTGTGTTTCTATTGGAAAACTTTTCCGGACTTACTCTTGATATCATGCTTAGGTAATTCTTTAATTTGTTCTTCTTGACAATTCATGAATTTAGTACAGTATTTCAAGTCGATTGCGTGATGTCTTAACTCATGCAGAATTATTCTGGGGACGAAGAGCTGTGCTGTGTTTATGTCCCCACGAATCATCTTTACATTGGCGATATTTTCCTCGTTAATTCCAGAGACGTCATCAGACCAAATCTCTCTGTCCGTGAAGGGATTGGTAAGGAATCATGCATAACTTCCCCTATTGTCATAGCAAGTTTCCTTTCCATAACGTGCTTGAGAGATGTTTTATTGACTTAGCTTGCCTTGAAAGTACTTCAGTCACTGCTTTTATTGAGATAGCGGATCCATTTGAATCTCTTGATTTGGGGATATAACCATGTGCCAAGTTAGAATAATCATCACCATAACAAGAATGAAAAGGTGACGACTTTATAATTTGGAGGTATCTTTATGTCAAATACACATTTAGATAGGTAATGCTTGGATCATCTAATGTTTTGCCCTGTTCAGCATGATGTTGAGGTTTCCTCATTGACGGATATGTGCACTCTGACCGCTCTCCACAACAAATACTGGCAATGGGTTTTGAAATCTAATTTCTCTTCTTTGTAAATTTCAGAAATCGTCGTTTCAGGGGGAATGTCAATGCCTCAGATCCTCTCTACACTGGACTCGCGCATCATGCCAGTCGAAAGAAGTAGACCTGACAGAAGCCAGCTCTAGTCGTGGATGATTTCTTTCTACTGTAATTTGCCATCTTTCGCATCCAATCGGGTCGGCACATCAATTGATTCACACCGTTAAGGGTTAACTCAAATATGAAGAATTTGGGGCATTCTAGTTTCGTGGTCGAGGCAACAAGAGTCGGATGGCATATAAAACTCCGGTTTCTGTTTAGGGTGTAGAATTAGTGTTCTATTGAGATATAGCGAGGGATTATTGTAGAGGTGAATGGCTCTTCGGGTTTTCGATTTTGATTATTTATGTCCACGATTAGTGTTTGGTTTGGCCTGAGATCTCTCTGGATTATACTAGGAAACTATGTGGTGCTGTCTTGCTACGCTCATTTTACTTAGATAACCAACAATGTAGATAGAAAGGCAAAATTGTTTGTTCAAGTTTGTGCACGGTTCTTGGTGTCCTGTGCTGATGATTTCTTTTGGTATGTGCGTTCAAATTGATGTTTTGCGTGGTCAAAACAGGATATTGGCTCAGCTCCATGGAAGGTCACAGCACAGTATCATAATAATAACATGTATCTGGGCTAATTCCATTTGAAATTGGGCGAATGTCAGCAATTTCGCGAATACGTTGAGTCGTTTCTATGTAGGAATAATCTGATTGACCGCATGAATCGATTGTCTAGAGAGGAAGGCGGTGCACCAGTAAGGTGCCTCTCGGAAACACTGTGAGGACGGTGAGTTGCCTCCTCGCCTGTGGTTGGGACCCGCCGCCAATGACGAGGCCGGGCTGGCAAGTCCTTACAACTGCAATGGCAAAGGCTTGCGGGCCTCGGCCACCCGTCGCGGTCTCAAGTCAGATCGGGTGGCGATGAGCAGCAAGCAGAGGGATGATTCGGCCGTTCCATTCTCTCTTTTACTGATATTTCCTTTACAATTTGGTCATTTGGATTGATATATCTACACACACAAATAAAAGTTTCGATTAATGTATGAGATATTGATCTTTATAATGTGCTCGTGTTCTCTCATACTAGAAAATCAAACGCTCTGTGCATGGAAAACCTTAAAAAGGGAAAAAAAAGCAAAATTGTCCAAAAAGAAAATCCAAATATTTAAACTATAGATGTTATGGCTCGGAATGTACCTATTATTGGATTTTAAAAGTTTTTCTAAATCTCTTGTCTTGGAAATTCAAATCCTTGCCCATTGGATTCGATAGATAATTCCAATACTTTAAGCAATTGACATGAGTTTTAATTTTCAAAATTTTGCTCAATTCAGTCTTCCATGAAGCGTGTCACCATATTACGTGTTTTTTTCCTGACATGGACAATCATGTTGGCGTTTAGTATGCCAAAATAATAATGGCAGATATAACAAGTTAATAGAAAATTGGTCAAGTCACTTATCGGTATTAGAATTCTTAACGAAATGGCTAAATTGAGTAGATTTTTAAAATTCAAAAAAATGTTTAAGAACCACATTGAATATTGAAAAAAAAAGTTCAAGGACTACCCATATCAATAGCCCTAAAAATAAGTTGGAAATACTCAAACTCACATCGCGCGCATGAAGGGAATATTTTGCAAGCTTATTAACGCCGAATTTAAGTCTGTTGAATGATCATAATCGACTAAAGTTGAGCACGCAAAGGAATTCTTTAACCCTCAATTAAGTTCAAGACTAATTTCGAGTGACAAATACACAAGACGAGTCGAACTCCAACTGGATCTTCCATAGTCTCAACTCGATCACAATCCTAGTTGAAATCAAGACTCTGTTTGTCTTGGGAAAAATGAATAATTTGGAAAATACGTCCCTAAAGATGATCGCTTGTATCGCGTACAAAAACGAGTAAATAAATTTTTTTTTTCATAAATGTTTAGGCATAAATCACTGTCGATAACGAAAATATTTTCTATTAACTAATTATTTTATGCGATATAAATGATTATTCTTACGAAATTTTTTTTCCAAATCATCTATCTTCTGCGAAACAAATGAAGCCTTAATCATATATAAATAAAAAATTGTTAACCCTAATATCTAGAAATATTTTTATATCTCGGGATAATGACACAAACAGTCTCTGAACTTTGGCTCGATGTGCAATTTGGTCATTGAACTTTTAATTTATTCAATGTAATCCCTGAACTTTAGGATAATGCTCAATGTGGTCCCTCAACTTTTATTTTGTTCAATATCATTCATGAACTTTTGATACATATTCAATTCAATCCCTAAATTATATGAAAATGTTCAATGGAGAACATCTTCATATATATTGAATATTTTCATATAGTTCAGAAACCGAATTAAACATATACCAGAAGTTCGGGGATGACACTGAGCAAATTAAAAGTTCAGAAACTACATTGAACATTAACTTAAAGTGCAGGGACTACATTGAACAAATTAAAAATTCAGAGATCAAATTGCATATTTGATCAAAACTTAGGAACTGTTTGTGTCATCTTCCTTCATATCTCAAGACCCAAAATAAGGAAAAGGCTCCTCCCCAAAACGCCGACGTTTCCGTTCGCTTCCCCGCGCGCGGCCGAGATCGTCGAACCCGGAAGAAACCCTAGGCCCCAAAATCGCCTATATAAACCCACGATCCCCTCCTCCTCCTACACTGCAGCTGTTCACCTCTCTTCGATCTCTCCCTGTTCTTCTCCGACCCCATCAAGGGAATTTCCATCCTTCTGTGCTTCCAATTTTCCGTTTCCTGATTAGGGTCTGTGGCGGCATCCGATGCTCTCTCTGTTCTCTTGATTTTCTTGGTTTTTCGATTGGATCAGGTGGAGAGAAGATTGTTTCCCTGGGGGGACGGTGACGATTGTATCGTGAAAGGTCTCGTTCGTCGTAACTGGCCCCGATTTCGGTGGCCTTGCCGACCATCCTGATATATCACCACCCATATTCCGAGTCCCCCTTTTCGACGCCAAGCTTCGATTTTTCTTTTTCTTCTTGTTCTTGAAGTTTCGGAGAAGTTAAAGTTTCGTTCTTTTTCTGCTGGGTCGTGGATTTCATTGCAGATGGGCCGATGATTATATTATAAACAAAGACAAGCATATGTCCGAATTTGACGTGTGGACACATCTAATCTTCTCTATGAGGCCATCGATCTTCCTTGTCCCCTTTTCAATTTCTTCTGTCTCTTGAACGTTTGGGTTTTGTTTTAGTGGTTTTGTAGATCTTTGCACGCGCTCCTGCGTCTCTTGCGGGATCCGGGTGTGAAGTATTTTCCTTAAAGTTTACGACTTTCGTTGTGTTTTTGGACCGTTGCCTATGATGAAAGAGATGCTGTTTGCGCTTGTGGATGAGAATTCGTGATTTACACAATAACCTCTACTGCCTTCCTTCTGAGGCTGCGAAGTCTGTATTTTTTTTTTCAATTGATTTTGTTATTGACTTTTTCTTTGTTTCCATTTTCATGGGTATGAAGTTTTTGATTATGCAGTTTTGATTTGTTGAGGAGTTGGTCATGTGATGATTAGAAGCATAGTTCAGATGATAATCTATGTGATTATAACATTTCATATAGTCTTTCGCTCCTATCTGATGACCCAACCTTGTAAGAATTAATCTTATTTTTGAAAAGCCTCATCGGTGTTGTTTGCCTTCAGCGTTGTCTTTTTTACGGAAGATTTGTTGAACAGAACTTTGATAGCAAAATTCAATTTTTATTATTATTCTTTTGCGAAACCCGATCGGTGGTGTTGCTTTGTCCTCTGTGTCTTCTTTTTCACGGAAGATTTATTTCACAGAACTTTGATAGCAAAATTCAATTTTTGGTCTCTTTTTATGAATTCTTTTACTTTCTTCACTGACCAAGGAAGAAAATTTACGTCGTGAACATCTTGGCTCGTGCCATTGAGTTGACATAAGAGACAAGGGGATGTGTTGAACCGCGTAATTAGTGTGTTAAAAGCCTAGTTATGGTAATATTCTAGGGCAAGATCCTGTAGCAAATGCAACACAAAACCATTTTGTGTTTACCCAGATAAAGCGGAGGGGTGTGCCTGTTACCGGAAAACTCAAATTTCGCAGAAGAAAAAAACCCAAAACCAGAACGAAAGTGGAAATTTGATTTTCTTATATAATAACCCTCCGCAGATTTGAGATTTGATCTTAGTTATCTAGTGCTAATCCCTAACTGGTGGAGTGCGGGATGAGACAATTCATTGAGGAAGAGAGCTTAAAAACATGGAAATAAAAAAAAAAGAATCTGATTAACTAATTCCATAAGTAGGTTTCAAAATAAAATATGGTACGACCACGTTCCACCCAGAACTCACTCATAATCAATCCGCTCATCGGCCAGATTGAAAGCTGCGGTAAATTCTAAGGCATTTGGGGGCCTGAATTTATAGAATAACAAATTATGCTATCCGGTGTTTGATGACGTATTGTAAACCGGATAAATCCTAATACATCCGAATGGTGTTTGATGACGTATTGTAAAGAGTGGGATAAACCTGGACTAGATATAAAATTTAAAAAATAACTAAAATGTTCATATTTAATGTTTTACAGATGATAGAGTGATTGTTCGAATATGGCTTACCACCACCAAAATTACCGATCATCATCACTTTTGACCACCGCACGATCGCCGTCCCTTCCAACCACACCGTCGCTTCTCGCTGGTGATTGTATTCCGACGGTCGTGTCAAGTTTGCATAGATCATCCTTTTCACCTTAGTCGCATACGTCTTTCACGTCGAGCCCAGTATTTCGCGCATGACTTGCGGCAACTTTTTATGCATAACTCGCGAGCAGATTGTTCACCTGTTGGTCAATGAAGAACTGCTGGCACAACGTCAGCTTCTTGGCGACCATGCTCTCAAGTGTCAAGTTCCACTTGTTGTGCATCAAGAACACAGCAACAGCACTGTGGGCACAAGCCTCCTCCTGTGGGCCCATCCAGTGACGCACACCTTCTTCGCTATTGCCTCTCTTAGCCGCTTTCTTCAGCAATGGAGTCCAATCGCACAGCCCCCAAAATTACGTGAACTCATGTCTGTTGAGAGACCTCATGTTCCCAAGGTCGATTTCTCAGAGACTTGGTGAAAGGGTTTGAATCTCATATACAAGAGATGCAAAGTTAGAGATGAGATTTACAAAGATTTTTAAAAAATTTCAAATGAGAAAGATTTTCAATATTAACTTACATTGCGGATTTTCAAAGATTTTTTTCAAAGATTTCAAATCTTATTTTAAGTTGCACCAAACATATGATATAATATTTTTATAATCTGGGATACGTGGAGGATTTCAAATCTCCTTTTATCCTATTCTATTTCAATCCGAATCCAGACAACCCTAAATAGGTTATAAACCGGTCCCCCTGAAGAATGTAAAAAAAAACACCTAGCAAATCACAATGCGAGCAAAACTGCAACTGGAATGATCGATTTCCATCTGCTTGCGCATAATTTTATGAGACTTCTCAGTATAACAGAAGAACCGTGGACGCCTTTACTTTTCGCTACTAGGTACAGAAACTCAGACATCGTCTTACCTGATTTCAAAGCAAAAGGAATTCCAAGTTCAATGGTGCTTTCAACTCTATCTAGTTGGTGAAGGGCGGAGACTAAATGATGATCATTGATAAGCGCCTTCTTGATATCTTGAAACAAACCTTGTCATAAAGACAAAAAGGACTCTTTCCTTGGTAGCATATGGCAAATGCTATTTTAACAACTTCAATAAGCCGGGGGTGCAAATATTTTCTTCATTGATGAAATTTACCCACATTTGGTTGGCTCCTTCATCGAAAAGCATCCCTTTCGAGAGACAGACTGCCCATTGTCCCAGATGTTTGGCTAGGAGCAAGGTGAAATTAAGCAAAAGAACCATCAGATGAATGAGCTATGTCCTCCTCCAAGTGGAACTCTGGGTTGGAATTTGGCTTCAATCTCTAGACAAGGGCAATGCTTGAAAGAAAGACTCTGGAACGGAAACAACCAAATCATCAGGATTTAAGTGATAGAACATGAATAGGAAATGGAAATGAACCAAGAAAAACGAAATATCGGTTTTTTAAACTTCTGTTATGCTTTTTTGGTTTAATGAAACTTAATGTGACTGAAAGTCAATGTTATTGCATATGGGAGAAACCGATGCGCAAAAGTAGCTTAAGCAGGAGACAACAAGCTCTGGAGAAGAAAACAGTAAGAAGGGATGACCGGCATAGATCACTGGAAGAATTGCTTCAGATAAGGGGGGAGTGGAAACATGGTGAGTTTAGCATGAAAATGCAGCTGACATGAACAAAAGAACTCAAAGACAACACAAAAGAGGCAAAAGAAACTATAAGGTCAATAACAAGTACAGAGAAGAACAATATCCAAGACATCAAATAGGAAGAAGAGCAATATATGTCAACTTATGGATCATACGAGACAACACTGCATCAAATGACAGATCGGAAGGAATTAGCGTAATAGCAAGATCAAGTTGGAACTGAAAATACAGAAAATGGTTAGGCACTGAGCCCAGGATATAATACTGTGGCTTCTTCATGATACTGCTTACATATGTTGAAAAAAGCACAGAAAAGTTAGGTAATGAAAGAACATACCGGGATGCTTAGTAGAAAGCCCTGAGAATCAACTAGGACAGGCAAGCTTCTTCTCACGGCAACAGGAACAGGTTTCAAAAACTGGAGAACCGTTCGTGCGGATTCCCTTGCATAATCAAGACATGAGCTTGCCTTCTCTGCAGCTTGCTCCGTAACACTACTTGAAACAGCATTATCCAGATCAGATTTCTTCGCATTTTGAGATTTTGACAGCTCAGTGAGATAAAGCCAGTCAGACTCCATCATATGACGTATCTCGGCTACCATATCATGGCCAAGGCTACAAAACCTGCATTTACAGTCCAAGCCTTCCACAACCAAATCACCATCTTGAGTAAATTCCCTGCAAACATCCTCCTTGCACGGTTTCCACAAGATAAAGAATCTATTCATGAAAAAGCCCATTTGTCCAGGCCGAAGACATTGATTGGGAGATGTACCAACAGATTCTAATGCATGCTTTGGTTGATAGTCTGGTGTCACGTCAGGCTTGAATTTGAAACGATTTGTTTCCTCCTCCTGCAACATCAGAACACTTCTATAGGTGGACTCACTTATGAGGTTTAGTCTTTTGGCTTCGTCTAGAACAGATCCAGATGTTACATTCAAAAAATGCACATCTGATGCATCTGCAGATGACAGATTTGAACTTGTATTTGCATTATCCATGATTTCCTTTAGATCGTATGGGATAGCACACTTCTCTTCTGCACTGCTTCCTGAGTAAAACAACTCAACTTTCGAGGGCAAAGGACAGTTAACAGAACAGCAAACCAAGATTTTGGTGCCTCTAGATCCAGGAGCTGGGCAAAGGTAACAACCAGCTGCAGTAAGGGAAGTCTGCACGATTGAGAAGAATTATTCCAGTAAAACAAACAACTCCACCAGCTTCTTGAGCTAACTAGAACACCAAATGCCCCAAGGATGACAAATCAGTGTCTTACCATGCCAAGATGCTTTAAGAAAAGAGGATTAACCTTAAAGAATATACATTTTCTTCAGGAAACAGAGAACATATAAAAGAGTTGTTTCCACAGAAGGGATGTAAAAAACTGAGAAGAAATGCAAGTCGACGAAGCAAATTTACCTTGCATGGAGATCTACGCATATAGCTCACAAGCAATTTTGACGTGCTGCCACGTATAGGTCTCTGTCTTTGTGAGATGTACTGATCGGTTCAGATCAATATTTGTTATCAGAATAATATACCAAAGAACCATGAAAATACTGCATTATCCACATGCAATATGCCAAGAATCCCATTACCTGCGTAACATGTGCAATGAACTTTGCCAGGCAAATGTCCTCAACTTTTGATGGATTGAGGGTCTTCAAATCAATGACAGCATACCCTTGCTGTAATGAGCAACGAATTGTTGATGTGCACACATAGCAATCAGAAGTCAGAGAAAGAATAAGGTATCATTAGTCATAACAGGCCACTTACATCCATAACAGTCACAGCCTCATGTAACAAGTTTGCACATATTTTGTCAACATACGCGCGTGTTCTTCGGCAAGCAGAAATCAGAGATTGCACTTCAGAGCTGAAGACACCTGAAATTTAGGGCCTCATTTGTTGAATATGTTAAAACGTTACAAACAGCATCAACTCAACCAAACAAGAAAATTACCTAACCCCACAAAATAGGATCAATGATGTTTGAATGTAAAAATAAACGTTTTATCCCGTCATGAGAAATTAATGAAAAACTGACTCATATGTACAGAGAGCAGTCTAACTCCATGAGATCATGCGAAAGCTTTAGCATCAGCGACAACTCACTTGATGAAAATTTCTGAAAGGACATTCGGATCCGGTTACGGACAAATAAGGGACTTTTATTTGAAGGATCTTCCACCCATTTCTGCTCATTCTCTTGACAAATCTGCAGAAAATCAATGCTGCTGGTGCATAAAATGATGAAATAACATCAAAAAAATTTGTAAATTCCCAAGTTTTCTTGTCATCTCACCATGTACATATCTTTCTTCGAAAAATCCAGAAAAGGTCGCACTAAAAGAATACCACTGTTCATTGGATCTACACCATGAGAATACGTGTGTTTGGCAAAAAATTGAGAAGTGAATGCCATTCCAGCAAGTCCAAGCACACCACTGTTGCGTGACAGTCTTATAACCAACAACTCTGCCTGCAAGGTGTATTGGCACTTAATTCAGCACCTAACTCCGTCAAAAGCCTTTGAATTGCAATTTAGTTATTTGGAGTGTCATGGGAGCACTAAAACAGAAGCTGTTATGCTTATAGTATGTCCCAGAGAAAGTCGCAAATTTTAATGTGAAACATCTTCATAAACACATAAGCCGTGGATTTCATAACAAGTCGCTACAGACCTGGTCATCAGCATGATGTGCAAGAAACAGGATGCCAAATTGCTGTTCGAGGCAAACTTTATGGAACATCTCATACCTGTAGTTTGGAATCAACATCAGGAATTTCAATTTCACAAATGATTTTTATTGGGCTAAAGCATCTCCCGGAAATTTCAAAAAGGAAATACTAACAACAAACATGCCAGAAACACCAATAACGAAGTGATTACAAGAAGTTTTCGAGTATAGGAACCTCATTTCACGTGCTGCTTCTTGCAAGTTTCCTTGCTCTGGCCTCCCATCCTTCCACTCACAACGGGCAATCTCACAACTGATACCTATAAAAGCACTAAATTAACCATCAATTCCATCAGAACATACTTATGCTTAGAACAAAAACAACATGCCTAATGCAATTTGCATGAAAAACAAAAATGATGAGATGATTGAACATACCCATTTCAGAAACCCGCTCATGCACAGTATTTGCTTCCTCTCCGCTCTCTGCACGCAGCCCGTGGTCAACAATAATCGCCAACAGCCCATCAATAAGCCCACTCTCTTTGCCAGAAGATTCAAGGCCACTGATTTTCCAATCAGCAGCTAGAACACACAATGCCATGCTATCAGGACCACCGGAGACTCCCAAAGCTGAAAATTTTTAAAAACCCAACCTCCTCAATGTCTCGAGATAGAAGCACCAAAAGCAGTTTCTGGTGTACTCACAAGTAACATCTCCAAAATGTAGTCTTGAAGTACTTATTCAACCACACTCTAGAGGAGAAATGTTGAGCAAGACATTCGCAAAACAAAGCCCAGTAATGGAATTTGCCACTAGACTAAGCAAGACATTTCAACGAACACGGCGCAGACAATGACGAAAGCAGCGAAATTTACATAATATGAAATACTCTCGCCGTAAATGAAACCAAGACGCAATAAGAAACAGAAACAAATGACTAACCAATACGGTGGTGGGGTTTGAGACCGGCAAGAGCCATCCGCTCCGAGAATGTTTCCTTGTAACCTGTCGTAACCTGCACTGGGTGGTGGTGTTCTTGACGCGCGCACTTGCAGAAGAAGCGCGCGAAAGGGCTCGAAGCACGAAACTTGCTGCGGCGAGAAACGAGCGGGGCTGAGCATGTCGAGAGCGAAGCAAGGAAGGTGGTCGAAGTTGATTTGGCCTGCGAAGTGAGGATGAGTCCTCGCGCCATTAGCTTCAAGCTTCGAAGTCTGTTGTTATCTTCTCATACTGCAGTATTTATAAGAAGCGCTCGGCGTTACCTTGGAGAAGCTGTTCCAAGAACGACCTCGTTTCATGTCTAGTAGACAACGACTACTTGCTGGATTTGTCTCCGTTTCATGATGTTGGCTTTTCAATTTCCTCGCTTGGAGTGAAAACTTGATGTTGGCCCTAGCGTCGGTGCGTGAGTTGGGGCGAGTCTCGTGTGAATATTAAGTCATAAAAGCGTATAATCTCGTTGCAACTTGATGATTACGATGAAATCACATTTGAATTAAATATAGCCTCTCTTATTCGCTCCGAAGTTTGCTATTTTTCAGGTATATTCAAAAAGATCGGTCATCGGGCTCATTGTTTGGCAGGCTCAATGTGCTTCTTGCAACTCCGAGAGCATCTCCTACACGTCAGACATCGCATGGCACTTGACTATAACTCGCGAGGACCCATCTTGATACTCACATGTATGCGCATATACAAGATATCAAACATATACATTGTCCAAAGAATGGTGAACAAGGTCTTCACTTGAACCTGTAAATTGCAGAGTCTTAACAACGGACGTCGCCTGAATCTGCTTATCAATCTGTCTCTCTCTCTCTCTCTTCACTGGAAAAAAGCTAGTCAAACTGTCAATTCACAAACAAGTAAACCAAAACTGAGAACTTTGCATAGAGGATGAACAGGATTTACAAAACAATCAGTGCAGAGAACTGCTTACAGAATTGGCCGAGCCTCGGCTTCACTTTTCTGGATGGTTACCCTTAGTTACAAGGTTGAAAAAGCAAAATGACAATTCGGAAGCACAAGGAAAAAAGAATCGTGTTAGCCCATGGAGCAAAGGCATATTTGCTAGCTCTGTCACACGCCTCTCACTTGCGATCTAGTGCAAGTTAGCACCCCGAAAGATGAAGTGCACGAAGCTTGTAGCGAGCGTAAAATATTGTCAAGAGCCTCCACTGAAACCTCGGGTGTTTGGCTTCATACTTCGCATCTCCGTTTCTCTGGAGGAGTGGGCTTCACCACTCGAGCCAGATCGGTAAGCGCTGTTTTCACCTGTCGATTCACCGTACTCACTGCTTAAGTATTCTTGGTTCCCGAATGCCATTTTTCTGAACTTTCTCAAGTCTTCCGAGCTTGCTTGCGAACTGTAGACAGTGCTGTGTCCGGGCCTGACCCCCTCATCAAGATCTGATAAGGACATCTCGCCTTCTAAAGCACGAACAATCTGAAGAGTTTACAGCAATAAATTAACCTCATACCCAATTCCTAAACTTGGAAAGTGTCAAATTGACCTCTTTCTAGATCCAAAAGCCAACTAAAATTGACTAAACCCAATTCTTGCTGGACTAACCTTATTGATTAACTAAGTTGGCAAGGTAAAAGCAAAGAGCTTAGGTTATTTGAACATTACCTGGCTCATTCTTGGTCGACGGCGTGCTGAATGACGTACGCAAGCAGCTGCGCAAGAAACCATACGAGCCATCTCATCATGATTGTAGTTATTTTGCAGTCTTGGATCTACCAAAGAGTCGAAGTTTACATCAGCCAGAGCCCGCGTCAACTGGGGCCGTGCCTGTAATTACACAAGAATATCGTCCTAAGAAATATTAATTCCCAGTAAAAAGAATATCGACAACTTCTTGACACTGAACCTATTGGATCAACTTCCACGAAAACAAGGTTAAGACTGAAGACTCCAGTCATATTGTAATTTTAACTATGGGACACAGCTGATACAGAGGAAAACTACCAGGCCTTTGCTAAATGAGATATATATCAGGCAACACATAAAAATGACAGGGTCATGTCTCTTGCGATATGTTCCGCAAAATAATAGATTATATAAAGGAAAAGCAGTGTGCAACATGCATTAGTAAAAACTAGAGCGTATCCACATTCTTTCATAACATTTTTTTTTTCATTTCAACACTCGAAGACCTTCGACAATATATATGTCCATGCTGCGAAAGACTGCCTGAGACGATCTGTTACTTACCCAGTCAACCAAGCTCTCGTGCATGTCGGTAGTTGTGTCCACTGGTTTGCGTCCCGTGATCAACTCCAAAAGCATCACTCCAAAGGAGAAGACATCTGATTTATCTGTGAGTTTTCCACTCGATGCATATTCTGGAGCAAGATAGCTGCAAGTTGCAAGAAATGTAAACCCTCTTCTTTTTTTCTTCGCTTGGACTACAGTCCCGTGCAAAAAACACTGGATAATGTCCCTGACACTATCTCAATATGATCCTATATCTGTGTAAATTCGTAATGGTCAAGGGACAACAGAAGAACTCAATTTTTAATACATCCACTGCCATTTATGAGGGCATGAGGTGGCATTGTCACATGAATTGCACTAATCCAGATGAAACAGACAATCAAGAATATGATTTAGCGGAGTGAAGTGGCAAGAAAAGGGTAACTTTCAAAAGCTGGAGGATTATCTCAGCAATAAAATGTCCAGCTACAATAATCTTACCCAAATGTTCCCATCACCCTTGTAGAAATGTGAGTGTGGAGATCTGAAGAGAACTTCGCAAGTCCGAAATCAGCAACCTGCGAAGCAGTATTCGTATTCAACTTCTACATATGATTTTTTAATTTTATACAAATAAATTGACCATCTTCTTAAGGGCCTATGAGAATATAGGGTTTAGCACGATTCTCACCTTAGCCTCAAATTTGAAATCCAGCAAGATGTTAGCTGCCTTGATATCACGATGAATGATCCCAGGTTGACCTGCAAAACAGAATCGACTCCCACATCATTAAGCAAATAATCGCCTTTTCTCCATGCTAAAGTGATCGTTCACAAAGATGAGAATGCGGCTCACAGTCCTCATGAAGATAGGCAAGTCCCTTGGCAGATCCTAAAGCGATTCTCAGTCTTGTCGTCCAATCCATGGTTGGTCTATCTTTTCCTGCAGCAAGGCCATTTACTTCTATCAGATCCTCTTAGTAAGAGCATTGACTGGAATCAAAATGTCAATTTGCTTATACGCAAACACATTTATGCATTTTCGAAAAAGCTTCACTTATATTACATTGCTTATGAAAATTAGACATTCTACATTGACGTGACATCAGGGACTCATTATTCTATCTCTGGATATAACTCGCCGTGCAAAGCATAAAAAGAGTGCTAATTCAGGTAAGCAAAATAGTACACCGCATCATAATGATCAATCAGAATGTGGGATGCTACGATACGTACACACCATGCAAGTGGAACTGCAAGTTGTTGTTCGGGATAAACTCATAAACAAGCAGTCTCTCAGACCCCGTTGTGCAGAATCCAACCAAGGAGACCAAGTGCTTGTGATGTACTCGGCTGATTATTTCCACCTCGGCCTTGAACTCGCGCTCTCCTTGGCCGCTCCCAGCTTTAAGCTGCTTCACCGCAACCTCCTTCCCATTTGGAAGGACCCCCTTGTACACATAACCGAAACCGCCCTGTCCGAGAAGGTTTGAGTCCGAGAAGCCATTTGTGGCCATCCTTAACTCCTCAAATGTGAATTCGCTCTTGGAGAAATTTAATCCAATGCCCCTCAATGGAGCAGGATATGGATTTTCGGGGCCCGAAGTGGAGCCTGAACCTCCACTGCTGCTCATGAATGGTGGTGGCACTGTGCTGCCGACAGGCGAATTTAGTGGACGCGAGTCAAATGCAGGTGGAATAGTGGGCGGCGGTGCATTCTGTTGCCAATGTCGTGGCATACTGCCAGAAGGGTCATCTGATCAACACAGAAGTCATCATACAGAATCAACCAAGAAATGAAAACGGATTCTGAACCTATCTGAGAATTGCACCTAAACGCCATTCCAATTGGAAAACCTTGATTGAGAATAGGGCTGCAGAGAAGTTAGAGAAGACGACATTCCATTTATACAAGTTCAATGACAAGACAAATGGAAAAGAAATGGAAGAGATGAAACTATCAAATCTCTCATCCGTCAAGCATTTCATTCATGACTCCCTCTGCCTTTATACTTTCGGAAACCCAGAATCAACACCAAAGTTTTGCTGTCTTTATGGCCATCCCATCAAGTTGATCTCGGAGACATTCACAGAATTTACACGATTGCCGCCAGCAATCAGTTGCAGAAAACAAATCCTAAATGGTACTGCTGTACTACACACGGGATAAATTCACAGGAAGGAGATGAAAGATTGAACTTGCCCAAGTTCATACCTTTAGGCCCTGGAGGGAAATGAACGGCACCTGGGTCTCTCCTCCTCTTCTTCCTACAGAATATGAGCAACACAGCCAACACTGCGAGCACTGCCGCACCGCCAATTGCAACCCCCACCACTAGACCAGTTGGCAAGGAGCTCGATGAGGCTGCGGGTGTACTGGGCGGGGGCGGGGGCGGGGGCGGCGATGGCGACCCACCTGATTTGCTCGGAGGAGGAGGCGGCGGGTGGGAGCCGCTGGTCGCTGGAGCCGGAGGGCCCTCCGAAGGAGAAGTCGGCGGAGGCGGAGGAGGAGAGGGAGCAGGCGGCGCGCCCGGCGGCGGGGCCGGTGTCTTCGGCGGAGGAGGCGGAGAACGGGTCGTCGCTGGCGGCGGCGGGGAAGGGGTCGTCGTCGGCGGCGGCGGCGGGGGCGGGGAAGGCGGGGTGGCCGGCGGAGGAGCAGCGGCAGGAGGAGGGGGAGAAGGAGTGGGGGTTGACGGCGGAGGCGCGGCTGGAGGAGGGGCGGACGGCGGAGGCGTGCTGGGAGGAGGGGCGGACGGCGGAGGCGTGCTGGGGGGCGGGGCGGAGGGAGTAGGGGCGGTGGAGCTGGCAGGCGGCGGAAGCGGAGGCGGAGGCGGAGGCGAGCCGGCCGGCGCTGGCGCCGACATTTTCTTGTTCCCGTGACGTTTCCGACGACTTCGACAACAACCCAGAAGGAATCAAAACCAGAAAGAGCAAATGATCACGGAGGAAGGAGAGAAAGAGAAAGAAGAGAAAAGAGAGAGAAGAGTGTGAAAGCTAAGAAGGAAGGAAGGAAGGAAGGATCGGTTCTTCTTCAGCACAGGAGGAAGAGCTGGTGTCAGATGTCCTCCGTCATCATCAAAAGCGCAGAATTCTCCGCAACTCTCTCTCTCTCTCTCTCTCCCTCCCTCTCCTCGGGAGGAGAGATCGATGATCGTGCGAGTGCGTGCGCAAAGTGTCTGATTCGGACAGAGAGCGGATAATGTCGGACTGGTCCTGTTAAATTCGGTCAGCCACCAATGGCAGCACTTGCCCGCGGCTCGTCAACCTTTTGACTACAGTTATCATAAAGAAAAAAAAAGGCGGAAGCTTCTCCTTTTCTTTATTGCTCCCGTTTGATTTGTCAACTTGGACGCGGGGCTGGATTGGGAATAATTAGATAAGAACTATCGGATCGAATGAAACCCCACGCGATTGCCCCGACGGTTAATGTGAATTGGATTCGCGAAAATGGTCACCAGAAATGAGGGGCATATTTTACCTGCCGAGGCTGCATATGAAGGAGCGCAATTACTGGGATCGATCCGACGCCCTAAATCGTCGTCCTAATTTCTTGATGAGTCACGTCGCGAGTGCTTGACTAGCCTAGCTGAGAGACTGCGTGCACATTTCGCGAAAGAGAGTAATTTCTTGCATCAATGCAAAATCAGAAACTATGGCCCTATCATGTGATCGGTGCATGAGTCGAGGCGAGTATTGTGAATAGAGAGTTATAAGAGCTTATGATCTCGTTGCAACTCGGTGGTTACGGTGAATTCACATTCGATCAATTATATTCTTGTCTCTCGCTTTGAAGTTCGCTATTTCTTGGGTGCACATTCACCAAGATCAGTCATCGGGCTCATTGTTCGGCCTGTGGGCTCTATGTGCAACTCCAAGAGCATCTCAGACACTTCGACATCGAATGGCACTTGACTATAACTTGTGAGGACCCATTTAGATACTCCCATGTATGCACATATGCGATAAATGGACATATACATCAGTCAGTCCAAGGATATGGTGAACAAGGTCTTCACTTGACCTGTAAATTGCAGAGTCTAACAATGGACGTCGCCTGAATCTGCTTATCAATGCCTCTCTCTCTCTCTCTCTCTCTCTCTCTCTGTCTCTCTCTCTCTCTCACTTCACCGGAGAAAGCTTGTCAAACTTTCAGTTCACATACAAGTAAACCCAAACTGAGAACTTTGTATATAGAGGTTGGACAGAATTTACGAAACAACCAGTGCAGAGAACTGCTTAAAGAATTGGCCGAGCTTCAGCGTTACTTTTCTGTATGGTCACCCAAAATGACAATTCGCAAGCATAAGGAGAAAAGAATCGTATTAGCCCATGGAGAAAAGCCATCTTTGCCAGCCCTGTCACATGCCTCTCGCTTGCGATCTAGCTCCGAGTTAGTGCCCCAAACGATGAAGTGCGCAAAGCCATCTCCATTTCTCTGGAGGAGTGGGCTTCGCCACTTGAGCCAGATCGGTAAGCGCTGTATTCACCTGTCCATTCACCGTACTCACTGCTCAAGTAGTCTTGGTTCCCGAATGCCATTTTTCTGAACTTTCTCAAGTCTTCCGAGCTTGCTTGCGAACTGTAGACAGTGCTTTGTCCGGGCCTGACCCCCTCATCAAGATCTGATAAGGACATCTCGCCTTCTAAAGCACGAACAATCTGAAGAGTTTACAGCAATAAATTAACCTCATACCCAATTCCTAAACTTGGAAAGTGTCAAATTGACCTCTTTCTAGATCCAAAAACCAACTAAAATTGACTAAAGTCAATTCTTGCTGGACTAACCTCATTGATTAACTAAGTTGGCAAGGTGAAAGCAAAGAGCTTAGGTTATTTGAACATTACCTGGCTCACTCTTGGTCGACGGCATGCTGAATGACGTACGCAAGCAGCTGCGCAAGAAACCATACGAGCCATCTCATCATGATTGTAGTTATTTTGCAGTCTTGGATCTACCAAAGAGTCGAAGTTTACATCAGCCAGAGCCCGCGTCAACTGGGGCCTTGCCTGTAATTACACAAGAATATCGTCCTAAGAAATATTAATTCCCAGTAAAAAGATTATCGACAACTTCTCGACACTGAACCTATTGGATCAACTTCCATGAAAACAAGGTTTAAGACTGAGGACTCCGGTCATGTTGTAATTTTAGCTATGGGACGCAGCTGACACAGAGGAAAACCACCAGGCCTTTGCTAAATGAGATATATATCAGGCAACACATAACAATGACAGGGTCATGTCCCTTGCCATATGTTCCGTGAAATAATAGATTATATAAAGGAAAAGCAGTGTGCAATGTGCATTAGTAAAAACTAGAGGGTATCCACATTCTTTCATAACATTTTCTTTTCCCATTTCAACACTCGAAGACCTTCTACAATATTTATGTCCATGCTGCGAAAGACTGCCTGAGATGATCTATTACTTACCCAGTCAACCAAGCTCTCGTGTATGTTGGTAGTTGTGTCCACTGGTTCGCGTCCGGTGATCAACTCCAAAAGCATCACTCCAAAGGAGAAGACATCTGATTTATCTGTGAGTTGTCCACTCGATGCATATTCTGGAGCAAGATAGCTGCAAGTTGCAAGAAATGTAAACCCTCATCTTTTTTTCATCACTAGGACTACAGAGTCCCGTGCAAAAAGCACTGGATAATGTCCCTGACACTATCTCAATATGATTCTATATCTGTGCAAATTCGTAATGGTCACGAGACAACAGAAGAACCCAATTTTTAATACATCCACTGCCATTTATGAGGGCATGAGGTGGCATTGTCACATGAATTGCGCTAATCCAGATTAAACAGACAATCAAGAATATGATTTAGTGGGACGAAGTGGCAAGACAAGGGTAACTTTCGAAAGCTGGAGGATTATCTCAGCAATAAAATGTCCAGCTACAAAAATCTTACCCAAATGTTCCCATCACTCTTGTAGAAATGTGAGTGTGGAGATCTGAAGAGAACTTCGCAAGTCCGAAATCAGCAACCTGCGAAGCAGTATTCGTATTCAACTTCTAGATATGATTTTTTAATTTTATACAGATAAATTGACCATCTTCTTAAGGGCCTTTGAGAATATAGGGTTTAGCACGATTCTCACCTTAGCCTCAAATTTGAAATCCAGCAAGATGTTAGCTGCCTTGATATCACGATGAATGATCCTAGGATGACCTGCAAAACAGAATCAACTCCCACGTCATTAAGCAAATAATCGCCTTTTCTCTGTGCTAAAGTGATCGTTCACAAACATGAGAAAGCAGCTCACAGTCCTCATGAAGATAGGCAAGTCCCTTGGCAGATCCTAAAGCGATTCTCAGTCTTGTCGTCCAATCCATGGTTGGTCTATCTTTTCCTGCAGCAAGGCCATTTACTTCTATCAGATCCTCTTAGCAAGAGCATTGACTGGAATCAAAATGTCAATTTTCCAACACGCAAACACATTTATGCATTTTCGAAACAGCTTCACTTATATATATTACATTGCTTATGACAATTAGACATTCTACATCGACGTGACCACAGGGACTCGTTATTCAATCTCTGGATATAACTCGCCGTGCAAAGCATAAAAAGAGTGCGAATTCATGTAAGCAAAATAGTACACGGCATCATAATGGTCAATCAGAATGTGAGATGCTACGACATGCACATACCATGCAAGTGGAACTGCAAGGTATTGTTCGGTATAAACTCGTAAACGAGCAGTCTCTCAGACCCCGTTGTGCAGAATCCAACCAAGGAGACCAAGTGCTTGTGATGTACTCGGCTGATTATTTCCACCTCAGCCTGGAACTCGCGCTCTCCTTGGCATCTCCCAGGCTTAAGCTGCTTCACCGCGACCTCCTTCCCATTGGGAAGGACCCCCTTGTACACATAACCGAAACCGCCCTGTCCGAGAAGGTTCAAGTCCGAGAAGCCATTTGTGGCCATCCTTAACTCCTCGAACGTGAATTCGCTATTGGAGAAATTTAATCCAATGCCCGGCGATGGAGGAGGATATGGATTTTCGGGGCCTGAAGTGGAGCCTGAACCTCCACTGCTGCTCATGAATGGTGGCACTGTGCTGCGGACGGGCGAATTTGGCGGACGCAAGTTAAATACAGGCGGAACAGTAGGTGGCCGTGCACCCTGGTCTCTCCTCCTCTTCTTCCTCCAGAATATGAACAACACAGCCAACACTGCGAGCACTGCCACTCCGCCAATTGCAAACCCCACCCCCAGACCAGTTGCCAAGGAGCTCGATGAGGCTTTCTGGGAGCCGCTGGGAGCTGGAGAGTTAGTGGGCGACCAGTCCAGCGACAGGGAAGGGGTAGGCATTGGCGGCGGCGGCGGCGCGGGAGGAGAGTACTCAAGCGGGCCATCCGGATATGGCGCTGGCATTTTCTTGTTCCCGTGACGTTTCCGACGACTTCGGCAACAACTCAGAAGGAATCAAAACCAGAAAGAGCAAATGATCATGGAGAAAGAGAAAGAGAAGAGTGTGTGAAAGCAAAGAAGGGAGGAAGGATCGGTTCTTCTTCAGCACAGGAGGAAGAGCTGGTGTCAGATGCCCTCCGTCGTCATCAAAAGCGCAGAATTCTCCGCAACTCTCTCTCTCTCCCTCTCCTCGGGAGAGACCGTTGATCGTGTGAGTGCGCGCGCAAGTGTTTGATTCGGACAGAGGGCGGAAGATGTCGGATTGGCCACGTTAGATTCGGTCAGCCACCAGTGGCAGCACGCACCCGCGGCTTGTCCGCCTTTGACTACAGTAATTAAAAAGCAAAAAAGGAGGAAGCTTCTTCTTTTTTTATTGTTCTTGTTTGATTTATCATCTTGGACGCGGGGCTGAATTGGGAATAATTAGATAGAACTATCGGATCGAATGGAACCCCACGTGATCGCTCCAGCGGTTAGTGTGAATTAGATTCGCGAAAAATTGTCGCTCAAGGGCTTAAAAACGAGGTGCATATTTTACTTGTCGAGGCCGCATACGAAGGAGCGCACGTGCTAAGATCAATCTGCCATCCTCAATCATTGTTGCCATTTTCTAATGAGTCGTGTCGCAAGTACTTCATTAGCCTAGCTGAGAGACCGCGTTCACATTTCGCAGAAGAGAGTAATTTCTTGCATGGACGCAAAAATAGAAACTATGGATCTTCTTCTTCTTAGAAACGCCATCAATCTTGGTAGAGTGGGAAGGTTAAAGGATGATACCTCTGGTAATGATATTTTATTAGAAAATTGCTAGTACCAACAAAGTAAACTTACCTAAATGCCACTCGCCGCAAAGTGTGCGTCTCATTCATAACCAGCAAGGTTTTATTGACTTGAAAAGTCATTATATTCATCCTAACCTAAAAGGAACTTCTTGAAAATCCATTTGAAGGCTACTTCAAGCATTCTTTGGTAAAATATGGATTTTGTTAATGAGTGCTCTCGAGACACTTGTTAAACATACTTATTAAATGTTTTGACTTTTGATGTTTTTATTGCACAATAACACACAAAAAAAAAAACATTGCATTGTAGATGTGTATATTTGTCCTTTCAAATTTGTGAAGAATAAGTATATTATTCCTCCATATAATTTCGTGAATTTACTCACAGCTACCATTATTAGAGATTTGTTATAGGTTTATTCCACGTAAGCATTGCTCAATGCAAGAGTGACTTAGGATGGGTGACGGGATTATCGATCATTAATATATGTATAGGATGTCCTAGAGAGTTTTGCCTTAATGGGCTCTAGTGAGGCTCGTCAAGGATGGTGCCGCCTATTCCATAACCCTTTCTAGTGGATATGGTGTCTGCTAGTGTCCTCCTAACTCGAGACGGTCCATTAGGGTGCACATGACAAAATTTCTGTTCCAGAAATCAATTTCTAGCCCGAAATTGATTTTTCTATTTCTGTTCCAGAAATCAATTTCTAATTACAGAAATGCGTTAGATAAAGACCAAAAATTTCTATTTCTATAACAGAAATTCGTTTGATAACAGCATATAATTTCTATTTCCTGGAACAGAAATTCATTTGATAACAACATAAAATTTTGTTTCCAAAATTTCTATAAGAGCAAATTTGATGCCAAAGAAATGTGAAAACCCCCCGGTTGCACTAAATCTCTCGAAATGACTTTGCGAAAAATGTCCAATAAAGAATGGAAGACGGTAAATTGGCATTTCATATTGGTGTGCACAAATTAATAAGCACGTGATGTTCACATTGGTGGACACAAATCAGCATTCCACAAAAAAAATCAACAAATTAAAATTTCAAAACTTCACAAAATAGCTTAGAATACCTGTGGCCACCCACTTTAAGTGAAATTTAAATTTTTTTCATTTTTTTGCGAACCTCAAAAAATTTAAATTTCACTTAAAGTGGGTGGCCACAAGTATTATAAGTCATTCTGTGAAGTCTTGAAATTTTCTATTTTTTGATTTTTTTGTGCACCTCAAAAAATTTAAATTTCACTCAAAGTGGATAGCCACAAATATTCTAAGTCGTTCTGTGAAGTTTTGAAATTTTTGATTTTTTAATTTTTTTGGGCACCTCAAAAAATTAAAATTTCACTCAAAAAGGGTGGCCAAGGGTATTCTAAGTCATTATGTGAAGTTTTGAAGTTTTTTATTTTTTTATTTTTTTGGGAACCTCAAAAAATTTAAATTTCACTCAAAGTAGATTGCCACAGATATTCTAAGTCATTCTGTGAAGTTTTGAAATTTTTAATTTTTTGATTTTTTTGGCACCTAAAAAAATTTAAATTTCACTAAAAGTGGGTGGCCACAGGTATTCTAAGTCATTCTGTGAAGTTTTGAAATTTTTGATTTTTTGATTTTTTTTGGCACATAAAAAAATTTAAATTTTACTCAAAGTGGGTGGCCACATGTATTCTAAGTTATTCTGTGAAGTTTTGAAATTTTTTATTTTTTTTGGGCACCTCAAAAAATTTAAATATCACTCAAAGTGGGTGGTCACAGATATTCTAAGCCATTTTGTAAAGTTTTGAAATTTTTAATTTTTTGATTTTTTTTTGGCACCTCAAAAAATTAAAATTTCACTCAAAGTGGGTGGCCACAGGTATTATAAGCCATTTTGTGAAGTTTGGAAATTTTTTTATTTTTTTTTTAAAATGAACAAATTTCCTATTTTCCTAAAATCTGACTTTTTTTTTCATTGTTTGGAAATTTTTATGATTTCTTTTGGAATTTTTTAATTTTTATGGATTTTTTGGAATGTTTTTTTGAGCGGTGGCCGGCAACCGGCGGCTGGTGGCTAGCCGCCGACGGTGGCAGGAAGTGGCCGATGGCTGGCAGTCGGCGATGGCGGAAGGCGGCCAACGGCAATAACAAGCGGCGGCGGGGGTGGATGCCTAGTAGCGAAGACGAGCAATGACAAGAATTTTTATTTTGAAATATGGAGTAAGATCTAATTTTCTTGAGCGAAGCCGAAGAATGCTTAGGGTTTCTTGAGCAATTTCTATTACTGTGCAAATAATTTCTATTTCTATTTCTATTTCAGAAATAGAGAAGTAATTTTTTTTAACTTATGATTTCTGTTCCAAATCTATTTCTGGAATAAAATTTGTTCCAAAATTTTTTTTTACCAAACAAATTTCTGTTCCAAACCCATTTCTGGGGACAAAGAAATAGAAATTATAACTATTTGACCAGATTTCATGCACGCCCTTAGTGACCCGTCTCCTTAATAGCTGGCAATTTATTTACCATCGATTTCCTATCCTTTTGATCATCTCCGTATAAATAACCCCCATCAACTTCCTCACCTACCACCTAACGCCCGGGTCCACTAAAATTGCATGTTCCTCTTCCCACGGCCTCTCTATTTTATCGCACGTACGGTGTTACTTTCGTGCGACGCTAACCTTCCGCTAGGCTAAGGGACCTCGGGACCAAACCTCCTCACCACCTTGGACATTACAGACTTTCCTCGAATGGGGTATAAACAAGTGTCTCGAGGGATACTCGTTAACAAAATCCATAATAATATGCAGAGCCAAAACAACATATAGTCGATTAATTCCGGAAACCGCGGAAAAGGATTGTTGACTTCCATGCTTTCCCCCCCGCCCCGTACGTTTGCTGAGCAGAGAAGACGTGTTTGCCTTGGAAAATTACACGATAAAGTCATAATGTCCCCACAAGAGGACATCACTACTTGACCCGTTCAATTCCATGATAATGAATGCATGGAATTTTCGATGTTCGTGCCTGACTTGTCTTTTCTTCTAGTAACAGAAAATTACAAAAAAAATCATAAATCTATCATCGTACCTTTAAATCATAAATATTACAATTTAATTAATTTAGTTCTAAACATCCCTCCATACGTTTGCTGAGCAAAGAAGCCTTACTTGACTTGGAAAATTACATGACAAAGTCAGCAGGTCCCCACAAGAGAACATCATCCACGTCGTACTTGACCTGTTTAATGTCACGGTAATGAATGCATGAAATTTTCGATGTTCGTGCCTAACGCGTCTTTTCTTTTGGTAATAGGAAATTATCCAAAAAAAATCATACATCTATCATTGTACCATTAAATCATAAATATTACAATTTGATCAATTTAATTCTAAACATTCATCCGGCCTTACTTGACTTGGAAAATTACACGATAAAGTCAGCAGGTCCCCGCAAGAGAACATCATCCACGTCGTACTTAACCCGTTCAATGTCACGATAATGAATGCATGGAATTTTCGATGTTCGTGCCTAACTTGTCTTTTTCTTCTGGTAACAGGAAATTAACAAAAAAAAATCATAAATCTATCATTGTACCATTAAATCATAAATATTACAATTTGATTAATTTAGTTCTAAACATTTTGATAATTTATCAATTTAGTCCTAAACCTTTCGACAGTACCAATTTAGTCTTAAATCTTTTGATGATTTATCAATTTAATCCTTTAAGCAAACTTTGGTAGAAAATTGCTGAACAATTTTGGCAATTTTTTATTTTCTGAACTTTTTCTTCTTTCTCTTTTTTTTTCCTTTTATCCTTTTCTTTTCTTTTCTTTTTCTTTTTTTCCCTCCGATGGTGAGGTACCCCTTCCTTGGTCTGGGGAGGATGTCAAGGCCTTCACTGGTGGAGAGAAAAAGAAAAAAAAAATAAAAATAAAAAGAAAAGAAAGAAAAAAATTCATAAATTTTATAAAAGAAAGTTGCAAAAATTGTTTACATCAACACTGGCCATGCTATGTAGGACAATCGGCAATACCAAAACCATCGCATCAGTAATTTTCAGCCAAAATTAACCTAAAAAACTAAATTGACAAATTATCAAAATGTTTATGACTAGATTGACTCAATCAAAAGCTTTAGAATTAAATTGACAAATTCGAAACTCAATTGATCAAATTGAGACTGAATTAACACAATTACAATAAATTTATGATTTTTTTGGGAACTTTCCCTTTCTGGCCATATGTTTCCATGCCATCTCCCATCTCGTGCTTTTGAGCCTTTTCATTAATACAGATTCCGACAAGCCAGAAGCCAGTAGCATACCTTTCTTTATAATGAAAGGACAACCAAGTGCTATTGGCACTCCCTAAGCTATAATTAGTGTGCTTTAGAAATTATAGTGCAAATTGGATTCTAAGGAATTCATTATCCAACCAAATCAACACTGCTGAACGTGACTACCGTGAAAAAATGAGCCTAAACGAAAGTCTTTCATTAAAAAGACTAGAGGAATAATGAGGAAATGTAAATGATGACACTAAAATTAGATTTCTACAATTCAATGGCTAGCTACAGAGCAATATCCTAGGGCCCGTCGAACCGGTCGAAGGACCTCAGAACGTGGGTCGGCGGACACCTGGGCCCTCGATCCAAGAAAACCGACGAGTTTGACAATTCATAAGCAAGCAGCCAGATATCATTGGAAGAGCATATGAATGCTGGATTGAAAACCATAGAACCAGCTGTTTGCATAATCCATATGCTGCTATTTCGGACCGAGGCACTAAATCACTTCGGCTTTCGTGTCTGCTTTCTTGTTGCAATGCTTCATTAGAGCTAATCATGTGCCTAGAAATGAGCTGCCCGTGGTGGAAAGAATGATGAAGGCGCAAACAACGGAGAGCGAAAAAACCGAGACCCAAGTGTTCTCAGTGTACATCTCCATTGCGTCGGTGAAAGAAAATCTAGTGCGATTTTCAGCCCAGTTGCGAAGTCGGTCGGCCTCTGCAGCGTACAATGCCCTCCCCTGCAGCAGTAATAAGCTTGCGTTCAATTTCTCTAGGTCGACAGTGAACAAGTTAGATGTTCTGAGACTATTCCATCAGCAGACTTCTCCAACAATTATGATGGAGTTAATTGCGCAAGTATGGTTAATACACTGAATAATGCTTGCATGATTTTCATTACGAGATCTATCGAGACCGATATTGTCTAGCAGGCACTCTACTTGACACATGTCCCCCAAACTCAACATCTGCAAGAGAGGTTGACGGTGCATTCGCAATGATTCTATTCTTTTGGGTGATAGGAACATAACTTAGGCAAGCAAATTGATGACGCTCAAACTCTGTTATTGGTTTCGTAACAGAGAATTCGAAATAAGAATTGCAGTAACAACGTGATTTGTATTTGTCACTATGTGCTGCATCATTCAAACCAATGCTTTCACTGAATAGATTACCTGATCATCAAACCAGCGACCTCGTCGCAACCATGCAGTGATTAAAGCCAGTAAGATTCTAGGAGGGGTTAAATAACTGATCGCCTTGCCTGTCCCTTTTACAACCCGCATCCGAGGAACTAGACTTCTAGCAACCGTTTCAGGAAGCTCACAAATAATGTTGAACATTTGCTTGTTCTTTATTGTCGAGCCACTACAAATTACATACACATTGAAAAGGTTAGACCATCACTTAATACTGAAAACCATGTCCAAGGGAACTAAATAAGAAATAATGCATCTGATGGTTCATTCTCTACTATTAATGAAAAACTCTGAGAAAATATTGTTTAGAATGATCAGATAAGCCACATTTATTGGAGAGCCCAAGAAATGTATATAAGACTGCAAATGCATGATATAGAAGACAAGATTGGATTCATGACTACCTCAGAAGTAAATCTGTAAGAACCATGCCAGGAGATGCGGTATGAACTCCCACCTTGGACCGCTTGCACTCCTTAAGGAGTGATGACTGAAGTTGCCGCAGACCACACTTTGTTGACCCATAGCTACAGATAAACAGATGAACCGTTACAATCAGTTCCTGAGAACCCCAGCTATAACATCTTTAGATAAGTCCAGAACAAAGAGTTAAGTTGGTCAGTGTGCATAAGGGCAAAATTCAACGTTAGATGAAGAATAAAACTTACACAGCTGTCAAAGGAGTACTTGATCCGCCAGATCCCGCCCCATCCATGTTAAATACATGGCCCCCCTTAGCCTGGTTTTTCATCACATGCATGGCTTCTCGAGTACAAAGTATTGAGCCGACTAGGTTTGTTGATACAATCTATTACATGTCCACAATGAGAGAGTTTGCATCAAGCTGAATTCGTACAACAACATGAGCAAGTTTTTCTTTGCTTTTCGCTCTTCTTGACTTTATTTAAAATGCATGAGATTTTCTCGCCATCGTCACAGTTGAGCAGGGCCGCTTATGAGGGCTAAACCAAAACCATTTAAGAAAACTGAGACCCAACAAATGTCCAAAAACGATAAAATGTCTTGAGTCGTACATAGATTCTTAAGAGCCACCACTCAACAAATGAAAGTTGAACAGAGCTACCTGTTGAATATCTTCATCAGAGAATTGCAGCAACGGTCTAAATCCTTTGTTTATGCCAGCGTTGTTTATCTGAAAAGTTGGAAAGCGTAATGTTAAAACATCCGGTGCACCACATGGAATTTTGTTGAATACATACTTAGAAAGGACAGTGATTATTGTACAAACATAATTAATTTTTATGTGGCAGACTTTAAGTCCTTAACATGTTCAGCAGACAACAACAGAGACAAGAAAAGTACCACCAGCAAAAATACGGATATCTTGATTATCAAGAAGTAACCAAGCTGAAGGAAGGGAGTAATAATAGGCCAAGAGATTTCCAAGAAGATTAGCGTCACTGGTAAAAGAGAAAATGAAATCATCTGCTGCACTTTCCTACTGTGCCATTCCTGAATGAGCTTAGTCATTAAGAAGAGAAGCCCGCAAAAAGTCACCACTTGGATAGGAAATGAGCATCACAAACTAAGAGTGCTCACCCAAATGTCTACAGAACCGAGCTCACTAACAGCAAAAGTTGCTAAATTCCGCACATTTTCGGGGTTACAAACATCACATGGTATTCCCACCACTTTTGCATGAGCCAAACTTGTCTTAGATGAGCAACTTGTAGCCTGTTTCACTTCCATTAAGTTCTGTTCAAGCTCTTTGACAGTCATGTCCACAGACTCAGGGCTGCCGTCAAAAGAACCAAGCTGTGATGAGGACCCGAGTGATATTTGAAAGCATAGAATTGAAAGCGGGTGATGAATATTATTGTTTCAAAAGGATCACCTTCTAGAAGCAATGATGACACGGTCACCAGAAAGAAGAAATTCGCGAGCAAGTGCCTTTCCCAACCCTCTCGTACTGCATCAGCCAGGGACGATGTTTTAGAAGGATGTATAAAAACAACACATATTATTGTCTCAGAGAAGTCACGTCCAGCTACATACAGATCTTTCTTCTGAAAATGGCAGTAACTGGCCTAAAGACCAACGAACCAGAGGTCACTGATTCATAGAGCCCTTATTAAAGAACACTCAACGGTTTTGCTACAGGGACCGAGAATAAACACAGAGTGAAAACGCCTACATTGCAGAGAGAGAACTACCTTCCAGTGATGACCACATTACGCGGACCAGCTCGACAATGTTCATCTAACACCATGTTAGCACCAATCATTGTTCCAATTATAACCCCTCCAAGCCAGCTATACCAGATCAACGTATCCAATTGACTATCTCCACCTTTAAAAGATAGGGACACAATTAAATAATTGCATTGCTATACACGGAGCATCAACTTGAATGATAACCCTACATAAGACATCCAACATATGTCATGGTCTATGCATTCAAGAAGATGGCAAAAACTGAATTTGGCTAACCTGACATCTGAAAACCAACCACGAGAATCACTCCAGTGCTCATCATGGTTATGATGTATCTTCCAATTTGAAGAGCAGCCTGAGAGAGAGAGAGAGATAGAGAGAGAGACAGAGAGACAGAGACAGAGACAGAGAGAGACAGAGACAGAGACAGAGACAGAGACAGAGGATTATCGAATGGAATTAGAAAAAAATCTTGATGAATTGAAATCATGCGCCTAACTGAGATACAACCGAGATAAGTAGGCTAATATGAACAATCATAGCAAGAAATGATTTTTTTCCTTTACTAGCCAAAACAAAACGACCTGTAAATCTCTCTCTCCCTTCCTCTTCCCCACCAACCCAATTGTTCTGAGCTAGCTGAACTATCAACCTCAAATTGTACTTGTATTGAGCTCCTTGCCATGGATTTCCTGCCTCTTAATCATCTTAAGAGAATGAAGGTAGCGAAAAAACTCCAAAGTAGTGGGTCCTCTCATACTTCTTCCGTAACTCCAAATCACAAATTAAGTACTATATTTCGAGGAAAGACAATCAATAACCAAATCACCTCATCTAAAAGCATAAAAAGAGCACTCAAATTTACACGACGAACACACAATTTATCTTCAAAATCCTACTTCATCCTGACAGAGCAATTAACAACAGGCAATATAAACAACACCAGCATACAAACAAACAGTTCACGGCACACTCACAGAGGACATAATATCCTCAAGCTTAGCCACTGATCTGCTGTAATCATCCCTCCATTTCGAACCCAACTGAGAACAACCCGCAAAAGCAGTCCTCATCGACTTCAAAACCCCACTTCTCTCGCTCTCCACCTCCACCTCATCTTCCTTCGGTTTCTCACCATCTCTCTCTCTGTCCCCATCTTCTTCGCTCCTGAACGACCTGCACTGATGCCGCGCGCACAACCTGCTTCGCCTCCCGAGCAATTTCGAACCCGAATGGAAAAAACCCGGCAAGAACACTCGTGGGTTCTCTCTAAAACTGACGAATTGATGGTCAAACCTTCCCGGGCACAAGTGGAGCTTGGTCACTGTGGCCATCGAGGCAGCTCATGCAAGGTGTAGTTCCAACTCTTTCGGGGAGGAACTGATATTTTCTCTCTCTTTTTCTCCCAACTGCCTACAAATTACATGAGGTTTCGGAATATTTAATGATTGGGCAGAGTAAACAAAAATATCCGCGAGAAGGGAAGAAGATACGAGGCGGATCCAGAGACAGAGAGAGGAATGTGATGACCACACGCTGAAGCAAACCCAATCCTGTACGTTAAGTCCTTGACACGTGACGAAGTGGGTCTGGTTCCTTGGAGTCGCTTTTACGCCTGATAAAGCGGAAGAGAGGAGGGGGACGGCATCTGTCTAAGCAATTCGAAGGCAAATCGATCTGGTGTTCGAGTGATCCTCAAAGTTAACTGCTAGCTGTATACGGAAAGAAAACAGAAATAACTACCGGTTGGGCTCCGCGACACACGGGCGATGGTTCGCTTGGTAAAAGGATAAAGATACAATTAATCTTTGAATTTTGGATCAATATATAATATAATCTCTAAAATTTTATTTTTGCTAGAAATATGATCTCTAAACTTTCAATTTGCTTAATGTGATCTCTGAATTTTAGTTTAATATAATTTAAGGATTAGTTTGAACATGTACCAAAAGTTGAATGATCATATTGAACAAATTAAAAATTATGGAACAACGTTGCACATTGATAACATTAAACAATATTTTCATATGGTTTAAGAATTAGATGGATCACATCGAACAAATTGAAAGTTCATGGATCATATTACACATTGAATTAAAGTTCAAATGCCATATTGAACAAAGTGAAAGTTTAGATATATTGCACGTTGAGTTAAAGTTCGAAAATTATTCATGTCGTTTTCTCCTTAATAAAGTGAATCAAATAAATTTCCAGCAGAAGAAATCAAAAAAATTAGGCAGAACCGGGTGGAAATTAGGTGGAATGCGTGACTTTAGCATGGGGTTGGCAATATTGGAGATTTTGCTTTTGCTTCTTTTCCCACCATGATTTTTTTTTTGTCAGATCCCACCATGATTTGATCGCTAGGGTTTGTCAGTACAACTGTAATTTATGTTACAATGTCATCCCGGCCGTGCTATGAAACTTATGTAACTTATGTTTGACAATACATATTTTAAGGTTTCAACATATTGAGAGTAGATGAAGTTGTTCCGAGTTAAAGGTGTAGCCATTTGAAGGTGTTTAACTTATAATACTTTTTCTCCTTAACTTGTAAATCACTTACGGAAGTCGAATTCGTCTCGCTTTACAATCATAGATATCATAACAAAGTTGCAATGAACATTAATAGATGATTTATATTGGAGTGCGCTTTTGTCTCGGCATCTTAGGAGGAGTTTTTAATGCGTCGGTATTCGATATAACAAGTCAATCAAAAGTGAGACGTAGAACACACATGATGCCAAAGAGGATGAGATTCGTAATACACAAAAAGCGACGATTGATCTGTCACGTGGGGGGCGTGGCCATCCTTGGACCTAAGACCATTGTTGGCGACCCTTGTATATCTCAAAATTATAAGTCATAAGTCAAATATAAAAAGCCCGGCGGCAGATATATGTATAGTACATATCGACTTATAGTGCATATCGCCTGTGCTAGTCTCCTTATTAGGTGCGTAAGTCATTTCCTTTCCACATCTTTCGGCATTACGGAAGCCCGCTAAAATTCATCTTGCTCTAGTCCTTTCACCCCAATGACGACTCGTAGCCCTCTTGTTGGATCGATCAGGATCCTAGTCCGTCCTCGAACCACACATCTGTGAAGGAAGTCCTTGCCCCGAAAGTATCTGCAAAGACGTAGGGTGCTTCCTATAGGTTTCTAGCGGAGTGTCGTGTGACTCTTAGAGTCGTGTAAAACCCCTTGAAACAAACAACGAAAGACTTGTGCAAAAGTAAAAAAATTGATGGAAAAATTATTCAAAAAATCATAAACATATTTCACTTTTGTCAATTCGATCCTAAATATTTTTATTTTATCAATTGAGTTATAAAATTTTTCACGTTTTGGCTTGAGAATTACTCACGTGGACAATGACCATCTTGCATGATACAGCAAAAGTCGATATGAACAATTTTTAATAATATTTTAAAGCAGATTTCAATACTTCTTTTGTTTTTTCTTTTGCTTTCGTTCTTCCCTTTCTTTTTCTTTCTTTTTTACACCTCGCCGGCCATGGGCGAGAGCCAGCAACCCTCGCCTGGTCTAGGCGAGGTTCGACACCCTCGCCCGAGGGCTGGAGTTTCGATTGCTTTTCCATCGATCATACTATAGCTTCGGTTGATATTTACGCTGACACAAACTACTTAACCATATTGGAACAATAGATGTAACAGCGCATATCTATCGGCCAAAAAGGATATGAAAATACAATTTCCAGTTATAAAAATAACATCATTGGACTCCCTCCCGAAGATGAGCAAACGTTATCGTACTCATAAGTGCGCATTAGTTGGCGCCAGGATTGTTTTATCAAATGTCATCCAGGAATCCCACTCTTTTGGTTTGGTCCGGCGAACATGCTAATAATTGGAAAGGAGGAAATATTAATGCATCTGAACCGTTGATCATATGACTCTTTAGAAAAATAAAGGTTGGTAATTTTATGTCGATTTGGATTAATCTACATTTTCGTCAGCGTTTGCTTTGTGGTGGCGCCGGCGCCGATGCTCGCTCCCCTTCCGCTGTGTTTCTGTACTTTCTTTCAAGTTTGGGAGTCGGTCTTTCTATTGTTTCCTAATTTCGTTTGGATTAATTTTTACTTTTCCCTTTTTACGTAATGTGAATTTTACGACGGACACACTTAAATCTTCTTCCTTTTTTTCCTTATTTTAGAGCACCTGAAATTTTCGCAACATACACGCATATCGCTTTTGAAAATATTGATAATAGGTTAAATTTTTTTCAAAAACATGCCCTATTTTTTTTTATGCGTCGCTTCATTGGCCTCACAGGTGGCCATATCAACCCTAATTTGTCATGTTAGGCGCCACGTTTACGTGCCGACATGGTTTTTGATGGCCAAAATATATCTGATACAAATAATGCAAGTTTCCCACATAATTCACATGGTTCACGGTATTTCTTGTACAAAGTATGAATTTCCAAATTTCATAAAGTATATTCCTATAAGTTATGTAGTGTCCCACATAAGTCGTATGGTTAATGTCTTGACCCCAGCGGAACGCCGAGCTCATGATTACCTCCCACTTTCACTATTATAAGTTTCATTTTGAGAATTCAGGGCCCGAGTCAAAATACCTAATTACACGAAAGTCACGAAGCACCTACAAACCTCATGAACCGTTCTATGCAATTATACTTAATCGGAGCAATTTGTACGTGATTGATAAGATTTGAAAACGCGGCATGGAGTTATTAACTTTCCAATTAAGGAATAGTGAATCACGATCTTGCACTACTAATATACGCGGATCTTATAATAAACTACTCAAATAATCATCCGGCGGAGTGGTAGCCTGCTGGTTGCCGGCGGGCGCCAGGATCTTTCCCAAAAGATGCAGTTGGCAACAGCTATGGATCTTCTTCTCTTCTTCTCCCTCCCCCCATCCCAAAAAAAAAACACAAAATTCACCGAAAATCTTAAAATTTGCTTCGAAGGTACAATCAAGTTTTAAATGTTTTAAAAATATAAAGTGATGAAATCTTAAAATTTGTTAAATTAGTATAATTAAGTCGTTACGTTAATAATAGTGTGCCGTACATGTTAGGATAATATTTTTTTTGGTCATGAATGTTTTTTTTTTTTGTCAGAAATGGCCGCGAATGTCGAACAATGAATCTTAGGACAGTATATAACCGACAATGTGCTGCTCAAATTTGCTCGTTGCCAACGCGAGAGTCGGGAGCGGAGCAGCCTCCTCCGTCGCGAATCTTGATTCATTCTTGACCTCCCACAGACTCTTTCTCTATCCAATCTTTCCTTTCCCTTTCCATTCCTTTACTTTTCTGGGTTTGTGCTTCTGTTTTGAGGAGGCGGAATTTGACTGAGAAAAGAAGACAGGGGAAACAGGGGAGAGATGCAGAGGCCGCAAGAACAGCGTCCAAGATCTGCGAAATCCAGCACCACCATCCACGGCTGCGCGCACGCCGGAGACATCACCGGCCTCCAGAAGCTGCTCAGGGACAACCCGTCTCTCGTCAATGAGAGGAACCCCGTCGTAAGATCTCCCCTCCCTCTCTCTGTTGGATCCTGCCCCCTGACACAACGCGTTTCTTGCCTCCTGGATTGGTCGACCGCTTTAGAATTCTGGGCATGGAAAAAAAATGCGAACTCGAGCTGCTTGCGAATGGATGGATCGTGCTTGTGCATTTTCTGCAATTGGGTCGTTTCGATTGTGCGGATTTATTGAAAGGTTTCTGTGTTGTTGGGTTTTTCAAGGAGATGCGTCGTTGGGATGTTAGATTTTAGGGTGTGGGAACAGAATTACCATTCAGAAGATTTATGGGCGCTGAAAAAAGAGAAGGTTGGATTTGGATCCGGTGAATGTTTAAGCAGGCCATTAGTTTCAAATTTTGCGACTTTGAAAGTCATCTTGTGGAGTGACTCTCTTGTGATCCTCATAGACGCCTTTAGTAGCTCTTTTACGTTTACGAAGATAGGCTGAGTGAAAGATGTGGCTGGATTCTGTTAGAAGGAAAATGGTTCTTAGCTGTTTTTGCTGTGGTTGTGAGTGTTGACTGTCTCGATGAAACTAGAAAGAAGCGAAGTTCAAGGTAATCGAGGTGCATTGTGGAACCTAGAACATGGGAAGAAATGAGTTGCACCCTTTTTGAATATTTAATTTTTTCGTTATGCATGCTTGTGCTCTTTGACACAATGAGGGCAGGGTTGGGTCCTGGGCTCGGTTCCTCATATTTTATTTCGTATTCCCTGATCTTCTGCTTGACGGTGCTTGGTAAACATGTAGTTTTCATGTATCAAGTTTTCATCAATCTATCATCATGCTGAACATGAGGGGAAGTGTTGAGGCTCATAAAAGATTTAGTTCTGGAGTCTTTCTCAAGAATGTTGGTAAATAAGCTTGAATGTTTCTAAAAGTTCTGAAATATCGAATGTGGCTTCTATAGGAGCAGATGTACAATGGTTGCCCAGGAGTGATTAGTGTTTAAAACTAGTTTAGGCTTGACTGTTCATACAGGCAGGCTTGTTTAGTTGTTTATATGTAGAAAACATTGGTGGGCTAGAGAAGATTCAAGTGATGTTCAGTTCTTTTAGAAGGGAATTAACCTGCTAAATGAAGGATCCATCACTTGCCATATCCTCAAAGACATCCTTCAATACTGGCAAATTTGCTCAGTATACCATCACCTGTTTTCTCGTTTCGTCAGTGGATTTGTAGAATAAATCTTACTGTTAATTTTTCACTGTCATTAACTTTTGATAGGTAAGTGGGAGGGAAAAAGTAGGACTCAAACTCAATAGCTTTTTGATCTTTGTATAAGTGGGCCATGACTAGGCCAATTCTTTCCCTTTTCTGCTCTGTAGAATTAGGATTGAGGATCACATAGAAGATCGTCTGATATATAGTAACATACTGGTGATAAAAGGTCAAGCTCATGCTCCCTGTATTCGACCGTGTTTCTGCCTATTGTATCCTTTTTGATTGGTGTATCATGCTAAAGAAAAATAAGGACTTCCTTTTTGATGCAGATGGCTCAGACGCCGCTCCATGTCTCTGCAGGATACAACAGGTCTGATATAATTAAATTTTTGCTCAACTGGCAAGGACCTGAAAAGGTTGAGATGGAAGCCAAGAACATGGTAAGCTGTATCATATGCCTATCTTCCTCCTAAATTCATGCTCTCCCTCCTTGTGAAACACTTTTCTAAAAGTTTTTATATCTTCTTGATTTACTGATATTATATAGTTTTACCTCATTATTAATAAGTGTCGATGTCACACATTGCAGTATGGAGAAACTCCTCTGCACATGGCAGCCAAGAATGGACGCACTGATGCTGCGCGGTTACTTCTTGCTCATGGTGCTTTTATTGAAGCCAAAGCAAATGTCCATATTCTAATGACCTTTTTTTCTGGTTCATTTCGTAGAATCTGCATAAAAGACCAGGAATTAGCTAGACTACCACCTGATCAGACTTTCTTGTTTCGAATGTTATTGCATGCAGAATGGAATGACACCATTACATCTAGCTGTTTGGTTCTCACTGCATGCTGAGGACTGCTCGACTGTTAAGATTTTGCTTGAGCATAATGCAGACTGCAGTGCGGAGGATGATGTATGGCATAGTAATCTTTTTCTTTTTCCTGGACCTATTCTAGCTTATTTGGTTTGGGCACATTTTCTTTTTCGCTGAATGGTTTCTGACACGTTGAGTGTAATAACTAGTCAAAATCCAATGACAGGAGAAGATGACTCCTCTAAATCACCTCTCACGAGGTCCAGCAAATGAGAAGTTGAAGGAGTTATTAAATAGGCATCTTGAAGAGCAGCGACGGAAGAAAGCCCTTCTAGCGTGCAGCAAAACAAAAGCGAAAATGGATGAGCTAGAGAAAGAATTATCTAATATCATAGGTCTGCATGAGCTCAAGGTACAATTACGAAAATGGGCAAAGGGCATGCTTTTGGATGAGAGGCGCCGGGCTCTTGGCCTAAAAGTTGGAGCCAGAAGACCTCCTCACATGGCCTTCCTTGGAAATCCTGGAACAGGTAACAGATGGCCAGTTGCATTATTACTTCTAGAGTGTTGCTTGTTATCCCTACGATCCATACCTATTATCCCTAGGATGAGGTGACAAAGGAACTTAACGATCCCTGGAAGAAAACTTATGTGAGTGAGAGATCAAAGAAAAGTTCACCTTTTTGCAGTCATATTTCACTAAAATCTCCTCAGTGATTTAATCTTATTACTAATAAGTCAGAGGAGGATGAAACGTTCAATTAGTAAATCCACCGGACGGTGGACACGTCCATTATTGCCTATTTGCATCTTGTTATTTGATTTGACACTTGGAACGATGTTGACGCCGCAGGTAAGACAATGGTGGCAAGAATCCTTGGCAAATTGCTTCATATGGTCGGAATTTTAGCCACTGATAAGGTAACAGAAGTACAGCGGACAGATTTGGTAGGGGAATTCGTGGGACATACTGGACCGAAGACCCGAAGAAAGGTAATGCCCTCTCTTCAAGTTCACTTTTGATAGTTCAAAGAGTCATAACATAATATTATGGAAGATGAGAGGCATTCAACCCTTTGCTTATGCTACCCTGAGTATGCAGATTAAAGAAGCAGAGGGAGGCATTCTCTTTGTAGACGAAGCTTATCGGTTGATACCGATGCAAAAGGCAGATGATAAGGACTACGGATTAGAAGCATTGGAGGAGATAATGTCAGTCATGGACAGCGGGAGTGTTGTTGTCATATTCGCTGGATACAGTGAACCGATGAAGCGCGTGATCAGTTCTAACGAGGGCTTCTGCAGAAGAGTGACCAAGTTTTTCCATTTCGACGACTTTACCTCAGAAGACCTCGCCAAGATTCTCTTCATCAAGATGAACGAACAAGGAGAAGATAGCTTGTTGTATGGATTTAAGTTACACGCATCGTGCAGTGAAGATGACGTAGCGGCATTGATTCAGAGTGAGACGACGGAGAAGCAGCGCCGGGAAATGAATGGAGGATTAGCAGCCACCATGCTGATAAACGCCAGGGAGAACTTGGATTTTCGGCTTGATTTCGACTGTGTAGACACGGATGAACTAAGAACAATCACCTTGGAGGATCTAGAAGCGGGCCTTCAGTTGTTATCCAAATAATACAGATCTTGCCGGGTTAGAAAAGCTTGTGATATTCTTTCGGCCTTGTGCAATTACGGATGATGGGTCACGAGATTGATTGAGTTCGCTTAGAGGATCATTTGTCTTGTTCGCTTAGAGGATTAATAGGAAATGATTTATTTGATTGGTTGTATCATAGGTTTCGGGCTTGATAATAATTCAATGGTGTTTTTGCCAGGACTCACTGGTTGGACACATTGATTTGCAGTCAGAATTACGATCGGTCTTCTTGGATGAATCGGATTTAGTTTGTGAGTTTATTCAATGTTAGCGAAATGTATGGATCCTTTTAGAATTCTTGACTTTACATAAAGTGATTTTTTGTAACCATGTAAGTCACCCTCTACGTGCATTGGATAAAAGATCCGCTCGCCGTGATCATAGGATTGGACAAGCTATATGAAAATATGGGCGACATGACGTCAAAATCAAACGTTTAATTACTGAATTTCTCACCTAGTCAGTTTAAGAGACCATAAAAAGAAAAGGTCTGCATCGACATAAACCACCCGGTTGCGTTTGGTCCCCAAAGTCTCTTCCCATTATTCAGGAATGATAGGATGAGGGACTTGCTTGCACCCTTTTGCGTGCAAGCAAAAATTCTGAATTTTTCGATAGATGACAAGGAAAAACACAGGAGAGAAAAAGAACCCAGAAAGCAAAAATGATACAAACAAATCATAAAGGAATGACATAAGACAAGGAGACGAAGAAATCCCAAACGCTGTGGCTAACAAAGATAACCAGAACCAGAACCAGCAGAGTTGGAGTAGCCCCTCTCTCTCTCTCTCTCTCTCTCTCTCTCGCTCTCTGTCTCTCTACCTGCTGTGGAGTGTGGAGAGAATTATGGTGGCCACTTCTCCATCCATAATCTCTTCAACTCCTTCGTTTCCTTCGAGCTCGAGCAGTAACTCCTCGTCCACACACGCCTGCGTCGGCATCAGACCCTTCAACCGCTCAAAGCACCATCCTTTTCGGTTTCGGCGAACACCCAATTTAGCTCTGAGACTGTGCGCTTCGGCTTCGAAGCAGTCGGTCGAGGATGGCTCGGCTGACAAGTTCTTGGAGAACAATTCGATAGCCGATTTCATGAGGTTCAAGAGAGGGAGTCGTAACGGCAATGGAGAGCTGCAGACGGCCGTCGTCAGCTACCGGAAGAAGTTCCCTTGGTCTCTTCTCTGGCCTTTTCTTCAGGTACTTTGTGTGTAAATTTGAATATTGATTCGTCAAGCAGGGAGTTTTTGTTTTAGTTCGTTAATTTTCTGAAATGGGTTTTCCTCTCTGTTCTTTCCCCCGCAAATTGTTGCAGGTTGATTTGGTATCAACAATTCATATCGCTGATAAAGAGTATGTATCGTCTTTCATAACCAGTTTTATTAATTTGGTGTTGCATAGGCTCTACTGTGTCCTTGAACTTATTTTGGTGTTAAGAGATTGCTTAGAACACTAACTAATGGAATTCCAGATGAAAATTCAACTTCTGTTTATGATACTTCCCAATATTGCATATTATGTGTCATTCATTACAACCAAACTGAATGTGGCTGTAATTTGTATATACTGGTTATGCACCACATTCATACAGTCCATTGACATCTGATTCTGAGCAAGAATGATAAGTGCATGGGATTTGATATCTTTTCAACATATTTGGACTAAGATTTATGAAACCCTTTTGAAGGTACTTTTCCACCCTTCAGAGAGAACTTGAGCCCTATGATTGTGTGCTTTATGAGATGGTGGCTAGCAGAGAGAGTTTGGAAAACAGAAGAAGCCCTGTAGCCACGAAGCGACTTCAGAGTTCGCGTACGCGAGGATTTAACATTTTGGGATGCATCCAACGACAGATGGCACGGATTCTGATGCTCGATTTCCAGTTGGATTGTCTCGACTATCAAGCTGAGAATTGGTACCATGCAGATCTTGACTTTGAGACCTTCAAGTTGCTTCAGGTGTCTTATTACACGACTCTTCTGGATTTTATGTATTTGGCATGGTCATAGACTTGAATGCATGGCACTTTAGTCGGGCTTGGATCATGCAGATTCTGGTTTAGTTTGTTAATTGGAATATGCAGAAATGATCTGATAAAGGCATGCTAATTTTGATATGTGTATGTGAAATAACTTGCATTAGCGTGACCATGCTCTTGGGTTTTCTGTCAAAAGCTTTAGTACCCTTGCATGTTGAACCAGTGATCTGATGTTGAGTTTGCATTTAGACACACTAATTGACTAATGAGTAAAGAATTATCTAAATTTTTAGAAATTTCTGATAGGATAGTTACATCTCCTGAAAACCAACAGGAAGTTATGATGATGGATATTCTCAAGCAATATGTACTTACGTATATAATTGGCACCTCCAAATAAGGTTAGTTGTGCAAGTTGCATGAACTTAAGTTGGGAAACTTTTGCTTTGTTAAATACATGGCTCGAGAATTAATCAGATACATTCACTTTCAGCTTGAAAAAGGCGAAAGCTTTTTCACCTTTGCGAGAGATATGACCATTAGATCAACAAAAGCTATGGTCCAACCTGCTTCAATTCCCGAAGATCTTGGTCCCTGGAGGTCGAAGCTCCTTTGGGCTTCGAGGGTACTACCAATGCCACTTGTTGGACTTCTCATCATCGGAGGTGTCTGTGCAGATGTTGGAAGTCAGGCATCAGAATATCCAGAACTAGAAGCTTTGTCGAGGCTCGACTTGGGTGCTGCAATGAAGGTTTTCTTGGCTAGGCGGTTGACGTCTGAGTGAGTACTTTTGTCAGTTTCTCCTGATGTAATAAGTCTGATGATGATGTCTTATCTTCTATTATACTAAGATGGTTGTTTTGCTTTGTCACGGTTCAGTGGCATACACTTTCAAAAGATGGAACAAAAAATAGGTAAATTAGATCCGTCTCATTAATGAAAGATAGATAATAAGAGGGCTGCTGTTGGATTCCTCATAGTTTTAGCTCTCCTTCTGGTAATACTTCCTTGAATTCTTGGATTTTACGGGCGATATGATAGTAAAAATATAAACAAGGTGGGACTGGGTAAGAAGACCCATGCAGACAGAATCACTTAGTACAAGAGACCTGTTATAGTTGTTATTGCTGCTAGTTGAGAGGGAACCTTTCAGTGCACTTAAAGGATTACTTCTGTTAGCTCTTGCTCAACAGGCTTGCTAATGGCCGTATTATTGAGTATTCGCATTATGATGCCATTCCCATTGTCGTCGAGTTCAACTCCGTCTTCAACTCCGTCTTTTCATGTGTGTTTTGGCTATGATAGGAAATAAATCCATTGGAAGTTCTTTTGCATAACAAAGTTGGTTCACTTCTTTCCTGGACCAAAGTTCTCTCGAGCGAGGAAATTGATCGAAAGGTCTGTTCTTTTCAAGGTTCACGCAAGTGACATCAGAGGTGGAGGAAGAGTCCGTCATCATCGGCGAGAGAAACAAAGCGGCGATCGAGGTGCTGAGAAGGGCGATCAACGTCGGGCACGGAAGAATTGCGATACTCTACGGGGGTGGTCACATGCCAGACTTGGGGAGGCGGCTGAGGGAAGAATTCGATCTAGTCCCTACTCGAGTGCAGTGGGTAAACGCCTGGTACATAAGGAACCGAGACATAGAGAACAGCCCGATCCCATTCTTGAAGACCATGGCCGAAGTCTCGGGATGGCCATTGAATCGGTATCAGACCCTCGCTCTACTGATATTCTCCTCGGTTCTTGCCATGGATCTGTGGTTCTGGGAGCTGTTCTTCGGCACCACCGTAAGCTTGATTTCGGAAACCGCCGCAGAACTTTCTCAGTACATCAACAGCTTACAGGTAATGTAGATATGGGTACCAGGAATCAATTTGGTCAGGTTGAATTCACCAGAATGGAGGGATTTGGCAAATGCCATTTACCCGTGTAAATACATTGCGCTTCTGTGATCGAACACTAAATGTTTTATCAAAGGGCAAATATAGATAGCAGTTATTCGTATTCCTGTTAAACAAGTTCTTACTAATGGTAAGACGGGAGGTTTAAATACAGGGGCTGTTCTTATTTTACCAAAGGGATTTGAATTAACCCCCCCATCGTATAAGACAATCTGTATTTTCAAGAGCTAATATTCTTGTGATGAGTCCTGTTTCTGGTAAGAAATTGTATTTGACGGGTTTCAGCCATTTCGTCATGTCTCCGAATTTCTTCGAGCGAATTTGTCGTCGTTGCAGCCGGCCACGGTTGTTCGGCTTCAGTAGGAATGGCTTTAATTTTGTTAGGAATAAGTGCTGTAACTTTCATGGTTTGATACTCTCTGCCTTGCCCGTGCGTCGAGCCCACAATTAGTCATCAAAGAGTAAACAGCAACGCATGATGTACCCAGAAAGAGGAGAGAAACGTCTTAAAATAGAACAGGCATTTACAGGATACAAACTCCATCAACTATCTAGGAAAAATGAACAAAAGCCAGCTCGTTCTGTCGGTTTAACCGGATTAAAGTCCGGTTTCTTTGATATGGTTTTCTCCGCCAGTCTCGACACGTCGGTTCGACTTAAGACTTCGGCACAGTTTTGAAGACCCATCACTGAAATCAGCGACAGAGTTTTAAGATGTGGCCGTGAGTGTGACACCCTTTCTCCTAGGAGCTGCCTCAATACCTGAAACGACGATGTCTCCGCAGTGACAATGCAAACGAAACACATGGCGAAAGTGCAGAAGACAAAGCCATGCGAAGTACCTTCTCTGAAGTTGCTCTCGAACCGGATGGCAACGTATCTCGGATACCTCATCCTCCCCGTCCCCGTCGTCCTCCTCCGCTTCGCGTTCTCGCTCCATTTATCTACCAACACACGCATTAGCACGCGGCGCATGCGGTGGGACGGGAAGCCGCAAGAGGTGCAGCGGCTCTTCTGGAGGTGGAAGCTCCGGCGGCCGCACCGCACGCACAGGGTGTGTGAGTCTTGTTCCTCCGCTTCCCGAAGCTCGCCGTCCCCTTCGTCTATGTGGAAAAAGGAAGTACAGAAAGAATCCGCGCAAGAAGAAAAGCCATGCTCCATGTCACGAGCAAATTGAACACGAACTGATTGATCTTGCGAGTCGAAGGATGTCGCACTCACCATTTTCTGGGGGCGGTCGACGAGGTGTGGCGCGACGCAGCGTCGAGCAAAGTCCCACGAAGCAGAAGCCAAAGGAAGGTGATGAGGTGAACTTTGTATTATATATGCAGTGACAAAGGTGGCCGATCACCACCGATCGACCGCCAAAACCTCGCCGCTTTTTGACCTTCCGTCTCCACCGCCGTACTCTTGTAATTTACACATCGGTCTCGAAAATGATTGACACCACGTGGAATTTGGAATTAAGGTGCAATTTAGAATTAATACCACGAAAAATTCTAAATTGATAAATCTGTAACAAATTTACTCCAAACTAATTTTTTGACTATCAAAAACCACAGATCGATACGGCTGTGACAAATTTACTCTTCGTTAAATTAAATTAATGCTACGAAAAATCACAAACCGGTACACTCATCAACTGCCGTGTGTCATCTAACTTAGAAATTTAACGAAAATTAACGGAGGGTAAATATTTCACGGGTGATCAGTTTAGGGTTTTTGATACAAGTGTATCAGTCTGAGGTTTTTCGTTATATTAACTCGATCATGAGGCCCTAAAAAAGGAATCACTCCATAAGCTCTTCGCTGTAGACATGTCAACGCGGGTTACCACAATATGACACGACACGTCACAATAGTGCATGCGGGGACGGTAACAAGTCACGTGCGCGACTTCACGGGTTGAAATCGTACTATGAATTCACTTCGTATTAAATAATGTTGAGCCTAAAATCGTGCCATTCTCAAGATTTGTCCAAAAAGTCTTCAACTAATTGTACGCGCAACCGATTCAGTTCTAAACCTTTTTACCGTGTCGAGTTAGTCATACACCTTTCGATTGTGCCAATTTAGTCCTAAACTTTTCGGTGATTTGCCAATTTAGTTTTAAACTATTTGACAATTTGCCAATAAAGTCCTTTCGCATATTATCTAAACAATAGGTTTATGACTAGATTGACAATTCTTTTAAAAGGTTTATGACTAAATTAATAAACCGTCAAAAGGTTTATGACTAAATAAACACGATTGAAAGGTTCGGGACTGAATTGACCGCCGTATAATAACTTTAGGATTTTTTGAACAATTATCCCGGATTCGCCAATATCCTGCATCGGATTGAGCGTATAGTTTTGTACCATATCAAAATTAAATCCGGACACAAGCTATGAGCTTTTTTGAGAATTTGTCAATGACGAGACGCTCCTCCATGCAACTCCTTTCAGTGTGGACCGAAGGATCATGGGCTTTGGTCTAATGAGCCGATCGTGCATAGGCCCTATCCGTGTTTTCTGAGCCCGAAGACTTTGGCTCGCTTGTTCTGTGGAAAAAATAAATGATCTAGAAAATATCTTCCTAAAAACGATACGAATAAAAATCATTTTCATCATCCACGAAAATATTTACATGCAAATTATTGTCATCAGTAAAAATATTTTCCGTCGATTAATTATTTTAAATAACGTCGGTAGTCTTTTGGGAAAATGTTCTTCCAAAACATTTCATTTTCCGCGCCTCATACAAGAAAAATTCGCCTAATTTCAATTTTTGCAACGATTTTGCGCCAAATTACCAAAAAATAAGGACCATTAAAGAATTGAACAGTGGGACAAATGATTACCGCAATTTGAATATCGGAAAAAATAGCAAAGGGGTGGGGCCCACCGTTTGAGCTGTATCCACGTTCTTTTATCTCGATTGGGGTCGGCGTTTCATGATTCCTTTTCCATGTTCCTTTTTTTTTTTTTTATCTTTCCCACTGCCAGGAGCGCTTTTAATTTCCTTAAAATTAAATTAATTAGCGTGTACTTTTTTTTTTGGACAAAAATTGGCGAGTACTTTAGGGATGTGCAAAACGGACATGTCAGTTTGGTCCGATTCTCGAAAATATCAGTCCGATTCCCGATTATAAAGGAGAATCGGACCGAACCGGACCGACTATATATATTTTAATTTTTTTAAAAAAATATTAGTAAAATGTGAACTAAATCCAAAGTGAACTTCATTGACAAAAATTAGTAAAATGTGAACTAAAACCCTAAGTGTTTGATCAAAATAAATAAATAAACCCTAATTGACCGGTTGTCGATCCTAAGACCAACCGGTCCAGTCTCCAGTTCTCAATTTTGGGAACCGGTTCCTGGTTTCACCTTGGAACCAGATCAAACCGAGAACCGATCACTCCTAGAATGCTCTCTACATATGTTTTTAAATATTTTCTGGAAAAAGGAAAATCAATTTTTTTAAAGCACTTAACCACGAATAGCAGAGGAGAAAATCACTAATCAGTCAGTGCTGCTTGCGGTGGTCGGATTCGATGATTCTCAAGCAAATTCCGATTTTTCTCCGGAGTTTGAAAAGAAAAGAGCAAATTTTATGGTGAAAATTATACATAAATCTACTGGACAATCTTTGCAGATATTCTACGAGTTCGAAATTAAGTAAGAAATAAAACACGTGATTCACAAGATTTGACGAGAAAAGTACTTCAGACTAAATGGGGCGGGGAATGGTCCACGAGTTTCTTCTTCTTTTTTTATTGGTTTTTCTTTTCGAATGGTCCAAAAGCTTTTGATCACCGAAAGATTCTGAACGTGCAGAGTCTCATTTTCCCTACAAAGCCTGGCGGCAAAAGTTTTAAGCACATATAAAATAAAATAAAAGGGCTGGCAAAAGCAAGTTTAAACATGCCCAGATCCTTTCCCAAAATATTGAGAGTTAATATCACGAAAAATCTCAAATAAATATATTTATAATAAATTTATCATATATTAATTTTTTTATCACTAAAAATTCCAAACTGATATGTTTGTGATAAATTTTCCCAAATTAAGTTTTTGAACACCAAAAACCCCAAACTGACATACTTGTGACAAATTTATCCGCCGTTAATTTCCGTTAAATTGGATTAATACATAAAAAAATCACAAACTGATGCACCTGTGATAAACCGAGGGTAAAATCCAAAACAGGTATATCTATCAGCTGCCGCGTGTCATTTAACAAAACAATTTAACAGTAAAATTTTGACAGAAATTAATAGAGGGTAAATTTATTACAGGTGTACCGGTTTTGAATTTTTCGTGGTAAAAAAAATTAGTTTTGATAAATTTGTCATAAATGTACCAATTTAAGGTTTTTCGTGGCATTAACCTAAATATTAAACATTCGCCTTGGTCCTTTTATTCACTAAATTAAGCAAAATTGCACAACATTAATTGCTACTAATGCTGTAGAGTGCTAACTCAATCGTCACTAGACCTGCCAACTCACATTAATTCAAGATATATACTAGATGCATGTTTCGAATCAAACCGTATAATGAATTCGAAAGTATAATAACTAATTAATTGGGAATTTATTGTGGCATAAAATTAACTTTTTCTCATAAGTCAGAAAATTTATCACAAGTGTATCAATTTGAGATTTTTTATGATTAAAAAATTATTTTAAGGTGACTTTATTATAGATGTATTAATTTAATTTTTTTTTGTGATATTAACCCTCGTATAAACGAGGGATTTGGACAGACATATAGAAACGTTCACATTCATCCCACTCCTGCCCCTTTCTCATTTTATTTTTTTGTGGATCTCTGACAAAATGCATGTCATATCGTGACTCTCGTGGAGGGCAATGTACTTTTCTTGCCCCATTTAAACTCATTTATGTCGTAATCTTATCGAAATATCCGGCATTTTTCTAGATTTTCCTAGTGAACTAGTCAGTCCTAGGCTGGAGAGAGGCGTGTGCATACCGCAATCCTCTCCTCTTTCCTCGTCTGAAACCGGCTTTCCTTTCAAAAGTATAGGCAGGGACAGGACAGGACAGGTACCATCACGCTCGATAATATAATATGAAACACAGCACAGAGGCACATGGCGCTTTCGATCCTTGCCCCTTCTTTTCGACGTTGCCATCATTCTTGTTTGGTAAAATGATATGGGAAGTTTGTTAATCGATGGAAAGGTCGCCACACGAGCGTTTTCCGGGCTGGCAAGAGACTGAGGCCGCCATTATCGTCCCTTTCGTTCGAGTGAATCGTCCAAGTCACAGCAAGAGTTCTCTGCTAAGGCTCTCCAACATCATGCGCTGCTTCTTTTCCACGTGCATAATTTCATGCGCATCGGAATTTCGTCTTTGCGCGAAAGAGAGGTGATTGAGGTCCGAGACAAATGATATTTTGAAAATTCAAGATCCGCGTGAGTGAGCCCGCTTTGTAAATGCTCCGAGTGGAAACTTGTCAAGAAGACCAGATTAAAGAATAGTGTTGGGGTTGGAAAAACATTGATGATGATGCTGATATCCGCATATGCTACTCGCCACTTGAGCTGTTCAAGTCGAGATATCATTACCTTAATAAAGATGTCTTAAGGAGCAAGGGGACAAAATAATAATTGCAGAGGCAAAGGATAGGTTTCCAGGTCATACTTGTTTGGATTTAGCATATACCTGAGACTACCTTCTCCTTTTGAACCGGTCTTCTTTAGTTCTTTTTCCCGAGACCTTGGTGGTTCTTTTAGCCCGGAAAGATCTCATTTTTGTCCCCCCTCATGCGAGAACCAGACAGGAGCCTCCATGACCCTTTGATCCCCAAATCGGAGTCGTGTCGCCGAGATCTAAAAGATGAGGGAAAGAAAGAGACGTTGCTCAAGAAACAGCCCCTCAAGGTCAGATTCCAAGAAGATGAGCCGGGGAAGGATTCCGGTGCTCATGGAGGTGGCCGGTTCAACGGATACGCTCTTGCAGGGGCCATCTTGGCCTCCACCAACTCCGTCCTATTGGGATACGGTGAGTCTTGAAAGGTTCCGCATTGATCTTCTCTTGATTTGCATGTGTCTGGTCTGTAGACTCAACCTGTCCGTGATGCATGCATTGTTTTTTTCTGGGTGTCGGATCGAAAGGTTATGTGCGGAACCAATATGAGAAGGTCGACTTTTAATGGTTTCCGAAGGAGCAAATAGAAGAAGAACCCTTCTTTACTGGATTTGTGAAGTTGGGTTGGTCATTGAATTGGTTTGTTTTGATGCAAATTCATTGAATGTATATGGCTGATCTGGTTTCTGCAGATATTGGGGTGATGAGTGGCGCAGCGTTGTTCATCAAAGAGGACCTCAAGATCACATCAACACAAGTTGAGATCTTGGTAGGCTCTCTCAACGTGGTGTCGCTGTTCGGGTCTCTGGCCTCAGGCCGGACCTCTGATTGGATCGGCCGCCGGTGGACCATCATCCTCGCGGCCTGCACCTTCTTGATCGGCGCGCTCCTGATGGGCCTCGCCCCGTCGTTCTTGTTCCTCATGGCCGGAAGGGTGGTCGCCGGGGTCGGCGTTGGGTTCTCCCTGATGATCGCGCCGGTCTATGTGGCTGAGCTCTCGCCGGCGATGACCCGAGGCTTCCTGTCATCGCTCCCCGAGGTATTCATTAACATTGGCATCCTCCTGGGTTACATATCCAACTACGCCTTATCAGGCCTCTCGCCTGATGTAAATTGGAGGTTCATGCTGGGCCTGGCCGCACTGCCGGCTGTCGCAATCGGGTTGGGCGTGATGGCGATGCCGGAGTCGCCCAGGTGGCTCGTCCTGGAAGGGAGGCTGGAAGAGGCAAGGGAAGTCCTGGTCAGGACATCGGAGACCGAGGAAGAGGCAGAACTGAGGCTCGGCGAGATGGTCAATGCCGCTTCCCTCAACCCTGGCCCGGCCCATTGGAACGGGCAGGGTGTGTGGAGGGAGCTCCTGTGGAGCCCGTCCCGGCCCATCCGGAGGATACTCGTCGCCACGATCGGGGTTAACTTCTTCATGCAAGCTTCCGGGAACGATGCCGTCGTGTATTATAGCCCAATGGTGTTCCGAGACGCCGGAATCAGTGACCCGCGGCAGCTCACGGGGGTCACGGTGATCATGGGCTTCGCGAAGACGTTCTTCGTGTTCGTGTCGGCCCTTTTCTTGGACCGGTTCGGACGGAGGCCCCTCCTGCTGTTGGGCTCCACAGGGATGGTGGTGTCCTTGGCCGGGCTGGGCATGGGCTCCACTTTCCTGGAGAGCTCGGGAAGCAAGCCCCAGTGGGCCATCGCGCTGTGCGTGGTGGCCCTCTGCGCCGACGTCTCGTTCTTCTCGATCGGGCTCGGGCCCATCACGTGGGTCTACTCGTCCGAGGTGTTCCCGACGAGGTTGCGGGCCCAGGGCACGAGCCTGGCCATCGCGGTGAACCGGCTGGTGAGCGGGGCGGTGGCGATGTCGTTCCTGAGCATCGCCAGGGAGATAACCTTCGGGGGGATGTTCCTGGTGCTCGCGGGGGTGATGGCGCTGGCAACTGTGTTCTTCTACTTCTTTTTGCCCGAGACGAAAGGCAAGAGCTTGGAAGAGATTGGGGCTTTGTTTGAGGATACTAAAGATTGATGGATAGACAGAAAGAGAGAGCTAATGAAAGAGCGTAGAAAGGCAAGAGCTTAGAACCAATTGTATCGTTTTGTGCAAGTTGAGTGATTGAATTGTATTCTGTGCGAAAGATCGAGAGTGCAGGAACTCAGTTTTCAATTTATTTTCATATGGTCATCAATCATGTTGTGGTAATGAAAACCAAGCTCAAAGCTTTTCCATTTTGGTGTTTATTGTCAATCATGGGGTTTTTCCTTAGGCTTCTCAATACATAGATATATCATTGGACTGACGAAGTGGGCCTCGGGGGCTTCCTCTTTCTCTTTCTGGTGAGCTCTTATTCTATCTTGTTCTCAACCGGGCTTTGAAAATTCGAAGCTAGAATTTGCCGGTTTTGGGCAGTTTCCGGGAGCACCGATCCAGTTCCCAGTTCCATTTTTATGAAACTGGTGAATTTCGGTTCGGTTTCTAGTTTCAAATTTGGAACAACCCAATTGGACCACCTAGATCGGATTTTTTTAATAATTTTTTTACATTTTTAAATCATTAAAAATTTGTGAAAAAAAAAACCCTAATCTATCTTCCATATTACAAAGGAAGGCACGTCAAGGCTGGAGCGATTACATTTACTTGTACACGCAAGTAAGATGATAAGAACAAATCAAAACACAATAGCAGTTGCTCATTTCAAACAAATTTTGCCGTGAAACTTACAATGTTGCACATCACTCATTGATTGTAAAAACACATTGATTATCAAGAATATCTTTAATTTCATCTCGAACATTAATGACAAATAAAAAAAAATGAATACGACACTGGTTCCATTAACCCATCAAAAAATAGGACCCAACGAGTTGGCCAGGTCCAGTTCTTGGTTTCCAGAAACGAGAAACCGATCCCTCTAGGCCGGTTTTCGGTTCCTAAAGAAGAGCCTCGAAACCAATGCATACAGTACACGGTACCTGGTGGCTTTCAACCTAAGGCTTCCCGCTTCCCTCGAGCGGAACTCGTTCAATCGGTTATCGCAAAACTTGCTGCAAAATCCTGGCTCCATTCCTTTGTCCTCGTACATTCTTTCAGACGCTTGAAGACGAGCAGAGTCGAATTCCAATGATCTAAACCCCCTCTTATCTCGACGCAAGTCAACGTGCAAACATCCACCATTTCCGCACTATAACACACACACATATATATATTGGAAGAAATCATGACTTTAGCTGGTCCGAAACTTTCAGAGCCATGGAAAGTCGGAATCATGACCGATGAGCCGCCGGGAGAAGCGTGCGAAAGGCTTAAAGATGTAAAAGGGGGGTCTTCGAAGAAAAAGGCGGGTCAAGAAACCTATGTGAAGAAGAAGACAACGAGGGAGATGGGGTTAACAGTAGCATGGACGGACCCTCTTGTCGTGAAGCCGAAATTCAACTTGGAAAGCTGAGTAAAAAACCTGTCTGATCTGGTTGGATGGGAAGGGTATCTGAGGGAGATTTTTGAAGCTGCAGAGAGTGGATTTTCCCCATCTTTCGTCCGTTCTTTTGTTGTTGGGAGCTTCTCCGACTTTGAGATTCTCTCCTCCGCGCACGGACGGACGCACGAGGCACGCACGCATTGATTGATTGATTGATTGAGAGAGAGAAAAAGAAAGGGCATTAGAGGCTTGCTTATGCAGTTCCAAGTACCAAAGAGTTAACTGCCTTGAGAAACCCATGTGTCCTAAGCAATGAAAAGGCTTGGCGGAACGGAACGTAAAACGCCCGGATATTCTTTGGAAAGAGAGAAGAAAAACTCTTTTCAATTGAGAGGTTAGGCATGCGGATATCAGCACGTTAAAATATGGAATGCAATCCTATCAACTTGCCGGTTATATATACCTGGATCGGCAAAGGGGCCCCGATCGATAGCAACGCTCCTACAATGGTGAGATATCCTTGATAACCACTACTAAGGATCCACAACAGTTTTCTCAAGACAATGAAATATTTGGGGATAATTGTCCATAAAATCTTGAGCTATTATAGGACTGCTACTTCAGTCTGAAACATATCAATTATGTCAAATTAATCATGAACCTTTTAACGATTTATCGATGTAATTTTCAATTAGAAAAATATTTTTCAAACTACTTTTTCGCGAAACATATAGAGCTTAAGTGTCGAGAGCCAATCCAAGTACAAGAACCGGATGCCTTAACCTAGATTTGTCGTGCGGATCGATCACCGAAGTGGGGCTTTGGCTAATTTGGCAATTCCCAAGTTGTGCATCAGCGAGAAATGTTATTTTACGGGCTTAAATTTTTGCCAGATGAATAGCATCTAAAGATCATTAACGGAGAGCTTCTTCAATGGGGTTTCCTTTTCTTGCGGTTCACTCTTTATGTGTACTGTGTAGTAGATCCGTCTAGATGTTCCTTTTAAAATGTTGCAAGTCAAAGTTAACCGTTTTGGAGATGCAATAATTCCATGTTCTTGGTCCCCTACATCTCACCCTGCATGTGGATGGATACATCAGCTTTGCTCAGAAAGGGCAAGCTAAGGATTGTTTTGAGCCACTACATAAAATAGAGAGAAAGAGTTGCTTTCGGAACCTCTATCCGGTACGGTGCTTCTCTTGTTGTCTCGATAAATGTCAGCCGTTGGTAAATCCATATCAAAATGAAGCTTTCCGTAAAAATCTTTTTTTCAAAGTTATTTCCAAGGAATGGTTTGCTTTTTCTGGATTTGGTTGTCATTTGTAAATAAGATGGAAGCCATGTTTATGATACTTTCATTAAAAAAAAACTTCGAAACATAATTTTTTTAAAAAAAGGACTTGAATGCGGTCTTTAGTCTAGGGTCTGGGCAGTCGAAACCCAAATCCGGGCAATAAGGGCTTGAGTTTGGGCCTTCGGGCATCCGGATCTCGAGTCCGAGCTGCGGCAACCCCGGTCCGAGCACCAAGGACCTAGTTTAGGCAGCAAGGACTCGAGTCCAAATGGCAGGGACCGAGGTTTGGGTCGAGGACTCGGGTCCAACTCTCAAGACCCTGTTTAGGCACCGAGGTTCGAGTGCAGTCAATACATCCTTGCAATGGTGGCTGAGGTTAAGTTGCATTCTAAAGAGTAACTTCTAATTTTAAGAGGAAAAAAAGCCATTTTTTGATTGTTATGAATTCAATCATAATTTTTTCGTTGATTATAAAAAATACCCAACTAGTTTCTTCGGCATTTCCAAGTGATCCATATCACGCGAAGTGAAAGAAAATATTTTTCAACTGATCAATATCACGTGGGATAAGTGCATTGGCAGTACTAAAATTTATCACGAAAGTGCAATTGAGTCATGAAACTTTCAAAAAGTGCAATTAAGTCACAAAATTTTTTATAAAAGTACGAACGAGTCCTAAAATTTTCAAAAAGTGTAATCAAATCATAAAACTTATTAAATTGGTCCAATCAAGTATTTCAATCGATTACTATTTTTTGAAAATTTTAGGAATCAGTTGTACTTTCGTGACAAGTTTTAGGATTCGAATGTACTTTTTAAAAGTTTTAAGACTCGATTACACTTTCGCGACAAGTTTAGGGTTTTCAATGCACTAATCTAATATCGCGTTATGGCCGAGAGTTCCTTTTTCTCTTAGGCATCGAGTTTTTTTTACCGTAGAAAGTCTTATATAGAGATTAGGTCGGGAGCCGCTCCCAAGCAAAAAGCCTCAGCAAGTCAGCCGAGTTCCAAGAAGAGTTTCCGAATCAAGACAAATCACACGACGACGAAACGATCCGCAAGAAAAGCCCACCGAATCATCGTTCCCCTCTTTAAATTGAAAAAACATCATTGCCTCCTCATCACTCATCGCTGCCCTCCTCTCCCTCGTTCTCTCCCCTTTCAAATCCTCCATATCTCCCTCCCTCTCTCTCTCTCTCTCTGTGTTTCTACAATGGAGAATCGCCTCAAGCTTCGCATCTCCCGCATGTTCCACTCCCCCTTCGCCTCTTGCAAGCCCCGACCCGCCGCCGCGTCATCGTCCGACGCCGTCGTCGACCCGCGGTCCCGCCGGAGCTTCCGCTCCGATTCGACCGCGGAGCCGCTCTTGCCCCGCAGGCCTCGCCCTCCTCCCTCCATCTGCAGACCCCAAGAGAACAGGCGCTGCGTCGATGGCGCCTGCATCGTCCCTGCCGCCAAGGCCGCCTGCGATCGCCCCCGGCAGAAGCTGTCGGGCCGCGATCTCCGCAAGGGCCAGTTCTGCCCCCCGACATCCCCCGTCTCGCCTCTGGGCCGGCTGTTCGTCGGCGGCTTGAGGGACGAGTATTACCATCGGCATCTTCATCCCCATCGTCACCGTCGCGGCGGCGGCGGGTTCGAAGAATGTCACAAGAAAAGCGTGACCAAGAAGAGCAAGAGCAAAAGCAAGAGGAGTAGTAGCAATGCTGCTGCTTCCACGTACCCCTTGAGCATGAGCTCGTCCTCGCTGAGCACTTACTACGACGGCGACCTGTTCAGCAGCGACGACGAGCGAGAAGACGACGAGACGGAGACCCTGTTCTCTTCCCGGACCCTCTCCTCCGATTCCTCCGAGTCCCAGCGCCGCCGCCCCCTCCAGAGGCAGAGCTCTGGCCGGAGGAGGAGGAGGAGAGCGGCGGCCGCGGACGTCATGCCCTTGGGCGAGAACGACGGCGGCAACATGAAGGGGAGCTTCGCCGTCGTGAAACGGTCGAGCGACCCGTACGGCGACTTCAGGACGTCGATGGTGGAGATGATCGTGGAGAGGCAGATGTTCTCGCCCAAGGACCTGGAGAGGCTCCTGAACTGCTTCCTCTCCCTCAACTCCCACCACCATCACAAGATCATCGTCCAAGTGTTCACCGAGATATACGAGGCTCTGTTCACAAACTGGTGTTGAGAAAAACAGAGTGCCTTGCTCTGTTTCTCTTTCTTTCTTTCTCCCTTGCAGTCCTCTGCTAGTTTAGTGATGTTATTAGACGCTCCTAACTGAAATTGACTGAACTAATGAGATGAGTGGCCCCTGTTCACGTTCTCCATTATCGCTTCGCTTCGGGTTTCCCTGATATCCCGGTGCTCTGTTTCTGAGGGTCGTGTGTGCGGATGGAGATGAGTGCATCACTGTGCTTTTTTGCCCTCTCTGCTGGGTGACGCATGTGATTATGCAGTTAAGAGGAGCTGTTGGAAATAGAAAAAAGAAGGTGGTGATGACATTGATTTGATGGTCCGTGAATCGATAAAAGACTCGTACCTAATTTTTTCTTGCATTTCTCCTTTTGTATTTTCGACGGGAAACCTGTGGCGCTTATTTGGTTGACAGTCCGAGAACTTTTGAAAAGGATCGGTGAAAAGAGGAAAATAAAATGCAAAAGAGAGTGTCACCACTTTATATTAAATTATCTCGGGTCGCTTATTAATAATATATACATATTCGTTACATATATGTATGTATGTGTGTGGCCTTCCTTCGCTTGTTAGCTTAAATTTTTTCTGCTAAACGTTTTAATAAATATGTTATGTTTCCATAAATTTTGTTTAGAAAAGTATGACTAAAGATATTAGGGTCCGTCCATTAAATGGGTATGTTATATTATGGGTATCTCTTGCATTATTCTTTTTTTAAAAAAAGATGTCTTTTTTTATTTTGAAATTTAGAGCTGAAGTTGGGAGGGGCAAGAGGATGCAGCGGTTTGCTTTGCATGGTTGGGCTTTTTTCGGAGTTTCCTTTTTCACACAAGCGGCACAAAAATAATGGGTAAAAAGGTGTGACATTTCTAAAAGGTGGGGGGAGCTCATTGTCATATGGGTAAAAAGTAAAGGTGGTCACTTTTTTGAAAGTTTCTGCTATTGGATTGTCAAATGAAGTAGAAAACAGGGGAAAAAGGTTTCGATTTGAATCTCGGGATGCTTGACCAAAAAAAAAAAAATCTAGGGATGAGAAAAAGAAAATTGACCAAATTACAATGTGCGTGGAAATTATTGTCTTGTTTCAACCACTAAGCATTTGACCCGTTAAAGCTCAATTGAATTCAATATCATTTGATTTTCGACTCTTGATAGCATATCACATCAGAATAGTCATTGCGTTGATAAATTCGAAATTTGATCGAGTTGCTCAGCAATTCCTCGTGTGGCACGAACTGCACGATACAACGAATTCAACTTCTGCCGATCCCATGCCTCGCCATTTCAAGACAATGCTCGCTCATAATCATAACACAAAATGAGCTCGCGAAGCTAAATTCGAAAAGAACGAGGTGCGGGCAATGATCAAAGGGCTCACGATAATCTTCTCTCACTCGAGGCACGAACGAATGCACTCGATAAAATTACCATCCAAAACTCAATTTTCCTAGTTGAACTAGAAATCTACGCACCATTCAAACGAATTCAGCAACCCGATTGGCATGACCCAAGAGGACAAGGAGGACTCGGGATTTCTTTTTGATCTATTCAAAACATTGGCTTCACATAAGAGACAAGTACGAACATTATGCGTTAGGTGTATCTAATTTTGTAGCATTGCGAAAGTATACTCTAATTTATTAGTACAAACACCCAGCATCGAGCAGAGTTTTGGCCTTTTGTAAGATAGTGAGGTTTCCCTGCATTTTCCATCATTTTTCAATAATGCAGAACCCTTTTGTCTTCACCACTAAACACACCACTAACAGACAATCAGAATTTGACTGAAATGCACAGTTCTTTAAGTATTTTTTTTTTTATCTTCTGTACTTTTTTTTTCCTAATCCTTTTTTTTTTCTTTTTTGTGCAGTGTGTCAAGAAGGGTATGTCCATGATTGGGCGCAGGTAGAGGGGAAGTGAAAATGCATGCGAGTCAAAAGGTCCCAAATGGAAAAAAGAGCTCCTGCTGGTTCAAAAGGTCCATTTGGTGTTTGAATTTCAATTCTTTTTATTTTCTCAACTTTTTTTTTTATTAATGTGTTTGTCTCTACAATGTTATTTTTTTCTCACAAGACCTTTTTTCTTTTGCTGACTCTGACAATATTGTGCTGCTTATGGAGCATAAACAAATGTTTGTGAAATTAATCCAAAAGAGGTAAAGTACACTTGACTTTCATGTGCATTACTTTTTCCCTTTGAGTTTTCAAACAAATCTTCAAAGCATGTGAAATGCAACACTTATCATGAGTGACTTTATGACTTCCTAGTATTTGAAAGTACTGGGATATGAATGGCTTTCCAATTTTGTATCTACCCATGGAGCAAAAACGATATCAAACTCCTATTTGTTAATCCAAAAGCAATCATACACGATGATTCTGGCCAATGATTCATGAAAAGATTACCATCTCCAGATCTGATTTAAACCTCAAGATTAATAGCTAGGTTTCGGAATTTGCCGGTACGAAGCTCATTTAACAGATGCTGCCAACAACTAACGACCGTTGAGCGCTTGTCATTTGCTATTTTAACTCCCATATTGAAGAATCACTATATATTCTTCGATTTAACCGCGCAAATAGCTGGTAAGTGTAATCTCAACATTTCCAAAACTAATTTCAGTCCAGAACTACTATAGGTTGATTGGACATTCTTGACAAAGCTCCAGCAGAAACACCCCCCAAAAAGAAATTTGAAAAAGAGAAACGGAAAATCATCGACACGTCCGTTTCAAAAGCTGCAACGAAAGAGAAGGCACGATGGAATGAGAAAAGAAGGAAAAAAACGGGGGAAGTAACAACAAAAAAGTCAAAGAGGGTCCCAAAAATTTGCACAAAACAGAGACTCTAGGGAAGCAATGCAGCAACAGCAACCTAGTGGGGCTCCCTTAACAGAACGTAGCTTTCGCTGCGAGCGCCTGAGCAGCGACAGCAATATTACATGGACAAATAATAGAAGGTCAGTTCTGACGCGCTGCAGTGTCCTCCTCTCTCTCCTGTGCTATTGATGCAATGCGAGCATTGATGGTTTTTTCCTCGTTCTTCTTTTCACGATCTTTTTGTGGGAATCTAGGACGACCCATTTGAATTTATTACAAAGTGGAATGAAAAGAGGGATTTTTTGCACAAATGGGAATGCTGATTGACGAATGTCCGTGGTGAGTGGCAGCTTAGAGGTTAGGCTTTTTGGGGGGTGGCTCTAATGGAGGGAGGTAGGGCTAATGGAGGGAGGTAGGGCTCTAGTCGTAGTGTAGTTCTGTTCTCATTAATGGTCGCATTCTTTTGGGTTCTCGAGCCTCCTCCTCTGTGCAGTCTCTGCCGTTGCTCCGCTTCTTCTCATTGATGGAGTTTGCATTCTCTTGGGGCTCGAGAATACCCTCTCTCTCTCTCTCTCTCTCTCTCTCTCTCTCTGTCCACGTACAGACAGGTAAGAACGATGTCACATGCATTCTGTAGGGTGGTTTGGTCTCTTTCAAAGGTTTTTGTTGCTAATCCCTCCTTCTATCTGCTAAGCAAAGATTACTTGTTAATTGAAAGTCTTCATTAGCCAGCCCGACCCATCATCTGGTCCGAAGGGTGATCAATTGGGGAATTCTTTGGAGGTCTATAGGAGGAAGCAAATAGGCCGGCTTGAATGCCGGTGTCGGTAAATGGGTCGAAACAGTCAAGCCAGCAAACGGCATGTTTATTATTTGTGTATAAACAGATCAACCTTTTATGACACGGATAATGAATGATTGTTGTCAATAATTGTTAACCCTAATGTTGGAGGTAGTTGGTTAGAAAGGCAATTCGAAATCGTGGTCCGTGATTCTGGCAATATGTGTTAATCATGTTTATAATTAGTGCCGATTTGAGTTTGTGTCATTGTAAGCTAGGAAAAAGAAACTTGAGTTTGTATTCTATTAATGGCCTCTATCTAACATACCAAATGATTAACTTACTGAGGAAAACATGTCAATTGGTATCTTCATGCTAGTCAAGCATATCATGTCATGTTGTGTTTGGACTATTTCATGCGGCATTATTCAAAGTTGTTAGTCATGTTCGAAGATGCATCTTCCAAGATGTGAAACTGGGTCACTTCATCAAAATTGCATTGTTTGGTTATGTTCCAACCGATTCCTAGGATGATAAGTTTTTGTTCTTGGTCCTGAATGCTTGGAACCAACTCAAAACTATTTCGGTTCCTAGTTCCGGATTTAGATCTCGATTTTAGGTTGTCTTTAAAAGTGAAAAAACGTGCCACGTTACAATTTTGGTAAAGCTAGAGACAACATATACTTACGAAAGAAACTAATTAAAAGAAAAGCTAGAGATAATATGTAGGGGCAGGTAACCCTAGGCGCTTACTACTCTGGCCTACCTATGTAGAGATTTTTTTCTGGCCAACCCATGTAGACTTCAGATAGCACAAAATTGGAAGGCCTGTGTGACAACAACGCATGGCTACATACACACATTAGACTAGTGCAAATGTGCTGTACCGAAATTAAAGAAAGACAGACTGGTGCACATGCATCGGTAAGATCATTAAGTAGACGAACCGTATTAAACGAGGCCATGAACTTTTTGCAAGAAAAAAAAAACAATGTACGTATGAAGATCGCGTCGTCCACATGTATTGGGTATGAAGAATTTTGCGACGTTTATGGAGATTAGCAGAACAAAAGATTCGGATATTTTTATTATCCAGAAGAAATGGAAAAAAATAAAGATATAGATCATTGAAGTTAAGCTGCACTTTTTTTTTATTACTGCTCATAAGATCGAGTGCTTACCTCATTAATTAAGAGGAAAAAGCCGCAAAAAACTCTAAACTGTGCCCACCGGGCCACCATGATACATGTACTCTAAACTTTTTTCTGCAATACCAAAAAATCCTAAATTTGTAACTGGGTGACACATTTACCCTTCGTCAAAGTAATCTGCTTACATGGACGCTTGATAGAAAACAATGTTGGCATGGTGCCCTCGCAGCTCAAGTGAAATAAAAACGACGTTATTTTTGCTTAAAAAAAATCATCTAACTTAACTTTGACGAAGTTTGAGATTTTTCATGTCATAAGAAATAGTTTAAGGTAAATGTATCATAGTAAGCATAATTTGAGGTTTTTGATGTAAAAAATAAGTTCATGATAAATGTATCATACTAGGCATAATTTAAGTAATTTTGTGACTATTTCCCTTTATAAATTAATGGTCCTAAACTTTGGGCCTTACGGTAAAGTGCGGATGCCAACTGACCTCTTTGTGGTCCAAATAACTTGAGTGGCCAAAGCCCACGGTCTTGAATGCACACCTTTTTTTGGGGAGACGCTAAACAAACATCAAACATGGCAACTCTCTATAACCGAGGCAATGAGCTGGATAAGACTTACTTTCATGTTGTTTCGACCCCTTTGTTCACGAGTCCAAATCTCCCCCTCACCCCCGTTTGCCCCCACGATCTTAGGAATTAACAATTCATTTACGCTGTAGATTCGACTTGTGCAATAAACGTAGGATAATCCCGATTGTATTTCAACTTGCATCCAGTGGTGCAACGGTGACATCTGCCTCAAAATAAGAGTGGATATTGCTCAAATCTTACATTCCAACTGTAGGTATGAGACCCCTATGGTAAGGCCAAAAGCGTTTGTCGATAGAGATTACCCATTCCTACTCTCCTATAGAGAAAAAAAAAACATGACCTCTCTCTCCATCAACCACCCCCCCGGGCATGTGTTTGTGTGGCGACAAGAAAGTTCACCTTGAATAAAATTAAAATACGATCTCAATTAAGTACCTATTTAATCTCATAAACTATATAAGATACGACAGAAATCCTAAGTTGATAGACAACAATAGCCGAGTTAGAACTTTCAACTAGTGGGGTCAACATGACAAGATATTATTTTAATGCAAGATGGAGTTATTTATATTATATAGATTAATCATAATCTTGTTTAAGTACCTTACTAATCTCATGAATCAGGTAAAATAATACCATTGGTGGAGTTAGAATTTTCTGCATGCAAAGGCAACCGATGGAATATGATTGTAGAGTACATAATCCACAAGCGACATTTAATGAAATTGCTTGCACTCAATAATTTAGTGAGATATTAAATCCCTAGTGGCATATGCAATCCACACGTGACATTTTTTGTGATCACTAAGCCCGCACATTGATGTCCGACCCAAAAAAAAATGTCCACACATTGGCGCAATTCCCCTCCCCTTTTCTCTTCATAGCTACTGCACAACTAAACTCTACCAAAATTTTGAGAATTCCGATCTTTAGAAATTAAAAAAATAATTTCCACGTAATTTGTGCTGTAATTGAAATGAATAATTTGTCGTTCGGACAAATCCAATTGCACGAGCCATTCACATTCGGACACGTGGGGACTTGTGGGGTGGCGGGGAGGGCAATCGTAGGGAACACGGGGAGTCCTCAGAGACTTGCCGGAGCCGCCAATCACCCGCGCGCTTCCCGCTTTCGGAGAGGGACAAAGCTCCGAACGCGCGACACGTGGCGAACCGTCAATGGGCGAGCGTGCGTTCATCCAGCGAACTGTCACGGTCCGGTTAGATCGGGCGGTTCTCCGGTCGGGATCACTAGCTGCCCATTAGTTCCCGTGTATACGTGCTTATTATTATTTTTGGTGCGCTCGCGTTACGTGTACGCCCAAAAAAATATGCAAAAAAAATAACACGATAGAAGAAGTGTAAATGCAAAAGCTTGGCGTTCATAAGATTTTGGTACTTTTTACAAAATATTAAAATGATTAATTTCGTCAAAAAAATTTATTGTCACTATATGTACGAATTGTATATATTTAGGTGAGAAAAGAGGGGAATATTTCAAGATTTGAACTCGTTTTTGCATGGTTGTACGTAGGATTGAAAAATCAAATTTTAGACCTGGGATACGTAAATGACAGATTAGAATTATTAATTTAAGCACTTGTCAGTAAATGAAATATCTCGAAATACCTATAAAAAAATCAATTGAATTTATATACTATGGGAAGAAAAAAGGTTCGCGATCCCTCAAGACTAGGAAGTTCTCTTTGCTACATATTATGTTTAACTAATATATAAAACGCGGTTATCATGCTAGGAATATATCCATGACATTTCATTAAATACCATCTTAGATTTATTAAATATGGACCCTACTATCTTGAGTGGGTATTAATCGCATCTTAAGTTTCCATTTTATCACCCGCTAGAGTCGCCCCATGTAACGATCCAAATCCAGCTTCTGCCTTGCCTCAACTGGCGCCACCTTCGCTACCACCGTTCGACTCCACCATCTTCAGCGAGCCCATCACTAAACTCCGCACAATCGCCACCACATCAACTAAGCCACGGCCTCAGTCTCTCAATTTCTCCCCCTCCTCCATCTCTCACAGATCGAGTTTGCAAACCCAACTCCCATCGATGTTGGTAGCAGCCTTGATCCTCAAAAAAGCAACCTACGGCAGTCATCAACCCCGATCAACCTTGGCGTCAAGGGAGCTTGGGACTAGAGACCTGGGGCTCAGGCCAGCACAACCAAGACCAAGATTTAAGACCGGCGCTCGACCTAAGCCTCGATCTCCTAGAATTCTTTAAAATAGAAAGAAAAAAAAAGTTAGAATTTTTTTACAAAAAAGATAGATTTCTAAGAAAATTTAAATGATTCTCACATAACAATTGCGACCGATCGAGGTTGGGATCCAATGGTGCTTAACCTACTACTTTTTTGTAAAAATTTATCCTTACATATCCCAATTACATTACTTCTTGGGATCAGGTACGCCTTATTGAATAATTTGGTCTTTGGTCATATAGAGGAGGTAAGACTTATTCTATGGCAAAAAGAATGCCAAAAAATCAACTTTAGAAAAAGAAAATCTTAACGTTTATAAACAAAAGTTATGGCCTCGGATGGATAAACGAGAAAGACAAGGAGGAAAGCATGCCACTATGCTCGGAAAAAATGAAGCTTATCAATTCATGTGACTTTTCAACGAGCATATGGACACATAAGACATGCTTTCTGGCAAAAGCAAAACCTTTCACCAGCAATCGATTTCTGGAGTCCATCCAATCAGTGCAGCTTCAGGGACTGCGCGATTTCCGGGATGATTGGATTATAATTTTATAATTTCAATGTGGGCAGTCCAGAGTCCCATTATCGACCAATTTTCGTAGCTCGTGTTCCTGTCGGATATGGAAAATCTCATCGCTCACTGCTCTGCGGGGACCACGTGTTCATCGTCTATTAGAGATTTCTCTAATCTTTGCTTGCTTAAAAGACTTCATTCGGACATCAGGATGTCAAAATAAGAGCATATTTCAATCCTCCCACTGGAAGAAAATCAAGCTTGGGAAGAATAGGGGGTGAGCAGGTAGGCCGGCCACGGAGTTGTTAAACATAGTGTTGTAGCCTGTTCAGGAGGAAACACCCATTCTTAATACGGTAAGCATTACCAAATGTCAAGAATCCTAGGATGCTTCGCTGCGAATTTGGTTTGACTCTTTGGCTTGAGGGTGAAATGAATCGTGCACTTGACTGGAAAAAGGCTGAATAGCTATGAAATTCCTCACATTTTCTCATCTTTTTCCATTTTATCATCACTTTACGCAAAAAGAAAATGACCTGCCTTTGAAATCATGTTTATATCAATCCCAAGACAAGACTCCCTCCAAAAAAATTGAATTTTAATGACCATTTTTTTTTTCATTTTCCGCCTTAAGTATTTATATCATTGCAATTAAGACAACATTTTTTGAAAAAAAATAATATTTTTAATAAATAAAAAAATGACTGATATGAAGTCCGACAGATATTCTCCCTTGGATTATGCATATGTTTAATTATTCTCCCTTGAATACACTTCCTTTGATAATAAACCTAGATAAATCTTCTTTCTTTTGGGGGCAAAATGGGAATTTGGAAAGGACTCTAACGAGATGTTCCCTCTCACAAATGATGTTATAGGACCGCGCATAGATTTAAAACAAATTCAAAAAGTTAGATATTTTTCTGATAGGATTAAAAGGTTAGGAAAGAAAAAGATAAAAACCCTTAAAAAGTTTGGGAATTATTTCGTCATTTGGCCCAAGGAAAAGAGAAAAGGTGCTCATTGCAGTCCAAAGATATCATTGGGGGAAACATGCCAATCTTTTCATTGACTTTCACTTCACGGCAGTCTTGCACCACGGAGATTAATCGGTTCTTATGGATGCCGCTCGATGTTTTACCGTCTTGGCTTTTCGATTCTAACTTAGACATAAATACTTGTCATGTCACATAAGACTTACACGAAGGATCAACCCCTACGAACAATCTGGAGCATGATTTTACCTTGCCTAGGAACCAATCTTGTACTCGCTGATTCTAAAATTTTAAAATATAAGATGGTGAAACCTACTTCGTGAGCTTTATTATCTAGTTTGGAGCTTGCCCAATCATGCCGATTTCACAGGGTATGCAGGATCTCTTGCACACTCCTGCCGCCAATTTATCTCTATAATAAGTAGTTGATGTGCAACAGTCATTGTGTAAATACTGTGTACGTTAGGAAATCGAATTTTATGAAAGCAGTGAAAGAAAAGGTGAACAAAAAGTAAGGAATCTGAGAGATTCAATTCAACCACCCACCAGCAACACCCGCTCCCTCTTGTTCTCCTAAAGGGGCTACGCACCAACTCCATCCTTCCAAAGTGAAAGTAAAGAAACCCTTTCTCCATTTTTGATTGAACGGTCACAACCTTTTCCACTTCCCTCTCTCTCTCTCTCTCTATCTCTCTCTCTCGCCTCTTCATTCATGTGGTTGGAGGAATTATTAATGAAGTGGGGACGAAAAGAAGAGAAGAAGAAGAGGAGGAGGAGCGTGTGAAGACAAAAGAACCAAGATGAAGTGGAAGCCATAAAAGGAGATGTAAGAACTTCTTTCGTTTTCGTCCTATAAAGAAACCCTTCCACCACCAGCTAAAGAGCATATCAGAGAGAGAGAGAGAGACAGAGAGGGAAGCGTGGAGAATTTCTCTTCTCAGTTTTCCTTTCTAGTTTTTTTTGCAGGCGCGAGGGAAAGCTCATATCTCTCACTTAGACACGCACGGAATCCACCATTGTGGCCAAGGCCCAAGGATATCGATAATATGCTGCTCGGGAAGTCCCTTTCCAACACCAAGAAGTTCTTCCAAAGGACTCTAAAGAGCTTCAAGTCCTTCCTCTCTGGCGGCACTTACCAAAAACTGCCAAAAACACCAAGCCCCTTCGTCAACCCTTATCCCAATGCCAATGGGAGCACTGTGTACCCTCCTCCCTCCAAGGTCTCGGACCAATTCTACGCCGACTTCACCGACCGATGGGACTCCGACAACAGCAACCATCATAAGGCAAAGAAGAGAGGCAAGGACAGGGCCGTCATGTTCATGGACACGGTTCAAGAAAAGGTGAACTGTGAAGCGAATCCTCCTACGCAGTTGTCCAGGCCCACGACTCCATCGATGAATGACCGCAGGCAGAGGAGAGAATTCCCAGGCAAGAAGATGGTGAGAAGCAGCTCTTCCCATGCCAACAGGAGAGAGGGCTCATCATGTTCCGAAAGTGTGAGGGAGGCGAAGAGTGGCTTGATTGCACAGAAGCTGAAGGAGCTGGAGAAGATGGACATGAGCAACATTGATCACGTGCTAGACATCGAAGAGGTCCTTCACTATTACTCTCTCCTCACTTGCCCCGCCTATCTCGAGATTGTCGACAAGTTCTTCACCGAGATGTACGGCGAGCTCTTCGGGGTGCTGACACCGGCAGCCCACGCAGGCCAAGGCCGCAACAGATGAAGTCCCTTAGCTTTCACCTTTCGGTTACATCGGAAGATACCGCGAGATGACACAGAAAGGGGAAATGAACTGGGGTTGGTAATGTTGTTGCCATGGCTCTTTCACTTGAGGCTCACATATTCTCAGCAACAGCTAGCCTCAATTCCTACTGGGGAAATTCCATGTCCTCAAATTCTTTCTGGAGCTTTTCCTCCTACATTTGGATGTACATTGTAATTTTTACTGATCTGTTCATATAGATTTGCCTCCATAGCGTGGGTGGTTTCTCTTTGGAGTCCCCCCACTAGACAAGCGTTTTCTACACATGCAATAAGATACGGGATTTTACTGCATAATTTAGATTGACCAAGTAAAAAGCTAGCTGCAACAAATTTCAAATTTTCTCTCCTTGCTATGCCACCGATGTGAATTATCATTTTACGTGTGTATATACGTATTCGTTCCTAGCGTATGCGCATGTAGATTGAAAAGGTAACCTCATACACTAATCGAATGGATGATAGAGAGCTAATCACGGGCAAGACGGTCCTTCAGAGCAAATGGCCAAAGTGAAGCTCGGTGATCTGCTTCCCTTCTTGGCACGGCTCACCCAGGTAGGTCCGCTGAGGTTCGATCATTTCTGTAAGGAATGTTTTATGCGATTGTGACGGGTCAGGACAAGGATTTTTTTTAGGATTATCTATCTAGGTCGCCTATCAATGTGATCTACGATACTTTTCGAATGTCTGACACTTTTTCTGCTAGATGTAAAGCACGGTTACCAACTGTACGTATGACTAAAGCAATGTCTCTATGCTTAGGATAAATTATTACACCCGCATAGTTCATATATTTAAGTGCATTTGGATCATTCAATCCGACGGTCCACCAAATTTGGGATAATTTTCCATAAAATCCTAAACCTAGTGTACGACGATCAATTCAGTCCAAAACTTTTTATTTTGTCAATTTGGTCCTAAAGATTTTGCCAATTTGCCAATGTTGCTTACGTGGCCACTGGCCTTCCTACAGGTGCAGCTGATATTGATGTGGACAATTTTTTTGTTAATTTTTTTTGAATTTTTTTATTCTTTTCTTTTTTGTTCATTGTTCACTCCCCAAAATGGCTGGTGGGGGTTTCCAGGGCCTTAGCTAGGGTTGCGACCTTGCCGGCCCTTTTCTAGGAAGTGAATAGTGAAAATAAAAAAAGGAAAGAAAGGAAAAAATAAAAAAAAATTATAAAGAAATTGTACAAGTCATCTACATTAGCGTTGGTCAAGCCATATAGGATGGCCGACGGTCACATCAAAAGGTTAGTGGCAATCAACCACGTTAGCGATTTCCAGCTAATTTTGGCCGGAAAGGATATATTGGCAAACTGTCAAAAGATTTAACACTAAATTGGCTAATAATTGAAAAGTTTGTACCGTGCAATAAGTTTATAAGATTTTAGACAATTTTCCCCATCAAATCCTATATGGGGTTTGAACATATTGAAAAAACCATTGGATTGGAGCCTTCAAGATACATTATCAAGTTCTCGTCTACTTGTGTGACTTTTTGGGGCAATGCAATATTTGAAGCTATGTCAAAATTAACACACCCATTTCACTTTGTTGGGTATTTAAATAGATCAAAGGAAGGCTGACAAAAATACAATGATAAATCCGTATATGAGAACATTATTCTTCTCCTCCAGCACATCATATATCTCTTGGATCTATGGGTTTGAGTTCGTGGTTGAAGAAAACTTTCAAGTGCATTGATGTCATCTTCTTATGGAGCCATCGTATTATTGAGCCATCATTGATTTATTGGGCTTTGCTAACAAAACAGTCTTCGAACAACTGTGAGGATAATAGCTTGTTGTGAGCTACAAATTCTTGAAGTAGTGAATCCCGCAACAATTTACAGTTATTTGTTATTTGGTTTTTTTTGGTTCAAGATAGGCTATTATTCTTACGGTAGATTAAAGGCTATCACCCAATCATTTCTCTTCTTTATTCCAATTGATTTTCTCCATTTTGTATTTTGACTTTGATGTACATTTTGGATTTGTAGCCTTATTCGACAACACTATATATCTAGTATGTATTCAGATTTCTGGCTGATGGCTCCAAAGCTCCTGCCTGCCTACATAATAACGGTTTGGCAGAAAAAGATAAATGGTTTCTGAAGATGGGCCCAACAATATAGATAACGGGCCTAAGCCCGAATGAACTGGTGCATAACATTTGAGGACTCAATTAGTGAGATTACAATCATGTGAGGCCTAATGCACGAGGAGGCCATTAACTTCTCTTTATTTTTGAGAAAAACGACATAAAGTTTCTTAATTAGTACCGTTATATTTGCATGATGGTATAACAATGAACAAATAGTAAGCTCGCTTAGAAATCACGGTATCAATTTGATCGCATAGGTCTCCCAATTTTACGGTCGATGACCACAATCTCCTTGGAAAATGGGGAATCCTCGCAAAGTTATTAGGAAAATCATTAGGACAATCATTTTCTTAAGCTATGGCATAATTAATCATGTCCGCTCATGTGGCCCTTTTGCATAGCCATAAAGATCGTTCGTTTACATCAAAAGAAGAATAGCAAAATGTACTTTTCTGTTCTAAGACCGAAATTTAAGGAAAATTATGAAAAAATAAAATGCGAAATCAGTATCTATGTTTGGGTCTTGTGAAACTTTCGGGAGTTTTAGATTTAGAAAAGGCCAAAATGCACGAGCTGCGGAATTCATATTAAGCAAAACTTAGAATGCAATTTAAACAGAACAATATATTTTGCGGTCATTGGCATTGCCTAAATTGTTATCTAAATAACTTTATATTTGTGATTCTCCACTATTAAAGAGAAAGGATTCTCATGCATAAAACAACATACCCGCTTTTTAATTTTGAGAAGGTGCAAGTGCGGATTGGCCCGTCAACGCCACGTGATAGGACAAATATATATTAACCTATCGAGTTGATCGAGACTAGCTATCAGATTCAAGATTCATATTTGAAGATTCGGCTTCTCTCGCCCCATTTTCTCGAGAAAGTCTCTCCATTCAAATCCTACAAGACTTCATCATCAACATGACATAACACAACCACACGTACAACAAGTCCTGTTAAAAGGTGATGGAGATGGCCTAGCTAAGTTAGAGAAAGAGAACTTTGTTTTTTTTCCAATCAATGTAAATATAGTGAGCTCTAACGGGAGGAGATCTGCCTATTGTGGCCTCTTTCTCAAGATGGAGCACAAGATGATGATGATAAACCCATTTAAGATTAACGAGGAATCTTGGAAAGGCCTCGAAGTCTTCTTCCCCAAGTGGACTTAACTGCGACGTTTCCAAAGCATATATATCCCGAGAAGAAGATTCCCTCGCTGTTCCTTTGAAATTCCAGCAGCTAAAGTACAATTTCAGCTCGCGAAACCAGGATCCTTTGAGCGATTGTAAGTTTTTTTCCATCAAATCATAGGATGCTTTCCCAAAATTTTCAAAGCTGATCCTATGTGTCCATGCTGTGTGATGGTTGAATTTTAGACTAATTATTGAGCCCGGAGGGTATGATGCGTAATGGCCTCTTGTTGTGGACTTCATGTAGCAACATTATGATCTTATCTACTTTGAAATATGTGAGTATCAATCGAAGGCTATGTGATTATTTCGCCGGCACGTCCATTCCTGATGGGAGGCATTCCTTCGACCAATTGATCTTTTGATTGGTGGATTATAAATATGGACATCATTCATGCCATATTTCATTTGCACAAAGTTCCAAACTCGGCCATTTTTAAGTACTCAATCCCTTTTCTACCCCCATCTCTATCAGAAGATTTGAGGACAACCCCCAAAAGAAATGTGTTCTGTGTGTTGCTGTGCATGCATTAGAGAGGTCTTTCTTTCTGTCAGATTCCGACCTTTGGTTCGTGGACCGATAAAAGATCTAAAACCACTATGCTCCATAAGTTGCGTATCAGATCGTCTCGCCTCTCTTATTTGGCTCTGCAGTACTAAGATTCTTGCAGAGTCTCTCTAAGAGCTAGATCGGATGTAGGTGCACGAGAGGAGAGAGAATGTGAAAGAGTATCTTTGCTGAAGATCTTCCAAACTTTAATGAGAGTGTCCACGACACGTGGAGCGAAAGATGTTCATATGATTGACGAAAGACGAGTCGCCAAAGTGGGTGGTCCAAACGTCCACAGTGAAAGGTCATCGAGAGGGTACGGCATAAGGCCGCACTAAAGACCCTCGGTGGATACAATGGTCCTTGAATCGCCTTCTTTTTTTATGTTTATTCACTCTATACCTGCCCACGACGTTGCTAAACAGATCAACAGTAAATCGTTATGCGAAAACTTCCGCTTGCATGATGGATTACGAGACGGCTTCTAACGGCTAAAGTATAAGCTGTCCGAGGATCGATGTAACCTTTTCTTCTTCGGTTCATGTTGAATGTTTTGCACGATCCGAATCATGTGTACGGTGAATCTTCTGAACTGTTGATGCACTCTCTCTCTCTCTGCAAGGAGTAGTCATCTCCATGCCTGTTAAAGAATCTCGCGCCTGCATGAGTTGCCCTTTTCAACACCACGTGATAAAGTTGCACTTCCTCTTCGTACTTACCCCCTTCGTCGTTTTCCCATTTTGGTGGCGATTAGATAACTCTTGGTTGAATTACAAAATGCTTCCTTAGTACAGCTTAAAGATAAAGAAATGCTGTTTGACATGTACTAGCCTTGGTTTCAAGAGGATAACAAGGCGGCTGCTCTCTAAATGTAGAGAAAATATTCAATTTTTTGTTACTGTCGTATCAGCTGCTGATGTGGCATATATATTTTCTTTCATATCCATTTAAAAATTGACACGTATCTTGAATTAAATTTAAAAAAACTAAAGTGGAATTTCTTGGATGGTTTCATCTTCTGCGTTTGTCCATGGCTACCTACTTGACCTCGAACGATTCGCCGTGATTGGGACGCTTGACGGCTATCTAGATCTGGCTATTAGCGTCGTTCATCCTAGGATGTTGTTGCTTGTCAAGATTTGGTCATCGATGTCGCTCCCGACCTTGATCTGCCATAGTCGGTGATGCTAATGGTTCTCCAGATCTGGTTGTCCATGGCCGACAGCGGATCTGTTGCTTGCCGGCCAAGAGCAATGACGTAGGTAAAGCTGAAGATGCAAATCCAAATCCGAAGGAGCATGGCTTAAATATAGATCTGGATGAGCGACGACGGAGGGTTGGGTAGGCCTAACTCTGGGACCTGTGAAGGCTTAGGCCGACTGCAAGCAAAGCCAAAAGGACGTTGCACTGGCTACTCCCCAATGAGGTGACAGTGAGGGCCATTGCATCCAAGGACGAAAACTGCATCGGCTGAACTATTTGTTTTTTTTTTCCGACTATGTTTTTACTTTTTATTTCTTATTTAGTTCCATATTAGCAGTTGATGTGGCAGTAACAAACCACTGAATATTTTCTCCTACGTGTAGAAGTTTTATTGATTCTAATTTGCCGGTGAATGCAAGAAAACTAATCCCATGAATGCATGCAAGGCACATTACCTATGTGTACTAAATAAGACTTCACTCATTAGGTGAAGTGAACGACTCTAAAGGTTATTTGCGTGGGAGGCGCTATGATTAAAACTCGAAATTTACTTCATCTAAACCACCAAGCGCTTTATCGTTTAGACGACCTCTTAGGGTTCGGTGAACGTGTGGAGTGCATAAACTATTAATAAATGACCTACAACTTACATCTATTATACTTATTAGCACTCACCTTCGCATTTGAGCCTGCACATGGAAAAGTACCATCGAAACATTACCACATTAATAAGATACCCTAGGAAAATATAGGAATAACAAGCGAGATAAATTTAAGAGGGGTGTTGTGCCACGTCGATTTGATTACAATCTTGTTGAGGCGCACTTGGGAGGGTGTTAGGCGTAAGAAAGACATGTTGGTGTAAAATGGAACAGTTAATATTTCATAGTTGGAACATAACTCATCGACTTAAGTTTTTTAGGGTAAAATAGGTCCACTAGATGTATTAATGAGCTCGGAATTAGGTTTCCTCTTGGTGATCTCACCCGGCGAAGGTATTGGATTTCTGTTGCATTCTAATAGATCTGGGGTTATTACTTCTCACAAAACCTGAATTTATCAAGAAACAAATCCCATTATTTATCTAGAATATTTTAAAATGCAACATATTATAGTTAAAGTTGAGGAAATAGTTATTTTTCTCTCCAGTTACGATGATGTGGTACCTAAAATAAACTCTCATCACATGTGCTCTCGGTCCGGTCAAAGGCAAGTCATCCACGCTGAGAATAATGAGTTAACATGGAACTTGCTTCCTCAAATCTTGGCATCAAGAAATGAGACCAACTAAAAATCTAATGTGGGACCTCACCCCTTTTTCGAGGCTGTAAAATCCTAATTGCTTTACCCTGTCAACTTAACTTCATGGAATTAGATATCATCATGTTGATTGCATGTCAGATACGAATATGTAGAGCACGGTCAGTTCCAAAAGATTATGATGACAATGATATAAGACCAAATCTCTTGCATGGTTTCAATTAAATGGTGATCGTTACTTCAATAGTTGGTCAGTCTTCAAGACCACCTACTTGTTAGATGGGTCCAAACGTGATTGAAGAAACGCCAATTCATGCTAAGATCATTATTCCTACCTACTGTCGGTGGAGAATATCCCATTGTCGATCTTGCATTTATTAATCTCCATAAACACATTTGTTTTCTTAATAAGTAGTTGCTTCGTAAACACGAGGAGCCGTTTCCAAATTGAGCTTGTATACCACATGACTCTGATGATCTTTGGCGTGGGAAAGGGAAAACCCTAGAGCCACATCGTGTCACTGACTTGCCGACATTCAACAAAAGGAATATACAGAGGAGAATATAGAGTAGTTCACATCGTCGATCTCGATGTCAAGCTCTTGAGACGACGCATTTAATCTGCAGCAGGAGGGAATGGCCCAAAGCAGAAATTATAGAAAACCCCAAGATTGGTATGACCAGCCGTATAACCCTAATAAATTCTCTTGGAGGACCACGTTCAATAAAAGCCACCTAGTGCAAACCCATCAACGTACCAGGATGGTCCAAAGGTGAGCTAGGGATGAGCATGAACGCCATATGCGTGCTCCCCTTAAGGCCTCGAGGCCAATGCCAGAGCCGGGGCTTCGACATGTAATGGCGCTGAGGGCTGTCACGTGCCTCTGGACCATGCAGCACACATCTTCTGTAGGGCTAAGAAAGAGAAGGGGGGTTGCTTTCTGTATCATGGGACAGCTAGGCGTTGTCAAGCGTTTTTTCGGCGAGATATACACTTAGCTCACGGAACAAATGAACCTAGAACTCTTATCTCGATCGCTCGTTGGGACATTTCGATGATTTCAACGGGTGGAGGTGGCATCCACTTTGAAAGACACAGCTTGTCTTAAGCTCCAAGTTGCTTTCTTGAGTCCAGAAGATGATTTAAGACTTCAGGAAAAGAGTCAAGACTGAGCAATTTCCCGAATCACATGTATTATCCATCTTCTATTCATAAGCTATCTCGCGGGACTTTTGGATATGCCCGATAGTAAGTACATCGAAACAACATAACCCGCAAAATCATTACATGACAATTTTTAAATAGGATGATAACTTAAGATCATCTACAGACTGTCCTGCTTTTCACGGAGAAACTTTAGAATATATGGAATCGTAAACTTCTTTTGCTGCAAAAACTCATCAATTAGTGACGTTAACAGTGTCTTGAGGAATCCGATGGATGGTTTTTCGTCGCATTGCCAAAGTCTCACGAGCGAGCCGAGGCGGAAAAAAAAGCAGATTGAAATATGAGGAAGAAATTAGTGTTAGTGGATAGAGGCTGATGAAGCCATGGACCCAAAAGATATCTTATGGGGCAGGCAATAATTAGCAGGACCCTTTCATGGTCCTAAATAATGGGATTTTCCAAGTAGAAGCTCTTTGATGTTGATGGTCTCTCTCTCTTTCTCTCTCTCTCTCTTTTCCTGCCTATTCTTTGGTTGCTTTCATCTTTTCGCAAGCCAATCCAATGATTCGCCATACTTCACTTTAGTAGGGATATAACTCCCAACAACAAACCTCTTTCGGCTCTCTATTTTAGCTATTAGCCAAACCAATGCAATAATAGACGGTCCACCCATTTTGATCAACTTAACAAGTCCACTATTTCATTCAAACAGAAAAAGGAAATGGTTCGTGAAAGGTGTGTATATCAACTCATTCTAAAGACTCATAAAGTGATATGGAGAAGGACATGATTTGTATTTTTCCTTTAAATGTCAAAAATGTGCCTGGAAATTATTCAAAGAAGGTGCCAACTATTTGCAGCATTGTACCGTCAATTATGACCACTCTCTATCATTTTCGAATGCACGCTTGTCAACAACAGTATCTATGAAAATAACCGATTTCATTAGTGATGTGATTTCTTATACAAAGAGGATATCCTTTTCGCCTTCGTGAAAAGTTGTATGAATTTATTATAAAGTTTTTTATGTGTATAATCGAGGGAAAATCCCCTCCTAAATAGTTAAACCTAGTTTGGATATATATATAAAGGTAAACTGTTAGTGTAAAATAATCTTTATACAAACAGTCATTTGAAAGTTTCACTTATTAGTAAAATGAATTTATTTACAATTATAAAAAATTATGTACGCGTTATCAGCCTAGATCCTATTTATAAGATGATTATTTTTCCATTGACAGTGTATCGAATGAAAATCTTAAATTTCAAAACACTATGACATACTTCCTGAAGATTTAAATGATTGAAACTTCTATGCTTACTTGATATTTTTACTTCTGACAAAATCCTACTTAAAGTTACGTTAATATGCACAAAATTGAATATACTTTCATAGCTAATGGTAGGCTCATTATATTTCAATTTGCAATGATTTCAATTTGGTATCACATGGTGCAATTAGAAGACGAGAAGTCAATAATATGAAGATTATTAAGACAATCAAAAAATGGAATAATTGAAAGCAAAAGAGAGATATGGGAACAATTAAAAAAAAACCAAAAAATAGTAAGTGAAAATAAAGAGAGAGAGAACCGGGCAAGTAGCTAAAAGGAAGCTAGTAATTTTATTCGAACTTTTATATGTCCACTTAATCTGCATACCGATCTAATAACTTTATAACGGTTCGATATGTAATGAAAAATTTTGTGACAATAGTTTCAATTTTTCTCTTGGGATTTAGTTTGTATTGTTTTGGAGTGTATAAAAAATATCGATTGTATTTGGATCTAGGGTTTTAAGCGGTTTTTCTCTTTCATTGTACTTCGAGTTTAAGTGGTGAATATCTTCTCCTCCTTCGCTTGTGAACATTAGCTGACAATTGAATCACGTGATTCCTATTTATTGGCTAGATGCAGACCCCCTAAATGTGAAATTCCGTGGTTGGAGTTTTGGATATAATGAGATTTTTAGCTCAACAACTGAAGGTTGGATGTTCAAGTCCCACCAAATGTATGCAAACTGCTTGGTATCATGGCCACCCGTGCAGACAATAGCTCTGAACTTAACCGGTACATTAAACTTACAGAGTGTTTCATTGGTCTCTAGATACTCGGCCCTATGCGCTCGTATGTTTGGTTATGGAATAACCATTAAATCTAAAGCACTCAGAATTAGAGTATCTCTTTTATTAGTAGAATGTACAAAGTGAATTTATATGAAGGACAAACGACACTCTTTGACCTATACGTAAGTTAGTGCTGAAATTATCTGGGGGCCACGTACTCCTTTAGGACCGTTCCCTGACTCCTAATGGCTTTTCCTCGCCTTCCGAATGACGTTTTCTCGTTTGGTTCCATCAAAAGATGATATGCGGATGGTCCCTAAGGGTATGGCCAATGATCTGTAATTCATTTAAAATACGCAAATATTCTTTGTGGGACAAAAAGGCACCAATTATAAAAAGTCTAGGTCTTTCACACGTGGCATGAAGAAGCTTCCAGACCGTATGTTGTACGACGTATACATGTGCTTATACGTATAAAGCATGACTATAATGAACATTATATTTATGGTTATGGCGGTTGATCGAAGCCCGACCTGATAGAAGTCCGGCCTGTATTTCGGAGATCGTCTGACTTGGACTTTATGTTCGAGCAAATTCGATGATGTTCATGGTGGAGCTTGTTCTTGGATTAAGAAGATTAAAAAGAAATACGAAAATCAAGGTTTCCAAGTTTGAATTGGCGAATCACACAAGAACATATAAATATGAAATCTTTCTTCGTGTGGGTTCTCGGTTCAACCAAAATAAAGTGGTTCCTCCGCATATTTTACACAGAGTTTCCATCAGAGTGTTTGGTTTTTCTCTGTGAATTTTGTTGATGAGAACATTGTGAGAGATTGTAAACTCTATAATTCTCCGAACTCGTCGTGATTTTCTTGGCGGTTGGTTGTCCTAGTGAAGCACATATTGACACTCGTACCAAACCACATAAATTTATGGCGTCCATATATTTCTTATTGATTGCTCTGCAATTTTGTTCTCTCGCATCTGATATTGAATTGCAAGATCCTGTTAACTTCCATGTTATTTCAGACATATAAAAATAGTTATTCCGAGCACCAGAATTAACGGGCACGTGTTGATGACAAAGACCCATGTTGTGCAAAATAAGATCATCTATATTAAGTGGACATTGCTGTATATACATTGCTCTCATATGCTCTGTGGAAGAGAAAAGTACTTAAGCAAGAACAACCATATAATTCAACTTCTACACAATCTCTAGCACTAACACCCAAGCCTTCATTCCCATCTATGATGAGTATATCTAAAGATATTAAACTTACAACAATTTACATATATACAAATTCCACAAATTTAACTCCCTTCCCTTCACACTTCACCTATCCGGCCACCAAAGAAAATGACCTTCATGTCACTAAATTAATTCTTGCAAAATTCTATCATTCACTCTCTCCCTCCCTCCCTCTTTTCTAGTCTTTTTTTTCCATTTAAATCAGTAATATATTGCTGCTTCCCCTCCTAATTAATGAAATCACTGGGTTATAATTCCAATTCCTTTTTTGGATGTAGAGATGTTGCATGAGACAAAGCCATGAGATGCATTCCTTCAACATCTAAATTCCACAATCGCTCAATGTCTTGAGAAATGCTTCTCGCATCCAAGGAAGCACCGAGGAGGCCCCGTTTGGTGAATCCCACCGAGTACAGCCCGTTCTTGCCTTTCCATCCATTGGGAAATGGCTTCTTTGGGAACCCATCTTCCTCAGAGAACAGATCTGCCTCCTAATAAGGGCAAAAAAATTTGTTCTTTCAATGGTCTTTCATCATTCTTGTAGGGGAAAAAGGAGTTAATTTCTACATGTGCGCAATTTTGATTTTCGATTGGTGGATAGAAAGAAAAGGGAAAGAGAGAGCCTGTACCGACCTTCAACCAGGAGGGTACATTACTTCTATACCCCGTTGCGAGGATAATAGCATCGAAGGTCTCTGATTTGCCATCGACAAACTCCACGGCGTGGCGTCGCATTCTCTTTATTCCACGGAAAACCTGCACAATTGCAACTCGCGCCTAATCAATGATCTTTTTGCGTCTCTTATCAAAAGTAGCATTGATTTTGCAAATGAGTGCTAATTAGAGATGCTAATCAGGACTTCCAGGCAATAATATGATTTGCTTATCGCATCAGTGATAGAGATCGAAAGAAGGAAGTAAGGAATCCGACCTTAATGTGTCCACTTTTGATTTTCGCGAGTGTGCCCACGTCCAACACCGGCGTCTTGCCCGACATGCTCTTGAGCTGGAGAGGGCCGACCTTCGGGCGATTAAGGCCGTAGCTAGCGGTGTCGCCGAGGATGAAATACGACATTAATAGTAGAAACCGATCCACTAGGCTGATGGGGAGCCACTTGAGCAACCACATGGACAGGCCAAAAGTCGATCTTCCGAGCATCTCTTGAGGCAAGACGTGCACCTGCAAGCTCCAGAAAGAAAAAGTCGCTTAAAAAGCATAAAAACGAATGGTCCAAAAAGGTAAGATCACATATATATTATGATGAGCTTGTGAAAGATCTAGGGCACGACAGTCGCATATTACATTTATTTCCCCCCCTAACTTTACTGCAGCCTCTGAAAGCTGAACCCTTTTTTTCCTGGCCATGCGGTCCATCTCGCGCATGCAAAACAAAGTTCAAGAAAGTCTCTGAAGGTTGTATTAAACCCACTTGTTTAATGTAAGATCATACCACACTTTAAGAATAGTTTGATTGTTTGGAATTTTAGCCCTCAAGATATGTCAGTGATTAAAAGAATACTAATTTGAAAACCTAATATAGCTGAAAGAAGGCACTTCATAATTAGTTTCTTTTTGTGCTTATAAATTGCGAGGACAAACAGCAATGGCTAAAGTGATGTCTCTTTAACAGTGGCGAAAATGAACTTTGTTTCATATTGAATTGTTTACCCTAGTCATTGAGAAGCAAACACAAGGTTTACTATAGAAAGAGAGAGCTTGTGTTTTAAGCTTGAAGAAGTTGGATGATGAAAATCATTGGTAGGATTAAAATTCGGTCAAAATGATACAAATCCAAAATACCCAGAAAACGGATAACTATTTTCTCATTGTATATATTAAGGGTATACAAATTTGCTTGGTTTTTCACAGGAACAGAGAGCTGGATTAGTGCTTACCGAATCTCTAACAGCAAGAGATGGACAAGCATTGAAATTGCAAAGATCCAAGCTCACTTCCATGCCCGAATTCCCACATCCAATCACCAACACTCTCTTCCCACAAAACATCTCACCACTCTTGTAAGAGCTTGTGTGCAGAATCGGCCCTCCAAAGTCCTTCATCCCTTCGAATTGCGGCATGAGCTTCTCGGCATTCTCCCCGGTTGCCACGATCAGCCATCGGCTCGAGTATTCGGTCTCTTGCCCCTTAAGGCCCGAGCTTTTGACCCGCCAGCACTGTGACCTTTGATCAAACTCTGCCCTCGTGACTGTTTGATTAAAAACCAGCCTCAGGTCAAAGCGTTCCGTGTACGAATCCAAGTAGGCAACGAATTGTTGCTTCGTCGGGTAGGTCGGGAAGTCTTTTGGAAATGGCATGAGGGGAAGCTCGCAGAATTGCTTAGGAAGGTGAAGGCGAAGGCGATCATAGGTCTTGTGTTGCCACAAAGAGCCTATGCAATCGGTCCTTTCGAGGATCAAGCTTGGAACGCCTCGTTCTTTGAGGCAAGCAGCGGTGGCGAGCCCCGATGGGCCAGCGCCAACTATGACAGGCCCGGGAACCCATATGCAGGTCGCAGGTTTCTTCATGTTAGCTAAAAGAGGATCTTGAACTCGCTTAGCTTCCACTTCTCTAAGATAATCCATTAACATGTGAGTGAGAGATCAAAGGGTATACATAGAAGAGATCACTACGCTTCAACAATGATTGGAGGGAGCGTGATGCGGAAAACTCATGCACACTTTACACTTGTAGTGAGATTGTGAGACGGTAACTTCTTTGTCACCTAAGGAAATCGAGACATGTTAAGGGGCGTTTTTCTCGGAATTCTGGGGTTGGATTGATTGAAAAGGGCGTGTGAGTCTTATCCTCTCCTCTCAATTCAAACGAAGGTGCGTGCTCTTTGTTTTATGCTCAGTAGAAGAAGAAAAAAAGAGAACGATGTAAGATAGACCCAAGAAGCCAAGAACTAGAGAGGGAGGGAGAGAGAGAGAGAGAGAGAGAGATGTGATTGCGGATGGAGGTGAGTAGTGTTCAAACATATATACGAGTTTGGCGAGTGTTAAGTGATTGTATAATTAGTGGGGCATCTCCATTGTAGCAATAACTACCAAGAACCAACAACAACCATCGTCTTGAGCAGGGCGAAAACACAGTCCAAACGCACAACAATGTACCTCAGAGACTGTGAAAGGGCAAACATTCTTTGGCCGAAAGAAAGTAAATAAAAAAGATAGGAGGAGCGCACCCTTTCTTTTCTTTTTCTTTTTTGCTTCTTTTTACAATAACTAGAATATATCTAATGCCAGAATCCTATTGCTGATGAAAGGAAACTACTTACGAAAACGGATGGCGAAGATGGTATTGAAAGGTCAACCATTTAATGTTCAAGACGCGGCTTTTTTTTTTTTTTTCTATGGTTTTCTTAGGGCGGGTGTGATCTTGAATTGGAAGACGATGGTCCCACTAAATTCTTTGGTTTCCAGAGAGAGAATCTACTGAAGAGAGAAGCAAAGCCTTAGGTGACAACCCCATTGATAGTTACAAACCGTTCGATTCAAAGGCTTTCTCTGGAGCAGCCATCATGCGCTTTTTGACCACGCAGACCCTGTACCTTCGAATTTTGATAGTAGCAAAGATAACAACGACGAATAGAGGCGAGCGATTCCATGATCAATCCAGGTTCCAACTAAAATTTGAAATTTACTCGTTGAAATCAATTTCTAAATATTTTGAATTTGAAACCTACCTTGTATACTTTGAAACTTGGAATTTACCATATTATAAATTTTAGGGTCGGTTCTAAGGTCTACTCAGGGTCCACATATATTATTAAGTAAACGATTATAGTGAATCATCACATCTAATAACCACCATTTGTTACTACAATCAAGTGACTACAACTCATATTTAGACACAAGAAAAATATGAAATATTAACAAAGTAAAAGTCTCGATCATGGATATTGCTGGAAATGGAAGCTTAGATTAGTGGTTCAAGATTACACACTCATCACCGGATGATATAGAATACTGCAAGATTGTGCAAATACATTAAACAAGAAAAATACAAAGACTTGTTTCATGTTCCAAATCCTGCCTGTCGAAACCGTTCCCCAATTTTGGAACCTAGAACTTATCATATATACCCTAAAACCTAAAACCAGACCATCAATCCAATTCTCAGTTCTGCTCCGGAACCATGCTCATCTCTACCAACAAAGATAGAATGCCATCAAAGGGAAATGGTTTCTAAACCTATTGAACTTTTTCCAATCCTGTCATAAATTTTTTAATTTTGCTAATTGAATTCTAAACAATTTCACATTTTGCCAATTGAGTCCATCCGGTCAATTTTGGCTAGAAATCGCTAACATGGATATCGACCGTCTTACGTGGTATAACCGGCGCTGACATGTACAATTTCTAATAATTTTTTAAATTTTTTTATTTATTTTTTATTTTATCTCATCTTTTTTCCTTTTTTTCTTCCCTTCTTTCTTGCCATGGCTGGGCAAGGCTTGCCCTTGCCAGTGCCTGGGGGAGGGGGGGAGCTTCGCTAGAGGTAAGTGAGGTCAACCTCGCCAATCAAAGAAAGAAAGGAAGTAAAAAAAAGTAAGAGAAAGAAAGATAAAAAAAAGGAAAAAGGAAAGAAAAATAAAAATTTTGAAAAAATATTAAAATATGATTAAAATTATTCATATCAATGTTGGTCACGTCATGTAGAACAGCTGACGTCCACGTCAACAATTTTGGCTAAAATTGGCTGGATGAACTTAATTAGTAAAATGTGAAAGAGTTTAAAACTCAATTGGTAAAGTTAAAATATTTATGACTGAATTGATAAAAGTGCAATGATTACTTTTTGAATGCGAATCCAAGATCCTTTCACAATGGTGATGCTTGCGATTTCTCATGACATTCCAATTCCCAAGATTCCAGTCCCATGTGATGCGGATCCTCCAAAATTAGGCTGGCAAAAACGAGTGGGGCGAAAAAACGAAAACCGAAGGATCCTAATTTTAGGTCACGAATACCCTATTTTGTTCCATCCACAGTGCCCACTTTTTCACTTCCTTGAAGGCCGAAAAGTAGCCAAAGCGAAGCACCCCTCCACCAACTTCGGAGAATATGTCCTCCTCCTTTCGTGCTCTTTCTTGTTTTTTTTTATAAAAACCAAACGGAATCTCTCGGTTCTTCTGAACACACCTATATTTCCCCAACTTTCCACTCCCTTGATAGAGAAAACTAAACTTTATGCCTCGAATATACCCTGACGTGATGATGACCTAAGCATGTCTTTAAAAAGTTTCATCTCGATTCTTATCTGAACCTCGGGATCACTGAAATGTAAAACTTTCAGAGGGTATTTCCTTTTCATGAGGAAAATAAGGATAAAAGGGGAATTGGGGATTTGCGACATGCGTGTACCAACATATTAAAATAAAAAACACATTCGTGAAGCCTATCCCACAAGATAAGGACAAGTCGCAGAGACTATGACGTGATGTAACGTGACAAGTTCCTTTCAATCGAATGACCATGAGTGCTGTGAAAGAAATTTGATGAAACGCTCATTCCCTTAACTACATTTGTACCAATTGATAACAATGTTTCATATCCGAGAGACAAGACAAGAGATTCTAGCGTATCTGAGAGATAAGACGAGATTCTGTTGCCTGTAGGGACGCCTCCAAAGCAGAATTTTTAAAGACCATCCACCCTGTTTCGACCCGTTTCTTTTTGCTAACATCTAGTTCATCTTTTACCCTAACTTTGATCCACTAATCTCAGCACAATGATTTCGCGAATATCGTATGGTATGTCCCAGATCACGCTTGACTAATGATTTTGGCAATGATTCTCGTGAAGTCGATGCCATGAAAAAAGAGTAGCAACATGATTGGATGTTTCGATCAAGATGGGAGTGTTTGCAGTCAACTTCTAGAGGTGGGGGTTATGCAGTTAGAGTACACATGAAGCGTCATATTAGAGTAATTGTTCACCCAGGGATTTACAGTTTGGGAACGCTTTCCACTGTCGATCGTGGCCATTGGGAACATGAAAGCTAGGGGCTCCAAAATCATATGGAATAAAGAGATCATCATAAATAAATGAGAAGACTTGATAGATGCCATCTTCTCTTGTTATATATGTTACTCATCGTTTTCAGATACAGTAGTTTGAATGTTTGAATGTCCAACATAAAAACTTAAGCTAAAAAGTAGAGGGAGACCTAATAAGTAAAGAAGATATAAACCCCATAAGCGAGCAATGCAAGATACTTCAACACCCCTCATCCAAGTGCAGCCAGGTAAGGAATGGCAAGTAGAGTTTGATGAACGGGTGGCCGCACACACAAAACAAGCTTAGACAAAACCTAACTTTGATATCATGTTGGAATGTCCAATTCAAAAATTTAAGCTAGTCGGTGGAGGGGGACTACATGTATATCAAAAGTATATAAATCCTATGGACAAGTCATGTGCGATTCTTTCACCTGGAAGAATAACTTTCCCCTAATAATATATGCATGATTGCAAATCCTTTGAGGGGATGCAAAATAATTAAAGATGAAGCTTTTTCTCCCCAATTTCTTCCTTTAGAATGATATCTTTTTCCCCTAGATCTTATTCCCTTTTTTAGTTGCATGCTTAAAAGTTAGGTTGATGATTAGTGTATGATGAAGGGTTCACTAAGATAAAAGGTATGAGCTTTTAGTTAGTGAATAGTTAAGTAGCTTCCCATGGAAAAGAGAGAAGATTGGTCTTTCTGTTATTCTTGTCCAGCATATTTCGTACATGATTAGCGAAGAGCATCGAGAGAACAGTGACGAGACGTGTGCATGATGTACTCTTTGCGCAAATGTGTTTTGAGAGAGAGAGAGAGAGAGAGAGTTGAAAGGAAAAAAGAAAGCAAGAGTTTGGGCCAGTTGCAACATACGCCCATTAGCTTCAAGTATTTACAATTTGTCAATCATAAATGTAGATTTAACCATTTACCCCCTCAAACTTTTTATGTGATTGAATTCATAGGTATGATTGTAGAAAAAATTACACTTTGCATCCTGTGTAAAATGTGTACTAAGCATAGAAATAGTATAGAAAATCTCCTCTAAGATCAGCATACTAAATATTTGAGTTTGGATTTTTGTGCTTCATGTATGATGCTGAGAAATAACACTACAAAAAAACTGGATTTTTGCCACGAAAATTTGCGACGAAAAAGTCACAAATTTGCGACAAATTTTCCAACGAAAAAAAAATTCGTTGGAAATTTCTAACAAAAAATTTTTCGTCGGAAAATTCATTGGAAATTTCCAACGAAACATTTTTTGTGGGAAAATTCGTTGGAAATTTCCAACGAAAAAATTTTCGTCGCAAAATTAGTTGGAAATTTCCAACGAATTTTCTAACGAATTTCAATTTCCGGGCAATTATTTCAGTGTGCACAATTTTCGTTGGAAAATTCGTCAGAAATTTCCAACGAATTTTCCAACAAATTCCAAAAAAACCCGGTACTGTTCGGCATTTTTTATATTCGTTGAAAAATTCGTTGGAATTTTTCAACGAATTTCAATTTTCCGGGAAATTATTTCAGTGTGTACAATTTTCGTTGGAAAATTCGTTGGAAATTTCCAACGAATTTCAATTTTTCGGGCAATTATTTCAGTGTGTACAATTTTCGTTGGAAAATTCGTTGAAAATTTCCAACGAATTTTCCAACAAATTCCAAAAAAACCCGGTACTGTTCGGCATTTTTTATATTAGTTGAAAAATTCGTTGGAAATTTCCAACGAATTTTCCAACGAATTTCAATTTTTCGGGCAATTATTTTAGTGTGTACAATTTTCATTGCAAAATTCGTGGGAAATTTCCTACGAATTTTGCAACGAAAACCCTACTTCTTCCTTATTCAATATTTTCGCGCTCAATTCCCGCAACTCTCAATTTCCACATTCTCTCTCTCTCTCTCTCTCTCTCTCTCTCTCTTCTTTGCAATCCCTCGCCTTCACCTTCTCCCTCCGCCTCCCCCTCCGCCTCCTCCCCCGCCGCCCCCCCTCCTCCTCCGGCTTCGGCTCCGGCGCCATGGACACCAAGATCGGGGCCCTCAACTCTTGCAAGCCCCCCTCGGGCGACATCGGCTCCCTCCCTAAAGGTGCCACCGCGGCCATCCAGGGCCAGGCCCCCGCGGCGGTCGGCGCCCCCAATGCCACCATGGGCCGCCACCTCGCCTGCCGCCTCAACCACCTCATCGCCGTCGCCGGTGAGCTCGAGGTCGCCCAGATCTGGGCGAGCTCGAGCTCGCCGGCGACGAGGCTGGCCCTCGCCGGCCATGGCGAGGGCGATTTTTCGACAAAAAAAAAAATTTCGTTGGAAAAAAAATTTCCACTATTTTTCGACCAAAAAAAAATTTGTAATTTTTCCAACGAATTTAGCCAAGAGTTTTCCAGCGAAATAAAATTCGTCGCAAATTTCCAACGAAAATTGAAATTTTTCGTTGGAAAAATTTCCGACGACCTATTACCAACGAATTTTTTTTCGTTGGAAATTCGTTTTCCAATGAATTTTTCCAAATTTTTCGTTGGAAATTTCGTCGGAAAAATTAAACATGTTTTTTTGTAGTGTAAGGATTAACCAAAAAGAGAGATCCCTTCATTTCAGAAGTATCACAAAGACTCACTCATCTCCTCAAAACAAAAATGGTATTCAATTTGCGCGAAAATTCACAAGGAAGCTCAAATGGTGCTACATATGTTGGTTTTGATCCTAACAGCTTCTTTCATTGCATTAGAAGATGGATATACTATTCCTACATTGCTTATGTAAAGACTGTGTTTTACCTGTTTAATGGAACAAAAATAGGAAAGCTTAAGAGGATGACCAGTGGTCAAGCATTTCGCCCGAATGTAGCACATCTCGCGTTTGAATTACTACATCTCCCACTTAGAATAATCTTAAGGGCCACGCTCTCTACCTCGTGGATAAAACTGCTGGCGGACTTAGGAAGCTAGCGGGTGGGCACCTTCTCACTTAGCTAGCTGGGCAAAAGAAATTTCCTTAATTATAGAGGGACAGATTTTCAAAAATAAAAATTTATATATGATAATTCAATAAGAAAAGCTTTGTCTCGACCCCATAACCTTAAATTCTCGATTCGCCATGGGGCAACCTAATGCATATAAACAAGACAGTTGATGTGCATTCGTGGCGAGTGATAGTCCGCAAAAGAAAAAGTATACATAGATTAATGATATCTCTCGATCGCTGACTAGAAACGCAAAAGACTAAAGTAGAAGTGCAAAATAAAGTTTTTCATTTGGAGTTCAGCATGTTTTGCATCTGCCAATAGGAGAGGCTTGCGAGCGAATGACTAATTATTATTATTATTTTTGGTCGGTGAACGACTAATTGGTAAGTGGAAACATTTAAAATGCTAATGCTCTCATAAGTTCAGAGATAAAGGCGATGATAATGCAACTTTTGTTGCAGGATTATACCCCCAAATCTAGCATCCTGCGGATCTTAAACTTAACCAAATTCGACATGAAACCTCCTTTTAATGCACTAGGAACATTTGCACTCACTGGCATGTACTGTCTCAATATAAATATGTACATGCTCCAACTTTTTCATTATCTGTGGCGTGTAAGACAACATGGTCGTTTGTCTCACCGAATCTTTCATTGTCCATAATGTTCGATGACTTAGGTTATCCAATTGCAATTAACAGCGTGCATGAGAAACCTGTAGAACGTGCAAACCCTACAAAATTGGTATGGTTGGGTAGGTTTTAGGATGGGGGATTAGAGTTCATAGGGTAGGTCTCAGGATGCGTGTTAGGTTTTCATGTAAACTCGTTACGTATAAGTTGATTTATTTTGTTGTCTTTTTACTTCGATGGCATTAACGTTTTGGAATTATGTTACTATTAGACATGAGCAAGTACTTTTACATGTTTTGGAATTTTATTATGTGTTGAATATTCAATGCGTTAATAATTGAAACTGCGAGAACTTTGTATTCAATAGAAAATATTATAAAAAAAGTACAGGATGCCCTGAAACCTCCGGGTATTAGATTCCAAGGTGGTTCCACGAGCTTATAAGATAAGTTCCAAGTTTCAAAATTGAAACCAATACCAATAGGGTAGATTTCGGAGTACAACGAATACCCTACCCACCCGAGAACCTGCACGCCCCTAATTACGAGTATATGGGAAAGCAAGTTCTATCATCTTTTTTGGCATTTCTTAGGAACTTCAGTCCAATTGTTCCATCTATGTTGAAGACATACTAATAATGAGACCTAGCAATTTGCACATATTTGTTCGCTAAGATATGTGTAATATTCTGAATAAATGTATAGTTTATATAAGGATGCACAAATTTTAGTCTTATAAGCCAACATATGTGAGATATAATGAAAAATGAATAATTTCTATAGTTTTTTAATGGGTTTATCAAAATAATATGGGGAAAAGTGCCAAAAAAGTGCCAAAAAAGTCCTAAACCATTTGCATTAGTGTCAATTTAGTCCTAAACCTTTTGCATTGGTGCCAATTTAGTCCTAAACATTTTTTTATGCCAATTCAATCCTAAACCTTTTAAATTGGTGCCAATTCAGTCCTAAACCTTTTGTTTTTGTGTCAATTTAGTCCTTCCGGTCAATTTTGATCTGAATTTACCGACGTGGACGCCTGCCGGTCACTGGCGCCTACGTGGACAAATTAAATAATATTTTAATATTTTTTGAATTTTTATTTTTTTCCTTTTTTTTCTTTTTTTCCACTTTTTTTTTTGGTTTTCTCCTTCCTTTGGCCGGTCGCCAGACCAAAGGCCAAAGGCCGGCGAGCTCGACCTCGCCGGCCATTGGGGAGGGCTGCCTCGCCAGATCCGGTGAGGTCGGGCCTCCCCCGACCATGGCGAGGCTCGAGCCCTCGTCGGAGGCCGCGGCGAGGGCGAGCCTCGCCGTGGTCGGGCCTCGTCCGACCATGGCGAGGCTCGAGCCCTCGTTGGAGGCCGCGGCGAGAGCGAGCCTCGCCATGATCGGGCCAGGCCCAACCTCGCCGGATCTGGCAAGGTCGAGCCTCGCCCAGCCACCAACGAGGCCCAACCTCGTCGGATCTGGCAAGTTCGAGCCTCGCCGGCGACTGGGTGAGGCTCAACCTCCCCAAATGCGACAAGGTCGAGCCTCGCCCGACCATGGCGAGGCTCGACCTTGCCGGGTGAGGCCGCCCTCCCCAGTGGCCGGCGAGGTTGAGCTCGCCGGCCTCTGGCTGGTTGCCGGACCGGCAACCGGCCAATGGAAGGAGAAATCCAAAAAAAAAAAGAGAAAAAAAGGAAAAAAAATAAAAATTCAAAAAAATATTAAAATATTATTTAATTTGTCCACGTTGGCGCCGGTGACCGGTCGCCGGCCGACAAGCGTCCACGTCGATAAATTCCGGTCAAAATTGGCCGGAAGGACTAGATTGGCACAAAAATAAAAGGTTTAGGACTGAATTAGCACTAATTTAAAAGGTTTAGGACTGAATTGGCACCAAAAAAAGGTTTATGACTAAATTGGCACCAATGCAAAAGGCTTAGGACTGAATTGGCATCAAAATAAGGTTTAGGACTAAATTGGCACTAATGCAAAAGGTTTATGACTTTTTTGGCACTTTTCCAAAATAATCTAAGTCAAAATTCAGTGTACTAAAGTTGCTAGCTAAACTAATGTAATGCGACAAATTTCCAGTGGTTGCTTGAGTGGGCCAACTCGCTTAAATAATTATTAACGGACTGTTACCTCACTTGGTAAACTAATATGAGAAATGAATTCTTAATATCTCTACCATTACTCAAATAATGCACGGATTGAATTGGGGCAATCCAATTTAACCCGACTTGACTCGACTTGTGAAGAAAACACATATTTTTTTGTGTCACGTCTCATTTAAATCATGAGATCAGTGGAAAATTTCACGCATGGACGAAGGGGGCCACCTACAAGGTGGGTTTCTTGTCAAATGAAAGAAAAGGCAATGTCAGCTTATTATAACACTTGTTGGGTCTCGCTTTTCATCAATTAAACCTTTTGGACTGGGCAGAGCTTCTCCGAAGCAATGTCAACTTGCTGAACAGTGTAATTGTAGTTTAGCAAGTGGTTTGTGTGGTGTCAACGAGGATGGCATGACTTCATCTTTCTCAAAGGATCTAGTGCTCTTCCGATGCTTTTGCATTATTTCCTTTATACAATAGTCTACCGAGCGGCTCTGGGAATTCACATGAAGACAGATACGGCTATAACAAAAGTTTGAGCGACCGAGTTATGAACCGGTTAGGTATTATAAATTGATTCTGTTAGCTCTATACATTCAATGTGTAACTTCTTTATATCAGACCACTCACTTGTGCGCTCAACATTCCCTCCTACATATGTGAGTCTCTACCACATTGCGCTAGCTCCCTTAGTCCAAGCCCGTTGCTCTCCTGTATGAATAAATCTCAACTCGAATCTCCATCCATCGCCAACCAATCAAAAACGTCTTTCACCCATGGTCTCTTCCTAGAGCGAACCATGATGGCAAACCGCATTTGACACTAGTGAAGATCCGTAAGATTCCATGCTTAGTCCCTAGAATACTGATATATATTGGGAGTACACCAATCAATCCCCATATATAACACTGTTGGGGGAAGTATTGCAGAAATCCAATGTCTTCATAAAGAGGAGATCCAATAGGGAGCCCATAACTTGAATCCACCGAAACCTAGGTAGACCCACGTTCACTCAAAAGTATCCAGCATCGCTTATCAAAGTAGTTTATGTGCTCTTTATATGCATGTAATCTCCTTCGGTTTAGGATATTCTATATCGGAGTCACAATTGAAATATTACGTTGCATATTCTCTCCAAATTGAAATTCATGAGCTCATGCGAGCGATGATCGGAATGGGGGAAAATTACCATTTGTATCAATTCAGTCATAAACCATTCAATTTGTTCTATTTAGTCATAAACCTTTAAACAATTTACCAATGTAGTCAATTCGATCAATTTTGATCGGAAATTGATAATGTAGATGTTAGCCATCTTAAGCGGCACGGTTAATGCTGGCGTGAAAAAATTTTGAAATTTTTCAATTTTTGGTTAATTTTTTTCTTTTCCTTTATCTTTATTGTTAAAAGCTAAAAGGGGGCCAAAGGCCACTAGGTGTGGGCTTGTGGTCCTAGCTCACAGCTGTACGAGGGCCGCAACTCCTGCCCAGTGGCCAACAAGGGCCATGAGCCTTCGCGTAGATCTAAGCAAGGGCTGCGAGCCCTTATTGATCACTGGATGAGAGTCACAGCCCTCGCCTAGTGGCCAACAAGGGCTTCCCTAACCTTGCCTGTGGCCCGTGAGGGCACGAGGGCCACAAGTCCTTGGCAACCGTGGCCCTCATTAAGTTGTGAGTAAGGGCTCACGATGCTTGCTCAAAGCCAAGCAAGAGCTGAGACCCTTGCCACGATTGGTGAGAGTTCACGACCCTCATTGAGAGCTAGGAATGGCCACAAGCCACGAGACCTCCCCTGTGGCAGGCAAGGGGGAGGGCTCATCGCCCTCGTCGGCCACAGGGCGAGGGTCACGGCTAACAGAGGTCGCCAGGCATCAACCGATGACCAGCAGGCCAATGTCGATCTTTAACAATAAAAAAAAAGTAAAGAAAAAAATGATAAAAATTCAAAAAAAATTCAAATTTTTTTCTTGTCAGCGTCACTCATGTCACGTAAAACAGCCGGCGTCCACGTCATCAATTTCTGACTAAATTAGCTGGATGGACTACGTTGGCAAATTATTAAAAAATTTAGTACTAAATTAAAAATATTTCAAACTAAATTAGTACAACTACAATACGTGGGGTTTCTCATGTCATCAAAACAGGGAAATCCCAAGAAGAAGTCTCGGCAAAAGTTCATCGGATTCTCATTATGTAGTATTTAAAATATGAAAAAGGAGCTTCCAATATCTGGGTATTGAATTTAATAGTTCCTCATCGCTAATCCATATGCTACCCCCACGTTCCACGTCCAAACTCGAGAGTGGATACAAAAAGAATGAAAACAGAAGCAAACGAAGGACACACAGGCCCATATGCACACGTGTAAATCGTAATTGAACTTCTGGAATCCATGTCGACCCACCTAAAACTAAATATCTAACTATACCTTTATTGAATTAAATAGCCCTTGCTCTTAAGTGAGTTTTCTCCATATTGACACATCACTAGCACAACCTAAATCATAAAATGCATGCTTCTCAGATTCTCACGTCGACGTCAACAAATCTCCATCTCGCCTGTCCAAATTAGTACCTCATCATGCAAAGATCACCGAACAGTCAAGTCTGCTAATCAAAAACTTAAGCCATTGATAAATTAAGAGCCAATTGGTTATATTGCTTGCTGGAGACTATATAAGTTATTTGACTCAAGACTCTATTTCATTAATACACCTCAAATATAACAAACATTTTTCTCAATACTTTCATGAGACCATATATATGTACACGCCTTGTTATTTCACAGAGACACGACTAGAATATAATGTGCAGTATCATGCCGGCAACTAAGACAGGAACTCACACCCAGGAAAACAAGTAGAATATCCTTTGGGGGAGAGAGCGTGAGAACTCCTTGGTTTTCTAAATCATGTCCCTGCGTTCTGGGATAGAAGCAAAGTAGCGATGATCATCCAAAGGTTCTTAATAGGTATGATAAGAGGCTGGCATTATGCATTTCGTTGAGGCTTTAGATGTCTATTGTAATATCAGAAATTGACATCGGGTTTGGGTGGGATTTTTATCTACTTTAAAATTTCATTGATGAATTTCCCTTCGAAATTTGAAAATGAAAAAACTGATATATATTCTAAGTTTTTGAGAATACTTAAAGAAATTACATCCATTTATTAACACGTTACTGTTTAAATATTTTGAAGGATTTTAATTGATTTATGTGAAATAAAAGTCAAAGCTCGAGTGCCATAAAATTTACAGAAAGTCAGAAAAGTTAAAATAAAAGTCACTCCAAACAAAAAGTGACATAAAAATGTAAATATTTCTACACAATATGACCAATGTTTAACCTCCAACTATATATGCTTCCGAAAAATCAAAACAATTATAGCTTTTTTTTTCCTTTTCTTCCCTATTTAGGCCCCATATGGAAGTAGATAAACTTCATAATTTCATAAGAGGTTCCAAAATGCTTCCCCTATATTAAAGGCGATCATTAGGGGGCTCAAGTTTGGGTGGAGCCCGAAAGCTGGGCCTAATGTGTTGCCCAACCCCGATCACAAATTATTTATTTAGTATTATAAGATCGGGCTAAACTGCGTCAAAGTTGGGCAGACCGGTCTTTCTCATGTAAGAGCAGTGCTCAAGCCCACCATTTATCTCTCGGTCTTGGGTGAGTCGCCTGCTTGTTGATCACATCTACTCTGTAAATATGATCGGGGAATGATCCAAGCCCTTGGAGGTAACTAATATTGAAAAAAATGGAAGAAAGATAAAAATTGTCCAAAATCATCATGGTATTTACAGAAAAGGAAAAAAGAAAAAAAAAGAGAGAGAGAAAAAATTGATGCGCTAATAAAACATGGAATTTAAAGCATACAGTGATGTCAATATGAAGAAAACTTTACACAGGCGGTCTTATCCACCACTAAAATAAGGGTCAGTGAGAAAGTGGGTTGTTATAAGGCGTAAGTCAATGGTAAACAACGTTAGCTGACTAAAATTCTTTTTACACCGCTAACGTATGCAATACTTACTAATCATCTAGTGGTCGTTTTGTAACGTTTTTTTCTAAAAAAAAAATTGTTTTAAAAGCCAAAATATAGTTTTATCATATGAAAAAACTGTTTGGATGGCTAACGTATAAAATTGGTTGTTTCAAAAAACAAAAATCAACACCATCTATTATCTTGAAAGCAAAATATTCTCATTTTTCGTAATCAAAAAAGTAATTCCGTTTTTCTCTAATTTTAGATTAGTGAAGGTAAGTTTTGTTGGTCTTTTACTAAGTAGACTTTGCTAAAGTATGCTAAACAGTAATGTTTTTGTTTTGAAGTAAGAAATATGAATAGCTTTTTGTCTTAATATCATTAAAATATACAAAAATGTTGCTTTTCTTTATTTTATTTTTTTAATTAGTTGATGTATATTTTAACAATACAGGTTATGAATTAAAGGCATCCGGAAGCAACAAAATAAAGAAAGCAGAAGTAATGATTGAACATGACAGATGCGTTTAATGAAAATGATATTAAATAAACATCCATGATTAGGTGTGATTCAGCATTATATTTATTCATGAAGAAACGTTCGAATAAACAAAAAAAAAAACAAGTTAGACGATTTTGTTGTTTGTAAATTAAAACAAATAAATAAATGTAACAAAAGGCACCCTGCATTTCTGATTGGTTATTACGTCGTAGAAAGAAGTATGGAACTGCCTCGATCTATTTAAAAACCAAAGAAAAGAAAGAAAAATAAAGAGAAATTGCAGATGTGGAAGACATCACTATCCCCACAGACAGATTAAGAACAAAGGGGAATTGCAGCATTATGATTATTAAACTTAGGTAGACAAGCATTAGCCAAAAAAAAAAAAAGCAGGTCATCACAGGATGTACGACAAAGCGAAATGTCGAAGTATTTCTATTGATTGGTCGTGTTGTAGCAGCCCTCGCCGTGGGTCCAATTGCTTTGGGGCGATGGCTAGTTCTCTTATGGGGCTCGATCGAGTACAAATTTGTACTTAATTTTTGCTATCCGCAATGAATTTTTATCATACTTAAATTTAAATATTCGGTTCGAATAATGGAAAATGAGACCCATGGAATTTGTTTAAAGCGTGTGGGCTTTTTTAAAAAATTAGCCGCAAAATGAACAGTGGGTGTAGGCCCACCACCTTCCCCCTATTTTTCTGTGATCTTATCTTTGGATTCCAAGCAGCAAAATAGAAAGGGACATTAACATGGAAAGGCGATTATGAGGAAACTTTTATTCCCACTAATAAAAGAAGGACCTTTTTTCAAGAATAACCAAAAGATTTAAGAGGAATTGATCTTGTGATTTGACTTAGGGGTGAGCATGTTCCAGGGTAAAACTTAGAATCGAAGAATCAAATTGATGGAAACCTGTCCGATTTCAGATTCCAGGATATGAAGAGTAAGTTCCAAGTTTCAAAAAGTAAGAATCTGTTTCGACGGGTATATTTCAGGTTCTAGGTAAATTGAACCTGAAACAAGTTTTTATATTTTTCTTAGTCTATGTATTTGCGCAATCCTGCAGTATTCTATGGTGTCTTATAATGAGTATACAATTTGGAACCACTAGTCTGAACTTCCATTTTATGACAAAGACTTTTACTTTATTAGTGATTCATATTCTCATGTGTCTAAATTTAAATTGTGGTCAGTGAATTACAAAAGCAAATAATAGTTATTAAAGGAGATGATTCACTTCAATCGTTTAACTAATAATACATGTGGAACCTCAATACATCCCAAAACTTGTGACAGGGTAGGTTCTAAGTTCCAGAGTATGTAAAGTAAGTTCCATGGTATGCAAGGTATGTTCCAGGTTTTCGACAAAAAAAATGTAGGTTTTAAGTTCCAAAAAATGAGAAACTTATTTTAACGGGCACCTGTATGGAACATAGAACCGCTCACCCCTAATTTAACTACATGATGCTGAAGAAAGGAAAAGTCATGTGATCTTTAAACTCTGTTTTGTTTGACTGTTGACACCTAAATTTTAGCAACCCCCTTAACATTAGTTCACATTTTCATTATAGGCATTAGTAAAACCTTCGTAGCACTCAAGTGGGTCCGGTTGTGAATGACATTGGCTTGATTGGGGATTGCATTGTAATCAGCCTAATATTTCCCTTTTGCCTAAATAAGTTTGCATGCGGTGATTATGGCTAGCCGTGAATGGTGAACGAGAGAAAAAAAGGAAACAATTCTGATCAGAAGCTAAGAAAAGAGAAAGAAAAGCTTGTGCAGATTCAATCAACATGAAGGGATCAAGAAGCTTGACCATTGCAAGATTTTTGCACAGAACAAAGAGGAAACTATGGGCTGACTAGGTCAAATTTCAATTGGGACAAGGAGACCAATCAATCTAGCAAATTTCGATAAGCTAAATAGAGGAATTGGTGGGATATTTTCCGTGAATTGGACAGCTCAATCAAAGAATTGATCATGGAAAGATTGGGAGCTTGAAGTGATAAGAATAAACCAAATCCCCATTCTTTCGTGAGCACCTCCAGATTTCATGAAATTCTTTTTGGCAAGACACATTATGCAGAATTGAAATCGTGATAGGAATCAATGGGATTTGTCCAGCAATATGGAAAGAATTAACACTCAAGAAAAGCCGAATGGAAAGATTGAGCGAAGAGGAAATTAAGGACATAATATTGGTCGTGAATAATGGCAAGTGAATGTGGACACGTTCAAGGCAATATCAATGGGAGCGGAAAAGGCAACCTAAAGATTTCGAGGAGAGGCGAGATTTGAAGCACTAAGTCACAACGACAAATCAAGCCTAAAATTTAGCAATCCCCACAATCACAGGAGCATGGGTTCAAACTTTCCAATGATAAATGGAAGTCCTTTGCTATAAAAAGGGGGCTAGCTGAGCCATTGCAAAACAGGGAGTGGAACTCGAAATAGAGAGAGATCAAAATACGTGAGAAACAAAAGAGTTCTTTTCTATGGCTATGATTCCACCACATCCCTATCCTCAGTAATTTGCAGCAAATTCCTTTGTTCCAATGAGCCTAATTGCGTCGCTCTTGCTGCTCCTCGATACTATGTCACTGCTATTTGCTGCATCATTGTTGTTGTTTACTGTTGCATCATTGTTGTTTGCTGCTACAACACTGCTGCTCGCTGTTGTTTATTATTATTCGTTGTTTGCTGCTGTGTCGCCGCTGTTCATTGTTGTTTGCTGCTATGTCGCCGATGTTCATTGTTGTTTGCTGCTGTTCACTGTTGCTACATCCTCACTATCGCTGTTCGCCATTATTGTTGCCGCTGCTCATCGTCACTGTTCGCTGCTGTTTGCTGCATTGTTATTGCTCATCGTTGTTTGCTGTTCATCATTATTATCCGTCGTTTGCAGTTGTTATTGTGCCACTGTTGCCGCTGTTTACTACTGTTCGCTTCTGCTGTCCGCTATTGTTTATTGCCGTTCGTTGCTGTTCGTTGCTGTTGCATACCTTCGGTTGCTTTCCGCGATTCGCTTTCAATTTCTCGCGGTTAGCTTAAACCAAGGTGAGGGTGAGGTATGTTTAAATTTGTGGATTGTTAATACATGATTTTAACTTAATGTCATTTAGTCAATAGATACTTAGGTTATCTAGTTATATATATATTTTTTGCATTAACCAAGATATATTAGGGTATTTAGACCTCCTGACTTTAAGGTCAAACCCTTAATTTTATCTGGACATGATTCGTTGATCCGTAAAAATAATTTTTTGAAATAAAGAGAAAAGGTACTGAAAGGGCGTTAAGTTAATCTAGCGTAACCAAGTCCCTGAATCCCTTGAATTTCTGATTCACAGAAGTAAAATATATTCCCACATTTTACTTGGGTGTCTAATCGACCCATAACCAATTAGTAGCGACTCCAAAAGGTAAGATTAATTATATGATGAATTGGGTTCCAAGTTGTGGTCAGATGGGCTTGGGAGAGTCCGCACTAAGCTCGAACGATTGCCTCGCGAGAGGAACCTCCGTTCATGTTTAGTAAGTCTGCTAGCCTTCCCCCTTGGTGGTTCACCTCCAAGAAGGTTGCAACAGCTTGGTGACTCCGCTGGGGACTTGAATTAAAATTTATAGTGGACTTAGGCTTGAATTTCTCTTTTCGAAAAATGTTTTTTGTTTGCAGCGCGGAGATCAGGTATGCCATTAACGTTAGGTGTTAAATGGCTTGGCAGATGGGTGTTATAAGAGGTGAAGTGTATGCTAACCTTTGTTTTGCAGGGAGGTGTTAAAAATGAATGTTTTAATTAATAATTGAAGTGTTATATGCATCATATAAATTGTTGTGCATGTTTTACATGCTTTAGCACTACACAATTGCATACATGTCCCATGACCAGACCTGGGTCACATGCTATGAAAACAATTAGGATTGTGTTAAGAGGATCCAGCCACGCCTACGACACGCAAATTAAGAGCCGCCCTCTTTAACTTTGATTTTTATAGGTGTCAAGAGTGTTCGTTTTTACCCGTAGACCCTCGACAGTAAAGACAACCTTTCGACTAAACCGGTATCAAGAGGACCTAATTTAGTCAGCAGACATGTCTGACTAGTCGGTAATCCTCTTGGACTACAATTTCAAGCCTTTTAGTGTATCCCACCTATAGGCGTCGAGCCTCACATGTTCATGCGCACGTCTTTGTGTTTGACTATCCTCCATTATCAATGTAATGGTTCTATACTCCTTTTCCCTTTATTTATTACATCGTGTTTCTCAATCATTTTGTCTCGATCAATTGTATGCCCTTCATGATTAAGTACAAGCATTATCAAATCAAGGGGGCATTTGTTTTGATCGGTATTGAATACCTCTTCAATGGTACTTTCTCTTATAATGAAATCACTGCAAAAGACCACATCCTCATTTGATCCGAAGATGAGTCGACTGCTTTGTTTTCATTACTATAGACAATCTCACTGAAGACCCCAATTCCCTTTTCTTTATCATTGCACTGATTTTCATTTTTTTAATTCAAGGAAAATGACACTCAAGAAAAAGATGACCAAGAAGTGGGTGCCCAAATGGAAGGATGGCGATAGGATGGCACAATTCCAATGTCGATTGGAGGAGTTGAAAAAGATCACCAAGAAGTGGGTGCCCAACTGCTGGATCGCCTAGACAACTTTGCGGCGACTCCACCTCTGCCTCTTGAGTCGCACTTGACAAATCGAACAAAGCCAACTTATGTCAATCCAAGTGGTAAAATTATAACAAGTGCTAGTTCTCGGAAGCCAAATGCCTCGCTCTAGAAGAGGTATGAAGAGGGTGATCCAAAAGTCGGTACACTGGGGCAACCAAGTGGCAAATATGACTACTATGTGCTATACTCTAGACGGCCAAGTGCTGATAGTGACATCAAGGACATTGTACCCACAGGATGGTATGATGAAGCTGCCCAAATGATAGGCGATGTCGTTTACCATTGGAACAAGATGATAGGATAAGTTTGAATCGCCCAGAGAGGGGGCATTTTTAATTATTTGCACACTCCTCTACGTATGAGTCTTTCTTGCTTTTCAGTTTTTTTGCTTTTTAGGATGTGATTGCTTTCTAGTACTTTCTTTTTTCGATAATGTAGTTCATTCCTTTAGTTCAATAAAATTGCAGTTCCTAAAAATGTTCATATTTTGACGGCATGTTGAAGTATACCAAACTAACCCTACGATGAAATCTCTCTTAAGGTTGGGCTTCTGCATAATCCCTCCAAAATTTGTGAAAATTGAAATTTTTTGACACGTCTTGCATTTAAAAAAAAATTGTCACAACCACAGAATGCACACAAAGGGGCATGACAAATTCCGATGATCTACCGGAGGAATGAAGGCCCTAACTCTATTTGATTAAGCCATTCCTAATTTTGCCTTCACAAGACTGCCTTGGAATATTCTCACCTCCAAAATCCGATTGATGAGGGAGAATTGAGAAGGTCCTAGTTGTTCCAACTTCACATGATTCATTCAGGTCCTAACATATGCTTTTGTGTTTAATGCAGATGACATAAACCCATTAGTTTGGTGGAGACTCAATCACCTTCAAACATGTCCCGGAGGAAATAGTGGTATTCGCTCCAATTTAAGCTCGATTTGCCTCGAAAAGGGACTCATTCCTTTTTCTATATTATTTAATAGAATTTACAAAGGCAGACATGGTCAATGTGGGGCAAATCTCCTACGACCAAAAAGACCGCCTCCTGATCAGGCGTGATGATATATCCAAGAGCGAAAGGGAATGTTCGCTCACAAAAGTCCCTGCAAGCCAGTGACAGTTGACAAAGCAGGGCAAGCTGCTAGCAAATGAGGAGATGTAGAAGAGCAGAGAATAAAAAGGATCACCCAATTTTCAGAAAAAATGGTGTATCCCAAGTTTGACTTAGCTTGATCGATTATGGAAATGACACCCCATTTTTTTTTTCGTAGGTGACAAGCCGAGGGGCATGTACGATTGGAGTCCTACAAGTGTTGATTGGTTCGAGGATGCCTCTTTGTGTAAATTGAGTAACAACTCGTTTTGTTCAGGGGCAAAGAACAGACTTGAATGGGTGATTAGTCAAAGATACAAAGTCCCACATCTTTGTAGAAAACCTCTATGAGCTCTCCTTTCAAAGAGGGACAAGGCACGACACCCAGTTCTTTTGATCTAACACTTGGTCTTTTTGCAGATATGCTTGTCTTTATGGTAATCAAGTCTTTCATGATACAACAGCTTGTCTATCCAAAAATTGCAAGGTCACTTGTGATGAACCAGTGAGTTGATGGAATGTTCAAACTTTCTCAAATGAGGTTTTACATGATGTTTTGTCTATCTAAGTCACCAATCTCCTTTGAAATTTGTCTAGTCAGACGATTTAATGAATGACGTGTGGTGCTGAGAATGATAAATGAGGCGTGTTAGGATGATGAAAGGCAAACTCTATCCTACACACAGTCCCTTATACACTGAGAGGTGAGCATAGAAAAATTCCGTGTTCTCAAGGTAAAGGGTTTTCTCGTGAAAGGTACACAGACCAAACTGATGAGGGGCATTCCATTTCTCCACCATAAACGGTATAGGTGACCATTGTTTAACTCATTTGAGCCTGAATGTTAGAAGAAATTCTTTCAAAATAGCTCTATCAAGAACCACCCCACATTGGGACAGACTGAAGGTAAGGGTGACATTACATGGTGAAAAATGGATAGAACTTTCTTTCCTTCACTTGCATCAATCTTCGATTGTCTTTAATGCAGATGAACTTAAATGTGAGTTTAAGTGCCTTAAAGTGATGAAGAGCATTTCTTTCTTTATCAGACAAACTTTTATCCCTTGTGTAACCCATTTGAGCCTATAAATTCATTTCTCAAACCTGATTCGTGATTATCAAGGCAAATGAGTTACTACATTGAGATAGCATAATCCAGAGCGTCGACCGGAGATAGAGACCCTGAGAGTTCAAAAGTACTGAATTGTTTGATGGCACCATTTGACTGAGTCTATTGGGGCATTGCAAGAAATATATTGAACAAAAAATGAATGAAAAGAAAAGGAAGGGAGATAAAAAGGGAGAGTGAAAAAAAAAGAGGAAAAGAAAAAAGGAGAAAAAAAGGGGTGAAAGAAAAACTGTTGAAGCCCAGTTGTTGCGACTCAAGCCCAAGTTTGTGAAAATCATCCTCATGAAAAGGCAGTGATTTGTAAACATAAGTGTTACTCTCATGGTCGGTAAAGCATTTGCACGAGAAGACAATCTTTGTTGACAGAGAAGATTGGTAATGATGTCGAGATGATCACCAACTCCAAACACTTTCCATGAAAATCTTTGAGCCTAACGAAGTCTCTTGTTTCTCAAACCATAAACCTAGCCTACGTTATGTCCTTTTAAAGTCTCTTCAGATTGAGGCACTTAAATTTATGTAAGGGTTTCAAATGTTAAAAGTTTCACTTGTGGAAGTGTAGGCAAGATTGTTTCTATCTCATTTGCAGGGTTTTTGACTTGTAAACCTGGCGGAGACGATGATTAAAGAACAATTCTTTCAAAGCCATGAAATGACTTATCCTTTTGCTAAGCCATTGACCAAGCCTACATTACAATCCTATCAAAAGACCCCTTAGATTGATAAGGTTGTACCACTTGCAAGAAAACTCGCAACCTTTGTCGACATGACGATGGTAAGATCAAGCGATTATTCTCTTTTTCCCGTATCAATGGTTGGGACAAAACATCCTTCTAAGCGAGAGTGAGTTAAAAATCCTTTTAGATTGAAAATCTCTCATTTGGTATTTTCAATAAATCCACGTCATGAATAAAGATCGTCTTGATGATGACTTTTTCTTGTAGAAATTTGGTGATGCAAATACGGTGAAATAGTTATGCAAAAACCTCAACTGATGAGTTTAATGAGTTTTTCCAAAGATATGTGTTCATAGATGAACTGTGTTTGTCTCATGTATACATTTGCTTTAACAATATCCAACAAAGAGACAAGAGCCATCCGGCGAGTACTTCGCTTACTAATCCTCGGAATCATTTAAGCAATTTCCAGTACTTGAGGTGAGTTCCAAGTATCTTTTCAGACTACCTGATGTGAATACCATGTATCCTTCCCGACAACTTGAAGTGAGTTTCGGATATTTCAAAACTATTTTAGACTATCGAAAATGACTTCCAAATGTCTATCTATGATTACCTGAGGCGAGTTCCAGGCATCCTTCTTGACAACCTAAGGTAAGTCCCAGGTGTCTACTTAAATACCCGAGGTGAGTTCCAAGTATCTTTTTAGACATTATGAGGTGAGTTCCGAATGTTTATACATGAGAGGGGTTCCAAGTGTCTCTTCACAAACCCGATGTGAGTTTCGGATACTTCAAAACTTTTCCAGACTATCTGACGTGAGCTCCATAAGTCCATCTATCCTACCTAAGGTGAGTTCCATGTATCTTTTCAGACAATCTAAAGAGAGTTCCATAACCAAGTATCTTTTTAGACTATTTTAGACGAGTTCCATATGTCTATTTAAATTCCTGAGGAGAATTTCGAGTATTCTTCTTGATAACCTGAGGTGAGTTCCAGGTATCTTTTCAAATCATCTGAGGTGAGTTCTAGATGTCTATTCATATACATGAGAAGGGTTTTGGGTGTCCCTTGAAAAATCCAAGAGTATCTGATGTGAGTTCTAAGTGCTCAAAGACTTTTAAAAATCTTCGAACCTTCCAAATACCTGATGTGAGTTCCAAGTGTTTATTTGGTCAGTCTACTCAAAGACTTCTCAGAAATCTATAAAACTTCTAAATACCTGATGTGAGTTCCAAGTGTTTATTTGTCAAGTATCCGATGTGAGTTCCAGGTACTCGAAGACTTTTCAAAATACCTAAGGTAAGTTCCAGGTATTTAAGATGTGCGTAAAGACTTTTTAGAAATCTAATCCATGTTGGCAAGAATCCATCAGGCAAATCCATAGAATCTTCGGGCAAGAACCCCAAAATACCTAAGGACCATCCGAATACTTGATCTTCCGAACCCTCGAGGGCCATCCAAGTGCTTCTCTCCAAGACTTTGCAGAGCTTTGAGGGCCATTCAAGAGCTCGTTGTCAAAGATCTTGCCGGACCACGATGACCATCCAGGTGTTCGAGTTTCTTGACCTTTGGTAGCTTTGAGAACCATCTGAGTAAGCGGCAATAGGTACATATTCCATCTTTGCATTGGCATCATTCTCATCACATTTTTGAAAGACTTTTCAAATGTCTGAAAAGGATTCAAGATATTTGTCAAGACTCCTAAGAATTGTTTTGTACCCAAGTGTGCTTTTCCGGATCTCTAGGTAACTGACAATAGGTACATACTCTATCTATCTTAATTAGCATCAACATTTACATTGCATGAGAAAAAGGGATTAGATTCCTTGTAATCCGTTCTCGATGAAAAGATCATTGCATTGCACAGTTTACATCATTAGCATTTATATCGCATTCTTTATTGCATTTGAAAATGGGATTAGATTCTTTGAGGTCCAAAAAAAATAATTATTGCATCGCATTTGCATGATTTAAATTTAGGTGTCATCTATTCTTTGAAGGAAACCTCTGTGAGCTTGTCTTCAAAGAAAGGCAGCTGTTGACACCTAAATTTTAGCAACCCCTTTAACATCAGTTCACATTTTCATTATAGGCATTAGTAACACCTTCATAGCACTCAAGTGGGTTCGATCGTGAATGACATTGGCTCGATCAAGGATTGCATTGTAATCAGCCTAATATTTCCCTTTTGCCTACATAAGATTGCATGCGATGATTATGGCTGGCCGCGAATGGTGAATAAGAGAAAAAAGGAAACAATTTTGATCGGGAGCTAAGAAAAGAGAAAGAGGGATCAAGAAGCTTGAAGCTTGACCATTGCAAGATTTTTGCGCGAAACAAAGAGGAAACTATGGGCTGACTGGGTTGAATTTCAATTGGGACAAGGAGACCAATCAATCCAGCAAATTTCGATAAGCTAAATAGAGGAATTGGTGGGATATTTTCCGTGAATTGGACAGTTCAGTCAAAGAATTGGTCATGAAAAGATTGGGAGCTTGAAGTGATAAGAATAAACCAAATCCCCATTCTTTCGTGAGCACCTCCAGATTTCATGAAATTCTTTTTGGCAAGACACATTCTAGAGAATTGAAATCGTGATAAGAATCGATGAGATTTGTCCAACAATATGAAAAGAATTAACACTCAAGAAAAGCCGAATGGAAAGATTGAACGGAAAGGAAATTAAGGGGATAATGCTGCTCGTGAATAATGGCAAGTGAATGTCGACATATTCAAGGCAACCTGAAGATTTCGAGGAGAGGCGAGATTTGAAGAACTAAGTCATGGCGACAAATCAAGTCTAAAATTCGGTAATCCCCACGATCAAAGGAGCATGGGTTTAGACTTTCCAATGATAAATGGAAGTCCTTTGCTATAAAAGGAGGCTGGTTGAGCCATTGCCAAACAGGGAGTTGAGCTCGAAATAGAGAGAAATCAAAATACGTAAGAAACAAAAGAGTTCTTTTCCGTGGCTATGGTTCCACCGCATTCCTCTTTTCAGTAATTTGCAGTAAATTCCTTTGTTCCGGTGAGCCTAGTTGCATCGCTCTTTCTGCTCCTTGATACTATGTCGCTGCTATTTGCTGCTACATTGCTGTTGTTTACTACTGCATCGTTGTTGCTCGCTGCTACAGCGCTTCTGCTCGCTGTCTTTTATTGTTGTTCGTCGTTTGCTGCTGTGTCGCCAATGTTCATTGTTGTTTGCTGCTGTTCGCTGCTGCTGCATCCTCGCTATCGCTTTTCGCTGTTATTGTTGCTGCTGCTCATCGTCGCTGTTTGCTGCCGTTAGCTACATTGCTACTGCTCGTCATTGTTTGTTATTCATCATTGTTGTTCGTCGTTCGTAGTTGCTGTTGTGCCACTGTTGCTGCTGTTTGCTGCTATTCACTTTTGCTGTCCGCTATTGTTTGTTGCCGTTCGTTGCCGTTCATTGTTGTTGCATACCTTTGGTTGCTTTACGCAGTTCATTTTCAATTTCTCGTAGTTAGCTCAAAGCAAGGTGAGGGTGAGGTCGGTTTGAATTTGTGAATTGTTAATACATGATTTTAACTGCATGTCATTTAGTCAATAAAACCTTAGGTTATCCAGTTATATATTTTCTTTGCATTAACCAAGATATATTACGGTGTTTGGACCTTCAGACTTTAAGTCAAACCCTTAATTTTATCTGGACATGATTCTTTGATTCGCAAAAACGTTTTTTTGAAATAAAAAGAAAAGATACCAAAAGAGCGTTAGGTTAATCAAGTGTAACCAAGTCCCCGAATCCCTTGAATTTCCGGTTCACAGAAGTAAAATATATTTCCACATTTTACTTGGGTGTCTAATCGGCCCATAATCAATTAGTGTCGACTCCAAAAGGTAAGATTAATTACATGATGGATTGGGTACCAAGTCGCGGTCATATGGGCTTGGGAGAGTTCGCACTAAACTCAAACGATTGCCTCGCGAGAGGAACTTTCCCTCATGTTTAGTAAGTCCGTTAGCCTTCCCCCTTAGTGGTTCACCTCCGGGAAGTCGCGGCATTCGCGAAAAAATAAATAATTTGAAAAATATTTTCCAAAAAATGATCGCTTGAGATAATTAGTTGATTAAAAATGTTTTCATCACCTCCAAACGTTTTCGTGGATGATGCATTAAATCTGTGATGATGGTAAATGATACAAGCGATCATTTTTAGGAAAATGATTCCCAAATCATTCATTTTTCGCGAAACAGATACGTCCTTTGGCAAAGGCATTAAGTCTGTGTTGATTTAAGGATTAGAAGTTAGCATGTGGCATATAAAGTCTCGATTTTTTTTATAAAACGAAGACCGGAGGTTACCATAGACCTGCCACCCAAATAGGAAAAGAATTTATTCGCTCTGCGTTTTTGGGGCTGTGGAATTGTCGATAATGGGCCGTGCAAGTCACTCGCGATCATTGGGCCCATGAGATGTTTGCTGGGGCACACTCCTTCCTAGTCCGCTCTGATTGATCCGAGAACGTGGCCCATTTGCGCGTCTCCAGTTTAGGACCAACGTTCATCCTTTTCTTCTAAGAATAAAGCAATTAATTATGAGTAGCGACTCCATACATGTGTGGTCACATACCCGATCATGATCATCATGATCGACTTCTGCGTGGAGCCGTTTTGGAAAAATCGTTAGCTACGCTCGAAACCTATAGGTCCGGTGCACCGTCATCCGTTTGATCGCGTGGCTCCCCACGCGGGGGTCCCACGGATCTCGTGACCCGGCCAACCGGTCCAGGCGCGCGCGATAAACTTTCGCCGTTTTTGACCGGCCGCTCGAGCCACGTGGCAACAGTCGACGGGTCAATCCATGGGCTCGGTGCGGTTGCCCCTGATGGGCCCAAATGGCCCGATTGGATCCGAAAGCTAGTTCGAGGGCGCAGGTCCCGAAAGGTGAATCCGATCTCCTCAGTTGCAGCGGGAGGACGCATTTGCGCATACCCCGCGTGTGACCGGGCCCTCCGCCGCCGCCTCAAAAAGCCAAGATGGCCGTCGGAGAAAAAAATATATTGAATAGTAAGTTTCGCCAATTGTTAAAAAAAAACAAATTTGAATGCCTAAGGTACAATAATATTTCATGCAGACGATGCGGAAGAAATTGTAAGGATAATGACATAAATGGTCCCTAAAATTTGACCCGGCTTATAATGTGATTCAAAAAAATTAAATTTGTTCAATATAGTCCTTGAACTTAAGCTCAATGTATAATGTCACCCTGTAAAGTTTTATTTTGTTCAGTGTAGTTCCTAAATTTTTTGTGCACATTCAATTTAGTCTATGAACAGTATGAAATCAAAAGTACAAGGATCACAGTAAATAAATTACAAATTCAAGAATGACGCTGCAAGTTGGGGTAAAGTCCGAAAATCACTTCAGAGACCAGATCGTATATTAAGCCGGGGATCATTTATGACCGTCGTTATCCGCGCCCATCGATTACGGGGACCGCTCCCGCTGTATCCGACGACCGCGGCTGACGGACGGACGCACGGCTAGCGCACACACACGTCGCGGCTCCCTCCCCCCCCTGGCGGTCACGTGCCAAGGGTACTTTGCTGGTCTAATCACCATTTTTTTGCGCCATTTTAAAAAGGGCAATTTCCTTTCGTTGCGGTCAACGTCAAATGAAGAGAGGCCCTCGCAAATACGTGGGTCGCCTCACGACCGCGTCTTGATTATTTAATCAAAACCCCACATAAAAAAAAAGGTCAAATAATAATAATAATAAAAAGAGATGTAAGAAGGGGACAGCATCGGGCCTGAATACACGGCCCGGATTTACCAGTATCGATGCCCTTTTTTCCCCACCTCGGGAGCATCCCCCCCCGGGGGGGACACGTGTCGCCCGCCCTTTTCTCCTCTCCTTCCACCTCTCTCTTTCCCCCCACCAGTTCCCCCCACCAAAGCAAAACAAATAAATAAATAAATAAATAATAACGAGTGGAGGATATTCTTCTTCACCCATACCCGATATAGTAATGATAAATATAGATAAATTGAATTGAATTGAATTGATTATGTGCGGGGGGGCATACTTTGGGGATGGACCCACGGACGAATCTCTGTGATCACCATATATTCAAATTCAATGTCCCCCCCGCACCCAATAAAGCAAAGCAAGGGCATCATGCGTCATGGACGAAAAGGCAAGAAAATCCTCTTCGCCCTACCACAAATCCACCGCACGACGAGCGAGCCCCACCGGGCCCGGTTCGGCCCTTTTGGAGGGGAAAAAAAAGAAAGAAGAACCTCTTCTCATGACACACGGCGGCACCGTGTAATCGCGCATTGCCCCTCGATTTCTTACCCCCGCGCCTTGGATTGTGGACTTCGGAAGGATTCGATCGGGCGGATGGCGATTCCGGCGGATTTAATCTGATGCAATATACTCGAGCTCGGAAGCCCTTTCTGGTTTCGAGGAGCAAGTTGGATGAGGTCGAGGGCGGCGGTGCGAGAGAATGTGAACGCTCGGGGATGAGGACAAAGGAAGTGGGCGGGGCGATGCGGTGGGAAGTCCACACGTGTACCCCCACTTGGTCCCGTTACACTGGGAGGGGGGGTTGGTCCCCACCGTGGGAAAAAAAAAAGCGAAAAGGACCGGATGCTTTTTGTCGCCACGGCCTCCTCTTTATTTTATTTTATTTTGTTATTTCCTCTTCTCTTTTTTTTTTTGTGGGGACGAGATAATACCGATGGATTTGCTTTGCTGCGCTTTCTTCTGGCGGGTGGTGATTGGCCGGCTGCTGCGGTGGGGCCCCTCCCGACACGCGTCCCGTCGATGCCCGACGGAAGGTGTGGGCCCGCCCGCGGGATCGCTCTTCCCTTCTCTTTCTCCCTCTCGTCACCTTCGATCCCGACGCCATTAGGTATGCGACCCTGCTGCGAAGGGGTTAGAGGGTGGAAATGCACGCGTTAAGGATAAGACGGATAAAAAAACATTTGACCTGTCGTCGTGGTAAAAAAAAAAATCTAGACCTGTCATCGACGGAAAAAAAAAATTTTAGACCCCGCCAAAATCTGACCCGAAAAAAAAAAAAAAACTTATACCTGCAGTACGGATGGATCGAATCCGATTTGGACCAGGCCATACATGATCCGTTTTATATCCAATGCAAAGTGAGCGGACCGTACCTGGCCTAACCTACATTGCTAAACCCAAGGCATGGAGCTAGCCAGTGCGAGATCGAGTGAGAGTAAAAGGAGAGCCATATAAGTGGGTCGGATCTAACTTAGTTGTCGACCGACTTAACACCCATATCATTCTGAGCCTATTTACTAAATATAAATAATCCATATAATAACCTAGCCCATTATATATTAGTTAAGTAATAGGTCTATGATCCATTTTGACGAGCCTAAGCTTAACCCAAGATTATCGAGAATCGACACTAGCTTATAATTTATCTAATGGAGTCACGCAACCTGTACGCGGTTCTTAAAATAACTCGATGCTTCGACGGCTGAGACTCCACGGCGTCTCGTGAGAATGCATCGCGCCAGTCGGACCGGTCGATCTCTCAATGAGATTTGCTGCGCAGAGATCTCTTCGTCGGGTCGGATTGAATCGTAATTACTCCGCGCGAGGTAAGAGAGAGAGAGAGAGAGATGGGGGGGGGGGGGGGGGGGGGGGGGGGGTCATGGGCATCGGGCATGATCGTCCCAGAGGGTCGATGGAGGATGGCCTACAGCAGTCCTGATCGGCCGTTAGAGAGGTTGGGTTTGTCCCCAACAGGCTTTGAACGGACGTTTTCTTTCCCATTTTCGTCCACTGTTTTTTCTTTTTCTTTTGTTCGCCACCTCTAATTTTTTTTTATCTTTTTTCTGAAAAAAAAGAGCAGTTTATCTGTGGTTTTCCTAGCGATCCTCTTTCCTCAAGTATACGCCTCCCAAAAAAAGTTAATATTACGAAAAATTCCAAACTGGTACATTTGTGATAAATTTACTCCAAATTAATTTTTCGATCATAAAAAACCTTAAACTGATACACCGGTGATAAATTTCCCCCCGTTAGTTTCCATTAAATTTTATCGTTAAATTACTGAATTGGATGATAAATTCCACGTTCTGTACCAGTTTTGATTTTTACCCTCCGTTTGTCACGGGTGTACCGATTTGTGATTTTTTGTGGTATTAATTAAATTTAACGGAAACTAACGAATGGTAAATTTATTACAAGTGTACCAGTTTGGGTGTTTTTGTGGTCAAAAAATTAATTTGATTTAAATTTTTCATAAGTATATCAGTTTGGATTTTTTGTGATCAAAAAATTAATTTTGAATAAATTTATTATAGATATATTAATTTACGGTTTTTCGTGATATTAACCCAAAAGAAAACAAAGGGTTGATGCATTTATCGGATTGAGTATCCCATAATTGGTTCTCGGGCTGCCCGAAAGTCAATCATCAAAGCTTTGGCAAATTTCGCCTGCAGTTTTTGACATTACTACCACTTTGACAAATTAGCCCCATCCATTAATTTGTTCGACTGAGCAAATGAGAGAGAGAGAGTGAGAGAGAGAGAGAGACAGGTTGTAGTTTATATTCAGATTGAGACTGGGTTATGATTCGACATCAATAATTTAGACTAGTCGAAGCAATATGTTCTAACGTTTTTCATCGCTCTAAGTATCGATTTCATACGTTCAACACTTCTTTTTACGTGAACCGACGATCAGACGCAACTGCAAGTAATGCAATGATATAGGTCTAGCGATTGAACTGGGGTTTGAATATCAGTGCCAAATAGAGAATTCACTCTACTGCAAAATAATAGATAAAAAAAATTAGGTTTCGAGCCACTCAAGGGGTTCTTCAATGAGCGATTCAATAGCCAAATTGAAGTGGACACATGAAGAGAGCACTTAAGCTTTCCTAACATTCAACGTCACTCCAAGTACACAAGTTCCTCGATTCTTGCTTCGAACTGTGGTTATGCTTATTCTTGCTTATATCGTTTTCCTCGAATAGAATCCACCAAACTTACTAACCCGCACCGAATTAGTAAATTTAATGCGTAATTGATCGTTCTTTTTCTTGCTGTTTACAAGGGAAATTATTGACCAAAAAGAGAGAAATAAGAAAGAAAATAGAAGGAAAATAATACAAGGGGGATAAGATGGAAAAGATAGTATTCGTGATAAGGCAGCTAAAAGCCACCTCCCAAGAGGGAAAAAGGATAAGGCGGCGACGGCGGACCGGCCTCTCCTCCGGCCACCGCCATTTCCGCAAAGTACCCGAATTGATTGTTCATCGTTCCGCCGTATCCACTCGCGTCGGTGTAGGGCGGCGAGAGGGCCATGTGCCGGCCGATCCCACCATCGATTGAAGCCGAAGGCGAGGAAGCTGGAACCGCGGCGAAGTCGTAGAAGCGGTTGATGTCCGGATTGCCCTCGACCTCGGGCGAGGAGATGACCCCGCAGTTGGCACCCTCGTCGTCGTCCTCGCTCTTGATCGAGCTCGAGACCGCCATGCTCGAGGAGGAGGAGGACGACACCGCGGAGGACGAGATCATGAGCCGCCGCCTCTTCTCGCCGCCGCTCGCCACCGCCAATTGCTTGTTCCTGTCCCTCTCCACCATCATCCGGGGAAGCAGCTCCGGGTCTTCGATGACCTTGTAGAGGAAGGCCATCATCTGCTGAGGGCGCCGCTCGGTCGCCTCCAGCCGCTTGCTCATGCCCTGAAGCTCCTCCTCGAGGGCTCTCTGCTCTTGCCTCAGCCTAGCTATCTCACCCACAAGCTCCTCCTCGTCCATGTCGGCGTCGCCGCCCCCCTTCGACTGCGAGTAGGCGCCGCCCTTGTTGTGCTTCCTCCTCACGATGTTCCTCAGCAGATGCTTCTGGCCGCGGAGGAACCACTGGTTCGCGAACTCCCATCGGTCCGCATCCACCTTCCTGAAACCCTAGTCAAGATACAATCACATAACGAAATCAGTCCCTCCACTGCATAATTCACAGCTTCTGAGCTAATAATTTCCTCGAGACCCAGCGACCCCCTAATCAAGCTACTTCAACAAGAATCGACACACTCTTCAAATACATGTTCATATCCACCCAACAGGCGTTTCCCCGCAACTTCATGTCAAGGCATACATGTACGCTCGATCGACATACAAGAATCGAGCGACGGCGAGGCCGCTTGCTTACATAGGTGTTGAGCTGGCGGACGAAGCTGGAGAAGTTGTTGTGCTTGAAGTAGGCGGGCAAGAGGCGCTGGGAGAAGTCCAGGGGGTCGAGGACGATGAAGCTGTTGTTGGCCTTGCCCCAGGAGATGAGGTGGTCCGTCGCCGGGTCGCTGACCATCTGGTAGGTCTTCATGACGAACGGCGCGACGGCGTCGCCGCTGGCGGCCGCCGCCGCCTCCGTCCCATGCACGCCAGTATACATTACTCTCGGAGAGACCCTGCCACGCTCCCTCTCACTGTCTCTCTGCTGTAGCTCTTCTTGTTGGGGGAAACTCTGGTGAAGTTTCTCTGAAACGGGGTTGAGGAGGAGAAGGAGAGAGTGCTTTCTTCCTGGGGTTGAGAGAGAGGCGTAAAAAGCTGAGCTAACTTTTTTGTTGGCCAATGTTAAATTCAAAGGACGAGATGGACTCTACGTGTGCGTATATAATGCAGATAAAAATAGGCAAAAGGGATGGGGGACGCACCTAGCACGAGCACGCCCGGAGGGCTCATAGCTTATGGCTATCGTGGCACGAATCGGTATGGGCACACTTTGGGGAGGGAGGTGGGGCCTACAAGACTAGGCTACTAGGGTGGGCCCCACCCTCTCTCGTCATCCTACAGGCCAGGGGTCAGAGCCCCCCAAAAAAGGCATTACGGATATTTTAAAGGGGCAGGTGGTTCTTCCCACGCGCGGGACGGGAGCCGTTGATCTCAATCGTCACCGTCGTTTCGGAAGGTGAAAAAGAAACTGAGGGGCGGTGCTTAAAGGACTGGAAAATCATGTGGGGTTATGGTTAATTTTTTAGTATTTAAACTTTGTTATAGATTTAAGCATCTTATGCAAAGTATAGTACTTTTATGGTGTTGCAGGCCAAATGAAGTATGCCTCGGGATGACTATTGTAGATGGAAATGAAACGTTTTATTGATATGTGTCGGTCGAAACGCGAAATTATCGTATTTTTTTTTTAGTTTTGTTACTATTAGAGATTTTAAGGATCGGTCGTGTTGAGGGGACGTCGCACATTTTGTTATTATTAATTGTTCCGTTCAACACTTGCCACGCTTTGATATCACTTGCCGACGATGATTTTTGCTTCGTCGGCCGACTCTCTAACTCCTGACGAGGGCTTTAGTCAATAACGCTTGCCCATTATGCTTTTCGACCTTCTTGACCAACAACTTGTATCTCTTTGATCGCGTTGTTCGCCGCTATCTTGACCGGACTTTTTTCTTGGGGACCAAACCCTAACCGTCAATTGTAACTTGAAAGTTGATCATTTTTTTGGGTATCAACACTTCCACTTACTAAAGTCAGCCTTTACGTCGTAGGTCCTATGCAATACAACATCTTAATCATACCCTTATATTAGTTTATTTCTTAGGTTTTAATATGTAAGTTTCACGAAAGTTACAAGTCGCGTGTCAAAATGACTCCTTGGAACTTCTGTGCCTCATCATCCCTTCCACTAAAAAACACAACACGAGTCGATGATGAGGGTGGAGCTTCCTATTTCCGGTGAGGTGGTTGTGTCTTTGCAATTAAGAAGTATGGATGGTGTCGCCCCCGGCTACAGCTGAACGTACGTGGAGATCGATCAGTAGCTGCGAGCGAGCAACTCCCACGTTATCATTCCAAGACCTGAAATTTGAATATGATAATCGAAAGCGAAGAGCAAAACCCTGGAATTCATGGGTGGAGAAAGATGGGATTTAAAAGATATTCCGTGTTGCGCGCTAATAGTTGAAGTAACTAGTTACATATGTATTTTAAGTATTGCATGAGCTAAATAATAGTATGAGTATTATTATCTTGTAGGACGAGAGATTGCGTGGATGCATACTGAATAGGAGACAAATCGAATGCTTAACACAAACATATGTGCTTATTTACAAGCATGACTATAAAGAACACAATTTTTTGATTAGGACAACTTTTTCACAACCAACCAATGACGACCGACCAAATAGTCTGGCTCACATGTAAAAACACCTTCTTTTTTAAATCTTTGGTCACACAATATGATGTCACTTTCAGGGGACACTTAGCCAAAAATCTAAGCCTAAATAAGAAAAAGCCGATGATGACCCAAATTAAGTCATCACAATACACTGAACTCATAAAGCTCGTCGATCACAAAAGTCGAATGAATACAATTGGCCCACAAAACCGGTCAAGGGAATGTCCGAAGAGCATTTAAAAATGGATTTTGCTTGAGTTTTAATGTTAAGTTCTAAGCAGTTCTTGTCTTCGATTAGAAAAGCTTTCCGGTTATGTCTAGTAGACGTTTTACTATCTCTGCGCGCGTCATCAATTTCCGTTGTGAAGTTTTTAGCTCAAGTTCGGCCATCGCCGCCCTCCTCCGTCCGTCCTCTTTTTTTTTTCCCAATTTCCTGATTTTCGTAACACTAATTTCATTCCTTTTTTAAAATCCCTTATTTCTATGGGCCCCGATCGTGAAAAAAGGGAAAGTTGGTGGACGAAATTGCTCCATGATTTTCTTTTCGCCCCGTTATTTTCTTTCCCCGTTTTGGCTATATTTTAGAGCCCTTTTTCCCATAATTTTCTTTTTTTCCCTCAGAGGCAAAGGTGGGGCTTTGCACGCGCCCGAGAGGCGCGCCTGCGTAAGATTCGATTTTCGATAGTTGCCATTTTCGACTTTTGCTTTTTTGGACCAGGGATGCTCGTGCGCTGGCTGCTCCAGACCATATCAACCCCACACGTGTCGCCGGCAAGACGTCGCCACGTGCGTGCGTAAACCCTTTTTTTTTTGTTATCTCTTTTTTGGGTAATTCGAATTAAATATATATATTTTATAATATAAGTGCATTAGAAGTCTTAAAACTTATCACGAAAGTACAATTGAGTCTTAAAAATTTTATAATGTGCAATTAAGTCTTAAAACCTGAACCAATTTGATAAGTTTTAGAACTTGTTTGTATTTTCGTGACAAGTTTTAGGACTCGTTTGCACTTTTGAAAATTTTAAGACTCGATTGCACTTTCCTAATAAGTTTTAGGACTTGATCTTATTTTTTAAAAGTTTTATGATTTAATTATACTTTCTTTATAAGTTTTAAGACTTCTAGTACACCTACCTCATTTTTTATTTTTATTTTTGGAGTGCGCTACTGCTAGGGACGTGGGGAGCAATATTTGAACAACGCTCTCCACAATCCGTGGCTGTCTCCACGTGATAGGCCCTCCCCTCTCACTATTTGTCGGCTATTTTATAGTTTCTTTTTTGGTCGATGGCTATTTTATAGTAAATGTCATGCTTGGGTAAACTTTTTGCTGCGAATATTTCCTCTTAGATTTTAGCTTTTATTTTATAGCATTTTTAATATTAAAGGTGCGGGCAAAGCGGGAGTTAGAATATCGGCTTGGGTAACGCAAACACGAGCGAGAGAATCCAATGCCTAAAAAACCTATAGAGTCCTCCCTACCGCTCGCCTTTCATCGAAATATCATAAACAGTTCCCGTCGGCCAACAAGCATGTGGCCTTGCTAGTAAAGGATTGGAGGGACGGGGCCGGAGAGTACCAAGTCCCAGTAGGGGTGAGTATGGTCCGAGTTGGGCCGGTCCAGGATCTAACCCAGGAACCAACCCGCATAATGTCGGTCTCCAATTTTTGGGACCGCGAACCAACCTGTAGAGCTAGGACCGAGGACGGGACCAATCTTGTGGGTTTGGTCCGGCTCCAGGGTCAACTCGGGATCAACTGATTCTTTTTACTTTTTGTTTCGCTTTTTGTATTCCTTGAAAGAATAAATACACTATTTGAAATTACATCTACAATGCAATATTGAGCAACCAAACCATGAACACTGGTACAAATCAAACAAAACTCTAAGATAAAGCAACAACAGAAATCCCTACTTACCAAAAAAAAAAAGAGAGATTTTTCTAATGAGCAAAAAGCTCTATGATAAGCATAAACCGGGAAGCAAAAGGGAAAATATAAATACCCATAACAAATCGAGAAATCATATGAGCTTGAAGCTCTCGGATCAAGCACAACCGTTCGACCAAAAAAAAAGTACAAACTGAGAAGTGAAAGTGGAAAATAAATACCTAGCACAAACCGAGAACTCACACAAGCTTGAAGTTCTCAAATCAAGTATCGATTGGGAACTCACTAGCCGAGCTGTGGTCATGGGGCGAGGGAAGAGAGGTGAGTGAGTTGCGTTCGCGAGGCGGGCCAAGAGATGTGAGCGATGTCATCAGCTAAGTAGCTAAGCTGTGCTCATGAAGCGAGCGAACTAAGCATGGCAAAGAGAGGCAACATTCAACCAAAACAAAAGAGGCAATAGGTTTTTAAATTTCTATTTTAAACGGAAAAAAAAAGAGAGGAGGAGAGATAAAGAATATATATAGACAGGGTTGGTCCGAATTTCGAGGGTTCGAGGATCGAGGACCAAGGTCCAGTCCAGTCCCCTTGAGAACCGAACTAGGACCGGTTGGGTTGGGCCGATCCAAGGCTGGTGCAAGATCAACCGTGGACCGCTGCTCACCCTTAGGTTCGAAATACGATTCTCGAGAGCACCGCACACACATATACATAGTAGAGAGAAATGAGATAAAAAAAAAAGTTTTCGTTGGGTTGAGCGTCCTTTTCATGAAAATGTGGAATATAGCAAGGATATCTTAATAGGTGCATGAAGAAACAAATTCACGTCCACCATGTATTTAGAAAACGAAGGAAACCGGAGAAATGAAAATTCGCGAGGACGGAAGCCGTTTGGAATGACTTTAAATTTTCTGCGAGGAGCAAAAGGGAGAGAAATTTTTTTAAAGCCATAGCATTAAAGCCATTAAAATCCATGTATATTTTTTTTTTACATTAATTATGAACGAAAGTAGAATTCTTTTCTTTTTTCTTTTTTCGTTTTGATGAAGAAGAGAAGTAATAAAACAATTTTATCACTTGCAGAGCGAAAAAGGGTGGCTAATTGAATGAAATGAAATGGCCAAATAGGGGAATGTCAATTCGGACCTCCAGAAACACGTGTGGACCTCGACCTACTTTGCAGTCCAATCGCATTGCTACTTTGAATTGTGACAGCTGGAAAGGCATCAGCCCGAGGGGATAGCGACGGGCTTCTTGGTCAGGATTTGTCCAATTGCATCACCCCACGCACTAGCCCAATCGAAACCAATCAAATTCGATAGTGTCTGGTTTTTGATCGATTTGGCATTAGGTTCAAGGGAAGAGCGAAATCAAGAAAAAGAAGAAGAAGGGAAAAGCGAAATCGAGTAATTCGGCTCCGTCTTTGTCTCTCCTTCTTCGACAGCGATATCTCGAGACTATTCATTACGTGCGACGAGGACACAACCGATGTGATTCCGAGTCTAGCGAAATTCATTGTCGATCGCTAACATGTTAAGATTAAGTGCACAAACACAACAAGATAGAGAGTAAAAAAGCAAGAAAGAAAATTCGAGATACAATGTTTTATCCCGGTTCACCTTTAAACCAGGGCTTTTCCACTATATTTATGACTTATCATCTCTCTGTTATAACTCTCAATTATAAGAAATTATATATACTTAGTAGCTATCCACGAGCCGAAGTCCAAACTACTAATAAAATACGGACCCAAACTATAACAACCCTCTGGCGCTGCAGGGGCTTTGCCTCCTACGATCCCCCCGACAAACTGTTGATGATTATTACATTTGCTGTTACGACACGAGCCCATGGTCGGATCATTTCCAAGTTTCCAACCGAACCGGTCAGTTTCAAGTAACCAAGTTGAAACTCTTCAAATGTACTAAAAAGATAATAATAACTAGGGGGTCTATATCTAAACCCCCAAGCCGCGAGCACACTTACACGATAACGGGTGCCAACCCCATTAGGTTGCGATCACTAAGAAGACAAATTTAAAGTTAGATACATAGGACCAAGTGCACGACACAAACTCCATTCTCCACGACGCCAAGTACAGCGATTTCATGTTTGAGAGGTCCTTTTGAGTTTCGGCTCAAATTGATGGTTCGCCTCCCGTATTATACGAACAGCAACTTAGAGTTTTCGTCGTGAAGTTCCTATAAGTCCTGCTCAATTTTGGCATCGCCACACACTCATCCTCAGCTCGCTCGACAAGCAAGACCATGATCATCAATCATGACGTGATCAGAATCATACTAAAATCTGGGAGGGGCGTGCTCGAACGGAAGATGCACAACAGAGCTTGATTTTGTCCAATCTCTGAACTCCAAATTCTTCGACAGCACAACTAACATTCAGACAGACCTCAGCCGTTGAGCAAAATCCAGGCGACAAAAAAATTAGGGCAATCATCAAAAGTGGCTCGCAATTGCAGCCCCTTTCGATTCCCCTATATACCTGTCTTTTCACGCTTCCCAAAATCATGACATTTCAAGCAGCAATCTTCTAACATCATACTTGGCATCTCAATTTGGACCGTCGTCGTATTTCATATATCAATTATCAAGGTCCATCGTGACAGTCGCAAACGTCATTGATTCTTGCCAAATTTTCTTGCTCCATTCACAGTTCACATATGACATCGAGCCCTTTCTTAACTTTTGTCAATTCCCTCGAATGTTCTTATTCATATTGACTTTGTCCCGATAAGGCGGTAATATTGCGGTAGTCATCAAGTACGTACCACTAGATCTTGCGGATTCACGGGTGACGCAACTTTTGAATGTCGCCATTGTTTATGTTTTCTTTTTTGGCCGTGCTCCATTTTTCAAGTCGACTTGAGTTTTTGGAATATCAACCTATTATTAACTCGATTGGACAAATTAATCTAACAATTAATAATAAAGGCAAAGAGCACAAGGCAATCATGTCCTTTTTGGAATTCCCTATTAGAGTTATGGCGGTACACTCTCTCTTATTCGTCTAGATCAACGATGTGAAATATTGAGTGGATACTAGCACACGGGAATGTTCTGTTGTGATCGTGCACTCAAAAACAAACATAGTGAGTTTCCCCTCATGTTTCGCTTGTAGTTGTAGCTAGTAACCAATAGCTGAGCTACCTAGATTCTCTATTTCTCGATGATTAATGGTATGCAATGTTGAGTGGATGCCATCATTTAGGGATGCTCTATTATCGCCATGTTAGTCAAATATAAACATAGTGAGTTTCGACTCACACTTTGCTTACGAATGCAGCTAGTAACCGAGCTACCTAGATTCTCTATTTCTCGATGATTAATGGTGTGCAATGTTGAGTGGATACTAGCATTCGCGGATGCTCTATTATCATTGTGTTAGTCGAATATAAACATAGTGAGTTTCGTCTCATGCTTTGCTTACGAATGTAGTCAGTAGTTCGAGCTACCTAGATTCCGTGTCGATTCTCGGTAAGGCCCATTTTTTCCCTAACAACCCAACTCTTAACTAATTCGTGATTTGTGAATGCTAAGGAACTTGTCACAATCTAATTTCCCTCCAATGTAGGCAATTGCACCATCGATTCTTGTTCATTCTTAGTAACGTGATTGGTTAAACAGAAATGTGCTTAAGACGACGTATTGGGAAAGCCAAAAGGACAAGAATGTATCAGAAAAGGGGAAAGAATCCAAAGTCAGAAAGTGACTAAAAGGTGAAATAATTTAGCCGTGGATAATGAAGTCTAATCAGCAGGGAAAAGTTGATCAAATTGAAATGATGTGTGGCTCAAGCCGACTTAAAAGAATCTGCTGGATGCCCCCTTGCAAATCTAGAATTGATTTTGGAGTAAGCATCTCCTAATTAGGATTATTAGGAGAGTCTAGAGTTCTTCGTATTGTCTAGGATTAGAGGGTGATTTCGACTTAAAGGAACAGTTCGTTGCTAATGGCCTGCTTGGCTACATTGGCATGTCGATTCACCAAAGAGTGTGTGAACCCTCGAAGCAAAGCTTAATATGTGGCTGTATCTTCATATTCTAGAGAACCCTTACACTATTTACATATGCACTTGTATTGTAACAACAATGATCCCGGGAACTTAAGTAGAACTTTGTCATTATTTCGTCTGTCAAATTGGAGCAAACGATATAAGGGTTGATCAGATGTCTAGTTTTGTCGTTGTCTATAGTAATTGCACAGGCTTCTGTTTCGATCGTTGCGAACGTATGAGTAGAGGCTACGTTCCGAGAGATTCCCACCAAAATAAATGAAATTAAATTAGCGATAAACATGTAACCCTTGATCTTTGCCGTCGGAGCGAATTAAGGGGCAAAGCTAAGTTTGCATGTGACACAACGTCAATAATCTCGGTGCAAAAGAAGCAAATCTCACATTATGCTCGTGATCGATTTTGAGCACTCGACAAATTAAGATCTACAAAAGAAACGATAGACCAAACCGGGAATATTCCATTGTGGGATTGGCATTATTACTTCGTTCGTCCAATTGATTCGATCCATGTGCCATGACGGAACGATCCCAAAGATTGCGATGTGACCTTGACGGCAGCCAATCTCAATCGCCCCTAAGGAGGGGACAAAAGTCAATGCACACGCACATTTGGGAGGATCATTTAGTGAATGTTTTTGGGTCAATTGGACTTTTGCGAAAATTGGACTTTTCCCACTAGAAAAAGCGAATGCCCTAATAGTAGACAAAACCCCCAAAAAAAGTGTCGACTGATATGATGCCACCAAGGCTTTGCTTTGCTATTCCTGGCCAGGTGCCTCGTGGGAGCTGAACCCAATTTCTTTAAGTGGTAACAATTTGATTGGAAGAGAGGGAGGGTGAGGTTTGTTCAATGCATCATATGGTGGCGGGTCACATCCACGAGTGATTGACCCGAGCGGACTCCACGTATGTATTTCTTGTTTTAATATATCGGTGCTCGCATGTCTCGCACTTCCAAATTCTTTCTGAATCTTTTTCTTTAACAAAGAGAAGATATACCCTCTAGAAGTTTTATATCCCAATGGTATCGAAATCCAGATGAAAATCAAGATAAAACCTTTTAAGGACATGCTCATATCCAAAGTACCCTAATAGTGGATAAAACCCAAAAAAGTGTCAATTGATATGATGCCACCAAGGCTTGCTATTTCTAGCCATGTGCCTTGTGGGAATTTAACCCAATTTCTTTAACTAGTAACAATTTGATTGGAAGAGAAGGGGAGTGGGGAGAGGTTCATTCAACAACATCATATGGTGATGGGTCACATCCGCGAGCCTCGTGATGTGTCGAAATTAGCTTCGAAGCTTAAGATCAAGTAAATATGTCTCGATGTTGACAATTGAGAGAAGGATGGTGTAGCAAGTAATTGGCAAGAAAGAGTCCATGACTATGTTAGCTTTGGAGGTTAGGGTGAAACGCAGTCGATACTGGTTGGTCCTCAGACCGGGCAGCACTTGTATGTCAAGGTTGTCGTGGCAATTTCTAGTTATGCATCAATTCGATTTAATTCAATTTAATATATGACGGCACTGTTTATATCTACTGTTAAATGAACTATGATTAACAAGGATTAATAGTCTGTGGATGCCCTTTTTACGAGAAAATGTACCGTAATGTAATGTTTTGTGATGTGATGTGAAACCATAGGCTGGTATGAATATGTTCCGAATACTTTTTTGTCCTTAAATGTCAATATACATGTTTTTTTATATCCGAAGTGTTCACTTTTACAGGACGGTAAAGTATCGAATGGTCAAAAAGAAATATCTAATTCTAAATATATTATAAATTCTTTTCGAAGCATTCCAAAAAATCACGTGGCGGTAATTCTAGACTGATTTTGCCCTAGCCAATTCAATCGTCATCAAATTTTCGTCATTTGTTGCTAGGAATAGGATGGTACTTTTAGAGAAATCTTTAATGAAGAACCTCGTCAACGTATGTGCTTTTATTTTTGGGTCATAAAGACAAATCTCATTCAAAATGCTTTAGTTTGAGCACACAAAATAGAAGCTCCATAAAAAAAATAAGAGCCCAAACGGCTTGAGGTGGTGAGAAGCCTAATTTGAAGGAAGGACGTTTCGTCTTCGGGCTTCGGCGATCCAGTCTGCCACTTGATTTGCTTCACGATTGTGATGGGCCAGACCGAGATCAGAGAAAAGCCTCATTCGGGCCCGGGCCTTATTGATAAGCACACTTGCGTCCCCCCTAGCCCAATCCGTGCTTAACACCCCTCTTATCAGACCAGAGTGGTCCGACTCCAACTCCATGCGCTCCTCAGATCGAGTTCGAAGTCGAATTAGGGTTTCCAAAAGGGAGGAATTGCTTCAATCCGAGTTGCGAACGATGCCCTTGCGTTCCTTGCGAATCCAAGGACCAAGAGACCCGAGCAATCTTCTTGCTGTTTCCATGTCCTTGGCTTGCTAATGTATGCCGCTATAAGACTATCGGGTGCTCTCGATGTATTCATAATTTAGATGAAAGAAAGGAGTAAAAAACTAAGCACGATCTTGAAGAAAATGGCGGATGGGGCCAAACCCACCATGTATGGTCAAACTTAATTGGGCCTAGATGAAAAACTGACAGTCACTTCTTCACAGAAGAGCTCGCCAAGAAGATGATCCTTCTTTTCAATTTAGGCCCATGGAGTTGCCCAGTCAGATGGATTATCATCACGAGAGTCTATTAACTTTCCCTAATTACGTGCTTAAGTAAATGCCCTAAGGGGCACTCATTGACGAAATCTTTATCAAAACCATCATCATCGTCAGGTCTAATGGTTGATGAGAATCGTTATTGGTATGGTTGTGTTTGCTTGTCTCTGGATTAATATATATTGTGAGACCAAATATTGCAAGAAGGTTGAGATGGCCGAGTTGGTCTAAGGCGCCAGATTAAGGTTCTGGTCCGAAAGGGCGTGGGTTCAAATCCCACTCTCAACACTATACATTTTCTTTTCAATGTTTTTATTTTTCTCGCTAATTTTTAATTTTTCAAGCTTGCATGTGCTTTAAAATTCTGCTTTTTATTGGCTTGTTGGCTTGATTGGTCTTTCACTCGTTACGTTTATGTTGAAGCAAAACTTCTCTATGAAAGCTTATCCTTCAACAGAATCAACATTGGTCGCACAAACCTATAGCTCGCCAATCGAACCAGCAGAGCCGAATGCTGTAAGCAAACCTCCCTAGCTCCAATGGTCGGATAATAAGTGTGAGAGAAAGCCTCACTTTAGAGCTAGTTTTTTGGGTGAGAGAGGCTCAAGACTACCGTATCAGAGCCAGGTTACTAAAAAGTTTGGACCCAACAGTCATATGTGAAATACGGGTTGTTGCTACTCGACCCATGACATTTTATAAGTGAGCCTCGACCTAGAGCTAGTTTTTGGGGCGAGAGAAGTCTAAGACTACCAACATTGATATCAAAGTGTGAGACTCAAGTTATTGTTGCTCCAATCAAGGGCTTGATGTGTGAGGGGAAGATTGTTAAGTTAAGGGGCTAAATGTCAATTTATAAGTATGAAGGAAAATTTCACCTTTTGAAACGAGAGAAATCCAATCAACCACTTTTATAACTGATGTGAAATAACTTTAACAGTTCGAGGCCAAGTCGGCTAGTCGTCGCCACCGTGCGATCAACTCAAAGGGGTTGCTAGCTAATTAAAGCTGAGCCATAGGCGAAAAGATTATTGAATATTCATCACTACCTATCGGCAAGCTGGTCTACGCAAGAGTTATTTATTTCGTTTCCACCTCGGGTCCCACCCAGCAACCCGATTTTCTTGTTCAAGTCTCGTGCTTATCGACCCACCAATGCCTTCGCCTTCGAAATCACATTCTTCCCTTCTCTCCTTACAAGGAAAACCAAGACCCTTGTTACCATATCAATTAGCAATAGAATAACTAATTCGAGAAATAGCGAGATCCGCACGAAATAGGGTTCAAAAAGAGTTCGGATCTGACTATCGCCGATGTCCTGGCTACTACGTAACATGTAAAGATTCGAAATGATGCCCATACGATACGTCCGGCGCACAGTACGAGTTGAATGGCCCCCCGATGTGGCATACGGTCTGCTTTTCGCCAACAAGCATCGCGTCTTTGATTCTTCTGAACTACCCTTCAGCATTCGTTTGAACCGCGGTTGTCTTCTGAGCGGACAAATGCAAAAGCTTTGACTGAACATATGTGCACACGGACGGGTAGGTCTGAATAACCGCTGAAGATCCATGGATAGAGACAAGATCAAAGGACTCGTGACCATCTTTCTAAATCTCTCTCTCTCTCTCTCCGTGCAGACTCCATTGCTAACATCTCTTTCTGGGCCTGAGCTCTCCAATCCAGCCATGGTACGTGCACGCTTTCTTTCCTTCTGATGTCTGTTTCGATTGTGGAATCATCAAAAAGATGTCATCAGCTCATTGAGCTGTTGCACAGTTGATGATGGGTATCGAATCGTGCATGAAAGAGAGGTTTTTTTTGCAGTCTCTAACGACTTTGATGTTCCGATCACTGGTCAGGCTAGTGACGTCGTTTGTCGGTGAGCCTGCCGCCTCCGTGGCCACCATCCTGTACTACAGCACCCTGCTGCCGCAGAGCGTCGTCCTGGAGAGGCTGGTCCGGCACGAGCTGCTCAACCACGAGAACTACTTGTTCCATTTTCTCATCAATTTCTTGAGGTGCTTCTGGTGATGCAGAGTTTTCGGTTTCGCTTTGTTCTTTCTTTTCGGTTGATGTCCCTTGGAAGATTCATTTTCCATGTTATGGAGATGGATAGTCCTCGTTCACTTAATTGGCGAATGTATCGGCGATCGTCATTAACGATGAACGTTTTGATCAATACCTCGAAATCAAATACGGAGTTATATCTCGCAAACTCAGAGTTTTATCTTCATTTGGCAACAAAAGCTGCTGAGCAGTATGCTGACTTACTTGTAACATGTGATTGTGAAAGAGATCATATATGGCAAAATTCTCTATTTTTCCAGGTAAATGATTTACATTTTGATGCGATCAAAAAGTATGCTTTGACCTAAGATTACAAAGGGCAGCCACTTATTAGACGAAAACTGTCTAAAAGGTTCGAAATATATTATATGGAGGCGAATTCAGTCATAAACCTTATAATTGTGCCAATTTAGTAGTAACCTTTTGACGATTATCCAATTTAGTCATAAACTTTTTCACGATTTATCAATTTAATCCTAAATCTTTGTCAATTTAGTCTTAAATTTTTTGACGATTTGTCAATATAGTCATTCTGGCAAAATATCCAAATAATAGGTATAGGACTAAATTGGCAAATTATCAAAAGGTTTAGGACTAAATTAGCACAATGCAAGATTTAATACTAAATTTAGGACTAAATTAGCATAATTGAAAATTTTAAGACTGAATTGGCCGCCGTACAATAGATTTAGGTTTTTTTGGATAATTATTAGAGGTAATCGGTTCCCGATCCAGTCTGGTTTTCAATTTTAAGAATCGAGGACTGAACCGGTTGGTCCTAGGACCGGGACCGGACCGATAGTCCAATGGAACAGGCCACTTTTTTATTTTTTTCCACCACAGGAAGAGAGAGTGACAAATTTCAACATATTGATAAAAACGATTATGAATGAAAAGTCATTGTGGTATGACGATAATAGGAAAGCGATATACGTGGGTTTAATTCATATTTTATTAATTTTTTTGAATAAAAAAAAGTATATGTAGTTAGTTCGATTTGGTTCCCCCTTAAAATCGGGAACCAAGCCGCCCGTACACTAGTTCCACTTTTAAGAATCGAGAACCGAACCAACACTTCCCGGAATCAGATCCAGGTGGTCTGTTTTGCACACCTCTAGTAATTATGCCACTTATTCGAGGCCCAACTATTTCGAAAAAAGAAAATTGGTATGGGCCAGCTAATTGGGCCTAAATGATGAACCTGACCCGATTAGTTCATGGGGTTCAATGAAAAGCAACACTAAATGAGATTAGAAGCTGATTTTCAAAGTACCTGTACGACAATCCAGAATAATTGACGGTTCAATCACTAGAAATTGAGCTAAATATGGAGATGATCTGAATTTTCCAAAAATGATCGTTTCCATCCCTTGAAATAATTAGTCAATAGAAATTTTTTTCATTATTCACAACACGAAAAATATTTTTCGTTCATTCATTTTCTATGAAAAAACACACCCTTAAATTAATTTAAACCTTGAAGAATTGCAACATTTCCCTTTGCAATAGATGTATTGTTAGCATATTATTCATAGGTGATCTTTTATTTTAGAAAGAAAAAAGGCCGAATAAGTTGTTGATCAACTGCAAAGTGGTGGGCTTAAACGAACAATGAAAAAGAAAATTGAAAACCAACCTTAGAAAAATATAGAGACAGTCCAAAATATATTATCTTTTTTTTTGTGGGATAAAAAATATATTATCTTTTTTAGGTCCAAAAATATATATTACCTTTTTCTTTTTACCGAATATATATTTATTTATTCCCTTAACAGGTGGGAAGTAAGTTATTTCTCCAACTTTCTAAAAGCTGACGTAACCGTTCTTTCCGGACTTTTTCTTGCCTAGGTTGTCGTCTTCCTATATAAGAAAAATTTAGTAAAAAAACAAAACAGTTTGCCCCGTATTTAAATTACATTAAAATGCAATTAATTCTCAAGATTTTTCGTGATTGACGGTTTTCTTCCCCCTGTTAGGGAGAGGGAGAGAAATCTGTACTCCACCACCTGAACAAATAAAATATAAATAAAAAATAAAATGCCCTATTAATAGAAGAGTTTGTTATAATCTTTTCCTAGAAATGTGGTCATGTGAGAATTTAACTTGATTTTAGCGAATATTCAATTCACACGTATTTTAATATACACGATTTTAACTTGATTTTCATTGCTACAATAACTTTAACTATATTTCGGCATAAATTATATACATTAGATTAAGTACGAAGAAAAATGTTTCTTTTTTTTTAGAATTTTAGCGAATATTTAATTAAGTGGATATGCGGTGGATAGTTATTAAAATACGTGTGAATTGACTTTTGTGTGTGTGTATATATATATATATATATATATATATATATATATTGGTTTTGATAGTGGAGGAGAAAATTGAGTGGGTGGGTGGTTTTTTTTTCACTATTTAAGTGGGTGGTTATTGAAAGTGGAGGAAATGGTGAAGAAAGCAGTGGGCGATTCACAATTGTGTGTGTGTGAGAGTGTGATTAGTGATTACTCAACTAACCTTTATTGGTACAATTTTTTTCCAAAAAATTAACCGGACTTCTTTAGTGGGCAACACTTGAATTGGTCAAATGTGATGAGTGCAAAAAGTTAAAATGTTTTCGTAGTAAATGGAAAGATACTCCTTGCCACATTTTTTTTATTTTATGAAAGTTTCTTCGTTAGAGAAGAACAATCGATGAAAAATGAAATGGAGTTAGAGTTCAATTGTCGGCCGCTTTTGATTTCATGTCTCGTATTTGGACGTGGCATGTCGTGCCATATTATTTAGTGGCAGATTAAGTTTAGTATGCTGCACTCAAAAACGAAAGATTATGAATTAGTTTTAAAGTCCGCAATGAAATTTCAATATACTATTGTATATCTAACAATCGTGGAAAAATACAAAACATGAGAACCAAAGCAAAACAAAGCATCTTCGATTTGCTTTGATTTTTCACCTTGCTTCCGCGTATGAAAGTGTAGTAGAAGCGTTAAAATTTGCTGCGCGTATCGTGGATAAATATCGAATTTATTAAAATCATTCGATCAATAATCTTTCTAAAAGCTGACATAACTGTCCTGTCCGTACTCATCAGGCCTTGCCGAGGCTGTCGTCCTGCTTCACGAGAGAAATAATTAAAAAAAATAAAGTTTTCACTGAATGTAAATTAACAAAAAATGCAAGTACTTCGTGAAATCTAAAAATTCTTTGTCGTTGACGGTTTTTCTTTCCCCTATTAAACAGAGAAATAGATACTCTGCCACCTGAACAGCTAACAACATAAATAAAATAAAAAGGCCCAATCAATAAAAGGATCTGTTGGTGGATTCTTCTCCTAGATGGGGCCATGTAGCGGATAGAATCGAAAAAAATTGACACTATTAACTTCTGAATTTTGGCCCGATATATAATGTGATTTCGAAATTTTTAATTTGTTCAATGTGGTCAATAAACTTTGACCGAATGTGCAATGTCGTTCCCGAACTTTTAATTTGTTCGATATAGTTTTTAAACTTTTGATACATGCTCAATTTAATCCTCCAGTTATATGAAAATATTCAATATTGCAATTCCATTAATTCAAGTTTAGGGATAATATTGAACATTTTTATCTACTTTAGAGAATAAATTGAATATGTGCCAAAAGTTCAGATACCGCATCAGACAAATTAAAAATCCAGATACGACATTACATATTAGGCTAAAATTCACGAATCATATTGAACAAATTGAAAATTTGGGGATCACATTGCACATTGGGCCAAAACTTATGAACCATTTTGTGTAATTATTGCAAAAAAGTTATACAGGCTAGATCATGTATGAGTAAATTAGATTTACGTCGCTACCACAGCTTCAACTTTATTTCAAAATAAATTTTGTGACTCGGTTAATTCCCTTTTTGCATAGTGCTCACGTTGTTTCGCGAATGATTTATCGAGAATGAATCTTTTCGTGAATATTTAATTACGGGCAGATGCAGTGCTTAGCATGGATTGAGCACAAAAGAAAAATGAATCTTTTTTTAAGGATTTTCGTGAATATTTAATTACGTGAATATGCAGTGGGTGTGTGGTTACTAAACGTGTATGATTCGAACAATAATTCGATGAAGAGAGAGTGGTGTGTATTTTCAATTTGATGGTGAAAATCGAGTGGGTGGGCGGTTTCTCTCTTCTTCTTTTTTCCCTAATTTTTTTCTTTTTTGTTCACTATTTAAGTGGGTGGTTATTATATATATAATTGAGTGGGTGAGTGGTTTCTTTCTTCTCCTTCTTTTCACTATTTAAGTGGGTGGTTATTTGATATATATATAAATAGTGAGAATTCTTGATCTCTCTTATTATCCCTCTCAATTCGTAAATCCAGGATTTGAATTTGGAGAACCAGGGACTCAACTAACATTAAGAACTTTTCATACCGGCAAAGTATTCACAGGTGGTACTGCCGAACATGTTCGGGCCCCCTCTAATGGAAAAATCAAATTCAATGAGGATTTGGTTCATCCCACACGTACGCGTCATGGGCGTCCTGCCTTTCTATGTTCTATAGACTTGTATATAACTATTGAGAGTGAAGATATTCCAGGTGACTATTCCACCGAAAAGTTTTCTTTTGGCTCAAAATAATCAATATGTAGAATATGTATATTGAGTGGGTTGGGGGGGGGGGGTTCCCCTTTTTCTTTTTCATCGCTATTTAGGTGGGTGGGCATTGAAAGCGGAGGCAATGGCGAAGAAGAAGGCAGTGGGTGATTCTTCATAAATGTTTGTATCTAATTATTAGTGGTTAGTCAACTAACCTTTATTTGCACTATCTTTTCAAAAAAATGAACCGGACTTCTTTAGTAGGTAACAATTGAGTTGCTCAAGTATGATACTTCAAAATACACATTGCTTCCTTTTCTCTTTTTTTTTTTTTAAAGTTTCTTCAATAGCGGAAAAGAATTGATCAAAAGTGAAATGGAGTTATGATTCAATTGTTGCTGCTTTCGATTTCACGTTTCATATGTGGACGTGACATGCCGTGCCATATTATCTAGCAGCATATTACGTTCAGTGCGCTGCACTCAAGAACTAAAGATTTTGAAGCAGCTTTAAAGTCCAAACTAAGATTTCAATATACTTTTTTTTGTATATCTAAGAAATCGCGGGAAAAAAATATCGAAACACAAGAACCGAAAACGGCGTCTTCAAATTACTTCGATTTTTTACTCTCTTTCGCATGTTGCCCAAAAAGAAAGTGTACAGAAGTCTTAGAATTTGATGCGCTGGTCGTGGATGAATGCCGAATTCATCGAAATCAGTTAATCGAGCATGCTTTTTTTTTTATATCGTCACGTGCTATTTAGGATTTTAAATTAACTATGATCCCTCTCTCAATGAAAGAAGCCAATATATATATATATATATATATATATATATATTAAGGACCAAAGTGGACTAAAACACCCCCGCTTAATTAGCATTAAGATGTGCGGTCCAGCTCAAGAGATTCCTCGCGCCATCATTTACGGTTCGCCCGACATCACTACCATCATCATCATCCACTCCTCATCCATTTGACCAGCTGAAAGTCCCCACATCCAACGGCAAACTATCCCCTCTCTCTTTCCACCCAAACCGGGGCACGGTTCTTTTGTCCTTTTCCTGTGCCACCCTTCTGCTTTTTTTCATTTTTTTAAATACGTGTATCGGGAGTCCTAAAACTTATCCCGATAACTATCAATTTCCAACGGCAAAGTCCTTTTGTCCTTTTCCCATACTTGTTTTTTTTTTTGGATAAGTTGCAACTTTCAAAAATTGAATTCAAGTCGTATAACTTGTTACAGAAGTGCAATCGAGTCCTAAAATTTTTAAAAAGCGCAATCAGGTCCTAAAGCTTTCCGAAATTTGAAAAATTTGGTCTAATCGAGTCCTTCCGTTGATTACATTTTTCTAAAGTTCTTAGACTTGATTGCACTTTCGCAGCAAGTTTTTGAACTTGATTGCACTTTTTAAAATTTTTAAGATTCGATTGCACTTTAATGAACGCGTTTCAGGGCTCGATTGCACTTTCGTGACAAATTTCACGACTTAATTTTACTCATCACTTTCTTTTTTTAAAATCAAGTTCCCCTTCGTTTTTGGTCCACGCCTTGGCGGGAGATCGACGGGAGCGTCACGTCACCGACTTCAGGCGAAAATCGACCGATATAATTATTATTAAAATTCCATGAAGAGGCTTTGCATCACATCCGGGCAATCCAAGAGTTTGGAACTTGCGTTAGAAATCAAAAAAGATACGCTTTTAGGATTGAAATTGATACTTTTTCGAAGTGATGGACCAGGCTTGGGTGCCGTTCCCCACCCTAGCTCGAGAATCTTCGCCCGAAAATAAGATAATCAATAAAAAATCATTATTCGATAACGATCTAAGGAATTCTCGTGTGCAATTTAACAATGAATATTTAGGATTGACCTTAAACTCTTCGAAAAAAAGGAAGAAAAAAAAAGAGAAAAAGCCACCAAAAACCCCAAATTTTCCCCTCTGTGACACATTTACCCCCAATTTTTTTTTGTGACACCAAAAACCCTAAACTTTCTTATTTGTGACACATTTACCCCAATGTACATTGTCCATGGACATTTTCGTCTTTTCCGTTTTTTTTTTCAGATCGGGGAGGGGGGCCTCGCAGGCGTCCGGCGGCCCTCGCCGGAGGCCGCCCGACGCCGGCGAGGGTCGCCCGACGCCGGCGAGGTCGCCCTCGCCAGATCCAGGCGAGGGTGAGCCTCGCCGGCGTCGGGCGAGGCTCGCCCTCGCTCGCCCAGGCGAGGGCGACCTCGCCGGCGTCGGGCGGCCGCCGGCGAGGGCCGCCGGACGCCGGCGAGGCCCCCCTCACCATCTCTGAAAAAAAAATAAAAAGAAAAAGAAAAAGCGGAAAAGACGAAAATGTCCATGGACAATGTACATTGGGGTAAATGTGTCACAAATAAGAAAGTTTGGGGTTTTGGTGTCACAAAAAAAGTTTGGGTTAAATGTGTCACAAAGGGAAAAGTTTGAGGTTTTTGGTGGCTTTTTCCCAAAAAAAAAACACAAGAACATGGGGGTGGTGGGGGGAGGGGGGCGAGGTCATTATCGTAACTTCGAGCTCCGCTCGCTGTCCCGCTCGCCGAGTTGGGGCCAGTTTATTTTTTTTTTGGAAAAAGTGTCTGCTGCTCGCCACTGGCCTCATCTTCTTCTCCTTCTTCTCTCTCTCTCTCTACGTTACCGTGCAATTTTCAGTCTCTGTCTCTCTCGAGCCCGAGCTCGATCTGCATCGGAGCGCGGTGCATTGCTGAGCCGCCCTCGCCGGAGGAGGAGGAGGAGCCGCCGCCGCCGCCGACGAGGGAGCGAGCGATCATCGCCCCGCCGGCCGGTCGGGGAACGATGCTGGACGGCTTGCTCGGCCGCGGCTTTGCCGCCAAGTGGTTAGCCCTCAGATCTCTCCCTCCTCTCTTTCTCGCTCTGCTTCTTTTGGCGTGCGATGTAGGGAGCTGTCGTTGTTCTGTTTCGGTGTTCGGGGGCCGTGACTTTGGCGGGCGCCTTTTTGTTTTTGGGACAGTAAATCGCTGATCAAGCTGACGAGATCGAGGATCGATGTCATACGGCGGAAGAGGCAGGCGACGCAGAAGTTCCTGAAGAAGGATATGGCGGATCTCCTCGCTAACGGCCTCGATGTCAACGCTTACGGACGGGTGAGTGATTTCGGGTGCGCCGCTGCTCTCTCGATGCTGCGATTCCGGTCCGTCGTTTTTTGCGTGGCCTGATTTGGTGGCGATAGTAGTCGGCCGGTAAAGAATGACGGCGTGAACGCTGCGAGGAGATGGCGATTTTTGGGACATTCGAATCGTTCTTCGAAACTTGTTTTGCTTCTTACAAACGGAACGGGAGGGGGAGAAATCGAATCGCTATCGTGTTCGAATTATTTGGAGTTGCGAAAGTGCTAAAAGGTGCAGTTGCATTTAGAGGTAGAATTAAGAGAACTGTAAAATGGACAACGGTTGTTTTTGCCATAGATCTTGAGTGGAAATTGTCGATTTCTTTCGGTATTGTGCTTAACATCGGTATGTTCGATTGCTCGAACTGTTTCTTGTGTGTGCGTGGTCCTTAAACGAGTTATCTCTGTCGTGAATGCTGGAACAGGCTGAAGGGCTTCTGGTTGAATTGACGCTCTCGTCATGTTACGATTTCGTCGAGCTGTGCTGCGAGTTCTTGCTGAAGCACATGTCGACAATGCAAAAACAGAGGTATGCCCTTCAACTCCGAGGATATGGCCATACTTTAGCAAGTAATTGGTGGAAATACTTCATCTTTTTTGAGAAGGATTGCAGTCCGTAGCTCTTTAACTCAACTATTCTTGCTTTGCCACCGGAAAAGAGACACGACTCTTTTCAATTTTGAGGACATATAAAGTAGAGTCCGGTGAAATCTAAACTCCCACTTGCCAATACATCCTGTAAATAAATATCCTGCTACCATGCCCACTTGGTACATAGACTGCTATAAATTAAGTTGCTTTATTCTCATGGAACGTGCAAGTGAAAATGACGTCAGTTGGGGATGCTAATGAGCAACTGGTGTTGCTATGTAGCAAGTTGCTGATGCTTATTTACAGATGCTGTTGCTCTGTCTGAAGCAAGCATTCTGATGAACGACTATACCTTTTTGAAGTTACATGGTATATGAACTCTGCATTTCTTTTCGCCAGGTATTGCATTGCAGTTTTTAGTGGTCATTGGCTGGAAGACTACTTTCTTATTCTCCTCTATATATTTCTTCCTAGCCGTTGAACATCTTTGTCGAGAAAACATTCTTCTATCCACTGAAACTCCAGAAAGAAAATATATGATAATTGCAAGACAAAAAGGGTGACGATTTCCATGATGTCAAGCATTACCACTGGGAGAGCGACAATAAAACCTTATTTTTTACTGGTCAAATGCTTTCGTCATGAAGTACTGGGATATAAACTCTGCTAGAGCTTTAGCGTGTTACCTCTTAACTCTTCTGACCAAAAACTGTTCTTGCTGTTTTACGCTAGACTGAAGCATTTTTAGGTAAGATAATCCTTCATTTACTGCGTTGTTCTTTTCAGTGAATGCCCAGAGGAATGTCGAGAGGCTGTATCCTCCCTCATGTTTGCTGCTGCAAGATTTTCTGATTTGCCAGAGTTGCGTGACCTTAGGAAGATTTTCCAAGAGAGATACGGAAATTCCTTGGACTGTTTCATAAATCAAGAGGTACTCCCTACCTCAGATGACGCTCGCTAAGCTATTGATGTGCGGCTTTGCTATGTTACTAATTACCTGAAATACTCTCAGTTTTCCAATAAATTAGCTGGAATCCCTTCTACTCTGGAAAAGAAAGTTAAGCTGATGCACGACATCGCATCAGAGTTTTCGATAAGGTGGGATTCGAGGGCTTTTGAACAGAGAATGTCCAGAACCTCTTCAACTGTCCAGGTAAGCTCTTGCGCTTTGGTTGTATTCGAGTGTTAGACTATCATTACATGAAAAGCTAAGACAATCTCTAAGCGCATCTATTCATAACCTGACTCTAATTGTGTGTCTTGCAGGAACAGCCAAAAGATCACGGACTTTCCCATGCCACTGATTACTCTAAATTAACGAATGCCAAGTATATACCTTTAAAAGGAGAGAATCTGAATTTCCCCCAAAAGCAAAGTTTCGAAGAAGTGGATGAAGGGCAGAGATACCGCAATAACATGGAAGCCAGTGGCTTTAGAAGAAATGGCCTCAATCCTCAACCAAAGCTTGAATCAACCGGCAACAAGCGGAATGCGTTTGAGGACGTTGTCATCTCGAGGAAAGATGATCATGATCCCAACAAGGAAGGCCTGGTCTTCCCTCTTATAAAACCGAGGAGGGTACTAGCTTGAAAGCTTCATCTCATGAAAGACGACATAAGGATGCTAATGGTACTCCACGAGGAAGGCTTGGCCACAGCTCTTATAAAATCGAGGAGGATAGTAGCCCGAAGCCAATAAACTCAGGTGCTTCATCTCATGAAAGAGCATATAAAGACACTGATGGTGGATTGAAGCACCAGAACAGAAGGGAGAGAACTGTCCCAGAAAGGGAGCACAGGGATGGTTCACTTCACCGGAAACAAGGCACGCTGCCTAAATCTGCTGGAACCTACATGAAGACAGATGTTAAGGATGCCCCATCTGCTAATGACGATAATGGCAATGAAGACCGTGCTGCCAAATCATTGAGAAAGGCCAAGGGAGAAGAGATAGATAGGTCCTACTGCAAAAGCCCCCTGCCACCTCCTTATGTTAAGCCAAATGTTAAGACCCCGAAGGATGGCAAGTATGGATTCAAATCGGAGTTTAGTTTTGAAGGCTCGAAAGTTCCTTCAATACCTGAAAGCGAAATTCCTGGTCTATTTATTCAGAAAGTCCATTTAGGTTCATCTTGTCCTGATGATGAGAGAAAGGATGTTGGGCTGGTAAGAGTGACAAGTCATGGTGATAATGAACAGCTCCATTACCAAGATAACATGCCTGGTTATCCCATCCCAAAACCAAAATCAGCAAGGCGGAAACATTCAAAATCACGGTCTGCTCATGACGAGATTGATTACGAGGATGCTCGTACTGGAAGAAGACCATCAAGAAGTAGGAGAAAAGACGATTCGAGACGTGGCCTGCAGATACTGTTTGATGATGAGCGTGACCAGAAAGATGAGGAGGAAAGGATCATTGACAAGCTGTTGATGCACTACAGTAAGAAACCTTCTGCCCATGAACCTGGAAAAGTGAGAAGAAGTAGTAGAAGCCGTCGTGCTCATGGCTCAGGCGCTGATGTTGGTGGGTCCCCAGTTGATAGTAGCAGGCCTAAGTACGATGAGGATTCGGAAATCGTTTCACTTCCTCCACGATCAGTTTCCCTCCCACGTGAGCAAACAACGGCCCCATTGGCGCCAGCCAAGGTTTTTAATCGTGCTGCTTCATTTCAGCCTGACAGGCCCAACCCGGCACGGCACGTGCATCCAAACTTGCCAGATTATGATGATTTGGCAGCTCGAATTGCAGCCTTAAGAGGAAGTTAAGCAGATTCATCGGCAGGATGATACACTACTGTGACACTGTCCTGGGTTACATCAGATCTGCCTGCATTGCCACCCAGTGCGTTCTACCATCTCATGAAGATATTATTAGCAATTTTACACGCCGAGCACTGTCGAGCAAAGTGCCTCCACAAGATTGTTTAACACATCGGATTGTACTTAGCCTTAGAGCATTTGCATTTGCGAGAGGCAAACTCACTTTTCTCCTTAGTGGCCTACCGTTTAGTCATTCCACGAACCCGATTGTCGAGGGAAAATGATGTTGTGGTAGTGTTTCCTTGGATTTCATGATATAGCACTCTGTTCTACTGATTGATATATACAGGATAGAAGTAGAATTGATTGTGCCACTGTTGCAACTTGTACCGGAGTCTCACCTTTAAAAAGCGAGTTCAGTAGTCTTCGATTCATTTTTTACTTTTGCCGCAAAGCGTTATTAGTAAAAGACATAGCATAACCAGGTCGCTGTTGAAGTGGAGCGTGTTGCGTTGGTTGCTCTTGTTATTTGTGCTCATTTCTCGGTGGTTTTTCCTGCTGCATCTTTGTATTATGTTTTTGACTTGTTGAAACGAAGAGCGTTGCATAAAGTAAACGTCGTGTTGTTGTCAGAGTCAGACAACCCCAGAAACAGAAGCCTCTCAAGTGAAGTGTGCCCTCCCAAAACATTCCAGAGGTCCAATGCCGTGCAAGATTCGCGTTTCCCCGAGTACCCCTTTTCCCTTTTCAAGGAACCCAGAGCCACTTTCCCGCCAAAATCAACTTCTTATACCCCTGTACCCTCCATAAAATCTCTCTCTCTCTCTCTTCCTCTACGCTCGTTCTTCAAAAAGCATCCAAACCTCTCTCTAGACTCGTACACATACTCTTAGAGAGAGAGAGAGAGAGAGAGAGAGAGAGAGAGATGAAGGGAACATCGCAGGTGATCATGGGAGCAACGCTGGTGATGGCGGGAAGCCTCGCCATCGTGCTGGGCCTCGTCCTTGTTCTCCTGGCCGAGCTCTACTGCTCTCTCCTGCTTCGCCGGCGCAGGCTCCAGAAGACCGCCGCCACCTCGAACGCCCCGGTCTCCGCCCCTCCCACCGCCGCTAGCCCCCTTTCCGATCCCCTGCCGCGCGCTTCTCATCTCAGCAGCTTCTACGCGCAGGGCGTCCTCGACGCCCCCCGGAGCCTCCTGTTCCCCACGGTTTCCCCTGACCCCAGCCGAGCCGAACCAAAGCCGAGCCCCCGCCAAATCGGTCTCGCCGCCGCTTCTTCCCCGAATTTCGCCTCCGTTAGCATGGTGCAGCATGTTCAGAACTTCCCTGCGCAAGGAAGTTACAACTGCGGGATTACAACCGAACATTTGGTTTACATATCGAACCCCATCTATGACAATGACGTGAACTGCCCGAATCGGCAAGTGAACACTCCATTCGAGACTCCGGACTCGTCGCCGTCGAGGTTAGAGGCCGGGGCTTCTTCCAGCGACGATGACAGCAGAGACATAGAAGAGGCGGAACCATCGTCCCGACAAAGTTCCGCCACTCCTCCATTGACCCCAATGAAGAAACTCCCCGCTCAGGCCTGCTCTGTTTCATTAAGAGATGCAGGGTCTCTGTGCACGTCAGGGAGCGACTGTCATTCGCATAGCAACAATGGCCTCTCGTTCTCGTCCACAGGAACCCCATCTACTTCTCCTTCATGGTAGTTTAGCTCAGTTTAGTTCAGTACATTTTCTGCAAAAAAAGAAGCGTAGAAATCTGCTAGAAAATCTGCTCTGTTCCACAACTTTTTGGAGTTGGGTGTTACGTACATCAGCAAAGTGATGGTCAATGAAGGGTGGGTTTCGCTACTTTTTTTCTTTGCAGGCATGCACATTGGGCTCGCCCACCTAAGCCACGCTTGTACTGACTGAAACTGCTCTGTTTTTATCTTTTTCTCCTTGTTGTGACTGCTTGCTCCTTTTCTTTTTCTTGGTATACGTCTCTTCTGTAAATTAGCAGAGGGGTAGTGCTTTTACTTTTCACTTTGGTTTCGTTCTGATGTGCGTGGGCGTATTTGGAAAGCTAGTAGTATAGTACGCCGTCCCAGCTTCTTCTTATCTCAGCAGAGGTCGTAGGTATGAAGCAGGCAGGCTTTTCTTGTCCATCGTTGGTTGGCCTGTGTTGGGATTACTATCCAAGAGTTGGCATGTGAACCGCGATGGAGTGTTAAAAAAAAGCGAACAAATTGGGGTAGAAAAAGAAGCCAACGCGTCGTTGTATTCCATGGTTTTGTTGGTTCCAACGCACTGAAGCCGAGAAACGGAACTTTGTCCCCACCCGCGAGGCTCTTGTCCCCTGCGATAACGATGGAGTTTACCCTCTTTGGATTCCAACTGCTCCCTGCATCGAACATGATGTTTGGTATCCATTGGTTTATTTGAGTAATGGTTGGGAACAACGCTTGCGAATTTGCGCACTAAATAAGGTCATCTGCTAATTGTGTGTGGATGTTCAAATGACACAAGTGATCATACTTCAACGTTCAATCAGCCTGTAAAATCATTTTATACATCAGTCTTTTAGAATGTACCCGAGTAAACCCTTGAGAGGCTTCATCTCGGTCTTCGTCCGGACCTTAGGATTACCGGGATGTAAAACCACTAGAGTATCCTTTCCTTGTGGAAGACAAAGATACAGGGGGGAAATTGGGAGTGCGAGGCGTGCGGACACCGGCACGTTAAAATAAGTAATGCGTTCGTGAGGCTTGCCGTTAAAATAAGTAACTCGTCCGCCCTAGCCTGTGCCGAGCTTGTTACTGTTCAATCGGGCCATTTTGAGCCCGTGCGGATTTTTCCAAGGCCAAATTTAGGTAAGTGATTTCCTAAACCCTACCTAGTATAATGAGTATTATTAGACTTGTTTAGGGTTCAATTAGTACAGGTGTAGTGGCTAAGTTAGGGCTATTATTGACATTTGCATGTGGTCCATTGGTAAGCTAAATTGCATTGATATTGTGGCTAGTTGGTGGATTAAATTGGGGTGATTTGTGGCTAATTTAGTGACTGATTGAGATGGGTTCGATGATTGGGCTGTCGTGGTGCTTGTGGGTGAATTGGATATTTGAATGTGGCCGGCTTGAACGCCGGATTGGTGGGCTAGTGTGGCGAGCTCAGGACTTGAAATTGAGTATGTGCAATGTGTTAGATTGATGGTTGGGCAATGTGGTTAAATTGTGATGCTTTCTGGAATGAGTTTGATATTTGCATGGATTGATTAGGATGATTGGCGATTGAGCTTATTAAGGTGTGGTTTGATTGTGTGATTGGCATGGAATTGGCGGAATTGTGTGGCGTGTGTGGGCTGAATTGATTTGTGTGTAAGATGCGCACGTTTGAGCAATATTTGGGCTTGTGAATGACATGGATAGTAAATGAATGCATTATGCGACGCATGTGCTTGGTTATGGGAGGCAGAATAGACCTGAGGCGTGTTTACGCGGGTCATTGGACAAAGCCCGGATTGATCGGAGGGTTACCAACCTGAGGCGTGATTACGCGGGTGTGGCAAAAAATGCAAGAAAAGACCCGAGGCGTGTTTACGCGGGTCATTGGAAAGAAAGAAATGTCCTGAGGCGTGGTTACGCGGGACTGAGCCCGGATTGATCGAAGGGCTGAGCCTAAGGCGTGTTTACGCGGGCTGTGAGAAAAGACTTGAGGCGTATTTACGCTGGTCGTGAGAACGGGCCCGAAGCGTGTTTACACGGGCTGTGAGAAAGGACCTCAGGCGTATTTATGTGGGTCGTGAGAATGGGCCTGAAGTGTGTTTACACGGGCTGTGGAAGGAAAGTTGTGCCTAAGGGGTGTTGACTCGAGTCGTGAGAAAGTTGGCTAGATCACGCATGTTGCATAGTGTTTGATTATGTGGTGAATACTGCTAGGCATGGTATGTGACGTGCCCAAGTGGTTTTACCTTATAATCGGGACATGCGTGAGTGTGGATGCATTATGCATGGGAAATCTTTTTGTGTGTTTCGAGTACATGTTGTGCTGGATGCATTATAGTGTTTGACTGATATGCAGAGTTGGCGTGTGAATGGAGGCAAGGTATGTATGTTTATATGAGTTCTAGTATGTTGATTGTTAGATTGCATGTTGAGACTCGTCTGGGTACACATTGGCCTATGTGGGGTTTAGGTTGTCTACTTATTGAGATTTATCTCATCTCCCGTTATTAAATATTTTCAGGTTTGGAGTGACGAACAGTTGTTACATGCGATTCGGAGACCGGGAGTGGTGTTGGATATTGATGCTTCATCCCTTTTGTGGATGTCCACTTTTTGTATAGTGAAGTAGGCTACCCAACCACTACCTTTTTTGATGAACGTGATTTAATGTTATGTTTATGGATGTTGCAAGCAATTGTTTGATTTATGCAAGTGCTATTCCGTCGTCATTGATTATTGTCTGGGTTGATTTAAATTCGCTTCCGCTCGTTGTTTAATTTGGGTGTTTCGTTTGGGTCGGCGACGCGTTTTGGGACATCGCGTTCATTACGACCGTTGGAGGGTTGTCGCGAGCTCGTTGGGGTTTGGGGCGTGACATGGGAGGTGCCGAATTAGGAAAGAATGCATTATCTAGTCAAGTTGGGGGAGGATAAAGTTAATAGCTTTAAAAATTATGGTCATAATGAAGATAAATACTTCGACGTTTGGTAGTCATGATCAAATTCAAAATAGGATAAAAATTTATCCTATTTTGTGTTTGGTTCCTACCTAAGATAGGATAAAGTTGGATATAAGAGAGATATAGCGCAGATAAAATTATTTTATGAGGGAGATGGGATAAAAGTAGATAGGATTTCTAATATCCATAATCCAAAAGTTATTTTTTTCAAATAACAAATTTCTTAAATTAATAAAATTAAAATTATATTTGAACATAAATTATATTTGAATTCTAATATAAAAATTCAAAAAAAAAAAACAACAATTTCATTTTTATTTTTTCTATCTTATAATATAAATTCAATATATATATAGATATATATTTAGTATTTATATTTATTACATATTTTAGGTATTTTAGTATTTTAGGTATATTAGTATAGTTTACTATTTAATAAAATTTTATTAGAGAATGATGGAGGGGGAAAAAGAAATAAAAAGGTGAGGGAAAAGTAATAAAAAAATAAGCAAATAAAAATGAAGTAGGTAAGAGTTTCGTGAGAGATTGTTACAATGTCTATTTGTGTAATTTTTAGGTTTATTTACACTGATATGCCATTCATACCAAATAATAGATATGATAAAATGTGAAAATATCCGGCTTTATTACTGCGATTCACCAAACATTTGATATGATATGTCAAAAATAAGAAATTTTTTACATATCACATATTCTCTTAATCCAAATTAGGAAATTAATATGTTTCTTATTCTTGCAAGAGTGCCTTAATTCCTCATCCTATATAAACCCCCTTTCTCCTAAGATGAAGGATAATTGAACACTACTAGGGCTGTCAAATTGGTAGGTCAGGTTGGGTTGGGTTTGGGTCGGATCTAAAAGGGTTTAATCCATATTGACCGATTTAACTCATTTTGACTCATTTTCATGCAATGCAAAATTAGTGACCCATACCCAACTCAACTTATATTACCAAAACATATTAATATATAACCAAATTTAGGAAAACTCATACCTATTCATTTAATCCACTTTACGCTTTTTACGTGTATATGTTATTTGGATGAAAACTTCACATCAAATGAAAAAAAACAAATTAAAAAATAAATAAAATAAAGAACGTAAAAAACATATAATTTGACAATTGGAAAATTAAAGCAAAAAAAAAAAATTGAAAGGGCCTTTTATTAATCTTATGGTGTGGCAAAAAGAATTCCAAAATACTAATATAAAAATATAAACGTTAAAAAGTTAATTTCCTAAAAAAGGGAAAAAAAGGAAATTTTAAAACACAAGGAGACAAAACCACGGCGTGGAACAGCAATTGTGGAGATTGCAGAGTGTCGTCTTCTTCCCCAGCCTGCATATGCACGCCACTCCTTCCGCATAGCCTTTGGTCACTTTGTCACGCCAAGACTACCCTTGCCGCACAGCAACCCTCATCTGGCCGTCGCCTTCTTCAACCCGAGTTCTTCGAAAAACCAAGCACGGCGCCGTAGCCGAAGCAGGTGGAGGTCCTCAACCTCAAATCGGAGGTTCCGAACCTCTATCTTCGCTGACTTGGAGGTCCAAGACATTCAATCCGAGGTCGCAGATTTTTTGTCGGCATCAGATATGAGAGATTTTGACTGTTGGATAGAGAGAGTGATCTAAAACTGAGTACAGAGGATGATCGCGGTGCTCAAGGGACGAGCAATGGCAGCAACGAGCGGTGGAGAAAGTTGACGATGCGCGAGCGGCGAGCACGACCGGGGCGATGGCGGTTTTCAAGGGATGAGGGACTGGGAGGATGGCGGCCTTGGGAGGATGGCGGCTGCGAGTTGTGTCCTTGCTTGGAGCTTGTCAGGTTACATTTTGGGTTTAACTAAAAACTTAAATGGGTTGAATATGGATTGAATATGGGGTTTGATGCAAATCCATATTCAACCCATACAAACTTGGATTTTAATGTTTCAAAGCCATTTTGATTCATTTTTAAAATTTTAAGTGATCCATATTCAACCCGATCCACTAAAACCGAGTTAAAAAATGGGTGGCTTGACCCATATTGCCACCTCTAAACACTATATATGTCATGCATATTAAACTGATGAATAAAATCTTATCCTTGATATCTGTTGATTATATATATTGTTCTATTGATGCTAATGTGATACCAATATCAATATATGAGTGACAAAATTTCGACTAAACTTCAAAAGCATCTATGTACAAAATAATACGAATTTAGAACCATTTATTGCATGGCTAACGTTTCTATGCTAACGCGTCAACAAATTTTACGTAGTGAAAGATATTTATCGGAAATTTTAAAGTCATTCATCACAAAAAGTTTACATCATATATTTGTTTTATTGAATTATCTATCATAAGATAAATTATAGAGAAGTAACGAGAATTATTCATTATATCTAAATCGATCTTTTTCTCAAAGGAACTGTTGTTGCCTTTGTATAAATAATTTTATTAATTCTCAATTAGCACTTTCTTTTACTAATTTTGATAAGAAGAAAAGTTGGTGCGGATTATTCATCCAAAAAAAAATAATCCCGTGAATTACCAACAAACCTAGATTGATTAAACAATAATATAAATATTAATATATTCTACAACTTATATAAATATAGTGATAATTCAGATAAGTTATATATAAGAACTTCTGCACCAAGGGTTTTCTAGTAATGATATTTTATTTCAATAACATAATTACCTAGACATATGATTATCAACCAAGTTCCACTGCACATACCCTAAGCAAGATTGGTGCTTCGCAACAACATCAGCAGAACCGACCCCCAATACACAGATTTCAGCCTATGGTCCCGGTTTGAGCCCAAGTTTATGTCATGACACCGATGGGATTTAGGTTATAGTGTAAAATAGACTCCGCTAATACTACCGGAGGTCAAGGACCGTTAGCTATTACGATTAGAACCCATGAACTGAGACCCTATGCATGTCAATCATCATAATTTACACTCAAAATGTCATTTGCTCGTGCCATATTCAAATTTCCATATCGTAACGAATGTCATTCGCACATATCCTATTCAAATCTTATATCATTACGCAAGTCATTCGCTCATATCCTTTTCTGATTCCACGTCACCAAGCTTGTCATTCGCACGTGTTATGATTCGATTTTAATGTCATAATGTATGCCATTAGCACATGTCATAATTCGATTCCGCAGTGATCACACGTGCCATTCCTTCTTGCCATATTCAAATTTCCACTTCATAACGCATGTAATTTGCACATATCCTATTTGACTTCCGTGTCATTACACAAGTCATTCACTCGTGTTGCATTTGAATTCCTTGTGACCAATATGCATGTGATTCGCACATGTCATAATTGGATTTCCACGTCATAACGCATGCCATTTGCCCATGCCGTTTTCAATTTCTAAGTCATTTACAAATGTAGTTAGCTCATGTTCTATGCGAACTCTATGTCATTACACATGCCATTCACTCATATCATATTTGAATCTAACATTTCACATGTCATTCATACATTAATTATCCAATCTCCACGTTATCCTACATGTCATTCAGGTTCCATATCATAGCACATGTCATATTCGATTGTCCCACTTCTCATTTGCGGATGTCATTTGCACTTGTCATATTCAATTGCACATCACATTCGCATATGTATCATTCAAGCACCACACATCATCAATTGTATATTTCAAAATACACGATAACACACAATTTGGGTCATCTAATTTACAAGATGATGCGATCTATTTGTCTGACTGTGCATCAGCTAATATTCGAATTTTCCAGATGTTCAATGTGAATTAAGGAAATGCACGATGATTGTGAATCCAAAACAGAAACTCACATTCGGTCACGGTGGATGGCATCATGTATTCTCGCGTTCAGAACTTAACATGAATCCAGCAAAACTAATCAGAACATCATGAACAAATTCCAAAAACATCGAAACTTGATCAATTCAGAAATAATCATACAAACATCGAAATCAACTCAGTTTCTTGGCAAAAACACATCAGGATCAATTCAGTTTCATACAAGTGGCTCTCGACCGCATCCAGAAACACACAGAATCAAATCCATTACATATGAACGCCGGGAGTATATATATACCAAACTGAGATCTTCGGTAACGAACTTTAAAATGAATGACTACTGGTTATACCAAACTGAGGATTTTCGTTAGCGACGTCTTCACTAGCGTGTGTTCAACCTTCCCATCCATTCCTTCCTCAGCTCTCATCAATGCGTGCGTGCCTCCGACGTTAAACTTGAACCTTCAGAGAGAGAGAGAGAGAGTAACCAGCTTTGAGGAATAGAGGGCCCTTTCATGGGCCGTGGGCCAAGGTCAAGCGTTTGACGGACTTGGGCTGTTGGGCTGAGGATGAGGGAATGGGACCTGATTTTTTGGACGGGCTGGAGAGTGATGGGCCGAATTGAGTTGGCTTTAATTGGACCAAATCATTGATGGGCTTGGGGTGATTTTAATGGGCTGCACTAGTGGTTTAATGGTGGTTGGTGCTTTATTTGTTATTTATATTTTTTTGATATCCTTTTCTTTCTTTCTTCTCTTCTTTTCTCTTCTTTCATCATTATTATTATTATTTACCAAAAAAATGCATTTTGAATTTTATCCCGACCACCAAATGTAACCTATTTTTATAGGAGGGATATAGCCTGGATATAATTATCCCATGAGAGATGTGGGATAAAGGTGGATAGAATTTTTGATATCAATAATATAAAAGTTATTTTTCTCGAATAACAAAGTTGTTATATCAAAATAATATTTGAATATAAATAATATTTGAATTTTAATATAAAAAATTCAAAATAAAAATAAATAATAAATTTTTTATTTATTCTTATTTTTATTTATATATTCAAATTTCTTTCTATCTTATGATATAAATTTCATATATATAAATAAATACATTTAGTATTTATGTTTATTACATAGTTTTGGTATATTAGTATAATTTACTATTTACTAAAATTTTCTTGGAGAATGATGGGATAGGGAAAAAAAAGAAAAGAATTAACAAAGGGAAAATAATAAAAAATAAGGAAGTAAAAATGAATTAGGTAAGAGTGTCGTGAGAGATTTTTATTATCTTCGTTTGTGCAATTTTTAGGTTCATTTACATTAATACGGTGTTCATAACAAATAATAGACACGATAAGATGTAAAAATATCTAGCTTTATTTCTGCGATTCACCAAACAGTAGATATGATAGAGCAAATCACTTAGATTTCATATCCTATCATATCCAGTCCTATCATAGTTAGAAATCCAGACGACCAAACGCAGTCGATAGGATAAGAGAAGCTAATACGTGCATGTAATATCCCCTGGAAAATGCTTTCAAAAGCATCTATCTTTCGTTATATTGTCTATGATTAGATGATAAGCAGTATCAATCGCAGTCCTTTCACGAGAAGAGAATGAGGGGGAAATTATTGTCGTCTAATAGTACAAAGTTCAACGTTGTTGAGGCATTTAAGTTTAGTATCCAAAGTTTTTGAGGTATGTACCTCTCTCAATTTGCATTTGTAAGCTCGACGTTATATCTACGTCGGGCACCCTTCTCTACATGATTAGGAAGTTCTTGTCCTGCAGATGGAGTGCCTTGCTCATTGTTTATATCGTCGTTGTTTTGGCTAAAGTCTCTTGACGGACTCGGAGGCAAGTTAGTGTTTTCGAAAGTTTCAACGGCTGCAATCTCATTGCCACCATCATCGGTATTTCTATCTCTGCCTTCCCTAAAAGTATGGGAATTGAAGTCTCTTTGGTAAGATCTTCCCAATGCAACAATTTTCTCCGGCAATGAACCTGAAGAACTTGTAACTTCTTGCCAATTTCTTTTGACGAACATGACCATGAAAATGAAGAGAGCTAAAACTGCAGCAGCTCCAGCAATCAAGAATAGGCCCCAAAAACTGTCAAGACCCAAGCTCTTGGAAGAAACCGAGTTAGTTGAACCCAAGCAATTGGATTTCGATGGAAACCATGCGTTTTCAATTTCCGTCATTTTAGGCCCTTCAGTTACGTTAAGGATTGCTTGCGAAATATCCGGTACTAGCGGAGACCCTTTGGGGAAAATCTGCAAACCAAAAGCATGACATGAGATTTTTCAATCAAAGAAATAACGAATAATCCTAGTAATTAGAAATTTTGAGGGCTTTCTTTTCTGGGCTAAAATTGAGAGATTGAGGACTTACAAAGCCAAATCCAGCAGTTTTTAATGTGGGGATCATGGTATATCTATTGCAATATTGAGAAAGAACAAGTTTAATGTAGGGGACTTCGTCGAATGCTGCTGCAATCCCACCCTTTGCATTTCCCCTGGAAAGGAGCGCATCACATTCTTCAGGAGAATGATAATATATAAGTCTGGAATCATCGAACTTCATATCCTTTAGCATTCTATAAACAAAAGAGCCGTGCTGGTAACCCACTTTTTCTCCACTCTTTAGGAGTTGATCCATATCAACCACAGTTGGTTGAAGATTTTGCACCACCAAAAGAGAGCTCAAGCTTGCCGTATAACTTTGCGTTAATATAAGTACCACGAAAAACCACACGATCACAACAAATCTTGTTAGGTTGCTAAATACTCTCTCCCCTGCAATCCAAATTAAGGGAAAGCACCTAAATTTTTTAAGAACGATAAGCAAATTGTAACGTTCGATTGATTTATTAAAGTGAAGGGTGATTACTTTGTGCAAAGACCATGACTGAAAACGAGAACCACAAGCTCGTGCCAACTTGATGTGCGGCCGAACCCCCGAAATCTTCGTTAATCTTGTGTTCGAGAATCCACACGACCAATGCTATAAACACAAAGAAGCATCCGGTTGTCAACCAAAGGTCCCAAGTGAGTGGCTTCAAGAAAACCCAAGCATTCTCGCTCTTGTTGTCCTTGTATGGCACGAGCATTGCAACCCCCGATTCGGTGTATGGTAAGGTGAAGTCCGCGTATAATGATCTGTTCGCAAGGATCGTTATATCACCCACCACTGCATCGTAATTCTGTTCAAACAAAAGGAAGGGAAATGTTTTCTTTGTCAACCACATGATAGCATAGTAAGTTTCAACATGTAATCCAACAAAATTAAGCATTTGCTCACTTGGTAATATACTTGATCAATCAAGTCATTGTAACTACTGCCAGCGCTACTTCCATTGTCCAAGGCAAACGGAATAAGGTCATAAGCCAAAGCATAAGGCAATTTTTCTATGACGGCTTGAAAGATGCTAATACAGTATCCGGTGACTTGGGATGTATTTGTGCTAGGATTTCGAGTCACTGTCACGAATTGAAAGAAACTGTCCTTCACGGGGACTAAAATTTTCAGCCTCCTCCCATTTGTGGGAATCTCCCATCCCTTCGGAACAGAGATTGAATCTCCTGGCCATATTATCGATCTGAGATTATTCTTCGAAGTGGAATATTTGCTTGTGTTGAATGAACACAAATCTCTTAGCAGCCCATTTTCTAGTGTCCAAAACCCAATCCCTCTTGCTGCATTTTCATTGATGTTAATGATTTGGAACACTGACGACTCTAGTTGCCCATCTAAGAGTCTAAAATTTCCGGTGAGGCCCGTGAATGTGACATTGGCTAGTTCTTGGAGAAGTTTCTGACCATTTTGAGAGACCCCAATAGTGTCGAGATCTGTTATATCTGTTGAAGCATTCAACATCTGGAAGGTAAAATTTGTTGCACCCATTTCCTCGATAGCCATTGCCAGAGCTCGAGCAGCGTCATAAGCCCTGCATCCAAAAATGTTCAACATAGGATTAAGGACGGATGGATTGTCTTGCTGGAATTTCATCTTCCATCGGACCATGAAGTTGTCCAGGTTTGGTGAGTTCGGGATATAAGTCTTGATGCCCAGTACTCCTTGCATCGAACTAGCGACAACAGATGAATCCACAGAATTCAATAGGTCAGTGATTCCATTAGTCAAGATCCACACATAGCCTTCGCTCATCATTCCCACCTCTTTTATTTTGGCAAATAGCCGAGAACCGAGAGTAGGTAACATGTGCACGATGAAGACCCTCGTTTGCATCGTCATTAACTTGTGGAGTTCTTGTAGGATTTGATCGTCCGTGGCCGAAGGAGAAACGAGGCTCCTATGGGGCACTTGCGTGCCAACCTCTTGCAAAGCATCGGTAAGAGAAAGTATGATGCCTTCTCCGAACTCGTTGTCCACATATACGAGGACTGCTTCTTTCCAGCCAAAAGCTTGGATGAGTGCGCTTATGGCATTCACTTGGGACGAGTCATTTTGCGTGGCTCGAATGAAGTACGGACTCCGAATTGAACTGAGGGACGGACTAGCAGCCGAAAAAGACATGATGGGCACATGAGATTTGTTTCCAAGGTGAATGAGGAAGTCTGCTTGCGCTGAACCTTGAGGGCCTATTATGCCTTGGACTTGCTTATTCTTTATCAGATCAAGTACTGCACAGGTGAACCAAAAAGACGGTGAAAAGGCATAGTATTGATCATAATTCAATTAAAACTTGATGCTATATTACAAAAATAGAAATGTTTAAGAAAAAGGAAACATAGGAGTTTGAAGTTGGGAAAGAACTCGTCCTTGATATTATTTAAACAATATGTGTACTAATCGTAAAAACTTCTCCATTTTCTCCGTTTATTATAGTGAAGTTAACCCATGGTGGTAAAATGTTTATGAAGTAAAATGCACCACTGAAGTTTTTGTCATCATGACTAGACTCCTAATTCAACATGTCCTTAAGATGATAAAATGTCAATTCCTCCAACATGGGTAAGGAAAACTTCTTATTTTCAAGTATATATGAAATTGTACTCTCACGAAACATAGTCGAACACTTCCATGTGGATTTTAACGTAATTTCAGACACGATGCATAATTGTGTTCGAATACAATATTTATTAATGTCGAGAAGCGCACTTTAATTAGGTAAACTGCTTCCGACCAAAAAAAAAAATTAAGTAAACTGCAGATCCATGAAATTATTGTACTACGTGGAGGGAATCGACGCCGCATGTCCATTTTTTACCAACTGAAACCAACCCATGAGGTTGTTGAAAGATTTAATCTATAAACCATGGTGCAGGCATTTGGTTGTCGCCTTTGATGTTGTTTGGCATATGATATTGCAAACCAATGAGAAACTAATTATTTCGACAAAAGTAAAATTAAGAACAAAACAAAAGAGGATAAATTGGCCGAGACACAATCAAGTTGATTCTTCTTCATCGTTAAGTTGACTTCTTTATCTCATGCCTTTGTGATGTTATATTATATGTCAAGTCTCTCAACATCCCTATTAAACTCCTTTCGTGAATTGACAATTATTTGGTTGAACTTCAAACCTAAGTTGTTTTATTTCACCATTAATAACACACAATTTCTCGGGAAATAATTAATCACTGACTCAACTCGACAACCGAATGGTATACATGACGTTTGGCTCAACTAGAAAAAAAAATCAGTACAATTATGTAGAGATATGTTCTTGTGAGATTTTGGTGGGATCACTACCAATTGTTCTAAAAGCTTAAGCTGTTAGATGAAGACATGATTTATTATTTAAATATTCTAACACTCCCCCTCACATTTAGTATGGTCTTTTTTCTTAGTACTAAGCATGGACATATTAAATTGAGGAGACAAATGGGGGCCGAAAAGATTTGAACTTAGGACCTCATGCTCTAATACCATGTTAGATTTTAGTGAGTCTACTGCCAACTGTTCTAAAAACTTAAGTACATATTTTCCCAAAGAAGAATTTGAAATTGTCTTTATCAACCATCTCCGCAAAAATGACTATTTTTCTAACTTGAAAAGCACAATAATGTTAGGCTCTTTTTCCGAAAATGTGGCTATATAGCATGTATCTTTTGCGAGACGATTTCTAATAGGGTTCACTTATCATCTACAGGTAGACATAATTTTATAAATTTTTACTACATTTACAGTGGGCAAAAGTCACAGGAGAGCTTTATGCTCTTCAAGATTAGAACAAACAATAGTAGTCCTATATTTCCCGTTCACATGTCTTTATCGAGATGAAACTTTCTATCCACAAAATTTTTTTATTGGTCAGATGTGTATCCACAAATTTATGTACATATGAGATGATAGAGAAGGTGGACTTTTCTCTGTTGAATCTTGAAGTATCAACTTTATGTTATCTTTCATTCTAGGGCAAATACCATAAAAAACCCCAAACTATTCCCATTGTGAAATAAATAACCCAATTTTTTTTTTGTATCTCCAAAGACCCTACCCCAACTTTTTTTTATACATGTGTGACATATATACTCTCTATTTCAGTTCCATCCGGGGTATTCTGTCACGTTGGTATAATGAGACAAAAAAGAGTTTGGGGTGTTTGTGTCATAATGGGCACATTTAGGGTTTTTAGTGATACAAAACAAAAGTTTAGGGTATTTGTGTCATAGTAAGTAAAGTTTGAGGTTTTTTGTGATATTAACTTTCGATTCAATTACAAGATGATAAGGACTTCATTTTCGCAATGATAAAAACGCCTTCGAAAATATTGCACTCGTCATGAAAAGGGAAAAAAAGTTCCGCCTGACTAAATCAAGTATACATACATGGCACCTAAGACAGTGAGTACAGATTGGCGACAGACAATTATTGAGGATGAGCCAAACTCTTGGTCTCTTTCTTTTTTCGTAAACTTAACCTTGGTCGTTCCTACATGGAGCTTTGGATTGGACAATCTCTGCAACGAGAATGTGCTTCGAATGAAACAGACATTATGTCGTTGTTATTGAGTAATCAACACCTCTCCACTGGCGTTTAACAATTCCAACAATTCCAAATTTGGTGCTATTTTTGTCAACTTCTTGAACAGCTGTAAACAGTGGCTTTTGTCTTTTGTTGACTTTTCTTAAGGGGCAAGCTTGCTTACAATCTTCGGCAGCAAGTTGTTGGAGACGAGTCAAAGTTGGTCTTCAACTTTTGTAAAAGAGTAAGGAGACTACACCGACTTAGCTTAGTATAAATAGGTTGCTCCCCTTCCCAATTTCATTAACGTAGAGTCTTGAATAGAAAGAGTCCCCAAAAAGTAGTCTGCTTGTGCGCGAGAGGAGAGTGGCGAGTGAGTGGTGTTGGGCGTCTCTTTCTTGTAATAACAAGAGTGTTTATTGTAAGTTAGTTTCCACTTGCTCCACAACAAGTGGTATTAGAGCAAGGCTGTCACGGACAGTGAACCCAAAGATCGGGAGCATGGTACATGAATACAATGGTCGGAGACCATTGTACGTGAGCAAATGGTCAAGGACCAAGGCATGCTGAAATTTTGCCAATACACAGTCAGGGACTGTGATTGATTGGTTTGGGACCAAGGTTACTTGGTGTAGTGTCGGGCATTATATCCAAGTCAGATAATGGATATTTCAAGTTTGGTGAACGGCTTCGAGAAGCTCAACAACTCCAACTACAATAATTGGAGTACCCGCATGCAGTTTTATTTGTTGGGTCAAGACTTGTGGGATATTGTTGGCGGTAGCAACACCACATCACCCACGAATGATGGCGAGTTAAGAAAACTGAGCATCAAAGTGGGTAAGGCTCTTTATGCTCTTGCTATAATTGTTGAAGATGAATTGTTACAGCATATCAAGTGCGCGAAGACCCCAAAGGAGGCATGTGATAATTTGGCGGCACTATTTGCGAGGACAAATGATGCCAAGTTGCAAAGGTTGGAGAATGAGCTATTGTCGGTGTTGCAACAAAATATGACGGTGAGTCAATACTTCTTCAAAGTTATTTGTGAAGAAATTTCAAAGTTAGATCTCCAAAATGCCATCTCTGAGACAAGGATGAGAAGAATTATTATTCATGGATTACAGCCGAAGTATAACGTGGATGGGCAAAAGAGCCACTTTGACTGATTTGTAGAATATATTGGCCAACCAAGAGGCTTTAGATAGACAAATGTCTAAGGTCTCAGTTAAGAAAGATGAAAGTGCCCTCTTTAGCAGTAAAAGAGGGTTCAAGGGTCAGAGGAGAAATGGTACAGACAATAGAGATGGAAAACTTAGGAAAAGTTATGAAGAATGGCAAAAGCATCTAGAAGGGATAGGCCCTCAACTGGGGGGAGCATGCCGAGATCGCGACACGGATGATAATGAAGATAAGAGCAATAGAAGGCGTAACGGATCGTGCTACATTTGCAGCAAAGTAGGTCACTTTAGGGAGTGTCGACTCAAAAGAGTTGAAGGAATCATTGTGGAATCTAAAGAGAATGATAGCAAAGAGGAGTGGGATTTCAAGCGTCCATTGCAATGGCGGAACAAGAAGAGCTCGTAGCCTCCTATATCACAGAGTTAAAATGCAATAGCCCTTATCACTATAAGTGAAAAACTAATCAATTAAGATAATGATTGGATAATTGATTCAGGGAGCCTGGGAGCTTAAATCATAAGACGGGATATCAATGCAAGCTATCAAACATGTCTGAGTACATCAACATACGAGTAGTTGTCACCGCAGACAACTCAAAGTTGCCAATCGGCCGGACAATGATAACACCCCGATTCAGTTCACATCAGATTGAGTTGCAAAATGTGTATCCCATGCCGAGAATGAAAAAAAAAACTATTATCTGTGTCACAACTCGCACACTCGGGCAATTATGTGGTGTTCAATCCAAGAGATGCTAAGGTGTACTGGAGTTTGAAACCTACTAGTATGCCAACCATGGACTGGCGTCGACTAGAGTCTATCTACGTGATGTCAACACAGACGGCATACATGGACAATACTCGAAAGAGTGATACACCTGATTTGTGGTATGCGCAAATTGGGCATGTAAGCTATCATAAGTTAAAAGTAGTGATGAAGAAAGGCATGCTAAAGGGTCTTCCCCACTTGGAAGTTCAAGAAGATGTAGTTTGTGCTGGGTATTAGTACGGGAAGGCACATCATCTTCCATATGAGGAGTCTACATTCAGAGCTAAGATGCCTCGCGAGCTCATCTACTGAGATGTATTTGGACCAGTAAGGCAACAATTAGTCAGAGGATCAAAGTACATGATGACATTCAACGATGACTTCTCCAAGTACGTCTAGGTCGATTTTATGAAAGAAAAATCTAAGGCATTAAACCAATCTAAGGAGTTTAAAGAAAAAGTAGAAAGAGAAGTAGGCAAGAAAATGCTATGCCTCCGTACTGACAATGGAGGAGAGTATACTTCATATGAATTCACAAAGTATCTACAAGAGTGCAAGATACGTTGACAATTTCCTTTCCCAAACACGTCACAACAAAATAGTGTTGGCGGAAGAAAGAATCGGCATTTGGCGGAGACTTGCAGGAGCATGTTGCATGCAAAGAATGCTACACCCAAATTTTGGGCTTAATGTTACACCCAAATTTTGGGCTTAATGCACGACGATAACAATGCACATGATCAATAGACTACCTCAAGTAGGGCTTGGCTTTATGTCACCATACGAGAAGTTATGAAATTGTCAGCCCAGGGTAAGTCATTTTAGAGTATTGGATGTATATGCTATGCATTTGTGCCTGATCTTCTATGTAGTAAGTCAGATAAGAAGGCTGTGTGCTGCATATTTGTGGGCCATGATGATCAAAACGAAAGGGTGGAAGTGTTGTGATCCTACAATATGGAGGTGTTCAACTTCCAAAAATGTGGTGTTCGACAAACTATCATCGTGATGGTCGTCATAAGTTGGTGAATTACCAAATTCAATGCAAATCGAAGAAGAGGTGCATGAAAGAATGAAAGAAAATGATGAGCTTGATAAGGACCAGTCGATTGAAGAAGAAAATGAACCCGTAGTTGGAAAAGAAGAAGTCGGAGCACAATCACCAGAAAAATAAAAGAGTTTGTGGCGAACTAGTGTACGTCCAAGAATGATAGAAGAGCTTCGATCAAGTCAGATGGAAGAAACTGAAGAACAGGTATCTCAACTTAGAAGATCAACAAGGCAAAGAAGATCAAATCCCAAATATGCAAATGTGGCATTGGCCAAAGATGTCGAAGTATTTAAGCCATCAACAAATGAGGAAGCCTCACATGGCGCGGAATGGAGGAAGGCCATGGAAGATGAGATCCAAGCACTAAGGAAGAAGAAGACATGGGATTTGGTGCAAAGGCCTAAAGAGGTATGTCCTATATCGTGAAAATGAATTTATAAACTTAAAACTTGACCAGATGGATCAATAGATAGATATAAGGCACGATTAGTTGCTTGAGGATTTTCTTAAAAGTTTAGCTTATATTATGACGAGATTTTTAGCTCGGTAGCAAAGGTTACTATTGTTCGAATCTTATTAGCACTTGCAGCAAGCAAGTCATGGAAGTTGTGGTAAGTGGACGTGAAGAATGCCTTCTTACATGATGAACTAGATCAAGATATATTCATGGAGCAGCCAAATGGCTTCAAGAGTTAGACTCATCCAGACTATGTCTACAAGTTAAAGAAAGTTATTTATGGCTTAAAGCAAGCCCCGAGAGCATGATATGGGAAGATTGCTGAATTCTTGATACAAAGTGGTTATTTAGGTTGTGAATGACAATCATTCTATTTCAGAAATCAATTTCTGTTCCTAGATGAGTTTCTGAGCAAAACAACACGTTTGATAGTGACACAAAATTTGTCCCTCTCGGGTGGCCGGCGAGTGGACGGCGGGCGAATGGTGGCGGCGGTTGGTGGTGGCGGACGGTGGCGGCAAACGGCAAGCGGTGGATGGCGGGGGGAGGCGACGGCGGATGACGATGCAGCCAGTGCGGAGGATGGCGAATGGAGGCGGCCAGCAACGGGAGGAGGGGCAGCGGCGGGAGGGGGGCAGCCGATGAGAGGAGAGTGGTTGGCGGCGGAAGGCGATAGCCGGTGGACGGCGAGCGGTGGCTGGCGGGGGGAGGCGTGCAGCGGTGGGAGAAGGGCGGCCGGAGGCGGTAGCGGTGGTTGGTGGACGGCAAGCGGCGGTCCATGGCGGCCGGCGGTGGGAGATGGGTGGTGACGGGAGGAGGGCGATCATCAGCGGGAGACGGTGGTCGGCGGTAGGAGGTGGCCAATGGCGGAAGGAGGACGGTTGGTAGCGGGAGACAGTGATCGGTGGACAACGGGTAGCAGTGGGAGGCGGGCGGCGACCGAAGGCGAGTGGCGAAAGGAGGAGGGTAGTTGGCAGTGGAAGACGGCGGTAGGAGGTGGTGGTGGCCAGAGGTGGGTAAAGGGTGGCTGGCGACGAGAGACGGTGGCCAGTGGACGACGAGCTGCAACCCACGGCGACCGGCGATGGGAGGCGGGCAATGGCGAGAGGTGGGTGGCCGGTGGCAGGAGGTGAGCGATGGCGGGAGATGGTGGCCGGTGGATGGAGGGCGGCGGCGGCTAGCGGCAGGAGGTGGCAAATAGCAAGAGGCGGCGGCCGGCAAGTGGACGGCGATGGGCGATGGGCGGGCGACCGGGAAGTAGTAAGGACGAGCAATGAGAACAATTTGAACTTCTCATTTCTATTCAAGAAATAGAAAAGTAGAAAATTTTAACTTCTCATTTCTGTTCTAAATCTTTTTCTAAAACAAAATTTTATTCTAGAAATAAAAAATAAAATTACATTATCAAACGGATTTCTGTTCCAAACCTATTTTTAGAATAGAAATAGAGAAACATAATGGTTATTATTCACAGCCTTAATAGCTCTAACAGATTCAAGCTTGTTTGTGAAGGAAGAAGATGGCAAGCTTGCTATAGTATTGATTTACGTGGATGATTTAATCATCATTGGAGATGATGAACAGGAGATATGTCAAATTAGAGCCGAACTCTCGATGCAGATTCAAATGAAGGAGCTTGGAGAACTAAAACATTTTCTAGGACTCCAAGTTGAGCACACCAACGAAGGACTATTCCTGTTCCAACATAAGTATGCACGAGATCTCCTAAAAAAATTTGAGATACTTGATTGTAAGCCTACTCCAAGAGAATGAAGTGTAAATCTATCTACATATTAAGGATGGGAATTAGGAGATACAACTATGTATGGACAATTGGTAGGGAGCCTTATTTACCTAACCATAACACGGCTTGACATTGCCTTCGCAATTGGAGCAGAAAGTCAATTCATGAAGAAACCACGAAAGCCTCACTTGGATGCAGTGAAGCGCATACTAAGAAGGTATGCAAAGGGTATAGTTGACTCTGAACTCCTATATGAGAAAGAAGCATTGTGTGAGGTAGTAGGCTATTGCGAAGTTGATTTTGCTTGAGATCATGACACATGACGATCAATTACTGGATATATGTTTAGTCTTGGATCAGCAGTAGTATCAAGGTGCAATAAAAGACAGCCAACTGTGTCATTGTCTACGATAGAAGTTGAGTATAGAGCGACAACAATGCAGCTAAAAAGAGTTCGTGGCTGGTTTAGTTGACGAAGGATCTTCATCAACTGGTAGACTACTCAACACAACTATATTGTGACAATCATCAACCATAAGCTTAGCGGAAAATCTTGTGTTCCATGCAAGGATTAAACATGTAGAAGTACATTATCACTCCTTGCGAGAACAAGTGTTACGTGGAGAAATTGAGATGAAATTCACTAGAACGGATGAACAAGTTGCCAATATCTTTACAAAGGGACTTATCAATTCTATATTCATGGAATTTCAAAAGTAGTTGGGTATGGCAAGCAGGAGGACAGTGGCAGGTGTTGAGGGGGAGTATTGAGTAATCAACACCTCTCTATTGGCGAGCAAATATTACATACAAATGTGATGTCACGTCACTTATGTACTAGTCCACTCACTGTGCGACACATGTCAACGTGGGCCCACCTGTTTGATAGTCTCTCTTCCCTCTCTCTTCACTCTTCGCGCTCCGCTCTCTCTCTCTCCCTTCCAACTTGCGATTCCACTCTGCTCTCTTCGTCCCTGCCGACCAGCGACCAACGACCAAGAATCCCTAGCTCTGTCTCTCTGTCTCTGTCTCTATGTCTCTCTGTCTCTGTCTCTCTCTCTCGTCCGAGGAACCATGGCCACGGAGCTTGACGTTGTTTGCGTCCTCTCTCTCTTCCTTTGCTAACTTGCTTTTCTTCTTTTTTCTCGAGCCCAATGCTTGCAGCCGCCATGGCCACGGAGCTTGACCTCGTCTGCATCCTCTCTCTCTCTCTCTTGACACTCTCTCTTCCTTTTTTTCAACAGTGCTACACTTGCTTTTCCTTTTTTTTCTTAGGTCGCCACAGCTGCGGAGCTCGAGCCCAAGGCTCGTGACCGCCATGGCTGTGGAGCTCGAGACCAAGGCTCATGGCCGTCATGACCATGGAGCTTGACCTTGAGCCTAGAGCTTGCAGTAGCCATGGCAGCTCGGGTTTCAAGCACACAAACATGGCCGTTCTCTTGAGCACGAGCTCAAGGTCAATGCACGGTCACATGAGCAGGAGCTCACGACCATGGTTGCCATAGCTCGAGCTCGCGACCACGGTTACTCGAGGTCAAGATCACAGGAAGAAGATGCGGAAATTAATGAAGAGTGAAGAGACAGGGAAGAGAGGCTGTCAAATAGGTGGGCTCATATTGACACATGTCGCACAGTGAGTGGACTATTGCATAAGTGACGAATCACCGTAGTTGTATCCAATATTTTCTCCTCCACTGGCAGTTAAGAATTCCAAATTAGGAGCTATTTTTGCCGACTTCTTGAACAGCCGTAAACGGTGGCTTTTTTCTTTTGTTGACTTCTCTTAAAAGGAGCAAGTTGGTCTATAATCTTTTTCGGCAAGTTGTTAGAGACAAGTCAAAGTCGGTCTTCAACTTTTGTAAAAGAATAAGGAGACTTCACCGACTTCGCTTAGTATAAATAGGTGGCGCCCCTTCCCGATTGTATTAACGTAGAGTATTGAATAGAAAGAATCTCCAAAAAAGTAGTGTGCTTGTGCGTGAGTGGTATTGGGCGTCTCTTTCTTGTAATAACAAGAGTGTTTATTGTAAGTTAGTTTCCACTTGCTCCTCAATAGTTGTGTCGCTGAAAACTTAACTGGGGATTCTTTTCACATTTCAGATATATAGAAGCTGAAATTTTCATATGATTGCCAAATACGTCGATACAAACAATAATTGGTTTTCTCTTGCATCACACAAGCAGATGCATAAACTAGTTTATGCTCTTTCGCAATATGTGTATTAACCCAAGACCAAACCCCTTCGAAGTTTAAGCAGAGATTTAACCCCATAAAATTCGGTAAAAAGAAAAGATTAACCAAAACAATCTTCAACACGATCAACAGAAGTACAAAAATTTTAACCCAAAAACTGCTGTCATCATATATTTCTGGCCAAGCATCATGACCAGTCAGTATGTTAGAGAGAGAAAGAGAGAGAGAACCTGCAGCAGCAGCGGCAACCTCATCTCGTTTGGAGTCTCTAACTTTGAGGACGAGCCTGGTCTTGTAGGAAGGGTTAGAACTATAAAAGTCAGAGAGAGACATGTTAATGCAGCTCAATCCCATTTGACCCACCCACGTCTCCAGATCCAGAACCACTCCAATGTTCACCGTAATCGTTGTTGGATTGCTGTTGTTACTGCTTTGCGCCACCGCTGGGTGAGTGCCATCGCTGAAGGTCACAACGATAACAATAAAGGAGAGAGCCAAAAAGAGGAGCTTTTCAGCATCAAACGAGATTCTTGGAGGAATCATTGAAAAGGGTTTTGCGAAAAGGCAAGTGTGTGTTTGTGTGTGTGTGGGAGAGAGAGAGAGAGAGAGAGAGAGAGAGAGAGAGAGAGAGAGTTGGAGGATATGATGACGACTACGATGTATTTATAACGGAGAAGAGCTTTGCAAAAGTAAGACAAAGCATGGAAAGCTTCCATTGAAGGACTGCTGGGCAAGGGCGGGACCTCCAGTAGTACCCGATAGTTCATGGTTTTTTCTTATTTCTCTGATACTCCTATTGTCTTTCGTAGAAAGTTTATATAGGCTTGTCTATTCTTCGGTAAGCAAGCCCAATCTATCTCCTTCACCTACTATGCAGAGGAATCAAAATAGCTTTGTTTGAAAGGGGGAAAAGAATACTAGAAGTGTCAAAACTTGTGTACGGCGCTCACTTTAATGCCAAAAGTTTTCGTCGGCTCACTTAAGTGCCAAATCGGAGGAAAAACGATCACTTAAGTGCCAACGGCGAGAAATTCTAGCCAAATTAATACATGGCTTTAATAATTAAAATTTTAATCTTAGTTGGATTTTTTTTAAAAAAATAATTCTACGTGGCATTTCCATGTGTACATTTAGATTTTTTAAATATGTTTTCTGATTTTTTTCCTTCTTTTCTTTTTTTCTTCTCTTTCTTCTTCTTCTACCTCCGGTCACAAGCGGTGACCGGAGGCCGGCCACGGCCAGCCGCCTTGCGTCGCCCGAACGAGGCCGCCGTTGCCCGCCACAGGCAAGGCCCGGCTGACCCTTGCTTGGGCGAGGGCGGGCAAGCCCGACGAGGGTCGACCTTCCGGCCTTAAGCATTTGAATTTTAACCTATTATACTCCTGCCAATTCAGTTTTAAGCATTTCAATTTTATCAATTTAGTTCTAAACATTTTCATAATTTATCTATTTAGTCATAAACATTTCAATTGTGCCAATTTGGTCCTAAACCTTTTGACGATTTGCATATTGTCCTTTCGGCCAATTTTGATTAGAAATCACTGACGTGATAGTCTAGTCAACGTCGATTATCCCACGTGGCACGGTTGGTGTTGAAGTAGACAATTTTTAATATTTTTATTTTCTGAATTTTTTATTTTTTTTTTCTTTCCTTTTCTTTCTAACTCTAGGCCGGCCATGGGCGAGGGTCGCCGGCCCTCACTGGCCTAGGGTTAGGAAAAATAGAAATGAAAAAAGAAAGGAAGAAAAAAAACAAAAATTAAAAATTAAGAAAAAAATTTAAAAAATTGTCCATGTCAGCGTTGTCGTGCCGTGTAGAAAGGCCGGGGTTGGCTAAATCATTGCATCAGCGATTTCCGATCAAAATTGGCCAAAATGACTAAATTAGCAAATCGTCAAATCATCATAAGCTTTATGACTAAATTGGCATAATTGAAAGGTTTACGACTGAATTAGCAAATTGTCAAAAGGTTTAAGACTAAATTTGAAAAAGTTTAGGATTGAATTGATATACAATAGATTTAGGACTTTTTTGATATTATTTAATATCCACATTATCCTATGTATTATTTATGTCATTATCTGTTATTATTATTATTATTATTCGGTTCAATTCAACGATGCAATGGGAACGGATGCAGAAGAATCAATGACGGAGGCACACACGTACCATTAAATGGAGTTGGGATGTTTGCAGACAATTTTTGTGAGTTTCGAAGAAGCTGCGTCTGCCTTCAAGTCAAACCTTTTTTACTTTGATTTTCCCCAATATTATGATGGCTCTAGTGATAATTGCATTGTTCCATATCTACCTAGATCGAAAGGAACTCATATGGAATCATTTATGACCAAAGTGCAACCGTCTGACCTCAGCCATTAATGGCAAGCTAGAGTGCGTGTTATTTATATATTAACACATAAAATTGACCCGGCAATTAATTTACAAGTTATCAAAACAATAAAAAAAGAGGGAAACTTAACTTAGGATAAATTAAATACCTGGCCTCTTGACTTTAGATACAAGTTGGAACATCAACCGTTGATGAGATCATCCAATAAATTAAGATAGGAATTAGAAATCCTAACAATAGATTCTCAATATGTTTATGAGGAGGGACATGGTATGTGATGGATGACGATGGGAGGGTGGATTCTCTCTATTTGTTGATTCATTCGATGCGTACAAAAGCGTCACATCATAGCTTCTTGCGAAGTTTCTATCAAGTGTTCATATTATGTGACCTAAAATGACTCCGAAGTCAATTCCCTCTACTCAAAATGGTCGTCTCTTCGTGAGCCCATGAGCACCAATCTTTCTCCACGCAATGCGGAGGACTGAAATGATTCTCAACGTACATCCAAGCTCGTCCACGGCATTCTAACCCGAGTTATCGACTACTTGGGGCAAAAGTTCGTCGAATGGGCTGATGAGACTAGTCATGTAATAGACAAAATCTAATAATAATTGCGAACGATTTCTCAGGGAATTTGTATCTTTCACGACTCTCATCGACGAAATTGAGGCCAGACTTGTTCACGCGGTTAGTCCAGTCCACACAAAGTCCTTTTCATTTCACTGTCCATGTGCTTGAGTGATACAAATTTCCACTACCAAACAACGGAAAATTATATTGAGCTCGCCCATTGAATTCCATCCTGATTACCGACTAATTGGAGCGAAAATTCCTCGAACGGGCCGGTTATACCGGTCATGTAATTGGCAAATTCTAATAATAATTGCAAACGACTTCTCGGGGAATATGTATCTTTCATGACACTCATCGATGAAATTGAGTCCAGCCTTGTTCACATGGTTAGTCCAGTCCACACAGAGTCCTTTTCATTTCACTGTCCATGTGCTTGAGTGATACAAATTTCCACTACCGAACAATGGAAAATTAAATTGAGCTTGTCCATTGAATTCCATCTTGAATACCGACTAATTGGAGCAAAAATTCCTCAAACGGGCCGATTATATGAGTCATGTAGCAGACAAAAGTAACAATAAATGCGAACAATTTCTCTGAAAATTTGTATCTTTTACAAAGCTTAACGGTGAAATAGTTGAGTCCACACGGAATCTTTTTCATTTCACTGTCCATTTACTTGTGAAGTACGATTTTTCACTATGGAGTAGTAGAATACCAAATGGAGAGAGCCTACTGAACGTATGTAGTGAGACTATTTTCCAATAAATAAACAAATGAAAACATAGCGTTTCTCTATAATATGGGCCCGATTCAGAACAAAGTTTAAACTAATTCATAAACGCTTATTTTATGTGTTTGTCCAGTTGAGTATTATAGCATATACTCGTAAAATGTCCATGTACTGGTTTAAGAGTACAAATCTATATCTTCTTGATGCCTAAATTTTGGCGATCCCATTTAGTCATTCATTGCATAAGAAAATTAGGATTCAACCCCGATTTCTAAACAAAAATATTGTTAATTTACATTTGCATATTGGGAGCATTTTTCATTTAATAACATTAGGGCCACATAAATTGTAGTCTAATTAGACCGGTGCTGAATGGTTTAATAAAAGGGAAGTTCTAAACTTAATCAAATTATCTGGACCAAGCCCATGGGAGCATGGATTTTGGCCAAGCCCATTGAATACTTGTGGTGGCCAAAATTTATATGTGATGTGCACATGAGAGGTGCCAAATTAGGAAAGAATTCATTATTTAATTTAGTTGGGAGAGGATAAAGTTAATATCTTTAAAAATTATGGTCATAATGAAGAGAACTACTTTAATATCTTATTTTGGACATGTCACATATTCTCTTAATCCAAATTAGGAATTTAACATGTTTCTTATTCCTGCAAGAGTGCCCTAATTCCTCACCCTATATATCAACTGTCACGGTTCCGAGGTTTCCATGCACCAAGGACTGTGTACGATTGAGAAAGAACAAGCCAAATCTTTTAGAGCTTCCAAAACATTTTCAAGGACGGGCGATGTAGTAATTGTACCGAGTTCTAGAGAGCTCTCGGCATGAATGCCGGTAGTTGATGGACGGGGAGATGCGATCTCCTTTGCTGGATCGAATGTCAATCAACGGATGTAATGAGTCGAGTCTTTATATAAGTAGGGGTGCTCTTCCCCTCATTTGTAATCATCCAACAATTGAAGCAATACAATTCCATTCTCCCCCAAAGCTTCTCTCTCTAGACTTTCTCTCTCTACAATCCGGGCAAGCGAATGAGCGATCGATCCCTCTAGAAAAGGCTTGGCTTAGGTGCTCCAACAATCCAAGGAAGCTTAAGTTGCCACACGGGTTCGATCCCAAACAATCGACCTGTGACACATGCATATCAAAACAATGAGTAAAATTTTATGCTTGATATTTGTTGAGTATCTATATTGTTCTATTGATACTAATGTGATACCAATATTAATATATAAGTAATAAAATTTCGACTAAACTTCAAAAGCATCCATATACAAAAAAATATAAATTTAGAACTATGTATGGAGTCTCTATTTGTTTCGCGAAAAATGAATGATTTGAAAAATATTTTTATAAAAATGATTGCTTTCTATCGTATAAAATAATTAGTCAATGGATAACGTTTTTATCATTGACAACAATTTATGTCTAAATATTTTCATCGACGGTTAAAATATTTTTCGTTCATTTATTTTTATAAATAATACAAGCGATTGTTTCTAGGTAAACAATTTCCAAATCATTCATTTTCTGCTAAACAAATGGAACTTAAATGTCTAACCTTTCTATGCTAATGTGTTGTCAAATTTTATGTAGGGAAAGATATTTATCTGAAATTTGAAAGTCACTCATCACAAAAAGTTTATAGCATATATTTGTTTTACGGAATTATCTATCATAAAATAAATTATAGAGAAGTAACTAGAATTATTCATTCTATCTAAATCGATCTTTTTCTCGAAGGAACTATTGCCTTTGTAAAAGTTATTTTATTAATTCTCGATTAGCACTATATTTTACTAATTTTAATAAGAAGAAAAGTTAGTGTGGATTATTCTCACTAATTTTTGTAATAATTTTTACATAAACACAAAAAAAATCCTATGATTTACAGACAAGCCTAGATTGATTAATCAATCAAATAAATATAAATATTATATAGATATAGTAATAATACAGATAAGTTATATATAAGAAACTCCGCACCAAGGGTTTTCTAGTAATATTTTTTTCAATAACAAAATTACTGTTAAGAGTGCACAATTAAAGCCCAATATCTTTCGCTTCGGGGATCACTGAGAGAAAGCCTAAGTCCAAGCCTGTTAATATATCCAATTGGACCCACATTTATTTAAAAGCTTAAGCCAATGAGTTATGGACCAACTAGAATATATTAATTGCTCTACACCACACAAATTCTTCGATGTGGGATTCTTTCAACACAACTCACATATGCATCCTAACAATCTCTCCCTCACGTGTAAGCTCTCCTCTTGATTCAAGTATCCTTCTACATCAATATATGAAATCTTAACACCATGCCTGCATTGTTACACCACAATGCTCATCGTCCGTAAATTATGCCCAACTTCATCCACCAACATCATAACAAACCGCTAGCTCTGATTATTATGACCGATGCAAAAAACTATAACAAAATTAAAACTGAGAAGAATAAACAACACACAGATTTACGTGGAAAATCCTTACGGGAAAAACCACAAGAAGAGGAAAAACAAAATCCACTATAGAATATCAAGGATTACAAAAGGTGGCTCAAAAACTAAATACTCTTTATGTCTTAACTTTTTAACCCAATAACTTGAGAAAAATAATATTTATACTGTTCTAAAGCCCTAACGTTAGCCTAAACCCATAAAGAATTAAAGACATACTCAACAAATCTCCACATTGGCACAAATTCTATTAAGCAATACACAATCTTCTGCTTCCACTAGAATAAAACTCAGTTGCAGCGAACATTAATTAAATCCAAGCAATGCTTGAATTTTGCAATAGATAAAGGCTTCATTAACATATCAGCTGGATTATTTTCTATACCAATTTTTAAGACCTTAATATACCCATCAGCAAGAATATCTTGAATAAAATGATATCGCCCATCCATGTGCTTTGTCCTCTCATGATACATCTTATCTTTAGTAAGATGCATAGCACTCTGACTATCACAATGGACAACAGTCATACCATGATCCACGCTGTGCTCTTCAAATAAGCCTCATAACCATATAGCCTCTTTAACAGCCTTTGTAATGGCCATGTACTTTGCCTTTGTAGTAAACAAAGCAACCGTATGAAGTAGCTTTCCAACTTATTGCATAACTCCCAATAGTAAAGATATACCCAATCAAAGACCTCATCTTATCAAGGTCACAAGTATAATTAGAATCAACATATTCTGTAAGAGTCTTACCAGTTTTCCTAAACTCTAAATCAAAATCAAAAGTACTCTTCAAATATTTCAAAATCCACTTCACAGCTTGCCAATAAACTTTGCATGGGCATGATAAATATCTACCACGCTAACAGCATGTGAAATGTCGGGTCAATTTCAAACCATTACATACATAAGGCTGCAAACTACGCTAGAGTATGGAACATGTGACATATATTTTATTTCCTCATCTATTTGTGAACATAAACTAGCTAATAATCTAAAATGAACAGCAAGAGGAGTACTTACTGGTTTGGCATATTTCATGCCAAAATGATCTAACACCTTCTCAATGTAGCTTTTCTGGGAAAGATACAATTTTTCCCTTTTCCGATCTTTTCCATGCCTAGGATTTTCTTCGCTACACCTAAATCCTTTATATCAAATTCAGCACTCAACTGTACCTTCGAATTTTATATATTAGATTTATCTTTCACTGCAATCAATATATCATCGACATATAATAACACCACTTGGAAGTTTGCACATATATACATAGCTATCAAATTTGCTCCTACTATAGCCAAGTTGCACCATAAACGAATCAAACCTTTTATATCACCGTCTAGGTGATTGTTTCAAGTCATATATAGATTTCTTCAACATATAAACATCATCTTCCTTACCTTCAAACTGAAAACCCTATGGCTGACTCATATAGATTTTCTCTTCAAGTTCACCATGTAAGAAAGCTATTTTCACATCGAGTTGTTCTAACTCTAAATCATGCATAGCAACTAACGCAAGAAAAACCCGAATGGAGCTATGTTTAACAATAGGTGAAAACACATCATTAAAATCAACTCCCTCAATTTGACCATATCCTTTAGCAACTAAACGAGTTTTGAATATGATGTCTTCAACTCTAGGAATACCTTCCTTTCTTTTGAAAACCCACTTGCAATCCACAATTTTCTTTCCTCTTGGTGGCTTGACAAGCTCTCAAGTTTAATCCTTTTCAAGAGATTCCATCTCTTCATTCATAACAACTAACCACTTTGCTGAATCTTTTGAAGAGACAGCTTCCTTGTAGGTCATAGGCTCACTATATTCTACTGACTCTGCAATTGAAAGAGCATAAGCAACAAAATCTAAGAATCCATATTTCTGTGGGGCTTTATTGTCCTTCTCGGTCTATCTTTGGCAAGAGAATATTATTCTTTCTCAGGTTCTTTAATCCCTATATTATTAGTAGACGACTGAACTGGTTGCGAAGAGATTACTTCAAGCTCCACCTTCTTCGCATCACTTTCTAGATTTTCATGACAAGGAATAGTCGACTTCTTGCTAGGATGAAGCATAGCAGACTCATCAAAAGTAACATCTCTACTGATAATAATCTTAAATGAATTAGCACACCAAAGTCTATGACCCTTTACACCAAAAGCATAACCAAGAAAGATGCATTTTTTTGCTCTAGGCTTAGTTTGCCTTCACTAACATGTGCATATGCTCAACATCCAAATACTCGAAAGGAAGATTAATCAGCAGGCTTACCTAACCATATCTCCTCATGTATCTTGCACTCAACAGATGTGCAATGAGAATGATTTATCAATCAAGCAATTATATTGACTGTCTCAGCCCAGCACTCCTTACTCAAACCAGCATTAGACAACATGCACCTAGTCCTTTCTAATAAGGTTATGTTCATGTGTTCTACAATACCATTTTGCTGTGGTGTATTCATTGTAGTATGATGCCTCACAATGCCTTCGTTTTTTAGATATTCATTAAACTCACCTCCACAAAATTCCAGGCCATTGTTTGTTCTTAGCCTCTTGATCTTCTTGCCGGTTTGCTTCTCAATCAATGTTTTTCATTGCTTAAATGTAACAAAAACATCGCTCTTCTATTTTAGAAAATAAACTCAAACTTTTCTTCAAAAATCATCAATGAAAGTGAGTAAATACCTCGAACAAAGGCCTTTCGAAAGAATTTTCGCTGGCCCCCAAAGATCAAAATGAATATAATCCAAAGTGCCCTTTGTTGTGTGAATTTTTGTCTTGAAACTAACCCTTTTCTATTTTCCAAAGACACAACGCTCACAGAAATCTAGTTTTGCAATTTTCTGACCACATATAAGACCTCTCTTACTTAGTCTTTCCATCAATACTTATATAGCCTAATCTCATATGCCATAATTTAGTGTTGTTTGATTCTGACATAACGGATGAAACTAGAGCTAAACCAGTAACTGTAGTGCCTTGTAGTTGATACAAAGTGCAAGTTTTCAGACCTTTCGTCAATAAAAGTGAACCTCTCATAATCTTCATAACTCTACCTTCAACTGTAAACTTATAACACAACTGTTAGCATCAAGTGTACCTAAAGAGATGAGGTTCTTCTTCAAATCAGGAACGTTTCAGACATTTTCCAAGGTTCTGATCATGCCGTCATGCATCTTAATGATGACAGCCTCAATCCCAACTGTTTTGCATTTAGTATTGTTTCCCATTAGAATAACTCCACCATTATATTTCTTGTATGTGGAGAACTAATCATGATAAGGACGCATGTGATACAAACAGCCTGAATCAAGAATCCAACTATCACTAAATTTGTTTTTATCATCTGCAACCAATAACCAATCTTTGTTTTCTTCTTCAGCAACACCAGCTTAAGCAGGGCTTTTGTTTCCCTGATTCTGTATGTTTTGGTAGTTCAGATTGTTCTACCAATTTGCATGCCCTTGATTTTGTTGATTGAGATTATTTTCTCTTTGCTACTTTGCCTCCAGTTTCAAACAATTTATCTTGATATGTTTCTTAGACTTACAGTAGTTGCAAGTCAAACCCATATATAAACCCAAGACTCAAAATCACTCCTGAGTATATGAACAGGTTAGTTTTTTTCTGGTACATAAAAGCCATTGTGCAATGCATATTGCATAGCAATGCTCCTATCTGATTATCATGCAACATCTGAATTTCAATTTTTATAGGATAATGAACAACAATTAGGCATTGGTGCTGGCCTTATTCTTGAACTATGGAAAGGAAAAACAGTCAGTCTTTCTAGACTTCTACTGTTCATATACTTAAAAACCATAGGGCCAGCATAAGCTCATCAATCAAAATCCAATAATAAGATAACTGCTCTCAGTTATTGACCCCTATTCCATACAAATCCATCCAGGTACGGGATGCAAGGCACTCGTAGTAAATCACTAACCCTTTTAGTGTGCAGATTCCTAACTCGGCCTATTTACAAGTAAACGAAAAACAGTTATATCACCTCCGTCAGGGAACTTTGTCGGCAGCTCTATTTGAGCAGCTATCTGCAGCCAAAATAAATGAAAGAGAATTCATCCTCATTGAACTGGATGTGGCATATTCATGCTTCCGTATTGTAACAAGTCAGAGAGTTATGTTTGAAACATGAACTGAAGGAATTAGAAAAACAAGCAGGGTTAATCCAGTGCATGCTCAGAAAATCTTTTTTTGTCTGAAAAAGTTTTGGAGGGAACATGAAGAAGCTCAGCCTTTAGAATTTTTTCTCGCTTTGTATTTTCTTTTCAATGTTAGGACTTCATCACAAGGCTAGTTTGGTGTACTTAACATTCCCTCAAAATAATAATATTTTTTTATAAATTTGCATTTTTATGAATGGAAATCAAATAATTGCATTACTTGAAACGGTAATGAAAGCAATCAAATCCTAAGAATCAAAACATAAACAATTATTGAAATCCTCGAAAGCCGGAAATGCTCCCATGTAGAGGATTGTGCAAATAATTAAAATATTTTACTCTGAGTATAGCAATTGAAAAGATTGGTCCATGATAATGGTCAAACGCCCATTTTGTTAATTATGAAAAATTGTTCACTTATGAAATATTGAAATTATGAACTTTGAAACCATTTTTTTAGAGTATTTTTCAAATGGCACAATGATTGATTCATTTGTCATGGACCGACGCGAAGTTAAAAATATGGCGGAGTAAGCGAATCACATAGTCAAGAATGTAGAGAACTTACTTTACCAATGAAAAATTGATGGGACTAGCAAGGATCACCTAGAGGAGGGTGAACAGATGATTTAAACAATTCTTGACCAATTTAAAGCGGAAGTAAAAGATCAAGAACGAAGTCTGAATAACGTTCAGATTTAAAACAGTTTTTGATAGCAATTGTGCAAGTGTGCAATGTAATAAATAAAAAGAGTTTTAAGGGATGAGAAAATCTAGACACAAGACGTATAGTGGTTTGGCTTAGATCAAGCCTTCGTCCATTCTCCAATGCTGATAGCCTACTGGCTGGATTCTACTAAATAATCAATCAAGAGATTACAACTGTGAGTGATAATCCTCAATGTATGATAAGTCTCACTATCTCACTCAATCACTGTTTTTACTCTCTCTCAAAGATTACACTTTAAAGCTCACGAAAGACAAGTATATAAATTGAAGATCGCTCAGACTTTGAAATTCTAGATTCTAGACCTCGTCTCTTACTACCACTCCTCGGCGTGTTGGTCTCCTTTTATACTCCTTTACTTCCAATCTAGCCATTGGACAGTCTCCAGAGGATCGTCTTCTAATCTACCCGTTGGACATAACTGTATCAAGCGTAGCTATTGAGGGACAAAATTTGAATCTCCGATGAATATGGTCGCTCATACAACCAAAGTATTGATTTCCAAAAGTAGAGCTTCTCCATTTAGAAAATAACTTGCCTCGACATTGATTGCTAATCAATTCCGATGTTTTGCATATTAAACCGTTGCAAAACAATCTTCAAGATTGAGTCAATCAAGATTTTTCATTTGTGAAATCCAAACCAGATTACTAACCGTTGTGTTCGTTCTGAGTTTGCGTTAAAGTCTGGATATAATCTGGTTCTATATAACCTGGTCTTGCATTTAGAACTTACGTAAACATGAGTCGATCAGTAAAGTTTGAACCTTTTGATGCTATTATAAAGTCCGAGGTTCTTCATCTGATACTAGAGTTAACAGTTCATCGAAAAAGTTTTGGTACTTCAATTGATCCGACATCATGAAAAGAGTGAATCTATGAGGAGTTCGTAGAAGTATTATAATATAAGTCGGTTGTATTCAGTATTCAAAATTGCTGACGTATGACTTCAATGTTGTCCCCTGAGTCTTGAAATGATTTATCAGCCTGCAAAAGCAGAATCATATTACCCCGAAGCGCAAAAAACTTAGCTTTGATCCATAAAATTCTAAATGAAACTAAAAGAGAATTGTAGACGCTGTATTAGGTTTTAGATCATAAAAGAGTTTCCTAAAAAAATTACATTAAGAACTGTCTTTTAAATCAAGTACGCCGCAGTGCATCATTTGTAGATACAGAATTAGCTCTACTAGGGCAACTAAATATATGCGGCGACACTCATCTATAAAATCCAAATTACCTGATTAAGAGGGACATTAAACCCGTAAGCCCTAGAAAGCGTTGGAAAATTGAACCAACGATTATAGCACCTTGCAATTCCCTCGTTATATGCCTAGACCTCTGCACTTAATTGGACGGTACAGGTTAGCATAATTGCAAGAATTTCTACAGAAAACAAGAAGAAGACTGCCGGGTTTGCGCGTTCAACTTTATTTCAGTCGAGGGTGGCCCGTAGATCTCCTCTTTTTTGTTTTTTTTTAACCTAAAAAAGTACCGCTAGATATAAAAGACGATTTCAAAAAAAACAAAAGAGACTAAGACAAGGCGACACATTGTCGTTCTTCCTGCTTATTCCATCACGCCGATTCCTTGCATGCTCATCGTGATCATTTATTTCTAAACATGTGGAAGAAATGGTAGGGAGTGAATTTGTATTACTGTATGACTTCATCAATATAAGAGAATTACATGTTCAGTGAGATTGCTATATTTCCGTGAATTCATTATTACTAAAGCTGGCGCCAAAATACGAATGAGCTCCCTTGAAATAATGGAAGACGAGTACCAAAGTAAGAGTTCAATAACGTAGTAATGCTAGGCACCAATAGCATAGTGGAAAGTACGGTTGCAATATCCTTATGAGGTAAAAGATGTTAAAGACGTGTCAACAAAATATCAAAGCAACATTGAGAAACATCAAATTTCTCTCTCCAAAACTAAGCTTGTATCATATCCTCCCATGGTTGGGACAATGATCAAGGGGATGAATATAAGTGAACCAGCTAGCGACACATAGTGCTGCCAACTGTAGTAAACAATTGGTACCGCAACCGACGAATATGCAGAGGAGTCAAAATAGTACTAACTTCGACACTCACTGAGAACTCCTTATCCGTGGGGCCTGCGTCCCAGTATATTAGATGGATAGCCCGCAAAGACCTTTGTAGGAGCTTCATAAGTGATCATACTTCAACATTCAATAAGCCTATAAATCATTTTCTTAATCAGTCTTTTAGATCAAGCCTTATGTTTCCGGCGTTCCATTTACTTTTTGCACGCATGGATTGTGTTTAGAAGAAATTTCTATAATTTTTTCCCTCATGTTAAAGGTAGTTATCGTGAATTCATAAAAGAGAATGACGGTTTCATCAAGCGATCTTCCTAGATTACAAAATGCAAATAACTCTACATTTGGGGTCAATCATTTTTAGGTTTGGTCTCGAGTCTTATTTGATCGTAAAGTTACAAGGGTATTTTACGGAATCAAGGTTTACCCCTCTAAAAAAGGAATTTGTAGTCCATTTCTCGTCCTTAAAACAAGAGAATAGAGCTCCTTTTATTACCATTATAAGAAAATGCAGTTTAAAGAAGAAAAGGAATTATAAGAAAATGAAGTTGACTCTGTGATTTGACCGAGGTAATTAGCCGTTTCTCATGTAATTAGTTAAACAGCATCTATCTTTCATTTAATTGGTTGCCTTCCCAGGCCCAAGTGGGTCATTGGTTTACTAGAAAATGCCTAGAGATACTCAGTATCAACGATTTGACGTTTGGTTCAAAATCGTACAAAAAATATTTTATAATTTGTTCAAAAAAAAAATTATTTTTTTTTCAAATTTTAGAGGAGTCACATTTTGTTTTGTATAGAAGAAGAGAAGTAAGTTAAGTGCAAATCGGAATTGGCTAAGAAGTGCAGTGAATTAGAAACTTTTTACGATGGAAAGTGACTTGTGGTTCGTAGCTTCTTTACATGATTAATAACTTTTCAAGCAGAGAAATAAGGAATCTCGCTTCATAACCTACTCATTGCGATTTTCTAATTTGAAAAAATAAAGTAAATACATATACCTAACAACTTTTCATTAGGAAAAAGAAAAAGTAAAGATAGTGTTTAGTTCTCCGTGTAGATAGTAATTATCTACGTGTAAAAGTAAGATCGAACAAATTAGCCAACGGTATTTTATCCAAGTAAAGATATAAAGAAACAAGAATTTCGTAGATGATTAGTAACCTATCCATTTGACGTGTAACAAGTGCTGTTATGAACACAAATCTCTCTCATTATATACCATTAATCAGCACCAATTATATGAGACTAGTAATTTTTCCACAATGTTAAGTTACTACACGTAATACAAGTGCAACCACTTATCTAGTGTCGCTCACTAGCAGTAGTGCAATGGGAGCACGAAACGGGGATCTCCTCTAAAACTCCTCGTCAAATTTTAAGCACCGAGATTTCAGAGCAGCATTGTTCTTATTGCTTATGAGTTTCATAAACCTTTCCACGTGAAGGAGAATGTGATACAGTTGAAGTTGTAAGAATAGGTTTTGTTCGGTGAAATACTGTGTACATATGAAGAGTATTCGCAAGCCAGGGTCTGAATGAGATTCCATCTTCAGCACTGCAAATGATCTGTCAAGTACCTGAATTACAGTACCCACAAACCAATTTCAACACTAAAAAGCACGTCGCCAAGTCGCTGAATTTCACAAATCCATGCCGATCCAACTTAGGAATCGAGGGAAAGTTACAAGCAACGCCACCCCATGGAGTGGGACGTACTTGGAAAATACCACCGAAGTGAATCACCGTGTTCCGATTGACTCCTTGACTCATCGCTGGTGCTAAAAACCACTATGGCGATGGGTACGTAACCGCTGGGCAGGGACATTGATATCCCCCCAAAACCAACTTCTCCGATTAAAACCGGCCAAAAGGGGGCAAAGTGAGACATATTTTGGGCTTCAGAGTAGGGCAAACTCCTATTGAAGGGATGGAGGACACAACTGCATATGTTGAAGGAGGGTATATGGAAGATGCATCATGGACTTAGGTGTGAACTTAGGGAGGCGATTCCTTGCATGTTAAATTTGTGCTTTTTCTGGCGGCAATACAGGGTTTGAGCTACGATAATTTGATATAGTAGTAGGATTATTATTAAGTACACTGCCAGTGTAAAATATTTTTTCACGTTCAACGTGAGATGGAAAAGTGGCATCTGCTAATGACGATAATGGCAATGAAGACCGTGCTGCCAACTCGTTGAGAAAAAGCCAAGGGAGAAGAGACAGAAAGGTCCTACTGCAGAAGTACCATCCCACCTCCTCATGTTGAGCCAAATGTTTAATCCAACGACGGATGGCAAGCATGGATCCAACTGGGGAGTCTGTTTCTGAAGGCTCAGAAAGTTCCTTCAATGCCCAAGCGCGAATTTCCTGGTCCATTCGTTGGAAAAGTCCATGGAGAGTTCATCTTGTCCTGATGACGAGAGAAAGGATATTGGGCCTGCAAGAGTGTGACAAGTCATGGTGATGCTAATCCAGTTTGCTACACCATGACAACAAGCCCAGTCATGCCCCATCCCAAAACCAAAATCAGGGAGAAGGGAACATTCGACAATGCTCTTGCTGAAAGAAGACCATCAAGAAGTAGGAGATGGGATGATTCGAGGCGCGGCCTGCAGATACTGTTTGACGATGAGCGTGACCCGAAAGATGAGGAGGAAAGAATCATCGACAAGCTGTTCATGCACTAACATTAAGAAACCTTCCGCCCATGAACCCGGGAAAGCGAGAAGAAAAGAGTAGAAGCTGTCATGCCCATGGCTCGGACGCTAAAGTTGGTGGATCCCCAGTTGATCGTAGCAGGCCTGAGAACTACGATGAGGACCCGGAAATCGTTTCACTTCCTGCACGATCATCAGTTTCCCTCCTGTGCGAACAAACAACTCGTGCTGCTTCATTTCCAGCCCGACAGGCCCAGCTCAGCTCGGCACGTGCACCCAAACTTGCCGGATCATGATGATTTGGCAGCTCAGTTTGCAGCCTTAAGAGGAAGTTAAGCGGATCCACCGGAAGAATGATGCTCCCTTCTATGACACATTATCCTGGTTGCATCAGTAGAATGATACTCTCTGCTACGACGCTGTCCCCGGGGTGTGAAGACTCTCTGCCTGCATCGCCACCCAGGGTGTTCTATAATTTCAGAAATATATTATTAGCAATTTTACACACCGAGCACCATCAAGCAAAGTGCCTCCACAAGATTGTCCTTAACACATTGGATTGTGCTTGCCTAGTACTTGTCTTAGGGCACTTGCATTTGCAAGAGGCAAACTCACTTTTCTCCTTAGTGGCCTACAGTTTAGTTATCCACAAACACGATTGTCATCGACGCTTTCAGAACTTTTCTGTGCAAGGAAGTTATAACTATGGAATACATCTGAACATCTGGTGTACATATATCGAACCCTATCTACGACAATGGCGTGAACCACCTGAATCGACTGGTGAACACTCCATTTGAGACTCCCGACTCGTTGCCGTAGAGGTTAGAGGCTGGAACTTCTTCCGGTGACGATGACAGAGACATAGAAGAGGCAGAACCATCATCCAGGCAAAATCTCGTCACTCCTCCATTGACCCCAATGAAGAAACTCCCCGCTCAGGCCTTGCTCTGCTCCATTGAGAGATGCAGGGTCTCTGTGCACATCAGGGAGTGATTCTCATTCACATAGCAACAATGGCCTCTCGTTCTCATCCACAGGAACCCCATCTACTTCTTCATGGTAGTTAAGCTCAGTTCAGTTTAGCACATCTTCTGCAAAAAGAAAATTGTAGAAATCTGCTCTGTTCTACAACTTTTTGGAGTCGGGTGTTATGTGATTCATCAAGCGATGATCAATGGAGGGTAGGTTTTCGTGACTTTCTTTCTTTGCAGGCATGCACATTGGGCTAGTCCGCCTAAGCCGCGCTTCTACTGACCGAAACTGTTACTGAATTTTTCCTTATGGTGATTCCTTGCTCCTTTTTTATTCCTTTGCTGACATCTCTTCTATAAATTATTAGCAGAGACAGAGCTTTTACTTTACTTTTGTTTTGGTCTGATATGTGCGGGTGTTCTTGGAAAGCTGGCAGTACATCGTCCAGCTTATTATATCTTAGCAGAGCTTAGGAAGCAGGCAGGCTTTCTTGTCCATTGCTTGTTGGCCTGTGCTGGGATTACGAGAGTTGGCATGTGAACTGCGATGGAGTCATAAAAAGAACAAATTGGGCTAAAAAACAGAAGTGAAAGTCTCGCTGTTTTTCATGGTTTTGTTTGGTTCCAACGCACTGAAGCCGATGACGATTCAGTCCTCTCTTTGGATTCCAACTGCTCCCTGCATCGACCATTTCTTTATTCGAGTGATGTTGTGAGCAACACTTGCAAATTTGCTCACAGAATAACGTGATGTGCGTATTGTGTATGGATGTACCGGTAAAATAAGTGGATCAATACCTAAATGTTCAATAAGCCTGCACAATTATTTTCTAAAAACAATCTTTCAGATCAAGCCTGCATGCACGACTGCCTTCGAAAGAAATTTCTTTTTCTTTTCCCCCCTTGTGTAAAAGAAAGTTATCTTGAATTCATAAAAAGAAAACGATGTATTCTCAATCCGTTTCCCCAAACCACCGAGTGCAAATATGGTTCTATCTTTGGGGCCGATCGTTTAGGTTGCAATTCGAGGTTTTGCTTGATCGTAACATTAAGACGGTATTCATAGATTTGAGATTTACCTTTCTAAAATGAATTTACTCGTACTTAAAACGGAGCTTTTTTTGGATGTTATAAGAAAATGAAGTTTAAACCCCACAAAAAAGTAAGTTCTAACAAAAGAAGTTGACTCTGGGATTTGATCGAGGTCATGAGCTTTTTCTCATGTAAATAGTTAAACAACATCTATTGTCTCAGAAGTAAGAGCGTTTCATTTAAGCTGCTGCCTTCACAGGCCCAAGTTGGTCATTGATTTGCTAGATTATGCCTAGAAGTTGAATTGCTATGTGGATTCAACTCGTGCATTAAATTTGGTGGGTCCAATGCATATGGCTCATGCAATTTCAATTTTAAAATCGCACATAATTTTTTCGTAACCCTTTTTCAAATTTTAGAAAAACAGTAACAATACTGTTTAGTTCTCCGTCTGGATAGCAATTGTCCACATAGAAAACTAAGGTTGAGCGTATTAGTCTTTAGTAATTTCTCCAAGTAAAAATATAGAGAGATAAGAGTTCATACATGATCAGTAACTTATGCATTTGACGCGCTGCAAGTGTTATCATGAATATCTCTGCAGCAAAAAAAGAAAAAGAAGAAGAAAAATAGTGTTATTATGAATATAAATCTCTCTCATTCATAGATAATAAAAATCATCCATTTGATTAGAAATTTTGTTATATGAAGAATTTCATATTATATACGTATAATCAAAACTAGTTATATAAGACTAGTAACTTTTCCACGGCCTTTTCATCTTTCCCAAATCAGTGTAAAGCAACATGCATCCTCCATATAACATGCTTAAAGAAGCCAAACAAAAGGTTAAGAACAATGATCATTTTCAGAGCAACATTTCTCATTGCTTATGAGTTTCATAACCCTTTCCACATGAAGGAGAATGTGATACAATTGGAAGCTGTACGAAAAGGTTTTGTCCGCTGAAAATACTGTGTACATATGAAAGTATTCACGAGCCAGGGGTCTGAATGAGATTCCGTCTTCAACATCGACAACCACAAGAGGTACGTCCACCGCAGCCATTCACAGCAATTTCCTTACTGAGAACACAGAACAAGAGTAATGCAAAGGGTAAATCTGTAACATTTCGGCAAAGATGGCACGTATAGGATATAGGGAAGATCCAAAAGTTACGATAGCAAGAACAGTGAACCTAACAAACAACATAGCTGGCAGTCTCAACCTCTACACAGAACGAATGATATGCACTCGTTATGATAGTTCACTGTCGAACCCCACCGACTTACGAGTTATTTTTCATCAATAGTTATCTCATGCTAACTTTAACTAACCCATCTTCTCAGTAAAAGAATCGTGGAGGCAAATACGTACAAAGAGCAAGCACCGGAATCACCCCGAGCAACAAAATACGCTTCTTCGACTTTCTTGTCTCTGCAGCTTCATTCCACCCGGTCGAGAAGGAGTAGCTTTTGCAACTCTCTTTGCTGCAAAAAGTCGTGTACAATATATTGAAGCTTATCGGGGCTAAGTGGAAATCCTCAATAGGTAAATCAGTCAGACCATGCACCGCAACAAAATAGAGCTACATCTGGAGCACGGTTATCTTAATTGCAATACTTTTGGACAAATTCAACATTTGAGGGTAAAAAGGAGGGGAAAAATTTTGAGCAGCCAGAAATTGCTTATATCTAAACTTCCAGCAGAAAAACCAGCTGCAAGACGTTTGAGGTTGGCAATTTCTATCCCCTTGATAAACAGGCCAGCCTAATTGGTAAATGTATCCAGTTTCACATGAGCAGTAAGCTCAGCCAGCTAAAATAAAACATTTCCCTTGTCAAACAGAAAAATTAACATTTAAAGCCACGAAATTACCTATCTCATAGAAAAGCTCATTGACATTCTGTGCAGTCTTTGCTGATGTTTCAAGAAAAGACAAACCATTTTCCTTTGCATATTGCTCGCCTTCCTGAAATATAGATGTCACTTGAGTAATCACTGATGTTGAGAGAAATAAGATATTGCCATGCATATATGCATGCATGACATCAGGAAAGGAGCTTGCAGTTACATCCATCTCAATGGTAAAGTCGCATGCAGCTCATAACTTTATTTTTAAGAGGAACACAGAAAACCCCAGACTAAAAGCAGAAGATTTTTTTGGTCAAAGCACACTGGAGGTATGCAAGGCTCAAAACACTGTCAGGTGGGCTGAGAAATGATACTCTGATAAAGCCAAGGAACTGTGAAAGTCTATACACAGTCCCTGAGGATTGAGAGCACTAGGGAGGTTCCTTTTGATTTAAGCTGAAGGTGCTGATGAGGTAAATGATTTTTATGAATGTCATAGTTGTTGACGGGAGTAAAAATTTCCATGAGCATCAGCAATAGAATATGATTTGATCAGTTTTTGATTGCAGGCATACTAGAAGGAAGTGATTGGCTTCTTACATTCAGAAAACTGATACTTGCCACGGCCAATAGTGGGATTCAAATGTAATGGATAGAAAATCTTATCCTCTCTTATATAGTGTGACTGCGCGAGACAAATTTAGACAACTACGGTAGGCCAAAAATGTGTCATCGTCCACGGTGAAAATGAAGGCAGCCTTCACTGCCGGGAAAAGGCAAAGGAAAGAAGAGTAGTGTCATAATATGCCGCCAATGAAAAAATGAAAAGTGCCAAAAATCCTGATGTTGCTTCACTTTGTTCCTTCTCCAAAAAGTCTATGCCAAAAGATGGTTGCATATTCCACGTACCTCATTCTGCACTTGCCTCCTCTCATCCAGGTCTGCCTTGTTTGCCACCAAGAACATTATTAACTTGGGATTCCCTGTTGTCATATTAATACAAGATTATTCACAAAACACTACCGTTCAATTTATAGCGACTACTAAAACACACTCACTAGCTACAACAAGATAGACAATAAATTTGAGATCTTATTTCTCACTGATCTTGTTTAGGTCGAGTTGCAATATCTGCCGTACGCTTAAATTTGCCGTACGTTTGGCCTGATATTGTGTTAACAGAAACAGAACGCTTAAACTTCTACAGATAATAAAATTATACGCAAAACTTGTTTGAAAGTTCGCCATTAATCTGAAATAGAGTAAACGGCATCCCGACACACATTGTCTAAGACACCTCTTCAAAGTACTATTTACTCAATGAAATGTGCTTCTTACTAAAGGATAAAAAGTACAGATGCAACCATTAATGGACTTAACTTCAAAGCATAGTAAAAAGGTAGATGCATGGTTTATAGAGGAATATTGAAATGAATGAAGCCCGCTGAAGCTTGGAAAGGAAAACAGAAATCGAAGACCTACTACTTCAACATAAGAAAAAGAAAATCCAATTAAGTTTTAACCTCATCTTAGAGAATTATACGCTTCATATCGTCTAGTATTTTGACCCTATATACAAGCAGCAACCATCTTTCTAATTGTTGGAAAAAAGACAATACCGAGAGCTCATATAATTTTTTAATGTTACCTTGTCTCTGCAATTCTAGAACCCATTTTTTGGCCCGCTGAAATGAGTCCTGAAGCCATGGAAAAAAAACTTGAATTGGTTAAGATGATCTCTTACTGGTACAAGTAAACGAAAAGGTATCAAGGGAGGATAAGTTCTACAACAAGCCTTTCCACCTGCGGTACATCATTGAAGCAAATATATGAGCTCCATCTCCTAAATATTATAATGTTAAATACGGGACTGGCCCAAACTTTGTTTATATGCTCCATCACTGTCTATAATAAGTTATCTTCACCAGAAAACATAAAGATATCAAACTACCTCTTAGAAGATCACGTAATTACATGGCATTCAACAATATCAAAGCAAAACCTAGAATAATTCATCTTAAAAACTAAATGATAGAACCCTGCTTCCATCCCTCTAAACAAAAGTATAAAGCATTTGCATTAATTGTTGCATCAAACTTGAGACATTAATACCATGCTAGTGAGGTCGTAGACAACGACAGCCGCAGCAGCACCTCGATAGTACATTGGAGCCAAGCTGTGATATCTTTCTTGCCCGGCCGTATCCCATATATCAAATTTCACAGTTGCTTCGTTCAGTGACAAGACCTGAGTAAAGAAGGCTGCGCCGATAGTGGATTCCTGCAACTCACTCCAGTCAGAGGCTGCAGATGCAGTAATTATTATGAAGCGTGGAGGGATAGATGTAATGTACCTGGTACTCGTGGAATTGGCCTTTGACAAATCTCAGCACCAGACTCGTTTTTCCAGCTCCCATGTCCCCGAGAAGTACCTATGACAAGAGTTTTGTATCTTCATTAATCAAGAACTTTCTTCCTAATTTCCGCATTGTCATTAAATAAGCAGCAGTCAATGCTTATTTCCAGCAAGGAGTTTAATGTACTTATGAGAAAGAGATTCAAGTAAGCCCTTCTCGGAGCCATCTTTCTTTCTTTTTTCTTTTTTGGGTCGGATCAGAGCCATCTTTCTTTGCCATGGTGAAATTCCAGATAACAAGTAGCAATTCATCATTGATAACATGAAAAGCTGCAATCTACTAAACACCAACTTCAAATAACAAATTGCTAGCAAGCACATTCCTTCTTTTGGATACAATCGGCAATTTTTTAGCAATGGAACTTATACTCCAAGAACTGGCTTCATATCCAAGCAATCCGCCATGCAGAATTATGCGGCAGCTCGAGCTTAATCAAGAATCATTCGACAAGCTGAATATCATTGCCGATCGCAAATATTTCGCGAGTTTTATCGAAAAGCATGCAGCGCATCGAACCCTATGCAACATACAGCAGCACCACACTCGATCGATGCAGCAAAATCCCACTTCCTAAATTCAAAACTCGAGGAGAACCATCGACACATACATAGACGAGAAATCAAGAAAAGGGAAAGACATACCCACCAGCTTGGCTTGTATGTTCTTGTTCCCTGCTCGGGCCATCCCTCTCTCGCTCGATCCAATCTCTCTCTTTCTCCTTCTCCCTCCCTCTCTTTACCTCACACCCACAAACACCCGCTCAGGCACGAACTAGAAAACCCTTTGGCGGAGAACCCCAGAAAGCGAAGACTTGCAGGTTGAACTGAAAACGAAAGGCCGATCAGAGACGACGAGGGTCCGTGAAGAAACCGAAAAAGGGGTTCCCTTTTCTTTGTTTTTTCGAACAACAGGGAAATGAAAAGCCGTGAGAGAAAGAACTAGACCGACGATGAAGATAACGAAGAAGCTAATGGGGCATTAGCGATAAGCCAAAGCGCCAAGATTGCTAAATCCACGCAAGCTCGTGCGGGGAAGAGCGATGACCTGTGGTGATAACGGATAAGAACCTGTAGACGGGAGTGGCAATAGCGTTCGGTCGCAGGAATGGTAGTTTGCCGTTGACTGGTAAGTTGGGTTCTGTCGGGCTGCCGTTCCTGTTGGCTTTTTGTCTTCTCGTTTGAAGTAAAATTGCGTACTTTTATTATTGTCCACATGATGCGATGTCGGTGAAAGATTGGTTCGGGTCCTGGACCGGAGACGGAAAGTGTCGCGCGCGGCGCTAATGCTCGCCGGTCGACGAAAATTTAGCTGGTTGGTTGGTCGGGGGTGTAGTATGAGACTAAATTGGCCAATTCAAAGCCTCGCATAAAATCGAATCTAAAATCTCTTTTGAGAAAAACGGCTGTCCCGCTTCATAGTCTTACTTGATTTGAATCAGCGAAGACGAAGACAAGACTTGTGACAGGTATGCTATCCTACACACAAATGGCTCAATGCATCATCGGCCAAGTTCAAGCGAGATGTTAACACTTAACATCGTGATGTCGGTGTGACCTCGTGTCTTGAGATTTTCGAGTTCGATTCTTGATTGGCCAAGCCGCAAGGAACTAATTCCTTACAAAGTTAATCACTTAGTACCTTATTAGATTATTTTTTCGAAATGGTGAACTTAATTTGCTATGTAGACAATCATCAATAGATAGGTGAATGAGTTTGACGAAGCTCTTTGCACATGACTAATTTGTTGTCGAGACATGCCCGTCAAATAAACAATACATAAAAAAAATAAAAGGCGGTCTAGGGTTGGCCCAATCGGGCTGGTCTTGACCCTAGGATCGTGCTTAATCTACCTTGAAGAATCTCAATCCATGTAGAGATTTGATTGATTCACGTTTCATCTAATGGTTCAACAGAAAAAAAAAATGTTTCCGTGAGCTAAACCAATGCAAATCAATGGCTAATGATTCGTATTACCCTTGCGGGAAAGTAACTGGGCTTCTTCCCTGCCTTGCCTTTTCTTGTGAGCACACCCTAGCAACATCTTTAGGCCTTGCCTCTCGGTACAAAATCGCGAGAAAACCGAGTCCATAATCCGAATCCGACAGGTCACGATGGAGGCACTGGTTCGGATTTCACAATCTCGGATCGGTTTGTACGAGTTCATAACTTGAATTCGACGCATTAAAGCAAGTTGCCGGGACTAACCAAGATCGTGATCTGTGAATTTATACATCAATCAAAGTGAACGGACTAGATATAGACTTCTTACCACGCAAGCATTCATCATTGAGGCGATAAAGAAAAAGCAAGAAGATGATGTTGATGACCAACCTATTCACCTTCACGCCCCACACATCATTTGTATCTCAATAATCTCTGTACATGACCGAGACATCCATGTAGTCAGTGCGCACATTTTCTTCTCCACACATACTCCGCGATATGGAGCCTGCACCGGAAAGAACCCGCGTGGCGCGTGGGCGAGCACACGCACCGCTTCGTCGCGCCACCCCCGTCGTTGGCCTCTCGCACCACCTCCCTAGTCGGCGCATCCGCATCCACCGTCGGACCCATGTACATTGCTGGCAAAACCTGCCATCTCGAACGCCGAGTCGGGTCCCTGCTGGGGGTGAAATCCGGCACGTTCGGGTGGCACATATTGGCGATGCAAAACCTTAGCTGATGAGCGAGCGAATAGCCTCTGTTCTTATATGGAGGGGTGTGAAGAAAGGGGATCGGAAAGAAAGGAATATGTGCGGTTGCGGAATGATACAGCGGCAGAAGAAAGCGAATGAAGGAGAGATGGGGGCTAAGTAAAGTTTTGGAATAAAGCGCTTTTGATTTGTCAATCTTTCTCCTTTGATTCCCGGGAGAATTGTGCTGCTGCTTTTGGCTTTTCGAGGGAGGGCGGTGAGATGCAATCGAGTCTTTGTCAGAATATTTGAGTAATAAATCACGTATTCAGCTAACTTTTAAAATTATTGACAGAGACCATCCATTCATCGAGGAAGTGATGCTTTCTCAAAAGCTACTTGAGAAGGCAAGATCTAAGAGCTCACATGAGTGTGCACGCGATGTCTTTAATTAGGGCTCTTATACGAGGTCGATTTCTGTCGCAGATGAGTTTGTATAAGGATTCATTTTCATACTAGGCCCTCTATGAACCGGATTTAGGTTTGCGTCACATCGTGTTCGTGTCGATCGGTTTTTACATCATGCTTTTCGATTTGGATATCGTTGACGGTTAACTCGTGGAGGTTCGATCCTCCCTTATCACTACTGATGGGCGGCTTGGTCGACGAAAAACCGCTTTTTGAGAAAATGTTTCTGGTCTTTCCAATATTCGAATGATGGAGAACTGATCCATCGAAGGACAACGAATCCTGGCTTAAGAGTTTTATCTCTTACCAAAATACCATGTTCTTGAACTTGTTTCTGGCACAAGCAACTGGATGGGTGATGGGTTCTCTCCTGATCACCATCCTTAAACCCGAGTTCAGTTCCTCCTTCGGGTTCGTCGATTCTGATCGGACTCAAACGTCGATAAAACGACAACAACCGGAGTCTTCCCCGTTTTCTTGATTCACACGGTTGAAATACACAGATATCAGCTCAGAGCTCAGCTCAGCAGCCTTCCGCTTGTGACCTTTATATGATAGCGATCGATACCTCCAGCTCCCGGAACACCCAAGAAAACAGTGCCCTTTCTGTGGAAAAACCAAAGCCAAAACCGGGCTTCGACCACATTACTTTGACTCGATCGGCTCGTCACGATTGTCTAGTCGCGATGAAATGGAAGGCCAAGTTAACCGGGATCCAACTGTTCTCGATCACTAATTCTGGTCACAACTTCCTAAATCTTTGGACGGATGTTTTCCGTGATGAGTTTGTCCAAATCCACAAGACGCTCGACGCGTTCTAGAAATCTGGAGAAACGCGAGAGGAAGGAACGGTAGGGGTTTTGCCGAATGGAACTCTCACGGAAGAGACCCACGTTTGAAATCTCGACCAAAAGATTAAAGAAATGAAGAAGGGTCGTTCAGTTCCCACCATCGGTCAAAAGTGCGACGCCAATTTGCCACGAGGCAGTTCACGAGTCGCCATCATCGCCGTGGGCCGTCCCCGAGTCAAAGATGCAGCCAGCCGCCCTCTCCTCCGCCCGCCACCCCCCCGCGGAAGTCAAGGGTCGAAAACTCGGTGTTCCCGACGTGTTTTCCCTCACTTTCCAGGAAAATGCAAATTGACCCACCCGCGTCATCATATAAAGCACCTCAAGATCCCTAACCCGACGCCTGCAAATTCCTCCATCCCGACCCTCTTCTCCCCGTTTCGCTTCTCGTTCCGATCTCCGCCCTCGCCTCGCGGTTCTGCTGCTTTTTGGAGCGGTTTTTGAGCAAGATGAACTCGATGAGATCCTGCTTCGTACCAGTCATTGCTGGGTTCATGTTCCTGACTCTTCTTCAGCTCGGCTACGGACAGTCCGTGGCTCCGTCGCCCGCGCCGGAAGCTCCTTCCAACGACGGTACGCCGAGGCACCCTCTATTCTTTAGGCGACAGAAATCATTTCATTCGTGATCATTACTTTGATTTCGAGATCAGTCGACCGATCGTGCCTTATGTTGCTTCTCTTTCTTGAATGCAGGGAAGGCGATTGACCAAGGCATTGCGTACGTCCTCCTGTTAGTTGCCCTCGCGATCACATATCTCTTGCACTAGATCCTCCTCTCACGTGCTGCGGCGATTCGTTCGATCCGACTATCCGAGCCGATTCTTTGTTTGGTTTCTTCCCTGCGATGGACCTCCATTAGGTTGAATTTGCAGCGTGTTGTCGCCGATTTTCGGGTGCTCTGCTATGTCCCTGTAATTAGAGTTATGTCTCGCGAGAAATTAAATTCTGCAGCCAATTTTTGCTAATTCCATATTGGATTGATTTATCATATGGTCAGGTGCTTATCAAAGAGTGGCAATGTGCTCATGTTCGAGCAAAAATCGATCGTTCTAATTTCACACCTTGAATGGCTTAATACGCAGATTTTTTATTGTAGTTGTCTAAAATACGCATTAAAGAGAAATATCTATCGCAAACTCCCCTCGTCCCTTTCGTAATTTGTTCTAATCAATCAAATCTTCGACCTCCTCTCCTGCATTTTTCCTTACACAAAATAAGTCCTTTGCTGTATTCTACATGTTTGCATGTCATTATCGATTGAAAGGCCAAACATGAAAGTGGCCCAACAAAAAGTGAATGCCATTTGCTTCTCAAATTCTAATGACACAAATAAGCAATAGGCTTAATATCACCAAAAAAAAACCCAAAACTAGTACATTTATGATAAATTTACTTCAAATTAATTTTTTGATCATTAAAAACCCCAAACTGGTATACTTGTGACAAATTTACCTTCTATTAGTTTCCATTAAATTTTACTGTCAAATTGATGAGTTGGATCGCACGTGGCAATTTTACATGTTTGCATGTCATTCTCATGAGATGTCCAATTTGTGACTTTTGGGAAAAGGTAAAGGGAAGATCATCGAATATGGTACTGATGCGGTCGGAAAGAATTTACTCTCTGTACAGAGGGAAAAAAAAGAAATTTATCACTGCCATCAAGTACGAGAGTGATAAGGATTTATACGTCTATTCCCATTTTTCATTTGGACAATTTTTTTGCATGCAATGTTCCTCTTTTCTTTAAAATCTCGTTCCCCTCAACACACTTTATGTAGAAATGTATCCCCACAACCTCTTTGATTCTCTCATATCTACGAACTCTATCGAAGAAGGATTAATCGACAAACTTCATGACAACTTAGAGCTCTTTTAATGAAGGCCAACAACGTGGCCGTTGGGTTTGTTTGTTCTTGCTCTTGATAGAGAAATTAAGCTTGAGCTTGTCTCGATTTGCATACTTGATGCTCAAAACCCACCTCAACTCGACTAAAAGATCCAAGATACTCGAACTTGACTCGACTCATTTAGAATCACCTTATAAGCTCGAGCTTTGTAAGTAAGGAATTTTGTGTCTATTTTTGTATGTATTAAATGCTTCTTAAAAGAATAATGAAAGCTTGATTAGGCTCTATGAGACTATCGGATTGAGTGTTGATAAGTTCAAGCTCGACTTGACGAGATACCTGAGTAGTGTGAACATGAGCTCGAGCCCTAGATATGGGGTCGACCACGGCGCAACCGAGAGCTGGCCTTGTCGGTGACCGCCTTGCATGCTTCTATTGGGCCGAACAGCTTGAACGCCTGGGCCGGGGTCTCCTTCGCGGCGTCCCAGCTGAGGCCGCGGACAAGATTTTGTGGTGAAGGAGGTGCGATTCGCTCGATTTGACGAGCTCGGAGATCAGAGAAGGTTTGTTCGTGGAGATCTTCGCATTCAATGTCCACCATCGTCGCTCCATCTCATAGCTCAAACCCAACTTCCAACGGCAGTCAGCAGTCACGCCATCATTGCTCCATTGGTTTGAATCTGAGCTGCGTTTCTAATCTGAAGTCGGAATCTGAGGATGCTTTTGAGTTTTGACGGTTATAAACTATCTCGATTGCTGCAAAAGTCTGCAAGATTCAAATTTTGGCTTGAATTTGATCTTCGTGTCTCCAAATTGTTATTAGCTGTGGAGTTCAAGATCGCATTTCTCTTCTTGTTTCGGGCGGGGCAAACCCGTCTTCGTCTTCGAAAGATTCTGGATAGACCAGTTTGGTTGGCCGTGAGGTTAGACGGCACAAGCGCCTCGTCTTCATCTCCAGAGTTGAACGGTAATGGTGAGGCTCTGTGCAAGCAATTTTCTTCGTGGACAGAACATGGCGACTTGATTCGAAGTCTCTATATCCATGCTATATCTATACATTAACCAAACATTGCATGTGGTATAACAAATCCGATCATTTTCCTATCCAATAAAAATTTAGACGAGCGAACATTTATTTCCTTCAAAAATCAACATGGATTTTCCACAACCTTTTGTTCTTGAATAACTATTCCTTACCTTTGCTCAAATCTAAACACGTCAAAGATACTTCAATTAACTTACGAACTTTATTTCCTCCGCGGTCACTTTCATTCGACATACACCCAAGCAATATCAGGTAACTAGTAACTACAATCTCGGTTCATTATTTTCCTTTCCATTTTCCTTTCCTTTCTTTCCCCTCTACTTTCCTTTCAATTGACGCGGCATATGTCCCCCACGAGTGTCATATGAAGATACGACCCTTAATTTGATATCGTAATTTTTTGAATCGATTACTGAAGTATCATAACTTTTAACGATGTTCACTAGAAGTATTGTGATCGTTAACACCATAAGAGAAACTGCCTGCTTCACTCAAGTAAACATTTTTTTCAAAAATCGCAATGTTCAAGTAATCAATTGAAAAGTTATGATATCAAAGTGAGTGCCGTACGAAATTCAGGACGCATGATAACCCAAACAAAAGCCAACCAATCTAAAATCCTCATTGGTTCATCGTTGGCTTTGACCCGAAGTCGGACCGGATTCTCGGAGTTTCCCTTTTCCTGTCTAATTCGGTTTGCTTGCATCGACCGGACCGATTAGCTCGGCCGAAGTCCGAGTGAGAGAGAGAGAGATAGAGAGAGAGAGAGAGACAGTCGGCACACAAGCTACGACAAGTCTCTCCCATTCCCAAATCGGAACACCCAAAAGTCGTCTCCGTTTCGACTCTTTGACTTTCAGGCGACATCCCATGAATCCCCGAAAGTAAACAAACTGACAAAGAGCCCGAATCTCTCTTCTCATTCGGCGCTCAACGATCATCACCCCTCAATCACCGCAGCACTCTCTCTCTCTCTCTCTTTCTCTCGTCTCGCTCGTATTGAATGCAGCGATCGTTCGGCGCTCGACGATCTTCGCCGTCGACGATAAGCATTCGGATCTCTCCTCCAGAACAGCGAGTTCACCTATAATTGAACCATCCTCCCTCTCTCTCTCTCGCTCATGTTAATGCTTGGAAGCGCTTTCGTTTCGTTCGGCGCGCGTTCTTCTCGTCGAAGCACGTGACTCCACTCTCGGTGGCGGCGGAGCAAGAACATCGATCGACCCAGATTCTCCTTTCGGTTCCACGCTTTGTTCTCGGCCCAGTTTCTGGCTCCTTCCCCTGTTTCCCGGGCTCCTTCCCCTGTTTCCGCACGCCGGGTGACGAGCTCGATCCTTTTGGTCTGATGGGTTTGGCCTGATTCGAATCGGCATGCTAGTGTGGATGTGATTCTGGGAGGTGACGGTGATTGATTAGTATGGAGAAGGAGCCTCTGCTTCCGTATGCGAGCCCCGGGAGGAGGCGGCCGTCCCTCTTGTCGCTCCCGGAGGATGACGAGATCTCCATCCCTCTGCCCCTCACTCCGTCGGAGCTCAAGGACCGCCTCATCTTCGGGCCGTCCCGATCTCCGGAGCACACTTCGCAGATCGTTGATGCGCTGACTCAATCCGTGAGTTCGCCCAGACCATCCTCTTCTCTAGACCAGTTCGCGCCACCGCCTTTCCATGCGCAAGAGTCTCGCTTGGCTGATTGTAACGTGGCATGCCCAAAGAAATCCCATCTGCACCGCTCCAAGACGGCACCGGCGATGGCGGTTTTGAATGACGTCGATCACCAACCTGCTCAGCCGAAGCCCCAGTCCAGTTCTCAGTCGATTGTCCGTCAGGCGGTGATACTTTTAGTTGCTTATTTGTCGTTCGGTGTGGCTATTTACTGGTACAACCGTGATAACTTTACCGCTACCGAGACTCACCCTGTCGTGGATGCTCTGTATTTTTGCGTCGTCACTATGTGCACGATTGGGTATGGCGATATCACACCGAATACCACCGCAACGAAGATGTTTTCTATAATGTTTGTGTTGGTGGGGTTCGGATTTATCGATATTTTGTTGTCTGGGATGGTTAGTTATGTTCTTGATCTGCAAGAGAGTTACTTGTTGAGGGCGGCACAAAATAGGAGTGGAAAGAAGGATTCCGGAGGATCCTACCTAATCGATTTGAAGAAGGGAAGGATGAGGATAAGGATGAAGGTGGCATTGGCCTTAGGTGTTGTGGTTCTTTGTATTGGAATTGGTGTGGCCGTGATGCATTTTGTCGAGAGGCTTGGCTGGTTAGATTCCTTTTACTTCTCGGTGATGTCGGTTACCACGGTCGGGTATGGGGACCGTGCATTCACATCATTGCCTGGTCGTATTTTTGCATCCATTTGGTTATTAGTGTCGACGCTGGCAGTTGCGCGGGCTTTTCTCTATTTGGCTGAGGCAAGAGTCGATAAGCGACAGAGGAGGATTGCAAAGTGGGTGCTTGGTCATGATATGACCATAGCAGAGTTCCTGGCAGCTGACCTCGACAACAACGGCTTTGTTAGGTATGCTCTGTTCCCTTTATCATGGTAAGACCTTATGTCACATTATGAATTCCTTTACTAAGCAAGTACCAACACAATGTGTTCATAAGTCGGCTTTCGCTTTTAAGCATTATCTAGCATCAAGGGTTATATCTGAAAAGCTAATTGGAATAGTATATAGTTCTGATTAAGTTATTGTACTAGGACATACTCATATTTATTAATTTACATTTGCATCCTGCTCACCTTGGTTTAGTTTCTGAGTCGAGCTTCGTCTGAGTGGGGAGCATGTCATCTGGGTTAAGCTAATGTAGCGAATGACACTACTTAGTAATTGGTCGCTCTAGCTACCCGAAATCTCCTTTTATTTCATGCTTTACAAAGCTTGAATTTCTATTAGAACCCCGTATATCTTAGTTAATTTTACAATTACTATTTAAAAGTTCGCGTCACTGATTCTGATATTTTCTTCATTTAAGAAGGGTGCAGATTATTGCACTATTTTATTCGATTTATGCTAAGTCGAACATGATGAGAAATGCCTTAGTTCTTATATAATCCACTTTCAGAATTTGTTTTCAGTGAGGTTCATTCTATTGCATCTTTTCCAACAGAGTGCCCCTGGCTTTCTTAGGTCTCCCTCCTCACTACGCCGCCTTTCCTTCTCCTGGACTGGTCGAGTTTCTGACATGAGTTCACCTTGAGCAGAATTAATATGACATCGAAATGAACAATATCTCAAGCAAACGGGCGATGTGTTTGCCCTTTTCTTTTTGATGAGTGCCTATGCTTTATCTGAAAGAATTTGCAGTTTTAGCAATTTAAAATAAGATGCTCCTAGTATATTTAATGATGATTGACTAACCTTTAACCGGTTCAGTTAGTTGACCATGATTTTTTGAACTGTTGAATAACTTTAGAGTTTTCACTCAGGTTACATCTGTTCTATGTACAGTAATCCATGGATGCTTTTAGAATTTCAGCTATTCTAGTTTTTGGCTATAATCTCTTCGTTTGTTTGTGATTATGAAAATTTTGAACTTCCATTTGTACTTTTAGACAGGTTCTAGTTATGTGTGTCAATTTGTTAGCTTTCCTTTTATGTCTTTTTCTTCATAGATGAGGAAGTTATAGATGATATCTTATTGAATACGCTTACAGTATGAGTATTAGTATATATTCCCAACCCAGAAAGTATCTGTGTTTTGTTACCATGTTGAGTTTGTAAGAAACCTAGCCTGTGCCCGGCTCCATTGGTCCGCAACTATTTGAGTCGTTGGTCATGTAAGCCCCACGTGGAACATGTATGATCTGTGGTACAGATGCACCTCATCCAGCATTCCCAGTTCCCTGGGTCTAGGAAATTCCTCCCTGGGTAGCGCGTATGTTTCATGTTCATCACCCAATTACTTGTACCCTGTTTCACTTTCCTGTTGCATGATGAAGTCCTCTTTTTCATCATAATTCCTCTTACATCTTCCAGGAGTCTTTCTGCTTTGTTCGTTCTGAATCTTGTATGGAGCTCCCATTAATGTGAGTTTGTCATTGTTGTGTTTTGCAGTAAATCTGAATATGTCATATACAAGCTCAAGGAAATGGGGAAAGTGTCAGAGAAAGACATATTTCAGATCTGCAACAAGTTTGACAGACTGGACACCGGCAACTGTGGGAAGATCGGTCTTGCCGATCTCGTGGGAAGTCACCATTGACATGCTGTTCCTAGTCAACCGGCCGATCAAACAAGACAAGACGCAGGGCAAGAGGAACTCTTGAAATCCTAATCGGTAGGAAGTTCAATCTCGGGGTCCTAGTCAAGTCGTAGAAGACTCTGCTTCTGCAATCATCCTGCTTGAGTTCCCAGTTCATATGCTCATTGGCAAGTTACCAGTTTGGCTTCACCTTAGTCAAGATCGTCATGGCCAGTTGCTCTTATCACACCGGTATATCACACTGCTGAATCGAAGGAGCAGAGTTGGTGCTGCAAAAGTTTTTGCTTTTACTTGGTTTGCGGAGTAGTTTCGGTATGATAGGTGACGATCTGTATAGATTTTGTTGGATTCATTCTTTGTAGAAGCTTATTTACAGGGGCAGTTCTTTCTTTTTGTTCGGGTAATGCTAGGTATACTTGGTGGCACCATAGGATGCATCGGGTTCTTTTGCCAACCAAGTTGGCTCTCTCGTATCATATGATATCAATCAGTACATTCTGAACAATGAGTCCCTATTCATTAAAACTGTCGGCCACGTTGATTCGGGAGCAGCATTCATTTATCATGCTTAATTTAGACGCAATTATGTACTCGTTTGCTTAATTTAAAAAGCACTAACTTTAGGTCGGATCTCAATTCTAGTCCAAACTTTTTGTGGTCTCATAAAAAAGCACAACTTTTAATTGATGCCCAAATCCAGCCCCGTCAAGTTTTCGTCCAATGATGCCATTAAAGACATCTCATTCCACGTGTATTTGGCGGAAACTTGATGGAAACTCAATGAGGGATATATTTGGGTACTAATTGAAAGTTCATGTATTTTCATGAGAAAAAAAAAGTTGGGGCTAGAATTGAAATTTGAATTAAAATTGGTGCTTTTTAAAGAATTAGGCCCTCAATTTTCTCCTTACACTATCACAATTTATTTCCCAAATTACCCTTCATCAAATGCTGGAACTACACACTGTTCTCTATGCATCATATAACCACTCAATTCGCACGTATTTGATGAGTGTACACCGCACATCCACTCAATTAGACATTCACTAAATCACTTTAAAAAAGGATTCATTTCCTTTGTACTTAAACCACATTATGCGCATTCCTCAACCCTAGAGATAGTCGGTTTCCAATTCGGTCCAAGGTGGAATCAGGAACCGAACCGAGAGGACCAGTTCCCAAAATTGGGAACCGGACCGGATCATCAATTCTGATCTGGTCAAATGAAACCGATCACTTTTTTTTTTTTCCATTTTACTCTCTCGCGCGATTGACCCAAAAGCCTCCATTGCTCACTGCCTCGGCACAAGAAGAGCAAACAACTTTTACTCAAAAAGAATCGAAACCCATCTTCTTTTTCCCTTAAATCTCTTTGGGTGTTTGGCTGTTGAGAGAATGGGAGGGACTAACTCAAGCACGAGCATAGTGAGGATGCATTCATGGCACAGGTGTTACTTGAAGCACATCAGAGAGCATAGGGCTCGTCTCTACCTCAACTGGAGGTGTACGGTCATGCTCATTTGTTGGCAAGATTAATAGAAAACAGAAAGAGAAAGAATCATAGTACTTCACTTAGGATTTAGTTCACATTTTACTAAATTTTTTTGAAGATATAACAAGAATAAAAAAGTATATGTAGTCAGTCTGGTCCAGTCGGTCCGGATCCCCCTTAGAATCAAGAACCGGACCGCCTGGACATCGGTTTCATTTTTAGGACTCGGACATCGGTGACACTCTCAAGAACCAGACCAAATCTCCGATCAGGGCGGTCCCTAATTTGTACGGTCCATTTTGCACACTCCTACTCAACCCTAGTGTTAATTAAACCCGAAGCATTTCTGGAAGAATTATTCATGAAACAACATGAGCACACTGCAACATGTGAACTAGCTGATCCATCAAATAAGTTTTGAAATAAAGTTGAAGCTGTAATAATGATTATAATACATCGATTGCACGTGAACTGCACGAGATATGCATGTGGATTGCACGTGCAACGAACATGCAATTTTGTGATGGACAATGATCTTGATGATGATCATAATTACCTAGATCTCCAAGAATTTGTGCGATTGCATTTGAAATAATTAATCTTATTCTTAGTATTAAGTTGTCCAAGCACTAGCCAAATTATTGATCCATGCAGTTCCAGAGCCGTTCTCATTATTTTCTCAGCCCCAAGACACGCAATTGCGACTTTGACAACTCCTAATAATAATATAGAGTTCTCTTAACTTTTCGATTAGTGCAGTATCTTCTCACAACCACAGACGAAAGAGTCGGAGAAGCTTTTTGGCTGCTCCTTTCGTCACCGTAACGATATTCAATTTGGAGATATGTAAGGAGAACTTGCTCGGTACTTTGTTTGCACAAATAAAGATGACGACCGTCATTAATTGCTAGCGAACTTAGGATTGCCACGGCAGATCGTCCTCACACTTCTGGGGGCCTCGGTATCCGGAGGAACCCTCTACTATCTTTTCGGGCATATGAAGCCGTCTAGTCTCGGTGTCGGCCTCAGTTTCGACGAGTGCCGATAGAATAATGGTTGATACGGCTTTTTCCTCGAATTATCATGCCAAGTGCACATGCCATTGTTCTTAATTGAGGTTTTTGACTCTTGTTTGTTAGTTTCAGCACTCCTGCTATTGTAGTTTTCTTCAATCTTTCGTTATATCCTATATGTGCCGCCATTGCCGAAATCACAAATTTATCCATTGGTTAACTCTTGCTTTATGTTCGCAGAAAGTTAATCGCTGGGAACGGCTGTGGCGCACGAGCTTGTCCATGTTGAAGATGGAATCTCGTTCTTGCTATGGTACTAAATGTGGCACCCAATTGTTTTGGCCACGATGATTGTCTTTACCTCCTAGTGTCCACTAGACCTGTCAAAATGGGTCATAAACCCATTTCTTAATCCATATATTAATAAATGGGTCATAAATGGGTTAGTTATATTTAGTAAATGGATCATAAATGGGTAGAAGTCTTATATTGATGTTAAATGGGTTGTAAATGGGTTGTAAATAGATCATAAATGAGTTTACAACTGATTTAAACTCAACACATCTCTCTTGCCCTCACTTAATCTTGCACTCACTCACTCCACACTCTCATTTCAGCTTGGGTATGAATTTTCCTATATTTAACTAAATATGGAAGTATTTTAGCAATATGGGTCTGATCGGGTATGAGTTGAGTATGGGTCGGGTTAGGTATGGGTCAAGAAAATTGTATTGCGCATAAATGGGTCATAAACGGGTTAATGGATCAATTTGGGTCAGACCATTTATGATCCGACCCATATCCAACCCGATCCATCCATTTGACAGGTCTAGTGTCCACCACGGTCACATGACCATAGCAGACACGAAGACCCCATCGAGCAGCTAGTAAAACAGAGTCAATGTCAACGCTTTTGTTCTGTCTAATGGTGGCAACAATCCTTGCTTTAATGGATAATATTAGAATGATAACCCCATGACGAGGGTCGAGTTTGGTGACACATCTATCTCACAGGACTTCTTCTTTACGTTCCCTAAATCGTGCTAATTGAAAATATGCGTTACGTACGGCATCTCGAACGACAACCTTTCGGCACAAAAAGAGGAAAAGGGCATCCTCCTTTTCTTTCTCGTGTTCTCCTTTAACCTTTTGATTTCTTTGGGTGAACGAGAAAACGAAGAAAGGGGGCTCTTTAAAGAACCAAAACCGGCATATTCCAAGGGGGTCTCTTGACGGCAAATCTCGTTGATGATAATGATGATGACGATGATAGTATTGAAATATCTTTCCGTGGCATCGATTGACGGTTCCGTGAAGGCTCAAGATAAAAGGGGAATTGAAACATTTCATTGCAGCTTTTCTATTTTTGTTAAGAGGTAATTTCATCAAAGAAATAGAGCTGTCGCTCTTACAAGGGTTTGTTCGTTTGATATACAGGGACGATCGGCTTCACTGATGTGTTTCTTGTTTTAATGTGCCGATGACTCGAGATCCAAACGAGAATCGAGATAAAACCTTTTAAGGACTCATTTAAATCCTATGGAGTCAATTGATGATTCCGTGAAAGCTTAAGATGAAAGGGGAATTGAACATTCCGTGGAAGCTTTTGCGTTTCAAAGGGTTGCTTGAGAAGGATGAAACATGGCTGGCGTTGGTCTCCCTTATTGGTTCGGCGTCAACATCTTCATCCATGTTCAACTGCTTAGTGTGGATTGACATATCCCTATCTCAAAAAAGAATCGAATCCAACCATTTCCTCTCGTCAATGCACCAGACCAAATCAATCTTAGTAAATATATATATATATATATATATATGTGTGTGTGTGTGTGTGTGTGTGTACACGTTCCTTCAAGTGTGGTCAAGCGTGAATCATAAGCATCATGGCTCGATCCGTTAGAATCGGGCGGATACATATGCGAAAATGAAACATTGCGTCTGCAAATGAACAAACCACTTCTTTTTCAATCACAAAAGAAGAGAAGGAAAAACGAAATCTTTTCAAAGAAGATGAACACATTAAATTGAAACATTTTAATTCACGTGTTTGGGCGTGGGACATGTCAATAGATCCATACAATCCGGAAGGAAAGTGGGCAAAATCCTTTCTTTGCGGCCGGTGCAGGTCCCATCACTTTCTACTGATTTTCTGACCCTGTGGACTTTGCTCAAGAAGTCTTTGTTTCTGCTGATCTTTTCAGTCTTGCAGCAGGTTCATATATTTGATTGATTAGTTAACTTTAGAAATTGTACCCTTTCTTTTGGCTAGTTTAATTAAAGATATACCATTTCGGGTCCCTATTAAAAATGTACTGCTCGATATCAAAGACGTACCACTTCAAGGTCCACTCCACGTCGATCGAATTCACAGGAGCACCCATTTATCTTTGGGGTTCATCTAAGGAAAAAGAAGAAGGAAGAAAGGAATAGAGCGAAAAGAAGAAAGAAAATAAGAAAAAAGCACTTTCCGGAGTGAAATGCACCGGCCGTGACTTGGAAAGCGCCACGCGAGACTCACGTGCTTGTCGGCCCCGGCAAAGAATTGGGCGGCCTGTGAGCTAGGGGTGATGTTAGATAAAGTTGCCCACTCTGGAAATTCTTTTGAGAAAATAAGTCCCTCTTCATAGCCATATTTGAAATTTTCCCTAACTTTAACGGCCGTATGGGGAATAGAATATGGAGATTTTTCCAAACGGCGTATGATCATTCTCCACTCTATATAAATAAAAAAGAATATTAAAAAGGACTCGAAGTATTTATCTCGACAAATAAATCTCTTTAAACAGCATTACAAGATTGACATAACTCCACCAAGAAAAATTAATACAATCTAATTGAGATTAGAACACCCGATCATTTTTTATATTAACAAATCCAAGCATAAGGATCTTTTGTTGCACCAGAGTGATGACTTAGGGGCATTTGGTAAATTGCCAAACAGTATCTTATTCTATTCTTTTGTTTCCCGAAACAAGAAAAAAAACAGAAATCCTTTTGTTCCTAGGCACAAATTTATTTCCAGAATCAATTTTGGAATAGAATCAAGAATAAAAAAAAAGTTAATTATTGATTCTGGGAACAAGAATCAAAAATGGAAAATAACGTTTTCTTCTCTTCTTCTTCTTCTTGGCTCGTCTTCTTCATTTTTCTTGGCCTCTGTGGCCAATCGCCAACTGCCCACCACCGGCGACCGGCCACAGGCCAAGGCCAGCGAGGGCATCACGGCTCTTACCCACGTCGCAAGCCGCCCTCTCCGGATCTGGCAAGAGCAGCGGTGAGGGTCCAACCCTCGCCGGATCTAGCGAGGGCCGCGACGCCCACGTCGGCCCTGGCCATGGGCCAAGGAAAGGGAAGAAGAAAAAATGAAAAGAAAAAATGAGAAAAAGCTATTAAAAATGCAAAATATTATTAATAAAAAGAAATTTTGTGCAGTTACCAAATATATTTTTGTTCTTTTTCTATTATAGGAATAAAAATTTTGGGCAGTTACTAAACGCATTCAAATGCTGAGAAATTATTTTCGAAAATAGAATAAAAGAAAATTATTTCTGAGCAGAAATTATTTTCGAGAACAAAATGATTACAAACCGTACCCTTAAATACTGAAAGTGAGATCAGCATTTGCCAACAAGAAGTACTACAAAAGGCCAGTGCCCAGGTGGGCATGGACCCAACTTCAGGTGTCCAAAACCGCTCTCTCCCCTGCAGAACACACCAGCAAAAACAGCCCTTCTCCACCCTCCCATGCCTCCCTCCAATGGACATCAGAAGCCTGTGCAAGTGCAACTCGGGCTGCTCCGACGGCGCCGATGGCGAAGCCGTCCATCTCGGCCGTTCCTCCCGCGGCGGGAGCAGCACGTCCTCGTCGGTCGCCTCGGTGCCGCCGCCGCCGCCGAGCGGATCTAATCACGTGAAGCAGAGGTGGAGGGAGCTGTGGACGAAGCTCAAGAAGGAGAAGAGCGGGGTGCCGACCGAGGGCCACGTCCCGTACGATTTCTACAATTACTCGCAGAACTTCGACCAGGGGATCGCGTGGGACGAGGCCGAGAACCTGTCGAGGTCGTTCTCGGTGAGGTTCGCCGATCCCGCCTCCGAGATCTACGCCAAGAGGAGAGTGGTGAAATGAAAGTGTGTCATTGGATCTTTTTCTTGCCTGATTTTTGCGTTATTGCCGTTTTGGCCGTGAACTCGTGCAGCCTCTCTCGAAATGTTGTAGATGGGACGAGATTCTATGCGTGCATAGTAGATAAAGATCATGTAATGAAGATCTCCTTTGTCTCTCTTGTCTGATTGTCTCGGATCTCCGTTCGTCGATCCAACCAGCTAAATTCATGTATCCTCCGATTAACGACACTTGTTTGGTATTTTCGCGACGAATCGGTAGTCCTTCGAATCCCCGAATCCGACTGAACGCGCCACAAGTAGCTAAGAACCGAACCTAAAACCCCTCACAAGGATCAGGAATCGGGACGGGACAAAAGCGGAGATATGGCTAGAATTAATTTCTCAGAAAATTCGACACGTCGTATGCCATAGGGCGAATTCTCCATTGATTACAAGGTCATTTTGTCCCGGAAATGCGAGCGCGCGAGGGAAGGAACTGCAATAGTCGAATCAGGATTAGCAGTTGAGGTCTCGAAGGATCAGCGAATGTAGATTTTGGAGTGAACTTTGATGATCGAATGACTCTGAAGGTACATTGAATTCGCAGGGACTCATATTCCATGACACAGCAGACCTAAAGCCAAGGTTGTACTGTACCAAAAGGGAATCATTCAAAGTCCCGGAAACAAGTTGCAGATAAAAGTGTAAGGAATCAGCATAACCCTTTAACGCTCCGGATAAGATGACGCCGGTTCGGCGTCGACAGCGGCGTTAACCGGGGATGTCTGTCCACTGGGCTGCCGAGGTTAACCGACGAGGCCCTGCTCTAATGCGACCCGCGAGCTAGTTTCGATGTTTAAGCTCGGAAACTAATGCACAGGCCGCGATACGATCTTCGCGGGTTGTTGTGGAAATCGGTTTTCACCTTCGAAGATCGGCCCCTGGTGAGCTCAATCGAGTGTTCCTTCATCGGATGCCGGTGTGTTCCATGGACATGGAGTTGCTTGCTCCGTTTTTCTTTCTAATTTTTTTTCCTTTTTCCCTTTTGGGGCGGGACATGAATCGAACGAGAGGAGAAAGCTCGAGAGGGCTAGAAAAGCTGACGTCCTTTTCAGGCAAATTACAGCGTGCTGCTCTTGACAAAAGGCTCGAAAGTTCCAGCTGTTCCGCCCAAAAGAAGACAAAAGAAGAAGGAAGGAAGAAGAAGAAGACTGCATGAACGGATAATGACACGAACACCAATTGAAATTCGGTCACATCTGATTCATAAATTTTCAATTTATTCGGTGTAATCCCTAAACTTTAATCTAATATTCAATATAGTCCCTGAACTTTTAATTTGTTCAGCATAGGTCATATGTTCAATATAATCATTAAACTATTTATGTTCAACGTAGTCTTCGAAATTAAATTGAACATGTATCAAAAGTTCAGATATAACATTCAATAAATTAAAAGTTTAGGGACCACGTTATATATTAAGCTAAAATTTGAGAATTATGTTGAATAAATTAAAAGTTCAGAGATCACGTTACATATTGAACAAAAATTCGGGGACTATTTACGGCCCTTTTACCAGCCCGAATGATGCTCGTCTCCTGATGTTTGACGCCACGGGCCTCATGCCGGGCCGCTCCGTCAGTTCAAACGGGCCGGGGCCCCGCCGCCGTGCCCGGGCTGGCCCGGCCCGTTCGAGGGTTTCCGCCCTGGACGAGTCGCCCTCTTCCCGTCCCTTCCTCCCCGCATCATCATCTTCTTCCCACCCACCCCATTCCGGCGGTGCGAGAGACGGAGCGACGGAGCGACAATGGCGGGCGAGCCGGTGATCGACACGGAGAGGGTCCGGCAGTTCGTCGGCGACCTCGAGTCCCAGATGAGCGCCCTCTCCGCCTGCACCCGCCTCTTCGCCGCCGTCTCCGAGCGCCTCCGATCCCTCCGCCGCTCCCTCGACGACAAGTCCCGCTCCGTCGAATCCGGCCTCCAGTCCCTCGCCTCCGCCTCCCACGAGGCCCTGGAGTCCCTCTCCCGCCGTGAGGCCTCCCTCCCCGACCGCGAATCCTCCGCCGCCGCGCTCGTCGAGGAGCGCGTGGTCGCCGCCCTCGCCGACCTCCACGGCTGCCCCGGCCCCGGCCCGGGCGGCTCCCGCGGGCTGCCGGAGCAGCTGCGGTCGCTCGCGCGGAGGATGGACTCCTCCGGCCTGGTCAAGTTCCTCGTCTCGAGGAGGAAGGAGTCGGCGTCGCTGCGGGCGGAGATGCCGGCGGCCGTCGCGGAGGCGGTCGACCCGCCGCGGCTCGTGCTGGACGCGGTGGAGGAGTTCCTGGAGAACAAGTCCGCCAAGGTCGGGGTGGCCGATAAGCGGTGGGCGTGCGGGCTGCTGGTGCAGGCCCTGTTTCCGGAGGCCAAGAGGGCGGACGCGCGGCGGCCCGAGTACGCCCGGAGCGTGGTGGAGAGGGCCGCCGCCCTCCTCGACGCGTGGAGGAAGCAGGTGGAGGGTGCCGCCGGGGCCGGCGGGGCGGGAGAAGAGAGCGACGGAGCCATCGGGCCCGCGGAGGCGGTCATGATCCTTCAAATGGTGGTGGCGTTCGGGCTGAAATCGAGGTTCGACGAAGGTTTCTTGAGGAAGCTGGTGGTGGATTTCGCGCGGAGAAGAGACTTAGCCAAGCTCGCGGTGGCTCTGGATTTCGGCGAACAATTAGCAGGTATGATGTCCTCGTATATTCGCGAGATTACTCGGAATTAGCGTTTCTTTCCTTTGCATATGCGTGTGATTTCTGATGCAATTGGAAGGAAATGGTAGGATGCTGGTCCTTGGTGCTTTCCTGATCAATATGTCATCATGTAGTTTGGGTGTTCCTGGATTGCTATGGAAATGAAGATAAATGATCGCTCTTCGCGTTTTAATCGAGTTCTTTTAGCTAAAGAATTTGCCCGAAACGCTAAAAACGCATGCTTTTTCGCCGAATTGTTAGACGTCGTGCATAGTGAAGTTCTTTGAATGGCAATGCTTCAGAAGCCTGTTTGATCTCCCCCTATATTGGAAGCTGTCTGCTCAATATCTCCTGTATGCTGTCCGACTGCGGAGCTATATTAAATGCGAAAAAGAGCACCATCGCTATGGGAGCATATGAGCAAATATGCTGGTGATCTTGAATCTGTTATGCTTCTAGCAAGAAGCCAAAGCTTCGATTTTTTCTCCGTTTCTTGGAATGGGGAATGCTCATACCTGCAGTCTTCTGCTGCTGTATTGTTGCTACGACATCTTGGAATAGTGCTCTTTAAAATGAGCAGTATGTTTGACCCAAAAAAAAAAAAATGAGCAGTATGTAAAGACTTCCTTTAGATGACTTGTTAATCTGCTGGACTGTTTATGTTGTGAGAGCGGAATTACCATGTCAGGGTTGCCTCCTACTCCCTCTTTTGTCTTGTAGGAATTGCATGCACATAAAGAAGAGAAGGACGAGATGCTTGACATGAAAACGATTTCCAAATACTTTTCCATTGCATAGGCTTAAAATTTCTACTGCATTACAATTCTATGCCAATGGATAGCAAATTTATTGCGCGTCCTTAAAAACTATGCCCTTTAGATGATTCATCTGCGCAGAAGAATCTTTTGGGTGAGATTGTGCTGAGTTAGTCATTTCTGGTGATGTGCAGACATTATTGAGGAACTGGTGAAGAACGGTAAGGAGATAGAGGCTGTCTATTTTGCTGCTGAGGCGGGCATGACCGACAGATTTTCTCCGGCTTCTCTTCTAAAGTCGTACCTGGGTAACTCCAAGAAGAACGCTCAAACTGTTTTGAAGGGCGGCAATAACAGTATGGTCTCTGCGGTGGGTTTAACCTCTTTGATCTTCTCTCTTCCCAACTAGGCCGCCCTTGCAACCAAAAATTTAGTATACAAAAGAGGGGAACGCTTCGATCTTTCATAAATCTATATGCTTTCCCCTCTACATGTAAACTCTGTTCTTTTTGTTGACTCTATTCACCTGGCACGGCTTGACATTTCAGGAGGAGGCTAGTACTATCGAACTGAGCGCCATCAAGACTGTCATCAGGTGCGTGGAAGACCAAAAACTCGAGTCGGTCTTCTCTCTCGACAACCTAAAGAAGAGAGCCACCATCCTGGAGAAAGCCAAGGCAGAAAGAAAGAAGAACTCAGCTTCTGTTAGCAAGCCTGCCAATAAACGAGCTTATGGACCCGGTGTTGGCCGCGGTGGTGGGCAATCTTCTTCCCAACCGGCCAAGGCGGCGAAATTCGCTAATCCTAGCCCCTCGTTTGGACGGAGGAACCCGCTTCCGCTCGCGCACCTCAGTTCTGCTGTAAGATATTCCGCCCCTTACAGCTATCCCAGCCAGGGCGCTTACGAAGCTCCGAGCATGACCGCTTACGGGCCGGCGGCCTACGGGAGGTCCCACAGTCTGACTGAAGCCCAAATTGGGATCCCTCAGGAGTATTCCCCCTCTGACGCCTATTCGCCCATCGTCCAGAGGGTGACCTACTCGCCCATCGTAGGCACTGGCGGCGGTGGCACGAGTTCATATCGCGCGGGTACATACGTGCCTCCGGTGAGTCACGGTACGCACAATTACAACGCGCATCAGTATCCATCTTACGGAGAGTAAGACCGTAGATTAGAAATATAAAGTGGCTAGATCACGAGATGATCCGCCTTCCCTGTCATTTTTCTTATGCTCCTCGTCTAGGAAATCTCGGCGGGGGCTGTCTGTTGTCATTGATTATCTATCAGTTACACCATCATCTATCGTTTTCTCGACTTCATCGCGAGTCCAATGTTTAAGTTCTTCCCTGTCCGAATACGGGTTATGTTGGCATGGTAGGGTTTCCGATTCTTGGTCAAGATCCGACATGATCAAAAGAAGAAGATGAAGAGGATTTACCAAAACTAGGAAGTTTGGCATACATATCGATTTACAGAGAAGACAAGCAGCATACAACTACGTTCGCCGATTATTCAAATATCATTCTCATCCCGCGAAGAGATCATAAACCGCAGTCGTCCTTAGATGCCATCGATTCTCCCCCGCAATCACTTCCCGATCTTGCCTCTGAGCTTGACGCCGAGGACCCGCTCCATCTTCGCAAGCACGGCCTGGTTCGGCACCGCCTTGCCGTTCTCATACTCCTGCACTACCTTGGGCGGCTCGTTTATCTGCTTCGCCAGCTCGGCCTGGCTCATCTTCTTCTCCAGCCGCGCCCTCTGCACGGCCTGCCGGACCTCGGCGGGCACCCTCTCGAGCGCCGCCGGCTCGGCGGCCTCGTCCAGCTTCCGGGCGTTGATGGCCGGGGCCGAGGACTTCTTGTTGGAGCCGGCGTCGGACTTCTTGATGGTCAGGACGGGGGCGCCGGAGCGGAGGGCCTTGTTGACGGCCCTGGGGTCGCGGAGGTCCTGGGACTTGGGCTTCGACTTGTGGAGGACGACGGTGTCCCAGTCCTGCGTGACAGCCCCTGGGAATCGGCTCGGCATGGTGGCGAGGTGGTGATGGCGGAGGTGATGGAGGAGATGGTTTGAGGGGATGACAGAACTCTGAGATTGAAAGAGAGGGAGATGAACGATGATGAAGGAGGAGGAGGTGGTGAGTTTATTTATGGTGGAATTGAGTATCTGGAAAGTTCGTTTTCTTTAGGAAGAGAATAAAAAAAACGAAACGAGTCTTGGTTGGCGACGTTTATCTCGGAAGGTTCTAGGAAAAATGGAGAATCCAATCACTATCAATTTTGCCTTTTGTTTTTCTTGATGCCCAAGTTAAGATTTTGGGATATGTCATTAACACGTTGATTTTCAAAAGATATGAGTAAGCGCTCATGATTGTGATATCTTTGGATACATAACAAATTGAAAATAATTTTAATGAGAGTTTTCTGGTTAAGTAAGTATATCGATCGAGTCTTTACACGTGCTCAATATAAGACTTTACTCGGGTCATCCCGAGTATATTATATACTGATCTGCATTTTCCCAAAGTTAAAGACCAAAAATACTTAGATTCTAATATGCATTCTCCCAAAAGTTAAGCCCAAAAGTAATTAGATTCTAATTTTCTTCGTGGTGAAGCATTACGCTTACGACCGATTTTAAAAGGGCCCAAAAGCACTTAGATTCTAATATGCGTTCTCCCAAAAGTTAAGACCAAAAGTAATTAGATTCTAATTTTCTTCGTGGTGAAGCATTACGCTTACGACTGGTTTTAAAAGGGCCAACTACGAGAACCAAAAAATAAAAAATAACCTTTTTAATGGAAAAATGTGTCAAAAAAATCCTTAATCTTTTGTATTTATGCCAATTTAGTCTTAAATCTTTTTTGTGTTAATTGAGTGCTAAACTTTTTATTTTTGTGTCAATTCAGTCCTTCTAATCAATTTTGGCAAGATATTGTTAACGTGGATATCAGCCTCTACAGCACCACCGACGCTGACATGAATAAATTTAATAATATGTTTTTGATTTTTTATTATTTTTTCATTTTTTTCCTTCTTTTCTTTTTTTTTTTCCTTCTTTCATCAACCTTTGGCTTGGCCAGTGACCGGCCTCTTGGCCTTGCCTAGGCGAGGCCACCATGGCTTAGACGAGGCCACCGTCGCCCGTCACAGGCGAGACCTAGTTGACCCTCTCCTAGGCGAAGGTGAGCCCCTCCACACTTGACGTGGCCGTCACGCCCAACGGTGAGTCCCCTCCCAACGCGCCGACTAGATTTGCTAGACATGGCGACGATGGGGTAAAACGGAGCCCACGGGATCTTGATCTCACCTGTTGGGGAGGTGGCAAGATTCGAAGGCTCCACCATTGAGATCTTGATCTAACCCATCGTGGCCACGGACATGGTTCCCCTAGAATTGCATCCTATGCTTTCGCTTGGGGTTGCTGTCACATTCCTTGACAGTTAAAGTCCACGGCCGTTGGTTCAAGGTGAAGGCCGACCTCGCCAGATTTGGCCTAAGTGAGGCCGACCCTTGGCTCTCTAGATCTAGCGAGAGAAGCCCTTGCCCAGGCGAGGGTCAGTTTCTCCTCACTTGTGGCGGGCAATGGCGTCCTTGCCTAGGCGAGGCTAGGCGACCGGCCAAGCCAAAGGTTGAAGAAAGTAGGAAAAAAAGGAATAAAAGAATTAAAAAATCGAAAAAATATTAAAGTATTATTATTAAAAAATGTTAACTTTTCTCTATACGGTCACGAGAATTCAAGTCAACCTTTTTCATCTCACTCACAAGAATTCTAGAAAGAGAAACTCTGAATTTTCTAATGATACAAATGAAGTGATGGGACCCTAGTAATGGAGTTTTATCTCCTCAGCTGGCAATTATCCTCGTTAAGTACAAGAACTAATATACAATCTCATATTACTCCTAGAAATATATCAGAGTAGACTGGCCACATCTCTTTTGTACGTTGACATTCTCCCCACCTAAGATGGTCTTCAGTATTGAATGCTTCAATTTGCTTCTTGAATTACCAAAAAGTTACTGCCGGCTCCCAACTCAGCACACAATACTGCGTTTGCATAACTAGATTTGCTATGATGAAATTAACTCCGCGGTTTAGAAGTTTTCAATGAATGAAGAACCGAGGAAGATCTTGACCAAGGAGAGTCGCAACGGGCACCTCTCAGAGCAAAAGCCTCGTACTACCGCGCAATTGATTTCATCACTTCAGATCGAGTTATGCGAAAGCGGTATTGTGCGCTGAAATAAGAGTAGTTGATTCGATAGTAGGGACTATCAGAGAGTAAAGTAAGTTGGGAACCGCAAAAACTCTTTGGCAATTCAAGAAGCAAATTGACAACTTCCGTGCCAAGGATGCGACGAGGCTAATCTTCTTGGATCATCTTCAAATTGTGATATTAACTTGACAAGAGAAACTTTTAAAAAGAGAGACTCTGAAATTTTTATTAATTGTTAGATGATATAAATGAAGAGAAGAAACCCCTATTTATACAAGTATTTCCCTAATTACTACCGTAGATCTCCCATTAATCTGACGGTGGTAATTCTATTTTTTAACCTACCGACCACATGCATTAATTACAAGAACACTCTAGAATAGTATAAAATTCCTATGTTGCCCCTTGGAATATTCTCGAGTACACAAGAAAGGCTCGTCCAGTCTTTTTGGATCATCCTCGGTCCATCATACATTGAAAACCTCCGGCCGTGACACATACATGTTTATTAAAGTTCTGGTCTGACCTGAAAAAAAGAGTGCCTACTCGTTTGACACATTATATATTCCAACATGTTAGAGGCGACGAAAATCCTTCAGTCCAGGCTGATGAGGAACTCGGTTGAATCACAATATGTTCTTTGATGAACATCCACATATCTTGATGTCCTTCTGCCATTGTTTCACTGAAATGAACGGTCACCACCCACAAGCAGAGATGCCTAGATGAAGCTGTAATTGCCAAATGTACTTTCTCCTGAAGGTGTTGCTTGCCTGCAACCAGTCTATATGTATCGCCTATAAGGACTCGGGTCTGCTTGATTATTTCACTTGTCCGAGGAACCTAGCCACCAACACGGTGTAATCAAAGCAACACACTATTACAGAGCTCTGCAATTTGCAACATAAACATTCCTAAATGACAACCAACGCCTTACATGTTTCGATAAATACAAATTTCCCACTATTCTCAACTATTTTTGCCAAGTGCATCAGCCAGAGGGAGCACCAATCTCCTTCATGCTTAAAAAAGCATCTTAACTCTATGTTCTCAGCATTATTCTATCCCAAGCGGCAGACCAACGTATTTCGCCCAAACTGTCACCTTCACAGGCTCAACGGTGCATCCGTTACCCTCAAGGGGATTTCTAATGTTCTCCACATTCAAATATTAACTCGACCACGCAATATATAATGGATAAGTAAAACCCAGCAAGTCCATAACTCACTAAAATCTACCGACAGGAAGACAAGCAACCCAACCTTACAGCACTGCACTAAAAATCAATTCCTTGGGCCTAAAAATCAATATGACCTCAAGTTATCAGCAAATGATACAGTAAGGTGAATTTCTAACCCCAATAAATTCTACTTCTTCATTTCACCAAATTCAAGAAGTGTTCCAAAGTAGAACATGTACCACCGTTTGTTGGCTTTGTTTAAGTTTTAAACATAAGAAGATGAGACGTGTATGTAGTCAAAATTTCTAAAGCACATGAAATTCATTTTCATAAATGTAAGCAACGCGATTTGCATAATATTTTCAGATCAGATAACTTTTAAGCTTCATAATGTGTTGAGGGCGATTCAGTTAGAGCCTAAAGACTGCAATGTAACCAGACAAATTTCATCCAGCAATAAGTCATCCAGAAGAGTCCAGATAGAAATCAATGTCCTTGAAACTAGATATATCTCTGTTTTATTGTCTCATATATAACCTCATCTGATAGGGCCTAGTATATGCAAAATCTTGACTGTTGTATCGACCATGGAGAAATCCCTCGAAAGGACTAAGCGATGCCAGCGATAGCAGCTAGGAGATCAGAGAAGCAGGAGGAAAGAACATTAAGATGCACATAGCATCTAACAATGAAAGAATGCTTATTGAACAACTGCAGAGATCTATAAGCACGAAACGAATATGCTGAAGTATCTTTACTAATGTTTCTCACCAAGTGATTTTAAACCTCGTGAACTTTCTTATATTTTCCTTATCTAAGTTCAGGAAAGCAAAAACACTGGATATCGTGGTCCAAATATAGCACGGATACTCTCAGGTAAACATGTTTTCCACAATTGAAAACTTATCCTCTGTCATAGATAATCAGAAATATTTGCAGTAAAGCAATTTAAAAGCTCGTAGGGTCAAGCTTGTGCATAGGGGAAGGTTGATGAAGGTTTAGCATTGCTAATCCCCTCAGTGTGAAGGAAATTGGAGGATCCACTTCTAGGAAGTAGCGTGTACTACGGAACAGTTTTCTATCCATACTCCGAGTAATCGATGATACCAAACAAGGATCACAACAGAAATAGTTACTTCCAATCTTCCCCATTTTCCAAGAAAGCCTGATAACTACATTCCCAAAGTGCGATTCATGTAAAAAGACCCACAATTAAGCTCCAGGTATAAGTAAAGCATATTAAAGTTATTGTATTGAACTAGTGAAAAAGGTGCTACAAACAGGAAGCAATTCCATTAGTCTATTGGGCAAAGATGCCAACACAAACAAAGATTACATACTCGTGACTATTCACTGCAGATGTCATCATCATCTTCGTCACCGTCATCAATGCTTGCTGCCTGTATTTTTGCAATCTCAGCCTGTGCTCTCTCCAAAATCTCCTTCTTCTGCAACTCTAGTTCCTGCTGAAAATTCGCCCGCATCTTCTTCAACTCCAACATCTGTTCCCTCTTATTACTCTCAATCTTCTCATATAATTCTCCAAACCTCTCTATCGAATCTGCCAAAACCCTCATCCCCTCTCCTCCATCCTCCTTCCTCGGCGGAGGCATATCATCGTCCTCTTCCTCATCCCCGTCCATCTCCGACTCCGACTCGCCCGGACTATCCCTCATCTCATCAAACGCATTCGACTTATCCAGATAAACCATGGTATCCGCAAAGCAAAACTCTCCCGAATCCACACCGCAGGCCAACCTGCCATCTTCCATGTTCGTACCCATCAGCATATCCATCCTCCTAAAGTGCATCCAGCTCGGAGTAATTCCCGTTCGATCCATCTTCGCCCTCTCTTTCTTATACTTCTTCTTCAAAGCATCGAGCTGCTGCCTACAGTCTACCTCAGTGAATTCCATCCGTGCCCACTCGGACACTTTCTCCGCAATCTCGCTCCAATCCTCAGACCTCACACTCTTCCGACCCAGCTGCAAAAACCTCTCCCCCCACACCTCCAGCAACGTGAACTTGGCATAGTCGCTCCAACACGGACCTTGGTTCGGAAACCCCGCCTCATAATCAACAGCAGGGACCAAATTCTCCTGCCCACGCTTCCTCACGTATCCCTGCGCCCCTCTACCGCTACCGCTAAAGTTGCCACCGTGACCATTTTGATATTCATTGCCGTAACTAGGGTTCTGCTGGATACCGTAACTACCTTCGCCGCCGCCGTCCTCATCGCCGAATCCGCCGCCGCCGCCGCCGCCGCGGCCGAGGCTCCGGGCGTTGCGCCTGGTGACGGGGTTGGGCCGGCCGGGGAGCGCCGTCTGGCCGCGAGCGGATCTCTTGACGCGCTTGCTGCGGTAGGGATCCGCCATGGACGAGCTCACGGGATCGGCCTCTGCATCATCGTCGCCCATCGTCTCCAGACCCAGAATCGACCCGATGAAGCAAGACCCAGATGGGTGGAAAAAGGGCTTCGATGGCGTCGAAGCGAAGCGAAGCGAGGTGGGATGCTTCGGAGGAGCTTGATATGGAAACGTTGACCGGGTCCTTTTTACGTTCTTCTAGGGTTTATCAGTCGAGTTGGCTAGGAAGAAGCATCCTCTGCCTATGGGACTCTGTTTTTTATCTTTCTCATTTTCATTTCATTTTTTCTCTTTTGTTTTTTGGGCCCCATCCATTTTCATTGGCGTTTGATATCAAAAAATAAAAAATAGATGAGGCGAGTTTCGCTTGCGTCCTAATCTTTGATTAGATTTGCATTTATGTCACTAAGCTCAGATTACAACCACCTAATACGCCGTAGCATCTTTTGGGACGATACCCGAAAATATGTGTTGCGTTTGAACTCATTGTCGGGAACATATACCCATGTTTCCTTTATCGTGAATACGCGAATCTAATCCACTACAATAATATAATTACCTCTTCTTGTTGCGTAAACTTTCTTAAAAATTTAGAGTGCGTTTGGTAACCATTCTGTTCTCGAAAGCTTATTCTACTTAAAAATAATTATTTTTTATTTTATGCCCGGGAACAATTTATAAGCATTTGAAAGCGTTTCGTAACTATCCAAAATTTCTATTCTTGGAATAGAAAAAGAACAGAAATGCATTTGGTAACTGCACAAAATTTCTTTTTATCAATATTATTTTAATAATATTTTGAATTTTTTAATATTTCTTTCTTTTTTTTTCTTTTTTTTCTTCCCCTTCGCCTTCCTTGGTCATGGCCATGGCCAACGCCGACGAGGGCAGCTCATGGCTTGGGCGAGGGCCACTCTCGCGAGATTTGGTGAGGGCGAGGGTCACCCACGCTAGATTCGGCAAAGGCAGCCCTCACCCTCGCCGGCCACCAGCCATAGGCTAGGAAGAAGAAAAAGAAGAATTTTTTTTTCTTGATTCTTGATTTTGTTCTAAAACTGATTCTGGGAATAAAAAGTTACTTTTTTTTTTGCTTCTTGATTCTGTTCCAAAACTGATTCTAGGAACAAATTCTGGCAAATTTGTGCCCGAGAATAAAAAATTTATTAAACGGATTTCTGTTTCAGAAATGATTCTGAGAATAAAAAAACCAAACTTATTACTATTTAGCAACTTGCCAAACACGCCATTAACCTTCTCAGACGGCATCCTCCCCCGCCGCTAGCTGCCACCTTTGTTGTCTCGAACAGCCTTGTCAATGCTGCTTGTCTCTTCTCGGCTCTAATATCACTTTCACGAGCAGCGATCAGCCTCGACTCTATTTTTTAAAAGTATTAGTACATTTAAAAAGTTGATAAGCAACAAATAATAGTGGTAAGAACAAATAAATGTTGATAACTCATAACTAGTGAGTCACTTAATCAAAGAAGTGTTGATAAGTCACTTAATTAAAGGTTGGCAAAATCATATAACAATTGATAAATCTAAGGTCTTGGTGAAAGAAGATTAATGAAAGTCCATAAAAGATGAGAATTTTTTTTTGTCATAGATAAGAAAAGTTGGTATCAAAGATAAAAGACATATAAACGGAGGCAACTAACTCAAATAGGAGTTAGCAATGCATAATCAATAGATAACTTAATAAGAGAAAAGCTATTAATTACTTCATTTAAATTCAATAATCTCGTAAAAGAATTGGTATATATATCGGGTTGGTCAGTAAGGCAAATGAAAATTACCGATTCAATACAAAAGTTAGTATATTTTCTCAAAAAAAATAAACAACTAAAGGCCCGTAAGCAATTCAAATGGGAGTCGATAAACCAAAACTAATAGATAAATTAATTAGAAAAAAGCTGGTAAATCACACGAATAAAAGTTTGGTAATCCATATAAGAGTTGATAAAGTGAAGCCGTTTGTGACAACGGAATGATTAGTTATTATATCAATTGAGGTGAAATTGGACTTTAATCATTTTATAGGTTTTTTTTTTGTCGAATCATCTTATAGGTGAAAAGCTATAAAAGTGGAAGTTTTGGTAATATAACGGGAAACCTAGATTATCTGTTGCGTACCTGGGGTAAATCAAACAAAAGACAGGGTCCTAGAATAATTATTCTATTTTAAGGACCAAGTTACGAAATATTTACTACCAAAGGAAAAAAAAACATAAATGACTCCAAACAAGAAGAAAAGTCAATGGGCCTTTGGTGGCATTTAAGGTAAAGGGCGCAAGATTCTTGACAACGCATGCCCTTTCCCGATTTCCAACGCCTGCACTTAACTACAAACACGTCCGAGCTTACCCATGGAACGTGAGATTCTTGCAGGGGTGGTGGTTGCCTTCTCCATTGAATGCTAAGCTTCAATTCTCAACAGGAGAGAGAGAGAGAGAGAGAGAGAGAGAGAGAGAGAGAGAGAGAGTTTTGGAAAGATCATCGAAGCAGCCATGAATGGCGGAACGGGATGATCACGTAGAAGGTCACGCGACTGAGCGGAATGACCAGACTGTACAATTGAATGTAAAGTTTTAGAGCGGTGACCAAACTGCAAAATTTAAAAGAGAGATCGTCCCAACTTCCAACCCCGTCGTAATATTCAATCCTCTCCGTCTTCGCACCTTCTGTTCTCTAACGCACAAATTAAATGGCTCACAGAAAAGGGACACCAACTCGAGCAACTTGACCGTCCAATGTTCACGAAGATCCCTCTCTATATAAAGCCTATACGACCCTCGGATCGTTCATTGTGCTTTGCATGGTCCATGCATGTACTGGGTAGTGTACTCACAGATCGATTCATGGTTGGTAGTCTATAAGTGTGATGGCCACCGTGAAATCTGTTGTCGTGGTTTTAGCTCTGGCTTTTGTGGTGTGCAGTGTGTGTGCAGAGAGCAGGAAGCTGGAGGAGAAGAATGAGGCCAGCAGCGAGGTGAAGAAGCCGGAGTGGTTCTTCGGCAATAATAATGGTTGGATCGGTGGAGCAGCCGGTGGTTTCGGAGGAGGGAAAGGGTTTAGCTTTGGACACTCTTTTAGCTTCCGAAAAGGACTGGGTTTCAGTTTTGGTTCTGGGACTCCTGACGTTCATGGTCTTCAGAAGCCTGACTGTGTAGGGAAGGGCGGTGGAGGTAAGCAGCACGAAAAGGGCAAAAAGCATCACCACGGGGTTATCGGAGGAGGTGGTGGAGGAGTTGGGGGAGGTGGCAGTATTGGCGGGGGTGGCGGTGCTGGAGGAGGTGTAGGCGGCGGTGGCGGCCTTGGTGGCGGCGGCGGTGCTGGAGGTGGAATTGGAAAAGGAGGTGGTGGAGGCATTGGTGGCGGTGGCGGTGCTGGAGGAGGCATTGGAGGTGGAATTGGAAAAGGAGGTGGTGGAGGCATTGGTGGCGGTGGCGGTTCTGGAGGAGGCATTGGAGGTGGAATTGGAAAAGGAGGTGGCGGAGGCATTGGTGGCGGTGGCGGCGCTGGAGGAGGCATTGGAGGTGGAATTGGAAAAGGAGGTGGTGGAGGCATTGGTGGCGGTGGCGGTTCTGGAGGAGGCATTGGAGGTGGAATTGGAAAAGGAGGTGGCGGAGGCATTGGTGGCGGTGGCGGCACTGGAGGAGGCATTGGAGGTGGAATTGGAAAAGGAGGTGGTGGAGGCATTGGTGGCGGCGGCATTGGTGGCGGTGGTGGTGCTGGAGGAGGTGTAGGGGGCGGAATTGGAAAAGGAGGTGGTGGAGGCATTGGTGGTGGCGTTGGAATTGGAAAAGGAGGTGGCGGCGGCATTGGTGGCGGTGGTGGTGGTGGAGGTGTAGGGGGTGGAGGAATTGGGGGCGGAATTGGAAAAGGAGGTGGTGGAGGCATTGGTGGTGGCGGCGGCGGCATTGGTGGCGGTGGTGGTGGTGGAGGAGGTGTAGGGGGTGGAGGAATTGGGGGCGGAATTGGAAAAGGAGGTGGTGGAGGCATTGGTGGTGGCGGCGGTGGTGCTGGAGGAGGTGTAGGGGGTGGAATTGGAAAAGGAGGTGGTGGAATTGGTGGCGGTGGAGGTACTGGAGGAGGAATTGGTGGTGGAGGAATTGGCGGCGGCGGTGGCATTGGAGGTGGTGTGGGTGGTGGCATTGGTGGTGGAGGTGCTGGAGGCATTGGTGGCGGGATTGGGAAAGGAGGTGGTGTTGGAGGAGGTATAGGCGGCGGGATTGGGGGTGGTGGAGGTGTTGGAGGAGGCATTGGCGGTGGAGGTGGTGGCGGCGGAGGAGTTGGTGGCGGAGCTGGTGGGGGATTTGGAGGCGGCATAGGCGCCGGTGGAGGGATAGGAGGGGGAATCGGCGAGGGAGGAGGTGGCGGTGGTGGAGGCGGCAGTGGAGGAGGCATCGGCGGTGGAGCAGGTTTTGGTGCCGGTTTTGGTGGTGGGGTGGGCAAAGGTGGTGACTCCGACCAGCTCGCGGAAGACCCATGAGGGCTTAGTTGAATTTGCCTGCTGGTCTCTGTACGTGAGCGGCCTCGGTGCCGTGCATGACTCTCTTATCCAAAACTTCATAATTTGCAAATCGTTTTCATCGAAGTTGTGTCGTATCGAAATAAAAATTTTATGATTTCTCATGATTGTCTCCGCGTAGAAGGCTTGTAAGGTCTCCGAGAACCGTACGTCTAATTCCACCATTTCGTTTTCTTTTGTAATTATGAACGTATTTCATTCTTGTTATTATTTAAGCTCGTCCTAGCCTACGGTTTCGTGATTATCGTTGTTAAAAAGAATTATAATATGGTCATCATCTGTGAGGAATCTTTTTGGGGCCAATATATATATATATATAAAGGCTTGCGTAAGCATAATATAGAAAATTGAATTACATGAAAACCCATTTTATTAAATGAACAGTAATCATGCAAGACGTGCTATAAACCATGGATGGAGAGAATATTTTATAAAACTTAACCATTCACGGCGCGAAAATCTTATTGGAACTTTTAGTGGGTCCCGACATGGATCGTATGAATTCTTAAAATGTGATTGATTCGATTCTAATTGAATTAATTTATACAATGCTTATTGGCACTTCACAGTGTCTCATTTGATTGCAATACATGACAAGAAAAAAACTTAAGCCTCTTTCTTTCTGCACACGAGTTTTATTTCGTTGCCTTGTTTGCCACACTCGCGAGCCACCTCCACCTACGTCGGAGCAACCGATGGTCATTGTCACGGTAACCACCCTTGCCATTGTGCTCCTTCCTATCTCGTCCCGCTAGTTTTTCCGCTCTCTCTTTCCTTACGAGTTACGAGCACTCAATGAGCTCCAATGAGCTCGTATTAAGGCTAACCATAGGCAATTGACTTTAGAACTTCGATCTAGTTTAATTTCAAGTTTAGACGAGCCGTAATCGACTGATGGTTAAGGTTTTTGGACCTCGAATTGAGGTTCGTTAAGTTAACCTGAATCTCGACCTAAGATGTATTAAGAATGAATCGTGGGTGGAGGAGGGAGGGAGGGAGAGAGAGAGCGCGCGCGGCGGCAGGACATCTTGCCGTGGTGGAGACCGTCGACGCTAGGGCCATCGAAGGTCCGTAGGGGCTGGTTGTGGTTACGAGATGGCATAGAAAAGAGAGAGCCGATAGAGATGGGTGGCAATTTAAGGTTTCGTTGATATTTCTTAAGTTAATTACTAAAAATGCACGTGCGATGTTCATGCCATGATATACTAAACGAGCACACAAGAGATGACGATCGGAGGTGGGAAAGGATCCTCCTCTTATCTAAGTATATTATTATGAAAATAAGAATAACAACTTCTTTTTTACCACGAAAGTAAGGGCAAATATAAGTATCCTCTTAAGTCATTTTTCGTGGCCAACTTAATTTTAACCAAAAAAAAGCAAACGGTAATTCGAAGACTCAAGTCAAGATTGATATAATTCGATTTAAGTAATTACTCATCAACCGTGCGATCAATAAAAAGTGAACGATTTACATATATGTTGCATAATCACATGGTCGATCAAAGCCAAGTACATATTACTTGAATTTCCCTTTTCTCGTAATATATTAGATTTTTGGCTCGATGATAAATTTATATATCAGTTTGATATATAATTTTTTTTTGGTCGGTATAAGAAATTTTTTTGGCTTGGCTGGCTTTTGTTGTTTGCTTTCTCCGAAGCAAAAGGGCCCATCTTCAGGCCCATTTCAGACAGACAGATAAAGCCCATCTTCGTGTTCCCGCTCGAGCAAAACTCCTTCGAGGCTTCGTCCAGAGGAGCTTAGGGTTTTCTCGGCTCCGGCTGCTGAGGCTTCCGGCGAAACCGTCCCACCGACGACTTCCGGCGCGATCCCGGCGTGCGCAACCGGTCGCTCCGCCCGTAAGGAAACATGCCGCGCGCGACGACGGTGGAGTCCCCCGGCTGCCCGCCGTTCCGGGCCCTCGCCTTCGACGTCCTTGGCCTCGTGAAAGGTAAAGCAGCCGCTCGTCGTCGCTTGAAGCAGCTCGCTTTTGGCCGCAAGCTCGCTTTCTTCGCTGCTTGTGGCCCCTCTGCGTGTGATGTATTGACGCTTCGATTGGTGCTCGGCGGTGATCAGTTGTTGAAGCTAGAGGCAGGCAAGGGGACGTTCCTAAGGTGGTCGAGCGCTGGGGCGAGCCGGAATCGCGCAGTTGCGTGCTTGCCGCATCCATCGACGATCGCAAGCGCGACCCCGTATGTGTTCTCGCCACTTATTGAGCGCTGTAGTTCTGCTGGGGAGTACGGATTTTTAGTGCCTCGGTAACTTTTTTATGCGCGTGTTAGTGTATGTTCGGGTGGAGTGGTAATCATTTTTCATGACTGCGTAATTGTTTGGGGGAAATGTGTTTCTCCTCGTGGCTGAATTCATGTGCACCTTTGGTTACTTCTTAAGGTGGTTATTTTTGTAGGCTTTTGTTCCTTGTCCATAGGAGAGCCGCCGGACAATTCGTTTAATCCCTGTCCATTCCTTTGTGGGGGTATGTGAGGGGTTCTTTATTGCTAGTCGGAAGCTTTCGGCTGTTGAGATGGTATTGACAATGGAAAGATGTGCTTTAGGCTTCTTAATTTAATAAAGAGGTGGATATAATCAGACGACTAGCTGTCATTTGTTGGAAGAACGCATCTGCGTTTCTGATGAGACTTTGGAGAGGCACAATTGTCGAGAAAGAAATTTCGCGGAATGTAACTTATGTCTCGTGAGTTAGTTGTTTTCCAGAGTCTAGGCATTGCTTTTCCGGTGCTTTGATAGTACTTCTGTTGCAAGAATTGCCAATTCTTCGGGAAAATAATGGCTGACTTGTGCGGTCACTCGACTGAATGGCATGCTTGTTATTGCATCGGATATGCTGCAGCTCTTTCAATATGTCTCACTGTCGGAACTGATTTGGCTTATGTTTTGAGCACATTTGTTTCAGTTTTACTAGTAGGAGCTTATACGCGCAATCTTGACATAGAAAGATTGGAGCCCATTGTGTCGTTTGCATGTTTTAGGAAGCTTTTGTAGCTTGTAATACGTTGCTTAAATCATTAATTGGGCTGCATTTTGATCTGGCAGATGCTAGCAGTTGCCAGAAAATGTGGTAAGGTAAGTTACATCATGGAGTTCCCTGCATATATATTGTAATTCCACCTGCTGATGCCAAGCATAAGTGGCCCTCTTTTGATCATGTATCTTCCAAGTTCATTTGACAGATTGAGCTCCTTAACCCTCTTAATGGGGACACTCGAGTTGTAATTTCTGATGCCAGTGACACAAAACCTGAAGATGATCCTATTATTGGGTTGCATCTATTCAGAAGAGAGAGAACAGAGGAAAGATCCAGGTATGCCATGTTTGTTATGTTATGGTTCGGTCCCCTTCATGTCAGATTGCAACTTTACTGACTATCCTAATCTAGCTAATACGATCCATCTTCTTGTCTCCAGTTGTTAGTTTAAATCTTTGTTAATAATTGTTTCTGGAATTCTTTTTCTTCTCATAAGGTTTCTGCATTGTTTCTGGAATTCTTTCACCTGACACATACTTCAGATTATTTTCTGACTTTCCATCCATATGTATATTCTCATAATGTTTTCCTTTGGCTTCATCAGTAGGTCATGCACTTTACTTTCGTGTACAACGAAGGGAAATGCAGTTATGAGATCCTTTGAAGTCATGGATTCACCTGAAGACTCTATCTCCACTAGCACAACAAATAAATGGGATGTATGTGCTGCAGGGAGTGTATTGTGTTGTAAAGTGGATGAAAGTGAAAATTATGCCGTAGTAGGGGGGTGAGTACTTTCATGTCACGTAATCCAGCCACAACAGCAAAAAGTCTAGTAATTTCGATCCCCGCCCAGTTTTTGTGCTTGCCATGACCATCGTTTGGCTAAAAAGCGTATGCTTTCCTTTCCAATTTTTCTCGGTCATAAAATTAATGGAGATTTTGTTTCTTTGAAATCAGCAAAGGGGTGGAAGTTAACATTTGGGATCTTGACAAGTGCAGTAAGATGTGGACTGCAAAATCGGTGAGCGTTATTAAATGACTGAATGAGTATTGCAGCTGTCTCTTTCCATCCAGCATGTGGCTTTCTGACTAATTGCTACGTATTTATAAACACTGTAGCCCCCAAAGAACAACCTTGGAATTTTCACGCCTACTTGGTTTACATCTGCAACATTTCTTTGCAAAGACGATCATCGTAAAGTCGTGGCTGGTACTAACAGTCATCAGGTAAGTTTCATAAGTTTGAAATTCTTCAAGCGACAATATAGTGCCTGGTTCTGAAAGGTATCCTGGAAGCAAGACTCCTGGGGAATTGTTATCGAGATTCCTTCTTGACCTTAGATCTAATTTTTCAAGAATAGGTTCTTGGGGAATACTTTGATACCTTTGGAATAATATGGTGTTATAGAGAGAAAAACCTAGAGTCGAGGGAAATATATGTAGTTTTTCATATCAAATGGCATATCTGAACAGAGAAAAGGAAAAAGGTTGATGACAATGTTAATCTGTAAGTTCCACCTTGGTTAGGGCTCTCCTTGGCTTCCGTATTCGTTTTATTTTATCGGAAGCTAAGTTTTTCAATTTATCCGGTCCAACTATACTCATTAAGATGAGATGAAAATCAAGCTGTAGGTTGAGATGGAAAATACTGCAGTTTTTCACACTTATACAGTATGATTGTACATTGTAGTTATATTTGGAACATGTTGCTGAAATAACATATGGTGGTTTTCACTTTGATGGCAGGTCCGCCTCTATGATATTTCTGCTCAGCGCAGACCTGTTTTATCATTTGATTTCAGGGAAGCTCCCATTAAAGCAGTTACTGAGGATATAGACGGTTATACAGTCTATGTTGGAAATGGGTCTGGAGATCTTGCATCATTTGACATGCGCACAGGTACTTTCTGATTAGATATATGGTAAATGATTTGATACAAACCTGACTAATGGTGACATGGCCTGACAGGCCTGACAAGTCTGCCCATTTGGGAGGGCTAGACTTGGGTTTTTGCCGATGGTGCAAGAACCAGACCCAGCCTGCCCCAAGCGTTTAATGTCTAAACGTGCTTTCTTTCAAAATATTTTTCAACGGGGGGGCTTAAGCATTGGTTTTCCTGAATGCTAGGCTTGGGCTTGCACTATTCCAATGTCAGGGCATAATATTTGTCAAAGGCTAAGTCATTCATAAAGATACCTGCTAGTATTTTAGTTTCTCAATAAGTGTACTGATGGTAGCATTTTTTTTCCAGGAAAATTGCTAGGATGCTTTCTGGGGAAGTGTTCTGGAAGCATCCGATATATATCCAGGCATCCAGACTTCCCAGTGATAGCATCTTGCGGTCAGTACCTGTATTTTAGCTTGGTATCTACTTTGTGGGTAAACGGATGTGTAATCCAGGTCCCAACTTTTATAGTGTGAATTTGCTGTTATGTTGGAGTAGGGCATTTTTTTTCTTCTAAAGTTGGAGTCTGTCTGGGCTAGTGAATTTGTTTGTACTTTTTGTTTGCTTCTATGCTCTCTCTCTTTTTCTGGCACTGAGTCAAAAGCTTGATTTGCTTCTAGGACTCGATAGCTATTTGCGCCTTTGGGATGTGAAGTCGCGACAACTTCTTTCTGCGGTATGTTACTTCTTCCTTTTGTGACCTCTTTTCAGTTATTGCAATTACTACTAAAATATGTCAGTCTTGCTGGAAAAGATCTGGAATGTGTGACAAGAACTATGTGTATTGTGTCACAAGAATGATATTGTATCTTGTGAAATTTAGTTAGACAAGGTTGTAAAAAATTATGTGTGCATTTCAGCCTACAAATGGAGGACATACTTTTACATTTATGAGCTTGTGATACTGATGTGACGCTTGTCAGAACTTTTCTCCTTTTAGGGTCCATTTGTTTCGCGGAAAATGAATGATTTAGAAAACTTTTTCTCAAAAATAATCGCTTGTATCACTTAAAATAATTAATCAATGAAAAATGTTTCATTATCGACAGCAATTTATTTTAAAATTTTTTTGTGGATAATGAAAATATTGTTCGTAGATTCATTTTTTTATGCAATACAAACAATCATTTTTAGGAAAATATTTTCCAAATCATTTATTTTCCGCAAAACAAATGCACCCGTAGTAAGCCTTTTACATGAAAAATAGTACTGATTCTGTGCATGACCTCTAATTTTTCAATTTTCTTCAATGAAAAAGAATTTTTTTGTACAAAATTGATGGAGAAGTTTGTACTTGGAGAATAATGAATGAAATTGAACTTAGCAAGGACTCAGACGCTGTTATTTTAACTACGAGCTGAAAGTTAGCATTTCCTGGGCACTTAAGTCATGGTTATGTTTGTCCAAAAAAAACAAGGTCACGGTTATGTGGTTGGGGTGTCAACTGTAGCTGAGAGTGAAGCAGTAATAGTTTGATTATTCCCTGAAAGCTCAAGAAGGGAAGAAGATTGTATTATTTCCTCAAGTTGAGAGTGCTATATAGGAATCAAAGAGGGCAATTAGGATTACAGTTTGAAGGGGTGATTTCATCATGTCCATTGGCTGAAGAATGCCCATGCCCTAATAAACTAGCATGGATGTGTTCTTTAGGTTTTGCCCGTAGAAGCAGTGGCTCCATTTTGTCTGGAGAATCCAATTGATGACATTAGGGAAGTCTTGGACCTAACTAGAACGAAGGCATATATTGGTACTGAAGCTGAGTAATCTCCATCTGCCTGTTGCATCTCTTTGGCTTCAGAGCCTCTCTTCCTGAATTAATTTGCCAATGCATTTCCCGTCTATTGTACTACATTATATGGACACGTCTTGTTTTTGTATGATTCCCGAGGCCTCATATTGACATATCTTGTGGTCCTGTATGATTTCTTATGCCTCAAATTGGTTTGGAGTGTCAATAGTATCTTTATGACGTGCCTCAGATCGATCTGGAGTGTCAGTAGTATCTTTATGACATTTTGTAATAGCTCATTGATTTAATATGCATCAATGCGCACAGGTATTTTTGAAACAGCACCTCAACAGTGTCCTCTTTGATTCTGGTTTTGCTGATGAAGGTAACATCCTCTTTACTTGCTGTAGTGACTTGGGAAATCTTCTGTCTTTCGGTTCTGCTCGTTGCTTAGGTTCTGAGAGGCGAGTAAATTAATTATTTGCTCTATAATATGTTCGGACATACATCTCCACCAAAATTAAAAGGGAAGTTGAACAAGAACGCAAATTGTCTACAGTCAATTGTATTCTTACTCCTTAGGTAAACAAAAGAATGTGCTTGTATTAAATCGTGGATCCTGGAGTTCAAGTTTTGAGCTTGATCTAATGTTTCAAGAAGTGGTTACATTTTCTTCATTAACCGTTAATTTCGATAATGCATGTTTTACTTTGGTGATGAATCTTCACTGTGCACATGCTTGAGCAGAGCCTGTCCAAAATGCACGAGTTGTGCCGGAAAATGAGGCCTCGAGGCAGAGGTTAGATGAAATCCAATTTGGAGACGAGGAAGGAATGCTCCCAGTGAAGAGGAAGAAGAAGAAGAAGAAGACACATAAAGAAGGCAGAGATCACAAGACATCCGATAAAGAAAATGAAGGAATGGAAAAGCTGAACCGTAAGAAGAAAATCAAAAGAGTGAAGATGTTAGTTGGTGATGATGCATTGTGACTGGAGATAGTATGCAGTACTTGCAGGCAACAAGTACTGTCCGATTGGGTCGATCCTTGGCCTCTGTGAATCCGTTGAATATTCATGCGGAAGTTAGAGACCAAGCGATCGCCATTCGAAAGTTTTGTCATTCATTAAAGTTTTGGGTGAAGTCATGTCATGTTGTCTCGATTACTAACACTGTAACATGGTTAGGAAAAATCTCTACACGAAGAGTATCTTCGATTCTATCCATCTGGAGCATTTGTTGAGATACAGATCGTATTATGAGATGTGAATGAGCATTATGATCATCTTGTTGACGAGAAGGATCTTAAGATGAGAATGCAGAAAGCATGCACACTGGTTTTTTTTTTTTTTTCATTTCATATTAGACAAAAATGGTCGTCATCTTGCAATGTAAGGATACAGCTGAATCGCATTAGATTTTTGTCTTAGATATGCATTCCCCGAGAGATGGATCACGTGACAATCTAGTAGTTAGAAATGGCGGCCCGTGCATAATTTTTTTTTAATTCATGACAGAATTTATTTCCCTTTTTAATGGTTATTGTTTTTTATATCTCCTAAGTAAGGACGATTGCACAAAAATATAATACAAACTACAATACATAAGACTCGGATGTAGACATACATTTCATTATAAAATCAAATTACATCACGCTAATTGCATTCCCATTATAGCGTAGCAGGATTTGGCTTACCAGATGCTGATCAGGTCTCGTCAAGACAGCTTTGTTGCAGCTGTCACGCATGAACACCCAGGTGAGTTTGCATCTATTTAGCTGTACAGACTTTTCTTTGGTGTTCATCATCATCCAGGAAGTTTGCTCACTTCTCGTCATGCTCATGTTGCTTGCGGACCATCGTTTTTTTTTTACCGGACGAAAAGGTAGACTCGGCGCGATGGCGGTCCAGTTTATTCCGGTCTGAATAGCACCGCCGCAAGTATCCAACAAAAATGATAAAACATCCCAGATCAAACGCTCAAACACATAGGCTTAATCATTTTTGTCATCATGCTGGTCTAGTTTTGTTCGCTATTTCGTTTGTAATTGTTAGAAAGTCCAACCCAAAAACTTAAACTGATAACACGCCGTATTATGAGTGACACGTGAAATTTTGACCACTCAAATTCGCGAAAGGGATAACACTAGCTCTGATACCATGTTAGAAAGTCCAACCCAAAAATTTAAACTGATAGGTGGAGGAGACCATATAAATATAAAGAGCATTTAGAACTCGTTATTAATCGATGTGGGATAATACTTCAACAGTAATCAATCTCCTCGCTAAGCGAAATGGCGAACATCAAGTGCTACGACATTCAGATATCAAATTGCATCTCCATTTGATGGTTTAATTCCTTTACATGAATGGACATCAATCTCACAATTTCATGATGCCCCGCTGGTTCAATTGTGGGAAAGTCTAAACTGTTAAAAGTCTCGACACATTCTACTGCTAGAAAAGGACACATTCTACCCGAGATCAAACCTATGCCACATCGCTAGGGATGCGTCCCTCTTATAGTCTTATCAGGAAGATATCTGCACTCTTCATGAAGAGTGTTCAGCTGTTGAATTACGCTTCAACTTACCAATTCAAACACGTGAATTACTTTGCCCCAGTTCACATCATTCTACAAGGTGTAGCGCTACGAGACACTGTTCAAATTGTCAGACCTGTCAGCTTATCTTCTCATTTAAGATCAATGTATGCATACCACATATAGAAATATTTTCATATGGTCAGTACTTATGGTGTGCACAGTTCCTTGTGTAGCTGTGCAAACCACCCGCTCCAAATTTCATCTCACATGTGAACACTTTCCCATGAATCATGCTGTTCAAATTTCTCAAGTTTTTTTGTCGATGACCCACAGATCAGTGAGTTGTCGGGCTCACCAGCTTTAAGCTACTTTAATGGTACAACTCAACTTGCGGGACCTTCGAAGTTCAAAATCACTGCAACAAATTAATCTCTCTCACTCTCAAAAGTTAGCCACGGAGGGTTGCTTTTAAAGTCCATGTCTTTTGCTCCAATCAGACCAAGCTATTCTTGTGATGGTCATCGCTTTACAGATGCTAAAGGGATACACATAAAGAAGGGTAGAGAGACTAGAGAGAGCAAACAGAACATCTACAAGAAAAGAGAGATTCAAATTTGCTTTTCCAATTTTGCTTTACACCGAAGAACACCGCGTCCTTTCTCCCTTGGACATGGAACATCCTTGCATTGCATCCATCCATAACTTTGCCCTCCTTCTGTTTTTCTTTTTTCCCTAATAATAATTTCTGAGTTTGACTTTCTCTATCGACTTGGGTATTCTGGCAATTATTTAGCTGATAATCACTGCCAAGAATGTTCCCATCAGGCCAATCATTTGATCCATTCTTTTAATGAAGCATCATTTCCCGGCAAGAACAAAGGCGGTCGCTTTGCTTAACAAGAATGACAAATAATCACCGGAACACATGCTAAGAAAGGAACAAAAGACAAAAGTTAAAGTAAAGAAAAAAAATAGGGTTTGCTGGGGGGGCTGCTTATATCTTCTTGTTAAGGAGAAATGCTGCAAAAATTAGCTGGCATATATTCGAAAGTGAAACTAGTTCCTGGTCTTTGTGTGGTTTCAAGAGTACTTGGGCTATAACAACCACAGCTTTAGTAGATATAGAATGGCCCCAAGAGTAATCTGTTGTTGTTCAATGATTTCGGGTTCTTTGTTCTTGCATGCCGACATTTTTCAAGGACTGGATGCATTTCTTCTTTTCTTGCTTCGATTTAACTTCTCTCGGGTTCACGCTAGATGAAAACAAAAGGTCATGGAATTAAAACGAGCAAAAAGCTGATAACCCGTAGCTTCCCACATCAGAGTCCACATGTGACGCGGCCAAAAAGAAAGTGTCAGCTTATGAACACCCTGTTTTAACATCGGGGCATGTAGGACTAACGTCTGCTGAACCAGTAAAAACTTCTGCTGAACCGCATTGTCGGTTTCATTCATCTTGATGAGTAACTGATGTGTGTTGTTTTGCCTGAAGCCAAAGTGATCCTTTCAAACGAGCGTACGAGGGAAGCGTTAACCGTTAGGATAGTGTCGGTGCCTCCATTTCGAGGATGGAAAACGCAAGACAAAAATGTCAAAGTAAAGCATAGAGCAGGGTTTGTACTAACACCATGTACAATGGTGAGAGAAAATTACCGAAGAAGTCTTAAACCTTTTGCGCTTTTGTCAATTCAATCATAACCTATTAATTATACCAATTGAATCCTAAACATTTTTAGGTTTTGTCAATTGAGTCAATCCGGCTCATATTGATCGGAAGTCACTGACGTGGATGTCAACCGTCCTTGGCCGATGTGGCACGGTCGAGGATAGCAGGCGCTGATGTAAACATTTTTAATAATATTTTGATTTTTATGATTATTTTCCTTTTCTTTACTTTTTTCTAGTTTTCAGAGTGAGGGCCGCGAGGGCATTGCGGCCCTAGCCCCAAGCCCTCAACGGCCATAGCTAAGATCGGTCTATTGTATTTGTGCCAATTCAGTTTTAAACCTCATAATTGTACAATTAAGTCATAAACCTTTGTATTCCATCTTGTCAATATTTGTCAGAAAATCGCTAATATGAATACTGGCCGTCCTATATGGCATGATTAACGCTGATGTGGATAAATTTTACAATTTTTTAAATTTTTCTGAATTTTTTTTATTTTTTCTTTTCATTTCTTTCTCTGTTTTTTTTTAAAACTTTGGGCCGGTGAGGGTCACGGGCCTTCGCCCAGATCCAAGCAGGGGCCAACACCCTCACCTAGACCAGGCAGGGCATCGCAACCCTCACTAGCCAGTGGGCGAGGATGTCGGCCCTCGCCTAGATTTGGGCAAGGGCGTAGAGGCCCTCATCGACCCACAATTGCGAAGAAAAAAAAATAAAAAATATATTCACGTCAATGCTGACCGTACCTCTTAAGACTGCTAGCGTTCATGTTACCAATTTTGGGCCAAAATTGATTGAATGAACTGCATTAGCAAATGGTTGAAAAGTTGAGGACTTAATTGGCATAATCGAAAGATTTAGGATTAAATTAGTACGAGTGTAATAGGTTTAAGATTTCGTTTTGGTACTTTTCCCTAGTTTAGCACTTCTCGGATGTCGGTCTGGGGAGGTTATCTTAAGTTGAGATGCGCCTTAGCTGTAAGCCACCCCGCATTAGCATGCACTTAGCTATTCGAACGAATCATCTATGAGAGTCAACAAGAGCAAAACTCGATATGCTTGAAGGCTTTGGAATGCTGAGAATTCACCTGATCCGATCATTAACGGAGAAAATCAAGAATACATATCCCCTCTAATCATAATGCGATGATTGACCGAGCCGAGGGGAATGTTTGCCAGCAAAAACACTTCTAAAGAACTATCGAATTCACAGGTTTTCTTCCACTAAACAATTCTCATTCCAATGCCAACATTCTCTGAACATGGATTAGAAGAATCATTGCAAATGTTGACCCAAAAACTGGTGAAGAATTCCGGTGCAAAGAACTTAAGCCAACTTGCCTCCACGTTCTAGATCCGGACTTAGTACTTTTTTTTCTCCTTAGTATAACATGAAATTCGAAGTCATGCGAAATGTCAACCTCCCCTACGCTCCAAGACCCACCGATCGCGAAGAATTCAAAGGACACGACGGTCTTCGATTCCTTAATTTGCTTTCTTCACAAAACGATAACAGTTCAAGCACGGGAAAGATCGATTTGGGGAACAGGAACGCCGCGCCGGGTAAACCATTCGTAGATTTCTTCGTCTTCTTCGAGAATGATAACGGTACGCAAGCTAAGAACGGGTCCGAGCTACGACGAAACCGTGTTCTGAAAAATACCTGGAGAATTCTAGGAATTGCAAGGGGGGTCCATCTTTCTGCATGAATAAAGAACGGGCATCCTATCTTCCAACTGCCTAGCGTACCCAATTCCATAATGATAAAGACGTAGAGACAACCACACGGGACTACTAGACTCAGACTATATGGCCACAACACAACCCACGCACAGTTGTTTGCAGGGTGGGGGTTTAGGACCACATACCCCGTTGTTCTCTTGTCAATTTGGGACATCATTCATTGGCCAGCTGAAAACCCTGCTCATGGCCACCCTTGCTTGCTTTTTCTTCCCCGGATGCAACTGGATTCGATAAAGCACCGAAAAATATCCGAAACTTGCAGCATGGATGTCAATTGAACTCTAAACCTTTCGATTTGATCAATGTAATCATAAATCTTTTAACCATTTATCAAAATAGTCTTCCCGTGGCCTAAGCTCTAACGTGGATGCCGGTCGTCTACATGGCACGACAAGTACTAACATGGATAATTTTTATAATTTTTTTTCTTTTATTTTTGTCATTATTGTGGCTGACCGGCCGGAATGACTATATTGGCAAATCGTCAAAATGTTTAGAACCAAATTGACTAAATTGAAAGGTTTATGACTAAATTGATATCTATAAGAGAGGGTTTATGACTTTTTCGGTAATTTTTCCACGTAAGTGGTCATGAGAATAAATTGCGTATGGTTATATGAATCAGTCTCATTGCACATGCGTTTTAATCTTCAGGGGCGTGAAAATGATTCGCATAGATCACACACACGTGTATAATTTCTTGTCTTGTATGGACTAGGGAGATTTTGTCTCTGGGAGGACAATAGTTTATTCTAGGTACTTAAATTTTTTCGGACCATATATGCTGGCAAAAAGGCCTCCTCTAAAGAGTAGAGCGGTCTCTCCCCTCAAATGAGTAGGAACGATAGGGAAAGGTAGATCGAAATTTGTTGTGCAACTAATGGATAAGTTTTTTCTAGTAATATTACGAGGTATCCGGACTTTCGATTCAGTTAGTTACTATGGATGAAAGTAGCCTACCGTGTCACATTCATTGGGTAAAAAAGCCATTTAATGTGAGTAAGGCAAGAGGAAAAGTGCCCAAAAAGTCTTAAGCCTATTGTATTTGTGCAAATTCAGTCATAAATATTTTAATTGTACCAATTTAATCCTAAATATTTTTACATTTGGCCATTTGAGTTCCTCCGATCAATTTAGGTTAGAAATTGCTAATGTGAATGCCAAAATACTAAGTGTCATGGCCAGTGTTAACGTTGGCATTTTTAATAATTTTTGGTACTTTTTTCTTTTTTTTTCATTCTTTTTTCTTTCTCTTCTCTCTTTGCCAGTGGCCGATGAGCGCCGGTGAGGGCCCCCCTACTAGATCTGGCAAGGGCGAGGACTGATGAGGGCCCGGCGATGGGCCACGACCACTGACAAAAAGAAAAAGGAAAGAGAAAAAGAAAATTATAAAAAAATTAAAAAAAATGTTCAAGTCATCACCAGCTATGCCACGTAAGACAGTTGCTATCCACGTTAGTAATTTATGGCCTAAATTGGTCGGATAGACTCAATTGGCAAAACGTGAAAATGTTTAGGGCTCAATTGGCACAATCGAAAGGTATATAACTAAATTGTCACATATGCAGTAGTTTTGGCCTGACCTACTTTGAATGAAAGACGACACAATTCAAATACAATATTTGACACAACTAAACCATATAAGCTTAGCGATTAAAGCATGAGGCATTGGAAAAGTGGAATTGCTGACCCGTCCCAAACACACTCAATCACTCTCAATTGTTCCCCGAAGCTTATCTGGTCTAGATGTGAGTATATTCTACATGTAACATCATGGCCACATGGTATCCACGTCAGTAATTTTCCCAACAAAATTAACCAAATTTTGAAAGATTTTGAATTAAAATGCACCAATTATAAAAGAAATGAAAGTTCAATTTATTGGGTGATTATAATCAAAACTTGGTGATCCATTTATAAAATACATAAAAATTATGGTATGTTATTTAGCACACTCTCAATTGTATAAACAAGAGATAATGATATAAATGGTTCATAAATTTTGACCCAAGAATGACATTGCATATTAAGCTAAAGTTTGAGAATCATATAGAACAAATTAAAAGTTCATGAATCACATTGCACATTGGTTACTCAAGAACCTAGCAATTATCTAGGTCTTTATTGTGTTACACGCAATCAACCATACGAATCAAAAATGTCTAAAGCATCCCCCACATCACTTGCTAAAAGGTCAGGCATTATGATCTTGAAGATCTTCATTTAAAGCATATTCATATCTTAAAAATATGCTCTGCCTATTTGCAGATCGCGAGAATTGAACCCCACGCCTATGATATTAACGTCTCTATCCCTCCAATCCCTGTATCACTTTATCAGTAGATCCGCATGCCTATTGGCGCTTGCCTTCAATTTTGAAAGCGTGCTTTGTACGATGTTTTTTTACTATTTTTGAGCGAATTTAACCGGTGCCCGGGATATCTATTATACGAGATCTCTTGTCTGAAAAGCTTGATAAAACTTCATTAAAAGTCAATGAACATGATCAAAACAAGGCCTTCAAAGGGCACCCAAATTAACAGGGCAGCGGTGAGTTTACCGGAATGACCCGGAGCATGAAAGCCATCAATAGAGCGGGCCCCCGCCCCCTTAAGGCCCTTGCCGTGCCGACGCATGTAGCGGATCACATGACAATCTTAAATCCCGCCTAATTTTGTCCGTAATTTGCGTCCGACCTTTTCTTCTCTCTCTTTTATTATTATTTTATTATTTCGTCCGTTTTTATTATGGCCGCGATAATAATGATGATAATAATAATAATAATCACCCGCGTTTCCCGCTATCAACGCGTATTTCTTTTCCGCTAATACAAAGTCATACGTTCTAATTATAACCTCCCACTTATTTACCTCCTTTACTTTTCCTTCTTTTTTCTTAATTTTTAATTAGTTTTTGAAACTATTTACCGCAATTTTTTTATGTGGGTGGTACACCTGGGATCGGTTTGTCCGTTGGTGGGTCGGGACGACCGATAGATTTTCCACTGTTTGACCAATAAATATTTCGTTTTTTTTAATTTTATTTTCCGGTTTTTTCCGAATTTTTGATTGGCGAAGTGGTGTCATGGGTATCATTTGATCTCAGTGGTTCGTGCCTCTAATTATGCGAGCGTTGGCGGTCCATTCACGCCACTTCTTCCATCTTTTTTTTTTCTTTTTCTCCTTTTTTTTTTAGTTTTTGCCCAGCAATTTCGAAATGATAAATCCGAAATTCTAAGGTTGCGATCGTCCTTAAATTATATATATAAAAAAAAATATCATGTCGTGTCGTGTAAAAGTGACTTACAATGTAGGCGGTGCTAATGGGAGTATGACTAGCGACGGCTTGGGGTATTGACTAGGAATTTGGATATTCCTTAGCTTCTCCAAATAAACTAAAACCGTTAGACTAAAAGCATTAGATTATGAAAGATTTCGTTAAATTAAAGGTGCTGGAGGAACTCGTCAAATATGTGGATAGAAAGAAGCTTTTGTCGTTTTTGAAAGTGCCGTTTTTCTCGTCGATCACTACAAAAAAACTGCATTTTAGCGACGACAATTAGCGACGAATAACCGCAAATTTTCGTCGCTAAAATTTTTTAGCGACGACTTTTGCGACGAACAAAATTTCGTTGCGAAAAACCATGTCGCTAAATTAGCGACGAAACATATGGCAATTCGTCGCTAATTAGCGACAAACTGACTCGTCGCTAACACATCTGTCGCTGAAATCAGATATCGCAACTTAGCGACTAGACACACCATTAGTCGCCATTTAGCGACGAACTACACATGGCGTCGCCAATATTTTAGCGACTACAAGAGTATGATCGTCGCAAATTTTTGCGACGATATTTTTCTTGTAGTCGCAAAAATGTCCAGAATGCATGGAACTCAGTCTCGCATATTTAGCGACAACAATGTCTACTGCCGTCACCAATTAGCGATAACTCTATCCCCCGTCGCTAATGACGTCCCGAATGCATATATATTATAGCTCTCGGCCACTTTTAGCGACGACACTGTCATCTACCGTCACTAATTAGCGACGATTAGATCGTCCGTCGCTAACGTTGTCCCGAATGCAAAATGGGTATCACTCGGCCGCTTTTAGCGACGACACTGTGATCTACCGTCACTAATTAGCGACGCTTACAGTGGCCGTCGCTAACGATGTCCCGCATTTATATAGATAGATCACGGCCACTTTTGGCGACGGGTATGTTTTCTTCCGTCGCTAAAAGTGTCCCCGAATGTAAATTTAATAGGTCTCGGCCACTTTTGGCGACGACAATGTGTTCTTCCGTCACTAATTAGCGACGATTAGATTGTCCGTCGCTAACGTTGTCCCGAATGCAAAATGGGTATCACTCGGCCACTTTTAGCGACAAGGTAGTCGCCGATTCGTCGCCATTTAGCGACAAACGCAACTGTTCGTCGCTAAATCGTCCAGAATAGCGACGATAGTATATCGTAGCGTCGCTAAAGCTGTTTGAACGATTAATATGTATTTTTTGTGTTTTGTTCAGTTCTACCTGATAAGTCATAACATTCAACGCAAAACGAAATATAGAAGCAACAAGTAAATATCTAAGAAAAGTACCCATATCAAAAAAATTAAAATGTATATATTGCAATTATGTTCAGCAAATGTATCTAAACAATTATCATTCGCACATATCAAAAATGTTCAGCAAATGTATCTACTCTTCATGGTCTTCATCGGGTGGGGGTGCCGGTGGAAGTCCAGTCTGCTCGGCTGCTTCATCCTCATCGTCTTGCTGCGAATGCTGACAAGTGGAATGGCAGCCTTCGGCTGTTGTTATGAAAAGATGCGACTCTAGGATGGAGATGTGGTTTAAAGGAGGTTAAGAATAGCCTACAAGGATGTTAAAAGGAAAGTAAAAGGAAAGATCTTGAGTTTAGGAGCTTGCCGAAAATTTCACACGGAACATGGAACATGTAGATATAAAGTCCATAAAATCAACCTGATGGGAAAAGCTTGGTTTTTCTTTTGTATAATGACAACTGACATTACATCCATATCATAAACCGGTTAAAGTAATATTATTCTAGCGAAAGAACATATTTAAGGATCAGCCTTCATTACCAATCGCAACAGGTAAAAACTCTAAAAAACCATTATATCAGTTCTCCCTAAACAGCAGAGTATGTTGCAGCTTTTAAAAAATGCAATGTGCCCACATACCCCCACTCCCCAAACAAAGAAAAAAAGAGAGAGAAATGAGCCCAACCTAACCCCCCACGCCCACCTCCAACACACAGACACATACACAAAACCAAAGAGGAGACACGCCCATAGATGGACGACAGACACACGATCCTGCTCAGGCAACAACATGAGAGAATGAACACTACCACATCTACGCAACTACGCCCGTCCACATGCACCCACCTACGCCCATAGACGCAAACCTGCACCAAGACACGTACGGCTTGCAGGAGTGACAGCAAGTCACTATGCATGACAAAAACTCAGTTCATACAGAGAGATGTAAATGGTAACTTTGAGTAAGATATTATGATTTTAACTTTGAAATGGCAGAGGGCATTCTTAATCAATTCAGAATTCTCAAGTGCACACCTCTCATTTGTTTCGACAAATTTCTAACATCCATATGCATTAAGATGCATGGCAAAAAAAAAGCATTCTAACGAGGTTCCGATTACTCAGTACGTTCAAAATGGACTAGCATGTTGATCACGAACCTGGGAATCAGTAATTGCTTCTGAAGTTTCCACTTGATCTATTGAGGAAGTAGGGACATCACTGTAGCCACCAGGAACAAGGACTCTCTCAGATGCAGCTATGGATATGGATGAGGTGTCAGAATCCTAAGAAGACTTTCCGGCGAATATCTTCCCTACAAATAGGCACCAGGTTAACTTCACATGTAAGATAAGGAAACCAGTCATCACTCATAGATGGACAACTATCTTTGGGAAACAGTAGTGCTCCTGATAAGAAAATCAGCCTTCACAAATGACTAGTCCATGAATACAGGCCCCATAGGGTAAAGAAGGAACATTGCTAGGGAACTAGACTCAAGAATCTTCATCGTTATAACTATCAGTATCCACATATCATGAGGAAGCTCTAGCATGCCATCTTAGTTGTCTAGCTTGACTTTTTCTAATTATATTCTTTGGCCTAACTTTTTATCTTTCATTTCAGACCACAACCAATGGACTTACAAAGAATCATGTTCCATCACTTCCATTCCCAATATGCGGAGACAATGAGTCCACGTCCGCAGACTGTGGTCAAGTAAATGTAGGACGTCGAACTCTAAAATTGTATCTAAAGAATCCAGGAAAGATGACTTGAGCCAAGTTAAAGATTCGAATAAAACTACCCATACGCTAAGCTCTCTGACAATGACTATGAAACGAAAGAACAGTGTGATATTTTTTAAAGTAGTAACATACAAAAATCCGAACAAAGGCACGCCACTCGGCACTAAGGACAGAAAGAGACATTGACCAACCAGTGATACAAAAATTACTTGCACAGCTGAGGATCCAAAAACCGTCGAGGATAAAAAAAGCTTCGAGCTAAAGGAAGCGCATGGCCCCGCAAAACACGTACGCATTGCAAATTAAGCAGGCAGAGCAGAGGTGGTTAAGCATTCAATCAGGCGAACCGTTTTTTTTCACTTCCCTCGCACTACATTCAACTGAACACTGAACGAAGCAATCGCTCGCTCGCTCGCTCACAACAAGTCCAACATTCTCGATCCACTTCCCAGGCAGATTGCACTAACATTCACAACCGAAAATCACTTTTAAAGCAAGCGTGTAGCTTTATCACTCCAACGTTCAAGAAACACAAGGAAAGGGCAACCCAGATCAGCAAAAAAGCCAAAAACCATCGAACAAAGTGCACAACCCAACCACGAGAGAGAGAGAGAGAGAGAGAGAGAGAGAGAGCGCGCGCGTGAGAGGGAGGCCATGTTGTTCAGCAAGAGCGAGACGCCAGAGCTCCTGCGGTGGCCATTGAAGCCGGAGGGAGAGGACTTGCACACCGGCGGTGCGGAGGGGAACCGATCAAAAACCGATTGTTCGGGCCGAGAACTTACAGCGGTCGTCGGTGGCGGGCGGAGGAGCGGGCGGCGGGGAGCGGGCAGCCGAGCGGGCGGACGAGCGGCGGGGAGCGGGCGGACGAGCGGCGGCGAGAGGCCAGATGAGCGGCGGCGGGCGATCGAGCGGCGTCGGAGGTCACAGGGAGAGCGAGAGTAGAGGAGAGATAGAGAGAGACAGACTGGGCAAAATCGATTTCGAACTTAGGTTATCGTGATTCAGCGACGGCATAGCCACGAATCGTCGCTAATTGGCTACCAATTAAAACCTCCGTCGCTAATTGCGACGGTATAGCGACCAAGTAGTCGCTAAAACGCCTGAATCAAATCCATAACTCGGCCACATTTGGCGACCAATCAGCGACAGCATCGTCGCTACAATTTCAAATATTATGATTACTCATGGCCACTTTTAGCGACGACATGCGCTCCCCGTCACCAATTAGCGACGAAGATATGTGATCCGTCGCTAATGATGTCCCCGAATGCAAATTGTAAAGCTCTCGGCCAAATTAGCGACGAAACATATGCCAATTCGTCGCTAATTAGAGACAAACTGACTCGTCGCTAATTTGAGACAAGATTGCGACAACTTAGTCGCTAAACTGTCCAGAGATCAAGAAACGTAAAATGTAACATTAGATCACATTAGCGACGAAGTAATTACGATGCGTCGCTAAACTGTGTTTTTGCGACTACCTAGTATTTTCGTAGCTACTTAGCTATGATAAAAATGCCGTCGCTGAATGTAGTCGCTATTTAGCGACAGAAAAGCGTGATCGTCACAAATTGGCGACGACATCTTTATCTCGTGGCTATTTAGCGACGAATTAGCGACTAATTGTTTGTTGCCGTCACTATTTTCGGTAATTGGCGACGAAATTAACTTGGTCGCTAATTTCGTCGCCACGTAGCGACTATTTTCCTTTTGTTGTCGCTAATTAGCGACGATACTGTTGTCGTCGCAAATATGTTGTAGCTAAATTACAGTTTTTTTGTAGTGGATACAATGAAATTATAAATATTCCTTTGTTAGATATGACTTATTTGTTGTTTTAAGGAGGCACACGCGGATAAGACCCGTTTAAAAGTTACACGATATTCTTGCGTTGGAGGAGGTTCGAGCGACTCTTGATTCTTTTTATGGACCCGTGAATACTTACGATTGTAATTTGCGTGGTTTTTATTATGGCCATTGCTAAGAGGGAGGCAAAGGGAACTAGTTTGGGTTCGAGAGTCAGTCGGCTTTTCCTTTTCGTGGGTAATAATAGGGCGGGGAAGAGTGGCCAACTCCAGCAACCTCCTCAAAGTGTTATTGTCGGGGTTTTACACCCGCCGCGCCGTGTTAGGCTCAGATTTTAGTTGCTCCGCACCTCCCGTGATTTCAAAGATTTGAGATTGACGAGTCCATCGTTGCCGCCCCGTCAAAAAGCCGGCAAAAGAAATCTGCCCCCATGAAAATACGATACAGTTAGGCAGCGTATCACGAGCCATTCACATGTTCGGTCATGATATGAATCAAGCTAACAATCCTGAATGGAATACGTGACCCATTTCCTACTAGGCCGACCACACTGGCGGCGATTGAGAATTGCCTAAGTACTAGATCCATAGAACACGAAATTTACACGGCGGTGCAAAAGAACGCTACCAATTGGCGAAATAGCCTGACGAAAGACGTACGAGTGGTGCCCGTCCCTGCGACAAGTAAAGAAAATCATATTTTTAATGGGATCGGCATCATTAATTATATAAAGGGGGAGGGAAAATTGCCAAATCAGTCCTAAACCTATTGTACGGCGGCCAATTCAGTCCTAAACCTTTCAAATTTGCCAATTTAGTCCTAAACCTTTTAAATTCTTGCCAATTCAGTCCTTCCGGCTAATTTTGACCGGCTGGTGCTGACGTGGCCGCCGGTCGGCGCCGGCCGTCCGGTCGGCGCTGACGTGGCAATTTTTAATTATTTTTTTTATTTTTTAATATTTTAATATTTTTTTGCTTTTTTTCTGCTTTTTTTTTCTCCTTTTTTTTTCTGCTTTCTCCCCTCTCTGCCCGGTCCGGCGACCGGCGACCGGCCAGAGGGGAGGGCCGGCGAGGCCTCTGGCGAAGCTCGCCCCGCCGGCCACCGGCGAGGGCGAGGCGAGGTCGGCCTCGCCTCGCCGGCCCCTGGATGGGCGAGGCGAGGTCGGCCTCGCGTCGCCGTCGCGAGCCAGGCGACGTCGAGGCGAGGTCGCGCCTCGCCGTCGCCTGGGTCGCGACGGCGAGGCTCGCGACGGCGAGGCTCGACCTCGCCTCGCCGAGCCTCGCCGTCGCCTGGCTGGGCGAGGCTCGACCTCGCCGTCGCGACCCAGGCGACGGCGAGGCTCGGCGAGGCGAGGTCGAGCCTCGCCGTCGCCTGGGTCGCGACGGCGAGGTCGAGCCTCGCCGTCGCCTGGGTCGCGACGGCGAGGTCGAGCCTCGCCAGATCTGGGCGAGGCTCGACCTCGCCGTCGCGACCCAGGCGACGGCGAGGCTCGACCTCGCCTCGCCGAGCCTCGCCGTCGCGACCCAGGCGACGGCGAGGCTCGGCGAGGCGAGGTCGAGCCTCGCCGTCGCGACCCAGGCGACGGCGAGGCTCGGCGAGGCGAGGTCGAGCCTCGCCGAGCCTCGCCGTCGCCTGGCTGGGCGAGGCTCGACCTCGCCGTCGCGACCCAGGCGACGGCGAGGCTCGGCGAGGCGAGGTCGAGCCTCGCCGTCGCGAGCCAGGCGACGGCGAGGCTCGGCGAGGCGAGGTCGAGCCTCGCCGTCGCCTGGGTCGCGACGGCGAGGCTCGACCTCGCCTCGCCGAGCCTCGCCGTCGCCTGGCTCGCGACGGCGACGCGAGGCCGACCTCGCCTCGCCCATCCAGGGGCCGGCGAGGCGAGGCGAGGCGAGGTCGAGCCTCGCCGTCGCCTGGGTCGCGACGGCGAGGCGAGGCCGACCTCGCCTCGCCCTCGCCGGTGGCCGGCGAGGCTCGCCCTCGCCGGTGGCCGGCAGGGCGAGCTTCGCCAGAGGCCTCGCCGGCCCTCCCCTCTGGCCGGTCGCCAGTCGTCGGTCGCCGGACCGGGCAGAGAGGGGAGAAAGCAGAAAAAAAAGGAGAAAAAAAAAGCAGAAAAAAAGCAGAAAAATAAAAAAAATATTAAAAAATAAAAAAATAATTAAAAATTGCCACGTCAGCGCCGACCGGACGGCCGGCGCCGACCGGCGGCCACGTCAGCACCGGCCGGCCAAAATTGACCGGAAGGACTGAATTGGCAAGAATTTAAAAGGTTTAGGACTAAATTGGCAAATTTGAAAGGTTTAGGACTGAATTGGCCGCCGTACAATAGGTTTAGGACTGATTTGACAATTTTCCCATAAAGGGGGTGATGTCGCCATTTTGGTTAAAATCTCTCTTGACCATCGTTTTTTACACATAAAAAAAAAAAAAAAGAGGGGCTGCAATCCAAAAGCGCCGTTTTTGTCACGTTGAATGGTTCTCGAGCCAATTGAGTTAGCATCAAGGAAGGATGATTACACACCGATCTGGCTTTCCATTACGTGGCAAATGCTCGGGAACAAAGATGACATGCGAAATCTGGAGTTTGATTTGGACCTTGCGATGGAAGATGGTGCAAATCGGAAGAAACACCGCCGATTTGTCGCTCTCCATGATGCTCCCGCTTGCTTGCGCGTTCCTTTCCCATCACTTTCGTACGTGGGAACGAGGAATTCTCGATCCTTGGAATATTGGGTTTTTGTCAAGTTCATACGTGATTTTATTTTGAAATCCGACCTGCTCTTTTTTGAGGAAAAAATAAATGACCATCGAGCCGACCGACAATTGTCGAATACGAGGTGTAATTTGAGAAATCTATCACATGATCTAGATCATCGAGTTTGACTGGACTTTTATAGGATCCGATTAAGATCCCCTTATTTTCAAAGGTCCAAATTAAATTTGATATATATATATATATAAATATGTTGCGCTCATACAATAATTAACAAGATTCTTTAATATTATAATTTTTTCTCAAAAAATCCGGATTAAAAAAAAAAGGCAAAATCGACTTTTCGTAGATGGGCGAGTGGCGGGCGATAATTACGAGCCCCTCGCGGGGTCAAAGCTGATGAAGTCTTCATGCCACGTGGGCCCCATCACCACCACCCATCCTCCCCCCTCTCTATCTCTCTCTCTCTCGCGCGTTGCGCAGCTGATGCACTGGGTCGCATCACGGACGAGGCGACGACTCGATGGAGGCTCCTGATGACGACACGTGTCGCTGTACCGCGTTACAGCTGGGCTGCCGGCTGGCACCGTTGTCTGGTTACGTGTGCGGGACGGCCCCACGCGCCTTCGCGTGACGTGGACAGCGGGTTAGGGCCGGGCTGACAGTGAATAAATCCCGAATTAAATTTTTTTTTTGGCGAATTAATTTATTGATAAGTAGGTATTTTATTCGCTTTTTTTTGTCTCTTTTTGGCCCAAATTGGTGTACCCTAAATATTCACATCGAAGCTTCCCGGGAAAAAGGGCACTCGATACTATATTCCAATAAAATAATTATTCAATGAGTTTGACCATTAAAAATTGTCGAATGAGTACTTCGAAAAAAAGAAAAAAAGAAAAAGAATTGCTCCCTTCTTTTCCCCTTTTTGCGCCCCGTCTGCTGTAAAGGGGAGAGACCAATTTCGAGATATTCGATAAATAATTTCATGCATTTCGCAATTCACCGGTTGTGACGACATATTACTTACAACATGGCTTTGATAAAAATTCTAGAGCCGGAAATTTATCGATAGATTTGCTTGATCGAAAATAGTAAAGACACGGGAACCGACTCTAATAGGCACCGAATAATAAGCAATTTCTATTTTATAGTGCTATCGTAAATAATTGTAGTGTGAATATATGGCCGAGTTACTAATTCCAAAGCCGGATTTCCAGGACACGTAATCATATTATATATCATATACGTTATTAATGAATTTCCAATTTTTTTTTCCGAAAATTGTCCGGCGGAAATTTTCATCTATTGGAGGTTAGT